>JAVQMG010000122.1:18666666-19905833 GCA_032878915.1 Castanopsis chinensis
TTAGTAACTCCTTACTAAAGTGGTCAGGCTCAACTCTCTGAATAACAAACACATTAAACTTATCTCAAGGGAATATTTTATATCTCCGTTAAGAGACTATGAATTTCATCTTGAGAATATATGTTCCATCAACATTAAATGTGGCTGCCCAACATACTGAGATTTTGACCTTTAACCATAGATCTCACTCCTGATATATCAAAGCAACCTACACTTTATGATCAGGTCCATTATCCTCTCAGGATTAAGAGTTCATACAAATATAAGTCGTGAGTTTATTATTCTATTGACAGTCTTTAGGAGAATAATAAATCTCACACCGGTCCAGTTCAATATGTCTTAACTCTTAAAACATATCAACATATCAACTAGAAATCTCCATTTTCATGATCAAGACAAATCATCTTAGTTGATATGTTATAGCCTTCGCAGATGAAATGCCCAATTTCATCACCGACTATGAACTATAATTCTGAGTTTACAAAGAACTTGTGATTTATATCTTCTGTGACTAAATCACATAAATCACATACTATTGCATCTCATGGACTATATGATAATGTCCCAATATTCATGTTACCATTATTTTCAAATAATAATACAACTTTATTAACCAAAACATTAAGTCATACATAATGTCTTACATAATAAAATACATAGCATCATACAATAGGATTTAAGGACAAATATCCCAACATCCATAACCCCACGTGCCAAAGCTACTCTTGCCAACGCATTTGCTTCCATATTTTCCTCCCTTGGGAGTTGAACAAAACTCACCTCTAAAAATTTTTGTACAAGCCTCCTCACTTTGCTGAGGTATTTCTTCATTCGATTTTCCTTGGCATCGCACATTCCATTCACTTGATTAATGACTAGCTGAGAATCTCCTTTGACTATTACTGACTCCGCTCCTAGGGACTTAGCCAATTCCAGCCCTTTGAGTAGAGCTTCATATTCAGCCTCGTTGTTGGTAGTTTGATACTGTAGACGGGCTGCATACTCCAACTTATCACCTTCTGGGGACTTAAGTATGACTCCAATCCCTCCTGCATACATAGTGGATGACCCGTCCACATTGATAACCCACCTTCTTGTTCCTTCATCCTTGTCCAGCTCGTCTTGGCCTAGTGTGAACTCTGCAATGAAGTCCGCCAGCACCTGCGCCTTTACTGCACTTCTTGGCTGGTACTTGACATCAAACTCGGTGAGCTCCACTGCCCATTGGACTAGCCGTCCTGGGGCTTCCAACTTGTTCATCGCTTTCTTTAGGGGATGGTCCATTAGGACAAAGACAACATGAGCTTGAAAATAGTGCCTTAGCTTCTTGGAAGCCGTGACCAAGGCAAATGCCAACTTTTCCATCATTGGGTACCGCCCTTCCGCTCCTCTAAGTGCCCGACTCGTGTAATATACCAGCTTCTGGATCTGTCCTTCCTCTCTGACCAATGCCGAACTTACAGCGTGTGGGGACACCGCCAAATATAAATACAGCTCTTCACCGGGTATAGATGGACTTAGTAACGGTTCCGTAGTGAGGTAAATCTTCAAATCTTGAAAGGCCCTCTGACACTCGTCCATCCATTCAAATGCCTTCTTGAGGACTCTGAAGAACGGCAAACACTTATTAGTAGCTTTCAAAACAAACCTGTTGAGGGCAGCAACTCGTCCGGTAAGAGACTGGACTTCTTTGATGTTCTTCGGAGGTTCCATGTTGAGTATCACTTGGATTTTGTTTGGATTTGCTTCAATTCCTCTATGCGAAACCATAAACCCTAAAAGCTTCCCGGATGAAACTTCGAAAGCACACTTGCCCGGATTTAGTTTCATGTTGTATCATCGGAGTGTATCAAAGGTCTCTTTTAGGTCGTCCAAATGCTTCCCCTCGTCCAAACTCTTCACCAGCATATCATCGACGTAGACCTCTACGTTTCCCCCAATCTGAGGACGGAACATGTAGTTCACTAGCCTTTGGTAAGTTGCCCCCGCGTTCTTCAAACCAAAAGGCATTACTTTGTAGCAAAACAATCCTTGGCTGGTGATGAATGAAGTCTTCTTTTGGTCTGCCTTATCCATCTTTATTTGGTTATAGCCTGAGAAGGCATCCATTAACCTCAGTAGCCTGTGACCTGCCGTCGAGTCCACCAGCTGGTCAATGCGCGGCAACGGATAACTGTCCTTTAGACAAGCCTTGTTTAAGTCAGTAAAGTCCACACACATTCGCCACTTGCCATTGGCCTTCTTTACCATGACTACATTCGCAAACCAGTTCGGATAGTAAACTTCCCTGATGAACCCCGCAGCGATCAACTTCTGGACTTCTTCTTTGATGGCGTTATCTCCCTCAGGAGCAAATACCCTCTTCTTCTGACGCACTGGTTTGGAGAAAGGACATACATTCAAACGGTGAGTAATGACATTCGGATCAATACCCGACATGTCTTCATAACTCCATGTAAAGACATCAAGGCTTTTCTTCAAAAACTGGACCAGTGCATGCTTCGCCTCCTCTTCCATGCTCGCTCAATTCTTATGAACTTCTCAGATCTGCTATCGTCTAAGGGAACATCTTCTAACACTTCAACGGGTTCCGCTATGATTCTTCCCTTGTCTACGCTCATTGTCTGTATATGCTCGTCCATCGCTAACATAGCTAAGTAGCATTCTCTAGCAGCTAACTGATCTCCTTGTACTTGACCTACGCCATGCTCGGTTGGGAATTTGACGGACAAATGGTAGGTTGAGGTTACCGCCTTCCAGCTATTCAAAGTTGGCCTTCCGATAATAGCATTATATGATGATGAATAATCAACTACAAGGAAGTTTACCTCTTTGGTTATCTGCTGCGGGTATGCTCTAACCACCACTGGCAGTGTGATGGTGCCCACCGGTTGTACTTTCATTCTCCCAAATCCTACCAAGGGCGAATTCACTGAACGAAGTTGATCTCATCCTAGTCTCATTTGTTGGAAAGCAGGGTAATACAGAATGTCCGTCGAGCTGCCATTGTCTACCAACGCCCTTCTGGTCGTATAGTCGGCAATAAGTAGGGTGATGACAATCGCATCATCATGGGGGTGATGAATTCTTCCAGCATCCTCGTCCGTGAATGTGATGGCTTGCTCGTCAGTTTCCCTTGTCCTGGGAGATCGTCCTGACAGCTGGACGTTTTGAACCACCTTCAGGTATGTCTTCTTCGATTTGGATGACTGAGCTGCTAAGGTTCCTCCTATAATAAATCTTATTTCTCCTAGTGGGGGTCGTGATGACTCTTCCACCTTCGCCTTTAACTTTTCGTCCTTGTGGTCTCGTCCAAGGAAATTCCTCAACTTTCCATGCCTAATGAGGTTCTCTATCTGTTGTTTCAAATCAAAACACTCATCTGTGTTGTGCCCATGGTCCCTATGAAAACGGCAATACTTGTTCCTATTGCGCTTGTTAGGATCTCCCTTCATTTTCTCCAGCCACTTTAAGGACGGATCATCCTTGATTTGTATAAGGACCTGCTCTAGCGAAGTATTCAAGGGAGTGTACTACTGGCTTCTTGATGATGAACCTGCCTTTTTACCATTTTTATCCCTTTTCTCATCTACTCGGGCCTTCTTGGGACGAGGACCTTGATCTGAATGTCGCTGGTGACTTGCTTCTGAGCGTTCTGACCTTTTCCTCTTCTTGGCTATTATTGCGTCCTCAGCGTTCATGAAGTTCTGGGCTGAATGGACGAGTTCAGCCATAGTCTGGGGCTCCTGCTCATACAGTTTATGAATGAACAAGTCAGAATTGACCCCATTATGGAAAGCGGCCAACAGCAACTTGTCGTCCATTTCATCCACCACTAAGGCCTCTCTGTTGAAACGGGTAATGAAGGACCGTAAACTCTCATTCTCCCCTTGCTCAATAGTTAACAAACTGGAAGAGGAACGCTTGTGGCGTTGTCCTCTGATGAAGTTATTAACAAACATCTTACTTAACTCCTCGAATGATTCAACAGAGTTTGGGGGTATTTTGCTGAACCAAACCCTCGCTGGCACCTTTAGTGTGGTGGGGAATGCTCTGCACATAATCTTATCTGGAACTCCCTGAAGGTGCATGGTTGTCTTCAAAGTAGCAATGTGATCACATGGATCACAATTTCCACCGTATGAATCCAAGGAAGGCATTTTAAACTTAGGGGGTAAGGGATGACTATTGATGGAAGCCATGAAATGGGAGTCCGTTCGGTGAACCAAGTCTTCCACGGGGTTCGCCCGCCTCATATTCTCCTTCATTTCATCCATGGCTTTTCTCATTTGGTCCATTTCCCTCTCCAACTGTGGCACTCTTCTTGAAGTAGTACCCCTTGACTGACCTTCGGACTCAACATTTTCTTCTCTACCCTCTTGACCTTGGGCTCGTCCTTCTGCATGCACTTCATCCCGTGGCCTCATTAAGTTGATCACCCTATTTAGCTCCTGATTTTGGTGGGTCAATTCCGCCTTAACAGCAGCCATGGACTGCATATGTTGAACAGAAGGCGGTTGCGCAACATGCGCTAACTGACGGTCGCAGTAGGGATTACTAGAAGCATCCCTACTCTCCTAGTGGCCTAGGCTGGTAGCCCTTGATCTTGTCCGAACCATTCAGCCTTTTGTTTAGGAACAACGAACGATCGAACGAAAAGAAAACGAAAATTATAAGTTATTCCCATAGACGGCACCAACTAATGATGCGAAGAAAATCAGTAGACTGGATGCTTCAGATTAGAGAGGGCCAATGATTGCCTTGATAGCCTGAAAAAGAAAGAACAGTAATCAAAGGTGACCGGGATTGCCAGCCAATAACCCTCCGATGACAAAGTCAGTTTTCTCTCTACTATTTTTTGAGTTCCAACTTTTTAGGAATCATAGAATGTACCTTTTTTTGGTCTGAATCAACGTATATATAGTGTCTTAAGAGCAGTTATTGGGTTTGTAACCTCCCATTGACTTGAGGAGTGTGTGTGTTCAAATATAACTTCTTCTACTGTTTAGGAGTTACATTCTTTATACGTAACGGTCACTAAGAGTTACACGTATGATACGGAGTCATTTTACACACTCATAAATTTTCTCAAGTGTCAATGTATTGTCCAGAATTCCTCGTCCTGAGGCCCTCAAGTCAGCTTACCTCGTCCTGAGGCCCTCAGTCAGCTTACATCGTCCTGAGGCCCTCAAGTCAGCTTACCTCATCCTGAGGCCCTTGCTTAACTGTGCAACGCCTCATCCTTGCACCTTGCTTGCCCTGGACAATCTCTATGGACGAAATTAGAGTTGTATTTTATCATACCTCATCAAAAGGTTTCACTGTTTTAAGGGTATTTTGGTCATTTTTTTTGGTATTGGGAGGGGGGCGGGGTATTTTGGTTATTTTGGTGAGTTTCATAAGTATTTTTGTCATTTTTTGGGTTTTGGGGGTATTTTGGTAATTTTTAGATTTTGGACATATTTTGGTCATTTTTTGGGTTTTAAAAGTATTTTGGACATTTTTGGGGTTTTGGGAATATTTTAGTCATTTTTAGGTTCCAAATGTATTTTGATCATTTTTTGGGTTTCGAGGAGTATTTTGGTCATTTTTAGGTTGTTGGGGGTATTTTGGTATTTTTTAGGTTTTAGGGGTATTTTGGTCATTTTAAAGTTTTGGGGGTATTTTGGTCATTTTTGGGTTTTGGGGTACTTTGGTCATTTTTTGAGTTTCGGAGGTATTTTGGTCATTTTTGGGATTTTGGGGTTATTTTAGACATTTTAGATGTTTTAGGGGGTATTTTGCTCATTTTAGAGATTTTGGAGATATTTTGGTCATTTTAGTGGTTTTTAAGCATATTTGGTGATTTTAGAGATATCGAGAGTATTTTGGTCATTTTAAAGGTTTCACGGATATTTTACTCATTTTAGACATTTTGATAATATTTTGATTATTTTAGTGGTTTTTAAGCATATTTGGTAATTTTAGAGATATCGGAAGTATTTTGGTCATTTTAGAGGTTTCATGGATATTTTGCTCATTTTAAACATTTTGAAAATATTTTGGTTATTTTAGTAGTTTTTGAGCATATTTGATAATTTTATAAATATCGAAGGTATTTGGTTATTTTAGAGATTTTATGAGTATTTTGTTCATTTTAAAAATTTTAGAAATAATATTGAATATCCGAGGGTATATTGGTAATTTTGAAAGTATATGTGTATTTGCATCATTTTAAGTATTTAAAAGTATTTTGGTAATTTTAGAAGTCAAGAAAATATTCAAGTAATTTTATAGATATTTGAGTCATATTTGGTTAAATAGGTAAGTTACTAATTAAATAGATTAAGTTGGTAATGAATATTTAATTTATATATAAACGATCATAAATAAATAATTACACACTCAGCCCATTTATGACCCAACTCACTCATTTGCCACCCCTAACTGCAATATACATCTAAAATTTTTGAAAATTTTTGAATTTTACAACTTAAAAGTTTCAAAAGTTAAAATTTACCTAAGGTAACAAACTTACAATACACCGTCAAGTAGCATATAAGTTTGCCATGCATGCCAATTAACTAACTTAAAAAAATCTTTAAAAATATATTAAAACAATTCTTTCAAATCTGTTAAATTATTATTATTATCATTATCATTATTTTATTTTTTAGCATTTTTCGGATTAGCAATAGATTTCCAAATGGTGGAACTCAAATTTAGAAGATCAAGATCTGAATCAAGAATTAGAAAGAATAACCAAAAAAAAAACAGAATCAGACAAGTCACAAAACCGAAACAAAGTTGCAAAATCCAGAATTTATCAAACAAATCAGCTCTACATTCTACTTTGAATCCAGTCTCTCACACACTTCAAGGATTTTTATACTCCTCGCATCCGACTTTCGGGAGATTTCGAGTGCCTCCTCGCAGGTTTGAAGTGCCCTCTCGCAGGTTTGAAGTGCCCTCTGGGAGGTTATGAGTGATTGAGTAGTCTTCTCATCTAGCTGTTCTGAACTTTCATAAGAATTCCATGCCACTAAGACTGTATAAACTACGCTACCGATTGCCGCTTCAAACTCTATTTTTTTGTATTGTTTTTTAAGATATTCATACCTGCAAAGAAACCAATACCAAATTACCAATCCATAAGATAAAATATAATCTATGATGATGATTATTTGGATGGAAACAAGAAAATTAAAGAGATTAACATAAAAAATAAAAATAAAAAACCACATATAAGCTAATGATTATCATCAAACCCTGCCACCCCCAACCAAAAAAAAGTCCATCGTACTTCCTATGAAGTTCACAACAAACTCATTGTATCCATCATATACATCATCAATGTGTCTAGGCAGAGGACCAATATACAAGAGTAGCTTCAAAACATTTACACAAACATATTCTAGCAAATTATATCAATGAAGTTCACAAGATTCCTCAAAACATCTATGGTATAACTACTATGGAATGAAGAAGATACCAAGAGCTCAAAATTGTTGACCAGTAACAGCCACACAGACATGAAATCCACATATAAAGACCACACCCCAGAAAAATAGAGTAAAAAAGCAAAAGAATGTACTTATTGGAAGATTGGGGACGAATAAATGAAGCTCCAGAAGAGTAATCATATTTGCAAGCCTTGACATTCATTCCGATACCAATAATTTGTTAAATTATATGTATGTTTTCGCTTCCTGTTGCCATGATTTGCCACCAATATTTTCTACTTTTTTATGCACATACTATACAAAATGTTAACAAAAATTTCCCATGAAAAGTAGCTAGAAAGCATAAAAGGAGACAAAACAATTCCACTTAAAATTACTGTAACTACTACTAAATCTAAATGACTCAGCAAAATTTTATGAATCCATCTTTAGTACCTTTGAAAGACCCCAGATACTGTTGAATTTCTGAACAGGTTACAAACATTCAATTCATTATAATGCAACGCTATATTGTACCTTCAAATGGATAAACCCAAAGCTTAATAAATCCTAGCTCACTCATGGGTATCATAAAAACTCATTAAGATCTTGTAAATACAACAAAGCAAATAATAAATCAAATGTTCAATATATAATATCATGTAATATAGCACCACCAGTAAAGGAATTAAAGTAAGGAGAAAAAATGAACTAAGAAAAAGCTCATACCATCCTCCATCAGATCTGCCATCTGCTCCCACCGGTTGAGCAATGCGGGGATTACCACCACCAGATTCCACCGGTTCAGCTACCATCCTGTATATAGGTGGTGGTGGTAGAGGGCCAGGTAGTGGCAGTGTGGTTGCTGGCTTTACAGGACAGCACACAGGTAGCGGCAGGCGCACCGCCGGTAGAGGTACCATGGCTGGACGGTGCACAACTAGTAGCCGGCGCACCTGAAGCCGCTTCAGTACAAGAACGCTCATTTTGCTACCTGTAACAAAGCATTCATGATGGTGAACACAAGGAAATGCAACAAACAAACAAACAACATCAAACAACAAGGAGAAAAATCATACATGTAAAATATTTGCAGAAAAATATTTTCATTTTACCATGTTTGGCAATGTACATGTAAAAGTTTGGCCAAAATGCAAAACTCACCCTCTAAGTTTTACTACTTTTCATTTCAGTCCTCTAAGTTTAAGTTTTGTCATTTCAGTCCTATAAGTTTTATTCATCCTCAATTAAGTCCTCAGTTAACAGTCTGTTAGTTGCTGCTGTTATCTCACCCATACAATACCATTTTTGCCCTTTATTTATTAAAAAAAATTAATTTAGAATTAAAAAAAAAAAAAAAAAAAAACAGAAATTAATCAACGTCGTCCCTCCCATATGAGAGAACAAAAAATTGCAATCCCACCCACCTGATACCCTAGCCTAACCCGCTACTGAGAGGGAGAAAGAAAGACCGAGAGGGAGAAGGAGAGAGAAAGAGAGATCGAAAGGGAGAGGAGGAAACTGGAGCTGCCAAATCTGTACATTCCAATCTATTGTTATCCAATATTTTCTCCACTGCCAATTTATGGGAAGAAGCCTCAGAAATTAGAAAATTCATTAGTGACAGAGGAATAATAAAAGAACCAGGTTGTATTTGGGTTTTGGTGAGGAATAGTGCTTACTGTCTTATTGTCGGTGATAACAAAAATGAACAAACTGATTTACAATAGTTTGGGACAATTTGGTTGAAGAAACGAGATTGGCTGAACATATGCCCAACATTGATGTTGTTCCATAAAATGTGGATCCACAAGAGAAAGAGGATTCTTTGTAATCACAGTGAGATGCTTGATGTTGCTTTTAGGATTCCTAACTGGAATGACCAATCATCAACGAGTTTATTAAGAATTTGTATGGGCAAGTGTAATAATGCCATTAAATTCATGGCAAGATTGTTGGTGTGCAATCATTAAGAATTTGTTACCAACTTAGGATTTGGTTGGATAGAAAAAAGAAAACTGTGGAAAGAAAATTGGTAGAATCGGGATACAGCAAACCCACACCACCAGCCACCGCCTCTGAAAAAAAAAAAAACCAGTTAACCACCAACCACAACCCACTAGCAAGGTAACCCACTCAACAACCACCGCCACAGCCACTAATGCCACCGTCACCGCCACCCACAACCACAACCCCAACCACCAAAATCACAACCAAATTACAAACCCAAAACTACAACTGCATCACCACTACCAGTCGGGAAAAGAAAAACAAAAACACCACCCCCTGTTGAAATCAAAACCCATTAAAATGCACACAACCACCGCAACCCACGATGCACAACTAGCGCCACAAGCTTGACAAACCCATAACCTCTAACCCAACAAACCCAGAGATCTCAACCACACAAACCCATACTAGCGGCGGCGGCAGTGGTGGCAGCGATGACAAACCCGATCTAGCCACCACACCCAAACAGAGAGATTTTAATGGAGTGATGGAGATGGGAGGGAGGGGACGACGTCGATTCTTTCTGGCTTTTTGTTTTATTTTATTTTATTTTAAATTAACGATTATTAAATTAGTAAATATAAAATTAAAATTAAATAAAGGGCAAAAATGGACTCTTTTGGGTAGGATAACTGAAGCAACTAACAAATGGTTTATGGAAAACTTAATTGAGAATAAATGAAACTTAAAAGATTCAAATGACAAAACTTAAACTTAGAGAACTGAAATGAAAAGTAGTAAAACTGTGAGTTTTGCATTTTAGCCTAAAAGTTTCTATCGTTTTTGATGGGTGATTATGTTAGTGGTGAAGGTCTTTCAATCCAGCTTGTTGAGTTCTTGTTCTTAGTTTCAGATCAAAGTTCCTAACAGTTTTTAGCTCCAAAAAAAATGTTATATATATCACAAAAAACCACTGAAAAAAAAAAAAAACAAAAACAAAACAAAATCGGGACAACAACAACCCAGAGAAAAAGAAAAGAAAAGGAAATCATAAACTAGTATACAATAATTTCATCACACAAATATCATAATGCCACACATAAATAAACCCCCCCCCCCCAAAAAAAAAAAGACAGATCTAGAAATCTAATCTAAAAAGACAGAAAAGTACCTGGGTTTCGCCGGCGATGGGCAGCGCCGGCAGAGGGTGGAGCTTGCTGATGGTGCCTCAAAAACCTTGGAGCCGGTGATAGGTGGTAGAGAGCTACTGGACGTGGCTGGGTTTTCGTTGAGAAAGGCGTGAAAGTGTTACAAAATCAAATGGTATAATCAAACATAGCAAAATCTCCCAAAAATGAACCGTGAAAATTAAATCACACCAAAACCAAACCCTAACTACTACATTTAATCAATAAAAACAAATAGCAACAAAAGAAATGTTTAAAAAATGATACAGACCTTGGTTGAGCAGATCTTCGCCGGTAAATGACGACTAAGTATTAGTAAGGGCTTGGGCCTTTTTATATCGGTGAGTGAGTGAGTTCCCGCCAGTTTCTTGGACACGTCACACGGGATTACAGCTTCAACTTTTTTTTAACGTTAGGTTACAAATTAAACCCTCTAATTTTGTCAAATTCAATTTAGTCCTTTAACATAACTTTCTTTCCTGAAATTTAGTTTTTTAAATTTCAACTTTATTCAATTCAATTATTTGGATAATTTCTGTTAAAATTGCACCTTAGCAACCTCTAAATTTTTTAATAAAAAATACTATTTGGAAAATATATATATTATTTGAAAGAAGTGAGTAACATAATTTATTAATTATCTCTGAAGAAGAATTCCCAATGCAGGGGTTTGTGAGTATAATAATAATAATAATAATAATAACTAGTCTCATCGCTCGAAGACTCTTTTTTATTTTGAGTTTAATATAATTTTTCAATTTAAATCTATCTATTGTCAGTGAGTTTATAAGACTAAATATTGTCAATGAGTTTATCAAACTAATATTTAGGATTTAAAATGGAGTAAACTAAAATTTTTTTACCTAGCTTTTAGATAGAGTGCGCTAATTTTTAAGAAAAACCAAGATTTTTGTACAAAATAAGGGTCGTTTGGTATATATATTTAACCACATATTTTTAATTTTTAAACAACGTTACACATATTTAATCATTACTCGTATTTAACATATTTTTAAAAAATATAAATAATATTAAAAATATAAATAATATTACTATAACAATGTTACCAAATAGCACTTTATTGTCAAAGGTGCTCATTAATGTTTGTTTGGACAAATTTGAGTGATTCCTTGAAAAAAGTCGAAAAAGATCAGGTTTCTTGTGGTGAAGAAAACTTAGCTCTCGGAGAAGGATGGGAGAAGAGTGAGAAAATAAGTACTTTTCAAAAACATAATAAAATGTAGAAAACAAAAGTACTAGTGATTTAGTATTTAGTGATTACCTCTCACAGAAGGATTGAAAAAAGAGTGAGAACTCTTCGAAACAGGCTTTGCCCTCAGCTTGCCGACATTAGCTCAGCGCCAGGTTTGGTTGTATAATCACAGAAAAAATACTAGATTGTCATATAGTTTTATCACTACTTAAACATCCAAATAGAAGAAGCCTTTAAATAAAAGTATAGAAAAATGCATAGCAAAAATTTGAAAAAAGTAATTAATAATAAATCTCAATTTGAACAAATTAAACATAAATTCTAATTGTACAATTACATGGATTGCCAAAAGTTTAAACATACAGAAATAAATGTACAAGATCTAAGATTATATGCCGATTTGAAAAAAAAATATTAAAAAAAAAGTATAAATCTAGCATAATATCCAATAATTAGACCCTGATCTATGTAGATCTAGCCTCATGGTTCCAGATCTATGATTGCGTGTCGATTTGAAAGAATTCAAAGTTTCGATAGGAAAATCCAAATTCCAAGATAAAGTAGACATGGATAATTCAAGAAGAAGAAAAACTAAACCTTAATGATAAAAAGAAAGAAATTAAAATAAAAGGTACACCCTGCAGAAGGTTGAGGAAAAAAAAATTAAAATAAAAGGTACACCCCCTGCTGAAGGTTGAGCAGCCGGCTGTACTTCTCTAAATCTAACCCCAAATGTAACTAAACTCAAACTAAAGCGATCTGACACAAACCCTAACCTCTATATATATGAAGTCTTACGCGTGTGAACAAAATAACGCGTGTGAACAAAATAACGCGTGTACCATAAAGAGTGTACCACCAATAAAAAATTCACACCTAGTGGCTTTGTTTTTTTTACTTCTCAACGGGAGAGGTCCTTCTCAAAAATATAAAATAAAGGCTAACTATCTTTTAAATTTCACCCAAATTTATTTTAACTGTCCTTTAAATTTCACCAAAACTTATTTTAGTTCTCCAACTTTGTATTCGGTCAATAAAATGTTCAATTAAGACTAAGTTTGGATAGTTGAACGCGTCTATGAAGTACACACATTTTTTAACCCCCTTTTAATTAAAAATGGGATCCGTAGTACTATTCACATATTTAAAAATTACTTTACTATAATATTTTTTGTTTTTAGCTAATTCAAATGGACCCTAAGTTCTTTTATTGCCAATAGCCTTGTAGCCAAATTGTCACATTTCCATGTACAAAGTGCTTGAAGGTCTAGGGAGAAAAGGGTTCGAGTTGTGAAATTAACAGTACGTTGTAATTATTTCTCAAAAAAAAAAAAGTTCTTTTGTTTGATTCCGTAATTGTTCTATTAGTTTCATATTTTTTTTGTTAATTTCTCCGTTTAAAAAATCCATAAGAAATTTTATCAACTTAGTTCTCTCTATGATCTGGTCTCAGTTGTTGGATTATTTCTCTCCAATCTAATATGGGTCTCCTTGGATTCTTTCTCTATTTGATCTGATTTGGGTTTTCAAGTTCAGTTTTTAGTTAAATCTTTTCTTATTTCTAATTTTGTTTGTAAAAACCAAATGAATCACAAAAAAGAAAAACCCAGAAACATTGTTTCATTGTTGTGCGTAGCGAATTCGTAAATTGTATGTGATACTGATGGTTGACATTAGATCCTATTGTTCAAGTTTGTTGTGCTTTGATTTGAATTTGTGTATTTTTGGATGCCATTTTTGGTTGTGATGAATGTAAAGAAATTTTTTGTTGTTTGTGTGCTGGGTTTGCTGTGTGTCTTGGGATTTCTTAATTTTTTTTAATTTAAATTAGTCTTCTACATTTTTTAATATAAAAAATTGAAGAAAAAAATGCTAACGGTAGAGCATTCACAAAAGTTAGTGGAAGGCTTGAATTGAACATTTTTGAAACTTAGAGGACTAAATTGACCAAAACTAAAGTTAAAAGACTGAAATGAATTGTTTTAGCCTAAAATAAAATAAAATAAACTAATTGGAGAGGCAAACGTTACCAACGTTAATGCCTCATGGTTACAGTTCTAAGAGCATTCGCACTGGCAAATGTCATTCTATCCTATTTTATAATCCCAAAAAATTACTATATCTGTTATACCATACCATTTTACAATACACCTAACATTCCAAAACTTTATTTTTTTTCCCATTTTATTTAAATATTCTTTTTTATTCCTTTTTTTACTATTTCTCTTTTTCTCTTCCTTTTCCTCTCTTTCTCCCTCAACCTCTAGCATCAGCCATAACTAAACAAACAATCACCACCACTACCCTCTACCCAACAAAACTCCACCAGAACCAAAAACCCAAAATAAAAAAAAATAAAAATAAAAAAATAAAACCCACCAAGTACCCACTAAAAACCCAACAAATCCATAGCAACCCACCCAACCAATCCAAACACCAGTCACAGCCACGGTGAGAATCAAAGGACAGAATCACCAAACCCACCAAATGTCGGCTACCAAACCCAAAAAATGACCACCATGCCAACACATTTACATATATTAAAAAGATATTAAATGAAGTTGTAGTTATTTGCTAGAATTAAATTGGTGGCCAAACTTTTTCTTTTTTTATGTACAAGGCAAACTCATAATGTTATGAGATAGCATAAGTTAGTTAAGAATTTAAGCTGATATGTGTGTGTGTGTGTGTGTGTGTGTGTGTGTCTATATATATATATTATTTTGGGGTAATTCACTACCCTTCCTTGAGAATTGAAGGAATAATACTTCATCCCAAACCTAAAGGGAAAAAGCACTTCACTTCATTGAGGTTTAAAGAAAATAACGCTCCCCCATTATGTCTATATTAATAACAAAATATTCTAAATTTTTACAATATTCTTTTTACCAGGTTTAACTACGTTTAGTAAGAAAAAAACCATAAAAATTAGAATTAAAATGCAAAGTTTATCAAGTGCCAACATACCTGCAAAGAAAAATTTATCCAAAAACTGTTAAAAAAAATAAATAAAAGAATAAGCTAAACTTATACTGAATATTTTGAAATACTCTTTAATTAAAAAGTTAAATCAATTGATTTTAATTTTGAAATGGATGTTAATTTTGAAAACCTACCATAATAAGCAAAGAGCTAGTTAGTACACAATATTTTTAACATTAATTCAACGGCAAGTTTGGTCAAATAGATATAAGGGGAAATGATTTTTATTTATTTATTTATTTATTTTATCTACAAGTTTTGGGCAAAGTGTTATTTGCTCAAATCTCAAAGATAATGATTGCAAGTACCCCTTTTATTTTATGGTATTTTAAGTGAATAAAGATAAATTTAGATTTAGAAGAAAATGCATTTTTCATCCCTACAATTTGGTCCCTATTTTTTAATTTTATCGCCTTTAGTCCCCAAAATAAAAAAGCTTTCTCGTTTTGGTCCCTACCGTCATTATTTTAAATGAAGTGGTAAAATATAGAACCTTTGATGTCGGCTGTTTTGTAAAGTGAGATGGTAAAATAGATAAAATAGCTTTTTGAGGTGTTAAAAGCTAAAAATTTTTAGCACCATTACTGTGAATGCTCTTATTAAGCCTATATTTGATTTAGACACGTAATCTCAACCCAATTAATTAAAGGCTTAGTGAGATAGGAGTTTATTTATCAAGCCCTTATCAAACTTATTACCAAGTCTATAAACTAGCTTAAACTCAACTTGTATATTATCAAGCCCTATTGTTCACGAGCCTGTTTATGAACAAATTTTTATTTTTATTTTGCTTGGGCTTAACTCGTTTGTTAAACACATCTAAAATTAATGCTTAAGCTTTGCTCATTCATAAACACACAAACATGAACGAGTTTTTTATCGAGCCATACCAGAGTACGGCTTGGTTCATTGAGGGTAAAACCTCCTCAATTCCTACAAGATTAACTTTTCTCTTTCTTTGTCTTTTTCGAGTACACAATTGCATGGTCCAAGTTTATTAGCCCATACCGAGCTAGTAGCAGCTCCTGAACGACCACATGTCATTTAGTTTACTAACTGAGCACCTAATCCAATACCGAGGTGGGCCAAGACCAAGCTCATGGCCCACCCAAACATCTAGTCTAGTTTCAATGGTGGGCTTGGGCCAAGCTTATGACCCAACCGAGCATTTGTTACCATACCAAGGTCAAGGGACAGTGCCTTGGGAAAATCCGTCCGCTGAGCAATAATTGCCGCTTGACACAAGTTTCAAGAGAGTCATATCAATCACAAATAATGGGTCCCACTAGGTCAAGAAAACGGCTTAGATGGACCCATCGACGTGGGAAACCACCCCCTCATCATGACTACCCTATTAAAGGAAGTCTATAAATAGAGGCTGATGCGTAGAGGGCAAAGGGTGGGCCGAAGAGAGAAGTCTAGTCCGGATTTCATTGGCAAAAAGGGGACCATTCTTGTTAATGAATAAAACTACAGGTAGAGATTAGTAGTTAGTAGTTAGTGTTGCTTACTTAGTAGTGTAGCCTGTGTAGACACTAGATAGTAGATGCTTTAGCTTTCTTTTTGTATTTTTTTCCTTTCATTTAACTCTTTATTTTTAATAAATAGAGGGCACAACACACAAGTTCACTATGCCTTTTATGATAATGTTATGCACTTAGGAACAGTCGAGCACACCTTGCTATGTAGTTTTAAAATATTTTTTAGGGAAAAAAAAAGTTAAAATACAGTCAGGCCGTAGTTCTAGTCGGGTTGGCCCACAAAAAAACGGGCGGGACGCAGGTTGGCCCATATTTAATTGAGGCCAAAAAAATGATATTCGGGCTGGGCCAAGATGAGCGAGTTTGGGTCAGGTCAGCAAATTTCAGCCTGTTTTGTCATGTCTAGTTTTACTTTTACACTATATTCTTATAGAATTTAATCTCAACACTTTACCACCCTAAACTATACTCCTGATTATACTTTGTACTTTAAACTTTTTGAATGCATGTTTTGCACCAAAAACTATGATCATTGTCACACTTTGCACCCCCAACATCATTTGTTGTAAACTTGGGTGGAAAAAGACGACAACACGTGAAAATACCTAATTGCCCATCTTCTCAATGTTTCAAAAACAAAAGATAAATTACATTTTATCACTCTAAACTATACTCCTAATTACACTTTACACCTTAAACTTTGATTTTTCATCCAAGTTAATAGCAAACTTAATTTCGAGGTGCACAATGTAAAAAAGGTCATAGTGTTATGGAGTAAAATGTGCATTTGAAAAGTTTAAGATACGAAGTGTAGTATGAGTATAGTTTAAGGTGCATGGGTATAATTTAAGGTGGGAAAGTAGTTTTTTTTTTTTTGAAAGGATTTGCTACATACAAAGTTGAAGCACTTGCTACATACTGGTACATGTGTCAAAAAATTGAGTGGCACATGTCCAAGGGTCATATGCCTTGCACATGATCAAATTTGAGAGAAACTTATGTTAATGTTAACGTTTCTCACTCACCACATAGCAAAATCAAATAAAATAAAAACAACTCTCTCTCTCTCTCTCTCTCCCCCTTGTTCTTTTCTAAAACTCAGCCCCTTAACCCACCATTAAACCCATAAAAAAAGCCACCACCACTACATGCTCAAGCTGTCAATTACACTTGACAGTGTCTTCGCCAACCCTGCCTCTTCACCCTTTTCCCTTTCCATTGGTTTTGCCCCTTCCCTATCTCACTCCGTTAATGCCACCCACAAACCCCCTTCTCTCTCACCGCCATTCACATCTCCCAACCACCCCTTTGTTGCCCAGGACCACTGCTCCTACTACCCCTTATTTTCATGACATTCTCCCTAACAATGACAAAGACAACAACTCCCAATTTTTCCAGGTTTGTTTTTCAATAAATTTGTTTTAATTGGAAAAAAAAAACATTTTTTAAAGCTATTTATTTCCTTAAATTTGTCTTTCAAATTTTTGTTTGTGATTATTTTTGAAGTTTGAATATTGGCCTTGATGATTATTTCCTTAGTTGAGTTCTATAGCTTAGAGTGTTTGTGAAATTGTGTTTAAAAGTCGATGGTTAAACAGAATCAGTAGTGATTGCTGGTGGAAGGATTTACTTACTACTAATTTTTAGGAGTTGAATTCTATATAGTTTTTTTCTTTTTGAATAAAAACTTTAGGTATTTGAGTTCTATATATTGTTGTTGTTGATGATGTTTATGACTGGTTTTTAGAACTATAAGCAATTGTAGGTTTTTTATGGGCTTAGTAAAATTATTGAGCGTCGTTTTTCATAATGAATATTCTTAAAACTTTTTCTTTTTATTGGTTTTGGGATTCAAGAAGAGGCTTAAGTAGAACCTGCTCATGGAAGCCCAAACACTTTGAGTAGATAAAATAAGGAAATTGAAGCACCAACAATTGACATGAAATTTGATTGTGATGATAGTGCATATGAATTTTACAAATAATATGCTCGCTGAATTTGATTAGTGTAAGGAAATGATTTATAAATCGAGGAATTGCAAGACATGTCACAAGGTGAACGACTATGTTAAATATTGCATGTTGGTAACCTGTTCTCCCTGCCCTCTTGGATTGAAAAAAAAAATTGAATAGTCTTTTGAAAATATTTTGATTAAGAAAGCTGAAAGTTCTGTATACTTGGATTTCTTGTTTGTTGCAATAAAATTGAAGTCAAGACTTAAATTTATTATTTATAGTTGTATTAGGAGCAGGTCATCCCTAGCAATTGTTCTCCAGCTGGATTTTAGTTTGACTTATGGAAATATTATAATTTTTCAATTATAACACCTGTCCTATTCTGTTTTAGTGCTTAGTAACTTCCGCAATAAAATTGTAAAAACTTGATGATGCTGATATATAACCTTTTGTATATTCATATCAAGTTCTTTTTTAGAGAGTTTTAACTTATGGTGTCTGCCCCTAATGAGATCTCTTTATCATCAGACCAAGACATCAATAAGTTTTTGGTGTAGGCTGAGATTGAACCCCAGATCTCTTATATAATCATCAAAGACTTTACCAGTTGAGATAACTGGAACCCACATATTCATATCAAGTTATCTATACATATTTGTATTTTTTGTCTTAGCATTAGTGACCATTGAAGAGTTATGATATATATATATATATATATATATATATATATATTTATTGATGTAATTAATTAATCATGATATTTTTTTTTTTATTGGTAGTCAATATGTATTGTAACATGTGCAAGAACATTGGTGTAGTCTATGCTAATGAATTAGAATGTGGTCTAGATTTAGGAGACAAAAACTATCAATCAATTTCGTTGTGATGGACAATATTTGTGTAAGACGAATCTTGCTGCAATATGCAAGGAATAATCAGCCGTGAAAATTATTGGGATCATATTCCAAGATTACTGAAGTCATGCGCAATTGGAGCATGAAAGGAAGACCAAATACAAAGAGGAGTTAAGAGTGTAGAAGTGATTCAAGGCTTATTGTCTGTAAAAGACTTGTGGGTAATGGACATCATTTTAAAAGAAGAAAAAAGTCATATTCTCAATTCTATGAAGGAAGATCTTTCAATGTATGGGCATCTTACCCATGAAGGGAAAACTGAAAAGGAGATGCTCATAATTAAATAGTTGGCCTATTTCACGCGTTAAGAAATCAAATAATAGAGTAGCGATATGTTTAGCAGAATATGTAGGTGATTGTAAATTGTAATGATGATCACATTTGAATTGAGGAGATCAAATTTCCTTAAGAATATTGTCCAAGTAGTATACTATTTTCTTGGTTTACAGCTTGATATAACAAGTATTATACTGTTTTGTTGGTTTATATATTTTATTCTTTAGCTGAGAAAAGATATTTCATTAATCAAATTATTTAGTACAAAGAGACACGTCTTTTATTAAACTAGCTCTCAAAAAATTAGGAGTTGATCAAACCTTTGACTCATTACAGTCATCAATTCCTTATAACAACTTCTATTCTAGAAAAATTCTATGCTGCATGAGAGATGATTTAGTGTGCTAAATGTTTATGTGCTATTATTATATTTTGGGTATAGAAAAATATAAATTTTTATAAAAAAAAATGAATTCATTTGTAGTTTTGAACAACGGGGAAAAGTAAAGGAGGACATCCGTTTAACAATACTTGAGGACCCTGCTTTTCTTGTGCAACCCAATGCAAGGGCCATAGCAACTTTGTTATATTATTTGCCAATCAAACTAATAAAAATCTAGTTGAAGCACAATGACAAACTCACCGCCGAAGGATAGAAGTCAACTTCGAAATTAAGTTCGGAAAAAGCTATTGTTTCTCTCTCGGCTAGGGTTAGGGTTTTACGTCTCCGCCGTTTGTGGAATTCTATCCCTAACAACATTTAGGTCCTTTGTCCCCTTCAGCCTTCTGGCCTGGTAGGATGGTGGTATGTTTAGTGGTAGGTATCAGAGTTTGCTTTCTAGTCGATTTCACCTTGTCTGTCTTTTCTCTCATGGCAGCCTTGGATGAGATGTGGGTTCACTTCTCACTTACAGAGGAAGAGCAAGGTGGCACTGATGTCCCTAGATAGGAAGATAAGTCGGTGTATCGCCTAGCGGGCAAGTTCCTTACCAAGCAAGTGCTGACTGTTGATGCAGTAGCATAGACCTTCAAGCCGCTCAAGAAAATCAATGGCGAACTGAAAATCTAAGACATTGGAGACAACATCCTATTATTCAAGTTCGTCGACGACATGGATCTTGAATGGGTACTGGAATTCGAACCATGGTCGTATGATAAAAATCTGGTGGTTTTTCAACAAGTTCAGGAGTTTGAATCGATTCCCTACTTGGAGTATTCCCATGCTACTTTTTGGGTGCAATTCCATAATGTCTTGGTAAAAAGTCTTACTTATGAAACCAGCGAACGGATAGGGAAAGCGATTGGGGAGGTTGTGCAAGTGGCGGATCTTGAGGATGATGGGGCGGGTGGGGAGTTCTTGTGAGTGAGAATCACTATGGATATCTCTAAATCCCTCCCACGGTGTATGAAATTGAGGTTTGAGGGTAAGCAGTTGGGTTTGGTTGGCATCAAATATTAAAGGCTACCTAATTTTTGTTATTGGTGTGGCTAGGTAACCCAAGGGGAAAGGGAATGCGAGATATGGCTTAAAGGAAGAGGGAAGCTTCGTAGAGATGACCAATAGTATGGTGAGTGGCTTCGAGTGGAACCATTTCGGCCTAGCCACAAAACAATGGCTATTATATTAGGAAGCTCTAGAACTCAAGCCCAGTGGTTATCCAACCAAAAAAATATCTACTTGTCAAGGCCAACTCCGCGTATGGAATAGGAATTCCTTTGGTCATGTCCGAAACACCCTAAGGAAAAAGATAACAATGTTGAAGGAAGCTGAGGAAAGCAGATCATACATTAGTGATCCCAACCAAATGCACACTCTATAGGCTGAAATTCAAAAACTACAAGCCAAGGAGGAGTGCATGTGGAAGCAAAGATCTCGCAACGATTGGCTTAAAGAAGGTGACAAACACTAAATATTTTCATTGCAGGGCAAATCAGAGGAACCAACGGAACTTAATCTTGGGTTTGGAGGATGGAGATGGTACTTGGGTGGAAGATGAGGCCAGTTTGGGTAGGGTAGTTGAAAAATATTTTGATTCAATCTTTACCAGCTCTAATCCTTCAAGGTTAGACCACATTTTACATGGTATTCACCAGGTTGTTGATGACAGTGAAAATGACACTATGGGTGGAGAGTTCCTTGCTAGTGAGGTCTAGCAAGCTCTTAGCCAAGTGGCCCCACTAACTGCACCTGGCCCTGATGGTATGTCTCTTATTTTCTATATATTTTTTTGGCACATTGTGGGTGAAGATGTCACTGCTATGGTCCTCAAGGCTTTGAATACAAGTTATGTCCCAAAATCAATCAATACTAACTTCATTTCTCTCGTTCCAAAAATAAAAAACCCTAAAAAAGTTTCAGATTTTAGACCCATTAGTTTATATAATGTCATTTACAAATTAATTGCAAAAGTGGCGGCTAACCTGTTGAAAAAGTTTTTGGTAGCTTCAATTCCAGATTCTCAGGGTGCTTTCCTCTCAGGAAGGCTTATCACAGACAACATCCTGGTGGCATTTGAAACACACCACTATTTGAAGAGAAAAACCCAAGGAAAGATGGGGTACATAGCTCTTAAACTGGATATAAGTAAAGCTTATGACCAGGTGGAATGGAGTTTTTTGTAGAAATTAATGCAACACTTGAGTCTTGAAGCGAGAATGTTCAAAATAATCATGTCATGTTTGCAAACTGTGTCCTATGCGGTGCTGCTTAACGGTCAACCAATGGGTAATATCAAGCCATCTAAAGGCCTCGGCAAGGAGAAACTTTATCCTTGTATTTATTTCTCCTTTACGCTATGGATTTACAAAGCTTAATTCATCAGGATGAGGTTGATGGGAGTACTAGGGGAGTAGCTATTTGTAGGAATGGACCCCGGTTTTCTCACCTATTTTTGGAGAATCGGGAATGGCCAACTTGTTCGGATTAAAAAGGATAAATGGCTTCTAGTGAAGCTGAGTTGTTCAATCCTCTCCCTTCTTCCTTCGTTTCTAGCTGTTGCAAATGTGGAGATGCTTATTAACAGGGACCTGGGTGTTTGGAAAACCAATGTAGTGCAGCAAAGCTTCCTATCACATGAAGCTCGGCTTATATTAGGCATCTTTCTCAGCCTAAGGAGTCCAACAGATAGGATGGTGTGGTCCCTCATGCCTAATGGGAGTTTCTCCACTAGCAATGCCTATAAACTCCTCACCAATCCAGCCACTTCGAGTAGAGCAGGGAATTCTGCTCTAGAGCCTAAAAAATATTTTGGAAGGGTGTTTGGCAACTGAGAGTACCCAACAAGATCGAGCATGTTATACGGATAGCTTGCAACAATGCCCTCCTTACAAAATGAAATTTGGCTCGTCGCCAGATCGTAAACTCAGTTCTCTGTGATCTATGTAAGAGAGAGTCGGAAAGTTCATTGCATGCTCTTTGGCAATGTAACGAAGTGGCAGCAATGTAGGCCTCTTGCCACTTGTTCCAAGCTACGATCCATCCCCCTCCCTTGAGTTTTTGTGGCTTATTTGATCGGTTTTTATAGGTGTTAGAAATACTAAATCACTGTATTGTATTTCTCACTGAAATAATATACATGAGTGCCTTTATATAGGAGGCATATGAGTGCAATACAAGTAAATATGAGTGTAGTACAAGAATGTGTGCTATACAAGTAATCTAATTGGGCCTAAAACCCACAATACTATACACGTTAACAGCCCCCCTTAAACTTGAATGTGAGACCAACTTGAGGTTGTCGACTAAATCATGAAGACGTCCCTTAGGATGCGACTTGGTGAAGATATTTGCAAGTTGATCCTTGGAGGAGATAGAGAAGAGCTTGAGAGCACCATAAACAAGATGATAACAGATAAAATGACATTCAATCTCGATATGTTTAGTCCGTTCATGAAAGATATCATTGTGAGTAATATGAATGGCACTTTGATTATCACAATAAAGAGGAGTAGCAGAGGATGTGAACACACCTAAGTCCTTAAGAAGCCATCGTAGCCAAAGGAGCTCAGATGTGGTATCAGCAAGGGCACGATATTCTGCTTCAGTATTGGAGTGGGCCATAAAGTTTTGTTTCTTACTTCTCCAAGAAATCAAGGAAGAGCCAAGGAGAAAGCAATAGCCAGTGGTGGACCTGCGATTAGTGGAATCTCCTGCCCAATCAGCATCAGAGAATGTAGGAAGTACAAGAGGAGATTGAGCTGAGTAGAAAAGGCCATGGAAGAGAGTGCCCTTCAAGTATCGAAGAATGCGCAGAACAGCAGCATAGTGAGTCGATCGTAGAGCAGGCAAATACTGGCTGACTTGATGAACAGCATAGGAAATGTTTGGACAAGTAATTGTGAGATAAACTAGGCTGCCAACCAATTGTCTATAAAGAGAAGGATTAGACAATGGTTTCCCCCTTGTGGGAGTCAGATGCGCATTAAGTTCAACTGGAGTGTCAGCAGTCTTGCTGTCAGTGAGTCTAGCACGAGACAAAAGGTTAGAAGCATACTTGGCTTGAGTAACATAAAGACCATCTGTGGAATGAGTGATTTCAAGACCCAAGAAATAGCTAAGGTGTCCAAGATCTTTCATCTCAAACTGTTGACTGAGAAAATCCTTGAGTTCTTGTATGCCACTAAGGTCATCACTAGTTATGATCACATCATCCATATAGAGGAGAAGTAAAATGGTGCCTTTATCAATGCGACAAAGGAATAAGGCAACATCATAAGGACTGGCAGTGTAACCCAAGCGAAAGATGGTAGAGCTGAACTTTGCAAACCAAGCTCGTGGAGCTTGTTTAAGGCCATACAATGCACGTCGAAGGTGACAAACCTTGTTTGATTCAACAAAGAGACCTAGAGGAGGTTGCATATAAACTTCTTCACTTAAATTCCCATTAAGGAAGGCATTTTTAACATCCATCTGAAAAAGATCCCATTTTCTAGCAGCGGTAACAGCCAAGAGGGCACGAATAGATGAGATGCGAGCAACTGGAGAAAATGTCTCTTCATAATCAATCCCATACTCTTGTGTAAAACCTTTCGCAACAAGATGAGCCTTATACCGCTCAATGGACCCATCAGAGTGAGTTTTAATCTTGTAAATCCACTTACAACCAACCACAGACTATCTAGGAGGGAGAGTAACCAAATCCCACCTATGGTTTTTGGTTAGTGCATCAAGTTTCTCTTTCATTGCAATCTTCCATAAAGGGTCAGTGGAGGCCTCACGATAGGTCTGAGGCTCGTGGAGTGTAGCAAGGGCAGTATAACAATGATAATCAAGTAAATATGTAGGAACGGATCTTACCCGAGTTGAGTGACGAGGTGGAATGTCTTGTGGAGGATTTTCAGGCGGAGTAGGAGCAGGGGACCTAAGCTTAAGTTGGGGTAGCTCGTCATCAACCTGTTCATCTTCAACCTGTCCAAAAGAAGTATAAAAAATATCTGGAGGTGGGATAGAGAATTCCAAAGGAGGATTAATAGTATTTGGAGAAGGAACATAAGACTCGTCTGGAAAAACTTCTAAAATAGATGAGGTTGTTAGGGAAGAACAAAAGTGAGAGAGTTCAACAAACAAGCGGTGTTCCCAGAAGACAACATTACGAGAAACATGAAGACGATGAGACATAGGATCATAACACCAGTACCCCTTTTGTGTTTCGCCATAACCAAGAAAACAGCAAAGTCTAGACCAAGGCTCAAGTTTGTTGTGCTCATGAAGTTGAAGAAGAACGAAACAAGCAGATCCGAAAGAGAAGGTGATGATAGTCAGGTGGTGACCTAAAGAGGCGCTCATACGAAGTTTGATTATGAATGACAAAGCTTGGAATGCGGTTAATAGCATGAACAACATGAAGAGCAGCTTCACCCTAAAGTGGGGTAGAAACTTTGGCAGAAAGAAGAAGAGCACAAACAGTGTCAAGAATGTGACGAAGTTTTCGTTCAGCTCGACCATTCTGTTGAGAGGTACCTAGACAAGTTAGATGATATACTATGCCATAGGAGTGTAACAGAGCTTGAAAAACATATTGAGTATATTCAAGAGCATTATCATATCGAAAAATTTTGATATGTTTGGAGAATTGTGTTTCAACCATTTTTGCAAAGTTACTATGTATTGGCAAAATTTCAGAACGAGATTTCATAGGAAAGATCCAACTATAACGAGAATAATCATCAATAAAAACAACAAAATATCGAGATCCACCAATATAAGTAACAGGAGAAGGTCCCCAAACATCATAATGAATTAACTCAAAAATACTATTAGAAATAGAATCACTATTATTAAAAGGCAAAGCTGGTTGTTTTCCTAATTGACATGAAGTACAATCAAAATTGTCTTTGGACACAGAACCTAACAGACCCGTAGAAGCTAACTGTTGTACCCAAGAAGAGGGTGCATGACCAAGACGAGAATGCCAAAGTGTGAGAGAAGGTAAGGAAGAAACTGTAGTAGCAGCATCAGCAACAAACACTAGAGCAACAGGTGGAAGATGAAGATTATCCACGGAAAACATATGCCCAACTCTAGGACCGGTCCTAAGCTCTTATCTCGTCCTCGGATCCTGCACAATACACCTAGAATAGTAAAAAATAAGGCGATATCCTAGTTCAGCTAATTATCCCACAGAGCACAAATTATAGGATAGGTCAGGTACATGGAAGACCCTAGGAACAGAGATGTTGGAGGTCGAAACAAAACCTAGGCTATTCCCATGCATGGTGGAACTATCAGCGATATGAATATTTAGAGGATGTGGTGCAGGGTCAAGTTTGGAGAATAAGGACGAGTGAGGTCTCAGGTGGTTGCAACAAGCAGAATCAAAAAGCTAAGTTTGAGACTTACCAGGTAAAACTGAGAGAGCAGTGGAAAGAGATGCATTACCAGAAATATGAACAGCCTGACCTATAATCTCCTATAGTTCAGTGGGTGAGAGGCTGATAGTGGATCCAGAAGACTAAGACTCAGTTGAAATGGGAGGCATTAACGGAGTAGACTCAGTATTAGCAACTGCAGCAGTAGATTTGTTGTGACGGTAATAGGTCTCAATAGTGTGGCCAAGACGTTTGCAATAGTTGCAAAACTTTTTGTTGGTCTGCTTGCGACGATTGCTAGAGCTAGAGGGATCACCTGATTGCTGAGGTTGCTCTATGGGCAAAGCAGAAGGAGTAATAGCCAGAACATTAAACTTATTCTGAGTTTGAAGGGTTGCAATGCGAGCTTCTTCTCTACCCAACTCATTTACAGTAGTATCAAGAGATGGAGGAGGACTGCAATTAAGAAGCTGAACTCGAATGGGCTCATAGTCCTTATGGAGTGACATCAGGAACTCATAGAGACGAAATTCATCTCTAATAGCAGCATATTGTTGAGCATCTTTTGAGCATGCCCATGTTGGATCAAAAAGGTCAATTTGGTCCCAAATGAAGCGAAGCTGATCATAGTAGTCATTGATGGATTGCCCTGGTTCTTGCCTGAGTTGATGCAATTCAACCACTAATTGATATTTCATGGATCTGTGAGTAGTGGAGTATCTTTTGGCCAACATATCTCATTTTGATTTTGCATCATCAAAGCTGCCCAACAGATTGAAGATGGATGGAATGGAAGTGTTTCGAATCCATGTGAAGATCATGTGGTTGTGACTATCCCATTCAATCATGTGACTGAGGAAGTCTGTATCATCTTCACTTGCCTTCTTCACAGGAATAGTGATTACACCAGTACAATATTGCTAGAGCCTGCGACCCTTACGAAAAATGTGCATTGCTTGAGACCAAGATAAGTAATTCTTATTCCCTTCCAATGTAGTATTGATGGGGCGAGGAAGAAAAACATCATTTTTATCCATTTAGAGACACAATATGCAAAAACAGATTGCAAAAATGAAATCTACGCGAAAAACTGAGTAAGGAGAACCTGGACTGAAAAAGTCAACTTTGGAAAAAAATCAACGCCCGGTCAAAGTCAACGGTCAATGGCCTGGTCAGAGATGATGACGTCAGCAGATGACAGGGTACTGACGTTAGCAGGTGACTGGATGCTGACGTAAGCTAGGGCTGATGTAGCACTGCTGACGTCACGGATGATGTCAACTTGGTGGAGTTAATGGCGTGTGGGGCGCGTGGGCTGGAGCGTAGATTCTATGAGCGGCGTGTGGTGGCATGTGCGGTCTCCGATGGCTTCGCGGTTTCCATGAGCGTGTAGAACGATGCAAGTCGATCTTAGTGGTACTTGCAGAAAGTTGATCGGAGCAAGAGTCGCGGTGGCAGGAAAAAAGGCAGTGGTCTTTGCGTGAAACTCCTCAACGGAGGCTGCTACAGGTCTGGAACCTAAGGACGATGTCTGAAAGACGTCAGAGGTTAAACGGCGAAAGGCTGTGGCAATTGCTATGACGGCGGAAGCGATATTGAGGATGGAGTTACACCAATGAAAACAAAACTA
Source organism: Castanopsis chinensis (assembly GCA_032878915.1). NCBI lineage: Eukaryota > Viridiplantae > Streptophyta > Magnoliopsida > Fagales > Fagaceae > Castanopsis > Castanopsis chinensis. The sequence continues at coordinate 18,694,483 of JAVQMG010000122.1, forward strand.
CTAAGAAAAGGTTAGAGTAGTGACTCTGATACCATGTTAGAAATACTTAATCACTGTATTGTATTTCTTACTAAAATAATATACATGAGTGCCTTTATATATGAGGCATATGAGTGTGGTACAAGTAAATATGAGTGTAGTACAAGAATGTGTACTATACAAGTAATCTAGTTGGGCCTAAAGCCCACAATACTATACATGTTAAGGATTATCTAAAAGAACTATTTGCAGTGATCACTTGGTCTTTGTGGAATAGAAGGAATTCCATTCACTTTGGTCGGCAAGTTCATCCCGTGTCTCACATTTGCACCGTCACAAGTTCTTTGCTTCAGGAGTTCTAGGCGACTTAGATGGAGGATCAGACCATACCTCGGCCAGTTTTGTAGCAATAATGGAGTCCACCTGACCGAGGTACTCATTAAATCAACTTCAATGCAGCAGTCTTTGGAGCGACAAACTCAGCTGGGATAGGCGTCATCGTTCGTGATTGGCGTGGTGAGATAGTTGGAGCCCTATCCATGGTTGTCCCAATGGCAAATTCGGTCTTCTTTGAAGGAGATTCAACTATTGTTATAAATGCTGTTTCACAAGGAAATGCAGTTAGCAACTAACGAAAACACCACCGCATACCATTGGTGTGATGGTTACTCCACAAGTATAAGTGCTTGTGGGGTGTGGGGGGCAAGGGCCGAGGTTCAAATCTCCAGGAGAGAGCTTTACACAGATATACACTTAGATTAGGCTAGAGTAGAATTCTATCTAGTATAAAAAGAGAAAAAAAAAAAAGAAAAAAGAAAAAGAAAAGCAACTTATGAAAACATCATAGAGGATATCTGTTTTTTAACTTCATCTTTTTTGCCTTGTTCTTTTACTCATGTTCACCATAGTGGTAATGTAGTGGCTGATTTTTTAGCCAATAAGGGCTGGCACAAGATAATTTGAGGGCTAAAGCGAAAAATTTAAAAGTACATTCTTACATTTAAGTATCACTTAAATAATATTTAGTTTGTTTTTTATTATATATATTTTTTTCAAATCTATTATTAATTCATACTTATTAATATAACTAATTCACTCAAAGTGAGCTAATGATATTTATTATATAGGTTTTACAAACTAGCATATTATCAATAAATAAATAAAAAAGTTATTCAAACATTCATTTATTATATTGTTCAAGTGACACCAATCATATTCCTGTCATATCAGTTTGTAAGTTTTTTGTCATAAAATTCGTATTAATTTTAGCATTTTTCATTCATTTAGTGGACATTGGATTGCATTTCTATTGATTCATATTATTTTTTTTATAGAAAAAGTACTAAACTTACTACAAATTTATTTACAAAAAGCTTACAAATTGATGTGGCAATAAAGTGACACTTCAACAAAAGAATAGAGTATTAAACTATTTTATGTGATTGGTAACATGTCAATTTATAGGACATATATAATAAAACTTGTAATATACTATCATTTTTCTAATATTTTAGGCCTTCTTAAGAGTGAGAAAATATTGAACACTTAACTCACATTTTTTATTTAATTAAAAAAAAAAAAAACCTTACTACACCTATATTTGGGGGCCTTTCTATGTTAGGGGGCCTTAGGCCTAGGGTCGGCCTTGTCCACAATCAACTGAAAAGAAGAAAAAGAAAGAAAAAAAAGGAAAAAGAAAAAAAAGAACCCGTCTCTATTGCAAAAAATGAAAGTTTTACACATGCTAGCAACATTGAGTAACTCCCATGATAGATGGGAGACAAGTTGCACAAAATAGGTTGCTAGAATCTACCCCTCCAAATCTAGAAAAAATTGCTCCAAGACACCCACCATCACCTGATGTAAAAGGTACACTTGAGAGGTTTGGTTACAATTGTTAATATGTGCCCAAACTCCTCTGTAGACAATGACTGTATCGTAAGTCACCCTCCTCTGTAGAAAGATGACCTGTTTTTCTTAAGAGGACACTCCTGATCATTGTGACCAAGAATACATTACCACACCTATAACAAAAAATTGGGAGCCTTTCATACTGAAAATAGATCCATCCCACATCCAAGCCTTCAATTCTCATCATTTTAGCCCGCATTAATGGCTTTGTAATATCAATGTTTACTCTGATGCGTAGAAAAGGTCTGCAAGTCAAGCCATTTTGAGAAACATCCACTGTAATTAATTCCCCAATTTCATTTGCCACTCGACCTCCTACATCTTTGTTCATGCTCTTAATAGGGATATTAAAAACACGAATCCAAAACTGTGCATGCTAAAACTTCACGCCACTCGGACTGATATCACCATGAAAACGTCTTAAAGAGTATAAGCCTCTTTTCAAAAGACCATTGGCCTTTAGCGATAATCTCCTTCATGTCGCATTCCTCTGTGAAAATAGCTAGGTAAAGGTTGACCATCACTTCTTTAATAGATACCGCATGTTGACAACGCCACAGTTGACGTAGAGTAGCTTTTTTTTTTTTTTTTGAATACAAGATAGAATTCTACTCTAGTCTAATCTAAGCCTAATCTAAGTGTATATATGTGTGAAGCTCCCTCCTGGAGACTTGAACCCCGGCCCTTACCCCTCACACCTCACAAGCATTTATACTTGTAGAGTAACCATCACATCAAGGGTATGCGGTGACGTAGAGTAGCTTTGAAAGCTTCTCTGTTGTAATCCTTATTAATTTGGAGCTTTACTAATAGACTGAATTTTGCCTTATGCTGAGAATAGGCCACTTCATTCGATTTTATCACCAATTTACCTTCATCTTCTTTTGACAAACGAAGCTTTTTCCACGTCTCCTCCAAATCCGAATCCACAGATAATCACCAGAATGTATTTGGCAAATAACCAAAGCTTAGCACTCACCAACGAAAATCTTAGATCGATGAAAGCCAATTAGAAGAAAACAAAAGAAAGGGTAGATACCTCCCCTACAGCAATCTGTATACACAGATCTGAGAGGTTAAAGAGCTTGTAGAAAAACAAGTTTTAAGCTCCTACATACTCTAGTCTACGAAGAGACCTAGAGGGGATGAGGAGTTTTTCTATCTTTAATATAACAGACTTTGAGTAGCAAAGCAAAAAAAATATTCTTCTTAATAATTTCACTTTAATTTGCTTATATTAGTTCTTATCAACAAATTTAGGTGTCACAAGTGATCCTTCATTTTAAATTGATATGTAAAATTAAAAATATATATGAATTTTAATTTAATAATATATGTAGACAATTTACAAAAACTGTCCTAACCCAAAGCAAATAATTATAGGTGTCTATTACACTTTTATACAATATCATATAAAAGTATATAATAAAAATAAGATTGGGTTTTAGAAGACATCGTTGTGGGAAGTGATTTTTATTTTTTTTGGTGAAATATCGTTAAACTATAATTATTTCCAAAATAGTTTATCTCAGATTAAATTCTAACTATTAGGTGACTTTAATCACCAGGATAGGATAGTTTACTCTATGTAAAACTTGATTGCATATCTAAGTTTCAAGAAATTTAGAAATGCTACTTCAATTGATATTTCGTTAAAAAAAAGTTACAACTAATTAAAAAAAAAAATTTATTTTAATGATATACGTCTTCTAAACTTCCAATATAGTTAGAATCACATAGTACACATTCTGCTTGCCTTAAATATCTCAATATATGTATGTATTACATGTCATATTTTTTTTTTTTTCATGTTGCTTATTAATAATTAAAATAGTTAATTTATTTGAGGTAAAGTTTGTCACTCACTAATTATTTAAACATTTCGATGATATAAGTAAAATATTTTCTATGTAATTTATATATAACTAATTTTTTTATTTACATATATTTTTAATAGGAACAATATATTTGATGGCCCAATAAATTTCAAGCACATATTTGCATTGATCGATCAAGCAGTGAGATCAATAGTTTTCTCTCTAATAAAATGAAATAAGGATGATTCCCCAAATGGTACCTACCCACAGTAAGTATTTTGCATGGAACATTATATAATTTTTTCAGCATAATATATCAAAAAGCAGTGCGTATCGATCATGAATATCCTAGTCTCACGTCAACCTGTCTTCAAACTTCTTCCTTTAGATTCAGTTTATTCACAACTCCATATTTAAACCACTCTTCCTTTAGATTCAGCCAAGTTGTTTCCTTTAGATTCAGCCAAGTTGCTCCACATACCTCCAAAGTCCCTAGGCCATAAGCAAATTTGAAAATCATTAAGAATTGTTTTCAAGGAGACACAGATTTCACTTTCTAGTCCAAAAGTTTGACAATTTCATCGCCAAAGCGAGAAATCCATAAAGAACTAGATACGAGTTACGAGTCTTTTGTCTAAATAATGCAAAAAATGAAGTTTTTTATGGTTATAGGTACTGTTGAAAGTTATTTAGGGAAATGAGGAGAGAGACTAAATTTCGGCAACAGTGTTGCCGAAATTGTAAAAAAAGTAGGAGAGAGAAAGAGGGAAAAGGTGGAGAGAGAAAAGCAGAATTTCGGTGCTGCCCAACCTTGCTCGTGCGCGAGTGCGTGCGCGAGTGTGCGTGACCGGAAGGAAATAAATGCAGAATTTCGGTACTGGTGTTGCCGAAAATGTAGAAAAAAAATTTGGGAATTTCGGTTACGGCTATACCGAAATTGGAGAAAAAAAAAAAAAAAAAAGCCCCACAATTTTGGTACTGCCAAAACCGAAATTGGGGAAGAAAAAAAAAAAAAACCAATTTCGGTTCTGCCAAAACTGAAATTGGAAAAAAAAAAAAAAACCAATTTCAGTTATGCCAATACCGAAATTGGGGAAGAAAAAAAAAAAAAAAAGCCCCACAATTTTGGTACTGCCAAAACCGAAATTGGGGAAGAAAAAAAAAAAAACCAATTTCGGTTATGCCAATACCGAAATTGGGGAAGAAAAAAAAAAAAAAAAACCCAATTTCGGTACTGCCAATACTGAAATTGGGAGGAGGAAAAAAAAAACCCAATTTCGGTACTGCAATACCGAAATTGGGGAAGAAAAAAAAAAAACCAATTTCGGTTATGCCAATACCGAAATTGGAAAAAAAAAAAAAAAAAAACCCCAATTTCGGTACTGGCAATATCGAAATTGGGGGAGGGAAAAAAAAGAAAAACCAATTTCGGTTATGCCGGTAACGAAATTGGGGAAGGGAAAAAAAAAAAAAAATCCCAATTTCGGTACTGCCAATACCGAAATTGGGGGAAGAAAAAAAAAAAATCGGTACTGTCAGGGAAAGGAAAAAAAAAAACCAATTTCGGTACTGCCAATACCGAAATTGGGAGAAGAAAAAAAAAGTACTGTCAGAGGGAAAAAAAAAAGCAATTTCGGTATTGTCAAAAAACCCCAATTTCGGTACTGCCAATATCGAAATTTGAAAAAAAAAAAAAACCAATTTTGGTAAAAAAAAACCCAATTTCGGTATTGGCAATACCGAAATTGGGAAAAGAAAACCAAGAACCCCAATTTCAGTACTGCCAATACCGAAATTGGGGAGGAAAAAAAAAAAGAAAGAAAAAAAAGTACAATTTTAGTACTGCCAATAATTGGAGAAGAAGGAAAAAAAAACAAACAAGCAATAATTGGAGAAGAAGAAAAACAAACAAACAAGCAATAATTGGGGAAGAAGAAAAAAAAAACAAACAAGCAATAATTGGGAGAAGAAGAAAAAAAAAACAAATAAAGTAATGGCAATATCGAAATTGAGGAAGAAATTGGTTGAAGAAAAAACAAAAAAAAGTTTGCAGAGATTCTTTACAGGATACGTTTTGAGATTTTTTGCAGATACTTGTTGTATTTGATCAAAGTCAGGTACGTTGAATGTTTGATTTTTATCTGTCTGAATCAAACTTAAGTACACTGAGTAATTGGTACTTACTTAAAAATTACATAGATTTTAAAAAGTACATGAAAGAAAGTTATAGAAGAAAAAAATGATTGATGTGCGCTTCAGACAATCTTATCTATCTATCTTTGTGACAATTGATTTTTGTCTTTACTGCTTCTCATTTTTTCTTCATTCATCATTCCCAACAAAACTTTAAAAACCGTCAGAGATTCTGTGTGACACAAGAAGGTAATCTATTAAAAATATTCAATGTTTACATAATTTATTATTGTCCATCATAGTAGTTAAAATGATTTAGAATGATGTGTTATGATTACATAAATTACTAATTATGTAGCTCTTCATTTTGGTTCTTCTAAAATAAGATAGATTATATTTCTAATGCATTATTCCGATAATAGATAAATATTTCTAAGATCGTATAATTTTAGTTATTATTATTATTATACCTAAAACTTAGATTTTTGATTTAGGCTCATGTACTAACTTTTTTTTTTTTTTTTGGTTTTCTTATAGCATACATGTATATTTTAGGCTAACAAGGTAAGAATTTCTTCAAGAAAAATTTATGTCAATTTTGAAATATATTTTTGCTATATGAAATTTTAGCTATGACCATAATTTAAAACATATCATACAAATCAATTCTTGTTGCAAAACACATAATACAAAAACAAAATTTTCATGAACAAATGATTTAACAAAAACAAAATTTCCATGCTTAGCTATGCCCCTAAAACATATCAACATGAATATCATAAAAAGAAAAGTAACAATTTAAAGAGATGTAACTCACCTTGTGGGGATAGATATTTGCAAGTGTTGTTCCTTATAATTGTTTGTAGAAAGTATAGCACGCACGAATTGAAAATGATTGATAGAATTATGAGGAAAATAAGAGTTGAGAAGAAGGCTGATAGAATTTTTAGGGGAAAAGAATGGAAAATAAAAAACGTGGAAACTAAAGTAATATTGGTGCTGTTTAAATATGATGCAAGTTTCGTATAAGTTAAAATCTTATATTTTAAATTATACTAATAGAAATTGACCAAATACACTGCAAAGAACCTCTGCAAAATTTTTAGTTTTTTTGTTCTTTTTGTTTACATCATGCACATCAATTATTTTTTCTTCCATCAATTTCTCCTATGCATGGATAAGAATATCTGTACTTTATACTGTACTAATAAAAATTTGTCAAATATAACACAGTAGGTAAAAAGACAAAAAAAAAAAAAAAAGAATTTCTAAAGAAACTTACGAACTCACTTGTCAGTGAAACCCAAAAAAAAAAATAAAAAGAATCTTGTCTCTGAACCCATAAAAAGTAAAAGGAATAATAATTTATGAACTCATAAAAAGTAAGTATCAAACACTCAAACACTCAATGTACTTAAGTTTGATTCAGACAGATAAAAATTAAACACTCGGTGTACTTGAGTTTGACCGAATACAATAAGTACTATCTCTGCAACAAATCTCAAAGTTATCCTGCAAGGAATCTCTACACATCCTGCAAAGAATCTCTGTAAAATTTTTTTTTTCTTCTACCAATTTCTTCCCCAATTTCGGTATTGACGTTACCGAAATTTTTTTTTTTTTTTTTTTTCCTTCTCCTTCCCCAATTTCGGTATTGTCATTACCGAAATTGTCTTTTTTTTTTTTTTTTCCCCTTCCCCAATTTCGGTATTACCAATACCGAAATTGTCTTTTTATTTTATTTTTCCTTCCCCAATTTCGGTATTGCCAGTACCGAAATTAAGCGTCCTCCCTCCAAAAAATCTCAAAATGTATCCTGTAAGGAATCGCTGCACATCCTGCAAAGAATCTCTGCAAAATTTTTTTTGTTTTTTCTTCCACCAATTTCTTCCCCCAATTTCGGTATTGGCAGCACCAAAATTGGGGTTCTCCGTACGGAAATCCATTGTTCCCCCAATTTCGGTTTTGGCAGTACCGAAATTGGTTTTTTTTTTTTTTTTTTTTTTTTTTTTTCCATTTTCGGTATTGGCAGTACCGAAATTGGCTTTTTTTACCACCATTACCGAAATTCTTTTTTTTTTTTCTTCCCCCAATTTCGGTACTGCCAATACCGAAATTGGGTTTTTTTTTTTTCCAATTTCGATACCAGCATAACCGAAATTGGGTTTTTTTTTTCCCCAATTTTGGTACTAGCATAACCGAAATTGGGTTTTCTTTTTTTTCTTTTTTTTTTTCTTCCCCAATTTCGGTACCAGCATAACCGAAATTGAGTTTTTTTTTTTTTTTTCTTCCCCAATTTCGGTACCAGTATAACCGAAATTGGGTTTTTTTTTTTTTTTTTCTTCTCCCAATTTCGGTACCAGCATAACCGAAATTGGGTTTTTTTTTTTTTTTTCTTCCCCAATTTCGGTACCAGCATAACCGAAATTGGGTTTTCTTTTTTTGTTCTTCCCCAATTTCGGTACCAGCATAACCGAAATTGGGTTTCCTTTTTTTTTTTTTTTCTTCCCCTAATTTCGGTACCAGCATAATCGAAATTGGTTTTTTTTTTTTTTTTTTCTTCCCCAATTTCGGTACCAGCATAACCGAAATTGGTTTTTTTTTTTTTTTCTTCCCCCAATTTCGGTATTGGCATAACCAAAATTGGTTTTTTTTTTTTTTTCCAATTTCGGTTTTGGCAGAACCGAAATTGGTTTTTTTTTTTTTTCCCCAATTTCGGTTTTGGCAGTACCGAAATTGTGGGGCTTTTTTTTTTTTTTTTTTTTTTTTTTTTTTTCCAATTTCGGTATAGCCGTAACCGAAATTCCCAAATTTTTTTTCTACATTTTTGGCAACACCGGTACCGAAATTCTGCATTTATTTCCTTCCAGTCACGCACACTCGCGCACGGGCAGGGTTGGGCAGCACTGAAATTCTGCTTTTCTCTCTCCACCTTTTCCCTCTTTCTCTCTCCTACTTTTCTTACAATTTCGGCAACACTGTTGCCGAAATTTAGTCTCTCTCCTCATTCCCCTAAATAACTTTCAACAGTACCTATAACCATAAAAAACTTCATTTTTTGCATTATTTAGACAAAAGACTCTACGAGTTACAATTGTGTTCTAAAGCCTTTTCTGTGCAACAAAATTAAAACCAAAAAAGCAATAAAAGCTTCAACGGTAGCACATCTTCAAAAAAAAAAAAAAAAATTCATGACCACCACACCAAATTCAGAAGTTTTAGATTTACCTTTTGTTTTTAAGGAAAAAATTTTGCCCAACAAGTATAGTACGTTTGGTTTAAATGAATCAAGTTTGTAGATTCTTGTGTGCAGATCATATAGTTACGATAGTGTCTTTCAATATACATGTGTAACCAAATTGTTTAAATTGTAAGACTTACCTAAGATCCTCAGCCAACTCCCCCAAAGTCATAGAATTTGCTGCCCCTCCTTTCTTGCGAATTATGTGATAGATTCTAGCCATCCTGTTGAGAAATTTTTTTAATTAGAATGAGAACAAAAGAGGTGTGCACGCATAAAACCACCACATAAATAAGAAAGACTTTAAATACAAATTAGTTCCCCAAAGTTTTCATGTGCTGTATTTTTTATTGATCTTTCTTTGGGTAAATTACACTGCCCTACCTTGAGGTCTTTTGCAATTACACTCTGCCCAAACATTTAATGAAATAATACTCCCCCTGAGGTTTGTGTAAATACAACAATTAATTCCTTCTCAAACTGTAATTTTATTAACTTAACATTCCTCTTTTTAAAAAAAAAAATATTGTGACCTAAACTATGGACAAAAAGACACTAGCCTCCTTTGAGGTTTGTTGATAAAGGTCCCTCCATACTCATCATTTAGTTAATGTCGCTTATAATTATCCTGTGGATAATAAAGAAGATAAATGAGAGAGAGAGAGAGAGAGAGAGAGAGAGAGAGAGAGAGAGAGAGAGAGAGAGAGAGAGAGAGAGAGAGAGAGAGAGAGAGAGTATGGGTGATGTGGACAAGGAAGAACTCAAGGAAAAAGAAGATTAAATATATAAAGATTCAAAAATTGTGGTCTAGTTTTTATGTTGAACCTTCTTAGCACCTTTGATAGGTTATTTTAGTTATTATTGTCTTAGTATTGAGTCTTTTAGGTTGGGAAGCTGTTGGATCAGTAATAATTAAGTTAAAAAAGAATAAGGGAAATTTGGTAATTTCCAACTGGAAAGGGCTGGCCTAAAGGCCCAAAAGAAGGGGTGTCTAGACCCGACCGTAACCCACTGGATTGACCAACCAGCCCGATCTCCACCCAAGTTCAGCCCAAACGGACGCTCCCGTCGGTTGGTTTCGGGTTTCCGCGCCTAAGGCCTAACGCCGGCGAGTCGAGTGGCAGGTTTTCTTCTGCAAAACCCAAGCCACGCGACCCAACGAAGGTTATATACAAATCCGACAAAATGAAGCTCAAATCTGAGGAGATCCAGCGAGTTCTCAACCATATTTGGTGAGATTAGCCAGATCTGGCCATGACCAACAGATTTCAGCAATTTTGGTGCAGATTTTGGCGATTTTGATGTAGATCTAGTGAGTTTTTACATTTTCCGGCAATTATTTGCAGATTCCAATGATGATTTTGCAGATTTTGGCGATGATTTTGCAGCTCCGATGACAACCCGAAACCGACTGAACAGACCCGATCTCCACCCGATCCCAAAAGTGACTCGATTGATTGACGTTGGCGGTCAGTTTCGGGTCAGCCTTCTTTCCATTCGCCGCCGGCGGGTTGAGTTTAAGCTGGGTCGAAAAACCGACCCAGCCCGACCCGTGGACACCACTACCAGGAGTCTTATTTTATGTTTTGAGTCCTCCTATTTGGTTTAGGAGTTATTAAGTCCTTTTGTTTGTATTATTATTCCTATTCATTCTAGGAATATGTTATTTAGAGTCCAAGTCCTTCTAGGAAAGAGATTAACAAGAGCCTCTATAAAAAGGCTCTATTGTAGTCAATGTTATTTAATTAGTGATTGATTAATATAATTCCAGCAGCTTATTTAAAGCCTTGAAGGTGTGATTGCCTAGTGTTCTATCTTTTTAATTTACTGTTTATAGCCCTAAAACAACCATCAATATTCATTCTTTTCTAACCTAAAACTCTTAGGCATCAATCCTTACTCAAAACTCATTAAGAAACCTAGTATAGTGCTGAATTCTAAAAGATCCCACATCAATGGGCGTAGAACGCATGTCCTTATTATGGTAGGTGTGGTAAAGGAACATAGTTTCCTCCAACAATTTGAAGGAATCTTCTTCAGCTTATTACATGGCGATTTATAAAATTTCCTGCATGTATTATTTAAACAAACCATGACTCATCAAAACGGTCTTGTGGCTAAAAACAAGTGGATAATCATTTTGACCGGCTGTAGTGGGCTGGAGGAAAATTCCTCCAAACCGTTTGGAGGCAAACATTTTCTGTGAGGGAAATTCATACCAAGTCAGTGCCTATGTGTTGCGAACAATAAACTGCCCTTATGTCAAGAAATATGCTAGTTCTAAACATTAAAGACGTTCAAATGTTGTTCATTGCAGGTGATATGCTCTAAAAAATTATCAAAGGAATTAAACAAAGACAATGTATTCAGGTTTTTATCATTCTTAACAATGATTGTTTTTTTTTTTTTAAAGTAGCAAGATTTATTGATATAAAAAAGGGATCAAATTCAAAAATTACAAAAATCAAGAAAATCAATGATAGAAGAGAATGATTGGTTTCACAAGACAGATGATCAATCCAAAAAAGTTTTAAAGATAAATAACTTGAGGTCTGGTATGGATCTCTCAATATCGTCAAAACACCTACGGTTTCTTTCCCTCCAAAAGACACCACATTAAACAATGGGGAACAACTATCCATATATGACCATTTCGATGATGACCAAACCGCTTTGCAGCAAGCAAGGAGCCCCACAACTGACTTTGGCATAACCCAACTTACTCCCTATAAACCCAAAACCATAGACCACAAATCCATAGCTACCTGACATTGAAATTTTATTTAACAGGTCAAGTTTTTAAGTCATATATATATATTGGCAGGCAAGAAAATTACAGTTTTTTCAAATCATTGCTTGGTTCAAGCATTGCTGGATCTGCAAGCATTTTCTGCATTAGGGTGGTGGTTTGCACCAATTTAGTTTTGTCCAATACAATTAAATGTTAGAATTTTGCAACGAGTCGAGATCAAATTTCATTCTAATACCAAGTTAGAATCTCAAAAGAAAAAGAATAGATAACACAGGTAGTCAAAGGCGAAAGGCGGCCTTATGACATAAGGAAGCCATCTGGTCCAGTGGAATTATCTCCATTAAAGCCCCTTATTACCTCAAGAATTTATGCTTCCTCGAAAGGCCTTTCAAACCATACAGCCTTTTCCCTACAAAGCCTAGGGAAGTCTAATACATCTGGGAAGGATCTAGAGACTTGGCTGGTCAGAATACAAACTCCTATAAAAATGAGTGAACAAACTCCTATAAAAATGACTGATACATTTAGTAATGCTATCCTGATTACATGTCAAGGCCCCATCAACCATAATACTTGTAATACTGTTATTTCTGTGATTAAAATTTGCCACGCGGCAGAAGAACTTTGTATTAGAATCCTCTTCCCTCAAATTCAGCACCCTTGACTTCTGTCAACAACTGATTTCTACTAACAGTGTAGTCTTTTCAATTTCAGCTCAAAGCCATTCCTTCTCTAATTTTTCCTCACCCGATAAAGGGTATCTTTCTGCTTTAACATCCAAGGCATTCAACACATTCCACAATTTTTGGTTTTTTGGCTGACATTACCAAACTCCACTTCATTCCACTGTTTTAAATCCAATTTTCAGCGCTTTTAACTGCATGGCCAAATAACTAGGAGTCCCCCGAAAACAATAAGTCTCCCACCAAGATTTCACCATTTCCACAAACCCCTTTGCTTTCAACCACAAGTTTTCAAAACGAAAAGGTCAACGCATTTTTGTTGATTCCCTCCATCTAAAAGAACGGGGAAGATCAGATAAAACACTAGGTAACCTTCTTTGAGAGATGAAAGGAACTAAACATCCCAGTGTTGAGAAAAAGGAACCGATCTAATCTAGAGACTGAAGAAGAAGTAGACCAAGTGTAAAGGCCACCCTCCAAAGGAGTGTCTAATAGACCACGAGAAGAAATGAAATCAAAGAAATTATGGATAGCTTGGGTGAAATTTTCAGCTCCTAATCTCTCTGAAGGAAAACAGACTACGTTAAAATCTCCACCCACCAACTAAAAATGCTTGCCAATTCCTCCCACATTAAATACCACATACTGTTTAAGTTTGGACCATAAACACTGGTAAGAGCCCATTCAAGTTGATCACATACATTTTTAAATCTACAAGACATTGAATACTGACCCACAGCTTCCTCCACTTTTTCTACCACCCTACGATCCCACATAATCAATACACCACCCAAGGCACCATTAGAGCTCTACTATAACCAATCTACATAAGGACAACCCCAAATACTTCTAACCAAATCTCTTGTAATCAACTCCAACTTGGTCTCTTGCAAACAAACAATATCAACTTTCCATGAGCACAACAAATTTCTAATTTGGAGCCTTTTGTCTCCCTCATTCAAGCCTCTCACATTCCATGATAAAATCTTCAAATTCATTGAGAAACAAAAAGATTCTTATCCCCTAGTAGTTCCCTGTCGCTTTTTCGTTGATCCACCATAATTAATGGAACTGACTAAACCCCTCGACTCCGGAATCCCTTTCCTCACTAAAATAATAAATAAATAAATAAATTAAAAAAAAAAAAAAAAAAAACCTAAGGGGAAGGTGCCTTAAATGGTAAAAAGGATCCCCAAAATCAAAATCTACGGAAAAAGAAGAAGTGACACATCCTCTGCACCATCTTGGACATAATGTATTCTTGTTGAAGTTTTATATAGTCACGTGAGTCATAATGCTATTAAAACACCATCATGATCTCAACATTATCATATTAGGCATAATGCAATCCTACTCATACCCTTTAATGGATAATTATAAGAGAAATTTGATAGTAAAAGTGACAAAGTGTAATTGTTTGGGACTTTTATTGTGAATGTAAGTCTTTTAAGGTCCAATCACGTTAATTCATTTTTTTGATAGGTTCAAATCACATTAACGCATTGGATTCTTTCTCTCTCACATTTTGCCTTCTGATTTGTTACCATTTTTTTTTTCCATTTATTTTAACAATAGCCTAGCGTCATATTTATGGGGCCATGGTAAATACGTTGTCTTTGAGCTAATGGCTTCTGATCTTCACCAAGTCATTAAAGCTAATGATGACTTGACCCATGAACATCATCAGTTTTTTCTTTATCAGATGCTACGTGCATTGAAATATATGCATACAGGTCATTTTCTTTCATGTGTATCACCTTGTTTTTGCAAATTGCTTTTTTTTTTTTTTTTTTTTCCATTATAATACTTGTGGCAGTAATTTGTTATCTATTTTAGTAGCAGAATCTCATCTTCATTTTCATCTATCATGCATAAACCTTTTTTTTTTTTTCTTTATTACAACTCTTGAATTGATTGTGGGGCATTGACATGATTGGATAAGTTGATTGGTTGCAGCAAATGTGTATCATCGAGATCTTAAGCCGAAGAATATATTGGCAAACGCAAATTGCAAACTCAAAGTTTGTGACTTTGGACTAGCAAGAGTTGCATTTAGTGACATGCCAACATCAATATTTTGGACAGTAAGTTGTTTCCTTAACTCCTTTAAATGGGTTTTACAGTGTTCTGGCATAATTAATATTTTGTGTGAGTAAATCATCATCTTTTATTGTGTTTCTTTATTCCCTGCAGGATTATGTTGCTACAAGATGGTATAGGGCTCCGGAATTGTGCGGATCATTCTTTGCTAAGGTAAATGACTTGCCTTTGATTTTTGGCTAATCCTTATTCTGATCAAATGACAACATTGTAGGAGCATGGTCCATGGCTTCATCTTTTAAAAAAAAAATTTCATTTATATTGGTAAACTACACATGCACCTGGTCGGTCTTGGACCCACCTCACCCTCCTACCCATTATTATGGGTGACCTATTATGGGACATTGGCATCATTTCATAATGATCGCCCCCCCCCCCCCCCTCTCTCCCGGCACCCATGCGCGGTAAGTTCATTCATTGACATTTTGCCTTCTTCTTTTTTTTTCTTTTTTTTTTTTTTTTGGGTTGGACTAGGCCTTATTAAATAGGCCGACCAAACTCTATGTCATATAATTACGAATTTGGTAAAGATGAGTACAAAATTCATGTGAGAGATTCTATATATATATAACCAAAGTTCTGCTTGCTCCACATTTTTTCACGTCAGCACAATATAAAAAAAAAACATAATAAACCCGATTCTTATTAAAACCTATCTCTCAAAAGGGGCCTAAACACTAAAATCAACCGCAACCTTCTTTAACCTATCTCTCAAACGCAAAATCAGCCCTAACAAAACCCTCAATCAAACTCTCTCTATTTCAACCTCTCTCCCATCTCCTTCATCTTCTTTAACTCTCTCATTCAATGCAGCTCCCTCCTTTTCTCAGCCACAACTCCTCTAGCTGATGTCAATTTTGATTCATGGTTGTTTTGTTCTTGAGTTTTTATCATCTGGGCATTGATTATTTTTTGGCCCCTTTTATGGGCATTTGATTTTCAGGACTGACTTGAAGAATTTGGATCCTTTTCCATTTCTGATGTTGGACGATTTTTTAGGTATGAAAACAGCCAATCTGATCTTTTTCAAGTTTCAATTTTATTTGATGGATATGGGTTAAAATTCATATTGAAATTGGTTTAAATGGAACAAAGCCTCAAAGTTATGTTTTAATTATATGTCTCTAATTAGGTTTTCTATCGATTTAGGGATTTCAAATTCTACTGGTTTTGTAAGAAAATATTGTAAATATCGATGGGTTTCATAGTGGAGATAGTATCAATTTAATGGGTTTTTTTTTTTTTTTCCTGTGTTTTTGAAAAGCCTAAGATAATTCATATTGATGTAGATTGTGGTTTCACATGTATGGGCTGTGTGTTGCAAATGGTTATGGTTTGTTTCAGTTTCGGGTTGCTGGAGTTTTTAATATCGTTTTTTATCCGAATTTGTTTTAATTTAGGCTTATGTTTGGGCATGTGATTTTTTGAAAGAAAAATTCTTTTTATTAATAGAGAATGTTCATAATATATGATTGTTTAAGGTCCTCATATGTTGTCAAGAACTGTTTTTTTAACAGTCCTATGGACAGTTTAAGGTCCTCATACATTTTTGTTTACGGTATCTTAATTTCTAATGTTTTTTCCACTTTGCAATTTTTATTTCATGTTAAATTATGCTTGATATGACTGTTGATTTTAGTTCTAAGATCACATTAGCTACTGCATGTGAATCTGTTTCCAACTACTAAAGCTCAGAATGACCTGTTTTTGATGCTGTCTTCCAGATCTTGCACATTTGTTTGCTGCCTCCTAAAGATTGCAATCTTTGTAGTTCTATACCTTTATAATCATAATGCACTTGAAAAAAAAAAGGTTCACTGTAGTTTGTCAAATATTTTTTCGAAATGTTAAAAGCTCTTTTTCAGTTAAAATTCTTCCTATATATATATGATAGTACAAAACTGATCTCTAATCTA
This sequence comes from Castanopsis chinensis, assembly GCA_032878915.1. Taxonomy (NCBI): domain Eukaryota; kingdom Viridiplantae; phylum Streptophyta; class Magnoliopsida; order Fagales; family Fagaceae; genus Castanopsis; species Castanopsis chinensis. The sequence goes on from JAVQMG010000122.1 coordinate 18,711,015, forward strand.
AATGATTTACTTAAACTATTGGGTTTAATTTACAGTTAGTTGAGAAGGATCCAGAAACAGCTATAGTTTTGACAGACATACATTGACCCATGTCTAGGTTTAGAAATATATATTATGTTACTTTCTTTTTTGCATGCTTGGAATTGCAAAGGATGTAGGAGTTAATTCTCTCGCTGTTGTTTTTGTGAGTTTGATTTAGGTGGTTATTTACTGCACTATTATTGATCTTCGTTATTCTGTTTTTTACAAATTATTTTAATTAAAAAAACTAAAAAAAAATACTTATTTTGTAGGTTTTACTTTCATTTTTGGATAAAGAGCTACATACTTAACTGCATCGACTCAAGGTTTGTTAACAATTTCTTTAAAAAAAATTTAAAAAAAAGTTCCTATTGCATAAAAGTTATATATAAATAGTCAATATAAAACCATTAATCAGATCATTTACTGCTTTGCTACTAATACATGTATTTCACTATTTGTCTGATGTAGATAGTTTTGTTTATGGAATCTATATTTGTTCATTATTCTGTTTACTTGATAAATAAAAGAAAAAAGGGAAAAAAATGACTCTTTTGTTTCATTTAATTTTTTTTAAAAAAAAGTATATTTAACTCAGCTGAGTTGTTATTCAACATAAAAGAAATATTTCTTTTAAGTGGTTGGAACATATTGTTTATTGCAATTGTTATACTCATTATAATTGTTTTTAGTTGTTTTTCCAATAATTCATTGTGAGCAGGTAAAATATTTCCTTTAAATGGTTGAAAGGTAAAATATTTGTTTTCAATCATACAACCTGCCCTTGAATATTTTGTATTTATAAAAATTCTTCTCTTGGCTTCAACTCAATCTTTTCTCATAAAGAATACTACTTTTATTAGTGGGAAAGAAAGGAAAAACAATTACTGTACATCATCTGTAAAGGAAAAACCAAACATCTCGACAACCCAATCTTTTTTGTGTTAGACAGCATCTTTAAGATACTATACCTGACGATTTTGTTCTTATTACAGAATCTAAATTTAAATTCCCAATTTTTTGAATGTTTACATAAATTTATGATCTTTTTCACTCATTTTTATTGTGTCCATGCTTTAATTTAAAAGATATTGCATTAAACGACGTTTTTGGGTTATTTTGGCATTTAAAAGGTGCAAGAGTGGTGGAAAAAGTAGAGTTAGAGGTGGAGATAAAGGAATATAAGTATGAGGAATTGGTTAAAGCCCTTGAAAACTTTGAAAACAGGTATTATATCTTTCTATTCGTTTTGCTTGTTTATCTAATTCTTTGACTGGATTGAAAAGAATTAGATTCCCATTTTATAATTTTGGGTGTGTTATTGATGGTTGATATAAGTGCAGATTTGTTTGGTTTGTTATCTGCTCATCCTGTAACTCCCTTGATATCCTTGCTCCAGGAGGTATAAAACAATGCAAGAAAGCTCGGCGAGCTAAAACTTTTAGAGTTACTTCCTTTCCAATCGAGTCTAAAATCTTAACAATTTATGCTAGGTTTGTTAATTCTGCTTCCAACAATATCCCTCTATGTTCTTGATATTTGGTTCTTCATTTTGTGAATTTTAATTATTTTTATTTTGCTTCATTCATCTCTATTCAAATATTACGATTATTTGTTGGTGCTATTTCTGCATTATGGTGTTTTTAAAACAAGGTTGCTTTTGAATCAATTTGTATCTATGCCAATGGTGCATATATTGAGAATTTTAATAATAAAGGCATGGAAGATTTTGATAAAATCATGAATCTAAACTTTTGTTGAGGGCTACAAAAGTAGGAAATGAAAATTCTGGAATTCTACTTTTGTCTGCATAGTTTTGCAAGGCAGGAAGCTTGTGATGGGGAAGCTTTAGTTGTAGAGCAGAGAGAAGAATGAAGCAATCCAAAAGAAACTCTTTGTGATACAATGTAGAGTCAACAACAATATGCTTGCACTTGTTTTCCCATATTTAATATGATAACTTAAACAAGTCTTATGAAGAAGGTTATTTTTATTGATAAAATATAGTTAGTGAAGCTGTCCCCAGCAATTTAATAAGATTTTGTTGTTGATTTACAAAACTCTTTGAATATTATGATCATTAGTTATTAGAGCATGTCATATATTTTACTTTCTGTTAGTGTTTCTTTTAAATGTGATATGTAATCTTTTAATTTGAAATTTTACCCTTTTTTTGTGAAGGCGCAATAACCAGTGATAGAACATCATATTATTTTTCATCTACTCAAATTGCAAATCGCAATAACAAAAAGTATGTAAGCTTCTGCCCAGAATGAACATTGTAAATTGCTTCAAATGAACAATAATTTGCTTTATTGGCAGATTAAGAAATATTTGACAAGGTCACTATATATATATATATAAAACACGCACACACACCTACCTTGGTTGACTAGCTCAAATCGTAATGAAATTTGTATATTCCTTTTTGTGTGAGTTATTCTTTAAAATCCAAAGCGAAAATGTTCATTTAAGTTGACTAAATTTCTCTCAACCAGACAAAAAATGCATTTAATTTGATTAAAAAAATATTTAGCATTTCTATGAACTTTTTCGTGCATCGTACGAGTTAGCGACTAGTAATTTATATAAAACTGAAACCTCTGAAACTCCCACAATTTTTTCACGATAGCATAATATTAAATAATAATAATAATAATAATAATAAACTTTTCTAAAACCCGACCCCAATACTCTACCTTCTCTTTCTTCAAAATTCATGCCTGCCTTCTCTCCTTCTACCAGCTCCCCCAACCTAACTCACTGTTTCAGCTTCACCATGGGCTAGGTGATTACCTTGTGATTTTGGTCAGAGATAGTGAATTCTGCAGAACCTGGGTCGTTTATGAATTTTTTGTTATATCCCAACATGGTTACTGTACTGGCCATTGGTCTTAAAAGCCACAATCAAAATGGTTTACAGCTAAGCTATTTAGATTTTTTTTTGTATTTATTATTTATTTGTAGTCGTACTTGTCACTTGCCAGTAATAAAGAGTTCAAATATTTTAATGACATAAAGTCATAATCATATTTGATTTTAAAGATATTTTTATATTGAGTATTGCACTAAAAAATATTTCAAATGATAAATATTTATTTAGAGTCTATTTAGACACCGCTTATTGCTAAAAATTGAAAATTTATTGTTAAAAACACTGTAGCAAAATAGGGACCCAGTTTTAAAGTTACATTTGCTAGATTTCATACTTATGGGTCCTGTGAACGGTGTACGGGAGATTCAGATCCTCTAGACTTCCTAGGGTACTCTACCAAATAAATTTCCTTAAATCTTAACCATTCTTTAATGATTTAATGGTCTGATCCTGCCATGTCAGCATTCCACTAACAATATTCTTAAAATAATAAAATAATGTTGCAAACAAAATAATTAAGATTATTGTTAGTGGAATACTGACATGGCAGGATCTAGACCATTAAATCATTAAAAAATTATTAAGATTTAAGGAAATTTATTTTATAGAGTACCTTAGGAAATCTAGAGGATGCACGGGACCAAGGGAAACGCAAACATAGACGTAAAAAAAGAAGTACGCAAACGCACACTTAAAGTCTATAATAAATTGCTAGAAATGTCATTTTGTTTTTAAGCCTCCTTTATACTTGATATCTTTGGATATTTTAAATATTAAATCAAGATCATTAATTTTTATATATTTATTTTATTTATTTCATATTAATTAATTACTAAATTAATTATATATGACATTATTGCGGTTCGACCTCGGTCAAACCTAAGTCCGATTTTAAAACTCTTGAATCTCTTTCTTTACCAAATCTTGAACCTCCACTCCACCATGTAATATGTATGTCATGTTTCTCTCTTCTTTTTTTGTCAACCTATTCTTCTTTTTCATATTTTTTTTTCATTATTTTTAGGTTCATATTGTAATTGTAATAGTCTAGAAAATGTAGTTGTTATTATTATTATTGGGTAAAGATTTGGGTCTGGTATTGATATATTAGTTAAAACATCTTAAAAATTAAATGAATTTTGACCAATAATATATAAAGAAATATATGGTTCTATATTAAATTGGACTATTATTATTATGAAACCTTTTAAATTGGACTATTTTAGTTAATTTTTTTATTTATTCTAATTTAATATATGTTTTCATGTAAGGCTTTCTTTCTTTGTGAACAAATTTCAAATCCATTCCATGGGTTTTTCTCAGATTTTTAAGGTTATTTAGCACTGTCAACAACATTGCATATGTGAGAACTTAAATTATTCATTCATTGTTAGATTTTTTTTTCATAGTCAGTAATTTTCCCATGCATCGCATGGGTTAGCAACTAGTTATTTAAAATTCAATACATCTTAAAAAAAAAAAAAAAAAAAAAAACTCAATACATCCTACCACGTCTAATAACATCTTAATAAACTTTAAATCGGGTTGAATTTTTAGATAAGTATTAAAATTGATTGAGTGTGAATGTGCCTATTTTTTAATATGTGATATGATGATGTGGCATTTTTTTTTTTTTTATATATATAAGTAAATGATGATGCGGCGTGTTAAGATTGGAGGGTGTAAAAGTTGGGTTTTGCACCACGTTCTTATAGGATTTAATCTCAATACTCTATCACCCAAAATTATATTCCTTATTATACTTTATACCTTAAACTTTTCGAATGCATATTTTTGCACTCTAAACTTTAATCCTTGTCACACTTTCACCCCAACATCGTTTGTTGTTAACTTGGGTTGAAAAATATGGCACCATGTGAAAATATGGCCTAAATGGGATGTGATGCGCAAGATAAACAACAATTTCAGCAAAAACCACTATAAAATATGATGAGAAGAAGAATTACGGTTTGGGAAAGGAAAAAAAGGGAAAATCCAATTACATAATAAATAAAAACTAATCAATAAACAAAAATTCATTCCAACTCTCACAAAGTTAGATGATATTGTGCATTTTGGAGAGATAGATCGCGAATCTAAACCAAATGCAATATATAAATGTGAGAGACTGAGTGTGTTTTTTTTTAGGTTGGGCGAGCCTTATTAGATAGTAGTCTAGTTTCAACCTAGTCCACATCTCTGCCATCTTTATTTGATGTTTTAAATTAGGAATACCTTTTTTGTGATAATAAAGGGTTTTTTTTTTTTTTTTTAATTTATTTAGAAGAAGGTTGTAACTTTATTGAAAACTAGGAAGCAGACTAAGATTACAATATTTAAGTGTGGAGAAACATCTTTCATGCACATCAATAAATCACTAACTTGTCTATCATGTCTAGCAAAATTGGAGAGATGGATTGTGAATCTGAAACAAATGCGATATATGAAACTCAAGACCAAATGTGTGTGTGCGCACGCGCATGCACGTGTGTGTGTGTGTGTGTGTGCGCGCGTGTGTGTGTTTTTTTTTCTTTTAGGTTGGGCCAAGCCTTATTAGATAGGAGTCCAATTTTATCCCGATCCACATCTTTGCCATCTCTATTTCATGTTTTAAATTAAGAATTTCTTTTTTTTGTTAATGAAGGTATTTTTTTAGATGAAGATGTAACTATATTGAAAGCTAAGAAGCCAGTTAAGATTACAACATTTAGGTGTAGAGAAACATCTTTCATCCACATCAATAAATCATTAACTTGTCTAGAATGTCTAGCAAGATTGGAGAGATGGATCATGAATCTGAAACAAACGCGATTTATGAAACCCGAAACCAAGTGTGGTTTTTTTTTTTTTTTTTTCCTTTTAGGTTGGGTCGGGCCTTATTAGATATGAGTCTAGTTTCACCCCTGTCTACTTGTTTTAAATCAGGAATATCTTCTTCTTCTTTTTTAAAGGGTTATATATATATAGAGGGTTGTAACTTTATTGAAAACTAGGAAGCTGACTAAAATTATAACATTTAGGTGTGGAGAAACATCTTTCATCCATATCAATAAATCACTAACTTGTCTAGCAAAACTAGAGAGATGGATCGTGAATCTGAAACAAATGCGATATATGAAACACGAGATTGTGTGTGTGTGTGTGTTTCTTTTACATTGGGTTGGGCCTTATTAGATAGTAGTCCAGTTTCAGCCATGTTTTAAATTATGAATATATTTTTTTGTTAATAAAGGGTTTTTTTTAGAAGAATGTTGTAACTTTTTTTCATTCACATCAATAAATCACTAACTTGTCTAGCATGTCTAACAACATTGGAGAGATGGATCATGAATCTGAAACAAATGTGATATATGAAATTTGAGATCAAGTATTTTTTTTTTTTTTTTTTTTTTAAGGTTGGGCCATACCTTTTTAGATAGGAGTCCAATTTTAGCCTAGTCCACATCTTTGCCGTCTCTATTTTATGTTTTAAATTAGGAATATATATATATATATATATATTAATAAAGGGTTTCTTTTAAGTTTATTGAAAACTAGGAAGCCAGCTAAGATAACAACATTTAGGCGTGGAGAATGCATCCACATCATTAAATCACCAACTTGTCTAGCATATCTAGCAAGATTGTGAGCTACAAAATTGTCATGTCTCTTAATATGTGATACAATAAAAATATTAAAGGATTTTGCTATTAACTTCGCATCGTCACTATGGGCTTGCTTAGTCCTTTTCGGCTTAGTCAATAATAGTGTATCTCAAAGCCTTTCCTTGGTGCATATATGCATAACCGTGATAGATATTTTGTGAAAAAGATTATGAGGTTCTTAAGAATAACCGGGTCCTATGCGTTTTATCCCTAGTAAGAGTACTATTATCAAGTGTGCTAAATGCTAAATTTTTAGCATTGGTAATTTTTTATTCAAAGTTTTCTCTCTCTTCTTGATCATTGGGGACTTGGGGAATAATTAATAATATTAAAACATTCTCTCTCATCAATCTATTTGCTGAAACTTTGGGAACAATAAAAAAGAATTAAAGAATAAATGAATAATATTTAAATAAAATGGTAAAAGAATAGAATATGTGATGTATAGTATATTGTAAAGTGTTGTGTTATAATAGACAAAGTAACTTTTTGATTTGTGAAAATAGCATTTTTTTTAGAATGTTTAATGCTAATGCCCTAAGGGGGTGTTTGGTTTATCGTGATGTTATATTACACTGTAATATTACATTATTGTAGTCTGACATTAATGTAATTTCAATACAATAATACAACATTACATTGTATAGGAAAATGATGAAATTAAGGTGATGTGATATAAACGAAATGGCAGGTCTGGTTCCATGGCTTTGAAGCTCGACATGAGCAAAGCATATGACCACGTGGAATGGGTGTTCTTAGAAAAATTGATGGCTAAAGTGGGTTTTGATAAAAAATTGATAAACATTGTTAGCTCTTGTATTCAGTCTGCATCTTTCTTAGTTATGATCAATGGTGCTCCTCATGGTCTTTTCCATCCTCAAAGGGGTCTCCATCAAGGTGACCCATTATCACCTTACTTCTTTCTTTTATGTGTAGAAGGTCTATACTCTCTCATTCAACAGGTGGAAGAATGCGGCGCAATAAAAGGGGTCTCATTATGCCGAGATGGTCCGAAAATTTTACACATCTTCTTCGCCTATGACAGCCTACTGTTTTGCCAAGTAAATGTTCATAACTACACTACTGTACTGGAGTTACTGGACACATATGAACAAGCCTCAGGACAATGTATAAACCAAGAGAAACATAGCTCTTCTTCAGCTCCAATACCAATCCCCATGCTCAGTCCACAATCAAAGAAATGCTAGGTGTTTTAACCACTTCTCACTTTGAGAAAAACCTAGGCCTCCCCTCATTTATTGGTCAAGCAAAGAGACAAAGTTCCAGCTATATACGTGAGAGGATATGGCATAAAATACAAAGCTAGAAAAAAAAAACTCCTATCTCAAGTGGGTCGTGAAGTACTGATAAAAGCCGTCTTATACTCTTATAAGCCATGCCCATTTACACTATGAATTGCTTTAAAATTCCAAAGAACTTATGTAGGGATATTGAAGCTCTTATTTGAAAATTTTTGTGGGGATGCAACGGGAAAAATAGGAAAATCCACTAGATGGCGTGGAACATGCTATGCAAGCCAAAGGCCGAAAGAGGATTAGGATTCCGAGACATTGAAAACTTTAACCTCGCATTGTTGGGGAAGCAACTCTGGAGGCTCATTCATAACACAAACTCCCTGCTGTACAAGGTTTTCAAAGCTCAGTATTTTCCCAGGTGCTCAATCATGGATGACGAGGTAAACTCAAATGGGTCGTATGCGTGGCAAAGCATCCTAAAGGCGAGACATGTGATTTCAAAGGGTGCTACTTGGAGGATAAGCAACGGGGAAAGTTTCTACATTCGAGGTGACAGATGGCTCTTAGACCCACACTTAAATAATGTTATATCACCACAAAAAAATTTCCAGGGAACATACGAGTCTATGCATTGTTGGAGGAGGATGGGTCACGTTGGCTAATGAACAGGGTTATCAAGGAATTTCTACCCTATGAAGCTCAAATTATTCTCAGCATCCCCTTGAGCAGTCATCGAATCAAGGATACTCTAATTTGTTCAAGAACTAAGAATGGTGTTTACTCAACCAAAAGTGCATATCTGATGCTTCAAAGAACAGAGCGAACTTCAAAACTGGGTCCGTCAAATCTCTCGGGTCAGGACATGTTATGGAAAGACATTTGGGAACTCACTGTACCAAGGCGTTTCTGCAGATATTCGTCTCAATCCTTCCTTGACCCAACTGATATAGCATTGCAGCTAGCTCCTAATTGGGTAGCTAGAGGACATAAATTAGCTGCCATGCAATCACCTATTCACATGATTTTTCTTTCAATCCAAATGATACCACGATTGGCTAGACTCTGTGCCTGTGCTCAAAGCACTTTACAATCAAACAGGGCATGCCTGTCTTCACCGTCACAGAATGAGCAGATTCCCCAATCAAATCTCGGGGTTCCTACACCCTTAAGATCAAGCTGGCTCTCTTAGACCAAGGCTTAGAGCATAGCCTTCCATGGGAATGACGGTGAAGAGAAATCCGGAACCCTTTCTTCCACTATGATGATGGCATTCACATTCCCTTCTTGATGGGGAGGCAAAGGGTTGGTGATGATATTCAGAGCGGCTGCATTATTGAACTATATCAACTTGTTGTCTACGAGATCCTGGATACAGTCCTTCAAATGGTAACATTCTTCTAGAGTGTGCCCCTCGGCCCCAAAATGGTGTTCACACTTCTTGGATGGATCAAAACTAGGTGATGGAGGGCCTTCTCTGGGCCTGGAAAATGTTGGGGTCACTAGCTTCCTTTTTAGCAGGTAAGCGTAGAGATCTGCCATGGGCATAGGCAATGGAGTGTACTTCTCAGTGTTGAACCTGTAATATTCTAGGAAAGAGTTGTCCATTTCCCACTAATTAGCAGTCTTTTCCAATCTCACATACCATGTGACCGTGGGGCCGGTCAAACTTTCAGGGAAAATCTAGTAAAGCAGAGGGTGATAATCCCAATAAGGAGCCATCTTCCTACAAAACATGCACAAGTGGGCGAAAAGGTCTTCAATACCATCGTACTTGACAAACTCTAGTGCCTTGAACTTGGAAGGCATAATGACCTGAGGGAAGTTGGTCAGACTGTCTAGATCAACGCTTTTGTGGGTGCTGGAGCCCTCTATGATTTGAAGCTTTTCGGCTAGAGTTTCCACTTGGCTCTTGACTTGGCCATACCCGGATTCGAGGGTCTTATCCTAAGAAGGATTTGTTTCTTTGTTATTGCCCTGAGGCAGTATATTATGGCCCTGATCCTATATTAGTGGGGGTTGATTTTCATTCTCTATTTAGGGATCTCCTTGACTATGATCGGAAGAGTTTTGACCTCTTCCTACAACTAGTTGTTGCACTATGCGCATCAATTCTAACACTTGCTCTTTCATCTGAGCGAACTCAGCAGGACACACTTTAGGAGTCGAAGGCCCACTAGTAGACATCTCTCTTGCACGAGACCTAGTGATGATGGGATCACGATATGGTGGTAGCTTAGACTTTTTATTTTTAGAAATCTTTTAACCTTGTTAAAGAATATGAGGTGAAAGAAATGGGGTGCATTTGACAATGTGGAAACACAACACCAAAATCAAGTTAGTTTATGCCCTCGATATTTAACATGCACCTACAATTTTCAAAAAAATTTGGCTCTGCACCCTTGATCGAGTATTTATCATGGTGAGTTTATACTATGATGCAAGATTAATGCACGAGATTGGCAAGTAACTGAAACTTTAATGATGTGCTTGGTAATGCAAGATGGACCCTCTTTTGATTACATGCTTGTACAAGATTTGGTTTTACAATGCTGGGTTCTTTAGCTCCAATGGTGGGCCTTTTATAATGCAATTACGAGGAAAAGCTTGGCTTCTGACGATGTGGACTTCTCGGGGAAGCTCTTGGACACTTGGATCTCTTGGCAACTTGGACAGCATGGGTCTCTTAGACCTTTGGATCTCTTTGCGGAGCCCTTGGATTCTTGACATCTAGGATCTTTGGAAATCTTGAATCTCTTGGCAATTTAGGCAACATGGATCTCATGGAAATTTGGATCTTGGACCCTCTTTGAGGACTTAGATCTCCTAGCAATCTTTCTTTCTTTTTTTTTTTTTATTTTGGATCTTCCTTGGGAGAATTCTCAAACTTAGGATGTCTTGGGATTCTTGACAGTTTTTTTCGGCAACATCTCCTCCTAAACGGAGTTTCGGCTACTTGCCACAAATTTTATCTTTGCACAATTAGGTGACATGATTAATTAATGTATGCACGGATTCCCTTGTAGGGTTGTAAACCCTTAGAGATAAGGTATGATCTAGCATTTACAAGCAACGGGTTTGCTTTCCCTAGAGGTTTAATCATGGATGCTGTGCAAGCAGGATAGAAAGAACCTGGAGTAAAGCACAATTTCTTTAGTGCAAGCAAAAAGGGCGCACCTGTAATAAAACACTTTCCCCTGACCTCTAGTCCTAGAAGGGTATCCTTTCCTAGGCTCGGATGTTCACTCTTTGGGTTCACCTATTCCTCATGGGCTCTAGGCTTGGTCTAGTGCTCACGAGTTTGACATAACTTGGGCAACTGTATGTAAAGGCTTAACTGTTAGGTTGTTCCTATCCTAGGGGGACTCAATCGCCATACCCCTCCCTTCATGGAAGTTGTGGGACAGGAAAGATTGAGGGGGCTTTTTCAGCTACTCCTGTCCATCCATGGACCCAAAAGTGCCTACAAAGTCAGCCCCAGATCTAACTATGGGTAACACTGCTGATGTTTGTGTCTGGGCATCTACAGATGGGGTGATGAAATCCTTAAAGAGATGTGACTGTGCAAGCAATACAGAGCCCAGGTTCGGCTAAAAAATGGTGTATATGTCATGCAATCCTTAATGAAGGGGAAATACTTTTCCAAAGCACAGCAGAGATATATGAAAGCAGATAAAGGTGTAGTGGAAATTAAGTTTTGCTACCCTATGTTTGCATGTGAAGGAAAGTTGTAAAGCATGTGAGGAAAGCAATATTGCATGTGAGAAAAGCTGTCATTCATTTTACTAATTGAGATATTTGGGGCATTGACCATACTAATCGAGCACCCAATCCAGTTCCAAGGTGGGCCAGGGCCAAGCTTATGGCCTAACCAAGCATCCAAACCAGTACCGAGGTGGGCCAGGGCCAAGCTCATGGGCCACCGAAGCATCTAGTCCAATTCAATGGTGGGCTTGGGCTAAGCTCACGACCCAACCGAGCATCTGTTACCATACCGAGGTCAAGGGATAGTACCTCGGGGAAATCTGCCTACTGAGAAATAATTGCCGCTTAACACAAGTTCCAAGAGACAATGTTCTTTTGATTTTAAAATCCACAGCGAGTGTTACAAACTTTGTTTTTGATGGTTCTCAAAAAAATAAAAATAAAAAACTTTTTTGCTGATTTGATTGTGATTTGTGAAATGAAGAGATGGTGTTACAAACTTGCAATGACCCAGGGGCCACGAATCAAGGAATTAGGATAATGACCCCTCCAATAATAGAACACGCAGATACAACATACAATAAAAAATAATAAAAAAAACTAATTTATTACTTCATACTTATTCATTAAAAAAAAAAAATAACAAATGCTTTAACTAAGACCAAGGGACAAACACAACATTTTAGCTTAAATGAAACACATGATTGCATTAACCAATGAAGCATAAAATAATGCTATCTTTTTAGAAGAAAATAATATTCAATTCAATCAAGCATTTGTTATGAACCCTGTAGCTCAATTAACACCTCCTAATATTTTTTTATTTATAAAGATCTGTAATTCAAATTCACCAACCTCCAACTATTAAATTATAATAATAAGAAAAAACAATTATTTCATAGTATTGATAATCCTCTCTAATAGAATAAAATATAATTAAAGTTGAATCCCCAAAATATTACACATTCTAAATACTATACATGAAACATAGCATAATTGTAACAAAATATTTCAACATAAGCTGCAGATTAAAGTAGTTAATAATCCAGTGAGAAGTGAGGAACATAACTCTGCAGATTTCACATCAGTCTTTCTTCTTCAAATTCGCACCTTGGTTATCTTTAAATTTGGCCAATTCCTCCCATATTCCTCCAAAATACCTAGGCCATAAGAAAATTGGGAAATCATTAAGAATTTTTTACAAGAAAATAAAATTGAAAGAGTTTTCACTTTCTAGTCCAAAATTTTGCATTTTCAAAATCCATAAAGTGAACCAACACACCTAATCAAAAGGGTATTCCACTTTATCTTTAAGGAAAATTTCTATAGCTCAACAAGTACATTATTTTTGGTTTAAAAGGATCAGGTTTGGGGATTCTTGTCAACAGATCCTAAAGTTACTATGGTGTCTTTCTACGCGTGTAATAGATTTGTTTAAATTGTAAGACTTACCTAATCTCCTCAACCAACTCCCCCACAGTCATAGATTTTGATGCCTTTCCTTTCTCGCGAATTATGTCATTGATTTCATCTAACCTGTTAAAAAAATCTTTTCATCAGAATGAAAATATTAATTGAAACAACAATATTTATTCAAATTGATTCTGAATAAATACTAAGATGCCAAAAAGGAACATCATGTCTATGCAAAATCTCCAAAATAAAAGGCATACAATATTAACAACCCAATAGGCAAAAACATATCCTATATCCTATATTAACAACCCAATAGGCATAAACATATTCCATAAACCCTATATCCTTCTTGAGACAAAAATAAGCTAAACAAAGTCTGCAACAGTGTCAGAAAACATAGTATGCCATGATTGTATTGACTAGCAATTAATTGAAATTTATAAACCTACAGGTATAACTTGAGAGTTTCAATACACATGCAAGTGCGCACAATTTTTTTGTTTTTGTTTTTGTTTTGATAAGCAACAGAATTTTATTAAACAGTAAAAGGAAAACACCCATGAATACCGAGGGTGTACTTGGGGAGCAACTCAGTCACTCTTTCAAATTACAATGTTCAAGCATTTCTAGCTTTTATTTTTGATACATAATGTTCAAGCATATCTAGCAAATTAGTGCAGGGAAGAGCTTTAAAAGCTACCATGACTCTGTCAGTGTATGTAATTGTTGTTTTTAAAGTTATTTGGTAGTGCCAACAAGGGAGAGAAAATTGAATCCTAAATGTCATCATTGGAAACACAAGAAAGTGCCAACCAATTAAGCTAAAAGCCTCTTTGGATACACGACCACACCCATCAGAACTATAAATGTAATCTAGAGGAACTTCTAGTGGAATTCAAACACAGTAATGGTGTACATGGGTTGGGTTAAGGGTTTTTTTCCAATCCAATCCAACAAGGTTGGGTAGGGAAAAAACCATCCCAACCCATCACAAAGGTAAAACCCAACCACTTGTGTTGGGTTGGACCCAAGGACTGGTCAGTTCTATTTTTAAGGAAAAATCGATAACAACTCTAAAAGTACTTCCACCGTCACAGTGTTGTTGTAACTGTATTACAATTACACAGTAGCAGTATTCCAAAAATTCTGAGAATTACATTTACACAGCAGTAATATTCAAATAACTCTGAGTATTACATACAGCATCAATGTAGCCATGGTTTAAAAATTCTGAGCATTACATCAATAGCACTACCAACAGTATTTTAAAATTTTTAAGTATTACATTTACAGAGCAACAAATTTACAGTGTTTGCTCCATCATATAAAAATTCAAAGCAACCAAATCACTTGATACATTCGCAAGAGAAAGACACAGGAAAGAGAAGCAGAGCAATAGAGAGAGACAGACAAATAGACAGACAGTGCAAGAAAGAGAGACAAAACCAAGTTTCAGTGGAAACGACTAACAAAAGCCACTGCCAAAGTGGAGACACCAGCAAGGCTTTAGAATTTCAGATCCCTTGCAGGAGAAAATATAAAGGACTGAAAGGAAAGGAGTGCGGTGAACCTGTACTAAACTCCTAAAAGTCCTAAAAGTCACCAATTTAATAGTTGTGAAACTGTACTAAACTCCTAAATTACCACAATTGAATTCATGTCTTGCATATTATAAACTGACATAATATACAATTCAAGATAAGCACATGTTCAACCCCAATATATATGGATTCCTCATACAAAAAACTCATAGTAAGTGGGAGCACATAAGAAAGTACAAAATTTCATTCAATCATGACCAGTGAGTCCTAGAATCGACATGAATAAGCCATGATTTTCGGTGCTTTCAACGTATCATCCCCATCATATCTACAACATTATCATAAATAACTTCCACTCTTTCTCCATTATTTCTATGGTAAGTCAATAAATTCAACTGAAAGGGTATGATAAACATTATTATTATGTCCTTAAAAAACAATTACTATTAAAGCAGCTACTATATAAATGCCCAATACCAGAGGACACCAAACCTATTTTGAAAACATATATAGTAGCAAGTAGATATAGGATCCATTAGAAAGCCTACGAAGATATACCCCTTGATCAAACTAGCTCCCAGTGAACTTTTGCCCAATCATGAAGCGGTCAAACTGCTTATACCACTATCGGGGAGACTGTTTCAATCCATACAATGATTTCCTCAATTTGCAGACCCAGTTCTCCTTACCAACAACTTCAAAGCCATGAGGTTGAGACATGTAAATCTCTTCCTCCAAATCTCCATCCAAGAAAGCTGTCTTCACTTTAAGTTGGGCTAACTCGAGATCAAATTGTGCCACCAAAGCTAGCAAAATATGAATAGATGAATGTTTAACAATAGGAGAGAACACCTCGTTATAGTCAATCCCTTCTTTTTGAGCATATCCTTTTGCAACCAATCTATCTTTGAACCACACACTATCTTTGCCTATAGGTCCCTCTTTCTTTGTGTGGACCCACTTGCACCCAATCTCTTTCTTGCCTTTAGGAAGCTATACCAAATGCCAAGTCTGATTCTTGTGAAGAGATTACATCTCCTCATCCATAGCCTTCTTCCATTCACCACTCTTAGATGTGCACACAACTTCTTTATAGGTGGATGGATTGTCTTCTTCAACAATGTGAAGTGCATAAGCTACAACATCAACAAGTCTAACTGGTTTTTGAATTTCCTGTTTGGGTCTTCTTGCTGCAATTGACTTTGTCAACTGTGAAGGTGTCAAAACTAGAGCTTCACTCTTTTCTAGATTATTTCCTTCATCAACCACAATATCATTGTCTGTGTTAATAGACTTTGAAGAAACAACAGGAGTCTTAAACTCCACCTGCTGCAGATCACTCTCAACTGTGCTCTCCTCTACCTGTTTAATAGGCTTGACAAACTCAGATGCATTAAATATAACATCTCAGCTATGAATTATCTTCTTTTTCTCGGTACACCAAAGCCTATATCCTTTTACACCTAAACCAAAGCCCAAGAAAATAGCTTTCTTGGCTTTATGATCCAATTTTGAATCCTTCACATGATAATATGCAGGACAACCAAATATGCGCAAGGAATCATAAGTAGTAGTAGGAGATCTAGACCATACCTCTAGGGGAGTTTTCCCCTCATTGGCAGCTGCAGGCAAACGGTTGATGATATGACTTGCATACATCACTGCCTCAGCCCAAAATTCTCTACCCAATTTTTCTTGAGACAACATACACTGCACCTTCTCCAGCAAAGTACGGTTCATTCTTTCAGCCACTCCATTTTGTTGTGGGGTATCTTTAACAGTGATGTGACGAGCAATACCTTCATCTTGACAAACTTTAAAAAATAGATTAGACTTGTACTCACCACCATTATCAGATCTGAGCTATTTTATCTTACGGCCTGTTTGAGTTTCAATCAATTTCTTCCACTTCAAAAATTCATCAAGAACCTCATCCTTGTGCCTCATAGTGTAAACCTAAACCCGGCGAGAGTAATCATCAACAAAGGTAGCATAATAATGCTCACCTCCAAGAGAAGCAACCTTAGCAGGCTTCCACACATCTGTGTACATAGTCAAGTGTACTCTTTGTTTGATGAGCTGCAATGTCAAACTTGACTCTAGTTTGCTTCCCCAAAAAACAATGCCCACAAAATTCCAACTTGCAAGTCTTGGAAGTCTTTAGCAAACCTTGCTTTACGAGACTTTGCAAAGCCTTCTCACTGGCATGCCCTAAACGCATGTGCCAAATTCTAATAGTATCAGAAGCTGTGGTTGCTCCACCTACAATAGTACTCCCATCAAGGAAAGACATATTCCTTTTACGAGTGGCCCTCAATGGTACAAGTGCACCATATGAAGCTTTCAAATTTCCGTTCTCCATGGTAATCTTAAATCCCTTGGATTCTAAGAAACCAACAGATATTAGATTCTTTTTCAAGTCTGGTATATATTTAACTTTTGTCAAATTACGAACTGTTCCATCATGTAACTTCAGCTTGATTTTACCCATCCTAAAGATCTCACAGGCTTCACCATTACCCATGAGGACTGAACCACGTACCGACTCATCCAGTTTGTAAAACCATTCCTTCTTCGGACACATATGAAAGGTACAAGCAGAATCCATGATCCATTCATCTGAATGGCAAACAAATGATGAACCAGTCAATACAAAATCAGAATCTTCATCAATACTATGTGCTACATTAGCATTAGAATCTTTCTTGTCCTCATTCTTCAAAAGTGGGCAATCTTTCTTCCAATGCCTCTTATTACGACAGTAGGCGCACTCATCTTTCCCAATTTTCCTCTTTGTAGATTCTTTTGACTTAGAGCATGATCTACCTCTTCTACTAGACTTCTTATTTTTAGAACCTGCCTCTAACCATCAGTGCTTCACTACCTGTGTCTGTGTAGGCCTACTTATCTTTCTTACAATATTCATTGTTAGTCAAAGCATTAGACACATCATTAAACTTAATTTCATTCTTCCCATACAATAGTGTTGTGATTAAATGATCATAAGTATCAGGTAGTGAATTCAACAATAAGAGAGCTTTATCTTCGTCTTTAATCTCAACTTCTAAATATTGCAAATCAGCAAGCATTTTTTTATAATCATTCAAGTACTCAAACATAGAAATACCTGCACGATACTGGAAACAGAAGAGCTTTTTCTTCAAATATATATGGTTCTCCACACTCTTCGTCATATACTTGTATTCTAATATCTTCCAAAGCTCTTTAGTCTTCGTCTCCCTCATAATAAATTACTTCTGATCCTTGTCTATTTATCTTGTCCCAATCTTTGTCTAATAGCTCTTCAGGTTTGTCTTCCAAAGCAATATCTAACTCCTGTTGGATCAAGACATCCATAACTTCGCATTGCCACATGCCGAAGTTTTTCATTCCATCAAACTTCTCTAGCTCAAATTTGGCATTAGAAACCGACGTCCTAACTGCTGAAGGTTTTACAGAAGACTTTGCCAAAGCTTTTGCAAAGGAATCTGCCAAAGACTTTGTAGAGGAATCACCTGACATCTTTCTCCTCAATAATTAAGTTCACAAATCAATCACCAAAATCTCCAAAGAGAACAAATCCAAACGGCTAGATAACAAACCTGGGCTCTAACACCAATTTGTTGTAGGAAAGCGCCTCCAAATAGCACTCCTACCTCAATATTGATTCTAAAAATATTATGACTATCGAAAGATCTCCAAGAATTAAACAATAGGGGCGAAGCAAACCCAAAATCAGAAAATAAACAAACACACAAACAAAAGAACACTAAGAATTTACGTTGTTCGGCTTTTGGCCTACATCCTCAAGCAACGGTGAAGAAATTCCACTAATCAAAATATGGAGATATTCAAGTTGGTGTATCAATATTCTCACACACACCCAGTCCCCAATACACCCAATAGCTTTTGCACAAATACAAAGAATAGAGAAAAACTTGCACCCTATTCTAAACTAGAGAACTCTTACAAATATTCACCAATCAATCTCTCTATTTCACTCTCTTTTTCTTCTCTATAATTGCCGAAGCACCTCTATCCTATTTATACTAAGTTAGGCCGGCTAGTAGTGATTGCTTTGCACCAAAAATTGCTATGAAAAACTTGTCCTAAAACAATTAGGAAACAGTGTTGCACATGAAATATGAAATCAAGACTTGTATGGAAATAGTGTTGGAAATGAAATAGACTTCAAGTATTGTACGGCACTCCAAAACAATCATAGCTTAAGTTGAATTCAAGCCACCGACTTCACAAGATATCAGAATCCTATACTTGTTTTTTAAGATTCAAATCATCTAATTGAGAACGAAGGTCTTGCAAAAATTTAGAAATTCAAAAACAAATGAAATTTCTTAAAGTGAATGAGAAATGAATTTCCACAATCTTATAAACTAAGTGTTGATGCAATATGACCTTTAAAATATCAAAAGATAATGCTCCAATAACATAGACCTCAAATAAAAGCATCAATTCATGTTTGACCAACGGTTAATTCTACCAAGGTAAGATTCAACCTGCTATGTCAGGTTACCAAAACATTACATTTGACAATTTCATCTTCACAGTGTGTAGTATCAAATCACATATGACTACACTTTTGTCACATTCGAAGGTTGCCCCTTTTTTCCCTCACATTTGATAATTACATTGTAACATTCTGTGGTACTTTTTTTTTGTTACATTTGACAGTTCAATTGTCACATTGGGCAATACCAACATCACATGTGACTGTACTTTTGTCACATTCAATGGTTCCCTATTTTTTTTTTTCTCAATTTGACTTATCAATTATCACATTATACAATACCAACATTAGTTCTAACTGTACTTTTGTCACATTCAGTAGTGCCTTTATTTTTTTTCTCATATTTGACAGTTCCATCATCACATTGGACGATACCAATATCACATATAACCATATTTTTGTCACATTTGGTGGATCCATTATTTTTTACTCACATTTTACAGTTCCAGGATCACATTGGGCAATACCAACATTATATATGACCGTTATTTTTGTCATATTCGATAGTTCTGTTATTTTTTATTCATATTTGACAATTCCATAGTTATAGTAGGTAGTACCAACATCACATATGACCGTACTTTTGTCACATTCTGTGGTTCCCTTATTTTTTTACTTACATTTAACAATTCTATTGTCACATTAAGTAGTACTAACATCACGTATGACTGTACTTTTGTTACATTTAGCAGTTCACATTTTTTTTTCTTCACATTTAATGATTCTATTGTCACATTAAATAGTACTGATATCATAACTAATAGTACTTTTGTCACATTTAGTGGTTTCCTTATTTTTATTTTTACTCACATTTGATAGTTCTATCGTCACATTAACCAGTACCAACATCATATATGACCGTATTTTTGTCATATTCGATGGTCCATTAGTTTTTACTCACATTTGATAATTCCATAGTCACATTGAACAGTCCCAACATCACATATGACCCTACTTTTGTCACATTCGATAGTTACATTATTTTTTTTTCTCACATTTGATTGTTTCATTGTCAAATCAGGAAGTACCAACATCACAATTGATTGCAATTTTTCAAATTTAGTGGTTCTTTTATTTTTTTACTCACATTTGACGGTTTTATCGTCACATTGTATAATACTAACATCATATATGACCATACTTTTGTCACATTAGGTGGATCTATTATTTTGTACTCACATTTGACAGTTCCATAGTCACATTGGGTAGTACCCTTAGAACCTAAAAAAGGACCGTATACCCTAAAACCTAAAAAATTATAGAAATACCCACAAAACCTAAAATGATGACCGAAATACCCGTAGAATCTAAAAAATGATTGTAATGCCATTGAAACCTAAAAAATGACCAAAAAGCCCATATAACCTAAAAAATTGATTGTAATACCCTTAGAGCTTAAAAATGACTATAATGCCCCTAAACCCTAAAAAATGACCAAAAATACCCCCTAAAATTTGAAAATGACCAAAATACCCCCTCGAAACCCTCTAAAATTACTAGAATACCCCTAGAACCTAAAAAAAAACTAAATGACCTTAAAACCTAAAAAATGATCGAAATAACTTTGAAACCTAGAAAATGACTGAAATGACCCTATAACTTAAAAATGACTTAAATATGCTTAGAACCTTAAAAAATGACCGTAGTGCTCCCAAAACTTAAAAAATGAACAAAATACCCCAAAACCTCCCAAATGACTTAAAAATCATCCATGAATTTCACAAGAATTTATTCATGACAAAGCTTACTGGTTTATTAATTGCCTACTCTATTATTGTAAAATTGTAATATGTGGAATAATTCTAAAGCTCTTTTTTTTTTTTTTTTTTTTTTTTTTTTGAGATAACAAATAGAATTTTAGAGCTCTTTCTAAATGTCAAAGCAATGGTAATCATGAGTTCACAGTTATAAAGAGCATTTTTTTTCATAATAACATGTTGGATATCAAGAGTCGAGAAATCACCATAGATAGGTTAGAGGAGCCTTTTTATGTGACCTAAAGTTAAGAAAGCACCATGAATATAAACTTACAAGAACAAAATGACAATAAAAATGTTATATGACCACTTTATTTGGTTTTCCCAACCTAAAAGTCTCAATGGAACTTATAAGATTTTCTTTTGTCATTAAGTTGTTGTGTTTTGTTGTATATTTATTGAAATTTAAAGATGATGAGTTATATATATACACACACACACACGCACACAGTGGGAGATTTTTCTTGACTTATCTATTTAGTACCACAACTAAGTGCCCCAATTAAAAATTAATGGTTCCAACCCTGTGTATGTTCTTTATATTTTATTAGACCATGTTTGTTATGGACTCTTCTTACTCACCTTTGAGTCCCAATACACGTGAATTCACTATCCTTTATAATTTAAAGTAGTAAAGAAAAAAAATGAAATAAGAAGTCACATTCTTGGTTGTGTATCTGATTCATCGCATAGGTTACTGATTGCTAGTAATTCATTGAGATTGTGGTGTAACAGGAGAGTCAATTTTACAAAAATGACCATACGAACAAAATTATTTACGGGTGTCAAATGGGTGGGTTTGAGGTGGGCATAATTGGGTTTGGTACATAAAACTCATGTATTTTGGTTAATTGATAGGTTTCAGGGGTATTATGGTAAGTTTTTAGGTTTGGGGAGTATTTCGGTTATTTTTTAGGTTTATGGGGTGTTTTGGTCAATTTTTAGTTTAGGGGGGGTATTTCGGTCATTATAAAGGTTTCAAGGGTATTTCGTCATTTTTTTTTAAAAATGTTTTGGGGGTATTGTGGTCATTTTAAGGTTTTGGGGGTATTTTGGTCATTTTTTTAGGTTTTTGGGGTATTTCGATAATTTTTTATGTTTAGGGGGGTATTTTGGTCATTTTTAGGTTTCGAGGGTATTTCAGTCATTTGTTTGGTTTAGTTCGGTCATTTTTAGGTTTATGGGGTATTTCGGTCGTTTTTTTAAAAGTTTTGGAGGTATTTTTGGTCATTGTTATTTTTTGGGGGTATTTTGGTCATTTTTTAGGTTTCAGGGGTATTTCGGTCATTTTAAGGTTTCAAAAGTATTTCGGTCATGTTATAGGTTTAGGAGGGTATTTCGGTCATTTTTTGGGGTTTAAGGGGTATTTCAATCATTTTAT
Organism: Castanopsis chinensis; assembly: GCA_032878915.1. Taxonomy (NCBI): domain Eukaryota; kingdom Viridiplantae; phylum Streptophyta; class Magnoliopsida; order Fagales; family Fagaceae; genus Castanopsis; species Castanopsis chinensis. The sequence goes on from JAVQMG010000122.1 coordinate 18,733,136, forward strand.
AGATTTAGGAGGGTAATTAATAAATTTTAGGTTTCGAGGGTTATTTATGTTATTTTTTTAGGTTTAGGGAGGTATTTTGGTAATTTTTTAGGTTTAATGGGTGTTTTGGTCCTTTTAGTGGTTTTGGGTATTTTAAAGTTGGGTGATTTGTAGAAATAATACTTATGTCATAATTGGGTCTAATTGGATACCCAATTAAAACCCAATAAACATTAATGTTAATTGAGTTTAATTGGGTCAATCTTCATTTAACCCAATTAATAATTAGGTGGGTTTGAACCTTATTTAAGTGGGTGGGTTTAGGTGGCAAATGGTTTTGACACTTTTGAGTTGATTATGCCACCCCTATTTATAATACAAACAAGTTATCAACAAAGAAAATAAGGAATATATAACCGATCACTTCAAGGACTGAGTTGATTATTAAGAAATTAAAAAGAATAGAGTAAAATGCAATTAGGGGTGGCAATTTTTTTCCATATCCATGAACCTATCCATTACCCACCTAATTTGAATAAGTCTTAACCCAACTCATTTGAATATTTGGGTTAAATGGGTAAAGACCCATTAGGTTATTTAATTATATGGGTCTTAATGGATAAACTCACTAATACCCACTAAAACCCATCTAAAATCTAAATAAATAACATAAAATCTAAACTTCTAGAAAATGACCAAAATACCCCTGAAATCTAAAAAATGACCAAAATTCCCCCAAAACCTAAAAATGACCAAAATACTCCCAAAACCCAAAAAATGACCAAAATACCCCCCCCCCCAAACCTGAAAATTACAAAAATACTACGAAACCTAAAAATTACCAAAATACCCCCTAAAACCCAAAAATGACCAAAATACCTTTGAAACTTAAAAAATGCCAAAATACCCCCAAAACCTAAAAATGACCAAAATACCCCCAAAACCCAAAAATGACCAAAATACCCCCAAAATCTCTAAAATGACCAAAATACCACCCCTCCCCCCCCCCCCCCCCCCCAAAACTCTAAAATGTCCAAAATATTCCCAAAACCCAAAAAATGACCAAAATGACCTATGTTTCCTTCCTACATATGAATGTATATGTCAATTTTTAAAAAATAAAAAATAATACAAAACAAAACACATGTAAATAGAAAATTTTAGAAAATAAATTCAAAAAGAGAAGAAAACCTTCTTGCAAATTCAGGTGTTAGAAGTGGCGAGAAAACTTCTGGCGTCGGTGGTAGTAAACAACGAGAAAGAGAGACAGTTTTGGGTGTTTTTCTGACGAGACAAAGGTCTGTGTTGGAAAAACTAGTTTTGTATCTCATACAAAACACATAGCGGAAGCAACAAACAATGATCTATTTCATTCATGATTGATAACATGGATTATGTAAATTTCAGAATTTAATAACAAGATAATGTGCCTTGGTGCGGTGAAATTCAAAACCAAAGATTGAAGTACTCGGGAACATTTTTAATCTTCACTCCAATTCCACTTTACTCCCAAGATGTGTGATTTCTTAATCAGTTTTTAAAAGGAGAATGAAAGTATGCCTCACTCTCTCTTTTTCTCTTTTTTTTTTTTTTTTTTTTCTTATAAAAAATTCGGTATGTTTACTAACTGATTATCTAATTCGGCTGGCCTATTGGACCTTTCCAATTGGGCTTTAGTGCGTGGCTTGGAGTGGGACCAAAAAGGACTAATAAAACACTAGCTCCAATGGGCCTTGGGCTTTTCCGTCAACTCTTGATAAGTCTAAATTTACCATTAATTATATTTAATATCACTATATAAATATAATTACACTCTAGGCCTTATTAATAAATTATATTCCAAAACTTTATTATACATTCAACCTTTTTATAAAATATTCGTAGTAACACATAGTCATGAATGTAGACTGCCACTTTGTAAATTACTATATCTTATCTTTGAGTACCCAGTTTAATCCTTGAAAGTTATTCATTATATATTTATAAAATCCAATTTCATAAATATATACTTTAGTAATTTCTTACCAAAGTGATTGGGCCTAACTCTCTGAATAACTGAACCCATTAAACTTATCTCAAGGGAATATTTTATATCTTCGTTAAAAGATTATGAATTCCATCTTGAGAATATATGTTCCATCAACACTAAATGTGGCTGCCCAACATACTGAGGTTTTGACCGTTACTTTATATCTCACTCTTGATATATCAAAGTAACCTACACCTCATGATCAGGTCCATTATTCTCTCAGGATTAAGAGTTCATGCAAACAGAAGTCGTGCGATTTATTATTCATTTAACAGTAGTTAAGAGAATAATAAATCTCACAGCGGTCCAGTTCAATATGTCTTAATTCTTAAAACATATTAACATATCAACTAGAAGTCTACACTTCCATGATCAAGACAAATCATCTTAGTTGATATGTTATAGTCTTCACAGATGAAATGCCCAATTTCATCACCGACTACGAACTACAATTCTGAGTTTACAAAGAACTTGTGATTTATATCTTCTATGAATTTTTACATAAATCACATACTATACATCTCATGGACTATATGATAATGTCCAAATATTCATCTTACCATTATTTTAGATAATAATAAAACAACTTTATTAAACACAACATTAAGTCATACATAATGTCATACATAGCATCATACAATAGGATTCAAGGGCACACATCCTAACACGGTCTCTAGCGGCAATGCTAGGAAGCGGTTGTCAAGGTTTGGAGTTGAGAGAGAGAAGATGGAGTCATGGAGGTGCTGATGTGCTCTGGTGGTGCCGAGAGAAATGGAGAGATAAAGAGATGAATTTTTTTTTGATTTTACGTAAAGGGGAAAAGTAAGAGAAGGTGAGTCTTTGAAAATAATTTCAGCGGCAATGCTAGGGAGTGGCTGTGGAGCTTTGGAGTTAATAGAAAGAGAGAGAAGATGGTGGTGCAGTGAGAGACAGCAGAAATGGAGAGAGAGCTTAGATTTTGCTGAAGAAGGGGAAAAAGGTGTAAAAGGCAGGGGTTTGAAATTTTTCAGGGGTATATTTGTCTTTTCAGGTGTATAAGGTGTGATATGCTGATTTGTTTCTTTTAGACAGATGTCACATTTTTATTGGGCTTAGAAACACCAACTAGGTGCTGATGTGGAGTACCAGAAACATCATATACTTTCTCCAACTAACGGGAGAGGTCCTTCTCAAAAAAATAAAATAATCTAACTAGAGAGGCAAACATTACCGAAGTTACTGCCTCATGGTTACAGTTCTAAAAATAAGGCACCCCCAAACCTCTCTACCAACTTTGAACTTTCCTTCTCCCTCTCTCTTTATCAGTACCAAACAAGCAAAAACTATTTTATTAATGCATCAAACCATATAATAAGTAAATAAAAAAACCACACACACAATATATATATATATATATATAGAATTTGTGAATATGTTAGCTCGCACCGGACCCAAACTACAGTATCAAAAAATTTAACAACTCAACCTAACCTATCAACCTCTAAAAACCAAACCAATTCATTATGGTTGGGTTGAATTTGATTAGTTTTAGTGAGCGTAATAAAGTCTCAGAAGGCTAAATAGGAGATCTGGGGTTCAATATCTACCTACACCAAACACTAACTAGTGTCTTGATCTGATAATAAAAAAGCTATTATCAGTAGTAGACGTTATATGTTGAAACTTTCAAATAATAAATTATGGATATTACTTGACCTAATATGTATTTGAAAAAAGAAATGAAAATACTTCTCTCTTTTTCTTTTCTTTTCTTTTCTTTTTTTGGCAAAAACAAAAATCAATGGTGAGGAATACAAGCTTTTGCAATTATATTAAAGACAATGATAGTAAAATAGTGATTTTTTTAATAATGATAGAAACAATAATGATTTTTAAACGGATGGAAATGAACAAAAGAAGTATGATGGTTTGTCTGATGTGTTTACAATGGAGTACATAGTGTGATAACTACAACTTTCTACCATTTTTTATAGGACATTTTGGTAGTTGTAGAGAATGACTATAACTCCCACACACACAAAAAAAAAAAAAAAAAAAAAAAAAAAAAAAAAAAAAAAATCAATATGACTACATATTTTAAAAATATAATCATTGAATTTTACATTTTTTATGTTTTTAACACATATGTCAAATTTTGTGTCAATTGGACATTATTTACCATTTGAGCTATAAACTTATTTTTATGCATAATTGAAAACTACAAAAAAAAATTTTAATTTAAATATTTGATTTATGACACAGCTATTGATTTTTTATCTTTAGTAAATCTTCCAAACATGAAGGATGTAAGAAGAAAATGTAATCTAATGGTTGACTTGTTAAAATTTACATATATTAAAAAGATATCAAGTGAAGTTGTAGTCATTTGCTAGAATTAAATTAGTGGCCAATCTTTTTAATTTTTTATGTACAAGGCAAACTCATAGTGTTATGATATAACATAAGTCAATTAAGAATTTAAGCTGATATGTGTGTGTGTGTATATATATATATATATATATATTATTTTGGGGTAATTCACTACCCTTCCTTGAGAATTGGATGAATAATACTTCAACACAAACCTAAAGGGAAAAAACACTTCATTTTATTGAGGTTCGAAGAAAATAACACTCCCCCTTATGTTTATATTAATAACAAAATATTCTAAATTTTTACAAGATTCTTTTTACCAAGTTTAACTACGTTTAGTAAGAAAAAAACCATAAAAATTAGAATTTAAGTGCAAATTTTTGAAATACTCTTTAATTAAAAAGTTACATCAATTGATTTTAATTTTAAAATGGATGTTAATTTAGGAAACCTGCCCTAATAATCAAAGAGCTAGTTAATACACAACATTTTTAACATTAATTCACCAACGAGTTTGATCACCTAGATGTAAGGGAAAAATGATTTTTATTTATTTATTTTATCTACAAGTTTTGGGCAGAGTGTTATTTGCTCAAATCTCAAAGATAATGATTGCAATTACCCCTTTTATTTTATGGTCTATTAAGTGAATAAAGATAAATTTAGATTTAGAAGAAAATGCATTTTTCATCCCTACAATTTGGTCCCTATTTTTTTAATTTTACTGTCTTTAGTCCCCAAAATCAAAAAGCTTTCTCGTTTTGGTCCCTACCGTCATTACTTTAAATGAAGTGGTGACATATAAAACCTTTGATGTCGGATGTATTGTAGAGTGAGATGGTAAAATAGATAAAATAACTTTTTGAGGTGCTAAAAGCTAAAAATTTTTAGAACCATCACTGTGAATGCTCTTATTAAGCCTATATTTGATTTAGACACGTAATCTCAACCCAATTAATTAAAGTCTTAGTGAGATAAGAGTTTATTTTTCAAGCCCTTATCAAACTTATTACCAAGTCCATAAATTAGCTTAAACTCAGCTTGCATTTTATCAAGCCCTATTGTTCACAAACTTGTTCATGAACAAATTTTTATTTTTATTTTGCTTGGGCTTAACTCGTTTATTAAACACACCTAAAATTAATGCTTTAGCTTTGCTCATTCATAAACAAACAAACATGAGCAAGTTTTTTATTGAGCCATACCAGAGTATGTCTTGGTTCATTGAGGGTAGAACCTCCTCAGTTCCTACAAGATTAACTTTTCTCTTTATTTTTCTTTTTCGAGTACACAATTGTACAGTCCTAGTTTATTAGCCCATACTGAGCTAGTAGCAGCTCCTGAACAACCACGTGTTATTCAGTTTACTAAACGAGCACCCAATCCAATACCGAGGTGCGCTAGGGCCAAGCTCACGGCCTAACCGAGCATCCAAACCAGTACCAAGGTGGACCAAGGCCAAGCTTATGGCCCACCCGAACATCTAGTCCAGTTTCAATGGTGGGCTTGGGCCAAGCTTACGACCAAACCAAGCATTTGTTACCATAACGAGGTCAAGGGATAGTACCTTGGGAAAATCTGCCTACTGAGCAATAATTGCCATGACACAAGTTCCAAGAGAGTCATGTCAATCACAAATAATGGGTCCCATCCGGTCAGGAAAACGGCTTAGAGGGACCCATTAACATGGGAAACCACGCTCTCATCATGACTACCTCATTAAAGGAAGTCTATAAATAGAGGCTGATAGGTAGAGGGCAAGGGGTGGGCCCAAGAAGAGAGAAGTTTAGTCCGAATTTTATTGACAAAAGGGGACCATTCATATAGCAACAATAAATGAGAGTGTAGCTCTCATTTGTTGACTACAAGAGCTGCACTGCCAACTTTTGGGTCTCCCATTGTTAGATATTCTTGACTCACAATACAAATAAATTGGAGAAAAAGCCTAAAAGCCTCACTTGTTTGGGCTTGACCACCACAATTGACGCCGTCTATGGGAATCTCCTACTCAGCTGAAGGTCTAGGGTTGGTACAGCAGCACTTCGCATGGAGGGCCCACATGCAAACTAGGAGCCAGCAAGATCAAGGGGAAAACAATCAAGAATCTCGGATCAGGCATTAAAGAATGGAGAAGGAGCAAAAAAGAGAGCAAGATCTCCAACAGGACGGACATGAAACTCGTTTGGATTTGGACGAGGCTTCCTCTCATGGGGAACGAACTCTTTCCTACATTCTTAAGCCTTCGTATCACAGAGATCATGATCGGGAGATCAAGAGCCTACAAAGGCAAATTAAAGAGTTGGAGCTGGAAATGAAAGGTCGGCACCAAAGAAGGGATCACAATCATGGATCCCCAAGTAGCCATACAGGGGGCTCCTCCCGCCAAAGTCATTCTCATCTATCGAGATCTAGGTCATTTAAGAGGTTTCAATATAGTTTTGGTTGTTCTGAAGTTTAGGGGGGGGGGGGATATTTTGTTCATTTTAATGGTTTTCGAGTATATTTTCGCAATTTTAGTGATTTTGGTTATTATAGTGGTTTCAAGATTCTTTTTGTCATTTTAGAAATTTAAGAGGTATTTTCGTCATTTTGGAGATTTTGGTCATTCTAGTGGTTTCAAAAGTATTTTGGTCATTTTAGAGATTTCAAGGTTTTTTTTTTTTTTTGTCATTTTTGAGGTTTTGAGATATTTTTCTCCATTTTAGAGGTTTCAATGTATTTTTGCTCAATTTAAAGGTTCTAAAGTATTTTCGTCGTTTGAGAGGTGTCAGGTTATTTTAGTAATTCTTTAGGTTTTGGGGTATTTTTGTCACTTTAAAGGTTTTGGGGGGTATTTGATCATTTTAGAAGTTTCGACGAAATTTGGGTCATTTTAGAGGTTTCAAGGCTATTTTGGTATTTTTTAGGTTTGGGTGTATTTTGGTCTTTTATAGAGGTTTTGATGATATTTTGGTCATTTTAAAGGTTTCAAGGGTTTTTTGATCATTTTAAAAATTTTGGAGGTATTGTGGCCATTTTGAAGGTTTTGGGGGCATTTTGGAGGTTTTTGGGATGTTTTGGACATGCGCAGTGCATTTTAGTAATTTTGGTGGTTCCAAGGGTATTTTGGTATTTTAAAGGGTTTTTTTTTTTAATAAATAATTCTTAAGAGCAAAATAATTTTTTTTAGTATGACTACTTTTGTCAATTCAATAAATTATTACATTTCCACCAATAAGTAATGTAAGATCACCTCCATATAAGAAGAGTACGACGTGACATGATATATTTTGTAATCTTAGATTATGGTAATGTTAGAAAAAAAAAATCAAATGAATCAAACACTTTAATATTACATTAAGGTAATGTGCATCACACTAACTAATAACACTAATAGTAGTTAATAAAAGGACTAACAATGCTCATTATTGAAACTTGTAGGGGGGGGGGGGGGGGGGGGGAAGGAGTTGAGTTCAAGTTTTCAAAATGGAATTTTACACACATATACATTTAGATTAGACCAGAGTAAAATTTCTATCTTGTAAAAAAAAAAAAAAAAAAAAAATCCTTGAGAGACCAATAGCACTAAATTAAAACTTAAGGAATCAATTGTACTTAAAAAAAAAAAAATTAAAAAAACCAATAGCTTAGTTTCACCTGACACACATTTTTACTCTTTTAAAATCATTTTACAAAGTTTTACAGCTGCCTATTTTTTAAAGTCACATTATAACATCGAACTTTTTACACACATTTTTACTCTTTTAAAATCATTTTACAAAGTTTTACAGCTGCCTATTTTTTAAAGTCACATTATAACATCGAACTTTTTATTTTATTTTATTTTTTTAAATTGCTAATCGAAATAATCTCTAAAAAGTTTGTTATATGATAATAATAAATGTATTATTTTAGAAAATTGTTACAAGGACAATGTTATTTTGATTGTAAAATCCGCAGCGAGTGTTACAAACCATGTTGTTGATGATTCTCAAAAAAATTAAAAATAAAAACTTTTTTGTTGATTTGATTGTGAAATCCATTAATAGGGGCCACGAATCAAGGAATTAGGACAATGACCCTTACTCCAGTAATAGAACACGCGAATACAATGTGCAATATGACATTTTCTGTCAGTATTTTGACAATTCAACTTATTAATGACTTTGTAACTTTTTTTTTGAGAAACTAATGACTTTGTAACTTAATAAAAAAAACTTATTTGTTACTTCGTACTTTTTCATTAAAAAAAATGCTCTAACTGAGCTTTTTTTTTTTTTTTTTTTTTTTTTTTTTTTTTTTTTTTTTTGGAGAAACCAAACCCGACAGCCAACTTTATTGAATGCTCTAACTAAGCCTAAGACAAAAACAACATTTTAGCTTAAATGCAACACATGATTGCATTAACCAATGAAACATAAAAAAATGTTATCTTTTTAGAAGACAATAATATTCAATCCAATCAAGCATTTGTTATGAACCTTGTAGCTCAATTAATACCTCCAAATGTTTTTTATAAAGATCAATAATTCAAATTCCCCAACTTCCAACTATTAAATTATAATAATAAGAAAATGCAATTATTTCATACTATTGATCATCCTCTCAAATAGCATAAAATATAATTAAAGTTGAATCCCCAAAATACTACACATAATAAGTACTACACATGAAAGATAACATAATTTTAACAAAATATTTCAACATAAGCTAGTAATTAATAATCCAGTAAGAAGTGAGGAATATAACTCTGCAGATTTCACATCAATCTTTCTTCTTCTAATTCGCACCTTGGTCATCTTTAGATTTGGCCAATTCCTCCCATATTCCTCCAAAATACCTAGGCCATTAGAAAATTGGGAAATCATTAAGAATTTCTACAAGAAAAAAAAAAATTGAAAGAGTTTTCACTTTCTAGTCCAAAATTTTGCAGTTTCAAAATCCATAAAGTGAACCAACACACCTAATCAAAAGGGTATTCCAAAAATTCTACAGCCCAACAAGTATATTATGTTTGGTTTAAAAGGATCAGGTTTGGGGATTCCTGTGAGCAGATCCTAAAGTTACTATGGTGTCTTTCTACACGTGTAATAGATTTGTTTAAATTGTAAGACTTACCTAATCTCCTTAGCCAACTCCCCCACAGTCATAGATTTTGCCGCCTTTCCTTTCTTGCGAATTATGTCATTGATTTCATCTAACCTGTTAAAACAAATCTTTTCATTAGAATGAAAATATTAATTGAAACAACAATATCTATTCAAAATGATTCTGAATAAATACTAAGATGCCAGAAAGGAACATCATGTCTATGCAAAATCTCCAAAATAAAAGGCATACAATATTAACAACCCAATAGGCATAAAAATATGCAAATTCGATAAACCCTATATGCTTCTTGAGGCATAAATAAGCTAAACAAAGTCTGCAACAGTGTCAGAAAACATAGTTGACCATGATTGTATTGACTAGCAATTAATTGAACTTTATAAACCTATAGGTAGAAATTGAGAGTTTCGACACACATGCGAGTGCGCACAGTTTTTTTGTTTTTGTTTTTGTTTTGATAAGCAACAGAATTTTATTAAACAATAAAAGGAAAACACCCATGAATACCGGGGGTGTACTTGGGGGGCAATTCAATCACTCTTTCAAACTACAATGTTCAAGCATTTCTAGCTTTTATTTTTGATACATAATGTTCAAGCATATCTAGCAAATTAGTGCAGGGAAGAGCTTTAAAAGCTACCATGACTCTGTCAGTGTATGTAATTGTTTTTTTAAAAGTAATTTGGTAGTGCCAAGTGCCAACAAGGGAGAGTAAAATTGAATCCTGAATGTCATCGTTAGAAACGCAAGAAAGTGCCAACCAGTTAAGCTACAAGGCTCTTCGCTAAAATTAGAATATTTCATTTATGAAAAACCAATTGTTACGCTTATACAAACTTCAAGGGGGAAGAGGGAGTGATATTTCATAAAACTCGATGATTGCTGATGTACTTTACCCTTTTTTTTACATAGTCGCCAGATGTGTAATTAGCTTATAACCTCAGCTTCTATCTAGCTTTTTCAGGGGGAGCAAGTTCCACTTGAACTATAAGTCATTGGCATTTTTACTTATCAAAAAAAAAAAACTCATTGGATTTTATTATATATATATATATATATATATATATATATATTTTAACTAAGACTTGGAACCACACCGAGGTGGAATCCTTTGGACCCACTCCTTGGGGAGTAGTGTTTGTATACACGACTGCACCCATCAGAACTATGAATGTAATCCAGATGAACTTCTAGTGGAATTCAAACACAGTAATGGTGTACATGGGTTGGGTTAAGGGTTTTTTTTCCAATCCAACAAAGTTGGGTAGGGAAAAAACCATCCCAACTCATCACAATGGTGAAACACAACCCACTTGTGTTGGGTTGGACCCAAGGATTGGTCAGTTCTTTTTTTAAGAAAAAATCGATAACAACTCTAAAAGTACTTCCACCGTCACAGTGTTTGTTGTACCTGTATTACAATTACACAGCAACAGTATTCCAAAAATCCTGAGAATTACATTTACACAGCAGTCATATTCTAAAAATTCTGAGTATTACATGCAGCATCAATGCAGCAGTGTTTTAAAAATTCTGAGCATTACATCAACAGCACTACCAACAGTATTCTAAAATTTTTAAGTATTACATTTACAGAGCAACAAATTTACAGTGTTGCTCCATCATATAAAAATTCAAAGCAACCAAATCACTTGATACATTCGCAATAGAGAGACACAGGAAAGAGAAGCAGAGCAATAGAGAGACAGACAAATAGACAGACAGTGCAAGAAAGAGAGACAAACCCAAGTTTCGGTGGAAACAACTAACAAAAGCCACTGCCAAAGTGGAGACACCAGCAACGCTTTAGGGTTTCAGATCCCTTGCAGGAGAAAATATAAAGGACTGAAAGGAAAGGAGTGCGGTGAACCTGTACTAAAGTCCTGAAAGTCACCAATTTAATAGTTGTGAAACTGTACTAAACTCCTAAATTACCACAATTGAATTCATGTCTTGCATATTATAAACTGACATAATATACAATCCAAGATAAGCACATGCTCAACCCCAATGTATATGGATTCCTCATACAAAAAACTCATAGTAAGTGGGAGCACATAAGAAAGTACAAAATTTCATTCAATCATGACCAGTGAGTCCTAGAATCGACATGAATAAGCCATGATTTTCAGTGCTTTCAACGTATCATCCCCATCGTATCTACAACATTATCATAAATAACTTCCACTCTTTCTCCATTATTTCTATGATAAGCCAATAAATTCAACTGAAAGGGTATGATAAACATTATTATTGTCCTTAAAAAACAATTACTATTAAAGCAGCCACTATATAAATGCCCAATACCAGAGGGCACCAAACCTATTTTGAAAACATATATAGTACCAAGAACTCCAAGACCTGCTAAAGGAAAGGCCAACTAAGCTAAATTGATGCATATAAATCTTAACTTAGCAGAGTGAGTGAAATTGTCAACGATAATATTATGCAAAAGCAGACATACTCCATAGCTGCCGTTGATAAATCAATTCGTTCATCTCGTTTAACAAACGGTTCAAGATAAGGGATTGGCCCCGCTGGGAAGCGATATGCAAGAAAAGTACCAATTCCGGCACCAACCACTGCAAAACAGGATGAGAAGAGGAATTAGGGTTTGGGAAGAAAAAGAAAGACAAAATCCAATTACATGCTAAATAAAAACTGATCAATAAACAAAAAATTCATACAGAATCTCAGAGGCATGTTCCCAGAGTAAGCGAACGCCATTATGCAATTTGGAGAGATGGGTCGTGAATCTGAAACAAACGCGAACGGTACCGAGTATGTGTTATGTTTGGGATGGACGACGCTGACCGTATCACGAGCTTTATACCTTCATCTGCTTTTTTTTCTTTTTCTTTTTCTTTTTTACTTTTGTTTTTTGTTTTTTGTTGATTAACCAACTGTTTGGAGAAAGTCTTTATAGAAAATTGACATCTGCATCTAGTTGGTGTTTGAGGAACTCCACCTCATCATCTAGTTGGTGTTTCTAAAATCAATAAAAAATTGACATCTATCCTTAAAAAAAGAAACATCTGCATACTGAACCATTTAAATTTAAAAGACGAAATTGACTCTGAAAAATTCAAAGACCCGCCCTCTCTTGTTTTTCCTCTTTTTGCAAAATCAAAATGTTCATCTCTCTCTCTCTCTCTCTCTCTCTCTCTCTCTCTCTAAACATGGCAAAACGGGCGGGTTGGGTCGGGTTCGGGTCGGGTCAATCGGGTTACAGGTCAAACGGGTCACGGGTAAAAAACGAGTCATCTTAAGCGGGTTAAAAACGGGTTCGGGTCAATCGGGTTTCGGGTCGGGTTGGGTTGACCCGTATTGACCCGTATTTTTCACATGATTTTTTTTTTATAAATAAAACAACATGTATTTGTCATTTGAAAAGTTATGCAACAAATTATTTTATGTAAAATGCATTATTTTAACTTCACCACTTATATCAAGAATGAATTCAGTTAAATTTATTAATACTTATTCAATAATTTTAAAATTATATAAATCTTAACATTGCTATCTAAAACAAAATAACACAAATATAAGAAAAGCAAATACACATGTTTTATTTCTACACAATATCAACATTTCAAAATATAAAACAAAATTACAAATGACTTATTGGATAACTCATTTGATAAAGAATAAAAACATATAAGAAATTTATAATCTATTATCAATTGTGGTTGGCACTCTATTTCAATTTGAGATATACATTAAAATTTGATTGCTAACTTATTTATATATGGTTTCTTTTATAAATATCATATCATTGTTAAGCAACACACACTCTAGGAGATATCATAATTTATTTTGAAAAGTCGTTTATTTTGGACATAAATTGTTAAAAAATGAGTCTAAGCATTTATAATTTATGCTAATTTGATACTTTGGCTTCACTATTTTTACACTTGTAAATGTTTCTCACACATGTCTACAATTTTAAATCTATATTTTTAACTCTACTGTAACCATATTATCTTGGCATGTACTTTACTATTTGATATCTAAAAATCTTTACTCATTACAGAATGCTCAACTTTTTATCTTTCAATTAATTTGCATATGTAAATGTATCAATTGTTTCCTTAAAACTCACAATAAACAATTAAACTACTATTGTCATAATTTTACTATTTTTTTAACCAAAAAAAAAAAAGTTTTAAAAAAGTGATTCGGGTTTGGGTTGGGTTGCGGGTTGGGTCGGGTTGACTCGCAAAAAACCTGAAAAACTCGGGACTGGTCACGAGTCAACCCGTTTTTGTTTCGGGTCAAAAAAATCGGGTTCGGGTCGAGTATTTTTCGGGTCGGGTCGGGTCGGGTCAGAAAAATTGACCCGTTTTGCCATGTCTCTCTCTCTCTCTCTCTCTCTCTCCCCGTTTTTTTCTTCACCACCACAACACACCAGCACCTCCATGACTCCATCTTTTCTCTCTCAACTCCAAACCGAAAACCACTTTACTTTTCCTCTTTTCAAAATCAAATCTCAATGTCTCTCTCCCCAGTCCACATGCCACTATAGCCTTTATTCTCTCTCAACCCCAAATCCCAACAGCCAAGCCCAACGGTAGCGTCTCCGCCGGCACAACTCCGCCAACATCATAAGTTCTGAAGAAACCGGCCTTTGTCTCGTCAGAAAATCCCCAAAATCTTCTCTTTCTAGCAGAACCACCTTGCATCGGAAACTTCACGCTACTTCCAACACCCGACATTCACAAGAAGGTTTTTTTTTTTTTTTTCCTCTGTTTCTTTTCTGCATTTTTCACATTTTTTGTATGCTTTTTTCTTCCCAAAATTACAGATGTTTAAAAGAAACAAAAGAAAAGCAAATGAATTTTTGTGTAGAAAGGAAATTTGTGCCTGTTTGATAAAATGTCTCAATGAAGATGGATGCACTCCTTTGTTCTTAAACTATTATCAATGAACAGAATATACAATATACAGTACATTTTTAATCTTCTTTTTTTTTTTTTTTTTTAATGTTCTTTTGGATCAGATTAAAGCTGTTTTTTTTTTTTTTTCCACTTTTTTGTTATACTTTCATATGTAGAAACATAAGCTTCTTTCTTTGTTGGACAAATAACTTGCTGCCTTTATTTTGCTGATACATTTATTGAAATCTTGGTCTTGAACAACTTCATTTTTGTGTGTGAAGGTTGTTGACTGCAGTATATTTGGTTTCCCCAATTCTAAACTTTGTTTTTTCCACTGTTGAGTTTACTGATGATAACATACACACTGCAGTATATTTGGGCTCATATTAATAAGTAAAGAAAATTTGGCATACACCAACCGAATGCTGAGTTGAGTTTTTATGATGTTGGATTTGGCACCATATGGATGCTGGGTTGAGCTTTTATCAGGTTTGCTGCTCTTCTTTAGTTTACATTTATACAAATATAATTGTTTATGTTGTTCTCATGTCATAGGCTTGATCAAGTGATAAGTATTGGATTGAAAGTTATATAATGAAAACAGAAAGGGACAAGAAAAAGGTTTGAAATTTGTCTATTTGCTACCACGACCATGTGCCTTTGGCATTCAATTTTTCTTTTAATAAGCAGCTCCCAACTTAGTTTTGATGGTAATGGCATATTATATTGAGTGAATTTGAAGGATAGATTTATAGTAGTCCCAAATTTTTTATTTTCGCTTCTTTTGTGGTTATTCTTAAACTTTTATTTTTTTTTACTTTTTATATTAAGTCTTGAACTTTAATTTGGTTACTTTGTTTGAAAGTAAAAATCTGAATTTTCAAGGCAAAAACCTGTCAACTAGTATCTAGATTCAATATTGTCTAATGTTAGTGTGTTTTCCATTAATGGGGTAGCTATATATGGTTTGCTTATATAAATATATATAGAGTCACAATGTTTCATAGATCATCCAAAAGCCTAAATGCATAATTTTCCTTGATCAAGTCTCTTTCACAAACTAATAACACCTCAAGTCTTTCATTGTTAGCTACAACAAGAGGATTGGAATTTTAAGTTCAAATGGAGGTGGTAGGGAAACCAATAATTTGTTTGCAAGCATGCTTTTGCGATACATCCATGTTTAAAAACGCCACAAAAGAAAGATAATTATGTTTGGATCCTGTGTGACTTTTTGCAAACTACAGTGATAGCTGCTAATTATACTCTTTAAAGATTTAATATTGATTAGGAAAACTGAAACAGTTTCAGAAACATAGCCACATAAAGGAGGGTATACATGATTAAGGTAGTCACAATAGGCTGAGGATCCCAAACCCACAGAACAAGTAAATTCGAATATGCAGTCTTTGGATGTTTTTACACAATATAACCTTGTGGGTAGCTAAAGTTTCACTCATATGCATGACCAAATTCTATATCTATTTGAAAGGAAGATCCAATGTAGGACAAAGAGTGACGCAGTAAGCACAAAGAGTGACCTGCTCATACTTCAATTTTTTTTTTTACTTTTAATTCCTTACTAGATTTGCTAGATAATTATACTTTCTTATATATTAGTTTGCTATTTTTATGGTTCTTAGCACATTGCTTGCTTTGTCTTTTTCTTTGTACTTTTTCATCATAATGGCAGAGGATTTTTATTTACCTATCCAAAAAAAAATAATCCGGTGTTGTTGTTGTCTCTACTAATTATTAAATTCTTGTTTCTTGTTGGATTATTGTAGGGGGTTGTCAACTATGTAAGATTTTTCATTAAAGCGATGAAGATGACAAACATGAAGCAATGGGATAAATTGAAGCTTTGAAGTATCAATCAATGATGGATAATTACAAAATAGTTGTGAAGCAGCTGAAGTAGGCATCAATAGGGTCTTGGCTATTTTTTGTAGTTTGTTTTGGTGTGTTTATGTATGCTAGCAAAACAAAAGCAGCCTATATGTTGTAACCTTGGTGTAATTTTTGAATATTGATGCCAATAATAGTGATGTATCATAAAATTTATCTTTTTGTTAGCTTTTGGATCAATGAAAATTTATCTTTATGTTAGCTTTTGATTCAATGAAAATTTACCTTTATATAATCATTGGGTACCAAAGACAAACAGCACCATTGACTTTGCAGTTTATATAATCTAAATTATAGGTATTACAGCAAACAACAACACACTATATATAATCTAAATTCTAGAATTGTATCCAGGAAAAAAAAATCTTGCTCAAGCTTTGATAGAATAAGTATTTCATACTATTGACAGAATAGGTATTCCCATAAGAGTTTCCATGCTATTAATGTAGCAACATAGTCATGTTGCAGGTACATACTCTAAAGTTGTAGAATTATATTAAGGACCAAAAAAGAAAATATCTAGAATTATTTGCAGGTACATACACTATATCATCTAAAGCTCCAAAATTATCACCACCAAAGCAGCAACATAAAACAACCTTGTAAATAGCAACAACTATGGATTACATAAAACAGCAACTCCAACAGCTGTTTTATGTAATCCACATACAGTAGCAACTCCAGCACTTGTAGCAGCAACCCTTGCTTCTCCATCCCTTGTAGTAGTAGTGGTGTCAACAACCTTCATACACAAAATGAACCTACCGTGCTTCTAAAAGTCTTCTTGTAAACACAACCCACCCTGGAAAAATAAAAATAAAAACAAATCCCCTTCTCCCCCCTATAAGAAATCTAAAACAAAAAAAAATAGTCTGGTTCCTATGTTTACAAATCCCATATAAATACATCATCTAATCAACATTCTTAGGTATAACAACATATTGCCATTCACTATATTATCAAATTAACAACAACAAAAAAAAGTCTAGCACCAAAATATTGTCATTCACTATATCATTCCCTTAACTGGAATAATATAACACTTGCAACAACCTAGCATTGCAATTCCACCACCATGCACATATAGAAACTAATATATAAGAATAAAAAGTACTCTTGCATTAAAAACTGTTATCATTTGCATATAATTAGTCTTTAACTAGAAGTTACTCAAACATATACAAAATCTATCATGTTTGAGTAATTTCATTCGTACAAAAGCTTTACAAAATGACAGCTATAATTAGTGTTTGGCTCTGCAGTCATTTGTTCAAATTTTCAGCTATGTAATCTACAAAATTTTCAAGTCAAATATACTATCTAAGAGGTTCCTCCACTGTGCAATAATGACCAAAATTCTGTCCAAAAAACTGTCCAAAGATGATGTCCATGAGCTGTGCAGTATATTGTCCAAAATACCATCCAAAAGAGTTTTTCTTCATACTTTAGAAATTTTTAGAAGGGCCCTAAAAAAAAAGAGAACAATATTAGGGTAAAAAAAAAAAAAAAGCACATATTAAAGCTTCTCCCCCTCTAACATAAAAAGTTTAAGGTTATAAAATGTACTTGATTCAAGTGTGACATTGAGGTACTTTCTTGAAACATTCTTGTAGAGTTACACATGGGATAAGCAATAAACATTTCCGGGGGAAAGAATGATGTTTGAACATCTTCTATATAAAATAAAAATAAAAACAGTAACAAATGATTAAGCTCAACAAGCAAAAATAAGAAAAATAAAAATTGAAATATTAGTTTTGTACTTACCATGTACCATAGAAATAGCTTCTGACGCTTGTGAAGTGGTTGTATCTTTCACTTTTCTTGTGTTCCTTTTTTTAAAATGATTTTCTTGAAGCATTGTTGTAGAGCTAACCATAGGATTAACAATAGACATCTCCGGGGGAAGCAATGATGATTGAACATTTTCTTAAAACAAAAAAAAAAAAAAAAAGAGAGAAAGTAAGAACATATAGTTAAACTTAACAAGCAAAAAATAAGAAAAAGAAAGCTTGAGTACTAGTTTTGTACTTACCATGTACCATAAGAAATAGCTTTTGGAGCTTTTGAAGTGGTTGCATCTTTCACTTTCTTTTTTCTTTGCTTCTTCTCCAGTTGACTTTTTATTCTCAAATTGGTTATCCCTTTCTTTCTCACATGTGGCGGATCAAGGATTGGTCTCTTACTATCTAAGCAAGTTTGCACATCATCATGATGTATGAGATTTTGAGAACATTTTTTACCAACATCTTCCATCTTATTTGTGTCTACTGAACTTTTTTCAAGCTTGCATAATAGCTCACTTAGACTATCCATTGCCATTTTGGTCCCATGATCAGTCAATGCAGCCCTATCACAACATTTATACCACAAAAGACTTAAGTTGCTCATACGCAATACATGAGTTGATTTCTCATTTGATTTAAATGAATCAACAGAGCAAGACAACCTTTTCTTGGCATCTTTTGTCCATCTACTTGATATATATTTGTCGGGTATATTATTCACATCATTCACAAGAAAAACCCTTAAAGCATGACAACATAACAACCCCAAAGTCTCAAATAATTTGCAATCACAACAAATACTTAATTCAGCTTGGTTAAAATGCACAGTATGAATCCTTCTACTCTTCCCACTACTTAGTGAATATGTAAAGTTATCCTCACTATGATTAGTTTCAACACAATTCAATCCCATACCTGAATCAAACTCTTCTTCAAACATTCCAAACAAAGCAAGAGTATAAACTTTAGCAGCATGACTTAAAATGCCATGCTTATGAACTTTCCCAGGTGCACCATTCTTACAACGAAAATCTTCATTTATTTCATCTTGTCGCATTTGTGCTGCCTTTTCCTCATAATATTTAATAACTTCAATAAGAGACAGATGTTTTCATAATTTGATGAAAAACACTATTTGTACTCTCACTTCTTTGGGTAGACTTCATCTTTGCAGAAAAGAAATCGAGATTGAAAGTTGGGCACCACTTTTCTCGAATTTGATATAACCTATTCAGCCATGTATTGTCCTTTAAATTATGCATCTCAATCATTTTGCTTCGAGTTGACTTAAACTCCATTTCATTTGAACACCCACCATATAAGCAATGATTAAATCTTTGATTGAAATCTGGAACACCATAGATTCCAACAAGATTTTTTTGAGCATTTTTACTAATATGCCATAAACAAAGTCAATGACGAGACTCACTGAAAACCATATTAATAGCATTTGCCATCGCTTGGTCTTGATCTGTAAAAATAGATTTTGGTTGTCAACCTCCCATTGTAGTAAAAAAAGTCTCAAACAACCAAATAAATGACTGAGTTGTCTCATCTGATAAAAAAGCACAACCAAACAAAATATTGTTCCAATGATGATTGATATCCACAAATGGTGCACATATTAAGTTGTACTTATTGGTTCGATAAGTGGTGTCAAATATAACATCCCCAAAAGAGTCATAATCTAATTTTGATCTACTATCTCTCCAAAAGAAATTTGCAATTCTATTATCTTGGTCTACTTGCACTGAATAAAAAAACATTGGATCTTCACTTTGTTTTTCTTTAAAATGATTAATAATACTTTGCCCATCACCAGCTTCCATAATTTCTTTCCTTTTTGTTTGCACAAAATTATGACAATCTCGCCTAAAGAACCCAACATTATTTGCACCACCAAGTTCTTTTGACAAAAATGTGTAAGACTTTGTTGCTTTTATACCCGAACTAACCATTGTGCTAATTATATTCCCATGAGCAGGTAGCACTTTCCTTCTTGATCTCAAGTTACATCTTTCTTCTGGAGTTGTAAATTCATGATTGTATGTGTCATTAAAGTGTGAAACACTCCAAATATCATTTTTTACATCAAACCGGATCCTAGCACGACAACCCGTTCTTACATCTAAATTATGATACTTTTAAACATTAGAAGGGTCTTCAAACTCTTTAAAACCTTGTTTTAAACACACAAATTTTCGTACCTAATAACACCATTATGCTCTCGTTTAACCGCTTTTCGAATGCTAAATCCCCTTTTTAAAGCATATTGATTATAAAGGTTATATGCTTCTTCTTCAGACCTCACTTGCATTCCAATTTTAATTTCATCACATTCATCCAAAGTTACATTTTCAAAACTTTCCCTTTTATCATTGTCCCCAACAGCAACAAAAGCATTTTTTGAAAAATCCATGACTAGTCGAACCTAATCATGGAAAAAAAGATACATTGAATAAACATCATGAAAAGATGACTATAAATATACATAAATTACCATAAAGTCATAAAAAATAATTGCTACCAGCCACCTACTAGTCTTAAACCATAAACACATTGAAATTCAAGTGGGCTTTATACTAATTATCAAAATATCATAATTTTCCGTAATAAATCAACCAAAGACTTATACTAAGAAAATGACAAAAAGATAGATTGAATACCTTAGAGGAGACTCTTAGGACGAAACTATTTATTAAAATCAATTCCTTCAGCAAAAACAACAGAACAAAAGCATTGCATCCATCCCTGCACCATGAAAAAAAAAACTATTACAAGGAATGAAAAAAATTGTGAAAATTCCAAGTAAGCCAACACATATTGCAAACTTAAATTCATCTAAAAGAAATCATCTTTAACATGAATAGCTGAAAAAGAAAGAAAAAAAATCTAACAAATAAATAATTCCTGAAAATCAAGCACAACCATCAAATACATTAAATCAACTAATAAACAAAGAAAAAAGCTTTATTTCTCTACTTATAAAACTACATCATACTAACCACTTTTAATCTAATCCAAAAGAGCAATTTTTTGAAAAGAATAAAAAAAAACCTTTTACTGTTTTATTAGTGCATCCATCCTCACTAAGCATTTTAGTAAACAATACAAGGTCAAGGTCCCTTTTTACAAAAGAATGTATACGTCAAATTATTTTGAAAAAAAGAAAAAAACAATACACATATGAAAATAGAAAATTCAGAAAATAAAATGAAAAAGAGTGAGGGGATACCTTTTTGCAAAGTCGGAGTTGAAAGCGGTGAGAAAACTTTTGGCGTCGTGGTTGGAAACAATGGAGAGACAATTTCAGGCGTTTTCCGACGAGACCGATGATGATCGGCGATGCTAGGTAGCGACTGTCAAGGTTTAGAGTTGATAGAGGGAAGATGAAGGTGTTGGTGACTGGTGTACTATGGTGGTGCGAGAGAAATAGAGAGAGAGGGCGTTTTTCGACAGGACAAAGGTCGGTCTCGTCAGAACTGATGATGACCGGCGATACTAGGCAGCGACTGTCAAGGTTTGGAGTTGAGAGAGGGAAGATGGAGGTGCCAATGAGTGGTGATTGATGTGGTACAGTGCGGCGAGAAAAACAAAGCGAGAGAGTGAGAGAGAAAGGTGAAATTTTATGTTTTGGAGAAGGGGAAAAGGAAGAGTGGCGGGATGGGGGGAAAATTAGAGGGTATGTGTGTCTTTTTGTTTAATGTAACCTGAGTTGGTGAGGTGTATAAGGTGTAGACAGATGTCACTTTTTTACTGGGTTTAGAAACACCAACTAAGTGCTAAGGTGGAATTCCTGAAACACTATATACTTTCTCATATCACATGCTTTATACTTTCATCTAGTTTTTTTCTTTTTCTTTTTCTTTTTGACTTTTGTTTTTTTGTTTTTTCTCTTTAGGACACGATTAAACATCTATTTTGAGAAAGTTTTTATGGAAAATTGAAACAGCTATCAAAATAGTCAATTACTTTTTTGTTTTTTCATAAAATATTTTCTAAAATGGTATACTAAAGTTTCCTAAGGCCACACAATAGTAAATCATTTTTTCTTTTAGGTTGGCATGTCCTTCTTAAATAGGGTGACCAAAACTCTATATAATATAAATCCAAATTTGGCAAAGATGGGTTTGGAAAAACTCCTATCCAATAAGAGATTGTGGCATAGATTTTTACATAAAGCTTCATATATCTTACCGCACCTAATTACATCTCAATAAATTTCAATAAACTCCCGGTAGGGTTGAAATTTTTAGATGAGAATTAGAATTGATTGAGTGTGATTGTGTATATTCTTTAATATGTCATATGGTGATGTGGCATGTTAGAATTGGAGGGTGTAAAAATTAGGTTTTATATAGACATCGAAAACGATTGGGTCGGGTTGGGCCATTTGGGTTGTTGGCCAACACGGGTCATTTTAAATGGGTTGGAAAACGGGTCGGTTTGGGTTGGCCCATATTTTTACATTAAAAAGAAAAACAAATAAATTTAGATAGAATGAATCAAATCAAATAGTTAGACTATTTGTTACTAATTTACTATTATACATGTGAAGGGTAAAAAAACAAACAAACTAAAAAGCATAAAGATTTCTATATCCTCGCAATTCAGACAATTTTTACTTTTGAGCATGACAAAAGTTCTTTATATATTTCAAATTCAAAGTTCACTAATGATATCAATCTCATAAAAGAACCCAAAAAAAAAAAAAAAAAATACAAAATATAAAACTAAATGCCATGGACCATGTCAAGTTATCAGCCTTCTTAAGTCCACAAATTCCTGTTGCATTAAAAAAATAATAAAATTAGATAATATAGAAAGATAAACTAAAAAAAAAAAAAAAACCTTTTAAAATAAAACAGCAATTTAAGTAAAGAAGAATAAGTAAATATTTTATAAGAATTATACTTCAATCTACTCAACGTTGGTAGTAGATTCAACGCAACAACTATTCATACTTGCAAATTTTAGCTGAAGTTGGCCAATTTCATCAATATCTTTATCTACAATACAATATTTTAATATACAAATATTCATACTCCTAATTATACTTTACACCTTAAACTTTTTGAATACATGTTTTGCACCAAAAACTATGATCATTGTCACACTTTACACCCTCAACATCGTTTGTTGCTAACTAGGGTGGAAAAAGACAGCAACATGTGAAAAGACCTAATTGCCTATCTTCTCGATGTTTCAAAAACAAAAGATAAATTATATTTTATCACCCTAAACTATACTCCTAATTACACTTTACACCTTAAATTTTGATTTTTCATCAAAGTTAATAGCAAACTTAATGTCGGGGTGCAAAATTTAATAAAGGTCATAGTTTTGTGGTGCATAATGTGCATTTGAAAAGTTTAAGATACAAAGTGTAATATAGGTATAGTTTAAGGTGGTAAAATAGTTTTTTTTTTTTTTTTTTTTGCAAGGATTTGCTACATACAGATAGGGCTGTCCAGCGGGCCAAGTGACCTAACCAAACCGACCAGATCTGCCTGACCCGAGGCCAAGGGGGTGGGCTCGAATAGCAGGTTGGTCGAATTCGGGTCCTGTTCTTTTAAAACCCAAAATATCGGGTCGGGTTGCGGGTTCATGAATTTAAAAACTATATAAACCGACTCGACCCGCTCTCAAATTTAAAAGCAAAGCATTCTGGATCTTTCTACACAATACCTCTCTGTTTTCATGCTCACGCTCTCTCTCTCAAATCCCTAGCTCCTGCCTTTGTCTTCCTACTGCCGTAGACTTGCTTCTCTCAAATCACCTACTTCCTTGTAAAGTCGCCTCTAATTAGCTTTGATCTTGTGCAATTTGATGGTGGATGTACTGATATTATGATGCATGTAGTGATGGTGGGAACTGGAAGGAATGTTACTGAAGGAGGAGTAGTGGTGAAGCTAAATGGAGATAATTTCAGATTTGGGTCTGCCGTTTGGTGATAAGTTCTTTTCTTTCTCTATTTCTTTCAATCTTAGATCTAGGTCTCATCTTTCTCTCTCTTTCATCTCAAATCTGAGTCTCATCTTTCTCTCTTTCTTTTGGTCTTAGATTTGAGTTTTTGGTGTTTTTGATGCTATTTGGTTTCAATCTCAGATTTGGGTTTGAGGTATTTTTGGTGTTATTTGATTTCACTAGTTTTGGATTGTGGTTGGGACTTGTGAACAGTGTTCTTTAGGTTTAGGTTTTATTTTTGCTATGTTGTTCTTCAAACTTGAAGTCACCCGATGACTCCGACCCCCTCAACCAACGACTCGAGCCACCAAGTCCAACCTGAATTTGGATCGGTCTCGGGTCCATTTTTTGATCACCCGATCCAGTTGGATCGAGTGTAGATTAACCCAAAACCCGATCCGACTCGACTCGTGGACAACCCTATATACAAAGTTGCAGCACTTGCTACATACTGGTATATGTGTCAAATTTGAGAGAAACTTCTGTTAACGTTAACGTTTCTCACTCACCACATAGCAAAATCAAATAAAATACAAACAACTAACTCTCTCTCTCTCTCTTTCTCTCTCTCTCTCTCTCTCTCTCTCTCTCTCTCTCTCTCTCTCTCTCTCTCTCTCTCTCATTTGTTCTTTTCTGAAACTCAGGCCCTTAAGCCACCACTAAACCCATAAAAAAAGCCACCACCACTACATGCTCAAGCTGTCGATTACACATGATTGTGTCTCCGTCAACCCCACCTCTTCACCCCTTTCCCTCTCCATTGGTTCTGCCCCTTCCCTATCTCACTCCATTGATGCCACTCGCAAACCTCCTTCTCTCTCGCTGCCATTCTCATCCCCCAACCACCTCTTTGTTGCCAAGGACCATTGCTCCTACTACCCCTTCTTTTCACGACATTCTACCTAACAATGACGAAGACAACAACTCCCAATTTTTCCAAGTTTTTTTTTTTTTCAATAAATTTATTTTAATTGAAAAAAACATTTTTTTAAAGCTATTTATTTTCTTAAATTTGTTTTTCAAATTTCTATTTGTGATTATTTTTGGAGTTTGAATATTTGCCTTGATGATTATTTCGTTAGTTGAGTTCTATAGCTTAAAGTGTTTGTGAAATTGTGTTTAAGAGCCGATGATTAAACAGAACCGGTAGTGATTATTGGTGGAAGGATTTTACTTACTACTAATTTTTAGGAGTTGAATTCTATATAGTTTTCTTTTTTTGAATAAAAATTTTAGGTATTTGAGTTCTATATATTGTTGTTGTTGAAGATGTTTATGACTGGTTTTTAGAGCTATAAGCAATTTTGGTTTTTTTTATTTATTTATTTTTTTTATGGGTTTATAAAAATTATTGAACATTGTTTTTTATAATGAATATTCTTAAAACTTTTTCTTTTTATTGGTTTTGGGATTCAAGAAGAGGCTCAAGTAAAACCTACTCATCGAAGCCCAAACACTTTGAGTAGACAAAATAAGGAAATTGAAGCACCAACAATTGACATGAAATTTGATTGTGATGATAGTGCATATGAATTTTACAAACAGTATGCTCGCCGAATTGGTTTAGTGTAAGGAAATGATTAATAAATTGAGGAAATGCAGGACATGTCACAAGGTGAACGACTATGTTAAATATTGCATGCTGGTAACCCATTCTCCCTGCCCTCTTGCATAGAAAAAAATTGAATATTGTCTTTTGAAAATATTTTGATTAAGAAAGCTGAAAGTTATGTATACTTGGATTTCTTGTTTGTTGCAATAGAGCTGAAGTCAAGAATTAAATTTATTATTTATAGTTGTATTAGGAGCAATGGTCATCCCTAGCAATCATGCTCCAGCTGGATTTTAGATTGACTTATAGAAGTATTATAATTTTTCAATTATAACACCTGTCCTATTCTGTTTTAGTGCCTAGTGACTTCCGCAGTAAAATTGTGAAAACTTGATGATGCTGATATATAACCTTTTGTATATTCATATCAAGTTATCTATACATATTTGTATTTTTAGTCTTAGCATTAGTGATCATTGAAGAGCTATGATATATATATATATATATATATATATATATATATATATTATTGATGTAATTAATTAATCATGACATTTTTTTTTTATTGGTAGTCAATATGTATTGTAACATGTGCAAGAACATTGGTGTAGTCTATGCTAATGAATTAGAATGTGGTCTAGATTTAGGAGACAAAAACTATCAATCAATTTCGTTGTGATGGACAATATTTGTGTAAGACGAATCTTGCTGCAATATGGAAGGAAGAATCAGGTGTGAAAATTATTGGGTACATATTCCAAGATTACCGAAGTCAGGCGCAATTAGAGCATGAAAGGAAGACAAAATACAAAGAAGAGTTAAGAGTGTTAGAGCAATTGCATCAGTCTGTGTAAAATTTTCAAAGTTGCAGCACTTGCTACATACTGGTATATGTGATTCAAGGCTTATTGTTTGTAAATGACTTATTGGTAATGGACACCATTTTAAAAGGAGAAAAAATTCATATTCTCAATTCTATGAAGGAAGATCTTTCAACGTATGGGCATCTTACCCATGAAGTGAAAATTGAAAAGGATATGCTCATAATTAAATAGTTGGCCTATTTCAAGTGTTAAGAAATCAAATAATAGAGTAGCAATATGTTTAGCAGAATATGTAAGTGATTCTAAATTGTAATGATGATCACATTTGAATTGAGGAGATCAAATTTCCTTAAGAATATTGTCCAAGTAGTATACTATTTTCTTGGTTAATAGCTTGATATAACAAGTATTATACTGTTTTGTTGGTTTATATATTTTATTCTTTAGCTGAGAAAAGATATTTCATTAATCAAATTATTTAATACAAAGAGATATGTCTTTCATTAAATTATCTCTCAAAAAATAGGAGCTGATCAAACCTTTGACTCATTACAATCGTCAATTCCTCATAACAACTTCTATTCTAGATGAATTCTTTGCTGCATGAGAGATGATTTAGTGTGCTAAATGTTTATGTGCTATTATTATATTTTGGGTATAGAAAAATAGAATTTTTATTAATAAAAATGAATTCATTTGTAGTTTTGTACAATGGGGGAAAAATAAAGGAGGACATCCCTTTAACAATACTTAGGGACCCTGCTTTTCTTGTGCAATCCGATGTAAGAGCCATAGCAACTTTGTTATATTATTTGTCAATCAACCTAATAAAAATCTAGCTGAATTACAACGACAAACTCACCTCCGAAGGATTGGAGTCAACTTCGGAATTAAGTTGGGAACAAGCTGACTTTTCTCTCTCGGTTAGGGCTAGGGTTTTTCCTCTCTGCTGTCTATGGAATTTTGTCCCTAATGGCATTTAGGTCCTTTGTCCCCCTCAGCCTTCTGGCCTGGTAGGACAGTGGTTTGTTTGGTGGTAGGTATCAAAGTTTGCTTTCTAGTAGGTTTCACCTTGTTTGTCTCTCTCATGGCAGCCTTGGATGAGATGTGGGCTCGCTTCTCACTTATAGAGGAAGAGGAAGGTGGCGCTAATGTCCCTAGACAAGAAGATGAGTCGGTGTATCGCCTAGCAGGCAAGTTCCTTCTTAAGTGAGTGTTGAATGTTGATGCAATAGCATGGACCTTCTAGCCGCTCTGGAAAATCAATGGCGAACTGAAAATTCGAGACATTGGAGACAACGTCCTATTATTCAAGTTCGATGACAGCATGGATCTTGAACGGATACTAGAATTTGAACCATGGTTGTATGATAAAAATATGGTGGCTTTTCAACGAGTTCAAGAGGTTGAATTGGTTCCTTACTTGGATTATTCTCATGCTTCTTTCTGGGTGCAATTCCATAATGTCCCAATAAAAAGTTTTACTTATGAAACCGGCGAACAGATAGGGAAAGCGATCGGGAAGGTTGTGTAGGTGACGGATCTTGAGGATGATAGCGCGGGTGGGGAATTCTTGTGAGTGAGAATCATTATGGATATTGTTGGAAAATCTGGTTTTACATCTCATACAAAACACACAATGCAAGCAATAAACATGGATCTATTTCATTCATGATTGATAATATGCACAATGTAAATTTTAGAATTTAAGAACAAGAGAGCGTACCTTGCTGTGGTGAAATTCAATACAAAAGATTAGAAGTACTTAGGAACACTTTTAATCTTCACTCCAATTTCACTTTATGCCCAAGAAGTGTGGTCTCTCAATCAGTTTCCAAGGGAGAATAATTGAGTGGCTTCACTCACACATACACACCAATTGACAATGATATCTCTCTTTCTCTAATAAAAAATTCTGTATGTTTCTCCCTTTATAACTAACTGATTATCTAATTAGGCTGGCTTATTGGGCCTTTCCAATTGGGCTTTAGTGTGTGGCTTGGAGTGGGACCAAAAGAGACCAATAAGACATTAGCTCCAATGGGTCTTGGGCTTTTCTGTCAACTCTTGACGAGTCCAAAATTACAATTAATTATATTTAATATCACTATATAAATATAATTGCTATTAATAAATTATATCCCAAGACTTTAATAATATCATTTGACCCCTCCATGAAATATCCATAGTGAACAAAGTCATAATAAACTGTCACTTTGTAAAACAACTATTTTATCCTTGAGTACTAGGTTTAATCTTTTAGTTATTCACATTTATTGAAATCTAATTTCAATAAATATAATCTTTAGTAACTCCTTACTAAAGTGCGCGTCCTGAATAACCAGTTTCCATTAAACTTATCTCAAGGGGATATTTCCTGTCTCTATAAAAAGATATTTTGGATTCCATTTTGAGAATATGTGTTCCCTCAACACTACGTGTGGTTACCCAATATACTGAGGTTTTGACCATGAATATTAGATTTCACTCTTGATATATCAAAGTAGCCTACATTTCATGATTGGGTTCACTACCTTCTCAGGATTGAGAGTCTATGAAATTAGAAGTCGTGAGATTAATTATTTAGGTGACAGTTGTTGATTGAATAATTAATCTCACAACAGTCCAGTTCAATATGTCTTAACTCTTAAGACACATCAACACATCAACTAGAAGTCTCCACTTCTATGATTAAGACAAATCATCTTAGTTGATGTGTTTTAGTCTTCGCAGATGAAACGCCTAATTTCATCACCGACTACGAACTACATTTTGAGTTTATAAGGAACTTCTAATTTACATCTTCTGTGACTTTTCACATAAATCACATACAATGCATCTCATGGACTATGGTAATGTCTCATTATTTCATTTATAAATAGTCTCATATAATTAAACAATGTAATTATTTAGAACATGCCAATAAATTGGATTTTAGGGCACAAACCCTAACAGATATCTCTAAGCCCCTCCCACAGTGTACGAAATTGAGGCCTGAGGGTAAGCAGTTAGGTTTGCTTAGCATCAAATATGAAAGGCTACCCAATTTTTGTTATTGGTGTGGCCGAGTAACCCATGGGGAAAGGGATTGCGAGGTCTGTCTTAAAGGAAAAGGGAAGCTTCGTAGAGATGATCAATAGTATGGTGAGTGGCTTCTAGTGGAACCGTTCTGACCTAACCGTAAAACAGTGGCTATTATATCAGGAAGCTCTAGATCTCAAGCCCCGTGGTGGAGAAAGAATACCTCAAGTGATCACTCTAGCTCTAAGTCTGGTCATGGGAAGACGTTTAGGGAGAATGGTGGTAAAAAACATTGTATGGGTTTACGTAATGGTTTTGATAAGGAAAATGTCAAGGTGGTGGTGGGACCCAGCAACCACTGAGCCCAATAAGTTGCCTTAGCTGGAACTATTGTGGGCTTGGGAACCCACAGATAGAAGATGAATTAGTTGAGTTGGTTCACAACGAAGATCCCCAGTTGGTGTTTTTAATGGAAACAAAAGTCGATAAAGCTAATTTGTTAATTTGTTTGTAGTTCCTCATCATAATATAGGTGGTGGCCTAGCCTTGTTTTGGCCCAATGATATGAATGTGGATGTGCAATCTTTTTCTCCTTGTCATGTTGATGCTATTATTGTCCGTGGAGTTGATAATGCCTGGTGGGTCATGGGTTTTTACGGAGACCTTGAGACTGCCAGTCGAGAAAACTCCTTATCTTTGGTTCGGGCTTTAAGTATTCGGTTTAATTTTCCTTGGGTGTGCATTGGTGATTTTAACGAGATATTGTTTGCATATGAGAAACAGGGATGGTTGGATAGACTTGAGAGACAAATGCAAGGTTTTCGTGATGCTCTAGATTTTTGTAGGTTGAAGGATATGGGTTTCAGTGGTTTCCCATTTACATGGTGCAATAGACGCCTTGGTGATCAGAATACCTGGATCTGATTGGACAAGGTTGTAACTTCAGTGGAGTGGATCTTACGATTCCCATCCTCTCGCATCCACCATTGGATGAATTCCATTCGAATCATAAACCCCTCCTACTTTGTTCGGATTCTGAGTTTAAGTTTTATAAAAAAGGCCACCCTTTTCGCTTCAAAGCCATGTGGTTAAAAGATACTTCGTGTGAACAGGTTTTCGAAATGCTTGGGGGATAGCTCATCAGTTAGCTACAGTGAGGGTATTCAACCAAAAAATATCTACTTGCCAGGACCAATTCCGAGTATGGAATAGGAATTCCTTTGGTCATGTCTGAAACACCCTAAAGAAAAAGATGACAATGTTGAAGGACGCTGAGGAAGGCAGATCATACATAAGTGATCCCAACCGAAACCACACTCTAAAGGCTAAAACTCAAAAAATACAAGCCAAGGAGGAGTGCATGTGGAAGCAAAGATCTCGCAACAATTGGCTTAAAGAAGGTGACAAAAACACTAAATATTTTCATTGTAGGGCAAATCAGAGGAACCAGCGGAACTTAATCTTGGGTTTAGAGGATGAAGATGGTACTTGGGTGGAAGATGGGGCCAGTTTGGGCAGGGTAGTTGAAAAATATTTTGATTCAATGCTTACCAACTCTAATCCTTTGGGGTTTGACCACATTTTACATGGTATTCACCTGGTTGTTAATGAGGATGAAAATGACACTATGGGTGGAGAGTTCCTTGCTAGTGAGGTCCAACAAGCTCTTAACCAAATGGCCCCACTAACTGAACCCGGCCCTGATGGTATGTCTCCTACTTTCTATAAAACTTTTTGGCACATTGTGGGTGAAGATGTCACTGCTGTGGTCCTTAAGGCTTTGAATACAGGTTGTGTCCTGGAATCAATTAATACTACCTTCATTTCTCTCATTCCAAAAATAAAAAACCCTAAAACAGTTTCAAATTTTAGACCCATTAGTTTATGTAATGTCATTTATAAATTAATTGCAAAAGTGGTGGCTAACCGGTTGAAAAAGTTTTTGGTAGCTTTAGTTCCAAATTCTCAGAGTGCTTTCCTTTCAGGAAGGCTTATCACAGACAACATCTTGATGGCATTTGAAACACTCCATTATTTGAAGAGGACAACCCAAGGGAAGATGGGGTACATGGCTCTTAAACAGGATATGAGTAAAGCTTATGATCGGGTGGAATGGAGTTTTTTGGAGAAATTAATGCAACACTTGGGTCTTGAAGCGAGAATGGTCAAAATAATCGTGTCATGTTTGCAAACTGTGTCCTATGTGGTGCTGCTTAATGGTCAACCAATGGGCAATATCAAGTCATCTAAAGGCCTTAGGCAATGAGATCATTTATCCTTGTATTTATTTCTCCTCTGCGCTATGGGTTTACAAAGCCTAATTCATCAGGTTGAGGTTGATGGGAGTATTAGGGGAGTAGTTATTTGCAGGAATGGACCTTGTGTTTCTCACCAATTTTTTGCAAATGATAGGGTTTTATTTTGCCGGGCTACGGGAATGAGTGTCAAAAAGTGCTGAATATCCTTGAGGTGTATGAGAGAGGGTCTGGCCAAAAAATTAATAGGGAGAAAACAAATATCTTCTTTAGCATAAACACTGCTCATATACTCCAATCTCGAATCCACATTTATTAGGAGTTTCGACTGTTAGGTAGTATGAAAAATACTTGGGTTTGCCATCATTGGTGGGGAGAGCAAAGAAAAGAAGTTTAATGTATCTTAAAGAGGGAGTGTGGAAGAAATTATAGGGCTGGAAGGAAAAAAATGCTATCACAAGCGGGCAAAGAGGTACTCATTAAGTCTGTTATTCAAACTATTCCAACTTATACTATGAGTTGTTTTAAAAAACCCAAGGGGATGATTCAAGAACTTGAATTGCTTATCCAGTGGTGGGGTTATGTCTATGATTCGAGAAAGGTGCATTGGGTTAGTTGGGAGGTCTTGTTTTAAGGAGATTGAGAAGTTTAATGATGCTTTTTTGGCCAAACAAGTGTGGTGAATGGTACACAACTTGGACTCACTTTGCTTAGGAGCATTTAAAGCTTGGTTTTTTCCAAATTGCTCTATCCTTGAAGCCACAGATTCGGCTGTTGGCTCATATGCATAGAGGAGCATATTAAGCACTCAAGATGTCATCTGGAAAGGTATGGTTTGGAGAATTGGGAATGGCCAATCTGTTTGGATTAATGAGGATAAATGGCTTCTGGTGAAGCTGAGTCGTTTAATCCTCTCCCCTCTTCCTTCGTTTCCAGCTATTGAAAATGTGGAGATGCTTATTAACAGGGACCTAGGTGTTTGGAAAACCAATGTAGTGCAGCAAAGCTTCCTACCACATGAAGCTCAGCTTATTTTGGGCATCTTTCTCAGCTTAAGGAGTCTAGCAGATAGGATGGTGTGGTCCCTTACGCCTAATGGGAGTTTCTCCACTAGCAGTGCCTATAAACTCCTCACCGATGTAGGCATTTCGGATAGTGTAGGGAGTTTTTCTCTAAAGCCCCAAAAAAGATTTTGGAAGGGTGTTTGGCAACTGAGAGTACCCAACAAGATCAAGCATTTTATATGGAGAGCTTGCAACAATGCCCTCCCTACGAAATGCAATTTGGCTCATCGCCGGATCGTAAACTTAGACCTCTGTGATCTATGTAATAGAGAGTTAAAAAGTTCATTGCATGCTCTTTGGCAATGTAACGAAGTGGCAGAGATGTGGGCCTTTTTTCATTGGTTCCAAGTTGCAATCCATCCCCCTCCCCTGAGTTTTTGTGACTTACTTGATCGATTTTTGCAGGTTAGCGAGAATTATCGAAAAGAACTATTTGCAGTGATCACTTGGTCTTTGTGGAATAGAACGAATTCCGTTCACTTTGGTCGGCAAGCTCATCCAGTTTCACAATTGCACCGTCACAAGTTCTTTGCTGTTGGAAAATTGGTTTTGTATCTCATACAAAACACACAGTCGAAGCAACAAAGAAGGATCTACTTCATTCAAGATTGATAACATGCACTATGTAAATTCCAGAATTTACGAACAAGATAGGGTACCTTGGTGTGGAGAAATTCAAAATAAAGAATAGAAACACTTGGGAACATTTTTAATCTTCACTTCAATCCCACTTTATGCCCAAGAAGTGTGGTCTCTCAATCAGTTTCCAAGGGAGAATAAAAGTGTGCCTCACACTCTCTCTTTTTTTTTTTTTTCTTTATGCTTCTTTAAAAAAAAAAAATTCTATATATTTCTCCCTTTATAATTAACTGATTGTTTAATTGGGCTGGCCTATTGGGCCTTTCCAATGGGGCTTTAGTGTGTGGCTTGGAGCGAGACCAAAAGGGACCAATAAGACACTAACTCCAATAGGCCTTGAGCTTTTCCGTCAACTCTTGACAAGTTCAAAGTTACCATTAATTATATTTAATATCACTATATAAATATAATTGCACTTTAGGCCTTATTAATAAATTATATCCCAAGACTTTATTGTACACGCAACCCCTTCATAAAATATTCATAGTAATACAAAGTCATTAATATAGACTGCCACTTTGAAAATTACTACATCTTAATCCTTGAGTACCCGGTTTAATCCTTTAAAGTTATTCATTATATATTTATGAAATCCAATTTCATAAATATATACTTTAGTAATTTCTTACCAAAGTGGTTAGGCCTAACTCTCTGAATAACCAAACCCATTAAACTTATCTCAATGGAATATTTTATATCTCCGTTTAGAGATTATGAATTTCATCTTAAAAATATATGTTCCATCAACATTAAATGTAGCTGCCCAACATACTGAGGTTTTGACCGTTACTTTAGATCTCACTCCTGATATATCAATGCAACTTACATCTCATGATTAGGTCCATTATTCTCTCGAGATTAAGAGTTCATGTAAAAAGAAGTTATGAGATTTATTATTCATTTGATAGTCGTTAGGAGAATAATAAATCTCACAGCGGTTTAGTTCAATATGTCTTAACTCTTAAAACATATCAACTAGAAGTCTCCACTTCCATGATCAAGACAAATCATCTTAGTTGATATATTATAGTCTTTGCAGATGAAATGCCCAATTTTATCACCGACTACGAACTATAAATTCTGAGTTTACAAAGAGTTTGTGATTTATATCTTCTGTAACTTTTCACATAAATCACATACTATGCATCTCATAGACTATATGATAATGTCCAAATATTCATGTTACCATTACTTTAGATAAAAATAAACAATTTTATTAAACGCATCATTAAGTTATACATAATGTCATACATCATACAATAGGATTTAAGGGTACACATCCTAACATTTGCTTTAAGAGTTCTTTGTGACTTAGATGGAGGATCAGACCAGACCTCAGCCAATTTTGCTGCAACAATGGCATCCACCTGACCAAGGTACTCATAAAATCAACTTCGATGTAGCAGTCTTTGGAACGACAAACTCAGTTGGGATAGGCGTCATCGTTCATGACTGGCGTGGTGAGATAGTCGAAGCCCTATCCATGGCTGTCCCAATGGCGAATTCTCAAACTTAGAGGCAGTGGCATGTCAGCGAGCTGTCAACTTTGCAGTTGAACTTGGTCTTTACAGAGTCACCTTAGAACGAGATTCAACTGTTGTTATAAACGCGGTTTCACAAGGATATGCAGTGTTAGCAACTTACGAAAACATTGTAGAGGATATTCGTTTTTTAACCTCATCTTTTTTGTCTTGTTCTTTTACTCATGTTCATCGTAGTGGTAATGTAGTGGCTGATTTTTTAGCCAAAAAAGCTAGAAACTCAGATGGCTGTCAGGTTTGGACTTCTCCTATGCCTAAGGATATTATGGTTGTGGCTAGTTTTGATGTTCATTAGACTTGGTTTTCAATAAATTCCCAGGCTCATTGTCTAGTTTCTCATAAATTAAAAAAAAAAAAAAAAAAACTCACCTCTGAGTGTACTTGACAATCTTCACATGGTCCTCTATACAAGCTTCCACCAATAAAATCCACAATAAGGGCCAGCCCAAAATAGTTTGAGCCCTAAAGCGATCTATTATTAATTCATACTTATCAATATAACTAATCCACCCAAAGTGAGTTAATGATATTTACTATATAGGTTTTACAAACTAGCATATCATCAATAAATAAATAAAAAAGTTATTAAAACATTCATTTATTATATTGTTTAAGTGACACCAAACATATTCCTATCACGTCAGTTTATAAGTTTTTTGTCTTAAAATTTGTATTAATTTTAGCCCACCTGAGGTTTGACCACAATATAAGTTACCTACTTGTGATTTGAAATCCCATGATGCAAGTGTTCTACTGGATTTTTTTTTCTTTATCTTATTTGATCTTGTATTTTTATGTTTTTTGAATTTTTAGAGGAGAGAGAAATAAAAGTGGAGTAAAATTACACATTTAGCCCTATTGTGGGTTACGGAGTTCTAACTGAGTTAACCTCAAGTGAATAAAGTGTCAAATTTGAAACTACAGGTAAGTAGCTTAAATTTCGGCCAAACCATATGTGGGTAAGTTGTAATCTGCCCTACTTTTAATTTTAAAAAGACGTCATTCATTACTAGACTTGATTTCATTTTTAGTAATAAATCAGTTGTTAGATTCAATATCTATCTTAAGTCTTAATAACAAATTGAGTATAACTTAGAGCATCTTTTAAAACATAATTACAAGATTTAAGTGTAATAGAGTATCATCAAATTAAAACTTTCCAAATTAGATGACCTTTAGTAATGTTATGCCAAGCTAGCATTTTAATATTAGAACATATAACTTACTTTCTTCACAACGAAGGGCTGCAGCAGTATCTGTGGTGAAGAATGGATTTCCAGCTCCAGCTGCAAAAATTACAACTCTTCCTTTTTCCAAATGCCTCACAGCTCTTCGATTTATATATGGCTCTGCAACCTCAGACATGCGAAATGCAGTCTGCACCCGAGTAGGGATACCAATACTCTCCATCGTCGCTTGAAGAAATATAGAATTCATGACAGTGGCCAACATCCTATAAAAGATAACAGACAATGGATTAGCCAAAAAAACAAGATGACAGAATGAAAAAGGAAGGGGAAAACTGAAAACAAGATACCTACATGACTCAATAAAAATAAAAAATAAAAACTATTTGGCTGCCTAGTGACAAGATAAGCCAAATTCTAGGAAGATGCATATAAACATAGATATGTACAACTCAATTTCTAGAAAGATATATTCAGTAAGTTTCTTTCGGGTACATAATAAAAAATTATGGGTTAATTGCACTTTGTCCTCCTAAATTATTGGGTCAAGTTCAATCCCCCACTAAATTATAAAATCATGCCCCCCTTGATGATTGATTAGTTTTCTTTTATTGGTAAGTTATACATGCACCTAGTGGGCCGTGAATCCACAATCTCTCACTCCATCCCATTATTATGGAATGAGGAAGTGCCAGTTGAGCTATAGCTCATTGGCAATTGATTGATTGATGTTGATGTAGCAACTACAGGGATCATGATTGTTTACAAGTGGCATATGCAATTTTTCTGAGGATTTACCAAAATTCGAAGAATTTGCTTGTTCCTTTTCATTTTCTATTCCCATTGGCCAATAGAGTTTGGGGCTGAAATTATGATTTCCATTTAAAAAATAAAAATTGTGTTCTGAAGGGCTTAATAGATATTTCAATGTTGTCAAGACTTGAATTTAAAGGAAAAAAAATTACACTAACAATGTGCCTACATAGACAATGTGTCTACTTATCAACAAGAAAAGAAAAGAAAAAAAGACAATGTGCCTATTACCAAATAACTCCAAAAATGAACTGCTTGTAAACCATATCCTAAAGCCTCATTTTATGTAGCAAAAAAATAAGAGAATATTTGCTTTGCAAATAATAAAAGAGCCCAGTAGCAGTAACAGATTCATAAAGTCACATTAATCATTTAACCGTGAAAATAGATCTTCTGTTTACAACTGAAAGGATTAATATGTGCGTCTTCGATCAATCCAGATAAAGGATTTACCCAATGTAATCAGCTGATGAACGGTCAAGGCCACTACTTCCTGCCCAGGAAGAACCACGGAAGATATTTCCCCCACCAACAACAATTGCAACCTGAAACATTTGCCTACGATGATTTAGACATAATGCATTGAAAAGCAATATGACACAAGAAAACAGTTGAATTCCAAACATTTCAACTGCTCCCAAGTTATTCACGAAATTCTCAGATTATTCTAAGTAATCCAAGAACGGAAAGCTATGCTTATATTCATTTGGGCTTTTCATTTGTATTCTTCCTGTGTACAAAGGTTCCACCCCTTTAGCACTTTTTTCCTTTAATGGATTTTATTACGGAGCAAAAAATCAAAATCTATGCTTTACTTTAAACATATAGGTGTTCTCTCCCACTCAAATTCATTCCAAATTATATTGATATTTTCGCAACATTTTCTGAATTGCACAAGTTTTGCAGCACGTAAGAAAATCTGTATCCCCATAGCTTTTGCCATGACTACAAACACATAAATGATTATTACATGACAATGTAACCACAAGGATCACATCATTGAACTTATTCAAAGAAATGAAAGATTATGTTAAACTCATAGTTCTAAAGGCAAGTGTTGAAGGTTTACCTCAATGCCAAGGCGAGTCACAGCTGCAACCTCCCTTGCAATAGACATTGTAACCTATATTGTAACAAAAAGGTCATACTTCAAAACTTCAAAGAGAAAAATACAATTATAAATTCAAAATGGTGTGTGTTTCTTTTTGGCCTGGAAAAAAATAATGTACTTTTTAGATCCCAACCTTCGGGTCTATATTTTGCAAGTGATCTCCCCCAAGTGCTTCTCCACTTACTTTAAGCAACACCCTTCGTCATTTATACGATGATTTAGACATGACACCTTCATTCAACGTCACTCCAAAAGGAGCCATAGATGACATCTGAGATTGCCTTTTAAAACAACCGAGTAAACCAAGCAGATACTTCATATTAGTACTTAAAACCCACAATGCTGAAACTACAATTACCTTTAGAGAAAGAAGAACCTTCAAAATATTTTCACAATCCAACAATAGCAAGAAGAAAGAATCCATATTTAGGCTCTTTTTTATTTTTTTTGGCTGAATCTTAGGTTCATTAACCTTGTGCAAAAATGCAAGTAAAAACCAATGCTTTTTCCTAGAAAGGAAGTGAATCCTCCAAGGAAAATCAACCTTACAAGTTTTCACTGATGTCAGATTCAAACAGATCATGTACATAAAGGACAAAATCTTTAGTTCATGAGTCATGACTGAGAACCCTAATAAAAAAAAGTTCGGATCCCTCCTGTTGGAAGCTATTCTGAACCTGACCAGCTCCCCTGCATGCTGAGGAGGGGCGGAACAACATTCATGGAAATGAGAGTCATCATACAAGCACTGGTCTATAATTAATCTTAAAGTTTACATTGCATAAATCCATCACTTTTAAACCACTGATTTTTATAATCACTCCTGATGATATATCCAAATATGCCCTGAACTAATTTATACGATTAAAAGGGCAAACCTCCACATAGGTGCTAATTTCACAAGAAAAGAATATAAAAACTGGTTTAGTGAGTGCAATTCAATCCTAATATAGAAGTGTGTCCTTTCTAAGTATTTGAGAAATTTTACATTATTCATTTTGAAAATTCATGTCCACTTCGTTTGGAAGAAAGTGAGGTCAGTTGGTTATTTAGTCAGTAGAGACTTGCAAGTTGAAGTATTGTAGATAAAATTTCCTATAATATCAAATTAGCCTACTTATTTTCTCTCTTTATTCGCTATTGCAATTGACGTGGCTAATCGGATTGAATAGCTTCAGAAATTTCTTATGGGATGGGTCAAAGGATGAGGCTAAATTTCTTTTGGTGAATTGGGCTAAGGTTTGTGCTTCTCTTCAGGGACAGACGCAGGATTTCAAACACGCATCCATATATAGTATTAATAAACTATCAACCAAGACAAATACCTAAAAATCATTGTTTCTTAATATATTAAGATACAATCATCTATCAACAAAAACAAAACCACAAAACACTATTGTTTCTTAATACAATCATCTATGAAAAGGAACTCGTCACTCTTTCAAATTTTCAAAATGATCTACGATTAAATCTAAATTAAATGTCAAAACTATATCATTTTCAATGTATAACATCAAATAGTTCGTCAAAAAATCATTTTTCATTTTGCTTTGAAGGTTAGTTTGTGACTTTGTGCTTTGTTGACCGGTAGTTGTGCCACAAACAAACAAATAGTCCAACAATGAAACAAATATTCTCTAATCCTTATCTGAGTAATCTCTATTCTCTACAAACTCTTCTCTCTCTCTATCTCTCTTATCTATATATAATACAAAAGACAGAGAGAGAGTCTACTAACACAGAGTGACAGAGAGTAACAAAGCCAAAAAGCCCAAAATCAAAAAAAAAAAAAAAAAAAAAAAAAAAAAAAACACAAGCCGTAGCACAAATTCAATTCACAATCACCAACATTAGTAATCAGTTCATCACTCTCAGTCTCATCATCAGTAAAAACACAAACACTCCACAAGCAGTCAAGCACAGATTATTAAAACAGTTGATTTACAAATCACAAACATTTTATTAGGTTTTGATTCTTGAAGGAAAGGATCATAGATTAAGTACCTGTGAAGGCTCAAGCCTCAAGCAACCGGCGGCGGCGATAGATAAGGAGGACTCGCGTAATGACGGCACGTCGACGTCGACGTGGGTGGGTACTGCGGCAGTGTTTCGTGTCATGTCGGGTCTGTGTGAAGCATGATG
Source organism: Castanopsis chinensis (assembly GCA_032878915.1). Taxonomy (NCBI): domain Eukaryota; kingdom Viridiplantae; phylum Streptophyta; class Magnoliopsida; order Fagales; family Fagaceae; genus Castanopsis; species Castanopsis chinensis. Next base: position 18,773,272 of record JAVQMG010000122.1, read on the forward strand.
ACTGATGATGATGGTGTCGCGTTGTCGCGTCGGCGTCTAGGCTCAGTGGCTTACTCACTATCCCTCTGTCTCGTCGTCGTCACGCCTTTCTATCTCTCTATCTTGCACTCTCACCTCAACCTCACTATCTCTCTGCTTTGTTTCCTTTCTTTCTTTCTTTTTTTTTTTCCTTTGGCTTTCACTTTTTCTGTTAGGCGTTAGGTTTACTGCTGAGTTTTCGTCTTTTTTTTTTTTTTTTTTTTTTTTGAAAATTTACATAGGTCATGGCATGGGCTTTTGCCTCTGGGCCGGATGGCTGGGCTTGGAACTCATGAATTTTGGGAAAGGGCCCGAAAGGGAGGGGGGCTGAGCAAAAAAATAAAGGGGGCCCAATTCTTTTTTTTTTTTTTTTGAAAAATTTAAGTTGTTAAAAAAAATTTTTTTTGGGCCTAGAGGGGCCCCGGGCCTTTTTAGGCCCCCACTTGGGTCCGTCCCTGCTCCTCTTCCATATGGTGGTTTGGCTATTAGGAGTTTAATGAAGCATTACTAGGGAAATGAATGTGGAGGTTTGGGCTTGAGAGGGATGTGTTATGGAGGAGAGTGATAGAGTTGAAGTATGGGTGTGAGTGGAAGGGCTGGTGTTCTAACTTAGTGTCTGGTTCTTATGGGGTGATTTTGTTTAAGTATATTAGACAGGGTTGGCATGCTATGTTAAGCTATCTCTAATTTGGTAGGGATAATGGTGTGGGGATAATTCGTTTGCCATGTGCTTTCCAGAGTTATTCAGGATTTGTCGTGAGAATGAGGCAATGTAGCAGATCTAATGCAATTCATTAATGGGGTCCTCAATCGAGCTGTGAATTTCATGAGAGCTGTGCAGGATTGGGAGTTGGAGTTCTAGTCGAATTTCATGGTTGTGATTTATGGTACATCAGTAACAGGGGAGGATATAGTGTGCTGGATACCAGTGATAAAAAGGGATTTACGATGAGTGGTTACTACTGGGTTCTACTTTGCAACCAAGACCAATCTTTTCCTTGGAAAAGCATATGGAAATCAAAGATTCCTTCTAGAATTGCTTTCTTTATTTGGACTACAGCCCTTGGTAAAATTTTGACAATTGAGAGTACAAAGAAAGAATGTGTGGCTTTTGGGCTGGTGTTATATGTGTAAATTCAAGGGGAAATTAGTAGACCATCTTTTACTTCATTGCCCTATTGCGACATAAATGTGGTCTATGGTGTTGGGTTTATTTGGAGTTTGTTGGGTGATACCAAAGACTGTTTTTGAGTTGTTAGCTTGTTGGCTAGGTCATTTTCGGCATAATTGAAATGGTCATTTATGGATGGTTGCCCCACAATGCTTGATTTAGTGTCTATGGAGGGAGAGGAACAACTGGAATTTCAAAGATATAGAGAGATCTATGCATGATCTTAAATTATTTTTCTTTAGAACTTTGTTGGATTGGATGTTAGTTTTGCATAGTAAGTCCCTATAGGCTGTTATTGAATCGATTGATTTATGCAATTTGTGTGATTGATTGTATGGTGCCCAGTTGTATACTCCTTGTATACTTGAGTGACTCTACTTTTTTATATGTAAAAAATTTTCATTACTTATCCCAAAAAAAAAAAAAAAAAAAAAATCCTATAATATTTATGTTGGGGATCTTTATTGCTGATATTCATAATTCACATACTAATGATCAAGCAAATATCTCCTGGATATATGTTTTCACAAGTGGGAAATTCCTTCTTCTTTTTTAAAGATCCATCAAAGGAATCCCCATCTTTTGGATGGTTAAAATGGAATTAAAAGTGATATTGATAAAGACTATGAAGTACTAATAGTCAAACTCCAGTAGCAAACCTTTAAAAGGTCATCATCATCGTCATCATCATCATATATATATTTGATAAATAAAAGGTCATCATCATAATTATTATAGCTACATTCATTTTTCCACATGAACTGCAGCATCATCTTTGGTTTCCGCTTAGAACCAAGGATTAATGGGTGAAGGGATGCATTGAGCCTTGTCCAGCATATAATTGCTATGATGGTGATGATGCATTATAACTACATTCATTTTTCCATATGAATTGCAACATCATCTTTGGTTTCCCCTTAGAACCAGGGATTAATGGGTGGAGGGATGCATTGAGCCACATCCAGTATATAATTGTTATGATGGTGATGATGCATGCATGCATGTGCGCGCGTGGACACACACACACACATATATTGTTAAGTAATTAGGGGGGGTGGGATGATGTGGTTTGAACCCTAATGGCCACACACCATAACAGGTGCTAAAACCATTGGGGTATCTCTAGAAACATGTGGTCATGATGCATATAATTTGTTGGTTTCCCCTTAGCAATGATGGTTTGTAATAGGGAAGAGCTGTAGACCCAAAACATCCTAGGTTCAATCCCCACTAGGAGTTTCTCATACACAGTTCTGGTGGATGGGTTCATGTATCCGTGGTTTATTCCTCAAGAGTGAGTCCAAAGGGCTCTGCCTTGGTGAGGTTCCACATCATAAAATTTATTAAAAAAAAAAAAATTGTTGGTTTGTAATAGATATTATACAAAATGTGTTCCAGTGGTTGGCATTCCTATCTCTATGTGTTTTTAGAAAGCAAGCCTGAGAAAAAGTATTCAAGAAACTATTTAGGAGCAAAACACTATTTTATTTTTTTTAATAAAAACATAAAACACTATTAAAATTTTTCCTTTGAGATTGAGGAAAATTTATCATTGAAAAATATCAAATATTTTTTACATCATCTAATTGTAATATAAGGAGGGCTACACTGGATCAAACCCTTTTTGGTCCTTTATTATTTCTTTTTACTTGAGTCCGAAAGCAACTGTTTGGGAAAGTAACCCTCCTTATACTTCTTTCAAACTTAGATAACATGTTATCAGTATGCAGCTACGAAATAGGGAAAATATGGCCAACATAAAGAAGGGAAAGGAGGGAGGGGGAAGATGACCAAAGTTCAAGACGGGAGAGAAAAAAGATTGAGATAACAGGAAGGTAGGATCATCTTCAGGGAAAAATCAGCATTATACGCCCTTGAATGAGCCACTTGATCAGATGCTTATGCAAATCAAGGATGATCCACTCTTGAAGTGGCCAGAGAAGATGAAGGGAGACCCCAATAAGCACAATAAGAACAAGTATTGCTGCTTCCATAGAGATCATGGGCATGACACGAACGAGTGCTATGACTTGAAGTAGCAAATAGAGAATCTTATTAAACAAGGAAAGCTGAGACATTTTGTTGGACGGGACCATAAAGACGAGAAGTTGAAAGGAAAGGTAGAAGAGCCATCACGACCCCCATTTGGAGAAATAAGAGTTATTGTAGGTGGAACTACAACAGGGCAATCTTCCAAGTCAAGGAAGACTTACTTGAAAGTGGTACTTGTATTAGAATTACATAGTAGCAGTATTCCAAAAATCCTGAGAATTACATTAACACAGCAGTAATATTCAAAAAAATTTTGAGTATTACATACAGCATCAATGCAGCTGTGTTTTAAAAATTCTAAGCATTACATCAATAGCACTACCAACAGTTTTCTAAAATTTTTAAGTATTACATTTACAGAGCAACAAATTTACAGTGTTTGCTCCATCATATAAAAATTCAAAGTAACCAAATCACTTGATACATTCGCAAGAGAGAGACACAGGAAAGAGAAACAGGGCAATAGGGAGAGACAGACAAACAAACAGACAGTGCAAGAGAGAGAGAGAGAGAGAGAGAGACAAACCCAAGTTTTGGTGGTAACGACTAACGAAAGCCACTGCCAAAGTGGAGACACCAACAAGGCTTTAGGGTTTTAGATCCCTTGTAGGAGAAAATATAAAGGGGTGAAAGGAAATGAGTGTGGTAAACCTGTACTAAACTCCTAAAAGTCCTAAAAGTCACCAATTTAATAGTTGTGAATCTATACTTAACTCCTAAATTACCACAATTGAATTCATGTCCTGCATATTATAAGCTGACATAATATACAATCTAGGATAAGCACATGTTCAACCCCAATGAATATGGATTCCTTATACAAAAAGCTTATAGTATGTGGAAACGCATAAGAAAGTACAAAATTTCATTCAATCATGACCAGTGAGTCCTAGAATCGACATGAATGAGCTATGATTTTCAGTGCTTTCAACGTATCATCGCCATCATATCTACAGCATTATCATAAATAACTTCCACTCTTTCTCCATTATTTCTATGGTAAGCCAATAAATCCAACTAAAAGTGTATGATAAACATTATTATTAACTCCTTAAAAAAAAAATTACTATTAAAGGAGCCACTATATAAATGCCCAATACCAAAGGGCACCAAACCTATTTTGAAAACATATATAGTACCAAGAACTCCAAGACCTGCTAAAGGAAAGGCCAACTAAGCTAAATTGATGCATATAAATTTTAACTTAGAGGAGTAAGTGAAATTGTCAACGATAATATTATGCAAAAGTAGACATACTCCATATCTGCCGTTGATAAATCAATTCATTCAACTTGTTTAATAAAAGGTTCAAGATAAGGGATTGGCCCCTCTGGGAAGTGACAATAAAGAGAAGTTTCAATTTCGGCACAAACCACTGCAAAACAAGATGAGAAAAGGAATTGGGGTTTTTTTTTTTTTTTTTTTTTTTTTAAATAACTATAAAAGCCATACAATATTGTTAGTTAGCACAGTTTTGAAACAATTTGGGGATCGAACTTCTCGAGACCAAACGACTCGATTTTGGAATGCAAATCGAGTACACTGAACTTGATTTCAACATCGTGCGGCAGCTGATGTGGAAATCTGTCCATGTAGACATGAAAATCGAGTCTGTAATGCTCGATTTCGTTACCTAGCAATAACGAAGAATGAAGCACTAGAGAACGAAGCAACACAGGTAGCGAATGCTTCAGGCGTTGGTGGCAAAGGCTGAACACATCGGACTTAATGTGGGTGTGGTTTCTTGCCGCCGCTCTGGTGATGTTGCTGCCGCCCCAGTGGAGTAGAATTTATAGTAACTATTGGGAAATTAAAACTCCGGTTGATAGAATTAACAAGTTTTAAACCCAAGTTGTTAATTAGATTTATTATGTATAAAACTTGTTAAAACAAATAAGCATCAATATCATGTCAAAAATAAATGCAGCAGAAAAGTAAATAAGACAAGATATGATGACCCAGGAAAACTAATGAAATAAACTAGTTTCACAGTAAAAAAACCTGGAGGGAAACCTTCCCGAAAAGCAATCCACTATAGTAAAGAGAAGTTTATATCTAGTACAAAACCTTTGTCCCTAGAATCTACAATCCTCGTAGATGAACTTATAGCAGAAACCTTCTATTATTTCAGAACCTCTGAACTCTTCAATATATGAACGCCACCCTTTTGATGCACGGATCCCAGTACATGACTAACTCCTTTTCATGAATCCTAGTACGTGACACACTCACCAACTTGAGGAAGAAGAATGTTGGTTGAAAAGTTCTTCACTTCATCAACAATGAAGATCAAGAAGCACTTGGATACAAAACCTTAAGGTGCAAAGATGCAGTAGCTTCTTTTAGAGAGAGTAAGGCTTCGGTCACCTTTTGCATGTATTCTCCTTGTATTCTTATGTGTGACGGCCTCTAAAATAAACCTTATATATGCTTATGTTTTGAGAAAAGAAACCCTACACAAATACATAAGCATGGGCCGAAAATCATATTTGAAAATCTAAATTTCGTAATTCTTGATAGATACCTCAATAGATAGTATCTGTCGAGCCTAATTAAACCTCGATAGATAACTATCTGTCGAGCAGCTGTCGAGCTTTAATGAATCAACACTTCTTCACCTGTTTCTTGGATAGATTTGCATGGCTTTAATACTAAACTTGAACTCTTGTTCCTTGAAGTATTAAACACATCCTAGATCTACTCAATTACAAGTAAAGTGCGTTTTGTCAAAGAATTAGCCAATTACATAAAATATGTCCTTAACAGTAATAGTAATAGTGTATACGCACTGTCAGGGCTGCCAAGCTAGGTCACAGCGTCGACGAACCTCTCGTGGAGCTCGGCAGTCCAACGCAGTCAGGGCTTTGGATCCGAAGTGAGGACCAAGCAAGCATCACCCGGTAGGTTCATCCTGTCTAGGGATCCCAACGCATCCAGTGGGAGTGAGTGAATGGCCGAATACATTTCTCCCTGGAAAAGCAAAACAACCAAAACTAAGCCCACTTGTTATTTATTTATTTATTTAGAAGATCTTGCTAGAGGAGAAGCAACCTAGGCGGCGATTCTAACTAAACCCAGGCGATGAAAGCTTTAGGCGAGGGAAATCCAGTCCGATCTTGTATTTGTTTTGGATTTTGTATTTGATTATGTTCATGGGTTTTTGGGGCTTGGAAGAACAAGGAATTTTGTCTGTAGTTGTTGAAGTAGACGAACAACTAAATTGAGTCCTACAGACTCGATTTCTATTTGACAGAAATCGAGTTCGTTTAACTCAAGTTCGATGCCTATGTGGACCAAGTATCCACATTAGCTCCAGACAATATTGAAATCGAGTTCAGTGTAGTCGATTTAGCATTCAAAAATCGAGTTCTTTGGTCTTGAGTAGTTAGATACCCAAATAGTTTCAAAACTGTGCTAACTAACAAAATTGTTTGGTTTTTATAGTTATTTAAAAAAAAATCTAGGAATTAGGGTTTGGGGAAAAAAAGAAGAAAGAAAGACAAAATCCAATTACATGCTAAATACAAACTAATCAATAAACAAAAAATTCATACAAAATCTCAGAGGCCTGTCCACAAAGTAAGGGAACGCCATAGGTTGTGTGATCGAGATCGAGTATGTGTTATGTTTGGGATAGACGGTGCTGACCATGCTTTATATTTTTATTTGTATTTTTCTTTTTCTTTTTGACTTATTTTTTTTTGTTTTTCTCTTTTGGGTTGGCCGAGCCTTCTTAAATAGGGACTGAAACTCTATATAATATAAGTTCGAATTTGGTAAAGATGAGTTGTAAAAAACCTATCCAATAAGAGATTGCAGTATAAAATTTTTACCTAAAACTTAATACATCCTATCACACCTAATAACATTTCAATAAACTCCGAGTGGGGATGAAATTTATAGATGAGAATTAGAATTGATTGAGTATGATTGTGTCTATTCTATAATATGTGATATGATAATGTGGCATGTTAAGATTGTAGGATGTAAAACTTAGGTTTTATATAGACATGGAAAATGGTCGGGTTGGGAAATTCGGGTTGTTGGACAAAACGAGTTATTTTAAACGGGTTGGTTATTGTTGGCCCATATTTTTCACATTTAAAAAAATCAAATGAATACCAAATTTTTAGAATGAATGAATCAAATCAAATAGTTAGACTATTTGTTACTAATTTACTATTATACATGTGAAGGGTAAAAAAACAAACAAACCAAAAAGCATAAAGATTTTCATATCCTCGCAATTCAGACAATTTTGACTTTTGAGCATGACAAAAATTCTTTACATTCTTCAAATTCAAAGTTCACTAATGATATCAATCTCATAAATGAACAAAAAAATTCAAAAAAATAATATAGAAAGATAATATAGAAAGATAAACTAAATTGCTGTTGCATTTAAAAAATAATAAAGTTAGATAATATAGAAAGATAAACTAAATAATAAAAAAACTATTAAAAACAAAAAAATCAATTTAAGTAAAGAAGAACAAGTAAATATTTTATAAGAATTATACCTCAATCTACTCAACATTGGTAGTAGATTCAGTGCTACAAACATTCATACTTGCAAATTTTAGTTCAAGTTGGCCAATTTCATCAATATCTTCATCTAAAATACAATATTTTTATATAACTTATGTGTACCATGAAAGAAAATCAAAGTTTATCAATAAAGAGTTAAAATTGCATAATTTCTATAACTCCGTTAATAAATTAAAATACCTTCAAATTCATATAACTAACTTTTAGTGCACAACGTAGCTTTCACGTTCTCAAGCAAAAGATGTGATTGATATGGAGTAAGAATTTTTTTCCTATGCTAAAATTTGATTCAAATGCAATAGTAGTTATAGGGATACTCATAAAATCTCATGCCATTAAAGAGTGCTCTAGAAATCGATTGTAATATTCTTTCCACCAAGAGAGAACTTCCAATTTTGGATTTTTCCGTTTGCTATGTCTAGGCTCTTCTAAATACAAGTCAAATTGAGAGTTTTTCTTTTTTGGGTGCCTTTTTTGCCTTTTGAGTCACTATTGAATTCTTTTCATTTTGTGTTGTTTATTGTTTTGTCACTTTGTGGTTGGGTTTGTGCTAGAAATTACTATATTAGTTAGATAGACTTAGACGTGTTGTTAGTAATAGTTAGTAGTCTTTGAAGTAGAACTTAGTTACTTAGTGTATCTAACACCACTAAGGCATGGGAGAATGCATAGGTGGTTGAATCTAGACCTCACATGTGGAACGACTGTGAGCGAAGTAAGAGGAAACGTTGGCTAAGGGATTTTGTTTTGGTCCCTACTAAAGGCGTGATTGCCTTAGGAAGGAAGTAAGATTTGCACCTAACATGGTACTTAAGCACTCATAAAAAGGGAGATAATGACTTTCTAAGGTCAAAAGCTATGAGAACACCCCTTATTGGTTGAATGCATGTTGGACCACATTAGAGATACTTGTACCAATCACAGTACTCTTGATGTCCCTCTCAATGTCCAGGACTTGTTCCCTAAGCAGTGGCAAAGTCACCTACCCATGGGTCCTAGTGCCACTTTGGTGCAATTCCTATCCTCTAGTTAGCAGATAACATCACAATTGTGAAAAGGTCCAAAATAGAGAAATAATGACTTGACACTTGTCTTTGTACTCAGCCACATTCCTCAGATTATAAGAGGGACATGCAGTTGTAATTTTAGGCAATAACCCAAGTAGATATTTTTAGAAGAGAGTGGAGAGTTGGTAGGAGAGAAGAATAGCCTTGTTGTAAGAAATTGATCTCTTTTCACACATAATACAATCTGAACAAAGCAAGAACATTACATTCTTGCTCAAACCATGGTTTTCATCCCTTTCCTAGGAGTTTCCACGTACATCCCATGTCTCTTTTATCAACTTTTTGTTGTTTAAATGTGCATCTTTTTCATATCCTACCATCACTTTCTTCTTCTTGTTTGAGTGTCATGTCAAAATTAGCATCTTTTTAAGCTTTCTCATGTAGATGTACTGTTAGATTACTTCTTTTACTTCCCTATATAAGCTCAAATCTAATTTGCACATACACTTAGTATTTAGTAGTCTTAGTTAATGAATAATACAATTAGAGGTAGAGCTTAGTAGTTAGTAGTTAGTGCTGCTTACTTAGTAGTTGTGTAGCCTGTGTAGACACTAGATAGTGGATGCTTTAGGCTTTAGCTTTCTTTTTGTTTTTTGTTTTTGTTTTTGCTTTCCTTTCATTTAACTCTTTATTTATTTTTAATATATAGAGGGCACAACACACAAGTTCACTCAAGTTCACTGTGCCTTTTATGATAATGTTATGCACTTAGGAGCAGTCAAGCACACCTTGTCATGTAGTTTTAAAATAGTTTTTAGGGAAAAAAAAGTTAAAAAACGGTCGGCCGTAGGTCGAGTCGGGTTGGCCCGCAAAAAAATAGGTGGGACACAGTTTGGCCCATATTTAATTCAGGCCAAAAAAAATGGGGTTTGGGCCAGGCCAAGACGGGCAAGTTTAGGTCAAGACAGTAAATTTTATCCAATTTTGTCATGTCTAGTTTTACTTTTACACCATATTCTTATAGAATTTAATCTCAACACTTTACCACCCTAAACTATACTCCTGATTATACATTGCACCTTAAACTTTTCGAATGCATGTTTTGCACCAAAAACTATGATCGTTGTCACACTTTTCACCCCAACATCATTTGTTGTTAACTTGGGTGGAAAAAGACGACAACATGTGAAAAGATCTAATTGCCCCTCTTCTCAATGTTTCAAAAACAAAAGATAAATTACATTTTACCACCCTAAACTATACTCCTAATTACACTTTATACCTTAAACTTTGATTTTGCATTCGAGTTAACAACAAACTTAATGTTGGGATGCAAAACGTAATAAAGGTCATAGTTTTATGGTGCAAAATGTGCATTTGAAAAAGTTTAAGATACAAAGTTTAGTATGTATATAGTTTAAGGTGGTAAAGTATAATTTCCCTTCTTTTATTTTTTTTAAAGAAGGAAATAGCAAATAGGTGCAAAAGTAGGGTTTTTTTTTTTTTTTTTGCAAGGAGTTGCTACATACAAAGTTGTAGCACTTGCTACATACAGGTATATGTGTCAAAAAAATAGAGTGGCACATGTCCAAGGGTCACATGCCTTGCACATGATCAAATTTGAGAGAAACTTCTGTTAACATTAACGTTTCTCATGCCCCACACAGCAAAATCAAATAAAATACAAACAACTCTCTCTCTCTCTCTCTCTCTCTCTCCTTTGTTCTTTTTTGAAACTCAACCCTTTAACCCACCATTGAACCTATAAAAATAGCCACCACCACCACATGCTCAAGCTGTCAATTACACTTGACTATGTCTCCATCGACCACACCTCTTCACCCCTTTCCCTCTCCACTGGTTCCACCCCTTCCCTATCTCATTCTGTTGATGCCACCCACAAACCCCCCCTTCTCTCCTGCTACCATTCTCATCCCCTAACCACCTCTTCATTGCCAAGGACCATTGCTCCTACTACCCCTTCTTTTCACGACATTCTCCCTAACATTGACAAAGACAACAACTCCTATTTTTTCCAGGTTTGTTTTTCAATAAATTTATTTTAATTGAAAAAAACAATTATTAAAGCTATTTATTTCCTTAAATTTTTTTTTTTCAAATTTCTGTTTGTGATTATTTTTGAAGTTTGAATATTTTCCTTGATGATTATTCCTTAGTTGAGTTCTATAGCTTAGAGTGTTTGTGAAATTGTGTTTAAAAGCCGATGTTTAAACCGAATCGGTAATGCTTACTAGTGGAAGGATTTTATTTGCTACTAATTTTTAGGAGTTGAATTCTATATAGTTTTTTTTTTAAATAAAAATTTTAGGTATTTGAGTTCTATATATTGTTGTTGATGATGAAGTTTATGACTCGTTTTTAGCAATATAAGCAATTGTGGTTGTTTTTTTTTTTTTTTTTTTATGGGTTTATTAAAATTATTGAACATTGTTTTTCGTAATAAATATTCTTAAATTTTTTATTTTTTTATTGGTTTTGAGATTCAAGAAGTGGCTTAAGTAGAATCTACTCATGGAAGCCCAAACACATTGAGTAGACAAAATAAGGAAATTGAAGCACCAACAATTGACATGAAATGTGATTATGATGATAGTGCATATGAATTTTACAAACAATATGCTGCCGAATCGGCTTAGTGTAAGGAAATGATCTATAAACCGAGGAAATGTGGGACATGTCACAAGGTGAATAACTGTGTTAAATATTGCATGCTGGTAACCCATTCTCCCTGCCCTCTTGGATAGAAAAAAAATTGAATATTGTCTTTTGAAAATATTTTGATTAAGAAAGTTGAAAGTTCTGAATACTTGGATTTCTTGTTTGTTGCAATAAAACTGAAGTCAAGACTTAAATTTATTATTTATAGTTGTATTAGGAGCAGTGGTCATCCCTAGCAATCATGCTCCAGCTGGATTTTAGATTGACTTATAGAAGTAATATAATTTTTCTATTATAACACTCATCTTATTCTGTTTTAATGCCTAGTGACTTTCGCAATAAAATTGTGAAATTTGATGATGCTGATATATGACCTTTTGTATATTCATTTATCTATGCATATTTGTATTTTTAGTTTTAGCATCGATGACCATTGAAGAGTTATGATATATATATATATATATATATATATATATATTATTATGTAATTAATTAATCATGATATATTTTTTTTTTTTATTGATAGTCAATATATTTTGTAACATGTGCAAGAACATTGGTGTAGTCTATGCTAATGAATTAGAATGTGGTCCAGATTTAGGAGACAAAAACTATCAATCAATTTCATTGTGATGGACAATATTTGTGTTGGACGAATCTTGCCGCAATATGGAAGGAAGAATCAGTTGTGAAAATTATTGGGATCATATTCCAAGATTACCAAGGTCAGGCTCAATTGGAGCATGAAAGGAAGACCAAATACAAAGACGAGTTAAGGGTGTTGAAGTGATTCAAGGCTTATTGTTTGTAAAGGACTTATTGGCAATGGAAATCATTTTAAAAGAAGAAAAAAGTCATATTCTCAATTCTATGAAGGAAGATCATCCAACGTATGGGAATCTTACCCATGAAGTGAAAACTGAAAAGGAGATGATCATAATTAAATAGTTGGCCTATTTCACGTGTTAAGAAATCAAATAATAGAGTGGCAATGTGTTTAGCAAAATATGTAGGTGATTGTAAATTGTAATGATGATCACATTTGAATTAAGGAGACCAAATTTCCTTAAGAATATTGATGATGCCAAAATCGTCAGTGGAAATGATTGTCCAGAAGGAGGATGGTCCAAGATCGTCCAAAGTCCTGCAAGGAGAAGGTGAAGAATGGAAGAAGTGAAGATTATCGGTGTGGTGTCGGCCACAAAGCCTCCGATGATAAAGTTTGATAATTGAGAGAGAAAAGAGGGCTCAATATCATAGTATTAGAGTATATGGGTCAGAATTCAGTACCGCTCCAAAGGTTCTAAGGTACTTATGTGTACCTGCTTCTTTATCCTAGCCATTGGAGGTGTTTAATGGTGGCTTCAATGTAGTATCTGTAATGCTTCTATGAGGTGTCAATGAGAGGATCCCCATTCCCCCAACAATACGAAGACTTATTGTTGATGTGTAACGTCTCTCAATTAATTGTGAGTTAATGGCCCTTCCTTCGTCCAACGGATGCTATCAAGGACAACCAGTTGTCCCTTCGTCCAATGATGACTCTTATGGTCGAGGACATTTCTTGAGGAAATTATGTCGGGCCTATCAATTGCCCCCTATTTTGAGGTCGTCCAATTGAGGACGGCCATGGGAATATGTAAAGTTTCTTTTTTTTTTTTTTTTGTGGTGGTTATGGCGTTTGGGGTTCACCCTTTCGCATTAATTGCTTAGTGGCGGCGTGGCGCACGTCGTGGCCACGAATCATGCCCAAGTTAGCTGAGTGTGTTGGTTTTGATGAAACCCTTCAGCTTTTCCCACTCCTTCCGTTTTTCAAGGCAGCCTTTTAAGCCCCTTGTCTTCCTTTTCTTTCCTCTTCATTTTCCTTCTATGCTGACTCCTTTGATTTCTCAGTTTCCTCTTTTTCTCAATTTCCTCCCATTTTTTGCTTCTTTTTCCTTTTAGAATTTTTATTTCCTCCTTTTTGTACTTAATGGTTGATTATTCTGATATTAGGTGCACTTCCCCCTCTGCTGCGTTCTTTTTTGCTCATTTAGGTGTGTCTTTAGATTTTCCTAGTAGCCATTACTAGCTGGTTAGGGATTTTGTCTTAAGTGATAGTAGCTTAAGCCTAGTGTTGGGCAGTTTATACCCATTGTTGTGCTAATCCTTGGATTGGTTTGGGGTTGTGCGAGAGGTTTTAAAGAGGGAGAGCATGGGTTTTGAGGTTAGATCGAGCGATCTAGAGACAGGTTTGTTGTCTAGTGTTGGCACAACTAGGCCTGAGATGGACACAGCTACCTCCGTACCCACGTCTTCCTAACCTTCTGTTTCCATACCACTTCGATCATTTCACGCCCTCAAAGGAAAGTGCTCCTTGAAAGAAGAAACCCTTCTCCTAATCGTCTGCTTTTCCAACCTCCAATTGACCACCTTCTCTTAATCGTCTAACGACGCACTACTGGCCACTTCGTTAGCTTCTGCATTTTGGTCCCATGGGATTTGAGCATTACCCGATCAAACTTGCTGATCAATTGATTCGATAATTTCAGATATCTTTGTATTCTTGACTCCTTTTCTTTGAAATCTCCATTGACCTGCCCCATGACGAGCTGTGAATTGCTCTTTAGCAAGGCAGCTTTAGCCCAAGTGCGTGGGCGGTCTTCAATCCTGTCAGTATGGCCTCGTACGCTGCTTCATAGTTAGTCATAGGGAATTTAAGTTGAACTTTATACTCCAAGGTGCCCCCTTCAGGAGAGGTGATGACGATGCTTACTCCTCTTCTTTTCTGTGTAGATGATCTGTTTGTATGGATCATCCAGAGCGCTGGTTCTTCTTGGCTATCTTTGTGTTCGGGCGAGGTGAATTTTGCTATGAAGTCTGCCAGCACTTGGGCTTTTTTGGCCGGTCCTGGTTTGATATTCTATGTCGAACTAGCTGAGCTCAATAACCCAATGTATCATTAATCCTACAGCTTCAAGTTTATTCATTGCTTTCTTGATGGGCTGGTCCATCATTATGATGATTGGGTTTGCCTGAAAATACGGGCGAAGTTTTATAGAGGCCACTATCAGGGTGAATGTAATCTTCTCCATTCATGGGTATCAGGCTTCAGTTCCTTAAAAGGCTTGGCTAATGTAGTACACTGGACGTTGTAGCCTTTGTTCTTCCTTGATCAAGGTCGCATTCACCGCAGTTACAAATACTGCTAAGTACAGGAATAGGTCCTCGCCTTTTTTGGACGGACTCGGGAGTAGGGGATTGCTCAAGTAACGTTTTAGCTCTTGGAATGCCGCATCACATTCATCTATCCAAACGAAAGCCTATTTCAAGGTTTTAAAGAAAGGACAGCACTTGTCCATTTCTTTAGAGGCAAACCTATTAAGGGCTACCACCGTTCCTGTGAGGAGCTGTACTTCTTTGATTGCCTTTAGGGAGGACATCTCGAGGATGGCTTTCACCTTTTCTGGACTTGCTTCTATTCCTCTATGTGACACCATGAAGCCAAGGAATTTTTTGGAGGAGACCCCAAAGGCACACTTAGCTAGGTTCAACTTCATATTGTATTGCCTGAGTGTGTCGAACATCTCCTTGAGGTCATCCAAATGACACTCCTCTTCCCTGCTCTTGATGAGCATGTCATCCGCGTATACTTCCACGTTCCTCCCAATTTATTTGCTGAACATTTGGTTTACCAACCTCTGGTACGTGACTCCCTCATTTTTCAACCTGAAGGGCATAACTTTGCAGCAATAGAGCCCTTGGCTAGTGATGAAGGTAGTCTTTCCTAATCTTCTTCAACCATCTGTATTTGGTTGTACCCAGAAAAAGCATCCATAAAGGTGAGAAGCTTGTGTCTAGGTGTTCAGTCTACAAGCTGGTTAATTCTTGGTAGAGGGAAGCTGTCTTTCGGGCAGGCGCTATTTAGGTCCGTGAAGTCGACGCACATTCTCCATTTCCCATTCACCTTTTTTACCATGATGACATTGGCCTACCACTTAAGATAATAGACCTCCTTGATGAAGTTAGCAGCGTTCAACTTGTCCACCTTGTCCATGACCGCTTTATTTCGTTCAGGGGCAAAGACACTCATTCTCTACTAGACGGGTTTCTTCTCTACTAGACGGGTTTCTTCTCAGGATCCACAATCAGGCGGTGTTGAATGATGTTAGTTGGTATGCTAGGTATGTCTTCATGACTGCAGGCAAACACGTCTAGGTTATCCTTCAGAAAGCTAATGATTTCTTTCTTCGTCTGGAGGTTTAGGTTCGTCCTTACCTGAGTTGTTTTTATGGGATCTCCTTCCACCAATTCAATCGTTTCTAGGGCTTCCATGATTTCTGGGGTCTTCTCTTCAATTATCCATGTATGGTTTTCCTTTGATGCCAGTACTTTCTGGTAGCATTCTCATGCCAACACTTGGTATCCCTTTATTTCTCTAATCCTTCATTCTATTGGGAATGCCTGGCATAATTTCCTTAGGAAACGCCCAATAAGACACTAGCTCCAATTGGCCTTGGGCTTTTCCATCAACTCTTGACAAGTCCAAAATTACCATTAATTATATTTAATACCACTATATAAATATAATTGCACTCTAGGCCTTACTAATAAATTATATCCCAAGACTTTATTATATACGTAACCCCTTCATAAAATATTCGTAGTAATACAAAGTCATGAATATAGATTGTCACTTTAAAAATTACTACATCTTAATCCTTAAGTACCCGGTTTAATCTTTTAAAGTTATTTATCATATATTTATGAAATCCAATTTTATAAATATATACTTTAGTAATTTCTTACCAAAGTGGTTAGGCCTAACTCTTTGAATAACTGAACCCATTAAACTTATTTCAAAGGAATATTTTATATCTCCATCAAGAGATTATGAATTCCATCTTGAGAATATATGTTCCATCAACACTAAATGTGGATGCCTAACATACTGAGGTTTTGACCGTTATTTTAGATCTCACTCCTGATATATCAAAACAACCTACACATCATGATTAGGTCCATTATTCTCTCAGGATTAAGAGTTCATGCAAATAAAAGTTGTGAGATTTATTATTCATTTGACAGTCGTTAGGAGAATAATAAATCTCACAGTGGTCCAGTTCAATATGTCTTAACTCTTAAAACATATCAACATATCAACTAGAAGTCTCCACTTCCATGATCAAGACAAATCATCTGAGTTGATACGTTATAGTCTTTGCAGATGAAATGCCTAATTTCATCCCCGACTACGAACTATAAATTCTAAGTTTACAAAGAATTTGTGATTTATATCTTCTGTAACTAAATCACATAAATCACATACTATGCATCTCATAGACTATATGATAATGTCCAAATATTCATGTTACCATTATTTTAGATAAAAATAAACAACTTTATTAAACAAAACATTAAGTCATACATAATGTCATACATAGCATCATACAATAGGATTTAAGGGCACACATCCTAACATAAACACCTCTAACGGCTAGGATAAAGAAGCAGATATATATAAGTACCTCAGAATCTTTGGAGAGGTATTGAATTCTGACCCATATACTCTAATACTCTGATATTGAGCCATCTTTTCTCTCTCAGATATAAGACTTTATTATCGGAGGTTTTGTGGCAGGCACCACATTGGTGATCTTCACTTCTTCCATTCTTCACATTCTCCTTGCAAAAATTTGGACGATCTTGGACCATCCCCCTTCTAGACGATCATTTCAACTTACGATTTTGGTATCATTAATATTGTCCAAGTATTATACCTTTTTCTTGGTTTATAACTTAATATAACAAGTATTATATTGTTTTGTTGATTTATATATTTTATTCTTTAGTTGAGTAGAGATATTTCAATAATCAAATTATTTAGTACAAAGAGATATGTCTTTCATTAAATTAGCTCTTGAAAAATTAGTAGCTAATCAAACCTTTGATTCATTACAGTCATCAACAGCCCTTCATGGTTCCTTATAACGACTTCTATTTTAAACGAATTCTATGCTACGAGAGGGTTTGGATTGGGCTGAAACGCGCACGTTTGTGTTTCAGCCCTTTTTTTTTTTTGCTAGGACGCGCTTCGTTGACTGTTCATTGGTCATGAACAGTGAATTTAGGCCAATGAACAGTGATTTTATGCGTGAACAGTATTTTTCTCATATTAAAAAATTATTTTGTTACAGTATTTTTACTAATAAAAATGAATTCATTTGTAGTTTTGTACAATGGGAAAAAGTAAAGGAGGAATTCCCTTTAACAATACTTGAGGACCTTGCTTTTCTTGTGCAACCCGATGCAAGGGCCATAGCAACTTTGTTATATTATTTGTCAATCAACCTAACAAAAATCTAGTTGAAGCACAACGACAAACTCACCTCTGAGTGAAGCTGACAATCTTCACATGGTCCTTTATACAAGCTTCCACCCAAAATCCACAATAAGGCCGGCTCAAGATAGTTTGAGACCTCAAGCAAAAATTTTAAAAGTGCCTGTTTTACATTTAAATATCACTTAAATAATATTCAGCTTATTTTTATTTTTTTTTTTCAAATCTATTATTAATTCATAATTATTAATATAACTAATTCACCCAAAGTGAGCTAATAATATTTACTATATCGGTTTTACAAACTAGCATATCATCAATAAATAATAATAAAAAGTTATTCAAACATTCATTTATTACATTGTTTAAGTGACACTGATCATATTCTTGTCACATTAGTTTTTAAGTTTTTTGTCATAAAATTTGTATTAAATTTAGCATTTTTCATTCATTTAATGGACATTGAATTGTATTTCTATTAATTCATTTTTTTTTATATAAATAAAGTGCTAAACTTACTACAAATTTATTTGCAAATAGCTTACAAACTGATGTGGCAATGAGGTGACACTTCAACAAAAAAATAAATGAGTATTAAATTATTTCATGTGATTTGTAACATGTCAATTTACAAGACCTATATAATAAACCTTGTAAGATACTAGCATATTTCTAATATTTTAGGTCTTCTAAAAAGTGAGAAAATAATGTACACTTAACTCACATTTTTTCTTTAAAAAAAAAAAAAAAAAAAAACCTTACTACCCCCATATTTGGGGGCCTTTCTATGTTAGGAGGCCTTAGGCTTAGGGCTGGCCCTATCCACAATCTATTGGAAAGAAAAAAAAGAAAAAAAGAATTCATCTCTATTGCAAAAAACTGAAATTTTTTCACATGCTAGCAACATTGAGTAACTCCCATGATAGATGGGAGACAAGCTGCACAAAATAGGTTGCTAGAATCTACCCCTCCAGATCTAGAAAAAATTGCTCCAAGACACCCACCATCACTTGATATAAAAGGTACACATGAGAGGTTTGGTTACAGTTGTTGATATATGCCCAAACTCAGAACTGCCATAGGAGGCACTGAAGGGATAAGTCTTCTTAATTGTTAATTAAGATCCACACCTGCCGTTGACGAACATCATGTGATTATCCTCAAAAGGTGCTTGATTTCTATGCATACATGATTTAATAGAGGAAAGAGACAAACTAAAAGAGGAAGTGTTTTGAGACGAAGGAAGGAGATGGACTTTTTCTTGTTGTAGAAGAGGGAAGGGGATGAAAAGGTGGAGTTGATGAATACATAGTGAAGTGGGATCAGCAGCTTAAGCATGTGGTGGTGGTGGTTTTTTCTTTTTCTTTTTTTTTATATGGGTTTAATAGTGGGTTAAGGGGTAGATTTTCTAAGAAGAACAAAAAGGGGGGGGGGGGGGGGAGGAGAGAGAGAGGGACAGAGGAATTTGAAGATAGAGTTATTTGTATTTTATTTGATTTTGTCATGCAGTGAGTGAGAAACATTAATGTTAACAGAACTTTCTCTCAAATTTGGTCATGTGCAATGCACATGACTCTTGCACATGACCTATTGACAATCGCCACTCTATTGCACATGACTCTTGCACATGACCTATTAACAATTGTCACTCTTTTGTTTTTTCTTTTTTTTTGACACCTATACCAACATGCAGCAATTGTTGCAACCTTGTATGCAGCAAATCCTTGGTTTTTTTTCTTTTAAGAAGAAAACAAAAAATAGGTGCACGGGTAGTTTGGGATAGCCTGCTGAATATTGGATACTGTGTGAAAATTCACTAGGGAAAATTGAAAGATAAGTGTATTTTGCTAAATTTTTCAATACCCTTGATATGTATATAGGATGCATGTATGCAAACTCAACTTGATAAAGCTTTAATTGTCAATTATTCGATTGGCTACATGATCCATTTTGCCATATCTATCTATCTATAATCTATAATCTAAAATTTATAATCTATATCTCTATATATTTAAAAGCTGAAGCGTAACATTTATTACTATTGAGTTCCTATTGCACCACCTCATCGCCACACCATTGGCCACATAATTATTATTTTTCTATTTTTTTTAAATTCCTTTGTTTTTTACAAAAAAAAAAAAATGATTATTGACTTTACAAATTCATCTTGTGTGTTTTTAACATTACATTTAATTTTGTCTTTATATATTCATCTACTTCAATTTAGAATTTCTTTTTTATTCCTATTTTTTTTACGAAAAAATATAAATAAATTATTGACTTTACACATTCATCTTAGGTGGTTTTAACATTACATATAATTTTGCCTTTATATATTCATCTACTTTAATTTAGATGTTTATAACTAAATAATAAAAGTTTTGTAACTAAAAAAACAAAAAACAAAAACAATGTCTATACATATCTATTTTTCATTCCTATGTTTTATAAAGCTTTTTATCCACCACATCTTTAGCATCTTTTCTTTTCTTTTCTTTTTTCTTTTTTCTTTTTTGCAATTCTTACTTTGTTCAACTTTTCATATTCTTCAATCATTTTCTTATTAATTCAATCTTTCACCCCCTCCAATAAATTTTATTTTTTAATTTTCATTTGATTCCCTTTAGATTTTTAAATTTGTTCTTTTATATCTTCTTGAATTCTAAAGTTTCAATTTGTCTAACCTATCATATACTTCTACCCTTCCTATTCCATCTTAATTTTCATATAAATTTCTTCTTACTTCATTTCCTCCTCTCTCCCCTATTCCTTCCGAGTTGTCAATGATGAAAAGATCAATACTGTTTCTCTTTCTCCAATTTTGTTTCTTTTTTGTGGAAATTTTTTTATTGTTTCAACCCCTTTTTTTTTTCTACTAGTGGTTCTTTATGTTATTGTTGATTTCTTCTTCATTTCCATCTCTCTACCTTATTCCTTCCAAGTTGTTCACAATGAAAAGGTCAATACTATTTATCTTTCTCCAATTTTGTTCTCTTTTGGTGGATTTTATTTATTGTTTCAAACAGTTTTTTTTTTTTTTTTTTCTACTAATGGTTTGTTTTGTTATTATTGATTTAATTGTCACATCTCAAACAAAAACGTGTTAACATTCGAGCTAAGGATCTTCCAGCAATTGTTGGTTCTAGTAAAGATGCAGGTAAGCATGAGGAGACTTACCGGACTTCCAATGATATGCACGAGGAACAGAGGAAGCTGACACAAGTTCAGATGAACTCGATATTGAAGCTAATGATCCTAGCAAGGACGTAATTAGGCATACTGACCGGACTCCAAATGAATTTTACGAGGAATCTGAAACAAATTCTAATGAACTCGAAATTGAAGCCAACATTTCTTCTTGACCAGCCAGAGGTGTGACATTCGTATTTATCCATATGCTCATATCTTACAAGCTGTTAGGGACTTAAGGTTGCTAAATTCCGATCACAATTTCTTTTTCCTTATTGATTTGATCTGGGTTAGATTAATAATTAGTTGTTTTACAAGTTAAAATTTGATTTTTTTTTTTTTTATGGTAATCAATTTAGATGTAAAACTGAGACTTTACTAATTTTTGTTTACTTTTTAATCATTTGGGATAGGCAAAGCACTATTAATAATTGTATTAGAAGTACTCTATAATGTCATTTATTCAAAAAAAAAAAAAAAAGCAAAAGTTAGTCAAACGAAAATAATTGGATGGGCGACATATTTTAGCTTTTGCAATTGTATTTCAATTATTATTATTATTTTATAACAATGCTATATAGAAATTTAATTCTTAGATTTTGCTAATAATTTTTATTTGATAATATGTTTTGGGTGGACGAAATTGCTATTTCTACAAAGAAAATAATCATAATAGATTATCAACAAAAAATTGTTCCCCTAATTGGTCCAATTCATTGTTAGATTTTATTAATTTTTTCGTTATGTTTTTTGGTGTTTTGGATGGTAGGGTATTGATACCGTATTTTATTTGCCCTCAATTTGTGTGCCAGACCCTGAAAAATTCAAAAATATTATTTTCTCTCTATGAGGCCGTGAGAACATCCGGAATGACGTGGCGCAACCCTTTTAGGTATTAGAGCACCCGAAGTGCCTCTTTCAGCTAAAAGTCGAGTTTCTCGGAGATTTTTAACAACTTTGACCAAGTTTGACCCAAAGTCGATCCTAGGTGGGCCCAAAAACCGTAATTTTGATCAGCCCGTCAGAATGGGTTGAAACCAACACCATTGCGAAGATTATCAAATTCTCTTTCCAAAGATTGTTCATGGATCGAAATTGGAGTTAGAACAGCCGAGATATTATGAAAACCGGATTGACACACCGATCAATGCACCACTAACTTCCAAGAACCATAACTTTTGATCCGACCATTGAATTTTCAAGATCCATACCTTTTCAGAAATAGGAAGTCAAGATCTTTCTAGAGGTGTCAAGATCAAACTAATTGGAGGCCTTTTGAAGGTGGCGACCCTTGAAGGGCTGCCATCTCAAAATTTGTGCCAGGGCTATAAAAAGCCTCAAGCACCCTTTAGACCAGAGGGGACCATTCTTTGCTAAGTTTTGCTCTCTGCCTAGTTTTTCTACATGTTTTTCCCCTCTTCCAAACACAAAAAAACACATCAAAACTTCTTGATTCTTCTCTCTTCACCAAAAAAGAAACAAAGTATTGTTCTCATACCCAATCTTCTTTTCCTTGGTTTTACACTTTGGATTTGGGCTTTAGGGGTGTGGATGTAGCTTTTTAGCTACCACCCACACCCCTAACCTTCTAAATCTTTTTCTAGCATTTATCTTGCTATTGTTTGCTTGAATAACATGATTTATTTGCTTTCTTTAGCATGTTTCTTGCTTTAATTGTGTTTCTAGCTTAAATCTCTTTGCTTTTATGCTTTATGCCATGTTTCATGCTTAGATCTATATCATTACATGCTTGTATGTTTAGATCTACATGCTTTAGGCTTTATGCCATGTTTTCCTATGTTTTGTGCCTTGTTTGTTCTAGGTGGATGTTCAGGTCACATGCTCACATGCTTGTATGATGTTGTTGGCTATGTCTTGTTTGGATCTATGTGTTATGTGTTTATTTACATGCTATATGGTCAGATCCTTGTATTCACATGCTTATATGCTTGGACCCATGTTCTTCGATGTCTATGTGTTAGGCTCCTACATGTTTACATACGTGTTTCTATGCCTATATGTCTAGATCTATGTTTTCGCATGCCTATGTGCTTGGATCTATGTTCCCTACATGCCTTATACTATTTTTAATGTGTTCTCCATGCCATGTTTGTGTGCCTAGGCCTAGGCTATGTTTGTCATGCCATGTGCTATTGTAGCCCTTTTGTCGCTTTGTCTTTCTTTCTTGTGTTTTGGCCTATTGGTTCTGACCCGATCTAGACCGTATGGCCCTTGTCATCATCCTTACACCAAGGCCTACATCAAAGGGTTTGGATTGTCCTTATTTTGCATGTCTATGCTTGCTTGCTTCTATGCTTTATGCTTATGTTAGCCTCTCTAGTTTTAGGCTTTGCCATGCTTGACGCCCTTAGCGGGTTTATGGTTGTGTGGTTACATCTGAAGCCCATAAGGCCTTGTTTGGATGTAACCATTTGGGATGCATCGCCATGACGCCCGTTGCTTCATGCATACCTTTCCCTATTTTCGCTCCATGCGATTATATGCTTACTGTGCTTGTTTGTGCCACCCGTTAGCTTTCTATGCATCTTTACACGCTTGCTTACATGTCTATGCATGAGTTTTGCTCACTAGTGTGTCGTCCATGCTTCAACACAATGAAGTTATGGACATCCGATCCAAACCTACATTTGCCCCTCACGGACACCACTTTTTGTTTGCTTTCTTGCTTGTTTGCCTTTTTGCTTGTTTGCATGCTTTCTTGCTTCTTTCCTCGTCATGTCTATCATGCTTATCTGCTTTATGTCTCCTTCATATGCACTTTGCATCTTTTCCTTCCATTACTTGTCTATTGGTTTCTTGTCTTTGTCTTTGCATGTACACACATAGAGCTAGGATACATGGAGCTAGGGCACGGTTTCCCAGGCACAAGCAAAAAGGGCACGGATACAAGCATGTAGAGAAAAGCCAAGCGGCTGTGTTCAGAAGGTTTAGGGGTCTAGCTTCTCCCATTTGGTTATGTACTCCTTTAAAACCCCCTTCCTTCCTCCCTCCTTTCTCTCTTAGATGGATTGTATTAGGTATATCATGCCGTGTACCATTTGTCCTCATCTCTAGAGTGTGGCAACCCCTGTTTATGTTCCTGCACCTATATTTAGGGCTATGCTCTAGGGATATAAGCATCTACTTTCTTGCTTTGTGTGCTTGCATCGTGCATGATGTATGTATATATATACCTGCTCGCCCCTTTCAGTGTGATTGTCACAGTTCGTGTCACTTAAGGCAAAGCGATGCCTAATTTCCGCTCGAAAGTAACGTGACCTGTTGCCGAATTTTTGCCGTGGAAATCTGGCACTTCGCTCTAATGTCTTAGGAAAGCATAGATTGGGACCACACCCATTCAAAATTCAAATCTCAAAGCCCCCATGCATGCAAAGCCCTGAAAGCCGATGCAAAAATCAAGTTTTTACTGCCAATCTCTGAAAATTAAGGTTTTATCAAAACAAAGGACTGTCCTTGGACAGGCATTGTGGGGTGCCTAACACTTTCCCCTCACGTAACCAAACTTTCGGACCTAAAAATCAAGATTTTTTGCCATCCACATTAGATTAGGAAAAATGCCCTCTTTCTTAGCCTAGGATTTGTAATAAAATCAACTAGAAATGAACAAAATTGGCTTTTGCCCTTTTCAAAAAAACAATCCAGCATTTTGCCCCCTTTTTCAAATTAATTAGGGAAATGCCCCTCTTTTGAAATTTGATTTTCTTAAAGTCAAGTTTTAAAAAAAAAAAAAAAATTCTAGAGCTCTATAGTGGCGTTTTTAAACTCAATCTTCATGAAATCAAGTTACATGCAATTTTTTTTCTCTTTTTTTTTTTACCTATAACTCGATTTCATGACGATCGAGTTTAAAAACACCACTATAGGTTCTTAAAACGTCACTATAAGCTCCTTAAAAACGCCACTATAGGGCTTAATTCGATTTTGAGACAATCGAGTTTCAAAAGAAGGACATTTCCCTAATTAGTTTGGGAAATGGGCAAAATGCTGAATTGTTTTTTTGAAAAGGGCAAAAGCCCATTTTCTCCACTAGAAATAGGTGATCAATCACACCTTAGAAAAACCCAATGATTGGTGGCGACTTCACTTACCTATGGTAATCCCTTAAAATTTGGCCCAGATTCCTACCATAACGCCAAAGGTAGACCTACCTTCCTCTACCAAGAAAGAGAGCACCTAAAGCCCCGTGCAAACCACATCAAACACCACACATGCGCACACTTTCAGCATCCTTCCGAGGGAGGGGCCTCCAACAGGCCCCCGCGCGCGCGGGAACATCGCCACAGCGGGTGGTCAAACAAAGGCCCATGACGGTGGTTTACCACCCTGATTAAGGTCGGGCGTCGACATAGGGAAAAAAAAAATAGGGTTTGAGAAAATTTGTTTAAAACTAAAAGAATAATTTTTAGATTTTATATTCTTTTTAATGATTCATAAAATGTTATAAATAATTTTTTTTGAAAAAATGATTTTTTTTGTTAGCTTACCTTTTGAATTTTTGGAAATAATTATATTGCTTTCATTTGGGTATAAGAAATTTATATTTATAATTTATGATTGTTTCTATATTACATTTATGATTGTTCCAATAATAAATAATAATAAAAAATGATCACGAAATACATTACTCTTATTAGTTTCAACTGTAAAAAATAAATTTAATGAGATCACCTAAAAATATTATCATGCGCAACGTACGGGTTCACGGCTAGTATAATATAAAAGTTAAATCCTCAAACTGAAGGATACACACAATGGTGACATATGATGTGTGTCTCATTCACAATGTAGAAAACACAACATGGTAGAAAACTATTGGTACATATCACTCATCAAATGCCACGTGGCAAACAACTATTGGCATATGTCACTCTTTTTGCTATCTATCATCAATAAATAAAGAAACGTAAATCTCCACTATCAATCCCACAATTTAAATAATTACCCTCTATAAACTCCTTAAATTGCTACATAAATTTTTTCATTTTTCCTAAAAGCCATCAATTGTAAAAAGTAATATTAAAATTACATTTTCTTTATGGAAACATGGTGGACTTCCAAATTGAACTCCATATTAAAAAACTTTTATGTGAGGCAACTTTTTGTTTTTGAGAAATAATTACAACATGTTGCTAATCCCGTAACTCAAACCATTTCCCTCCTAAACCCCCAAACACTCTGTACATGGAGAGCCGTCAATTCAGTTACAAGGCCTTTGGTTTATGTGAGACAACTTAACAATAAAGAAACTTAAAGTTGCACTATCCTAAGTGGCAGGTTGTTACTCTATTAGGGGTGAGTCTTGTACCCAGGCGCTGCAATCTTAAAGGCTTGGCCTTTGTCCAATACTCTGATGTGTAGAAAAGGTCCCCAAGCAAAGCCAAGCCAAGCCATTTTGAGAAACATCCACTGTAATTAATACCCCAATTTCATTTGCCACTCGACCTCCTACATCTTTGTGCATGCTCTTATTAGGGATATTAAAAACACGAATCCAAAACTGTGCATGCTAAAACTTCACGCCACTCGAACTGATATCACCATGAAAACGTTTAAAGAGTATAAGCCTCTTTTTTTTTTTTTTGAAACTGAATCTGAATATTTCATTCCCAAACAAACAGAAGGCAAGAAATGCCACTACAAACTCAGACCTGACAGAAGAGAAACAAGAAAAAGAAAAAACAAAGAAGACCACAAAACAGACCAGACCAGAAACACCAAACGAACCTAACAGCAACCTTCAGCTGAAACTATCTACACCCAGCAGATTAGCTATAATGTCTGGTGTGGTACCAGTCCAATTCTTCAGCTCTCCATCTCTCTTAGCCTGTTGAGCAAGTTCATGGGCTATCTTGTTTTCATTTCTATTTATGTGTCTGACCTCTGCCACCCTGAATTTGGATAAATCATGGATGATACCAGCTATAATGTGGCCATTCATTCCTCTATAATCTCTGTTATTAATTGCCTGGACAGTTTGTAGAGAGTCTCCCTCCAAAATGACCTTCTCCAAGCCAAGTTCAGCTGCTAGGATGACACCTTTTTCCATGGCTAAGGCCTCTGTCTCTTCTACTGCATATTTCCCAGCGAGAGGTATACTGACAGCAGCAACAATCCGGCTTTCCTTGTCCCAGATGACAATACCAACTCCAGAATGACCATCCACAGCTGGGATGGCTCCATCCACATTTATGAGGAAGAAATCTTCTAGTGGAGGCCTCCAAACACTGGTTTGCTTCTCTTTCCCAGTTGCTGCTATTTTATTTGCATTCTGAAAATCTTCCACCAGTCTAATTGCTGTCCCCCACACCTGATCTGCAGTTGTTTTGCTGGCTTCAAAAATTAATTGGTTTCTATGGTACCAAATCGCCCAAGCAACTCCAAAAAAATTTTCTAGGTCACGCTGAGTTCCATGGCTTATAATAGTAAGAGCCATATCTGATATATCACACTTTCTCCCCAAGAAATTACCCGAGCAGCCCCTCCACTTTGATCACACTGCCTTGGCTAGCTCACAATTTAAGATGGCATGATCAACATCTTCTTCTTCATTTTTGCAGATTGGGCATAAAACATCAACTTGGATCCCTCTTTTATTTAAATTCACCATGGTGGGGATTGCATTCAAGCATAAACGCCAAGCAAAAAAGCAAATTTTTTCTGGAATATTCAGCTGCCAAATTCTCTTCCATAGAGGAGCAAGTACATCTCCCCTAGAAGTCTCACCTTGGCTGTCAGATTCCAGCAGATTCTTTGCGACATAATAGGCGCTTTTCACAGAAAAAATTCCTTTCTTGTTACCCACCCAAATGATGGAGTCCTCCAATAGATGGTGGCTTATGGGGATATTTAGAATGGTATTTACCTCAAAAGGTAAGAATATCTCAACTAATTTATCCCTTCTCCATGTTTTTGTATCTTCATCTATAAAGGACGATACCATTGGAAAATCCCCAATATCTTTAGGAGGAGAAATGACCTTATAGGTCGTTGAAGTTGGTATCCATTTGTCATCCCAAATGTGTATTAGTTTACCATTCCCCACTCTCCACCTAGTGCCTTGCTTAAGAACATCCAAGCTTTTATGAATACTTCTCCAAGCATAAGACGGGTTGCTCCCAATACTAGCCCCAAGAATATCACAATTAGGGAAATATTTTGCTTTATACAACCGGGCCATCAATGAGGATGGCTCTTCAAGCATCCGCCACCCTTGTTTAGCAAGCATTGCCAAATTAAAAGCTTGGAGATCTCTAAAACCCATACCGCCATCCCTTTTGGCCCTACACATCTTTGTCCAACTAACCCAAGCAATCTTAGATTCTTGTTGCTTTTGTCCCCACCAAAACTTCCTCATCATACCTTCCATGTCATCACAAAGACTCTTTGGAAGCAAAAAATAACCCATTGTATATGTTGGAACTGCCTGAGCCACAGCTTTTATTAGGATTTCCCTACCCCCAATGGACAACAATTTCTCTTTCCATCCCATTAGTTTCTTCCCAACCCTCTCTTTGATTTCATTAAAAACTTGTTTCTTTGACCTACCAATCATGGAAGGCAGCCCCAAGTAATTCTTTGGCTGGGAATCTTGCATTGAGCCAAGAATTCCCTTCACCTCTTCTCTTCTTTCCTCCATTGTATTTCGGCTAAAGAACAGGGAAGATTTATCTGTGTTAATCTTCTGTCCTGAAGCTTCTTCATACTTTTGAAGGATTTCTAGCAGCTCCCTACTTTCTTGTCCACTAGCTTTGCAATATATGATGCTGTCATCAGCAAAAAGGAGGTGGGTAACAACTGGGCAGTTTCTGCAAATTGAAATTCCAGAGAGTCTATTATTTCTAGCTGCTTCCAAAATTAGCCCTGTAAAGCCTTCTGAACATAGTAGAAACAAGTATGGGGATATTGGGTCTCCTTGGCGTAAACCCCATGTGGGGATGATACAACCTTGGGGAACCCCATTAATAATCACAGAATAAGACACTGTAGATATACAATTCATAATCAAGTTAATCCATTTGTCATTAAAGCCCATCTTTCCATGACTTTCTTTATAAAACCCCATTCTACCCGGTCATAGGCTTTACTCATGTCAAGCTTGACTGCCATGTAATTTTCTTTTCCTTCCTTCTTTTTTAAGTAGTGCATAATTTCAAAAGCAACCAAGACATTATCTGTTATTAGGCGGCCAGGGACAAAAGCACTTTGATTTTCTGATATAATGGTAGAGAGGATTGGTTTTAGTCTATTTGCTAATACTTTGGATATGATCTTATAAGACACATTGCATAGACTTATAGACCGGAATTCAGTCATCTTAGTTGGGCTATTTGTTTTTGGTATGAGAGCAATGTTTGTTTGGTTTAGGGGTGCTACTGATGTATTTGAGTTTAAAACATTCAAAACAGTACTAATAATATCATTGCCAATAACATCCCAATATTTTTGGTAAAAGACTGCAGACATACTGTCAGGGCCTGGGGCTTTTGTTGGGTGCATTGCCTGGACAACTTGAATGATCTCTTCCCTTTGGAATTCCTTTGTAAGCTGCTTGTTCATCTCTGGGGTAACGCTTCTTGGGATTAAATTGGCTACTTCCTCAATTCTGGTTGGGCAGGAGGTGGAGAATAAATCTTGAAAGTACTCTGTTGCTATGCTTGCAATGCTTTCCATATCCTCACACCAATTCCCATCCTTGTCCCATAGACCCCTAATCTCATTTTTCTTTCTTCTTTGTGATGCTTTGTGGTGGAAGTATTGGGTGTTTCTATCACCTTTTTGGTACCATTGTACTCTTGATCTTTGATGCCATCTGATTTCTTCCTCATCCATTAGCTCATTAATTTCTTTCCGTAGTTCATTTATTTCTGCTCCTCTGTTACCGTCTCTGTCCTCTTGAATTAGAGCTTGGAGGGTTTTCCTTTTTTCTTGGATTTTCCTAGGATAGAAGCCCATATCAGTTCGACTCCACCTGGATAAACCAGCAGCACACTCTCTTAGACCTTCAACCAATCCCACCATTGAATGCATACCCGAGAAATTTATCCAAACATCCTGGATAACTTCCTTGCACTTCTCATATTTAGTCCATGCTTCTTCAAAGTGGAATCTTCTCTCCCTTTTAATTGGATGTTGTTGCTTGTCTGTCAATATGATGGCACAATGGTCAGAGGTTGGTTCCACAATATGAAAAACTCTAGCATTCTTGTAATTCTCTGCCCACTCTACTGTAGCTAGAACTCTATCCAGCCTTAACTGCGTCCTTCCTTCGTCTGGTCTTTGATTGCACCAAGTAAACTTCGAACCCTCAATACCCATGTCTCGGAACCCACAATGATCTATTACCTCCCTAAAGCCTTCCATTTGTTGTTGGGCTCTATCCGGGCCTCCAAATTTCTTAGATGCTGCCACAATTTCATTGAAATCTCCTATACACATCCATGGCATCTGGTACTGAGAATTGAGATATCGAAGGAGATTCCAAGAATTTTTCCTCAAGCTTGTTTTCGGATTTCCATAAAAACCAGTCATCCTCCATTTGAAACCAGACTTAGGG
The DNA here is from genome assembly GCA_032878915.1 of Castanopsis chinensis. Lineage (NCBI taxonomy): Eukaryota > Viridiplantae > Streptophyta > Magnoliopsida > Fagales > Fagaceae > Castanopsis > Castanopsis chinensis. The sequence continues at coordinate 18,803,829 of JAVQMG010000122.1, forward strand.
TCAATCACTATTCCATCAATGTGGTTTCTAGAAAAACTTCTAATTTCAACATCTAACTCCCTGACCCATAGCAGAGCCATTCCCCCACTTTTACCTTCGCTTGGAATTATTAGACCATTTGGAAGACCAATTCTTTCCTTTACCTTCACCATTTTTTTTACTCCTACTTTAGTCTCCATTAAGAAGACAATATTGGGTTTATATCGCTGCACTAGGTTGTGCAGCGCTCGAACTGTCCGGGGGTTCCCAATTCCTCGGCAATTCCAGCTTAGAGGATTCATGGCTCTCGGAGGTGCTGCCTTGCAGCCACCGCCGTTGAAACAGAAGGAAAAAACTCACCTCCACAGAATCTTTTCTTACCACCATCTTCTTTATTCTCCTCTTCCCGAAGTCTTTGCTTCGTTCCCACCACACTTTCTGTTGTGCCCGTTTCTTCTGCTCTGTTTTGTTGTTGTCCTCTGGCCAGTTTCTCCAGATTATCTTTTTTTGCTTGGGCCATTTCCTTTTCTTTAAACATTGCCGCTTCTTCATTAGGCCCATTTGGTTTTTTAATTGGGCTTGTCACCTCTTGGCACCCTTTTTTCTGTTTGGCCCTTTTAGTCTCTTGTGGGTCCCAATCATTGCTATAAACTGATTTCTCATAGTCAACAATAATGTACGACTCCTTCCAACCTTCCTTTTGTTTTCTTTCGTGGGCACCCACATTTTCTCGTCTGTCCGTATCTTCTTTGTTTCTCTGGTTTTGAATTTGAATTTGAAAATCCTTCTCTAGGAAGTTTCCATCTCCATCGGCCATCACATCAGTCAGGCTTACATCACCGTTTCTCTTTTCAGGAAACTTTCTCGCTTCTTGGTTTTGCCCCATCCCTTCTTGCCTCCGGTCGATCTCCATCCTGAGGACTGCATTTTGCCTTCTTTCTTCTGAATCTTGGTTAACATTTGGCATTGCATAAGCTTTTTCTGGGCCATTTTTTGAACTGCCTCCTTTATTTCCCCCTTGAGCTCTTAGCCATTCCCCATACTGCTGGGGTTCGTTTGTATTATTCCTTCCCAACTGACAGTGGCGATCATCGTGTCCCAGAATCCTACATAGAAAGCAGAATATAGGTAACCTTTCATATCGGAAAAATATCCGATGTTCCTCACCCTCCGGACTAGCCACCACACCACACCGCCTTAGAGGTTTGTTCAAAGGAATCTCCACCCTGATTCTCATATATTTTGCTTGGTCCGAAGACCAAGATCTAGAATCTGCCATCACAAATTTTCCAATACCATTCCCTATATCTTTTCCAGTTTTCTCAGACATCATATCAAAGGGGAGACCCCATACCTGTAGCCAGAATGGTGAGTGGGTGAAGATGATGTTATTTGCAGTCATTCCTCTTTTCCATCTTTGAAGTAGAAGGAGATTATTTTCAAAATTCCATGGGCCGTTTGATTCCACCCATTTCAGTTGGTGCTCGTTTGAAAACTTGAACTGGTAAATGTCGTTCCCAACCTCTATAATCCTTAGATCTGGGCCCACTTTCCAAGCCAGGCGTAGAGTATTCTTCAAAGCTCTCTAGTTCTGCTTCCTGTCTGTTAATAAGCGCCCCATCAGACTAAGTGAGCATTCCTCCAGCAACTCAAATCTGCCATCCCCTGAGACAGGGATATGGACTTCTTCTTCCTTAGTTAACCGCATATGCTTCATCCCTTCTATTAGATCTTGTTCCATTTTTACTTGAAGAGACAAGGGCCCGTTGCCCACCGGAGTAGGCTGAATAAAAGTGTCTGAAAAAAACTAGTCAAAGAGAAGAAGAAAATTTTGGATTTTCTGAATTAAGAGAGGAAAAGAAAACACCTAAACTTTTTGAGAAGATAAGTCTGAAAAGATTAGTCACAGAAGAAAGGTTTTTTTTGGATTTTTCTGATTGGAAAGAGAAAAAAAACTCCTAAGACTTTTAGAGAGGAAAGTACTCGAGTAACCTCGAGAGGAAACAAACTCCTACACGGGAGAGAAAACTTTTTTAGTCGAGTATAAGCCTCTTGTCAAAAGCCCATGGGCCTTTAGCGATAATCTCTTTAATGTCGCATTCCTGTGTGAAAACAACTAGATAAAGGTTGACCATCACTTCTTTATTAGATACCCTATGTTGACAACGCCACAGTTGAGGTAGAGTAGCTTTGAAAGCTTCTCTGTTGTAATCCTTGTGAATTTGGAGCTTTCCTAATGAGAATAAATTGGGTCCGGAGCTGGCGTAAAACCAGTGTTTTACGCCAGCCAATGAGACCACGCCACATCAATATTTCAGTGAAAGCCAAAAACACCCTACCGCAGACAATAACATCACTCTTAAATCCCAAATCACAAACACTGATCAAACCAAATTGAAAAATCTCATTTGCAGCTCTGCTTTCTCTTGCCCGAACCTCCACCCCACCACACATCGACGCACGCCGCCATACAAGCCACCGGATTCGTTGCTGGAGCTTGTAAACATGCTGAAGCTGCCGTGATCTTGGTTTCACGATTCCAAGATTTGTTTTTTAATGATTTGCCCTTTTTCCCCATTTAGATTTCGAATTATTGATGGTTTGGATTTTTTTTGGGATCTTAATAACTTGATTTGTTATGGGTTTTCTGTATTTTGGTATCTTGATTGGTGGAGAAGCAGTGACTTCACAACAAAGATAGTGAAATGGATGGAGCTCCAGAAGCGAATGCGGATCTACGAGCCAGCATGGTCTTGGTGGGGTACAACTTTCATGGTTTGTGTAGAGATTTGCATCCTGGTCTAGTGAGTCTCTTGCATTGGAGTGGGAAAGGCAAGCCATGGGCTTGACTTGATGCTAACTGGCCTTGCCCTTTGGATGCGGTGTGGGCACCTTATGATCTGTTACAAACTTAGTTCGCTCTTGAGTCTTAAAAATGGTTTTTTTTTTTTTTTTTAGCCTTGCCTTGGAATCGTGAAACCATCGGCGGCTCTAAACACTGGTTTTAAAAGAAGAAGTGAATAAACAAAAAAGAAAGTACTTCAAAAAGCAAGGACACATTGGCAGATCTGATTTTTACAAGTTCGGATTTTTTTTTTTTTTTTTTGTTTAATTTGCAAAAGAAATATTGGTTTTATTAAATTGTTGACGTGGCGTGGTCTCATTGGCTGGCATAAAACATTGGTTTTACGCCAACTCCGGACTCAATTTATTCTCTTTCCTAATAGGCTGAATTTTTCCATATGCTGAGAATAGGCCACTTCATTCGATTTTATCACCAATTCACCTTCATCTTCCTTTGACAAACGAAGCTTTTTCCACATCTCTTCCAAATCCGAATCCACAGATAAAAACCAAAACGTATTTGGCAAATAACCAAAGCTTAGCACTCACCAATGAAAATCTTAGACCGATGAAGCCAATTAGAAGAAAACAAAAGAAAGGGTAGATACCTCCCCTACAGCAATCTGTACACAAGATCTGAGAGGTTAAAGAGCTTGTAGAAAAACGAGTTTTAAGCTCCTACATACTATAGTCTACAAAGAGACCTAGAGGGGACAAGGAGTTTTTCTATTTTTAATATAATAGACTTTGAGTAGCAAAGAAAAAAAAAATTCCTCTTCTCAATAATTCCACTTTAATTTGAATAGATTAGTTCTTATCAACAAATTTAGGTGTCACAAGTGATCCTTTATTTTAAATTGATATGTAAAATTAAAAATATATATGAATTTTAATTTAATTATATATATAGACGATTTACAAAAGCTGTCCTAACCCAAAGCAAATAATTATAGGTGTCTATTATACTTTTATACAATATCATATAAAAGTATATAATAAAAATAAGATTGGGACTAAAAAAGACATGGTTGTGCGAAGTGAATTTTTTTTTTTTTTTTTTTTTTGTGAAAAATCGTTAAACTCTAATCATTTACACGATAGTTTCTCTTAGATTAAATTCTAACTATCAGACGACTTTTAATCATCAGGATAGTTTACTCTATGTAAAACTTGATTGCATATTTAAGTTTCAAGAAATTTAAAAATGCTAGTTTAATTAATATTTCGTTACCAAAAGTTACACGTAATTAAAAAAAAAAAAATTTATTTTAATTATATATGTGTTCTAAACTTCTAATATGGTTGGACTCACATAGTACATATTCTGCTTGCCTTAAATGACTCAATATATGCATGTATTATGTGTCATCATTTTTTTTTTCATGTCGCTTACTAATAATTAAAATAGTTGATTTATTTGAGGTAAAGTTCGTCACCCACTAATTATTTAAACATTTGTATGATATAAGTTAATTATTTTCTATGTAATTTATATATAACTAATTTTTTTATTTACATATATTTTTAATAGGAGCAATATATTTGATGGCCTAATAAATTTCAAACACATATTTGCATTGACCGATCAAGCAGTGAGATCAAGAGTTTTCTCTCTAATAACGTGAAAAAGTTGATCCCCCAAATAGTACCTACCCACACAGTAAGTATTTTACATGGAACATAATATAATTTTTGCAGCATAATATATCAAAAAGCAGTGCGTATCAATCATGAATATCCTAGTCTCACATCAACCTGTCTTCAAACTTCTTCCTTTAGATTCAGTTTATTCACAACTCTAGATTCAAACCACTCTTCCTTTAGATTCAGCCATGTTGTTTCCTTTAGATTCAGCCAAGTTGCTCCACATACCTCCAAAGTCCCTAGGTCATAGCAAATTTGAAAATCATTAAGAATTGTTTTTAAGGAGACACAAATTTCACTTTCTAGTCCTAAAATTTGACAATTCTACTGCCAAAGCAAGAAATCCATAAAGAACTAGATACGAGTTACAATTGTGTTTATAAGCCTTTTCTGTGCAACAAAATGAAAACCAAAAAAGCAATAAAAGCTTCAACTGTAGCACATCTTCAAAAAATAAAATAAAATAAAATTCATGAACCACCGCACCAAATTTAGATGTATTAGATTTACCTTTTGTTTTTTAGGAAAAAATTTTGCCCAACAAGTATATAACGTTTGGTTTAAATGGATCAAGTTTGTAGATTCTTGTGTGCAGATCGTAAAGTTCCGATAGTGTCTTTCAATATACATGTGTAACCAAATTGTTTAAAAGTGTAAGACTTACTTAAGATCCTCAGCCAACTCCCCCAAAGTCATAGAATTTACTGCCCCTCCTTTCTTGAGAATTATGTGATAGATTCCAGCCATCCTGTTGAGAAATTTTTTTAAATAAAATGAGAATAATAATAGAAACAACCATATTGGTTCCACCAAGGTGCAAAAAAGGAACACCATGTCAATGCAAAATCTCTATAATAAAAGTCATACAATATCAACAAACCCAAAAGGCATAAAAATATGCAAATTCCATAGACATGTATCCTTCCTGAGGCATCAACAAGCTTAATTGTGTAATAGTGTTAGGATAACATGGTTGGGCATGATTGTATTGATTAGCAATTGGTTGAACATCATAAATCTAAATGTAGAACATGAGAGTTTCAACACACATGCAGGTGTGCACACATAAAACCACCACATAAATAAGAAAGACTTTAAATACAAATTAGTTCCCCAAAGTTTTCATGCGCTGTATTTTTTATTGATCTTTTTTTATGTAAATTACACAGTCCTGCCTTGAGATTTTTTGCAATTACACTGCCCAAACATTTAATGAAATAATACTCCCCCCGAGGTTTGTGTAAATACAACAATTAAGTCCTTCTCAAACTGTTATTTTATTAACTGAACATTCCTCTTTTTTAAAAAAAATATATATTGTGACCTAAACTATGGACAAAAAGACACTAGCCTCCTTTGATGTTTGTTGATAAACGGTCCCTCCATACTCATAGTTTAGTTACTGTCGCTTATAATTATCCCATGGACAATAAAGAAGATAAATGTGAGAGAGAGAGAGAGAGAGAGAGAGAGAGAGAATGGGTGATGCGGACAAAGAAGAGATCAAGGAAAAAAGAAGATTAAATATACAAAGATTCAAGAATTGTGGTCTAGATTTGATGTTGAACCTTCTTAGCACTTTTAATAGGTTATTTTAGTTATTATTGTCTTAGTATTAGTAGGCTATTTTAGTTATTATTGTCTTAGTATTGAGTCTTTTAGGTTGGGAAGCGGTTAGATCAGTTATAATTAAGTTAAAAAAGAATAAGGGAAATTTGGTAATTTCCAGCTGGAAAGGGCTGTCCTAGAGGTCCAGGAGTCTTATTTTATGTTTTGAGTCCTCCTAGTTGGTTTAGGAGTTATTAAGTCCTTTTCTTTGTATTATTATTCCCATTCATTCTAAGAATATGTTATTTAGAGTCCAAGTCCTTCTAGGAAAGAGATTAACAAGAGCCTCTATAAAAACGCTCTATTGTAGTCAATGTTATTTAATTAGTGATTGATTAATAAAATTCCAGCAGCTTATTTAAAGCCTTGAGGGTGTGATTGCCTAGTGTTTAATCTTTCTAATTTACTGTTTACAGCCCCAAAACAGACATCAATATTCATTCTTTTCTAACCTAAAACTCTTCTTTTTTTTTTTTTTGATAGATAAACAGGAAATTTTTATAAATGATAGAAAAATGAGGAATATAAGAAGTTCATGATGATGAACAAGAAGCAAAAAAAGGTACAAACAGCACAACAAACAGAGGGAAATCAACAAACTAAGCTAAGAGAGGACAAAAACTCAAAGAGAGGAGCAATCAGTAAAACCCCAACACCAAGACCACTCAAAAAGACTACAATGGCAAAAAAGCTTTAACTCATCCAACATCTTCCCTTTGTCCTCAAAGAATCGACGATTTCATTCCAACCACACAATCCACATTAAGCACCCCGGAACCAAGTTCCTAATTTCTGCGTTGTGCTTCCCAAGCCACTGATGCTAGCAAGATAACAAACTTGCCACTTGAATACCAAAGGCCGGAAGCATAGAAGTCCAAAGGGAGTGGGTAACAGGACAATGAAGAAGAAGGTGGTTAACCGACTCCCCATCACAACAACACATACAACACTTATTAGTCAAAGGGCAGCCCTTTAGCATTAGATTATCCAAAGTAAGGATCTGACCATGAGTGGCAGTCCACAGAAAGAACGCCAAGCGCTTTGGAATCAATCCTTACTCAAAACTCATTAAGAAACCTAGTATAGTGCTGAATTCTAAAAGATCCTACATCAATGGGTGTAGAACACGTCCTTATTATGGTAGGTGAAGAAAGGAACAAAGTTTCCTCCAACAATTTGAAGGAATCTTCTTCAGCTTATTACGTGGTGATTTATAAAATTTCCTGCATGTATTATTTAAACAAACCATATGATTCATCAAAAAGATCATGTGGCTAAAAACATGTGGATAATCATTTTAACTGGCCGTAGCGGGCTGGAGGAAAATTCCTCCAAACCGTTTGGAGGCAAACATTTTTCGTGTGGGAAATTCATACCAAGTCAGTGCATGTGTTGGGCACGATAAACTGCCCTTATGTCAAGAATATGCTAGTTCTAAACATTAAAGAGGTTCAAATGTTGTTCATTGTAGGTGCTATGCTCTAAAAAATTATCAAAGGAATTAAACAAAGACAATGTATTGAGGTTCTTATCATTCTTAACAATGATTTTTTTTTTTTAGTAAGTAGGAAGATTTATTGATATAAAAAAGGGACACCCTAGTACACAAGGAGTGTACAGGGATCACATACAAAAATTACAAGAATCAAGAAAATCAATGATAGAAGAGAATGATTGGTTTCGCAAGACAAACGGTCAATCCAAAAGAGTTTTAAAGAAAAATAACTTGAGGTCTAGCATTGGTTCTCTCAGTATCTTCAAAACACCTACGGTTTCTTTCCCTCCAAAAGACACCACATTAAACAATGGGGAATAGCTATCCATAAATGACCATTTCGATGGCAACCAAACTGCCTTGCCAGCCAGCAAGGAGCCCCACAACTGACTTTGGCATAACCCAACTTCCTCCATATAAACCGAAAGTCATAGACCACAAATCCATAGCAACCGGACATTGAAATTTTATTTAACAGGTCAAGTTTTTCTCATTCCTTAAATTTAGGTAACAGGTCAAGTTTTTAAGTCCAAAATATATATAGGCAGTCAAGAAAATAATAGTTTTTTCAAATCATTGCTTAGTTCAAGCATTGCTGGATCTGCAAGCATTTTCTGCATTTGGGTAGTTTTGTCCAATATAATTAAATGTTGAAAACATGTTAGAATTTTGCAACGAGTCGAGATCAAATTTCATTCTAATACCAAGTTAGAATCTCAAAAGATAAAGAATAGATAACACAGTGTAGTCAAAGGCAAAAGACCGCCTTATGACATAAGGAAGCCATCTGGTCCAGGGGAATTATCTCCATTAAAGCCCCTTATTACCTCAAGAATTTATGCTGGCCTTATGACATAAGGAAGCCATCTGGTCCAGGGGAATTATCTCCATTAAAGGCCCTTATTACCTCAAGAATTTATGCTTCCTCGAAAGGCCTTTACAACCATACAGCCTTCCCCCTAGAAAGCCTAGGGAACTCTAATACATCTGGGAAGGATCTAGAGACTTGCTGCTCAGAATACAAACTCCTATAAAAACGAGTGAACAAACTCCTATAAAAATGAGTGATACATTAAATAATGCTGTCCTGACTAGATGTCAAGGTCCCATCAACCATAATACTTGTAATACTGTTATTTCTGCGATTAGAATTTGCCATGCGGCAGAAGAACTTTGTATAAGAATCCCCTTCGCTCAAATTCAGCACCCTGGAATTCTTTCTCCAACTGATTTCTACTAACAGTGTAGTCTTTTCAATTGCATATTTTTCCTCACTCGATAAAAGGTATATTTCTGCTTTAACATCCAAGGCATTCAACTCATTCCACAATATTTGTTTCTTGGCTAACATTACCAAACTCCACTTCATTCCACTGTTTTAAACCCAATCTTCAGCGCTTTTAACTTCATGGCCAAAATATAACTAGGAGTCCCCGGAAAAAATAAGTTTTCCCACCAAGATTTCACCATTTCCACAAACCCCTTTGCTTTCAACCACATGTTTTCAAAATGAAAAGGTCAACGCATTTTTGTTGATTCCCTCCATCTAAAAGAACAGGGAAGATCAGATAAAACTCTCGGCAACCTTCTTTGAGAGATGTAAGGGAACTAAACATCCCAGTGTTGAGAAAAAGGAACCCATCTAATCTAGAGACTAAAGAAGAAGTAGACCAAGTGTAAAGGCCACCCTCCAAAGGAGTGTCTAATATACCATGAGAAGAAATGAAATCAGAGAAATTATGCATAGCTTGGGTGAAATTTTCAGCTCCTAATCTCTCTGAAGGAAAACAGACAACGTTAAAATCTCCACCCGTCAACTAAAAATGCCTGCCAATTCCTCCCACATTAAGTACCACATACTGTTTAAGTTTGGACCATAAACACTGGTAAGAGCCCATTCAAGTTGGTCACCTACATTTTTAAATCTACAAGACACCGAATACTGACCCAGAGCTTCCTCCACTTTTTCTACCACCCTACGATCCCACATAATCAAAACACCACCCAAGGCACCATCAGAGCCCTAATATAACCAATCTACATAAGGACAACCCAAATACTTCTAACCAAACCTCTTGTAATCAACTCCAACTTGGTCTCCTGCAAATAAACAGTATCAACTTTCCATGAGCACAAAAAATTTCTATTTTGGAGCCTTTTGTCTCCCTCATTCAAGCCTCTCACATTCCACAATAAAATCTTCAAATTCATTGAGAAATAATAAGATTCTTATCCCCTAGTAGTTCCCTGTCACTTTGTCTATGATTCACCATAATTAATGGAACTGAATAAACCCCTCAGTTCTTGAGTCCCTTTCCCCACAACTTCAGACCCCTGTTTCTATTTCCTAGCTTCATCTGCCCTCTCCGGCATCACATGTTCAACAGCCAACAAAAATTTTGAAACTTGAACCTCTAGACCCTTAAGAGATGTCCCAAAAAGTTGTGTTAATTTACAAAAGCTGCCATTTATGCCGCTTTTCTCTTTAGCTTCACTCAGGCATCGCTTTTAGTGCCTCAAACATATTTCCAATCGACTAAGCGCCAAGGGCATGCACCTCAGTAAAAATGCCTAGCCTCAGGGCCTTTGAGGCGCCTTGGCAGCGCCTTGCCTCCCGCAGTCACCTAGGCGAGTGCACAAATTGCCTATAACTACATTGAGAGAACACTGTAGAGAGAAGAGAAAGCACCATATCTACAGAAGAAAGCCTAATCGGCTACTTATTCACTATTTAGGATGGTGCATACAAGAAACCCTAATATAGCAATAAGGTTAACCCGAGTTGGGTCTACAACATACTTGGTCCGCTTGAGACATTGCATCTTTAAACACATAAACCATAGTGTCTTTAACACTCCCCCCTCAAACTCAAGGTAAAATCTTGGTGATGCCTTCCGGTTGAAATAAAAGCTAAAGGTGACTATGAACAACTAGATTGGATGGAAAGTGGATCGAACACAATATAGAACAAGCTGTGCAAATTGTGTACTCCAGCAATGGACGACGACACATCGACAACAAATGAACGTCAGAATATTGCAACAGGGGCTAAGGACAACTGGTCCAATGCCCAAATAGTGGCTACTATGATCGAAGGACGACTACACTGGTAGCCAAAGGGCATAGGACGAGGTCATAATGAAGCACAAGATCAAGTTGGAGAATTTTGCATAGGTTGAACCCAAAATAAAAAATAAAAAACCTAAGGGGAAGGTCCCTTAAATGGTAAAAAGGATCCCCAAAATCAAAATCTACGGAAAGGAAAAAAAGAAGTGACACGTCCTCTGCACCATCTTGGACATAATGTATTCATGTTGAAGTTTTTTATAGTCACGTGAGTCATCATGCTATTAAAACACCATCATGATCTCAACATTATCATATTAGGCATAATGCAATCCTACTCATTCCCTTTAATGGGTAATTATAAGAGAAATTTGATAGTAAAAGTGACAAAGGGTAATTGTTTGGGACTTTTATTGTGAATGTAAGTCTTTTAAGGTCCAATCACGTTAATTCATTTTTTTGATAGGTTCAAATCACATTAATTCATTGGATTCTCTCTCTCACATATTGCCTTTTGATTTCTTACCATTTTTTTTGCCATTTATTTTAACAATAGCCTAGCCTCATATTTATGGGGCCATGGTAAATATGATGATCGTGAAAACCAACTTGACAACAAATTATAAACTTTAGGGTTAGCATTGCTACAATAAGAACTACAAGACGACTTTAATGATGAAAACAAAAAAGGACTACAAGGACCTTATTGATGGTCAGGCTACATTTTGGGGGATCCAAATGTAGTTTAGCCAACACAAAATTAATTGATCTAATCCCCTACTTTCAATTCACAAGAAACTGTCCACATGTAAAACCACGACGTAAATGAATAATTAACCTGTCCAATCATGATTACGCTAGGCAGAACTAAGGAGATACCATGCCAACAACCTGGATTCATTCCTTATACTAAAAAGGCATTACATATTATATAAGAAGCATGTGCACCCAAAGATTCCTGTGAATTAGATTTTTTTTTTTATCAAAAAAATATATATATATAATGTACCAAAAGAAATATGTAAATTTATAAGGTACAAGTGAAATAAAAATTAGTAATTTATGGTGTTGGGTGAGATGGAAGAGTTATCTTTAAGAAAGAAGCATTTAAGGAAGGTGTAACAAAAATTGTCAAGGTCTTCGGCTGCATGATTCTAAATTTTCTTGTAGAATGAAGTGATAGTAGAAGGAAAATAACTTTGAATAATTAAAAATAATATAAAAAAAAAACCAAAAATAAACAAACTATTAGCAACTCAATTACCCCTCCATGAACAAAATAAAAATTCCGTTCTCAAAAGTAAAAATAGAATAAAAAATTATAAAATTATCTCCTTACAAAAATCCTAAAAGTCACCAATTTAGTGAGCGTTTGGATACGCCAGCATATGCGTTGAAGCTGGCGTTTGGTGTTTTGTGTGGGTCCCGTGAAGTACCTTCATTCAGCAATTTTTTCTTTAAAATTGGGTCCTACGGCATTATTCACACATTTAAAAATTATCTTGCTACAGTGTTTTCAGTTTTCAGTTTTCAGCAATAAGCGGTATCCAAACGCATCCTTAATAATTTTGAAACTGTACTAAATAAGACAAACTATTAAACTCCTAAATTACCACAATTGAACACATGTCTTGCATATTATAAACTGACATAATATAAAATCCAAGATAAGCACATGTTCAACCCCCATTTATATGGATTCCTCATACAAAAAGCTCATAGTAAGTGGGAACACATAAGAAAGTACAAAATTTCATTCAATCATGACAAGTGAGTCCAAGAATCAACATGAATGAGTCATGATTGTTGGTGCTTTACACGTATCATCCCATCATATCTACAACATTATAATAAATAACTTCCACCCTATCTCATTTCTATGGTAAGCCCTAGGTAGTCAAAGGCGAAAGGTTGCCTTATGGCACCAAGGCCTTATATCGCCCAAGGCATGAGTCAACAACAAGGTGCTAGCCTGAGTAAAGCAAGGCGTCAAATTCTTAATATATTTATAATACATATAGAACTTAAATCATATATACCTAGTGTATTAAAATATTATAATGAAATGTTTTTCAATGTGTTGCATGAAGAAATTAGGTCTATCAAATTATTTCAAATAGGATTAACATGGATTAGGCTCTTTAGTGATTCTATCAATAGATTTTACAACAAGCTTCTATATAACAATAAGTTCTACAACAAATTTGAGTAAATTAAGTTATGCCTTTTTAAATTAATAATCTAATAGTAGGTTTCACAACAAACTTCTGTAAAAAAAATAATAATAATAAATTAATTAATTAAATTACAATTTTAAAAAAAAAAAAAAAAAAAACTGAGGCTCACACCTTAGCACCTTTTACTTTTTTGATAGCGCCTTGCTCTCCTAGGCTCTAAAGGCAAGCGCCTCACTAAGGCGCCTAGGTGAGCGTCCGACTCGCCGTTGACTACAATGGGTAAGCCTATAAATCCAATTGAAAGGTCTGACAAAAATTATTAATTTATTATTAAGTCCTTAAAAACAATTACCGTTAAAGCAGCCGCTATATAAATGCCGAATTCCAGAAGGCACCAAACCTATTTTGAAAACATATACAGTACCAAGAACTCCAAGACCTGCCAAAGGAAAGGCCAACTAAGCTAAATTGATGCATATAAATTTTAGGTGATTCTAGGCAATTAGCCCCAATTTCAAAACAATATAGTTAGTAGGCACCAGAATGAAAGAATATAGATTAGTAACATCTCGACTCTCAGAGGGTCGATTTTGGACCTACAAATCGAGTCTTTAAGGGTCGATTTACAGGGTCTGATCCGTCTGATGTGGCATTTATATCCACGTGGATACTACTTGAAAATCGAGTCTTAGAGACTCGATTTACAAGCCAAAAAAACAAAAAAAAAAATCCAAGTCTTTCACACTTCCCATCTCATCCGAGCCAAAAAAACAAAAAAAAATCTAAGTCTTTCACACTTCCCATCTCATCAGAGAAAAAATAAAGAGAAAAAAAATCCCAGATCGCAGAAAGAGAGAGAGAGAGAGAGAGAGAAAAAAAAAAAAAAAAAAAAAAAACCCAGCGCGGCCTGGGTCGCGCCCAGGTCGCGCGGCCTTCGCGCCGCCTGGATCCATCAAACCCAAAAATAAAAAAAGAAGAAGAAGGATTGCAGATCAAGTGAGAGGCTAAGAGCGGAGAGAGAGGGGAGAAAGGTGAAAAAGAAAAAAAAAAAGAAAAGAGAGAGCAGGAGGCAAAGGATTAGCAAAACATTTTACATAAAGAATGGAAATCGAGTCTCTAAGACTCGATTTCCAAGTGGCAGTTACGTGGAAAAATTGCCACATCAGATCAAATCATGCTATAAAAATCGACACGCAAAGAGTCGATTTATAGCCCAAAATCGACTCTTTGAAAATCGAGATGCTAGTAAAGAATATAGTTTCAAAACGGTGCCTACTAACTATATTGTTTTGAAATTGGGGCTAATTGCCTAGAACTACCTAAATTTTAACTTAGCAGAGTAAGTGCAAATTGTCAACGATAATATTATGCACCAACTTGAGTTTAAATCACATATTGAGTAGATAAGTTAGTACGTGCATATTTAAATCGTAAAAGCAGACATACTCGATTTCTACCTCTCTCTTTTTAGCTAGTAACTCTTTATCTGCCATTGAAGATTCATCTGGTTCAAATCGTTTAACAAGCAAGTCAATATAAGGGAATGGCCCGTCTGGGAAGCAACAATAAAGAAAAGTACCAATTCCGACACAAACCAATGCAAAACAGGATGAGAAGAGGAATTAGGGTTTGGGAAGGAACAAAAAAAAAAAAAAAGAAAGAGACAAAATCCAATTACATGCTAAATAAAAACTAATCAATAAACAAAAAATTCATACAGAATCTCAGAGGCCTGTCCCCAAAGTAAGCGAACGCCATTATATGGGTCGTGAATCTGAAACGAGACCGAGCGTGTGTTGTGTTTTGTTTGGGATGGACTGCGATATGTGTTGTATACCTCCTCTTTTTTCTTTTTTTCTTATTGTGGGTTGGGCTGGCCTTATCAAATAGGCCGACCAAACCCTATATCATATAACTAGCCTCATTGAAGCGCGTGTGCAATAAGACTTTTTTTTTTTTTTTCTTTTTTAGTTGTCATGGCAAAAAAAAAATTAAGCTTTTTTATTTTATACATAATTTTTATTCTAAAAATCTAATTTATAAGTGAATAAATCAATTTAAAATTTAATAAGAGAGTGGTCTTATTTTTTAGGTAATATTTTAGTGGAAGTTAGAGTTGCATTTTTTCCCGATTGTCTTTTAATTATGTCTCTACTTAAACATAAGAATGTAAGGACATTTTTAAACTAAAAAAATGAGAAATCAAAATTGGGGAAGCCCCTTAAATAGTAGTATGATTACTAATTTGGTAAATATGAGTATAAAATTCATCTAAGAGGTTACGCATAATTATTTAAAATTCAATACATCATCACAAAAAAAAAAAAAAAAAAAAAAAAAAAACGCAATACATCCTACCACGTCTAATAACATTTCTATAAACTTTAAGTCGGGTTGAATTTTAAGATAAGTATTAAAATTAATTGAGTGTGATTGTGTCTATTTTTTAATATGTGATATGATGATGAGACATGTTTTTTTTTAATAAGTAAATGATGACGTGGTGTGTTAAGATTGGAGGGTGTAAAAGTTAGGTTTTGCACCACGTTCTTATAGAATTTAATCTCAATACTTTACCACCTAAAACTATATTCTTTATTATATTTTATACCTTAAGCTTTTCGAATGTATATTTTTATACCCTAAACTATAATCCTTTTCACACTTTCACCCCAACATCATTTGTTGTTATCTTGGGTTGAAAAATATGGCACTATGTGAAAATATGGCCTGAATGGGAAGTGATACGCAAGATAAACACCAATTCCGGCAAAAATATGATGAGAAGAAGAATTAGGGTTTGGGAAAGGAAAAAAAAAAGAAGAAGGGAAAATCCAATTACATGATAAATAAAAACTAATCAATAAACAAAAATTCATTCCAGCTCTCACAAAGTTAGATGATATTGTGCATTTTGGAGAGATAGATCGCAAATCTAAACCAAATGCGATATATAAATGTGTGTGTGTGTGTGTGTGTGTGTGTGTGTGTGTGTGTGTGAGAGAGAGAGAGAGAGAGAGAGAGAGAGAGTGTGTGTGTGTGTGTGTGTTTTATAGGTTGGGCAAGCCTTATTAGATAGTAGTCTAGTTTCAACCTGGTCCACATCTCTGCCATCTTTATTTAATGTTTTAAATTAGGAATACCTTTTTTGTGATAATAAAGGGTTTTTTTATTTAAAAGAAGGTTGTAACTTTATTAAAAACTAGGAAGCAAGCTAAGATTACAGCATTTAGGTGTGGAGAAAACTTCTTTCATGCACATCAATAAATCACTAACTTGTCTAGCATGTCTAGCAAAATTGGAGAGATGGATCGTGAATCTGAAGTAAATGCGATATATGAAACTCAAGACCGAGTGTGTGTGCGCGAGCGAGCACACGTACTTGTGTGTGTGTGTGTGTGTGTGTGTGTTATTTTATTTTATTTTTTTCTTTTAGGTTGGGCCAAGCCTTATTAGATAGGAGTCTAGTTTTATCCCAATCCACATCTTTGCCATCTCTATTTCATGTTTTAAATTAAGAATATCTTTTTTTTGTTAATAAAGGTATTTTTTTAGATGAAGATGTAACTTTATTGGAAACTAGGGAGCCAGTTAAGATTACAACATTTAGATGTAGAGAAACATCTTTCATCCACATCAATAAATCATTAACTTGTCTAGAATGTCTAGCAAGATTGGAGAGATGGATCATGAATTTGAAACAAACGCGATTTATGAAACCTGAAACTAAGTGTGGTTGTTGTTGTTGTTGTTGTTGTTTTTTTTTTTTTTTTTTTTTTTTTTTCCTTTTAGGTTGGGTCGGGCCTTATTAGATATGAGTCCAGTTTCACCCTTGTCTACATCTTTGTCATCTCTATTTAATGTTTTACATTAGGAATATCTTTTTTTTCTTTTGTTTTAAAGGTTTTTTTTCTATAGAAGAAGGTTGTAACTTTATTGAAAACTAGGAAGCCGACTAAGATTATAACATTTAGGTGTGGAGAAATATCTTTCATCCACATCAATAAATCACTAACTTGTCTAGCAAAATTAGAGAGATTGATCGTGAATCTGAAACAAATGCGATATATGAAACCCAAGATCGTGTGTGTGTGTGTGTGTGTGTGTGTTTCTTTTAGGTTGGGTCAGGCCTTATTAGATAGGAGTCCAGTTTCAGCCATGTTTTGAATTATGAATATATTTTTTTTGTTAATAAAGGATTTTATTTAGAAGAATGTTGTAACTTTATTGAAAATTAAGAAGCCAGTTAAGATTACAACATTTAGGCATGGAGAAACATATTTCACTCACATCAATAAATCACTAACTTGTCTAGCATGTCTAACAACATTGGAGAGATGGATCGTGAATCTGAAACAAACATGATATATGAAACTTGAGACCGAATGTGTTTCTCTTTTTTTCTTTTAAGTTGGGCCATGTCTAGATAGGAGTCAAGTTTTAGCCTAGTCCACATCTTTGCTATCTCTATTTTATGTTTTAAATTAGGAATATATATATACATATATATATATATATGTATTAATAGAGGGTTTTTTAAAAAAACATTTAGAAGAAGGTTGTAAGTTTATTGAAAACTAGGAAGCTAGCTAAGATAACAACATTTAGGCATGGAGAAACATCTTGCATCCACATCATTAAACGACCAACTTGTCTTGCATATAGCAAGATTGTGAGCTACAAAATTGTCATGTCTCTTAGAGGATTCTACTATTAACTTCACATTGTCACTATGAGCTTGCTAAGTCCTTTTCGGTTTTGTCAATAATAGTGCATCTCAAAGCCACTCTCTGGAGCATATGTAATACTATATGTATAACCGTGAAAGATATTTTGTGCAAAAGACTATGAGGTTCTTAAGAATAGCCAGGTCCTATGTGTTTAATCCCAGGTAAGAGTACTATTATCAAGTGTGCTAAATGCTAAATTTTTAGGATTGGTTATTTTTTATTCAATGTTTTCTCTCTCTTTTTTATCATTGGGGACTTGGGGAATAATTAATAATAGTAAAACATTATCTCTTGTCGTGATGTTACATTACATCGTAATATTATATTATTGGAGTCTAACATTAATGTAATCTCAATACAATAATACAACATTACATTGTTTAGGATAATAATGAGATTAAAGTGATGTGATATAAACGAAATGAGTTCCATGGCTTTGAAGCTCGACATGAGCAAAGCATATGACCGGATGGAATGGGTGTTCTTAGAAAAATTGATGGCTAAAGTGGGTTTTGGTAAAAAATTGATAAACATTGTCAACTCTTGTATTCGGTCTATATCTTTCTTAGTTATGATCAATGGTGCTCCTCATGGTCTTTTCCATCCTCAAAGAGGTCTCCATCAAGGTGACCCATTATCACCTTACCTCTTTCTTTTATGTGCAGAAGTTCTACACACTCTCATTCAATAGGCGGAAGAATGCGGCGCAATAAAAGGGGTCTCATTATGCCAAGATGGTCCTAAAATTTTACACCTCTTCTTTGTTGATGACAGCCTACTATTTTGCCAAGTAAATGTTCATAACTACATTGCTGTACTGGAGTTACTGGACACATATGAACAAGCCTCAGGACAATAATAAACCGAGAGAAAACACAACTCTTCTTCAGCTCAAATACCGATCCCTATGCTCAGTCCACAATCAAAGAAATGCTAGGTGTTTCGACCACTTCTCACTTTAAGAAAAACCTAGGCCTCCCCTCATTTATTGGTCGGGCAAAGAGACAAAGTTTTAGCTATATACGTGAGAGAATATAGCATAAAATACAAGGCTGGAAAGAAAAACTCCTACCTCAAGCGGGTCATGAAGTACCGATAAAAGCCATCTTACAAGCCATGCCCATTTACACTATGAAATGCTTTAAAGTTCCAATGAACTTATGCAGGGATATTGAAGCTCTTATTCTGAAATTTTGGTGGGAACGTAACGGGAAAAACAAGAAAATCCATTGGATGGCATGAAACAAGCTATGCAAACTAAAGGCCTAAGGAGGATTAGGATTCCATGACATTGAAAACTTTAACCTAGCATTGCAATGAATCACTACCAACAAAAAAGAACCTTTTTCAGAGATAGGTGACAGAAACGCAACATGCAACGAATGCAGAGAAGAGGTGGAAGATACCATGCATGCACTATGGGGATGTCAGGTAGTCAAAGAAACACGATGGGAGGAAAAACTATGCCGAAATCAACTATCAAAACACTTCCAAACTTTTTGTGACCTTCTAACAGGAAAATTCAATATTGGAGCTCCACACCTAGCAGAAAGGTTCGTCTACATAGCATGGAGCCTTTGTACCAAACGTAATGCAAGTCGAGTGGACTCTCATTATTTACCATATTCCATCATCTACTCAAATGCAGTGAAATGCCTAAATGAATACCATTCATGCTTGGATCATCATGCTAATGCGATCCCACAACCAACCTTGGCACTAGCATGCCATCGTGCAATCATCTTCGAACAAGAGATAGGTCTCTGAGATGTTATCTTTGAAGGAGATTCGAAAACAGTCATCAGCCACCTCAACTCCGAAATCCCAAGTCTGGCTTCTTTCGGTCACATCATTGAGGACTCTCGGTCCCTAGCCAAGTCCTTTAGATCCTACTCATTCATCCACACTAAACGAATGGGTAAAAATGTAGCTGATAAACTAGCCAAACTGGCAACGTGTTGTAATTCCTCTCAAATCTGGTTAGAAGACATCCACTGTGATGCTACCAATTTTGCAATGATGGACAGAAGTCCTTGTTGAATCAATAAAATAACAATATTGTTCTCAAATAAAAAAGATTATGGTAATGTTAGAAAATATAAAATAAACCAAAAATCATAATATTACATCATCATAATGAGCATCACATCAATGGTACATCACAGCAAACTAGGGGGCGTTTGGTTCACCGTAATGTTACATTACACCTTAATGTTACGTTATTATAATTTTACATTAATGTAATCTCAATACAAGAATATAACATCATATTGTTTAGGAAGGTGATGAAATTAAGGTGATATAATATATTTTGTAATTTTAGATTATAGTAGTGTTAAAAAAAATAAAATAAATAAAAAATTTTAAAGTCACATCATCGTAATGCGCATCACATTAAGGACACATCACACAACGAACCAAACACTCCCAATAGTTTCTGCTTGAGCCCCAAGACATTTGCTAAATTATTTTATTTCTACATAATTGCCTCATTTTTTATCCTAGTAGAATTTGGTTTTGTGGTTAGCTTTAACTATTTTTCTTTTCAAAATGATTGTCTGATTGTGACATTCTCCTCTTTTGTTTTGTAGGAGAAATTCTTGAAACTTTTTTTCACTAAATCTGGAGAAATGTTATTTTATCTTGTCTTATTCCCTTTATTGATTTTGCCTACTGCACAATTATATTGATAAAAAACTAACATGTTCTTTCCTTTTTTATTTTGCCTACTCCACAATTATATTGAACAAAAAATAATAGGTTCATGGAATTTTTTATTGGGTTTAAAGACTTTAAAATATATATTGATGTTGACGTGTTGTGTGAGTTCCAATTAACTCAGCTTGTAAAGTCTCTGTTAGTTGAATAAGAGATCTAGGTCTCTTTAAAATAAATGATGTTGACATGTTGTAATTGATACTGAAAAGCTATCTAAACATTTTTTTTTACACAAATCTGTGAATAAGGAGAAAACTCTTAAATAGCAGTATAGAAGAAAGGAAATTTGCTAGAATAAAATAAATATTTGGAAAGAATATGGCATGAAAGTATCATAAATATACCTATAGTTAGCAAAGGAACTAGAGTTTTAATTTTAGAAAAGTACATAGAGGTGCACTCCAATTCAAGCCGAAAGAATTCAAAATCCAAAACTAAACTGAGGGTGTGTTTGTTTGGAGGTGAAATAGGGTAAATGGAAAATTTTGGAGAGAAAATGGGTCTGTGTGTTGTTTGGTTGGGAGGGGGGAAAGAAAACTTTTATGTTGAGCCTAGATATTTTTCACCTAGGCCTACACAAAATTTGTTTCTCCAAAATGAAGAGAAAACTAGGTGGGGGGAGTTTAATGGTGAAATAGCAAAATTACCCATGTGCACTACACATGGGGCAAAGTCCAGTTGCCTTTTTTTCTTTTTTCTTTTTCTTATGGTTTCCTGGGCAACCTTGCATCCTTTTTTCTTCTTCTTTTTTCTTTTGATTTCTTGGGCACGATGCATTGTGTTTTTCTTTTCTTATGGTTTCTTGTGTTTTTCTTTTCTTACGGTTTCTTGACCGCCGCTATAGGTATTTTTTTTTTCCAACATGTATTAAAACCACTATTTTTTTTTTTACAAACCTATTACAAAGAACTTGTAATAGTTTTAGCTCTACTAACACAATACCACAAATGCAACTAATTAACAACACCACAAATGTCTCCAAACTAACGAAATATTAACATAAAAATATATTGTCAAATACATATAACATTGTCTATAACCATTATTAAAGTTCCAAAGTATTTAAACAAATCCTTCAACACTTTTGCAAAAACATGCCTTTGGTACACTTTGGTCTTCAATTCAAGTTCCATCTTCTCTTCCAACACATCAATTCAACACCCTATCATAGCTTTAGGTAGTAACTGAAATATATGTTTGACTGTATATTTGTGTTATCTATATATATACAATATGTACATTTTGTTTAATTGAATAGTTGCTCAAATAGTTTAATCCTGAGAAGTTCCAGTTTTTAGACACAAGATACAATAAAAAAGTTGCTTAATGCCAGAACTGTAGTAATCATAGCAAAAGATAAGGAATAGTCCTCACATTATTGCATACAAAGTGCATCCTAATGACCAAATGTCAGTTCTCTCATCAATATCTGCATGGCTTGGGCAATCCCATAGCTCAGGTGCTCGAAAAGGAGCTAAACAATGTTCAGATGCCCATTCCTACAAAAGAAGCAACATAAATGGCCATCAGCATAATAGAGGATCCAATGGGTTGCTTGAGATGAAAAGTGTTCTCATTTAAACTAGGAAGTCTTGATCAAAATAGCAAATGTAGAGACAAGAGGCTGGCAGCGTCATAACAAGGACATAGAAAATGCAATCAACATTTAAAAATTTTGGAATCAAGAACAAAAGATTAAAAATACAGTTAAAATGTCTGTCTTAATGATATGATATAAATTAATAAGCACACTGATAGAAATCAGCTGCTGAAATGAAGAACATCACAAATATTGAAAAGGAAAGAAGAATGTGGCAAACCAAGCACATGCAACTGTAGCGCCTCTAAACTAGAGTGATTATGCTTATGCCTGAGGCTTGCACAAAGTTGTGAAAATGAATTTCTTTGTTAAAACACTTGTGATGGATTTAAGCAATTTAAAATCAATTTGTAATATAAATATATCCAAAAACACAGCCATTATAAACTAAAAGGAGAAAAAATAAAATTATAAATGCCTTCCAAATAGAATCTTTAACACAAGAAGAGTAAACCATGGACATCCATATTCTAATAACATATCTACCTTGAGCATAGAAAAAAAATGAATGTGCCTCTCAAATAGAAATTAACCAATTAGTTTCAATGATTGCCAGTTTGATGTTAAAGAATGTGTTGATAGAAGATCAAGACAGTAGCATGATATTATAATAATTTTATTCTCCAAAGAAAAGTCCCAAGAAAAACCAATTATCCTAAGCTCAGAAATTAACCTTGTAGTATCAATTGAAGTAAGAAAAAAAATTGGTTATTCCATTCACTTGTCAAAATATATGTAGAACATCTGAGGAAGAAAAGAACTCCTTTTTGGCTTTCATGGCATTTGCATTGTCCAATAAAGTTCCATCCAAATGAACAAGAAATAACAAGTACACTTCATGGTTCCGAGATCCTCTTGGTGTAGGCTACCAATAAAATATTATGTTTGGATAAATACTAAACCATATAATAACTATTTTGTAAAAGAAATTGAATTACCATTTATATTTTCCTATTACCATCTATCCAAAATTCATGGTTCCATAGATGCAAAGATTGCAAGAATGAGTTCCAAAGTAAACATACAATTCATCCAATTCAGAAATTAGATGAGAGATAATTTCAAACAATTTTAAGGAAAAGAAATTAACCAGAGAAAGGATTTGAAACTCTAAGACTCATCATCATTGGACTTATCATCATTGGACTCATTATTATTAGACTCATAAACATCATCTCTAAGCTCTTCATCATCGATAAAGTCTTGTTCAAGCAATTCATCCTCACTGATCAACGGTGTATCATAAATGGTTCATTCTTCATTAACTCGAGCCCAAGCATGATTGTCATTTGCATCATCAGTAGTTATATTGTAAGGGACATTCTCAAGATAGGTACCCACTTCGTCATTATCATCATGTGAAGCATTAATACCAATATCAAACACCTCCCTAAGTTTTGTTTTGATCACCACCGTGCAATCTTTATGTTTCACATCTTTCACGTAAAACACTTGTGAAGCTTGAGATGCTAATACATAAGGCTCGTCAATCAATCGACCATTATGTGTATCAATAGTGAAAAATTGACAAGGGGAAATCCAAACTCATCTTTTTGCATCCTCTCCCACTAATAACGTTAACCCATTAACATTTGAATAGTACATATCAATACTTATCAGAGTAGTTCATCTCAATAATATCGATTAGTACACCATAATAAGTAACACCACCTTCAGTAACAACACAAACTCCATTGTTTTGAGTTTTCCTAGTTACCTCAGAGTCTTTGGTACGAAACTTCACACCATTTATAACATAACGCTTGAATTGTTTTACTTCATTATCTGGATATCAAGCAAGCCATATGACTTTATCAGAGAGTTTCTTTTTCTCATATGCATCCATTGACATTACCTAATATAGATAATGACGTTTATTATAATAAGTATGCTATCTAAAGTGTTATAACCAAGTTATATATATATGCTTTACTTACATAGTTCTTAAACCAGCTGCAGAATTTCTCCATGTGCTGCTTTTGAATAACATCATCGGTTACATGAAAAGGGAAATCAGCCTTAATTTCCACTATGTGTACACTATGTAGACAAACATGTTAGTGTTAAGTTAGAATATTGTACTTGAATGCCATGAAAGAATACACAATGACATATTACTTACTCATAAAATGGGGTGATTTCTTCACAATTGAATAGCACATAACGATGTGCTTGGATCCATGAATTTGAATCCAGTGCAATGCTCACCACCGTACCCATGGATTCCTTGACATTCCTTACAGGCCGATTGAATACAGTTTCAACAAATTTAAAATAACGTGACCAGAATGCTAAGCATTCTTCTGCTATATACCCCTCTGTAATAGAGCTTTCTAGATAAGTTTTAATTATGTACGAAAGACTTAAGTCTTGACAAGTACCTATTGGAAAACCCAAGATCATTAATGAGAAATAGGTGTGAAAAACAATTAATTAGATAGGCAAAGTTACTATACGTGTTACCTCTTTATGGGATACATCCAACGATAATGAACTGGGCCAGCAACTTTGGCTTTGCTAGCCAAATGCATGACTAGTTGTACCATCACTATAATGAAAGAGGGAGAGAATATTCTTTTTAACTCACACAATGTCACTGCAATTCTCTTCTTAAGAGCCCCAAGTTCATCCACATTTAGTACTTTGGAACATATCTCCCGAAAGAAATAAGATAAGCCAATTAAAGGCCTACTCACTTTGGGGGGGCAATGATCTGCGTATTGCTATCGGAAAAAGTAGTTGTATTAAGATATGATTATCATGGCTCTTCATCCCGCTAATCTTGCGTTCTTTGAGTTTAACGCAACGTGAGATGTTTGAAGAATATCCATATGACACTCTTATATCCTTTAAAACTTGTAGAAAACCATCATTTTCACTAGCATTCATATGGTAGCAGACATGTGGCATGCGTGTCTTATCATTCCCAACCTTTTCTAAGTGAAGTTCACTTCTTATACCCATATCCTTTAAGTCTTGACGTGCCTTCGAGGTATCATTTGTCTTGCCATACAAGTTCAACAATATGCCGATTATATTATCGACTACATTCTTTTCAATATGCATCACGTCAAGATTGTGACGCAACATATGGTCCTCCCAATAAGGCAAGGTGAAAAATATACTTCTCTTCTTCCACACAGTTAAGGCTTCCTCTCCTCTTTTTCTTTTGTTGGGCAAATTAACTATTTTCTCCCAAAACACGTGATCAACTATAGTATCCATTTGTAACATGATTTCCTATCCGAATACCGTAATAGGAGCTGATCTCATATCAACATGCCCATTAAATGATTGTTTTTGCTTATATAATTTATGATTACTATCCAAGAATCGCCTATGTCCAATGTAACTAAATTTCCTTCCATATTTCAACCAACAACACTGACTATCATAATTACAAGGGTGACATGTAAGAGCACCTTTGGTACTTTAACCTGAGATATCACCATATGCAAAAAAAAAAAAATCATTTATGGTCCACAATAATACAGCATGTATTTGGAATGATTTTTTGGAAGACACATCAAACGTTTTTACTCCAACATCCCATCAGTTCTTCTACTAGAGGTTGTAAGTACACATCTATATCGTTTCTGGGGGAGGTTGGACCGGGAATTAATAATGATAGCATGAAAGAAGCCTTTTTCATGCACATTCATAGAGGGAGATTGTATGGGATCAAAATGACAGGCCATTTACTATGAGTACTACTTATATTTCCATACTAGTTAAATCTATTGGCTGCTAATTCAAGCCTCACATTACGAGGCTCGGATGAGAACTCTATGTACTTAGAGTCAAATGATTTCCAAGCTTTAGAATCAGCAAGATGCGTTAGTAACCTGTCATTCACACGACCTTTGGCATGTCACTTCATATGCTTGGTTGTTTCAAGAGACATAAATAGTCGTTGCAATTTTGGCTTTAAGGGGAACCACCATAGGATCTTTGCAGGTTTCTTCTTTTTTTTCTTGGAGGAAGCATTCGTACTTTGTTGACCTTTAGACTCATTACTTTCCCATCTTGAACGGTTACAGTTCGGACAAGCTTTAAGATTGGCATTCTCCTTCCAATATAAAATACAATTTTTAGGACAGACATGAATCTTCTCATAGCTCAAGCCCAAATCCTTAATAATCTTCTTAGCCTCATAACAATCTTTTGGCAACTTAGCATTTGAAGGAAGAAAATCAAGCAAAAATTACAGCAACATGGTAAATGATTTTTTGGTCCAACCATTAAGACACTTCATGTGGTACAAATGTACAATGGTTGACAATTTGCTAAAATGCTTACAAGCTTCATAATAAGGTTGACTAGCATCTTCAAGCAATTTCATAAACCAAAGTGCATCTTCATTAGGACCTTCTATGGGTTGTTGCACAATAGGGACTTCTTCTATTGGCCCAAACGCCATATCTTGTATGGGGAATATGTCATGCAACATGTCATGAAGATCGGCATACTCTATCGAGTTTTCTTGGACGTGACTATTAGGAATTTCAGAAGAAGTCTGTGCAAATGATGATTCCCCATTAAAAGCCCAAGGGGTATAACCCCTACAAATCCCTTTTGACACTAAGTGAGCCCGTACGACATCTATAGGCCACGAATTTGTATGCACACATTGTTTACACGGACATGAAATCATTCCAATCAGGTGTGCATGGTCAGATGCAAAATTCAGAAACTGTTGGACTCCATCTAAATATTCTCGCGACCTTCTATTTATAAGTTTCATCCGAATCTTATCCATTGCTATAAAGTGGTTTACAAGAAATACCTATAGTGTCATTTCATAAAAGCACAAAGCAAGAGTTAACACACATTTCATTTACACAATTTCACTTTAATTTAAGAAACAAATCGTTTTTAATCATTCACTTTCAACTATGTTCCTATCAAAAAAATGAATTTAAATGCATAGAGAAGTTATCAATACATTTGGTAACTATAACATTATTACTAGCAATAGCC
This sequence comes from Castanopsis chinensis, assembly GCA_032878915.1. Classification (NCBI taxonomy): domain Eukaryota; kingdom Viridiplantae; phylum Streptophyta; class Magnoliopsida; order Fagales; family Fagaceae; genus Castanopsis; species Castanopsis chinensis. The sequence goes on from JAVQMG010000122.1 coordinate 18,830,670, forward strand.
TAAAATAAATTAATCAAATAAAAACAACTCAATAAGAATCATCTAGTATTACACTAAACAGTTAACACTCCCAATATCAAATAAAACTACCTTATTACTCCATGCAAGCCACCTGTTTGCCCTAATTCAACAACCTAGAGAGAGAGAGAACACCTTAATTATTTCACCAACAAGGATTGAGATCCTGTATCTTCCCAACAGTACTACTACAATTTGCTCTTCTATATATGTCACCACTCACCTGTGAAAAGAAAAGGAGACTTGACAATGACAAGACACTGTATTGATATCATATGATAGGATAGTGATTAATGACATAAGCTGAGAAAGCTGAAAACTTGAGAAAAGATGCACATGGGAATGGAGTACTGTATAGTGAATTCATTGCAAATTAAAATACTTAAACATGTTACTTAACTAGTTGATATTATAGTGAACAATATATTCTAAACACAAGTAAAAGACTTAGACTTAACCACCACAGAGTTTTGATTTGAAGAAAACTGTTAGCTAAAACAAGTCCAACTCCTTAAAATTCCATCTAGCAAGCTTATGATTTTAGCAGATGCAAAATAATTGAGGTAATGAGAAATATTGTTTTCATGTGTACCAAGTAATAGAAGTTTTTGGACATGCTTTTCAACTTTAGCTTCTTGCTCAATTCTCCTTCCAAGTAATAGAAGATGCACTTGTCAAACTTGGCCAGAAGTCAAATGAAACCAAAAGTGAGATTACAAAACATGGAATGAATCACCAAACACATAGTCAAGCTTCATAAGAAACACTACCAATTAAGACAACATAGATAGGCACCACTACAACCAAAAGATTATAAATTTAAAACAAATTGGTTCACTTAGCATAAGAAAATGAACTTTCTTCTAGTCCATATAGTCAAAATCAAATTCACAAGAAACACAATCCCAAATGCTATAACCCCATATACAATCAACCAGGAACCACCAATATATCTTTTCCTTTCCCACATTTTCTCAATAACCAAACAAACCCAAAATGCAATATTTCAAAACCAACCAAACAAACCCACATTTTATCTTTCTTTTCTTGGAAACTAAACAGGGAGTATAAACTATAATGTTGTCAAGTTCACAGCTGAAATACTCAATCTACCTTTACCTGACTAACCTGAAATGATCTAGCACCATACACCAAAGCTCAAAACCAAATCACTTACATGACACTTTAAAGCTCATTCAACCTTTCAAACAAAACTTAGAACCATCACATTTTTGTATAGTATTCACCATCATATCTCCAACATAACAATTCATACACCAAAAAAAAAAACACAATAAATTAACCAAATAGATCTTAGAAAATTAACCAAATAAATTAACCAAAAACACAATAATTTAAACACAATAAATTAATACCAATTAATGAACTAAATTATAAAATCACCAAACCAAAAAAAAAAAAACCCCAAAGCTTGAGTGGGATGAAACCGAGAGAGAGAGAGTACCTTTGGATTGGGAGATGGAGATGGATGTAGAAGCAGGATTCCTTGCCCATGGAGATGGATGGAGATGGAGATGGATGAGTACAGATCAATCAACAAAAAAAAAAAAAAAACTTATGGATCGGAATGATGTTGGCAGCGGAGGGTGGTTTTGTCAAGGTCGGGGACGGAGCGAAGGGTGGATATGTTGGCGGTGGAGCAAAGGGTGGTTTTGTCGAGGTCGGGGACGGAGTGGAGGGTGGAGATGTTGGTGGCAAAGCAAAGCGGAGCTCGACGAGGATTTGGGATTAAGAGAGTGAGAGTTTCGGATTGAGAGAGAGTGAGAGTGAGAATGATAAGTGGGAAAAGTGTATTAAGTGGGAAAAGTAAAAACCTAAGAGGGAAGACGAAAATAACGGAGGGAAATTTTGGGTTGGAAAATTAAAAGTCTATAGCGGTGGTCTAACCCACTGCTATAACTAAGGGAAAACGCCGCAAAAGGAGTCCTTATTGCGGCGGTCAAACAAAACACCGCAACAACTCGTATATTACAGTGTTTTTTCTCTACTACCGTTATAACATCTGTGCAAAATGGTGTATTTATTGCAGCGGGTTTTAGGAGCGCCGCTATATCTACGTTACCACCTCTAAAACATATACATGGCGGCGGTTTTATGTGCCACCGCTGTAGGATGCCGCAAAAGACTATACTTATAGCGGCGGTTCCAAAAACACCGCAATAGACCCTATGCATAATGACAGTCACAAAAAACGCTAGAATAGTTAAGTTTTTTTGTAGTGCATGGGATTGACTACATTATTGTTATTATTGTTATTATTATTATTATTATTATTTTTTATAATCAATAAATTTTATTAACAAAGGAACATAAACTACAAACTAAAAACAAAGGAACAAAAACTACAAACTAGAAACGGTAATCTTAGCTTGCTCAAAAGTTTATCACAAAAAACAAAAGGGGAAAAGCTAAGAACAAAACAACTTGAGTACTTTTTTTTAAGAGACCATGAAGCCAAAACATGAGTGTCTTGATTTGCCTCCCAAGAGTCCATTTGAACTGAATAGACTAACAAAGAGTTGTCAACTTGACTACATATCTTTTGGAGAATTTAGGAGGAAAACTATTATTTTTTAGGACTTTGGGTCATTACCTATTGGACTAAGTAGATATTATGGTTAATTAGGGGGCCAGTTACATTTTTTTGGAGAGGCACATAGCTTTTTATGCAGTATAGCTGTAGAAGAAGAAAAATTTAGGGGAGCCATGGCCCCTTAAGAGCATTAACAATAAGGTTGTTAAAAAATATAGCTTTTAGTAATTCAAAACACTACTTTATCTATTGTAGACACCCCATTTCGTTTCGACCCTATATCCAACCCCCTTAGTCCCAATGACAAGAAATCAAATCGTTACCAAAATGATCAGCATCGTGTGTGGAACCCAATGAGGATGACAAGCCAAAACATGACCCAATATAGTGCAACCTCAAACCCAAAAAAAATAAAAAATATATATAGGAAGCTCAAAGCCCAAAGCCTAGAAGACTTTTTTGACCTATTTGGCCTAGGCTTACAACAAGTGCGTGCGTACACACCCAATATGTAGTGTATGCACTCTCTGGATAGAATGCTTAAAATCACTCCATTTCCATTTTGATGAGTTTTTAGGGCAATCAGTTTGATCAATTATCTACCTAAATGTGTCATCAAACCCTAACTACCCATTTCCCCTGTAAATACCCTAATTTCCAACATCCAAGGGAGTTAGAAAAATAAGCCTTGAAAAAACCTGGCTGAAATTCCCTCCAAAAACTTAAACTTGGAGTTTTAAGGCTAGATGGGCAGAAAGGTTTGGGAATTAGATTGGTCTTTAGATTTCTTAGTTTGAAGGTAGTCTCTTTCTCACCCATATTCAAATTCTAGTTTGGTCCAAGCTTGCAAATACCACCACTTAGGGTATTTTAGTTTACCCTAATCAAGTTTTTCAACTCATCCTCCCACACACACATCTATAGTAGTCGATTTTGCCAAAGGGGTCAGTTAAAACTACATCACTGTAAGTGCTATGAGGAAGAAATGTGGATCTTTTCCATGACCCACATTTCCTCATCGATTCTTGTTCCTATTGTGTTTTTTTTTTTTTTTTTTTTTTTTGTAAGACTTATTGTGTTGAATTGCATGTATATATATATTTCATAATGTGTCTTTAATTTTTTTTTTAACTGTTTGTGCTTGGAACATGTAAGAACCCTAATATGCCTCGATATGCGTACACACAAGAGGATGCGTATGCATCCATACCCTGGTGTACGCACTTTTCATGCGGCTAGGGTTCTTGTTTTTTATTGTTATTTGGAAATCTGCCTTGAGTATCAACTGTGTATGCCTCCTTCTTATGACATACACTAGTTTGAACTCAATTAGTTTTTTTGTCTTTTCTATTTCTTTCATCTTTAACGCCATGATTTATTATCTTTCCTTAAACGTTTTTATCTATTTTTACCCATTTTTAATATGTATATTCTGTTTGCCTTTATTTCCTTTCTTGTTCAACATTAATTGTAAATACCAAAAATATCTCATTTGCTTTCCTTTCTTACCTCAAAACCCTAATACATTCTCTCTATTCTCTCTCATCCAATCTTTAAATATGATTCAAACTCAATAAGGCAACTAAAAGTTTTAGAGATAAATAAGACAACCATTTTAATTATAAAAGATTTAAATACTTTCTAAACTTGAAGTCAATAGCTATTTAGTATTCAATTCATTTGAGTTTAATTAGTTATTCAAATATAAGGAAAATGTCTTAAAAGTGGTTTTAATATAATTAAGGTGACTGATTCGTTTTTAATTGGTAACATCATAAGTCATGTCAATCAAACCCCAATTAATTAAATATCTTTAAGCCTTAAAGGATGCAAGCTCTCAATGTCAAATCAAGACAACTCAAGTATAATATACAGAAGACACACATTAATTAATGAAGATTCCAGTTCAAATTAATAATCTTTCCTCATAAGACTTAAGCATCCTTTGGAGTAAGACTCGCAACTCTATTTGGTACCCACATGCATGTACCCGCGTACATGCATGATTGGGTATACACATGCACACACTTGTTTGTCTTATCATGTTGTTTTCCATATCATGCCTTGTTTCTTTGAGTTCATTGCCATGAATCATTTTCTTTTCCATGACTATCTCTTTGCTTTTATGCTCACATGCCTACATCGCTTTCCATATCTTGTCTCACATGACCTATAGACTCCACTTAGGTCTAGATGTAAACACTTTCAAACTTTTAGGATAAATCTACCCCTTGTCCAAATCAAGCAAAGGCCATCTATGAGTGGGCATGTTTGGGGTGTTTGACCTCTTCCCATCATGGACCCTAACTCCGAACCTTGTTTGGTCGGAAGACCTCATGTTTTGGTTCTTGAACCCATAACCAAGTGGTGACTCATTTGCCTCTTTTTAAGAGACATTGCATACTCCAAGAATCATGCTTGATTTGAGCCTAAATTGCTTCTAGGGAGATTAAGTACCGCGCACTTTGCCTTTGCAAGAAGGAATTGACATGGCAATATGTCATTTAAAGGGAGTACGGATCATGAAATTTACATCTATTTTAACACCCTATTTTATAATTGTGAGAGACAAGAAAAACTAACTTAGGGGTACTCTCAGAAAAGGGGTTAGGCATCGGCACCTTCCCTTTTCAGGATTATATGTGGAGTCGTCACTTATTTTTTTATTAAAAAAAAAAGAAGAAAAAATAAAATACAATTCACATGTCCAAAAATACCTCAAATTTCATTAATTGATTATACAAATACAATTTGGTAGAAAATCTTTACAATGTTTTGATCCTAGATACAATCTGTGTAAAAATACAAAGTTTTAGTCCTAAATACAATCTACCAAAGTTTTGGATAGAGTTGAAACTGAATTTTCAGCTACTTTGTGTGTTTTCTAGTGGGTCCTGTGCACTGTTCACGGGACCCGCAAGTACCTTATTTAGAAAAAAAAAAAACTTTAAAACTGGGTCCCACAGTACTATTCACACATTTAAAAATTATTTTACTACGGTGTTTTCAATTTTCAGCAATAAGCGGTATCCAAATAGACCCTAGATCTACTAACTTAAAATTCTAAGGTTTGGGGGCTAGGTTACAGAATGGGAAGGTGTTAGGCACCCATCCTGCCCAGACCAAGTCTGATCTTCTAGACTCTTAGTGACCATTAAATACCCATATTCAAAGTATGAAATGTTATGCAACAGATGCTATGTCAAATCCTAGATCTAGGGTTAAACTTTTATTTAAGAAGCATAGATCTGGCATTTTATTTTGTGTAAAAATTTGATAATAATGATTAATGAAAAATTCAATTTTTAGTTCCCATAAAAGAAAAAGAATGGATTTTAAATAAAAATTCAGATTTGGTTGGGATTTTTAAATATGAGGAAAAACAAATATTTCTTAAAAAAAAAATTTATTGAAAGAAAAATAGATTTAGTTATTAATTTAAAAGACAATCAGATTTTTATTTTAAGAAAATGCAGTTTATATATTTATTAATTAAAAAAAGTCAAATTTTTATTGGAAAAATGCAGATCGGATTTTTTTTATTATTAAAAACACGACAGATTTTTATTTGGAAAAATGCAGATATGTTTTTTTATTTAAAACATGGCAAATTTTTATTTGGAAAAATGCAGATCTGTTTTTTTTTTATATTAAAAACATGGCCAAATTTTATTTAGAAAAATGCAGATTTAGTTTTTTTTATTAAAAACATAGTAGATTGTTATTTGGAAAAATGAAGATCTGGTATTTTTATTAAAAACATGGCCAATTTTTATTTGGAAAAATGCAGATTTGATTTTGTAAGGACACAATTCAGACCCGGACCCAAATATGTAATGGGGTCAGGCCCAAAATGCCTAATGCAATGAAATTTGTAGAGTGTGGACTTGAAACCTAGGTTGCGTTGGATGTTGGAAGACAAAGATGATGGGCTTGACCCACAAATCACATACAAAGAATTACTAATGTAACATAATCTCTCCTCAGACGTAAGCCGAGGATCATTCGCTGATGATCGTGTCCCTCGCCCAAAATGCCTAATACAGTTGATGATTGTGTCCCTCCCTTTTTTCTCTCCCCCCCCCCCTCCCCTTTTAAGGTCTTCCTCTCTCTTTTTTACCCCCTTCCACGAATGGATCAAATCACCCAAAAAGATGGATACTTGTCTCATCCATTGCTTTCTTGAAGTCTTAAAACAACAGCTGTAAGGCTGATCTCCACTGTCAGATGTCATTTCTTCATTAATGCGGCCAGAGAGGTAGGTGCAGCGTCTTTAATGCTGTGGTAGCAGCTTTCTGCGAGATATTTCCCATTCATTCTTCCATTTTGTGTTCTTCTGGAGTACATCTTCATCCACCAAACCATCTAGATTCCTCCTAAACATCATGGTGTATCCTATGATCTTCATCCTAGTTAGCCGAGGGTATACCCTTCCTCGGACCATTCTAACTAACCTCTACGACAACAATTTGCTTGTGGACATTTAAGTTCGGTATCCTTATTGCCACCAAACCCTCCTCGGACGGGCTAATATCCTCGGGTGAAGCCTAGGGCCCAAAAACATATTCTAACACCTCTGCCCTCACAGATTTTATTAATAAAATTTAGATCAAACTTTATGAATAAAATTCAAATATGGTTTTACTTTGGAAAAGAAACAAAGAGAAATATATAGATCTGAATCTAATTTAAAAAAAGAAAAAAAAAGAGAGAAAACTTGCAAATTTGACTTTAGTTTAAGAAAAAACACAAAGGAAAATTGCAGATCTAAAATTCTAAGGAAATACTCAACTTTAAATCTAGACATTCTCATCAATTAGTCATGTGAAATTTTTTTGAAAACAAAAGAAAACATGTGATAACACAAGAGAAAACATCATATCTATGGAAACTAAAACACATATGAAAGCATGTTATAGAAACAAAGTTAGAGTGATACCTGCATGAACTTAATCCTTAAAGAAAGAGTTCTTCAAAGAGAAACAATTTTTTTTTAGGGTTTAAGTGAAGCCTCTTAACAAAAAAGAAGTTCTTAAATCAAGGCTTCTTGAATTTCTTTAACGTAAGAGGAGTGAGAAGTTAGAAAAAAGGGGTCATGATTTTTGAATTTAGTTCTCTATTTCTAAGGGTTGGATGCTTAAAAAATAAGCTAGATTGGATTAGATATAAATTGGGTTGCGTCCTTATCCCTAAAAATTCGAAATGGATGCATTTTATCTCAATTAGACCATTTCTGGGCTGGGCCGCGAAGCTGTGCCAATTGGCACTCGGGAAGTGTTGATTGGCCATCTGAAGTGCCGAGTCCAATTCCCAATTTTGGTTCAATTTGGAATCTTTTTTAGGAACTTTCTGAGCCGGGAATTGAATCCGGACATATTTTTAACTTGTATTCTAAAATTAATCATTTTTATTTTGATAATCAGGTCTTTAAAACAATAATTATCTAATAGATAAATGTTCTAAAAAGACTTAATTATCAACAATTCCCTTGTTCTCTAATTACCCATTTTGTTCCTATGCAAGTAGGCTTGTTTCTGACAAAAACCAACAACCAACAACCAATTACATAATTATTTAATTAATTTTAATTGTTTAACCAATCAAAATTAATTTCAATTAATTACATGTGATCGGTTTCACCCCTACACAATGCATGCAAACCGTGAACATTTGATCTTGTGATATCTTTCAATCCAATGGTCTGATTTGAGAATCGGACATACCGTTGCAACCGTTAAAATCTCAAGATCATTTTTATGATATGCAATGAATGATTTAATACATGTAATGCAATTATGATTTTTGGGTATTTAAAATGGTTATTTTAGTCATCTTCCAAAATTAAATTATGGGTGCAAAATTGAGTGTCTACAATAATATACCCAACATCAAATATTTTATTTTAGCATTCAACACATTATAAACAATACAATAAAATAATATATCCAACACAATAAACAACAATCACAACTATCAATACATTTAAATAGTATTTTTTTTTAATAAGTTTGGAGCTAGAGTATAGTGTCAAAGACACTTTCCTATAGCTTACTTGCTAAATTTTTTAGAATTAGCACCATTGATGTAACTTGTTTTTTGTGTTTTGGCTGCTAAAATAACAATTAAGTCATTTCATATCTTCAATGTGAGTTAGACCCTTTTAGATATACACCAGTGTAAGTTTCTTTAAAATATTTTCCGCTCTTCTCGTGTGTTTAAAAATATTTAGTATTCTAAAAAAAAAAAAAATCTTCAATGTGAGTGCTTCATGGAGCTAGGCAGCTCCGTTACCATGATAGAGAAGGAGGCATAATCAAATCATCATTTGGTTTTACAGAATACAATTTCAAAAATTAAAGAAAAAAAAATCAAGTTTTCAAGTTAAATTTTCTCAGTTCATGAGATTCTTCTTCTTATTTGATAGTTAAATAGTAGGAGAGAAAGAAGATGGGGATGAGACACTATAAACACTATAAATGATATTATTACCGCTAGGTTACCACATGAACACCCATGTTATAAAATTCTTAAACCATAATTTGTTTGTTTAGCTTAATAATCTTAATTGAAAAGAGAGAATACGTTCTCAATTAAAAAAAAAAGAAAAAAAAAAAGAGATAATACATGACATATTAATATGATAGTCACACTCATTTATATAAATATATCTTAAAAAACAAAGCACTTAATGTTATTATATATATATATATATTTTTGAAAGCTAATGTTATTATACTTTTAGATTGGACAAAAAAAAAAGTAATTTATACTTTAGTATTGCGTGTGAATCCAACCAGGATTCCATAATAATAAAATAGAAATAGAAACACTGCTTGCGTTGTGACGCGTTTTTTCATTTTCAAAAAGTGGCCCACAATCACATCCAAAAAAAAAAAAAGTGGCCCACAAACAATGTCCACTAAAAAGTAAAAACCATCAAATATCAATACAAAGGCAGTACATTCCCTATGTGCATTGGAACGAGTCACCACTAAACCACGTCCAAAAACCACCAAATAAGCAAATACCATCAACCCAAAAAAAAAAAAAAAAAAAAGAGACAAAACAAACAGCACCACGACCTGTCAGCCTTATCCACATTTCTTCTCAACTATGCATCTCTTGGTCTTGTCCCTTTAAATAGGATCCCAGTTCATATTCTTGTCAATTAAGTTTGAGATACAAAAAAACCAAACTCAAAGGTTCTCAAAATCAAAAATCAAAGAGAGAGAGAGAGAGAGAGAGATGTCGGATATTGCTATGTTGGTTGCTGAGGAGTATGAAAGGAGGGTCAAGGATGCAAGAAAAGCTGGTGGTGCTAAAGGTGAGTATGAGATTGACATTGTTTCTTATGCTTCATCCTTAGCTTTGAGGGTCAAGGCCAAGATTGGAAACCAGAAAATGGAGCTTTTCAAGTGGGTTTTGGAGCCTAAATCCCAGATTGGTCTTGCTGCTTCCTATGGTTTCTTCTCTGCTTAAATTTTCCTTTCCTCTAATGTAAGAGTTGTACATGATTTCCTATTTCTTTTTCCTTTGATTTGTACATAGTCGTATTATTATTATATAAGTCGAAGACTGTTTTGTTGTGCTTAATTATGATGTTATGGTTCGACTTTCGAGAATGAAAATCAAACTCCTTTTTAAGATGGCTTAATTTGAATTTTGGACCCTGTTTTGTCACATTGGCAGTAAAATGATGCTTGTTCCCCTGATTTGGGTCAGTCTAATTTTGAACCAATTCACTGATTTCCTTAGAACCACATTAATTTCTTATCTTAGAAAGTTTTCTGAACAAAAAAAAGAAAAAGTTCAATAGCTATGACAGTGTTCATAAGTGACTCAATTATGTGCTTAAATATCTTTCCAAGCCTACCACATATGACAAAAATGAAAAAAAGGCGTTTTTCTGTTGGTTATAAGTTATAACCTAAGATCATATTGAAATACACTCTTCAATTCCGTTGAAATTGGAAATGATTTCTTGAGTTCTTGACAACATATACTGGGGTTGTAAAATGATTTTCATAATTTTATTTTTTGGTACATATAAAATGTTTTAATGCTCTCTATAAAATTTTTTTAGTATACTCCTCAATGTCCTCTATAATTTCTGAATTCTGACGAATATGTAAAGTGGTTTTCAAAACTGTATACGCGGTTTTATCCACCGACCAATAACATGTCACACAGCACTTTTCCTATTTTTATTTGTGTTTACGTGTTGAAAAAAAAAGACAAAAATCATGTGCAGAATTGTCTTGATATTTTGGATGAGGTTGCCAGGTTGGCCCCACGATGGGGAATGAAATAATATTAATTGTGGGCCTAATTTTGTTTAGGAGGGGTCCACAATGAAATGGAAGGAAAGAGATATATGTTTTGGACCTTTTGGTAATACTATAAATAATCTATGCCAAACCAATAATAATGTATTTCAAGCTCAGTGTAACGTGTGCCAACAATGTAACATTGCTTGTAGGCTCATTGGGCCTCTATAGAGAATGTGCCCTCGGAATGAAGCTTGGGCTTGACTCTTTTCATGTCCGAGCCTTAGAAAGAACTTTTAGAATTAGTCATTAGAAAGTGTAATTTAGGCTTCATATCAGGCCCTTTGAGGCCTGTAGTTCAATGGTCAAGAGACTCAAGACTGTCAACCGTCATCGCAAAACGCTAGCCCAATTGCTTCTAAAAACAAAAGGCATACTTTGTTAGAAGATTAAACAAGTACAATGAGAAGACTTCTAATTCAATTTTTTGTTTTGGAATTTTAAACATCACAAGTCATGATTAGATGCCATCATTTCATATAAGACTAAGTGAAGGCTAAAGAAAATCTTTCATACATGTTGAGTAATTCAAAGATTTATAAATTCATGTAAAATTATGAATGCGAATAAGTATGTGTTTGGATAGCGTTTCCTGCGTCCACGTTTGTGTTTTACTCTTCTTTTTTTTTTGGCACGCATTTTAGGAGCAAATAACACTATTATGGTTACTATTCATGCACTGTTCATGATCAGTAGCCGCAACTTTTGACCAATTCAACCATGAACAGTGCATAATGTACTATTCATGAGACCTACAAATTTTATTTTTCAGCAACTTTTTCATTAAAAATAGGTCCTACGGTACTATACACACATTTAAAATTATTTTACTACAGTGTTTTCAGTTTTCAAATTCAACAAAATAAGTTCTATCCAAACGGACCCTGAAGCATGCATTTGTGTTGTCTTTAAAATATACTTGTATCTCTATATATTATTTGATAATTTTTACTTTGTTCTATACCCCAAATCTCATGAAGATATTTAAGAGATGCTTTCTTTTCTTGTTATTTTCTTCTTCCTTTGATGAGGGGGGAAGGAGCTCATAAATTTTGGGAAAGGCAAGTTACAAAATTTTGATTTTAATTATATATACATAGAACACAAATCATTGGTTACACTTATTTGAATAGAAATCTTTTTTTTTAGAGGTAATTACAACATGCTGCTAACCCTGCAGTTCAAACCCCTTTTTTCCTAGACTTCCCAAACACTTTGTGCATGGAGAGGTGTCAATTCAGTTACAAGGCCTTTGGTTAATACAAATCTTGTGTCTCATTTTTTTTTTTTTTTTTTTTCTTGTGCTCTATTTTATACCCCTCCAATAATTGTACACCAAGTGTCTAATTTTATTGTTATTATTTTTTCATTTTTAAAATTTTCTTATTTTATAAGGAAAGTAAAAAGAATATATGGTAAGTTATAATTAGAAGAATATAAAATATAGCACAAAAAATGGGGCAAAAAATTTTAAGGAATGTGAGTCATTGCCCCTTGTTTCTTGTTGAGTCCTAAATGGTAGAAGTCGGACTTACGTATTTCAAGGCTATCATGAAGTTCAACTAATTTTTCCCTTTATTTGATATATAAATGAAATATTAACGTTGCTTCTCCACTTGTGGTCAATTAAACTGTCTAGATGTGGACTGCGAACATGTTCACATTCAATGATGCTTAGCTTATAGTCACACTAATGATAAGAGGTAACCTTTTTTTTCCCTTGTTTTGTAAATTCTTCGTGTTAAGTTTATTTTGGCAAAAAGTTTAATTAGGAAAGTAAAATTTTCATTATAAATTACAAATTGTCTTAAAAAATTTAAAATATTAAAAAATAATAATGTTAACCACTTAATTATTATTCTAACAATGTAAAAGAAATATATAATTTCAATCACAACTCATCATTCTAACAAGTTGTGAATTTTTTTTGTTTTGATTATATACTATAGTTCGAAATACGATAAACTGCAAAGTACATTTTTAAAATTTGGGTTGCTTGGATTATACATTTTAAAGTTTGAAAATTTTGATTTTACATCCGAAGTTTGGTTTCGTTAACAAAAACATACTCTCAATTAGTTTTGACCATTAAGTGACATGCTGAAAAGTTGACATGTTTATTTTTTTGTCAAATCAGCTCTACAAAAATGATGTAGTTTCACTTAAGAGAAAGAGGACCGTTGGTAAGTGGTAACATCAAAATGGCACCATTTTGCCCAAGAAGAAACAAAAAAACACGATCAAACCTACAACACCGTTTCACATCTCAATTCCCAATCTAGTTGAACCCATCAGCTCAACCAGATTAGATCCAAGGCGGCGCGACGATGCCGTCAGTGAGTTTTCTTTCTCTTTTCTCTAGTTCTCTCTCTCTCCTTTCACATTTTCTTGCCATTACTGAATTTGGATTTTTTTGTGTGTGTTAGTTATGGTTAAAAGAGTTGAACTGTGCAGAATTGAGAACTGGATTTGTTGTGTTTGTGAATTGAGGTTTTTAACCTCAACTGTGCATTCATGTTGTTTTTAACGTCTTCTCACAGTTCAACCCTTTTTTTTTTTTTTTGCCTTGGCAGCCCATGTGATACACTTTTCCACGTATCTGTGACTTAAATTGCTATGGACAAAAATATATTTGTCCAAAATTCAATACCTGTGGCATGCGCCATAAATTATGGCATTCAATACCTGCGCCATAGCAGTTGTTTAGAAAGACTTTTAGTGAATCTTTCCCTATGCAAAACCCTGAAAAGAAAAAAAAAATGAAGAAAAACTTTTGAGACACGAGATTTCTTGATGAGAATTAACGATAAGGGAAACAATACAAATCTGAGGTTTTGGGTTGGTTCGCAGTGATTGAGCTTGGGAATTGGGATTATGAAAAAGTGTCACAAGTTTGATTGTGTTTTGTGTTTTTCCTTGCGCAAAACGGCATTGTTATGATATAGATTTGGCCAAAAAATAAATAAATAAAAATGTTAGCTCACTGTTTTGTTGTTTAACAGCCAAAACTAACTAAGAATATGTTTTTACCAATAGAACCAAATTTCAGGGTATAAAATCAAAATTTTCAAATTTTAAGGTCTAAAATTCAATCAACTTTAAACTTGAAGGGCGTATTTTACAATTTATCCTTCAAGATGTTAAAGTTTCAAGAAGATAACAACTAATAACTCGATCAGTAATTCTTGCCAAAACCCTTGTTGGCCTCCATGTTTGGTGGAATTTATGGAGTACGGAATACTGAAAATGATTTATTAAGAGCATCCCCACTAGGGATTGTAAATGGGAAATCTTGGAGAAATTAAGCATCAAGGCACCAAAAAGCCCAAGAGTCGGACTTGGGTAATCTGAGAATTGCAGATTTTTTTGCAATTGTGCTACAGTGCTATCCTAAATGTAGGATGATACTGTAGCACAATTGCAAACCGGTATAATATATTTTAATCATACCTTTAAATATTTCTCTCTCTCTCTCTCTCTCTCTCTCTCTCTCTCTCTCTCTCTCTCTCTCCACAATTTCTATATCTCTTCTCTTTCGGGTTTAATGGGTCGTGGGTTGTTCGTGGGTGTAGCAATGTAGATTGGCGTGAGTTGTGGCGGTGGAGATCGGTGTGGGTCGTGGTGGTGCAACAGTGGAGATTGGCGTGGGTCGTGTGTGGTGGTTGATGGGTCTCTCTTACGGTGGTTGATGGGCCTCATGGTGGATTGTGGCGGTGTGGTCTTGGTTTTGATTTTGCTATGGATTTTGGATTTTAATTTTGGCTGGATTTTGCTTAGTGGAGATGGGTGGTGTGACTGAGAAGCTGGACGGTGGTGGTGGGTGGTTGAGAGAGTAAGAGAAATAGAGATCAAAGAGAGAAATATTTTTATATTATTTTAATTTGTAATATGGTAAAATAAAAGTTGAGATGCTGGATGTATTACAAAATAGTATTGTATAATTGATAAAATAATTTTTTTGGATGGTAAAATAGGATAAGATGACATTTTCGAATGTGAATGCTCTAATAGCGTAAAAGGAAAAACACATGCATCCCCCATTAATGTATGTGCGGTTTCTTTAAAATCGATATGCAAAATTACTATACTATAAATTCTCTCTCTCTCTCTCTCTCTCTCTCTCTCTCTCTCTCTCTCTCTCTCTCTCTCTCTCTCTCTCTCTCTCTCTCTCTCTCTCTCCAATACTTGCATGGCCTTTACAGCTTTACTACTAACCAAAAGCCATGGAAAGTGTGAATAATAGACAGACATTATTTTCCTCTCACTCAAAAAAGTGCAAAATAAAATCCAGAATACACTCAAATGTTTTTTTTCCCCGGGGAGTAGTAAAAAATTAAACTCCCAATTTTTCTAATGATTACTAAAACTTTTTTCAGACTTCAAGAACCCCACAATCTTTAATAACCAATGAACCGACACCACCCAAACATGCTACAAATTTACTGTTGATTGATGAATTCACATTCAATGAACAATAAAACCTTGTTGAAAATGCTTTATTGATGAAAGGCATTAGCTATGGGTGGGGGTGTGAAATCCCAGACTTTGGAGAATTGTTATTTGAGTGGTATTTGCTTTGGCTTAATTATTAGGGTCATGCTAACAAATGCCCTTAGGGCATTCGTTAATAATCTATTTTAGGAAAGTTTTAATACCACTTTTATGGGAAATGAAAAAAGCTGTCAAAACATTAATTGCTTTATTTCATTTTTTCATAAAAACTTTTTTTAAATGAATTGTTAACCAATACCCTAAGGGCATTCGTTAGCATTTCCCTAATTATTATTAGCAACTCAGCTCACTTTGTAAATTAGTTCATCGTAGAGTATGAGAGATTTGCTAAAAATGAATTTCTCATTAAGTAACTTAATGATACACTGCCTTATATACAAATCACAGTAACTAACTTAACCACTGTAACAGACTTTAACAAAGCAGCTAAAACAACTAAATGCTCACATGTGCACAGTCACGTGCTTCACTAAACAATATACAAACCAGTAAACTATATGCAGTATAGGCTATATACAATTTATAACTAAAACTACAAGTAGCTTAGCCAAGTACACTGATCTGCTCTGCCTCTTCATGCCTTGAATCTTGATGCTGCTGCTTTGATCTGTGATATAGAGGAGGTAGTATTTTTCACTATTTTGTATTTGGGTTGTATGAAATTAATGTCTCATACCGTTATCATATTAAGTTTATGGGTATGTGTTCTTACTACTAGAAAAGATAAAATATATCTTTGTTACCATATTAGAAAATGTAAGATATATGCTCAGAGAGAGAGAGAGAGAGAGAGAGAGAGAGAGAGAGAGAGAGAGAGAGAGAGAGAGAGAGAGAGAGAGAGAGAGAGAGGGCTTTTGATGGATACATTTTTTCCTATTAAGTTGTTTATGTTACAATGAATTAATTGATGAGTATTTGTAGCATGTGAAATCCTAGTCTAACAATAGTTAAATTAATAGTAGGCTTAGAATTACTTTGCTTGAACTTATAATATCTACTCTATAATTATTATTTTAAATTATCATGGGAAAACAATAATTGGTTTTATATGTATATAAGATACGAATACGTACTTCTTTTTAATTACAAAAAATTTTAATAGTTGAGTTAACTAAAACCTACAAGATTAAAATCACTTTCCTTTGCATGATTATTTTCTTGAGTTCTAAGTATTGATATCTTTTACACCCACCACCAAATAATAACTCTCTCATTGCCACAAAGTATAGCCGCATTCCTTCTTTTAAGTGTACTTTAATTTAAACATCTTTAAATAGATTTTAACTACTGGCTGTATTAATTGGAATCCCACCTTTAAACGTCTTTAAATAAATTTTAACTACTTGCTGTATTAATTGGAACGACGTGCATAATTAAAAGTATGGTATGACTACTTTACTTATACGTAAAGTCCTGATATCTTCAGCACCCATCAAGTCACAATTCTCCCATTGCAAGAGTGCTCTCTGTTTCCACATCGTGGCATACTTCTTTTGTGTACTTTATACATTCTTTAAAAATAAATTGTAAACATATCACGCAAACATATTGTTGCCTGAAGTCAGGGACGGAGCCAGAGCCAAAGGTTTGGGAGGGCAAAGTTTGGACTTAAAAAAAAAAATTGCAACTTCAAGAATAAAAATTTTTTCTGGTCAATTTAATATTTTATCATCTATTTGGGTGAACAATTCAAATTGAATTGTTGAGATTGGGTATGTTTTTGAAGACCACATTATCTAGCTTCATGTTCTATCATAGTCACTTCTCTTGCCACATTAGCTAGGCATTTTAAAGCCCAATTGACACATTTTTCTTTTTGAATGCTATTGACACTTGGTTTGACAAATGTTACAATCTTTCTAATATCATTAATTGACTTTAGTAACTCATAAAGACAATAAACATCATTGATAATGTTACAAACAACTAACATTCTTCCACTATGGTCATCAATGGATTCAACGAATATCAAGATAGTAAAAGAATAAACATCCAGCATAAGAGTAGCCTTTGTGCAAAGCAAAGGAGTAGCCTACGTGTGGGGATGGGAGGATTTGTCTAATATTTTGGTAATTAAGAAATAGAATTTAGGCTAATTTGGATATTGAGAATCCAAAAAATGCAGTACGAGAAATTAATTTGGGTTAAAATTAAAAAGGTTTTTTCTTAATTCCTTTTGTGTTATTCCATTGCTCTGTTCCTGTGTATATAAGCAAAGTTGTACTTTCCTATTCATTCAATGAGAAATTTTTTTCTATCGTCTTCATCTCCAAGTAAGAAGAGACTAATAATGACCAAGTTTTTTTTTTTAATGTTTTTTTTTTGAGGCTAATTGAACATTAATATACCTATAAAAAAAATTTCCCCAAAATTCATGGGGGCAATGGCCCCCCCTGGTCAAAGAGTAGCTCTGTCCCTGCTTGAAGTTAAAATTAGAATTTATTAAAATATTTTGATAATTTCCATTATGGAATGTCTTCTCCTTTTCTTTCTTTGCTTGTTCCCCCCCCCCCCCCCCAAAAAAAAAAAAAAAAAAAAAAAAAAGCAACTTCCACATGAGGAATGTTAACAAAATAATTAATCGTTGTGAAGTTAGATTAGAGCTTCCACTAATTATCCCACTTGAGGATACGATTTTTAAGATAAAAAAATTATTGAACAAAACAGCAGAGGATATTATGCTAATTTGCTCGCAATTCATGAAATATCCTTTGAGCTTTATTTATTTTTTATGTGCGTGTGTATGACTGTGTGGAGAGAAGTTTCAGAGCTTTTGATGGTTGTTATTATTATAAATTTTTTGGGATAAAATATGATGCCTTGCATCAACAAGTACAACAGTTTTAGTAATTAGTTAATTACAACTAAGAAATATTGGTTATTAGTATTTGGTATAGGATTTTACTAATGTGTGCCCTAAAGACACACAATAGCATACTATTTTTTAAAAAAGTTTTATTGGGAATTGAAAAAGTTTTGACTGCTTTTTCAATTTTTGATAAAATTTTTCTAAAAATAGATGGCTTAGAGCACATATTAACTGGACCCTTTGATATATATGCCATCAAATTCAAAGCAATGATGATTGTTCCATCAAATAAAAATAAAGAAAAAGAAAAGAGAAATGATATGTCCACAATATTTTTATAACAAATCCTAAGTGGCAGGTTGTTACTGGTTGTTATTGTTGGGATAAAAGAGTAATCTTAGTGTTAGGTTCAAATTTAAACCAATAACAATTAACCATCTATAATTTGTTGTGAAAATATTGTAAACATATCATCTCTCAAAAGAAAAAGCAACGATTTTTGTTCCCTTGTTGGTGACAATATCTATGTTTCAAACTTTGAATACCAGGGATGACTAAACTAATCTTTCAAGGAAAAATATAGTCCTAATGTCATATATCCTCCTTAAAATACCTGTCCAAAACCAATGTTAACAGTGGTCCCCAAATTAAATTTATAAGCAGGTACCACGATAATATACGGCTATGTAAATAATTTAATGAGACATATGGAACGTGAAAGGTTGGAGGGAAGCCAACTTTAAAAAAGATATATAAAATTTATGAGAAATATTACGTCCGCAATTTTTTTGCAATATTTTCACAACAAATCATAGATAGTTAGTTGTTATTGGTTCAAATTTGAACTTAACACGAAAATTACTTTTTTGTCTCAACAATAATAACCAATAACAATCTGTCATTTAGAATTTGTTATAAAAATATTATGAACATATCATTTCTCAAAATTTATTCATTTATTCATATGATACATATTCACTAATTAGATCGTTGGATAATATTACAGCTGCCATATATATTTTTATAACAATTTCTAAATAATATATTTTTATTGATTTTAATTTAGATCTATACTAGCGTTGGTACCTTCTTACCTATTAATAATAATTTATCCTTCGAAATTTGTGGCGGATATATTGGGTATGCTATCATTAGTTAATTCCTATAGACTGTTACATAATTATATAATGTGGATTGAGATCCCGTGCAATACCTAGGGTATTGCACGGGGTGCAATAGCTGTAATATCAGCCATAGATTAAAATCTAATGCTCAGAAAATTGACATGTCATGTGTCCAAGCTGGCAATCCGCGTGCTTCAAGTTTCTCCCATGTCTCTCCTCTTTTCAGTTTTCACTTCAGCAGCAGTTTACACCCCAATTTGAATTTCAGAAACTCTCTCCTCTCTTCTTTCCCTCTCTTCCACCAGGGTTTTTCTCTCGCTGCCTCCCTCTCCCTGATGCTCTTCTCTGCTCTTTTCTCAACCCCGATTGTGCCTCCAGCACAGCCATTACTCCGCCTCGCCGGTTTTGACAAAAGTGGGCTCGGTCTCGTCGAATTACCCCAAAATCCACAAATCTCTTTCCGCCTCTGCCACCCACACTTTGCTCTGAGCTCTTCTAAAAGCAGCAGGGGTGTCAATTTCAACGGCTTGTTGTTTGTCTCCGTTGAAGTCCAATCGTTAGGGTTTGGTTTGGGGTTTGGTTTGGATCGGTTCTTGAAGCACACTACGGTTGTTCCAGTCATTTCTCTAAGGTAGTTTTTCTAAAATTCCTTTTCAAAAAATCTATTTAGCAGCTTTTTGCTTGTGTTTTTGGGTAATGGAAAATGTTATGGTTGCAGATTTATGCTTATAGTTCTAAGTTTGGAATTTCATGAGTCTTAATTAAAATCCAGTTCTTATATTGCCTGCACCTAATAAGATGCTTGGAACGTATATATGAGAAAGGCCTACTTACAAACCATTGTAATTTCATCTAACTTTTGCCATATAGTCTACACCCCCTCTGATTTTCTTAGTTGACTGGGTTTTATTTTGTGAGATGCTAGAGGACATTTACATGATAGTATGATACTGATAGAAGCTCTTAAATTTCGAACTGTATGGACTTAGATGTCTCATTCCTTTTGCAATTTTTGGTGAAAATATTTCAAACATGCATGAACTGTCACATTTTCAACCTCAATAAATTCCAACCAGCCCAATATGTAGATGAAAGGTCCCATATATAACCTGTTCATGAACTTTGCCACTATTTCAATTTAAGCATTGACATGATGTTCATTTTGCATGTTTAATCAATTATTAGCTTTTTTGTGAATATCGTTATCAAGTGAAAGAGAGAGCCATTAATGCATTGGTGTTTGTTATTTCAAATCATAGAATAGATGAGATGATCCAGACGTTTGAAGCCTATAATGCTATAACATCTGAGGGGTAATTTTATTGTTGAGTTTTGAAGGGTTATTATTAGGTTCCTAATGATGAAAGTTTGAACCTTGTGGAGCTGTCTGTTTGAGTGTTTGACCAAAAAATGAATGTTCGAAAATTGCTTTTGTGGAAAAATTTTGACAGCATATATTTCATCTCAGGTTGTTAAAAAAAGCATGCTTTAGAGTTTAGATAGTTAGCAGCTGCATCCAACATGAAAAAAGAAGAAACTAAATAGAGTTTTTAACTTGCATTTGGAGGTAATTATGCAAATTTGACTTTAAATAGAGTTTTTAAAAAAAAAATGCTATAATTGTCTTGAATGATCCATATTGAGTGTCACTTGGTTGTACAGATTTTCAAGTTCAAAATTATACAAAATGGATTTTTTTAAATTTTCACTTGTCCTGGCATCCCCAGAAACTGCTATAGATGTAGACTATTGGCTATGAAGTTTGTTTTTGTAATGTCTAAATGAAATTGGTTCTTTAAGCTTAGTCTTTATTTATTTAATTTCTAGGCACTTTGGTTAAATGTTTTTTTATAACTTACAGCACTTTCACAACTTGACTGACAACCATCATAGATTATTATTGTGCTTTAAAACTAATTTTCTTATGCTCATGATGGTTAGGACTTAGGAAATTGGGTGTTAATCGTTACCGTACTTTAAAGACTTCGCTCTTACCAGTTACCAACTTATCAACATAAATACATAATTTTTAGGTTTCATGACTATGAAGCTTTTAACTTGCATTCCTTCTCTTGTCCTTCAGAGATTGACAAGTTCTACACAGGCAAGTTTTAGAAATGTACCCTTTCTGCGCGTGGAGTTGAAGTTTCCAACAAGTTGATCTTCAAGCACGCAAGACTTTTTTTTTCCCCTCTTTTCTAATGGAAATATGTATTATGATGGTCGAAAAAGTTACTTATTATTAGCTATAATATTATTATGACCTTGTAATCAAAGTGTATACTTCAATAAAATTCTTGTTACTATTGTTGAGCAAAGTGTACATTTCAATATAATTTTGTTTTTGTTTTCTTTTGAATCATTGGATGGTAGGTATGACTTTAAAATTTGACCATTCTCTTTTTCCATTAAGAATTAATTCTTCTTTTGGTCTACAAAAGTGTAGTAACCGGTGATGGATGTGTATATTTTATTAGAACTCATTATTATTATTATGTTCTTGTAATCAAAGTTTACATTTCAATAGAATATCGTTCATTCTTGGATCAAATCCTTTTCTTGTTTACCTTTCCTCTCATGTATCAAATTGTGACTGTAATGCAACAACAAAATTGTTCGTACCAGTTCAACTTGAAGCGTTAGAAATTATAGATTAAATCACACAATCAATTGCATTTGCAAAAATAATATCATTAAAGGATAAAAACATGTTAGTAGATTCTCTTGGTTTGAATTCTACATTCTTGAAAGATTGTTGTATAAATAAATAAGAAAACTTCTGTGTCAGACTTAAAGAAACATTCAATGTTTCACTAAAACTGAAAATTAGCCTAGGCTGGCTTCAAGAAATACAACGCTTCAATTGATCATGGAATGCTTCAAAACCTTTTCTCACAAGATACATTAAAATTTTGGCCAGCTAAAGCTAACTTTTTTTCCAGTTAACAAGAATCAAACCACAACACTTCTCTAATTTTATTACTGCAGCTGCAAGAGAGAAAGCCTCTTATACAAATTGAAATTGCTGTAACACTACTTATTCAGGAGTTGATGTGCCAAAGTTGGTTTTCAAATTGTTTTTGAGGAGTCTTCTTTTGCACGCACACCTCACCAAGCAAAACACAATAGTCGGCTAGATCTTATAGAGATACACGTAGCTTTAAACCAATGGCCTTTCATGCTTCCAAATCATCAGGATTAGCATTCACAACAACTGCTCTCCCAAGTATGGAATGAGATCCAATGAATGGTATTTACAAGGAAAAAAACGTTAGAGAGAAAAAAAATTAAGATATTCATACCAACAGTTTAGGTAAACTAACAAGTAATAACACCCATAGTGACACCAAGGAATTGTAAAAGGTAATAAAAACTTAAAAACAACTTACAATAAATAAAATTAATTTGAATTTATTGTGAAGACTTGTTATACAGAGTCTGATACTAACTGCCCTCCCAATTTATTGTGTGACATATCTAATTTGTGCCTCAAATTAAAATGCAATAAAAAGAAGAGAAAAGATAAATTTAGTATAGATTTGGCAGCCAAAGCATGATACTATAAGTCTATAATTGACATAAATGGATTACTTGGTTGTCCTTAATGGAAAAATCAGCTACTCCATAAGTGTGAATCAAAAGGATACATGAGACCGCAATTAATTTCCTCTATAATAGCAAATAAAATCACATTCTGCTATAACATTACCTAAATCACTAGCGTGATTCAATTTATCATTAGAGCTCCATGATCCTTCTTTAGTGGATTGAAAAAGGGCCTAAAATAAAAATTCTTTAAGTCATCAATAACATTCTCCAAAGTTACTATACATTACTAAGTAATATATGTTTTCAAAGCACCCAACTAAAGGTATTTCATGTCTTGCGTCTTGACTATATGTGTACATTCCATCTAAAGCTTGCACTTTTAAATCTACCCTACAGATATAATTATAGCTAAGTTATACAATAAATATAAAACACTTTCTCAATGATATCATTTAACATCATTGCAGATTTATGAAAGATATCATTAATTTTTTTCAACCAATCATTGACAAGTATCAACCAAACAAATAATAACAATAAGCATAGGCAAAAGAAGAATATCTCCCTATTTGGAGCATCTTAAAAATCAAATTATTATTGGAAATCCATTAACAAAAAATAGAATGCATCTTGAAGTTAAGCACTAGCAGCTAAGGATTCTTCGCAAATTTATTTAAATACAAAACAAGAAAAAGGAAAGGAAGAGAGTTAAAACCATTGCACTATTCATAAGCTCAAGCGTGCAACCTCAGGTGGACAATCTGCTACTGATTGTGTGAAAAAAAAAAAAAAGTACACAGTCCCTATTGTTGGAGAATACCACATGAGAGAACAATTAGTACCTAAATATGAATAATTACTACCAAGAGAAAATTACCATAAAATAAATCATATTTTGTTATCATTTCTAGTAAATTTTTGGCTATTCCAATGCTATTAGTTTACTACCAACCAAGAGCACTAAAAGTTTTCAATGTCTGTTCCCATCTAAAAGCATGAAGGACTAAAGTAAAGCCTCACCTATTAGATATTTGCTAAAACAATTTAGGGCAGCCAACAGACCACTTAATGCAGTTAACAAATAAATGGTTTTTCACTTTTGTGCTATTTTGAATACAAAATCATAGCTTTTATGAGAATAATTTGTCTACTATCTGCCTGAGATAAGTTCTAAACAATAATACACTAACTTGAAAATCCAATTTCCAGACACATAACATCACAGTTTTTTTTTTTTTTGATAAGTACATAACATCACATGAACATAAAAATCCAAAAAAAAAAAAAAAGGCAAAATACAAAGAGATAAACTAAAAACTCTATAGAGCATTTCAACAAACACCTTCTGTGCCTACCCAAAAACCCGCTTTAAAAATGCCAACAACAACAGTTATTGCTAATATCAGAAATCCAATAGCTTGTCTAATTTAGCTCATGTAAAGAAGTTCTTGCACACTACAGGCTAAAATCATTCGAGAACTAGAAGCATAGGATTCGACCACTATAGTATATAACATGGAAATTCAAATTGTAATTAGCTATCTGTCCGTGGGGGTGTAGACTATATGGCAAAGGTTAGACGAAATTACAATGGTTTGTAAGTAGGCCTTTCTCATATATACGTTCCAAGCATCTTATTAGGTGCAGGCAATATAAGAACTGGATTTTAATTAAGACTCATGAAATTCCAAACTTAGAACTATAAGCATAAATCTGCAACCATAACATTTTCCATTACCCAAAAACACAAGCAAAAAGCTGCTAAATAGATTTTTTGAAAAGGAATTTTAGAAAAACTACCTTAGAGAAATGACTGGAACAACCGTAGTGTGCTTCAAGAACCGATCCAAACCAAACCCCAAACCAAACCCTAACGATTGGACTTCAACAGAGACAAACAACAAGCCGTTGAAATTGACACCCCTGCTGCTTTTAGAAGAGCTCAGAGCAGAGTGTGGGTGGCAGAGGCGGAAAGAGATTTGTGGATTTTGGGGTAATCCGACGAGACCGAGCCCACTTTTGTCAAAACCGGCGAGGCGGAGTAATGGCTGTGCTGGAGGCACAATCGGGGTTGAGAAAAGAGCAGAGAAGAGCATCAGGGAGAGGGAGGCAGCGAGAGAAAAACCCTGGTGGAAGAGAGGGAAAGAAGAGAGGAGAGAGTTTCTGAAATTCAAAT
Source organism: Castanopsis chinensis (assembly GCA_032878915.1). Classification (NCBI taxonomy): domain Eukaryota; kingdom Viridiplantae; phylum Streptophyta; class Magnoliopsida; order Fagales; family Fagaceae; genus Castanopsis; species Castanopsis chinensis. The sequence continues at coordinate 18,855,739 of JAVQMG010000122.1, forward strand.
TGGGGTGTAAACTGCTGCTGAAGTGAAAACTGAAAAGAGGAGAGACATGGGAGAAACTTGAAGCACGCGGATTGCCAGCTTGGACACATGACATGTCAATTTTCTGAGCATTAGATTTAATCTATGGCTGATATTACAGCTATTGCACCCCGTGCAATACCCTAGGTATTGCACGGGATCTCAATCCATATAATGTTTATGGTGTACAGTATACCTAGTACCTACCTATGCTACACTAATCGGTTTATCCACAAGAAATGAGTTTTAAAAACCATTAAATCAAATAATATTCATCCTTGTATTCAAAAAAAATAATAATAATAATAATATTCATCCTCGGCCTAGTCCTCACCTACCAAAATATTGAAGTATATGATATATATCAATGTAAAGTTGGCACTTTGGCGGGCTTACTTACTTCTGGTAGGTTAACCACTGTCATACGTATCTGTCTCTAAGGAAATTCATAAATCGGATCACCAACCCTATATTAAAGTCGGTATATTTCTCTATAAAAAAAGGAAAAGAAAAGAAGTAAAAAACAAGAGAGAAAAAAAGTTGGGAAGATATTTCAGTTGTGGCCCTGCTATTGGCAGCTTATTAGTAGCATTGCAATTTTTTATTTTTTGGGGGTAAATTGACTCATATTTTATACTTGTTAATAAAACCCCTTACATATATACCTTCCTTTAAAGCCATTGCAAAAATTTAACCAATATATGGATTTAGTAATTTCAATCAGTAAAGCCTATTATAATCAAATAAGAGATTTAGGTTTAATTTTTGTTTACACAAAAAAATTAACTGATGTCTAAGCCAACGATAAAAGGCAATTATCATTAGATAGAAGCTGTAAATTTGAAATACTACTGTGTATATATAGTGTATACATAGATAAAAAGGCTTTCCTCAACAAAATTCTACCACTCAGCTAAACTGTAACTCTGTCGGCAGAATTTTCATTTGGAATTCCATCAAAGCCAATAGTCCATTATTAGCATTGAAAGTTCAAGTATACTGTTGTCAACAAGAACAAAGATGAGTAATTCATCTCATTACATGTTGAATATAGTCTTGATCAAGACATACATTAATCTGAAGCAATGTATCAAAATTCCTACATTTTTTGTTCTTAAAGTCGATAACACAGAACAAGAATCTGCTACATGTGCTTCTATGTACGTACAAAACATGGGAGCTGAGAACTTAGAACAATCTATGGAAACTATTGCCATGTAATGCAGACAAGAAGAAAACAATCTCCTCATCATTCCCATCATACTCTACCTGATTTCGCATCCGACGATAACTATCCACAATCTCATCCGGCACAACCGTAGTCCGGCAAAGTGGGCATGTAGCACGACAATATTGTTGTAGCCAGCTATCTAGGCAATCCTTATGGAATGTGTGCTTACATTGCAAATTTCTAACCTTGTCTCCTTCTTCAAATTCAGATAAACACACAGTGCATTCAATTGGCTCGGCCATAATCCTCCTTGTTTTACTGAAACTAATTGTGGGGTTCTTTTTTTCAATGAGTTTAAGGTATTGGCTTGTGGTGATTACAAGTTTATCGGAGTTGGGTCTTAATCCGGTAAGCGAACGGATCAGAATTATGATTTCTATAAGTAGGAGAGTGAAGAAGACTACGGTCATGGTTCTGAGATTGGAGAAGAATTCAGAGAGGGCTTTCATGGCTGCTAGCTGCAGAAGAAACTGCAGAGAATATTGTGCTCAAAGAATAATGAATTAATGGTGCTTTACATATATATGGGTTAAACCTTAAATGTGGCTAGGTGCAGTGGTTTTGTTTGGTGCAGCCTACTCTTTTAATAATCATCCGTGCAACAGGTTGCTTATGAATGTTGATATCTTGACTCAAAACCCGTTCTTCGAAGCTCTATAAAATAATTTAAAATAGACCCCAAATAAGAAAAAATATTTCTCATACAGTAGTTACCATAAAATCATAAAGTACCATGTATCTGCCCTGACTTTTTCTATAGCTGCTGAGAGCTTTGTAATTGAATTAATATATTTCTATGTATTCTATAGGTTTTTAGGAAAAAAATTGATTCGAACTGCTAAATTAATAGTACATTGTAATTATTTGTATATATATATATATATAAAACTTTATCTATAGTTCAATTACATTATTTATTCTATTTTCTATGGAAAATTAGAATCCATTGCCATTGAATTATATAAATAAAAAATTAAGATTGTGAAATTGTTTAATGGCTCTAGCATTGCTCCACTACTATTGTGGTGTTTCAAAAGTGGGATTAGGAAATGGGGGAAAGACCTATGACCATATGAGTCTTTAAAGTGGAGTATGGGTTGAGTTTTGCTAACTGAGTCTTTGAGTTGAGTTTCATGGAAATTCCAAGAGAGACTTGGTCATTAAAGTGGGCGGCTACAGTGAGAGCACGCATGAACAGAAATAGTGGCAGCAGTACAGGCGTACAACCCCAGTCAAAGTAAATTCACCAACAAATACAAAGTAAAGTACTCATCTTTCTTTTTTTTGAAACTAAATACAAAGTATTCAGTCACTCACATCATCACATGCAAATGTTGGGCCTCATTATATGAGTGACAGATCCACTTCAGCTCTTCTAATTGGTTACTGAATAAAGTGCATGTAACAGCCACGTGATGTTATCAAACGTTAGGAAATGAGGGACCAGAGAGTAGGTCCCCTTCCGGCTATCTAATTGGTTATTAAAGAAAGGTCATTTCAATATGATCCGTTTTGTCATGTGAACGTGATTCAGAGTAGGTCCACTTTGGTGGTCCGGCCTGTCTGACTCTTTTCTTTTTTTTTTTTTTTTTTATTTTTTTATTTTTTTATTTTTTTTTAGGGTCCATTTGGTTGGGAAGATGAAAAAGTAAGGAGATAGAAAATAGAGGGAGGATGAAAAAGTAGGAAGATAGAAAAGTTTTTAGTTTTTCTCATTTGTATTTGGTTGAGAGGGTGAAAAAGTGAAAGGATGGAAAATTTTTTAGTTTAGTTGAAAATAAGATTTGTATAAATTTACCATCATGTCCCTCTTAAATAAAACAAAAAGTAATACATTATACTTATTTAAAAAATTGTATATAAATAAAAGTAAACATTTCCAAAAATAACATAAAAAAATCATCTAAAAATGTTTTCTTAAAAAAATAATAAAAATACAAATTAAAAAAAATGAAGGAAAATAAAAGAACCCACTACTGACAAAACCAAAAAAGAAAAAAAAAAAAAAAACAAAAAAGCCAACATAACCAAAAAAAAAAAAAAAAAAGCAAATGTTAAAAGGAAATTGGAAAAGTAAAACAAAAAAAAAAACAAAAAAAAGGCAAGCCAACATTACAAGCAAACTGGAAAAGTGAGAAGTGAAAAAAAAAAAAAAAAAAAGTTAGAAACATTAATTAGAGGTGGGGTAGTTTTGTCCAAATATTTTTCCACTTTTCACTCCAATTTTCTCCCCAATTTGGAGAGATTATATTTTGAAGGGAGAGGAGAGAAAACTGGTGGGTCCCACCACTTTTCTCTCCCCCTCTCCTTCTCAACCAAATAATGAAAAAAATCATTTTTCACCTTATTTTCCTCTCTCTATTTTCCATCCTTCCTGTTTTTATCCCAACCAAACATACCTTTAATGTTTATGTAGAAAGAATTTTGTTTTCCTCTCAAAAAAGAATAAAATTAATTTATATATATAATTATTTTTTCTTCGTTTTTATTTTATTTTTTAATTTTTTTGAGGTGTTACTTTGTTAAGGACAATGTTGCTATCGTCACCCTTCGTTTGATCTATTAAATAGCAAAATTTTTTAATTTCTATTTCTTTATTCTTTTATAAAGTGGCATCTTTAAGAATTTCTTTAGAGTGGTCACAAAAAATTTAAATTATACAAAATCTAATAAAGTGATAATTTAAATATTTACTACAACTATAAGTTGAATCGCTTAAGAGAGCAAAATTGTTACGAATGCAAAGCCAAAGAGAATATAATTATCGTCACTATCAAGGAGAACTGACAATTACAATATTTTCCTTGTACTATTTTTTAGGGAAAAATGAAATTAGAAATTATCTGTTATAGAATAAGTTGAACGAGCTAAAAATTTGAATATTTAGTGATTTTTATCTTTTTGTTTTATAATAGGCTTTTTGTTAAATAATTTAATCACTTGATGTTGTTTGGTCTTATCTTATTTTTGTTTGGTTTATATTTGTTGTTATTTAATCTTTTTCATTTTTAATTTTATAAAAGGGATTAATGATTATTTTTGGAGGGCAGAATTAATTTTGGAGTAATTCTACTTCCATAACATTTTTATAATAAATCTTATATAAAAAATTGTTATTAGTGAGTAAAAAATAATATCATTATTGGACCCAAATTAGAATTAGTAACAACTTACCACATAAGATTTTTTTGTAAAAATATTATGAAAATGTTACGAATGTAGCATTATTTTTATTTTTGTTGAACCCAACTTTTTGTAATTCTCAGGTTAGGGTTTTCAAAATTTTTATCAATGTGATCACAATAGATTAGTTTAACATACAATAATTTTTTGGTAAATATATATATATATATATATATATGTTTTTTTTTTTTTTTTCAAGTTAGGGTGATCTAGTAATCACCTTGGCTTGCATGCGGAGCGGCAAGAGCTTTTTTATAGTTCAAGATGGTTTAATTTATCAATAAATTTAAGTATACAAAATTTTTCACAATTTTTTTTAATATTTATTAAGTATAGTTCAAGATGCTTTATGTATTTTTGAGAAGATACCATGCTTTATGTTAATAAAAATGTTTGTTGCGTGATTGAATAGGTCCATAACATATGGTTTTAAAATCTGTTGACTAGCTAGACAAATTAGGGTTCGATTCAATGGTTTGTCACATTTTAAAAATGTTTGGAGTAATTTGCCGTAGTTTTATCCCAAAAGACAATCTTTTGTAGATACATGTAGCTTTGTTTGAAATGGTTGTTGGGCACTTCGGTTGGGTGCACATAAGAAGAGGCCCAACATTTACATTGTGGGTGAATAATTGTGGTGTTTTTTGTTTGTTTGTTTGTTTGTTTGTTTGTTTTTTTTGAAAGCATGGATAATTGGTTAAAAAACATGTTGTAGACTCTTCTCTCTATTTTCAAGAAGGCTATCAAAATTTATTGACCAATAGAAATCCATCAATTGAAAGTTTGAATTATTTAAATAATAAATGTTGTGAATATGTTAAATTATTATTGATGACAAATTTCTCCTAATAGCTTGAGACTTTAATTTTTACAAGTCAATATTTTCCACAATAAATTGTTAACATTGTCCACTTAATCTCCTGGCCTCACACCAAATAATCTTTTCCTCTTTCTCAATACCAAAATTAAAATTGGAAATTAAATTTCATTTTTCTTTCACTATGCATCACTTTGCCTAAGCTAAAGTGAAACTCCTTAATTGATAATAAATCTTCATTTATTTTTGTTAAATTTTATCCTAAACCATGACATTTAGCTTTCTATATGAAAGTTAATACTGGATTAGTTAGTCTTCATTCACAAGTTATGTGTTGAATCTATCTTTGTTTGACTAGGTTAATGCATTACGTGATTATGTTTTTTTTTTTTTTTGAGAAACACATACACACACACACACACATATATTGATGAGATAGGTTCACACGCCAACACCAAAATGCATTACGTGATTATGTTGTTACCGACATTTACGTGATTATGTTGTTAAGTGAAGTTGGAATAAGATATTTATTAAACTATATTCTATTGCGTTGCAAAATTACTAAGAGCATGTTTTATACCAAACTTGAGAATATAAATAGTCATTCCATTCCGTTATCTTTTATTCATAATAATAAATATTAATATTTCTATCATAATCGTCATTCTCTATGCCAAATGTGTTGAGAGGGTCATGTGTTGTGTATCTACTCTCTCTTTTTCTGTTTGTATTAATGGAAAATCCTATGGTAATATTATTCCTTCTAGAGGGCTCCGGCAAGGAGACCCGTTATCTCCTTATCTATTTCTTTTATGTGCAGAGGGTTTCTCTTCACTACTTGCAAAAGCTGAGGCTGAAAACAGGTTGCATGGAGTTTCTATCTGTAGGAGAGCCCCTAGCATATCCCATTTGCTGTTTGCAGATGATTCCCTACTCTTTTGCCAAGCCACTCAAGATGAGGTTCAAGAAGTGGTGGATATATTGCAGCTCTATGCCACGGCTTTTGGGTAGCTCATAAATCTTGAGAAATCGTCAATTTTTTTCAGTAGCAACACGGATGGAGGCAACGAAATTGGATCAAAGCTCGGCTAAATGTTAAAGAAGTGGAATGTTTTGAAACCTACTTGGGATTGCCAACATTAATTGGACGCTCAAAATATCAAGCATTTGCCTCTCACAAGGATAAAGTATGAAAAAAGCTACAAAGGATGGAAGGAGATAATGCTATCTAGAGTCGGAAAGGAAGTGTTGATAAAGGCCGTTGCACAATCTCTACCAACATATACTATGGGAGTGTTTCAATTACCTGTGAAGCTTTGTGATGAGCTTAATGCCATGTGTGCAAGATTTTGGTGGGGGCAAGTGGCAAATGAGAGGAAGATTCATTGGAAGAGCTGGGATTCACTATCTAAACCGAAGAAGGAAGGCGGCATGGGGTTTAGGGACCTTCGATGTTTTAATTTGGCAATGCTAGCCAAGCAAGGATGGAGGCTGCTGCAAAGGAAGGATATGTTGCTCTATAGGTGTTTCAAAGCGAAGTACTTTCCACGGTGCAATTTCTTGGAGGCAGAGGATGTTCCTAACAGCTCCTATGTGTGGAAGAGTATTATCGCGGCTCAGCCAATTCTGAAGAAAGGAAGTTGCTGAAGGGTGGGAGATGGCTCAGAAATCCGAGTGCTTAAGGACAAATGGATTCCCAACTATCCCACTAATGGGTGTTGCACCCACCGGTGGAGGTAGAAGGGGAATGGAGGGTCTCAGAGCTAATTGATTGGTCAGTCAGGCTTTGGGATAGGCGAATACTTGATCTGAGGTTTCACCGAGAAGATGTGGAAGCTATCTCTTGGATTCCACTGAGCCGTCGACAATCGAAGGATGCTCTGTTTTGGTTGCACTCAACAGAGGGGGAATATTTGGTAAAAACAGGGTATCATTTGGCTAGGGAACTCAAGAGGGAGAAGGATGAAAGTGGAGAGAGCTCCTCGTCGGTGGGAAGCAGCACGGTGTGGAGCAAAATATGGAAACTTCACATACCAAACAAGGTTTGTATCTTTGCATGGCATGCTTGCCATGACATTCTACCCTCTCGGGAGAAGCTTGCTAGAAGATTTATTATTGAGGAGGGCACATGCACTCTATGTAAAAGAGATTCGGAATTAGTAATCCATGCTTTGTGGGAGTGTAGTGTAGCTCAGGACGTGTAAGCGGGGTGTGCGCTACGGTTGCAGAAAAGCGTGGGAGGACAACTTGATGTGTTGCATTTGATGGAGGAGTTACTGGAAAAACTAACTACAGAGGAACTTGAGCTATTCTTCATCCAGGCCTGGTTGAGTTGGAATCAACGGAATACAATTACCCATGGGGGGTGCTTGCAAGACCCGTCTCGGCTAAACAAGAGAGCGACAGATATTTTGAAGGAGTTTAGAGAAGCACAACAACATCTAACTGTACAAACACCAGCTGTTAGAGATGTCCATTGGAGGCCACCGCCAAGAAATGGTTTTAAGTTAGATTTTGACGCAGCCATATTCAAGGATTTAAATGCATCGGGGTTCGGTGCAGTTATTCGCAATGAGGAAGGAGAAGTAATGGCAGCCATGGCAGTGAGAGGACCACCAGTTTCAGGCAGTGAGGAGGCTGAGGTGTTGGCTTGCCGCAAAGCTCTGGAGTTCGTTGTGGATGCGGGTTTTGTTGAGCTTCTCATCGAGGGCGATAACAAGTCAGTCATGAAGACCATCTTGCGCTCACGGCCTAACAATTCACATCTAGGACACTTGTATGAGGATATCCAGTGTTTATGCGAAGGCTTACAAGTTGTGTCTGTTAGGTGGGTTAGTCGTTCAGCCAATGTTGTGGCTCATTGTTTGGCAAAGTTTGCTAGAGGGACTGTTGATGAGGTTGTATGGTTGGAGGAAACCCCTCCCCCTGCACTAGAGGCTTTGTATGTGGACTTGTCTAAACTTTAATGAAATTCATTCCACTTTCAAAAAAAAAAAAAGAATATAAAACCCCCCTATGTATTCCTTTAGACCTCAAACTATATTGAGCGCATTTTGCTTGGGAAAATAAGCCCATTTCCTCTACTATGCTCTCATTGATTGAAAATACAAAACATGTTGCGTGCTTCTTCTACTTGAAGACCCACAATCCATGACAATAAAGAATTTCCAATGACTCAAATTTCTTGCAAGAACAAGAAATGTTGCTATTGAAATGATCAAAATGGACAATGCGTACTCTTTTGCTATCTTCTTCTTTCACCTCAAAGACATCAATCGTATCTTGACAATCAACTTGCTTCCACTCTATTGCAAGACTGTTAAGGAATTCATATTCAAATAATCTGAATATCTTACATGTGTAAACTTGAGCTACATGACTAAAATACCACTCTTCTTAATAGCTCTTTGCAGGGCACTTTGCTTGCATCGAAAATCTTCATTAAACTTTGAAGAACGCATGCCTGCCAACACACTTTCATATTTATTTACAAAGTTAGTGAGGCTTATTGTTGTATCTGCTATATTATTCAAAACATGGTTTATGGTTTTACTTCTTGAGGAAGCTTTAAATTCAGCTGTGAAGCTATCCTTAGTGAATGCAGTGCTCTATTTATGTTAAATTTTGTACATCATATTAAGCCAGTGATGATCTTCAAGATTAAACTTATGCATCATTTTATCCCATGTGTTTTGAAATTCCAATTCTGAATCACAATATTTTTGACACTTGTTCCACAAGGACTGAAACTCTGACTTAGAATTTAACTCTCCAAAGTAGGAAGGTGCATTTTTTGAAATATGCCACAAACATAGTCGATGATGTGTGTTCAAAAACGCTTCCTCAAAAGCATTTGACATGGCTTGATCTTGGTCAGTAAAAATTGTTATTGGAGATCGATTCCCCATTGATTCTAAGAATGACTTGAATAGCCATTTGAAAGAAGTAGTAGTTTCATCCAAAAGAAATGCACATCCAAATATTACATTTTGCCAATAGTGATTAACACCTACAAATGGAGCACAAATCAAATTATATCTATTGATGCGGTAAGTAGTGTCAAATACCACATCTCCAAAACAATCATAATCAACCCTTGTTCTCCTATCTCTCCAAAAAAAAAATTCATCATGCAATTTTCTTGATCTATTTGAACCGTGTAAAAAAACATGGGATCTTCTAATTGTCTTCTCTTAAAATGATTCAACAGGCTTTTGAGCATCTCTAACACTAATTGTTGACATCATTTTTGTGTTCACATGATTATAACAATCTTTTTCAGTGAAGCCCACATTCTCACTCCCTCCAACTTCTTCTATTAAATACGAAGAAGTAGTCTTTATACTTATACCAGCATTCACTATGGAATCAATTAAACCTACCTTAGGTTTTGAAATACGACAACGCGATCTTAAAAAATGTTCTTTGACGGTAGTGCAAGTGCATGATTATGCTCTGGATTAAATGCAGCAACCCTCCTCATATCATTTTCAACTGTGAAACGAATAAATGCTTTACAGCCAATTCTAGTCTCTAGTTTCTTCCAATTTTTCTCTTCACAAGGGTCGTCATCTATTTTAAAACCCTCCTTAGAACATAGAAATTCATGTTGCCTAATATTCTTTGTTCCATTAAAATATCTAGGCTTTCCTTTCTGTATACTAAAACCTATTTGTAATGCATAATTATTGTATAAATTGCGTGCTTCATCTTCAGTATGTGCCACCTTATCCAATAAATTGTCATCACTATTTTCTAGTCTTACAACAAACAAACAATCTTCAATTCCTTCAATATCACTTGAATTACAAATAACTACAATAATTTTTATGAAAAATATATATGTTATAAATAAAATATTAAGGAATTTACAATACAATAATTATCTTATGTGTGCAATTTTTTATGTGTTCTTAAAGGCCTATGGTATGCTTTATTACAAAGCTTCTCCACTTCTAGGCGCAAATATAATTAGAAATTAGACATAGTTACCAATATAAAGATGAATATATTATTTATTCCTATCATAATATATATATATATATATATTTATTTATTTATATTTTTATACACACATGTAAATTTAGTATATAATAACAAAAAAAAACCAAAAACAAAAACAAAAACATATATCACTACACATATTTTATTTGGGAGCAAACACCTTTATATATTTTATTTGGGAGCAAACTTATCACAACAAAGCAATAAATTCATACCTCAATACATTTTTATATATTTTATTTGGGAACAAACATACCACAACAAAGCAATAAATTTTTCACCAAAAAAAGCATTGAATTCATACCTCAATACATTTTTATATGTTTTATTTGGGAGCAAACATATCACAACAAAGCATTAAATTTTTCACCAAAAAAAAAAAAAAGCATTAAATTCATACCTCATTACATTTCTATATATTTTATTTAGGATCAAACATATCACAACAAATCATAATACATTCTTTAAAAAATGACACAAGACATAACAAGACAAAATAAATTATACCTCCGTTACTTTGAAAATTAGGTTCTTCCATGCTTTTGTGAACAAGATTGTCTTTTTACACTAGAACTTTTCATTTGATTTCACTAAAAAGTGCTCATAGTAACATTTGTTTGTGGTTACACTATGCACTTGTTTTTTGTCGGCACTAAGGAGTAGGACCTTCTAGCTTTTGTTCACAAGAGTGAGAACCCTAAAAGGTTCTCTGTCTTAAGTCCCAATTGGAAAATAACTGGCTAGCTTTTTTTTTTATATTTTATTTTTTTTAATAACTAACGTTAACGGGGTTGTCTAATGTTGGGGACTTGAAAACTAGCATTTGCCATTGTTGATGAGTTGTACTATTTAAATGATGTCATACATTTTTAGTTACATGTCTTCTCTCTATTGGCTAGGACCATCTAAGAATTTTCCTAAAGTGACAATTCTTACCCCAAAAAAAGTGACAATTAAACATTTCCTTATTATTTCTTGTAACTTTCTATTCATTATGAGCACGGCCAAGAACCTTGAAGCTCAAAGCGACGTGATTGTTGACTAAGAAACTTACCTACTTAGCCATGGACTTAAAGACTCATCTCATTTTAAGTCCCCTTGAAACCTTGAACTCACCTCCTCAGAGACCCCAACATTTTAAGGCAATAGGGTTTATAACGTATTTTTCCTCAAAAAATTATATGGATCTTAACCATTATATAAGAAAAGTTAAAATGATAAAAATATTAATAACTTTTCTAATCCAAGGATAGAGATCAGCTCTTTGGATAGTATCACCGAGTGCAATAGTGGTTGTACTTGTTAACGACTTAGGAATTGGGTATAGGGTGGCCCAGGCTCTTCTGACGGAACTTGGTGGAGCCCGCTGACATGTGATGGCCCAAAAATTCTCGTGCAGGTCGCGCGCCCTTCAGGTATTACTACTTGCTTCATCGTTTGATCAAGTTTCGTTATGTTTAATTTTAATTTAACGGTCTCCATGGATCCGGCGTCCAATTAGGCGTTAATTATTGAGGGGTTTCAGAGTTTCACTTTCTTGTTTGTGTAAATGAGATTTGGGTTAAGGGAACCTGAGCTGGGTTTGTATAAAATGGCCGTTGGGCCTAGCTAGTGGACTAGGGTATGGGCCGTGTAACTTTACTCCACTGAGCGGGAAACAATGCAATCTAAAAACCCTTCTAATATTTTTTAGTTATGAATGATACCAAAATGGCATTGTGCTTTTTCTAGCAGGAAAATACTACTGTAGCTCTTTTGTTTTGTTTTGTGTTTTTGGGTGACAAAAAAATTATAGACATTATAATTGCAATATAAATTTATATTGTGGATACACAAAATGTTGCAAATGTTACACACTTTTTACAAATGTGTACAACATTTGCCATTTTTTGTATGTTTATAATATAAATTTATATTGTAATGTATAGGTGTATAATGTAAAAAGAAAAATTTTCCAATAATGATTGAACCTACTACTTAGCAATATTATTCTCAAAAAAGAAAAAAAAAGAAAAAAAACTACTTAGCAATATTTGTATCATTGCTAATCAACAATTGTGATGTAGTGCACTTTACGTATTAAGACCAGCAAACTTTCTTGTTCAATCTTTGGTTAGTTGGGTTTAGATTTTTTTTTTTTGGGGCTGTAATCCGCTAAAATGCTAGAGACCAATTGACATAAACCCTAAAATTTAGGGACCAAATATGTAATTTATTTAAAAAAATTCGTCTTGTACTCTCCTAAAGGAGATGGTGATGCTTCTCTCTTTGCCTTGCCTTAATAATACGCTCTTATTACTAAAAAAAAAAAAAACTCCTCTTGTTCACCAGTTGTAATCGTTATTTATGAGAATTGCATATCTACTTGGCATTTTTTCATAAATCCATTATCAAACTCGTGAAATCTTCTTTTGCACCAAAGAATTGCTATTTAAGCAGTCAAGCTATAAACAACCAAATAAGTTCAATTACTTGCTACTACTGCAGTTAAAATTGTTGTTGTTGTTGTTGTTGTCATTTACTACTTGTAGCTTTTGTAGACATTAATTAACATATGTCATCTTCAATGCAATCATTGTGAAGTCACAGGGCTTTAAACAAAAAATCCAGTCCATGGTTTGCTACTGCCAAAATTATCCCCACTGGCTTATCGGCTCAATATCTACAAGGCCAAAACGTTTCCCATACTCTCTCAATTTGCCCGCCAAACCTATATTGTATCTCGACTGAAACAAATATGTGTCTGTGAAGCAACAACATTTACCAAGTAGAGTTATTGTATGTATAAGAGTGCACCATAATTTTGGTATGATCACCCGTCACAACTGTACATTAACAAGGTTGATATGTGAAATTGTATTTAATGGACATTTTTTTTACATACTTTTCTTCAACTCATGTGTGGAATAATAATGGAAATTGCCATCAATGAGCTACAGCTCAGATGATACCTCTTTCTCTCTTTTCTCTTAAAAATAAGATAGCAGGAGGTCAAGAATTCAATACCTACTGAATGGGTTTGTAATAATAATAATACCAACCTGAATTAAAAAAAAAAAAAAAAAATTAATACCAATCAGATAATAATAATAATAATAATATTGCAAACTGCCAAAGACAGACATGACATTGATGTGGAGTAAAAAAGTTCAGTGAGACACGTGTGGCTGGGTTCGTACTTCTTGTCCTATACAAAGAACTGTGCGAGACATTGTTACTTGCTTGAGGGAATTAATGAAGGAGAATCGTAAATGGCAAATTGTCTAGATGGGTAACTGCGTAAGCTTTAATTTGCTTGAGGCTAATCTTCAGTAGTGGCCCTAGAATTAAGTTAGTGGCCTGCTCAAGAGTTGGGTTTATGGATGGGCTTGGGCCGTGGGCTGTCTCAATCTGGACCACTTTTTGCTCATTCCGTCCTCTATTTTTGTTGTTATTAGAGCATTTTTATCAGTTTTTTTTTTTTAATAAAAAATGTCATTTTAACACATCAAAAGCTTATTTTATTATCTTAATACACTATTTTACAATTTACCATTTATTACATATTCTATTATTTGATTTTAAACATTAAAATAATATATATTACACATTAAATAATATATTTTCTCAAAACCCAGCAAATATACAAATGCACAACCAGTGACAGTCGCCACCATCCAACAACCAACAACTACTGCTACAACCACCGCCACAAACTATAACCACAATCACTGGATCCTCCAACAAATTTCCAAATCCTAAAACCTCAACAAAATTTTTTTAAAAATAAACTCAAAATCTTCAACAAAACCCCAACCTAACAGATCAATCAATGACCAAACTCAACCAAATCGACAGCGAGATCGGCGGCAAGAGTTGTGGAGGACGAAGAGCAAAGATCGGTGACTGCCACTAGGCGAGTAGAGCTTCAGATCAGCGAGTTCTGCTTCAGATTGGCCTGCTTCAATCGGCGAGCTGAGCTTCAGATCCTCGTCGACCTCGTTGCCGGAGTCCCTCCAGCGCATCTGCGAATATCGAATCAAAATCGCCTTCTTCTTCGTGACAGGAAAAGAAAGAGAGAGCGAGAGATAGTGACTCGAAAAAAAAAAAAATAGAGAAAGAGGTGCATAGAAAGGGAATGGAAAAAAGAAAAAAGGAAAAAAAGAAAAGAAAAGAACCCGAAGCCATGTGGTGAAGATGCTGGTGAAGAAAGAAGAAGAAAAAGGGAAGAGGGAGTGACCGGAATATGAGGAACAGGTGGAGAAAGAAAGAAGAAAAAAAGTAAGAGAGAGAAGAAAGAAAAGTAATAAAAGAAGAGAGAGAAATGAATAAAAAAATTATTTTTTTAACACATTTGTATGTACCGTTCCAAAGATGGAACGGTACCGTTCACATGTGTTAAAATTTATAGAATTTAGAACATCTCATGAGAATGGATTTTTGGTGTTTGATATGCCAGATACCAAATATTTGACATTTAACGCAGCTGATGGTAATGCTTTACTGTTATTATTATAATCCTTCCAGTTTTCTGATGTTGTCTTTATTTGCACACTTGCTGTAATTTGGCTGTTGTTTGGTAGTTAGTACCATCATTTCCTTCTTTCTTTTTTCACTCTTTATTGTTTCCTTATCAATAACGTCCATGCCTGCTTATCTATCTATATATATATATATATATATATATATATATTTAATTATGATTATATAAAATAAATACTCTGAGTCTTTTTTTTTTTTTCACTTCTTTGTATGTTGCCACGCAAACTTTCAAAAACTCGACTTTTTTCATGCAATTGAATTGAGTTTTAAACACAAAGTCCTATAAAACATCTTATATTTACACATTCCATTTCAACGGATTTTCTTTAAAGGATAGAATAGATAGTTTCGCATGCAAATATAATTATAATACATACCTATTAATAATTAGTATAATTATAAAATTCTATATAACAATCAAAATGTTTTTGTGCTTTTGTCATTGTTATTGCAAGTGGCTAGTAAGTTTAATCTTATTATTAAAGTATTTAGGATCTTATCTTGCCTCTTTCATCATTATAGAGTGAGGAAAATCACCAAATATGCATCAAGTGATTTTTCCCTTTCATTACTAGAAATTGTGTTCCAATTGTGCTTTCTGATGCTCAAGTGACACAGAAAAGGGTTATTTTGAATTTCTGACGTTGGATATTATTAGTCATTTATGGGGTCCAAACCTTTTGGGTGTACAAGACACAAACTCCGCCTCACATCCATCTGTCAAAGGTTTCTTTCCCATCTTTCTCATTAAGTGTTATTATTGAGTTTGTGAAGTGATTGGGTAAGACTTTTTTGTTGCTTTCATTTTGGACTGACCTGGATATGTCTGGCTAGCTAAGTTTTCTTCACTAGTCGACAAAAATGCAATTGTATGTAGTACACATGCAACCACACATTGATGAGCTTCTCGATCTGAAGTTATCATCTTTATCTTTTTTAATATATTTTTATTATTTTTTGTGTAATTTTGACAGCACTGTAATTCCACCATGGCTTATCTCGAATCATCAGGTTCTTGTTGAAAAAAGTGGGGCCCTCTGAAGACTGAAGCTATTTTTTTTTTGTTTTTTTTAATCAGAAAAGAGGGGCAATTCATTGGTCAAGTTTCTTCAGACAATAAAACAAAATGGCTTGTGTTTCATTGAAATGCAGAAGTTTGGGAAGCGTCATCAGGCATTCATGCATGGCAAAGATTCCTGGCCCAGCTACGAAAAATCAATATTGCGATCCATTTTTGGTCTGAATTGCAATATGGACTTTTTGCAAGTGTTTGTCTAGGATTTAGTCTATAAATCACGGGTGCGTTTCAGGATTCGGGTGCAGGTGCGGGTGCTGGTGCGGGACTCGACAATTTTTGAAAAAGTAAGGTGCAGGTGCGGCGAGGTGCGGCGATTAAAAAATTATTAAAAATATTTTTATTTATATTTTTTAATATATTGCTAAGCATACTTTTTCACATTATATAAACATATACCAAATTTAAGAACAATAGCAGATAATAACTAGAATACAACTCCATTATATAAACATTCCATGATGTTCGAAAATTAAACCCCAGTGTCATAACTCACAACATTACGCAATTACACAGAGTCACAGACAAACAGCTTATATAAAAAAAAAAAAAAAAATAAAATCAGATCACCACATATTCACAACACATTGAACACAATCTAATAATAACTATTAACTAAATAAAAAAAATTAGGGGACACGGTAGACAGCTTACACAATACAGTGATACACGGGCAGCTTATATAAAAAGAAAATCAAATCAATCACAACTCACAAGTTCACAACACAACTAAATAAAAAATAACTATTAACTAAGGGGAGCAGGGGAGACATTGATACCTGAGGGGAGCAGGGGAGACAAATGATGAGAGTGAGATTGAGACGGCAAAGAGTGGGAGAGAGGCAGAGGATGAGAGTGAGAGTGAGAAGGCTGAAGAGTGAGTGAAGGCTGAAGGGAGTGAAGGACTGAAGGGAGGCACGGGCGCACGGCAGAGAGTGGGAGAGAGGTAGAGAGGCAAGGGAGAGAGTGAGTGAGGGCTGAAGGAGTGAAAGACTGAGCTATGAAGAGAAATGAGCTTCACGGTAATAGGGTTTCATTTTTTTCCAAACGGTGCGTTTGGAACCTTTTTTTTTTTTTTTTTTTTTTTTTTTTTTTTTTTTTTTTTTTTTTTCGGCTAAGCTAAACGGTGCATTTCGCACCTTTTTTTTTTTTTTTTTTTGGAATTTCGGCTGCATTGGTCGATTCGCGCCGGTATCGGTGGTTGCGGTCGATACAGACTGGTTCGGGCCGAATCGGCGCGCGTCGGCCCGAATCGGCACCGTATCAGCGCGAATCGGCACGTATCGCGCCGAAAATATTACTTTTTTAATGCCGGACGCGACACGGACTTGCAGGCAGCGGTGTCGCCTGTGAGTCCCCGCGTCCCGCCGGGTCCGACGCGGGTGCGGCGGCCCAATCGCCGCACCCGTGCTTCCTAGGATTTAGTTGCTCTTTAATGGATCTGTATCAAAAAGAACAAAAACCATCAATGGCTTTATTGTAATAAAGCTTAATAGCAAAATGTAATCATTACAGACTTTCTGCTATGGACTGAATCACGTTAATTTCCTGCGTTCTATGCTATTGTATTTTGTTTTATACACCTATAGGCTGTTAAGTTCATGGCTAAATTTTTTCATTGTTGGTTGACCTATATAGTCATTGATTGTATAATCATTCCAAGGATGCAGGAAAATTTCCGTGTACCATCCTTGCCTTCTCCATTGATGTGATCCCAATGTCCCATTATTGCTTTAAAACTGTACACAATTATGTAGGTCCTCATTGATTATGGTTTGCCAATAGGAAAGGAAAGCATACAGATACTGTTTTTTATTGATCTTGATTATTAGTGATATTATTTTGAACAAAATATATGTGAGTGCACTGAAACTTTTTGACAGAAGAAAGATTCCTTATCTTCATATGGCAGGAAAGTTGCAAATCAAATGCTTTTAAGTGTAACCGTCCATGAGTAAACAAAGACCCTCCACCAAAAGGATCGATCATGCAGAGCAATGTCAAAAGCTATTAGATGCTCAAAGGATCAGTTATTCTAGAATTTATTGGAAGTGGGAGACTTGCTATTCTGCCTTTTGGTTATATGTTGCAGCAACGATCATGCCTTGTCTGCTCGGTGAAATGAAGAGGTCATGGCTTGGATTCTTAGCTATTACGGAAGTGAACATTTCCTTGCACTCAGTTTTAATTATCTTAAACTTCTATCTATGGATTATGAGATAGCAAGTTTCCATGCTTAAAATTTAGAACACAATATCTTCTTTGTGGCACAGAATATATTAGGTGAAAATTCGGAAGGAAGGAAATAATTGGAACAAAAAGTGTAACTAGTGTTTTTCTGTGACAAAATGGTTGCTACTATAATTGGTAAATCTTGTCCGATTCCATTTTTGTACTGAACATTAACAATAATAATCTTTGAGTGTTTGACTTTATTCAATACTTGAAGATAAAAACCAAAGGCCTATTTCTCGAGAAATTTTTCACTCCTCCAGAAGATCCTATGAGAGGGAATGCTGCTCCCTTACAAGTGAATAATTTCTCGTATTTCTCCATGAACTTTAACTACTTTGGTAATAAATATGTTCACACAGTTTAGTGGATTTGTGGGGTTTGGTTTTGTCGGTCATTATGTGCAAAAATGCATTAAGATTTGAGAGATAGGTTAAAAAAGTAAAATACAGTGTCTACTTTCCCCCTTTTTAGAATAAAGTTGTACTACTAGCAGATACGACAAGATTGGTTATCCAGGATTTCTTGAAACATCAGCACATTGGATACGTGTCCGAATCCTAATGTGTCCAGCAAGCCTTTCCCATGTTCATGAACATTACTTGATTTCTGTGTTTCATATTTAGGTTTAAAATGACAGTTTCAATCTTTTTGCTTCTGTATATATGGTCATTATTCTTTTGTTCTTTTCTCTTGTTTTGCTACATCTCTTAAGAATTAACAGTGTTCTGATCCAAATAGCATTTTGATTTAGAACTGTATGAAAAAGTGGAATGCAAAGCACCACTGAAAATGGACTGCGTTCGATATCTTATCCTAAAGAAAAAAGTAGTTTGTTTCTTTCTTTGCATTTCTTGTGTGGGGAACCATACAAGTTGATTGAAGAATCACGTCTCTAGTAGGCATTATTTCATAGGGCTGCAATTTGGATAATAACCTATTTTGGCATACGTAGCTTTATTTCTTTCTTCAATAAAAATGATGTTCTAAATCTTCCTCCATAACAACAAGCAAGAATTGCCCATTTATCCACTGTGTTTTTCCGCTTTAGATTAAAGATAGCGAAATGTTGGAGGCTGCCAAATTAACTTCCTGTGTCCATTTAACCAGTGTGTCATCTCACCAGTCACCACCCCTATGCACAATGCTAGCTAGACCTGAACATATGGATAATGTTGTAAGAGAGAGTTTGCTTGTTTATTATTTTTAATATTAAGGTTTCAACTTCTACGTGCTTGTATAATTAGAAAATTGATGGGACTAACGAGACTAACCTTTGGACGAAATAAAGCAACACCATCGTCCACATACAAAGCGGTATAGATGAGGACAGACAAAACATTAATAAGAGAATTTAATGCCTCAGCCAGGTACTAACTAGTTGTTAGACCGTTGGAGTCTCATCAAGACCTGTATTAACAAGCCCTAAAACGTTACAAGGAGAGCATTAAAACCACAATTAAGGCCCCAACGACTAGAAACCCCAAAAACTATATATACACACTCACAAGGAACACAAAAAATACATAATTTTCACTCAAAAGAAATACTTTGACATTTCTTATTTACTCTCAAGAGATTGCCATATACTAACTTAGGTATTGGAGGCGATGTGGCAGGCGCCACATTGGTGTCCATCTTAGGAAAGCTTTGGACTGTTTGAACGGATATACACTATTGACAACTTGACTTCATCAGTTTGGCACCGTCTGTGGAAACGACATTTTCGTACTAAGGTTCAAGAATATAGTTCCAACCATTCTCTACAATCGAAATGGAGGCTAACCAAGACCCTGCGACACTGGCCCTGTAAATGCAAGCACTTACAGCTAGCGTGAAAGAACTTACTAGACAAAACTAAGAGATGAGGCAACGACTCTAACAAGAAGTTGACCAATCTAGAGATAATCAGAAAGATAAAGGGGATAGCCAAAGACGAAGTTATCAAAGGCCCGCCATTCCAAACGAACTGAGCTCAGAACTTCTTTGGGAAATGAGGAAGGAAAAGGATGAATTAAGGAACTCTATCAAAGAAAAAATAGATCGAAATGTGGATAGGATGGTCAAGACTACAGATTCCCCCTTCAAGGTAGCAATTCTTGAGTGCCCGGTGCCATCGAAATTTTGCCTGCCTCAACTTGAACAGTTCGATGGGCTTAAGGATCCCTTGGATCATCTCAACACTTTCAAGACGACACTAGGTCTCCAACAACCCCCCGACAAGATAATGTGCCACTCTTTCCCTACTACTCTCAAAGGAGCTGCAAGGGAGTGGTTCACGAAGCTACCTGCCTCGTCTATTGTCAACTTTGAACAATTAAGCAACTCCTTCCTACACCACTTCGTGGAGGGAGGGGGGTGTGGGGCAATGCCCAAGGAGGCCAGTAGACCATTTACTCATCATCAAGCAAGAAGAGAAAGAGACCCTGCGGTTATACGTGAAACTCTTTACCGCGAGACTTTGGAAGTAGACGAAGCTGATGACAAAGTGTAGTTGACAACCTTTAAAGCTAGATTAAAGTCCAGAGAATTCTTGGTTTCACTCACGAAGAATCCCCTTAAGACGATGGCAGAAATGCTCTTGAAGGTTGAGAAGTACATGAACGCTGAAGATGCTTTAGACGTGATAAAAGACGTGGAAAAAACGAGGTGACAAGGGAACAAAGGAAGACGATCACAGGGATGAAAAAGGGAGAAACTAGATCGTTAGTCCAGAGATGGGAGTAAAAGAAAGGACGAAAAAAACTCCTTAAACGGTAAAATTCACTTATTTAGTTATGCCTGTTGATAAAATTTTAGTGTAGATTAAGGATGAGCACTACCTCAAATGGCCAAGGCCACTACATTCGTCACCCCACGTGCGCGACAAAAAAAAAGTATTGTCGATTCCATAAGGATCACTACCACTACACTGAGGATTGTAGAGACCTAAATGAGCAGATAGAGGAACTTATACGAAAAGGGAAGCAGCAAAAGTTTGTGAAAAAGGGGGAATCTAATAGATTCAGGGATGATAGCAAAAGCCAGCGCGAATCCACACCCAGGGACGAGGATCACACGTCCTAACGACCACCAAATGTGATAGGGGAGATAAAGACGATCACAGGAAGACTGTCCACAGGCGGTTCATTTAGATCTCTTAAGAAAGCATGTCAGAAGCAAGTGAACAGGGTTCACCGAATACCGCTTTAAGCAGAGACGGACGGACCGAGGCATGTTTTTCTTGGAAGAAGATGTTATAGGAACGACGCAGCCTCATGATGACCCCCTAGTCATAATGCTCACGATAGAAGGATTAACACCACGAGAATCCTCGTAGACAATGATAGCTCTGCAGATATCATCTACCTCTCCGCTTTTCAGTAGTTGAAGCTAAATGTAGAAAGGCTGTGCCCATTTAACTCCCCCCCCCCCCGGGGTCAGTTTTAATGGAGACAAGGTATATCCTAAAGGCATAGTGACATTGACGGTCACAGTGGGGACTCATCCGAGGCAACTGACTCGCTAATTGGACTTCCTGGTGGTTGACTGCCCTTCATCTTACAATGTGATCATAGGAAGGCCTACACTCAATTGTTGGAGAGCGGCCACGTCCACCTCCTGCTTGAAGGTAAAGTTCCCAATAGAAATAGGTGTTGGAGAAGTGAAAGGGGATCTAGTGCTAGCCAAGGAATGCTACCATGTTGTGTTAGCTGCAAAAGAGAACCACACATGGGTGATCGGGGAGAAGTAAGAAGATAAAGTGGAAGCTTTGAGATGAGGACGAGGCTCCTAAAGACGAAGGAGATGCAGCCAAGACGACTAGAATAAGGACGATGTTGAGCTTTGAGATGAGGATGAGGCTCCTAAAGCTCTTTAAAGAGAACCTAGATATCTTCACGTGGAGTCACGAGGACATGCCGGGTATATCCCCAAAAGTCATCCAACACAGACTAAATGTGGATCCCGAGAAGAGGCCCATCTAACAAAGACGCCGGGTCTTCACTCCAGAGCAGAATCAAGCAATTATGGACGAGGTTAATAAGCTGTTGTCAGTAGGCTTTATTCGAGAAGTCTATTACCCAGATTGGCTCGCGAATGTGGTGTTAGTAAAGAAAGCAAAAGGGAAATGGAAGATGTGCGTAGACTGCAAGGACCTAAACAAAGCTTGCCCAAAAGACAGCTTTCCTCTGCCCAGGATAGACTAGCTCGTGGATTCTACAGCAAGGTATAAACTACTGATGTTTATGGATGAGTTCTCGGGATACAATCAAATAAAGATGGCTAAAGAAGACTAGGAGAAAACTACTTTCATCACAAGTCAAGGACTTTATTGCTATAAGGTAATGCCTTTCGGTTTGAAGAATGTAGGGGCAACCTACTAGAGGTTAGTAAATAGAATGTTCAGTAAACAGATCGGGAGAAATATGGAAGTATATGTGGATGATATGCTCGTTAAGAGCAAAGAAGAGCTCGCACACCTGGACGACCTCAGTGAAACATTCGCCACATTCAGACAATACCAGATGAAGTTGAACCCCAATAAGTGTGCTTTTAGAGTAGCCTCGGAGATGTTCTTGGGATTCATGGTATCCCAAAGGAGGATAGAAGTGAACCCAGAGAAGGTACGAGCCATACTCGACATGACATCGCCAAAAATTGTCAAAGAAGTCTAGAAGCTCATAGGCAGGATAGCGGTGCTTAATAGGTTCATCTCTAAAGCGACGAACAAATGCCTAACTTTATTCAAGGTACTGAAGAAAGCCTTTGTATAGACTAACGAATGTGAAGCGGCATTCCAAGAACTCAAGCGTTACTTGAGCAATCCACCCCTCCTAAGTCCATTTAAGGAGGGAAGAACCTGTATTTGTATTTAGCAATATCAGTTACAGCTGTAAGCGCAGCCTTGATTCGAAAAAAGGACAAGAAATAGCTCCCAGTTTACTACATCATCCAGGGGACAGAAGCCAAGTACTCGAGAATTGAGAAGATTGCAATTGCCTTGGTAGTAACTTCGCGCAAGCTGTGACCATACTTTCAGGCGAACCCCATTTTGGTAATGACGGATCAATCCATTATAAAGTCCATGAACAAGCCTGAGGCGGTAGGGAGAATGGTCCAGTGGGTGATTGAGCTTAGCTAGTTTGACATTGAATACCACCCCAGGATAGCAATTAAATCGCATGCCTTGGTGAATTTCATTGCCGAATTCACCCTTCTAGACGAGGATAGCAACTCTGACGAGATAGAGGTTTGGACGATACAGACCGACGGTTCATCCGCCCAAAAGAGAGGAGGAATAGAGGTCATCATCATCACCCTAGAAGAAGAAATGCTTAAATATGGGGTATAACTGAAATTCTAGACCACCAATAATGAAGCTGAGTACGAAGGAATATTGACGGGATTAAGGGTAGGGAAAGCATTAGGAGCAAAAAATGTGCTTCTACAGAGTGATTCTAAATTAGTGATAGGATAGATAAAGGATGAATATGAAGCAAAGGAAGAGAGGATGCGGAAATACCTTCGGCTGAAAAAACATCTAACACAAGAGTTTGACAAAGTGGAATTCATGTAGATCCCAAGAAGTGAAAACGTGATGGCAGATGAAATCGCGAAGCTAGCATCGTCAGAAGAAGGATCAACGAGCATCATGGACTTGAAAGTGGAAGTGAAGTTCCTACATTTGTAATCTAGAGCACAAATAACTGGATGACCCCAATCAGATCCTTCCTTCAATATGGACACCTTCCACAGGACGCCAAAGAGGAAGGTCAGGAAGAAGACAACCAGATTCACGATCCTAAATGATACGTTGTACAAGAGAGGCATTTTCATGCCCTACTTGAAGTGTGTCGATGAAGAGGAAGCCAAGTACATCTTGGAAGAGATCCATCAAGGGGTTTGTGGAGATCACGTAGGCCCTAGAGAGGGAGCTCGTCAAGAAGTACGACAGGTGCCAGAAATTCGGGAATGTCCAACATCTTCCAACAGAGACATTGACGACGATAGCCTCCCCTTGGCCATTTGCACAATGGGGAATTGACATCGTCGGTCCACTGCCACAGGGTAAGGGACAGGTAAAATTTCTACTAATCGCTATTGATTACTTTACCAAATGGGTTGATGTAAAGGCATTGTCAACTATCACCGAGGCAAAAATCCAAAGCTTCGTATGGAAGAACATTATCTGCAGATTCGGGATTCCACGGATGATCATATCAGATAATGGGCGGCAATTCGATAGTCAAGGCTTCAGAGATATTTGCTCAGGTTTGGGGATTAAGAACCAGTATTCATCTCAGGACACCCACAGGCGAACGGACAATCGAAAGTGACCAAACGAACATTACTCAAGATCATCAAAACCCGACTGGACGATGCTCAAGGAGCCTGGCCTAAGGAATTCCCAATGCATTGTGGGCCTATAGGACTACAGCAAAGACCCCAACATGAGAGATCCCCTTCAGACTCACTTACGGCATTGAAGCGGTGATCTCGATCGAGATGGGAATAAGGAGCGTAAGACGAGAAACGTTCCATGAAGAAAGCAACGACGATCAATTAAAGATCAACCTAGATTGTTTGGATGAGACCAGAGATGGAGCCTTCAATAGATTGACGAAGTATCAACAAAAGATGGCCGAATACTACAACAAAAGAGTGAAGCTCAGACGATTTGGCATAGGGGACATTGTTTTGCGCAAAGTTACCTCGGCGACCAAGGATCCAACCCAAGGAAAACTCGATCCAACTTGGGAAGGGCCCTACCAGGTCGTCCATTACTCGAGACAAGGCAATTACCACCTAGAGACCTTAGAAGGACAGAAACTTCTACGACCATGGAACATTGAGCACTTGAAGAAGTACCATCAATAGATGTAACAAATTGTATTAATTTTTTAGAAGTAATAAAAGATTATTCAGCCAAGAATAACAAGATCCCTTAAAAGGGTGTAAGTCACAAGAAAATGGCTAAGTAACAAGATTCTGCTTAGACGGATGTAAGTTACTGATGAAATCAAAAATGACAAGATCCCTTAAATGGGTGTAAGTCACAAGAAAATGGCTAAGTAACAAGATTCCGCATAGACAGATTTAAGTTACTGACGAAGTCAAGAATGACTAGATCCTTTAAATAGTGCATAAGTCGCATAAAAAGGTCAAATAACAAGATTCTGCATAGACGGATGTAAGTTATTGACAAAGGCAAATCAAGGAGAATCACGAAGAGCGGCCAAAGGACCAAGTTCAGCTCGAACAGAGAAAAAAAATTACAGACGAATAAACAAGGCAGGAGGAGTAACTAAAGGAATGAGGTAAACAAAGATCATACAAAGATGAGAATCCAAACAAGTAAGTACACAATCACAAATATAATTAAAAAGACAACGGGCACCATTTTTTTCGTACTACAATCAGAAGCCCATAAACACTGGGCTAAATAAAAAAAAAAAACATCGTTCTCAAATTAAAGACATTGTTCTTAAAGTAGAATTATTAAATCCCCAAAACACATTGGGCACCGAGAAAATATATATAACATATGGAAGAGGTTATGAGGAAACAATAGGCTCAGGCGTCTGGAGGAGGCAGAGGGGCATCCCAAGGAGTATCACCCTCGGGAGCGATGGGCTGGGAAGCTTTGTCAGCCGTCATCTCCCTGTCCACCTCTTCGAGGTCCAAATTTTCCAAATCTACTCCACTTTGGTACTTAACAAGATATTGCCTTAGGAGCTCGAAGCCTTTGAAGTACCAGCTGAAGAGGACAGTGTTGTATTCCTCCATCGTCTAAAACACTTCTACGTACTTCATAGCAATTATTTTCAGCATTTCCCTCGCTGCCAAGAGTTGCTCATCCTTCTCGGCAACTAATTGTTTTTCCACCCTTGGCTCGTCAAAAAGGCCCTTGACCTGCTCCTTCATGGTGTTAGCATTCCCTATAGTAGTGATAAAGTCTTTCTTTAGTTTGGAATTCTCGGCCTCCAAAGCCTCCACCCGTGAAGTCGCTGACGATACCTTTATTTCCTGAGTAAGGAACTCCGAGGTTATGTGAAGGCTTTCCCCCATTACCTACAAAAGAGGAGCCAAGTACAAAAGAAAAAAAGAGAGTATGAATCTACACAAGTCCACTACCTGAACGAGTTTGTGGAGGTGACGGCTCACAATCTTGTTGGGAGATAAGCCCGAGAATATTTTCATGTCCTTGACAGTAAAGTTCTCTTGTGCTCTCGCCAATGCGACCCCAGCATCGTCCCAGACGTTGGATGAATGAGAATTCGCTTTTCCCTTCCCCTTGTCACCAGTCTGTGGCCTTTTTCATTGGGGGATGATCTTCTCAACTAAAGTAGCCGTTGAGTCTGTCCTCGTAGTCTTTGTCCCAGGAGTGATTAGAGTACCAGTGATGGGGGCCCCTTGTCCCGTCACATGTACAGCTCGGGTCCCAATGTTGGAAAGGGGCTCATTCTTCTTGCCCCTCATTCGTGCATATATCGCTTGGTTAAATTTTGTCGTCATCCCTGCAGAAGGAAAACACTTAAAAAAAAGAGAGGACAACATGGACGAACTCAAGCAAACACTCACTCTTCTTTTGCTCGATATCTATGTTTCACAAGATGAAGGTAGACGGTTATGGATCGAGGAAATAAAAAGCTAGAGTCCGCAAATCTACCAGATTGTCAAAATCTTCAATCGTCCTCGTGTACTCGATGGCTTTCTCAACTCACTCCCTATACCTGCTCTTAAGCTTGGGCTGTCTCTTAACTGCGCAAGACAATGAACAGAAGAGTTAATGACGATAAAATGAACACATGAATTAAAGGTTTAAAGATTTGGAAGAAATAAATGACACACCTAAAGTCGAGGTTCTCCATCGACAGAGCAATTTAGGGAGATCACCCCAAACTTCGTCAGTGGGAGTCTCCCAGTCATTCCTGGACACAAAAAAGAATCGGGACTTCTAGTATCTGAACGACGAAGGCAATTCCCAGATGATCCTAGTCCTCCTTTCCCAAGGCACTAGTTCATAGTACCCATGGTCTTTAGACGGCTTCAAACGGTAGGGTAAATGAGCTCGTCCACCCTAATCATGTCCCCGTTTGTAGCGGCCAGCCATGTCTCCATACAGCTAACCACTATCCTCCACGAATTGGGCATAATTTGCCCTGAAGCGATACCAAAATGCCTTAGAAGCTCCATGATAAAAGGATGGACGAGCAATCTAAGCCCACTCAAGAAGGCAGCTTCATAAAAGTACACCTCCCTAGGTGAGAAGTGGCAAGCTCGTTCCTCCTTATGAGGCAGACGAACCCAAACCCTATTTGGGAATTGGAATCTGTCCTTAAATATGGAGAGTGTCTCCCTATCTAAACCACACACCTCCCCAAGAGCGTGGAAAGCCCTAACCACTTGAGGGACGGAGACGGTGGTGTCCCCCTTTACGAGGTCGTCACTAGATGACAACCTAGTCTCGAATTCACTCGACCTTACCTTAGACATTACCCCTCTCTCACTCACTAAACTCTCAAACCAATCGATTGATTGACAGAGCATAGGGGACAACTCACCCAATGCAACACTTAAACCACTACCCTCAAATACAAAATTTCCAACCAAAGGGAGAGAAGCACAGGATGTACCTAAAGAGGCCCTCAAACGTGCAAAAAAGAAGGAAACTGAGGGACAATCTACTCTAACCTCAGCACTATTGACCATGAAAGTCAAAAAATGGAAAGAAAAAGATGAATCCTAGAAACCCTAAAGCGCCAAAAAACAAATGCATAGAAAAGAAAGAAAAAAGGAAGTAATTAGGAATCTATCGTAATCTATACCATAAAAGAGAAAAGGGAAGCAGGACATACCTTAAAAGGAAAAAGTAGAAAGCTCAGCCATGGGGCACATCGGCTCGAAGAAAGTCACAGGGAAAGAGTGGAGAGGAAGGAACTCAGAGCAATGACTGGGAGTTGGAGAAAGTGAAGGGGAAAGTGAAGAGAGGAGAAGTTTAAAAAGCTAGGCACAAAAAGCTAAAATTCAGCGGGAAAACCAAGAGTCACATATTTGGGGCATTAACTGCTCTGTTCAAAGCATGCTATGTGGCCAAGATGCGTGAGATGCCGCCACTACGCATTAAATGCAGAACAGAACCCCAAGAGCCACGTCCAGTTAGAAAACTTTTTGACTTCCGATGGTCGTCTTGGCATGCCATGACGACCACAGAAAGCGAGGGGGCAGCTGATGGGACTGACAAGACTAACCTTTAGATGAAATAAAGCAACACTATCGTCCATATACAAAGTGGTATAGATAAGGACAGACAAAACATTAATAAGAGAATTCAATGCCTCAGCCAAGTACTAATTAGCTGTTAAGCCGTTGGAGTCTAATTAAGACTTGCATTAACAAGCCCTAAAATGTTACAAGGAGAGCATTAAAACCACAATTAAGGCCCCAACGGCTAGAAACCCCAAAGACTATATATACACGCTCACAAGGAATACAAAAGATACATAATTTTCACTCAAAAGAAATACTTTGACATTTCTTATTTACTCTCAAGAGATTTCCATATACTAACTTAGATATCGGAGGTGTTGTGGCAAGCGCCACATCGGTGTCCATTTCAGGAAAGCTTTGGTCTGTTTTGCAGAGGCAGTGACGAGGTCTCGGCATCATCTGAACAGATATACACTACTAACAACTTGACTTCATCAAAAATAATTGACAGTATTTAAAAAAGACAATAACAAAAGAATTATGGGAAGCAAGTACTTTTTAAGGCTAAAATATTATTTATAGCCTCTAAGCTTATGGTCATTCTAAATCAATCCCTTAATTATGAAAGCTTACAATTTGTATTATCAAGTATTACAGCATTATTAATATGTCCTTTTCTATTATCATCAATTAGAATCATGCAATTAACTAACCCATAAACGATATCGTTTGGATAGAAAAATAGAAAAAAATACGTTTTCTTTTTTAGAATACTAAGTATTTTTCACACGCATGGGAAGAAGAGAGAAGTTTTTTTTGAAGAAACTTATAGTGGTGTATATCCAAAAGAAAAAATACATTAGTTTTTAGTGGATTAAGGGTGAAAATGTGATGGTATCTTTTCTGTCAATATTGATTAGAATCTTGCTAACAATCCGCCCATAAATTATATCGTTTTGGACAAGAAAATAGGGAGACTCTAGCATTTTACCCTCATTTTTAAAAAAATTTGGCAATATGCCCCATGTTTTGAAACTATTTAGGTTTATGACCCTGTTTTGAAACTCGATTTCCTCAAAATCGAGTTTCAATGAAGAACTCGATTGGTTTAAAATCGAGTTATGCCCGATCAGACTTAAAAAAAAAAAAAAAAAAAAATTGCATGGAACTCGAGTTCCATTGAAAACGCTACTATAGGTGTTACTGTATAGGTTTTGGACTAATCAAACTTAAAAAAAAATTGCATGGAACTTGAGTTCATGGAACTTGAGTTCCATTAAAAATGCCGCTATAAGTGTTACCGAACGCCGCTATAGGTTTTAGGCTAATCAAACTTTTAAAAAAATTGCATGGAAATGCCGTTATAGATGTTACTAAACGCTGCTAGAGGTATGGAACTCAAGCTCCATAAACTCGAGTTCCATGCAATTTTTTTTCATTTTTTTTATTATTATTTTTTTTAAAGTTTGATTGCTCCATACTCGATTTTCTACCAATTGAGTTCTTCATTAAAACTCAATTTTAATAAAATTGAGTTTCGAAACAAGAGCATAAACCTAGATAGTTTGGAAACAGGGACATATTGCCAAATATTTTGAAAAGTAAGGGTAAAATCCTAGAATCTCCAAGAAAATAGAGCTAACGACATTATTTTTAGGTGAATTAATGGTGAAAATGTAATGGATTAAAAATGGAAGCGGTATATTAATATTGTTGTTATTGTAGTCCATGGTATTAATTATACATTTTAAAAATTAAATTTTTTTTTTTTGGAGAGGAGCTTTTTTTTTTTTTTTTTTAATTACAAATTTTAAAAATTACTTAGGTCTCAAACAAGGGACTAAGGACGTTTTATATAACTTGGTGGATAAAATACTAAATATCACCTTAATGGAATGAATAATAGTGATAATATATAAAGAACTCCCTTGATTATTCTATGGATTAAATATTATGGTCCCTCAATAAGAAGTTGAATATTACATATTGAACATGAAAATTTTAAAAAATCTAGGATCATTGGAGACATTTATAATTATATATATCTAAAACCTGAAGCGTAAAATTTAATGTTGCTTCACTTCTATTAAGTCACATCAGTGCCATATTATCAAATTATTATCAATATTTTCTCTAACATTTTTAATTATTTTCTCCTTATTATTTTGCCACTTTATAATTACATCTTCTCTAACATTTATTTTTGTGTTTGTTTGGAGGTGAAATAGGGTGAAAAGAAAACTTTGGAGAGAAAATAGGAAGAGAAACTTTTTTAGATTGTGTTTGGTTGGGTGGAAAGGAAGGAAAATAAATGATAGGGTCCTGGTGTTTTCTTTTCGTGCCTACTAAAAAGTTTTCTCTTCTTACTAATACCTTTGGAATTCACCTCCAAGTTGGCTTCTTTTCTTTTCTTTTCTTTTTTTTTTTTCCTTTGATTTTTTCTTTTTGTTACTAATGTATGTTTTTTTTTTCTTTCTCTAGTACTAATGTGTTGGTTTTTTTTTTTTCTTTCCTGCTTTGCTTTTGTCTAAACATGTTGGCTTTTTTTTTTTTTTTTTTTTTGAATTTTTTTTCTGGACATGTAGCTTTCTTCTTTTTTTTTTTTTTTTTTTTTTGGGTGTTCATATGTTTATGTTCTCATTAATTTTGGTTGGCTTTTGTTTTTGTTCTTTTTTTTTTTTTTAGAAAATAGTTTTGGGTTAATTTCTTATACTATTTTTTTTTACTGAAGTGTCCATCTATACACAATTTTTTAAAGGTATAATGTGTTACTTTTTGTTTTATTTAATAAGGACATGATGGTAAATTTATACAAACTTTATTTTCAATCAAACAAAAAAGTTACATCCCTCCACTTTTTCACCCTTCCAACCAAACACAAATGAGGGAAACTAAAATTTTTTCTATCCTCTCACTTTTCCATCATTTCTCTATTATCTATCTTTCCACTTTTCCATCCTCCCAGCCAAACAGACTTTTTATCTTTTTATCTCTCCACTATTCTATGCCTTAACCTTACAATTTCTCCATCCATTCATCTTAATTTTATTTTGACTCTTCTTCTCCCATTTTTTTTACTATAAAAATTTGTTATTTTTTCTACCATTCAATCCATATTTTGCTCATGCAAAAAGACTTCCCTAATTAATTATTTTTTTCTTTATTAATTTGCCACTTTACAATATATTCTCCAACATTTACTTACTTTTACCTTTTTATCCCTCCACTACTCTATATCTTAATTCTTAACTTTACAATTTCTCTATCATTTGTCTTCCTTTTATTTTAACTCTTCTTCTCCCTTTTTTTAATATTTTTTTTTTTATCTCTTCCATTCAATCCATATTTTGCTCACACAAAAAGGTGAATGCTCTCTCTCTCTCTCTCTCTCTCTCTCTCTCTCTCTCTCTCTCTCTCTCTCTCTCTCATATATATATATATATATATAGATATTCTCTCTTTTGGTGAATGTTTAATTCTTTAGATTGATGAATTTTTATATTTAACTCTACTTTAGGTTGATATTATTTGGTTATATTTTAAATTTTTTTTATCTTTTTAATTTAATTTAATTTGTTTCTTACATGTTATTCTATGAAATTACAGAATGATTTAAGCTATATATATCTAAAAGCTGAAGTGTAAAGTTTAATGTTGCTGCGCTCTTATTGAGTCACATCAGGTTATGTTATCAACCTATTTTCAATATTTTCTCTCTCATTTTTAATTATTTTTCTCCTTATTAATTTGCCACTTTACAATTACACATTCTCCAATATTTACTTACTTTTACCCTTTTATCTCCCCAGTAACCTATATCTTAACGTTATAATTTCTCCATCCCTTCATCTCCCTTTATTTTGGCTCTTATTCTTCCCCTTTTTTTAGTATAAAAATTTGTTATTTTTTCTACTATTCAATCTATATTTTGCTCACACAAAAAGGCTCACATTTTTAATTATTTTTCTCCTTATTAATTTGTCACTTTACAATTACACATTTTCTAATATTTACTTACTTTTACATTTTTATCTCCTTACTACTCTATATCTTAACCTTACAGTATCTCTATCCCTTCATCTTTCTTTTAGTTTGACTCTTATTTTCCCCCATTGTTTTTACTATAAAAAATTGTTATTTTTCTCTTTCATTTAATTCATATTTTGGTCACACAAAAAGGTGAATACCCTCTCTCTCTCTCTCTCTCTCTCTCTCTCTCTCTATATATATATATATATATATTATTATTATTATTATTATTATTTTGTGGATGTTTAATTCTTTAGATTGATGAATTTTTATGTTTAACTCTACTTTTGGTTGATATGATTTGGTTATGATTACATTTTTTATCTTTTTTTATTTTATTTTCTTTGTTTGTTACATACTATCCTATGAAATTACAAAATGATTTAATATTATTCTATTACGTAGCATGACTTGTATAATTTGGTGTTTACAACTTTACATTTTCTCTTGAATATTCTTCTACTCATCTTCTTTATATAATTTTGTTATTTGTCTCACATTCTCTTCCAAAAAAGGTGATTGTTATCTCTCTCTCTCTCTCTCTCTCTCTCTCTCTCTCTCTCTCTATTATCAATTCTTTCTTGCAACTCTATTTTAGATTGATGATTTTTTTTTTTGTCTCTACTTTTGGACGATACACTTTGGTTGTGTGTTTTTTGAGTTATTTATTACATGTACTCTTTATCCCTCTTATAGTTTTGATTTGAGTTAATTTTTATATATTTTAGAAGTGAGATGATTATGTATTTGAATGTCTCTATAAATTATTTGAGTAATATCAATTACAAATTTGTGATGCGGTTTGGTTATCATGGTAATCTTTTTAAGAGAATGAGAAATTCAAATAATTAATTCTGGAACTTAAAAATTTTAGTTGTAGGAAAAAGAAAAAACAACAACACACTACAAAATTTTGAATAATATAGATCACCTGAAAAAAGAATAGTATTTCTATCTTTTATCTCAAAAAAAAAAAAAAAAAAAGAGGAATAATATCAATCAAATGCACATAAGTCTTTCCAAAAAAAAAAAAAAAAAAAACTCAAAATAATAGAATGATATATTTGTAGAGATGAAGAGATGAAAAATAATTTTAGAAATAATTTCTCTAGTATGTCTTATAGAATAAATCATACATTATACTATGTTACATAATAATTATATATTCCCACGCATCGCGTGGGTCTGCGACTAGTTTTTATAAAAATCCACAACTTCATGTTCAAGAAAGAAATGAAATTGATTGATGATGTAGAGGCTATGGTGACTATGAGAGCTTTTACTTTCACCCATGAGATTGGTCTTTCATCCATCATTATTAAGGAAGACTCCAATGTTGTCATCAAAACTTTAGAAGTGGGAGATGAATTCTTTGCAACTCATGGTCATCTGTTTGCCTTTGCAAAACATGTTAGTGGTTTAATGATGTGAATGGAGGTGTTTCCCCACACTAAGGTCCGAGCTACAACCACCCTTGGGGGGCCATTAGCTACAAAAAATACGAGTTAGCCCCTCCCTTCCTCCATATATTTGATTTAGTTCAATAATGCTCTTATTAAAAAAAATCCAATTGGTCTAATAGTTATATAAAAAGACAAGGTAGTATATGTTTTTCTCAATTTCCTTTTTTATAGTGAAAAATGCTCTTGTATCTATTAAAGTTTTGGATTATTCGTATTTTGGAGTGAAAATTCACCTCTAAAAGTGATCACTCCTTGAGATGCTTCGCTTTTGACTTCTGAACCACGTTAGGCTTAGCCAAACATTTTCAAAATTGTCAACGGAACAATTATTATATTTCAATCAAATATCTAAAATGCTGCCTGATTATTTCCTAAAAATATCACCTTTGCTCATAAAATATCTCCGCAGAAAAGGCGATGATGATTGATGAGAATGTCGTCAATAGCTTTTAGTCATTCTAGAGATTTTTTTTTTTTTGATAAATGGATTCTAGAGAATTTTAGTCATTATAGAGCATTTTAAATGATGATGAATTGAGCGTCTAAATTAAAAGAGTTAGAATGACTCTTTTTTTTTTTAGGCTAATAAAGTTACATCCTTCTTTGCTATCTATCTCTAATTTCTTGGCAGAAATCTATGTATATAATAAGTGAAACAAAGAGAAACTCAAATTGAAATTCTAAATTAGAATCCTGATTTTGTGCCATATGTCAAGATTCATGTGGCTCCATCTGTCTACATTTAAGTGGAATCAGTTGTAATTTCGACGTGCTCTTTTTTTTTTTCTTTTTTTTTTTTCTACACCCGCGTATTTTCAGGTTCACCTCCCCTTCTACAATAATCGAAACCCAAAATCCTTCTTCTCCTACTCAGCTAACGGTGCATGTACCTAGTTACTACACCGATTTAGGCACCTTAATATACATCTCCCCTCTTTTTCAATGAATGGTATGAAATTTGAAAAGAATCTCACGGCATCAATGATGCATGTATTTGGGTATTTCTGTATCTTATATAAGAAGATATTTTCCATATATTTCGATTGTACTCACAATTTTAATGGTCCTGGTTTATATTTCCTAAGTTTGATTACTTCTTTCTTTCATTTGCCTATACTTTCGTTTGTTTTTGTGAATAATTTTTATTGTTTAATTATAAATTTTTTTGTTTTCCTATCATTAATGTTGCATGTTTATTTCCTATTTCATAACAAGTTGCAAGGAAACTAGGGAATTGTGTGAATTGCAAAATGAGGGTTCTGATAATGCATTAATATTTCGTTAATATGTCAACAAACTCGTTTATAGTGCACACACGGGGCTGTCTTCCCATGCTTTGGAACCGAGATGAACCTTATCCTTACGGTTATAAAGAATTTGTAGTTACATGCAAAAGATGCTCAATCGACCTTGAAATGTTTAAATTGGTGAATAGGATTCTTTAAGACTCTTTTATTGTATTTTTTTACCCTTATTGTAGCATCACTTAAATAATAAGATGCAATATTTTGTTCCTTTGTTAATCTTTTGTTAAGCTTTGCAAAAGTTTTATAATTATGATTTCCATAATGGTTTGCCAAAAGGAATGATTATCGATTGTGGAAAATTCAAAGTGTAATCAACCTTATCCTTGTAATTATCAAAAATTTGTAGTAACATCTCATTGAATATAAAAACTTGACTCTTCACCTTTTTTTTTTTTTTTTC
Organism: Castanopsis chinensis; assembly: GCA_032878915.1. NCBI lineage: Eukaryota > Viridiplantae > Streptophyta > Magnoliopsida > Fagales > Fagaceae > Castanopsis > Castanopsis chinensis. The sequence continues at coordinate 18,891,213 of JAVQMG010000122.1, forward strand.
ACATCAATCCCAATCACTCTAAAATCCTCTCTTAATTTTTGTGCCTAAGGAATTATATATATATATATATATATATAATCAAAGCTAAGAGAAAATATAATTTAAATTCTAAACTGGATAGTTAATTTTGCATTATGTACCTTATCTAAAATTTTAAATTTTTGTGCATGCATTAACACCTAACACGGAAGTTAGAAAACCACAATAATCAAGTTCATTCACCTAAGCAAAAACATTTGCACACTATCAAAATCCCTACCATCCCATTCGTTGTTCGTATAAGCATAAACATACAACCTTCTAGAAATATTCAGCCACATTTTCCACACAAAAAAAAAAAAAAAAAAAGCACATTCCTACACCTCCACCACTAAAAAGTTAAAACTAACACAAACTTAATTTCACTCTAGCATAGATCTTCACATTTAGCTTTCGTCTATCTTTCAAATGCATAATCTTTGCTCTGAGATTTTAAAGGCATTAAAGGTAGTTTCTCTCTATCTCCCTTGCTTTCATATTCTTATTTTTTTCCCCAATTTGGTTTACGATTTGTACATTCGTTTTTTTTTTTTTTTAGTGGTATGATGAAGATCAAAAAGGCAGAGTCTCCATTAACCCCCACCCCCTCTTTTTCCAGTTCCTTTATGTTAATGTTTATTGGCCATATGATTTCCTTCTTTTGTTCCAACCAAGCTCACATGAAGAAATCGAGTTTGCATGGGACATATATACATTTTGAACATTCCCTGCCAATCTTATTTTGAATGTGCCTATTATATCATTATTATCATGTAAAATATGAGTGGGTTGGGGGATTGATTTGTGGTGCTTCTTCCTTTTTGATTGCTTACTAAAAGTTTTTAAGTTTATACTACTAACATGTTTGAGTTTGGAAAAACTTTGTTATGTGTTTTCAAGCTAAGCATTATTTGCTCCATTTGAATTTTTTGTTAGTTTTGTTCGCTATGCAAGTTAATTTATTCCTTTGTTTGACTTGGTTCTATGTGTTATAATTTAGAGCCACCGAATTAACCAATATTATTGTCAAAGTTATATTCAACTGAAATTTGTTTGTTATGTTTTATTATTTCATAGCTCTAACATCTACAATTCCCTTTCTCCCTTAATTAGAAAACAAGCAAGCAAATACGTTTAAATTGCACAAAAGATATTTATAACAATATTATTCTAACTTATATATTCATTTTCAATATTGATTTCAATTTTTTTTTTAATCCAAATGAATAAAACAATTTCGTTACATCATATGAAGTTTTCCTATAAATAAATCATAATTAAAAAACATTATGAAGCAGGCAATTATCACTTAGAAAATAAGCAAGCAAAAAAAGAAAAAAAAAAGTGCTTCACAATATCAAAATTTAAGAATTAATAAATTTTTAACAAAAACAATATGGACAATTTACATTTTCTACCTAATAATATCCTTACAAGATTTTTTAAAGACTTAACAAAATATAAGAATGACTATTTATCAATAGTATTTAAATTATATATATATATATATGTATATATATATAAAAGAATTATACTATGCATCTTTATGTTTATTTTTTAATTATATCCATGCAAATGTAAAAAAAAATTACATAATGCTAAGTTTTGTTAATGAAATTTTCTGGTAAATAATATGAATTTAGACTTAACTAAGCCTTTTAAACATGAATAAATCTACCTAATAAAATCCTTACAAGATTTTTTAAATACTTAACAAAATATAAGAATGACTATTTATCAATAGTATTTAAATTATATATATAAGAATTATACTATGCATCTTAATATGTATTTTTTATGCATATCCATGCAATTGTAAAAAAATTACATAATGCTAAGTTTTTTAATGAAATTTTCTGGTTAATAATATGAATTTAGGCTTAATTAAGCCTTTTAAACATGACTCATGATTAATAAATAAATAAAAATAAAACTTATAGTATCACTTAAATAATAAAATGTAATATTTTTTTTATTGTATTATTAAATTATATCAATTTTCATGCGGTAGTATGGGTTACATTCTAGTTCTCCCAAATAATGAAATAATAACACTTATGCAAATAAAAGAAAAATACTAAGTGATGTCACATTGTATAAATAACAATGTTTTATTACTTAAAATGATAAGGAAGAGCACTTCAACAATCCTTCTAATAAACCTAATAATTTCTCGTAGCTGCGGGTGCATATCAAATTGTTAAAGGAGGATGGTTATAAGTGCTTAAGTCTTACCGCTCTAATTGAAAATAAATTAGTGGAGTCATGTCTATAAGACTGGATATGCATTAGAGAGTTTAATCTCCCCTGTCGCCTAACGGCCAACGGGTGAGACAAGAGTTTTATGATGCATTTTTTTACTTTATCATTTTATTTCATATTTTGACCGGTACATTCTCATAGACAGTGGAATTTGATAGTCTTCATCATATGATGCATTTTTTTACTTTATCATTTTATTTCATATTTTGAACTTCTGAAGTAAACAGAGCTTAAAGCAAAGTTTACAAAAAAAAAAAAAAAGAAAAAAAAAAAAGAAAAAAGAAAAAAAAACCATCCTCCTATGGCAGACAAAAGTATTAAGCTTGCGATTCGCGCAAAGCGAAGGCCTTTTCGTACATTAAAAACCCTCACTTTCCTCAATTTGATTCAATTAAATAAATAAAAAAGAACAGCTTCAAGTGCCGAGTGGTAGTTTCTTTCGATTTTATGAGTCTACTAGTATTTGCTTTATCTTTCAATGTAGCCATTAGCACGAACTTTTTTTCACAAGTTGTTGAATTAATAAATTACGATTAGTGGACAATAACCATAATAATTGTTCATATAAAATTGGTGTCAGATTCTGTATCCATCAATCACAGCTAGTAACTTTAACGAGTGTGAAATAGTTCTATCATAAACCACAAAAATCATAGAAATGAGCACTTTACAGTGAAAATTGAAATGCTTTACGCATTACTAATAAATGGAGTACTTACTATTGGCTTTAAACATTGGGGTTTAGAAAGTGGGAGGTCTACAATATGGATTTCGTCAACTTTCCTTAGGCCTGAGGCAATACCTAAAGTCACCACAATCTTTGATGGTGGCGTCGGTTCTTTCAGTCTCTAATTAAAAGACTACAAAAGTAAGAATGGCAGAATGAGAGAGAGCCCCAAAATCAATGTATATGATAAAGTTAGACAAGGGTAAGTTCTGGTTGAGTCCCCTGTGGCCAAATTGGCTAGCCATTCTGTAGTCGCCAATTCAGCCTGCTCAATTGGTCCTGACCCCGACCCATCTGTTGCTATTCCTGCTGTCGCAGGGGGCGAATCTCTGGAAGATTTTAGACTGCACAAGAACAAATTCCAAATTCTCAATTACAACGATACTTACAAGCATCAGGCAAAATTAGAAATTATTACCAATGTAATATACATTCCACACTCATGAATAAGATGGATAAAACTTAAATATAATAACTTAGGTGTAGTACCTCATTAAATTCTTACAAATGGTTGTTTTCAATTTAATTGTCTTTGAAAAGAAAAAAATGTTTGCATTTCAATGATCAATATAGTTATGTGTTGAATATAATTGGGAAACTCAATATAATGTACTACTTAAAGTATTGTATCTAAGAATTTTTCATAATAGTTTGTGTCACAGCAAAGGAATCAATATACAATTATATCAACATAAGAGAATCAAATTGTCCAAAAAAGCAATAGGTTTCCAGAAAACAAACATCAGCTTGATTATAATCAAAGATCAGCAGTCATCTAAACTCTGTTTCATAGCAAACAAAAATTAAGGACAACTTTACCTTGGAAGCGAAGGACAAAATGTGATTGTATAGTCTGCTCCGGTACAAGTAAAGGTACTAGTAGCATCATCATAAGCATAACTGTAAGACAAGGGACAAGCATTCTTGAACATCTGCGAGTACAATGAAGGTTTACAAGTAGCCGGTGAGCCATAATCGCCGTTGCAACAGTACTCAGGTGTTCCAAACGCCCCACACGCACTCTTACAAGCTTGTCCACCCTCAACTCTCAGCTCAGCTGGACAATTACGGTTAAGGTCCTTGACGCAACCAGTTGAAGCGCACGTGCCTGATCCACCACTGCCTTCAACGATCATTGGGAGATTATAACCATCAACGAGGCTCACATCGTAGAAGTCAGCTGAGCCTGACCCGAGCGTGAACTCGGCTAGTGTGGCTGGAGGTGTGGCTCCAGCTCCATTGCACTCAATTGTGCCTGAGCCACAATCGCCAGTGGCGCAGGAGCCGCGGTTTGAGCCATCAAAATTGCAACCAGTACGGCCCCAGAAGCGACCAGACCAGCCGGTTGGGGCTTGGAAAGAACGAGAGGTGGATTTTGTGAGCTGGAAACCTGTAGACTCTAGCTTTGGACTACCTGCGCTTGATAGAATTCCTGGCCATACTGTGTAATCACACTTGTTTACAAATGTGAATGTAGCACCTGAAGCCCCTGTAAGAGAAAATACAGAGAAAAACAATATTAATATGATTGGTTACCACTATAGTCTTGTAATTCAATTAGTAGGCACATTTTAATGTTCAATATTCCCGATTCCCGAATTGTTATGGACTTATACTATGTCTTATTGTCTATATTAAAAATGTAATTAAGAGGCGTCTAGAGTTTAAAATCAATGGGAAATTTTATTTGTAAATTTCTTTACCTTTGGAAATGAAGAGAATAGCAAGGCTGAGGATCATAGTGTAAGAATGAGGATGGCAATAGAAGAAGAGTTCCATAAAGAGTGAATAATATTATCAAATCAAATATGTGATTCGATATTTTGGATTCTCAATGTGTAAAAAAGAAGGGTTTGAATTGAGACTGAGAGAGACAAATATAAGAATGACAGTAGCCAAGGCAAGGCTTTTTGCTGTGAGAGAAGAGGAATGGAGAAGATATGGGGAGTGACCACCCATAAACAAAGTGGCAACTACTATTTTTGCTACTCTTATCTCTCTCTTTGGAAAAGAGAGGATGGAAGGAGCTGCCACTAATATTTTTTTTGTCACTCTCTTTCACTTAGCAAAAAAGAGTGGATAGAAGGAGGCTGAGGGAGTAGTGGTGGGGAGTTCTAATCAATTGCTCTACATTCCTATTTATAAAAGAATTAAGCATGAACAACTGTCACTGTTAGAAAAAGACAGAGAAGGCTCTCGTATTTGTATACTTGCACCTCAAGTGCTAATGAAGCTTCGACTTAGTGTGAAAGTGTAAAGTGGCTTAAAAAAATATATCATTGAGGCTCCAACTTAGTGTGCAAGCGTAAAGTGGCTAAAACAAAATCACCCCGTTGAGAGGGATGACAAAAATGTGTCTCGCCTATTTGATCAATTAGTCCTGTCGTACTAGTATTGCGGGTTCTCCCCGTCCCTATTGACTCATTGACTAGTGTGAAAGTGTAAAATGGCTTAAAAGAAAATATCATTGAAACTTCAACTTAGTGTAAAGTGGCTAAAACAAAATCACCCAGTTGAGAGCGATGACAAAAATGTGTCTCGCCTATTTATTAATTAGTCCTGTCATACTCTATTGTGGGTTCTCCCCGTCCCTATTAACTCATTGACGTCGGATTTCGACCCAACCCCCTCTTGATGACCCTTTTTAGGAGGCCTTACCGACGAGTGTGTGATGTGTGTACTTTTATCTTTTTATTATTTGTTTTTCTTTTCACAATTATCCATATTGTACTAATTTAGGGTTTTGGTTACTAGAGTATGATAGATTTGTGTTTTAACAAAGTTGCCACAAATTATTGGATTTTTAAGTTCTAATTGGGCACTTATATCTACATAATTTTATTCTCAAATTTAGGTTAAAGAAGAATCAATGGTTCTAACCCAAACTATGATTTCAAAAAATAAATATTGTTTCAAATAAGAAGACATGAGTAGGAAAATTTGGTTATGCCTAGATAAGGTATTAGACACCTCACGATGCCCATACTGCAATTTTAACTCATTTTGACTCAATCGTAAAATTTACGATTTGATCTACAAGGCTTTTAGCATAAAAGTTTTTTTTTTTTTTTTTTTTTTAGTAAAAGAGTTTCAATTGATTTTTGGAAAGGAAGACCCACATGTCTGTGAGAGGGATGCTGTATAGGACGAACGCAAAAGATACTTCTCCTGCGTCCAATGAAAATATATTGAGTGAAGTTGTAATTTTAGACTACAACAAAGCAACAAAATTTATAGCCAAACTTTGTTCTAAAGAAAATTAATAAATATCTCAGACTAATAAGAAGGAATCCATACGTAAAAATGAAAGCACACTTCTCAAATAAATCATCCAGCAGCATCATTTAGGTAATTAAGAGGAATATATATATATGGAACTAGAAATTACCGAATTGTTTGGACTTTAGACTAATCAGTAATTTTTGTTCCAAAAAAAAAAAGGGCTAATGAGTAATGAGGGCCTTTTTGTTTTTGTTTTTTATTTATTTGTTATTCTTAGACAATTTTCTGCATAGAGAAAATTTGAAATAAAGTATAGAGAAATACGTTTAATTTCTTAAGTCATACGTTCATTTAACTTAGAAATGCTCTGCCCAATAACAGGTAGTCTGTAGATTCTATATTTTAAATGAAAAATGATATGTTCACAATATTTTTACAACAAATTCTAAATGGCAGGTTGTTACTGGTTGTTATTGTTAGGGCAAAAAAGTAATCTTAGTGTTAGGTTTAAATTTGAACCACTAACAACTAACCACCTATGATTTATTGTGAAAATATTGTAAAATTATTGTGGACGGAGCACTCCTCATTTTAAATACTTGAAGAAGTGTACTATTATGGAGGAAAAAGTTTAACGTCATTCTTTATTATTCCACGTCGGAATTGTAACATTTCTTGTTAAAATCTTTATTTTTTATTTTATAATTTATAGACGAAGAATCATAGTATCTTGTTTCATTATTTTGGTATGGGACTTGCAACACTTTTATTTTTATTTCGTAGCATATTGTTTCATTATTTAGTACATAAACTTTAGCATTTTAGCAAATAGTCCCTATTTGTCCATTAATTCTTCCTCTATCTGCAACTTTTTTTTATTGCACAAATCGCTCAAAAACAAAAGTTAAAAAAGGGGGTTTATTGCAATATCATTAAAGTTTGGGGTTTCGTGCAATTTTTTCAGCGATTTGGTGCCAACAACAACGTAAAATAAAGAAAGAATTGACAGAAATTGTCTATTTACTACATGACCAAAGTTTATGCATGTGCTAAATTAGCAAAACAGATCAAGAGGGTCTTACTACAATAGTATAAAGATTTAGGGAATATCAGTGCATTTTGCTCTTTTTCAAGGTGGAATTTGTATATTCTTTTATAATTTATATTTTCTATTTAGATGTTATCATGATCCAACATGTTATTAAACCTTGATCCGATCATAAAATCTCAAAAAATTTCTACTTGTAAGGTTTTTTTTAAGGAAAAAAAAAACAAAAAAACAAACACACACACCATGATTTTGAAACTCGGACCGTTAAATAAACCGAAAAAGGAAGAGGTTCAAGATTTTTTAGGTTGGACTGAGGTTCAATTGAGGTCAAACCGTAATATGTCATTTAATTTTTTAATATATTTGATACTTAAATTGGTTTATATTTATTAATTTTTCATTCTTGACTAGCAAGATGCTCTGGCCCAATGATTTGCATGTTGGACATGTTATTTTACTTGTGAAAGCAAGTTTAAAAATAATAACACACACACAAGGGAAAGAAAAATGAGTTTTAACACAAAAGCACACCACAACTCCACTCAAAAGCCATGGTAAATTTAAAGGGAGGGTGGGTTAAGTCATACTACATACAACACACTCTCTTAAACAATGTGGGACAGTTACTTATTCTTTTTTTTTTTTTTAGAAACAAACACACACATATACACACACAAGGGAGAGAAAAATGGGTTCTAACACAAAGGCCCACCAGAACTCCACTTAAAATAACTTTGTGTGGTTATTTTAACAAGTGAATTTTAATTGGGTAAAATTTAGATACAATTCATTAAGTACAGTACATTAATTAGGTTCTCCACCGGCTCTTAGGCTATGCCAATTAGGTCATTGCCTAAAGGCCTATAGGAGAGAAAGGCTCTACAAATTTAATTTGAAAATTAGTTTTACTAAAAAATAATTTTAAAAAATCATATATGGGTCGTCTGTTCTCTTTCTCACCCCAATAAGGCCCTTAAAATTGTGAATCAATGAAAATCCTAGCTAATTGAAGTTCTAAAAAGATTGTTTAAAAAAATTGTTTAAGTGTGCCAAATTACCATTGATGATCAATTTCCTTTAACAATTCAAGGCTTTGAATTTTTTAAACAAGTCCCTTGATCAATTTTAGTCATCCAATCACCTATAAAGCCGTACATCAAACAATCTCTCTCTCTCTCTCTCTCTCTCTCTCTCTCTCAATTTAAATTGGAAATTATATTTTATCTTTCCTCTCCTTACAGAAACCAGATATTAGATTTTCTATATAAGATTAATCTTGATTGGTCAATATCTAATTTATTGAGTTATGTGATAATGTTAAGTTATAGACTAACCGTGATTAACTAATTAAATTACCTAGGTTGATTAATTAGGTCAAATTACATGCAAATCATAGAGGCACTAATAAATCATCAAATAAACTAGAGTGTAGCAAAAATTAACTTTAACACGTTGATTTGTTGACTAATGGGGAAAACCTCAAGCAAAACAGAAACCCCACCAGATGAATTTTAGGTCACCACTTTTAAGAATCTACTAATCAAGAACAAACGGTTACAAGTATAAGGAATCTTACCACTACTAACCTATTCTAAAATACCAACCTACAGTTGAACCTTTACTCCAATCTCCAATTGGACTTAATTTTGTAGAAGAATTCTTCTTTTACACGGATCCCAGTATGTGACTAATTCCACAACAACTTTTTGATTGTTGTAGTTGATTTGCAACAACTTCACATAGAAACACCAATAAGATCTTTAATTGTTGGTGCTTGAAACTTTGTTTGGTTACAGAACCCCAAGGTGCATAAGAAATGCAGCGATATCTCTTTCTTCTATAAGAGGAGGCTATGTTTCAATAAGAAAGCCTTATGAAGCTTTCTAGGGTTAGAGTTTTCTTTCACTTCCTCCTTATTTAAATAGGAGCTTAGTGGGCCTTTTAAATGGGCTCTCTTATTTTTATTAGGTTTACACAAACCCATAAACAAATAGTCAATTAGAATAAAATGTTGCAGGCTATACCTAAAATCAATTTGCTCAAAGATTGAGAGGTATCAAGCTTCCTTAAATCTCGATAGATCTACGGATATCGAGGAGGTATCGAGACCTGCAGATTCAGTTTTTTCTTAAGCAATTCTTGAGTAATCTTCATGTTTTCAATGAAGCCGTTTTGACTTATCAACACACTTCTTGATATCCTAAACACATATTAGATCTACCAAATTATAAGTAAAGTGCATTTTGTCAAAGGATATGCTAGTACATAGAAAATATGACCCTAACAATCTCCCATTTGGCAATCCGTGACAAAACCACAACAATAATCATGAGATAAAATTAACTTAAAACTCTCCCCAATTGATTAACACAGAATATAAGCCTTGTCTAACAGATTTGAACCATGGAAGTTGTTGCAAGAAGAAGGCTCAAAATTTTTACTTGGCTTTAACCTGTCTTTCCTGAAATGCAATAAACAAGATGCATCAAGGTACCATGTGGAAAATATTGGCAAGTAAAAAGAAATAAGCATAAGAAAACTTTTATTCACAATGCTAGCAAAATAAACAACAAGAATATCTCAATCATAGCATGTGAGCCAAAAAAAAAATATATCAAGGTGTATCAAACTAACTCTCCCCCTAATTTAGTTACATCAAAAAAATTTATTTCCTTTTTACTTGAAGTTCTCCCCTTAACTCTATTACTCTCTATTACTCACCCTGAGTAATAACATTCAATCTCAAATTTCTCCCCCCTTTTGACACGATTGTCAAAAGTCATAGAAAGCCAAAAAACTTGACCGGATACAAACAGAAAATTGACACAAAAGGAACAAGGAGAACAATAAACCTTAGACCTACATGAAAAACATGAAAACAAGGTACTATGGACACTGTTGGGTTAAGATATCTTGACTTAGGCTAATTATTCAATTACCCAAGTTTAGGAATGGCAACGGGTCGGGTTATTTTATGCCCGAACCTGACTCGCAGGCCTGGCCCTGAAACTCAAACCCACCCCGTTTAATAAACGGGTTTTTTTAAAACCCAAACCCGCCCTATCAGGTCTTGTAGGGCCCACGAGCCCCACCTAGATTTGCCACTTTAGTGTCCAATCTTAATAGGCTAAGAACGTATTAATCCCTTGTAATAAATTAATTGATTAATTAGCCAAGTTAATTAATTAATCCAATTAACAAGAAAAATGTGTGGTAGCACAAACAAATCACCAAATAACTAAATGCAGCGGAAATTAAATTTAACACAGGTGATTTGTTTACGAATGGGGAAAACCAGCATGACAAAAATCGGATGATTTTAAGGTCACTACTCCTAAGAATCTACTATTATCAAAACAAGCGGTTACAAGTAAGGAAATCCCAGTACCTTATACCAACCTATAGTTGAACCCTTACCCCAATACCCAATTAGACTTGTTCTGTAGTAACAATCTCTCCTTTCAATGCATGGCTCATAGTATATGACTAACTAATCGATGTGCTAAACCTAGTACACAGCTTACTCCTTTGCATGAATCTTAGTACGTGACTAATTCCACAACAATCCTTTGATTGTTGTAGTTGATTTGGAACAGCTACACATAGAAACACCAATAAAATCTTCAATGTTGGTGTAAAAGACTTTGCTTGGTTACAAAACCCAAAGGCGTACAAAAAGCACAGCAAGAACTCTTTCTTCTATAAAAGGAGGCTAGGGTTTCAAAAAGAAAACCTTATGAAGTTCTCTAGGGTTAAGTTTTTCTTTTTCCACCTCCTTTTAAATAGGAGCTTAATGGGCTCTCCTATTCCAAATAAGTTTACACAAACCTTGGGCTTTTCTAATCCAATAAGAATTATACAAACTCATAAACAAATAACCTTTTAGAATAAAAATGTTGTTGGTTATAGTTTGAATCCCATAAGCTCGATAGATCGAGACATCTGTTGAGCTTTAATGAATATTGACAGATCGAGATTCTATCGAGGAGGTATCGAGACCTGCAGATTGCACTTTTCTTGAGAAGTTCTTGAGTAATCTTCATGTCTTCAATTTTACCACTTGTAATGATCATTTTGAACCTACTTAGATATACCCAAATACATATATATCCCTAACAAATATGAAGTCCTGGAGAGCCTAAACCTTGGCCAAATTTATATATATATATATATATATATATATAAACAATAGCAATTGACAGCCAAATCACACAAATCTACAATAATTTAATTTTAGATTTCTCATTTTCCCTTTCAAAATCACAAACCTAAATACAGAAATCCTAAATACATAATCTTCAAAATACATTTGACAATGAAATAACACATAAAATCACAAACCCAAATACATAAATCATAAATACATAATCTTTTTTTTTTTTTTTTAAATTGACAATGAAATAGTACATAAAAAATACAAACTCAAATACAGAAATCCTAAATGCATAACCTAAATACATAAGAATCCTTCATTTTTCCTTTTACACCAACACAAAACAATGATTGATCTGCCTTTTACAACCCAAAAGCTGCCACTATTTCAGCCCCTTCAAAAATCCAAAAACAAAACCACAACACACTTGGAAAACCCAACAAAAAACCCTCCTTTTTCCAATCATGGTGAGGTGAGGGAGGCAGGGAGGAAGGATCGGTGACTGTGGCGAGGTGGAGGAGTGGTGGCGCAATGAGGGAGGTAGAGAGGAAGGATCGGTGTCTGTGGCGAGGTGGAGGAGTGGCGGTGAGGTGAGGAACGGGGCGAGAATGGACTTTTGAGGTGGAGGAGAGACCGGCGACGGCAAGATGGAGTAGGTTTATGACAGCAAGTAACAAGTAATAGTGGGAGTGAGGGAGAGGGAGAGGGAGAAGGAGGCAGTTGAGAGTGAGTGAAGGAAAATGAAAAATGAGGACTAGGGTTAGGATAGTTAGTATTTATAGTTATGGTTTTTAATTTTTTTTTAATAAATATATATACAGATCAGGTATGCATAATACCCGGACCAAACCTGAACCTGTTACGGGTTGTATTTCTAAAACCCAAACCCGCCCCATTTGCTTTGCATGTCAGGTTGTACCCTACCCATTAGGGTCGGATTGGGTTGGGTACCCATGGGTCGGGCCATTGTTGCCATCCCTACCCATGTTGATTAATTAAGTTCAATTGCATGCAAAATGTGAAGGCGCCAAAAATACTAAGTGCAGTGGAATATAAATTAGACACGGTGATTTGTTAACAAATGGGGAAAATCTCGTAAGGCAAAAACCTCACTGGGTGATTTTAAGGTCACCACTCCTAAGAATCCACTAAACAACAATCACGCAGTTATAAGTATAAGGAATCTTACCAACTATTCTAGCCTATCCCAAAATACCAACTTACAGTTGAACCTTTGCTTCAATACCGAATTGGATTTGATCTTGTAGTAGCCTTCTTTCCTTTGATGCACAAACCTCCAATTTGTGACTAATCCTTTGCACAGATCCCAGTATGTGACTAACTCTAGCAATTTGAATAGATGTTATTAGCTGCAAAGTTCTTCACTTCGTCAATAATGAAGATCAAGAAACACTTGTTTACAAAACCCTACGGCGTACAAAAGCAATAGCTTCACATAGAGAAAATAAGTCTCTTGGTCTCTGTATCTGTGTGTGACGACTCTTAAAATAAGCCTTATATTTGTTTTGGGCTGTGAGAAAAGAAATCTTAAACAAATACTCAAGACTAAGCCAAATTTCAGATCTGAAAATTCTGAAATCGTAAGGTTATGTTTAGTAACCCTTTTTGCTTTCTATTTTTAAAAACTTGTTTTTGGGAATATGAAGAAAAACTAATTTTCTTATATTTTTGAAATCAAAAACATGTTTGGTTAGTTGAAATTAAAAAAATAATTTTTTTATAAAAAAAATAAAAAATACTAAAACGTGTTATTAGGATTTAAACTCTAATGCTTACTTATTAAATGAGACAAATTCATTAAATCAAATACGTGTTTTCTTTGACTTTTGAAAATTAGAAATTGAAAACAACCCTTTGCATTTTTTCAATTTCCTTCAAAAATTGAGTTTTGAGGACAATTTTTGTTTTCTATTCATTTTGAGTTGCCAAATAAATTTTTTAGTTCTAAAAATATAAAATTGTTTTTGAAAACAAAAAATAAGGGGAAAAATAGTTACCAAACATACCCTAATTCTCGATAGGTCGAGCTACTGTCGAGCTATCTATCGAGCTTCACATTAAGTATCGATAGTAGGCATCTGTTGAGCTATTTGTCGAGACTTAATGAATTACTTTTCTTCACTTGCTCCTTGGACCAATTTTCATGTCTTTAATGCTTGACTTAAACAACATATTTCTTGAAGTACTAAACTCATCTTAGATTTACCCAATTACAAGCAAAATGCATTTTATCAAAGGATTAGTCATTTACAATAAAATAAGACCCTAACAGACACAAAGGGATAACAAAAAATATGTAAAACATGAAAAACATATGAAATGCATGCAAAAGGAGTTCGATCTATCGAGAGGTATTGAGGGAGGTGTTGAGGAAGACATCGATTGATTGACACTGGTATCGAGCAAACAGAAAATTGAGAAAAGAGGCTCGATGTATTGGGATGGTGTTGAGAAAGAACTCAATGTATTGAGATGGTAGTGAGATGTATAAAACACGAATTTTCATGCAAATGTAGTATGAAACATATGCAAAAATAAAAACTCAACACCATGAACCAACATAGATTAAAAAAAATTAAACATGTGAATGAAAAACTCAGAGCTTGAAACTCCAAAAAACTTCTTAAAACAAAAAAAATAAATATAAAAAAAAACTCACACTAGTGCAAGAGTAACTTTAAATGGCCATGATTATACCTGTACATTTGTAGCAATAGTAGCAAAGAATTACGTGTTGTGTAAAGGTCATCAAATAGCCCACGGCCCATAGCCCGACCCAGAAACCCGATGGCCCACTAGGCTAATAGGCGGCCCGGCCGGTTATTATTAAGAATCATAGGCAGCCCACTAGTCCAGTAGGTCAGGCCGTGGGCTAGTTTTTATGCCCATAGGTACCCGGTGGGCTAGCCCAATGACCCAATCTATTGCCCAGCCCATTGGCCTAACCCAATAACTTATAATTCATAACAAAAATATATAGGAAGTGTATGAAGGATTGATCTTGAGATATTATAGAGCAATTTCTTAAGCCCTCAACCACTAAGATACTCAAAGTAATTGTGCAAAACTTAGTTTACTAAATATATATTTTTCTAGTAGTCTAGCAAATTTGAATTAACCATTTGACATTTTTTTTTAAATAAAAAATAAAAAACTACTTAAAGCATTAATAAAAAAAATTAAATAGGTTTCCATCAACAAAAAAAAAATTAAATAGATTTGAATGTAAAAAAATTTGTAATTAAGTATTAAATTCTTTAATTCTTTCCTTTAAAAATATAAATTGATTATTCCCTAATAAAAAATTGATTCTTTCCTTATAAAAATAATAAAATAATATACTAATACAACCCCATGGGTAGCCCATTAGGCTCAAACCGATAGCCCAGCTCGCTAAAGACAAAATGGGTATTGCCCATGGGCAGGGTCATGGGCTGAGGTTTTCTCTTTCGGCCCAGCCCGACCAGGCCCGTTAACTAGTTAATAGTCCATTATACCCAGCCCATTGTGCCCATGGGCCAAGTAAAAATGGGTTGGGTCGACCCGACCCAGCCCATTGACGACCCTTAGTGTTGTGTGTGAAATTTTTGCAAGTAAGCATAAGTATCTCATCATGCAAAAATAATGATATAGGAGACAAAAAAAACTCACACACAATCATAACTGTTTGATGAGGACTATCACCTTTGAGGTACATTCTATAATTCCCATATTTCCTAGAAACACGCTTGCAACCATATTTAAAAGCATTTGATTCTTTTTACTTTTTCATTTTTCTTTTAAGCACAATGAAGCATATCATGCATGGGCATATAAGAGATAGAAAAGAAACTGCCCTTTTTTTTAATTTTTGTTTTTATTCAACACCCTTTTCTTGTTATGCAAGTGCTACACCTTATCAAGCACAACTTTTATGAATTACACACAGGTGTTTATAATTGATGAGTTTTAGTCTTGAGATGGTTATTTATGTCTTTTTCTTAGGATTTTGTTTTGTCATTCCCGTCAAAAAGAGTGATATAGATATGAGTAAAAAAGAGTAACTCATACATACAAATCACACAACGAGTTACAAAGCTCATAATACTTAATTGTGCAAGAAAATGCTTATCTAAGTTACAAGAAATACAAAGTTATGAAACCTTGTTTCATTGGCCATTCAAGGTACTAAGTACTAGTATACACAAACACAAACCGTTTAGATATGGTTGATCTAGAACTCCTTGCGGCCACTAAATAGGAGATTCACGCCATAGTTAAGGTAAACAAATTGGGGAGGCAAGGTTTGCTGAGCATAAAACATGTTTTTGCCATAATCTTCCTTAAGCCATGGCCATGGCGAAAGCCATGGCCTACAGTGATTGCATGAGTTTTTGTAACATGATCGACCTCGAGTTTTCTGGGCCTATCTTTACATGGACCAACCGTAGGGATGTTAATGGGCTTATCCATACTAGAATTGATCGATGTTGGGCTAACCCTTCTTGGACTATTGATTACCCTGAAGCAAATGTAGCCCACCTCCCTAGGCTTAGTTCTGATCATTGCCTACTCCTTCTAAGCTTATCTTGGATGGATAACAACAAGCTACAATGGCCCTTCAGATTCGAAAAAATGTGACTCTCCTATTCGGGCTTTCCTATCATTGTTGAAAGGGCCTGGGATCAAGCTTCTTCCCTTGATCAATCCATCTCCTCTTTCACCACCCTTGCTGTTACATGGAATAAAGAGGTCTTTGGCAACCTTTTTGCTAGGAAGAAGAAAATATTGGCTCGCCTCAATGGGGTCCAGAAAGCTATTGCAACTAGGCCATCTACTTTTCTTCTTTCTCTTGACCAGGAACTATCACAGGAATATACAAAAATCCTAAATCAAGAAGAGGATTTTTGGGCTCTCAAATCCTACCTAGATTGGCAAATCCATGGGGATTGGAACACAGCCTTTTTTCATGTAAAAACCATCACTCGCAGGAAATACAATAGAATTGATCGCTTGAAAAACCACCTTGGTGATTGACTGACCAATAAGCAGCATGTGATTGAGCACATTCTAAAAGGGTTCCAAGATCTTTATCAATCCCAACACACTACCTTTGTTACTCACTCTGACTTTAAAATAGACTGGGCTATTACGCTTACTGAAGAGGAATCCTTCCTACTCTCCTTTGATGTCTCCTCCCCGAAAATCAAGAGTTCCATCTTCTCCTTAAAACCCCAGGAATTGTTGCCCTACATGCGGGGTTTTTTCAGCACTTTTAACCAACTCTTGAGCACTCGGTCACTATGGAAGTTAAGAACATCTTCTCTACAAGCAAAATGCCAAACTACCTTAATCAGACCCTTGTTGCTTTCATTCCTAAGAGGACTGGACCCGAGCTTCTTGGGCATTTTAGACCAATCCACTTGTGCACAACAGTTTACAAAGTTGTCACAAAAATCATTGTCAATAGAATTAGGCCTTTCATGCACTAGCTAACCAGCTAATTTCCCCCTTCCAGACAACCTTCATCCTTGGTAGGAAAGGCCTTGACAACATGATAATAACCCAAGAAATCCTTCACTCCATGGGAAAGAAAAAAGGTAGCACGGGTGTTATGGCACTTAAGATGGATCTGGAAAAGGCTTTCGACAGATTGGAATGGAGTTTTATCTGGGAAGTTCTAATCCCTTTTAAATTTCCTCCAAACCTTATAACTATAATCATGGAGTGCATCTCACCCACTTCTATTGCAATTCTCTTCAATGGGAGTAAGCTTGAACCTTTTCTCCTTCGAGAGGGATTCGCCAAAGCAACCCAATTTCACCATACATATTCATCCTATGCCTTGAATACCTTGGGCTTCTTATCCAGGAAAAGACTACAAGCAAGGCTTGGAAAGCAGTCAAGGCCTCTAGAACTAGTCCGGCCTTCACCCATTTGTTCTTTGCGGTCGACCTTATTCTTTTTGGGTAGGCTTTTCTCACCACTGCAAGGGCAATTGAGGATGTACTCACTCACTTCTGCCAACTCTTTAGCAAGAAGGTCAGCAATGACAAATCTCATATTCTCTTCTCAAAAAATACTCCCCCTGCTATCCGAGATAATATTTGTAGCTTGCTAGGCTTTTTGGAAACTTTCAAATTCAACAAATACTTGGGATTCCCTCTTAAATTTTCTGACAGAGGCAGTAAAGATTTTGACTTCATCATTCAAAAAACTAGTGGGGTAGCAAGCCAACGTACTCTCCCTAGTAGTTAGACACATCCTGATTCAATCTTCCTCCTCTGCAATAGTGGACTATGTGATGCAAGAGGCTTTGCTCCTAAGCAAAGTATGCCAAGAGATTGATCGGGCAAACTGAAATTTTCTATGGGGGTCTACACCTAAAAAGAGGAGAATGCATATGGTCAACTGGGATTCTATCACCCTTCCCACTGACCATAGGGGTCTTGGTATACATGTTGCAAGTCCAAGAAATCTTTCTCTCCTAGCCAAGCTTGATTGGAAAATTTCAGTGGGAGATAAGTCTCCTTGGGCTAAAGTTCTGAAGGCTAAATACACAAGGGACTTAGGAAGGTCATCAACATAGGTGGTATGACAAATGGTGCTCTATAAGCTCAGTTAGGTCCATGCTTGTGGGTCCCCTCAATGCTTAGGAAGAAAACAATTTGGTTAGTGACTATGTTGATTCTAATGGTTGCTGGAACTGGGATAGCCTCTCATTCTCTCCTCCTTATTCTTTCCTGGATGTTATTCAAGCCATCCCCACTAATCCCATCTCTCTAAACAGTGACACAATTGCATGGTCTCCTTCAAGTGATGGAAATTTCACATTGGCTTCAGCCTACCTACTAGCTAAAGGCTTAAATGTTTTGAACCCTACTACTGCTAATCTTAACTAGATTTGGAAAATGAACACCCTTAAAAAAATCATCCTTTTTGTTTGGCTCTGTTCTCATAATAGTATTTTGATTAGAAAAGTTTAGGTTCAAGGGGTTTAACCATAGATCAAGCTTGCCTCCTCTGTCATAGCCATGAGGAAACAATTGACCATCTCCTTAGGGAGTGTCATTTCTTTGTAAGTTTCTGGAATCAGCTTGGCCTTCCTTCAAAAGTCATCCAATCCTTTGGGCTTCCCCTTATGGATTGGCTTCACTTCAATGGTACTTCCAAGCTCACCTCTTGATGCCATCGTGTACCATGGGGAATCATTTTCTACTTTGGGCTTTGGTCACTCTAGCTAAACAGAAATTCCGTTATTTATCAAAGGAATCAGGCAGCCCCTCCCAGTATTGAAGAGTGCATTGTAAGAGCTACAAAATACTTCTACCTCACTAAAGGAGCCAATCCCACCATCCTTAGAAGAAGTTTGCCTATCTCTTGGGTCAAGCCGAGCCTTGGATGGCATAAACTCAACACTGATGCCTTTATTTTGGCGGCCTCGAATCATGCTTGTGGAGGAGGTCCTATCAGAGACTCAAGTGGTGACTGGGTGAAAGGTTTCTCTAGAAAAATTGGCACATCTAGCTGCCTTTTACTTGAAGTTATTACCCTTTTCTCTAACACAAAAGCTACTAATAAGCTAACCTAACCCATCGCGGATTATTGCAGGAACACTCTCCAAGCTTTCCAGGAGGTCCATCTGCAACACTACTTCAAGGAGACCAACTAAGCTGCTGACTTCCTTGCTAAACTAGGACATAGCCAGCTTGATCCTTTTGTTTGTTATGTATCCCCTCCTTTTGGTATTATGGAGGCCTTAACCAATGATGCTAATGGTGTTTTGTATACCCAACCCACTCGGGATGTAACTATTTCCTTTTAATCTAATCTAATCGTCTCATCTTTACCAAAAAAAAAAAAAAACATAAACCGTTTTTGTATTTTTCAAAATTTTCCTTTTTTGTATTTTTCTTTTCTTGAAAGCAATAAAAGAAATAAAAAAAAGCACATGCAAAAATAAATAAATGCAAAACAATGCAATGCGTGAAAACATGATTCCAAAAACAGATAAGAAATTAAGCATAAAGTCTTACTTTAGATAGAAAGAATTAAAACAGAGGACAAACAGAAAGACTATTAAGTCTTAGGATCCTTCATCACCCACACAGCACGAGTTTTTGGCTGTGAAGAAAAAAATGCACGTGTCCTAGTATGCCTACTAATGGACATAGAAGAATTAGAATCCCTTGAAATTGAGTTGAAAAGTTCAAAACTTTTAATAACTCACCAAAAATAGGCATAAAGTCTTTAGACCAAGGATGAGATCTATTAGATACCCATTTATAAGGAAACAGTTTAAAATAGTTAGGGTGAGTGTGACCGGAAGCACCACAATGGTGACAAATATGAGTAATTTTAGAACAACTAAGCTTCCTAGAAAGATATCTAACCTTGTGTTAGGATTAGTGCCCTTAAATCCAATTATATGATACTATGTATGACATTATGTATGATTTAATATTGTGATTAATAAAGTTATTTTTTTATTATCTAAAATAATGGTAACATGAATATTTAGACATTGTCATATAGTCCATGAGATGTATAGTATGTGATTTATGTAATTTAGTCACAAAAGATATAAATCACAAGTTCTTTGTAAACTCAGAATCTTAGTTCGTAGTCAGTGATGAAATTAGGCATTTCATCTGCGAAAACTATAACATATCAACTAAGATGATTTGTCTCGATCATGGAAGTGGAGAGTTTTAGTTGATATGTTGATATATTTTAAGAGTTAAGACATACTGAACTGGACTGATGTTATATTTATTATTCTCCTAACGACTGTCAAATGAATAATAAGTCTTACGACTTCTATTTACATCAACTCTTAATTCTGAGAGAATAATGGATCTGATTATAAAGTGTAGGTTGCTTTGATATATCAAGAGTGAGATTTAAAGTCACGATCAAAATCTCAGTACGTTGGGCAGCCACATTTAGTGTTGATGGAACATATATTTTCAAAATAGAACCCATAATCTCTTAATGGAGATATAAAATATTTTCTTGAAGGGGTTGTTGTATTACTACAAATATTTTATGAAGGGGTTGTATATGTAGTAAAGTCTTAGGATATAATTTATTAATAAGGCCTAGAATGCAATTATATTTATATAGTGATATTAAATATTGGCAATGAACTGAAGATATAATTAACTCCAGATCATCCATGGACGTCGTCTAGAGTTGACAGGCAACAATGACAATATTCAACATGACAAACAAAATGGGCCATCAAAGAATAGTTGTCCATGCGCAAGTAGGTCATCCATGAGAAAAGCACATAGACGACCCCCCAACACTTAGGAAAAATTCCAAGTGAAATTCATTCACACAAGTGACCACGTATTATCATTCCAAGGCGCGAATGATACCTAGGTTCACCACTGTGTCTTAGTATTAAGAGTTTAACTGTCAACAGCAATTACAGAAGGATAGAATATAACTCCTATGGTAATTGTGGAAGTTATCCTTAAACTCTCTAACCTCCTAAAATATAGGTGAAGTTATAAATTTAATAACCATTTCTGGAGTGCACTGTATAAACACACATTTAGACCAAATAAAGGTACATTTTACAATTCCTGAAAAGTTGGAACTCTAGAACTTGAGAGAGAAACTAACTTTGGCTTCGGAAGGTTCTTGGCCAGTCCACCCCGATCACCTTTGATCATTTGTTCTTTCTTTTTCAGGCCTTCAAAACAGTAGCTAGCCCTTTGAAGCCCGAAGCATCCAATCTACTGATTTTCTTCACATCATCAATTGGCACCATCTGTGGGAAACTTTTGTTTGATTATTTGTGTTTTGATAATTCACCTTTCCCCAACAAAAGGCTGTATGGTTCGGACAAGATCAAGGGCTACCAGCTCAGGCCACCAAGAGAGTAGGGATGCTTCTAGTAATCCCCACCGTGATCGTCAGTCAGCACCTGTCATGCAACCGCCTTCCATTCAACACATACAGTTTATGGCTGCCATCATGGCGGAATTAACCCGTCAAAACCAAGATTTGACTAAGGAGATTAGTCTAAGGAGGCAACACCATGAAAGACACATGGAAGGGCAAGCCTAGAGTTAAGAAGGTAGAGGAGAAAATGCTGAGCTCAAGAACTAGTCAAAGGTTACTGTTTCAAGAAGGGTATCGCACTTGGAGAGGGAGATGGACCAAATAAGGAAAACTATGGACGAAATGAGGGAGAACATGAGAAGGGCGAACCCTGTAGATGATTTGTTCACTGAATAGACTCTCCTTTCATGACTTCCATCAATAGTCATCCCTTACCCCCAAAGTTCAAAATGCCTTCCTTGGATTCATATGATGGAACACGTGACCCGTGTGATCATATCGCCACATTCAAGACTACTATGTACCTTCAGGAGGTTTTGGACGGGATTATGTGCAGGGCATTCTCTACTACCCTCAAGGGGCCAATGCGAGTGTGGTTTAGCAAGATACTCCCAAACACTATGGGCTCATTCAAAGAGTTGAGTAAGTTGTTTGTCAACAATTTTATCAGAGGACAACGCCACAAGCGTTCCTTTTCCAGTCTATTAACAATAGAACAAGGGGAAAACGAGGGTTTGCGGTCCTTCATTACCTGATTCAACAGAGAAGCCTTGATGGTGGATGAGATAGACGACAAGTTGCTATTAGCCGCCCTCCACAATGGAGTCAACTCTGATTTGTTTATCCATAAGCTTTACAAACAAGAGCCACAAACCATGGCTAAACTTGTCCACTCAGCCTAAAATTTTATGAATGCAGGGGATACGATCATAGCCAAGAAGAGGAAGAGAGTAGAGCGTATGGAAGCAGATCCCCCGCATCATCCTGAATAGGGTCCACGTCCAAAGAAGGCTCGGGCAAAAGAGAAAAAAGACTAATATAGCAAAAAGGTGAGTTCTTCAGCGAGGAATCAGCAATACACTCCCTTGATTATGCAAATCAAGGATGACCCGTCCTTGAAATGGCTAGAAAAAATGAAAGGAGATCCCAACAAGCACAATAGGAACAAGTATTGCTGCTTCCACAGAGATCATGGGCATGACACGGACGAGTGTTTTGACTTGAAGCAACAAATAGAGAATTTCATCAGGCAAGGAAAGTTAAGGAATTTTCTTGGACGAGACCACAACGACGAGAAGTTGAAGGCAAATGTGGAAGAGTCGTCATGACCCCCACTTGGAGAAATAAGAGTTATTATAGGAAGAACCTTAACAGGACAGTCATCCAAGTCGAGGAAGAAATACGTAAAGGTGGTGCAAAACATCCAACTATCTGAACAACCTCCAAGGACAAGGGGAGCTGACGAGAAAGCCATTATGTTCACAGACGAGGATTCTGAAAGAGTTCACCACTCACATGACGACGCGATTGTCATTACCTTGCTCATTGCTGATTATACAACTAGAAAGGTGTTGGTAGAAAATGATAGCTCAGCGGACATCTTGTATTGCTCTGCCTTCCAACAAATAAGGTTGGGACGAGATCAGCTCCATCTAATGAATTCACCCTTGGTGGGATTTGGAGGGATGAAAGTACAACTTGTAGGCACCACCATATTGCATGTGTTAGTCAGAGCGTACCCTCAACAAATAACCAAAGAGGTAAACTTCCTTGTTGTTGATTGCTCATCATCATATAATGCAATCATTGGAAGGCCAACTTTAAATAGTTGGAAGGCAGTAACATCTGCCTACCATTTGTTTGTCAAGTGCCTGATTGAATATAGAGTAGGTCAAGTACAAGAAGTGCGATAAAAGCACAAGGATTGGCAGATTTCATTGCAGAGTTCACTCCCGATCAGGACGAGCTAGATAATGTGGTAATGGCTCAAAGGTAGGTTATCATGTAGATGGCTTGTCCACGTTATACACTGGAGGGATTGGAGTCATACTAGAGTCTCTAGAGGGAGATAAGTTGGAATACGCAACCCACCTACAATATCAAACTACCAATAACGAAGCTGAATATGAAACTCTCCTTAAAGGACTGGAATTGGCTAAGTCTTTAGGGGCGGAGTCAGTAGTAGTTAAAGGAGACCCTCAATTAGTTATTTATCAAGTGAATGGAATGTGTGAAGCTAAGGAGAATCGAATGAAGAAATATCTCAATAAAGTGAAGCGGCTTGTCCAGAAATTTAAAGAAGCCAGTTTTGTTCAACTCCCGAGGGAGGAAAGCATGGAAGCCAATGCCTTGGCAAAAGTAGCCTCGGCAGGAAGAATTATGGACGAGTATGAAAAAATCCAATACATGCCAAACATAGACCTTTCAGAGTTACAACAAATAGGAGGGGGAGAAAATTAGATAAGTCCAATAATAGTCTATCTCAAGGATGGAAGGCTTCAAGAAAAGAAGGATGAGGCTAGGAAGTTGAGGGTCAGGGCTGCTAAGTACATCTGCATAAATGAAGTACTATACAAACGAGGCTTCTCTCAGCCCTACCTAAGGTGCCTAGCTCTGGACGAATCAAACTATGTATTGAGGGAAGTCCATGAAGGAGCATGTGGGAATCACTCGGGAGCGTGATCGTTAGTCCATAAGGTCGTCCGTGCAGGTTACTACTAGCCAACTATTCAAGCAGACGCTAAAACTTATTTTAAGGTGTGTGACCAATGTCAACGCTTCAGCAACGTCCCTAGACAACCCTTGGAGTACCTGACCCCAATGATGACCCATGGCCCTTTGTGTAATGGGGAATGGATATCTTAGGTCCTTTCCTACTAGGGACCAGACAGATGAAATTTTTAGTAGTAGGGATTGACTACTTTACCAAGTAAGTAGAAGACGAACCTCTAGCAAAAATTACTCAGTAAAATGTTAAAAATTTTGTTTGGAAGGACATTGTATGTAGGTTCAGGGTACCTAGGGTACTAGTATCTTATAATGGACGACAGTTTGACAACGCACATTTCAGAAAATTTTGTGAGCAATTTGGAATCAAGAATCACTATTCCTCACCCTCCCACCCACAAGCGAACGGACAAGCAGAAGTAGTAAACTGATCCTTGTTGAAAATCATCAAGACTCAACTTGAGGAGGCAAAGGGAGTATGGCTAGATGAGCTGCCAAATGTTCTTTGGGCTTACAGAACGACTATGAGGATCCCAACAGGAGAAACTCCATTCAAGCTAGCCTGCAGAAGTGAAGCAATCATACCTACGGACATATGGCTAATCATCGAGTGATGAAGTACTAGGAGAAGGAAAATGAAGAACAACTTCGTCTTGACCTCGATCTTATTGACAAGGTAAGGATGGATGCAGAGCAAAGGACAGCAAGATATAAAAATCTTATGACTAGGCAATATGATGCCATAGTAAAACCCAAGCATTTCAGCATTGGGGATCTCGTTCTTAAAAGGGTAACCTTGGCAAACAGGATCCGGCTCATGGAAAACTAGGGCCTAATTGGGAAGGACCCTATAGGGTTATTAATACAAGAGGCAGGGGTCGTACAACTTGGAAGCTCTAAACAGACGGAAGCTAGAACACCCTTGGAACATTGAGCATCTGAGAAAGTACTATCAGTGAAGGGTGAGCTTAGACGAGGATTACCATGGACAAACATCATGGACGAAGTTGCAGCCATATGGTCTACTATTATTACATGTTTTTACTACTATTATAGAATGTCGTTAAGAAAAAATAAAAAAGTGCACCAGTTCCTAACTTTAGCATCATCTACGAACAAATTTGTGAAAGACGAAGTCATGTAGTTGTATAAGTATTTTAATTTCCTAACGCATTAACTTCTAAGCGTGTGCCATATTTGTGGAAGATGTTTATATTATAAATATGGTTTGGATTTCCATTGTATTTGATGCATGAATCTAATCTCCATAATTTCACCCACAAGAAGGCTAAGGCCTAAGACGAATGAAAATCTTTGGATGCAAGGATGCAACGTTCATAACCTTTCCTCGAAATGAGGATAAAGCGAAGAAAAAATATGCTAAGGCATGTTCGTCTAGTCATTGGACGAGAAAGTATATACTCGTCCGAGGCAATCCAACATTCTGGACGAGTTGAATGCTAAAAATGTCATGCCCAAAGACAAGAGTTAATTGTTCAACCCATAGACAAGAAAAAGAACTGGCAAAATTAGCAGTGCCACTCTTGGGACGAGTTATACTTATAAGATTTTAAGTGGAAAGCAAGTAGTCCATGTACAAGCAGGTCGTCCATAGGAAAAGCACGTGGACAACCCTCCAACACTTAGGAGTGGGCAGACCACTTAAAAGCCAATAACATGAATGGTATGAACAAAAAGATAAACTCGTCCACATAATAATATGTTTAATAATAGATGAAAAATAATGGAAATTAACATTTATTAGTCAAAGCCTTAGAAGATAGACGACCATCGTCCAAAAACCCTTATAAAGTAAAAGCCTAAATAGGCAATTGTTTGGAAACTCATCTTAAATATTTTGGACGAGTGAAATGCACTTACATAAATTTTAGATGGTCCTAAACAATGGACCCCATGAAAAGAAAGAAGAAAAAGACAAAGGGAAAATGACTTTTCTCTAATACAATGGACCCCCATAAATTTTAGATTGTCCTAAAAATGGATCCCATAACTCTTTGGCCTTGTCTTTGGCCTTAGCTGCCACCTCAACCCAGGTGTTGCAATCACCTTTGATCTCTTGGATCCTTTTCTCAAGGAGGATCCTCGTCTTGTCCATCTCCATGGCCTATCTAGACGCAGTTATGAACTTCAACATGGCCTGCATAAATGAATAGAAAATAATGTTGCTAAGACAAGACAAGGTAAAAGTGTTTACCTTAAAAAGATCATGAACATCGGAGTGCTCAAATTCCCTCAAGGACATGTCGTAGCATACAACCACGTCCTCATCAGTTACAACCTTTTGAAACCGTTCCCAAGCCAAATCTTTATTTTCCAATGTGTTCATAGGGACCCTCTAGGAAGGTTCGGATGAGGTAGTAGCATGAGTTTTGGATGGAGTAACATCAACAGGGATGGACGGGTCGACATCAACGACTGGGATGGACGGCTAGGAGGAAGGAGGATCAGACTTAGTAATTTTAGGCCTAGATGATCTGTGCCTAACCTTCTTCCCTCAATGATTGGGTAGGTTTCCCAAGTCCAGCATCTTGGGTAAGGTTTTTCTTTTGTCTCCAACAAAAGGACGAGGCTGGGATTGAGCCTCAGGCCTAGTCATCCCATCAACCACCTCCTTCCCTTTGTTTTCCTTCGTAGTTGCCATCCCTAAAGGAAAAACAAAGTGTTAGTCAGAAGGCACAAGCCAAATAATACTTTAAGAAATTTTAAAGTAAGAAGAAGACTCACGTCTATGAACAGTTAGCTCGTGAGCAAGTGCTTCAACAAACGGCTCAGGACCAAGTCCCCACATATATAAACGTTGAAGCATCACCAATGAGTGAAAATTCCTGTCAGCGTGTAGACGAGCTCTGTGGACGTAGTCACGGTGAAACTTACTTAAAGAAGGACGTTTAACAGCTGTAAAAAGAGATAGAAAGTAAGGTTAGACGATTGCATTAAATAATAATAATAATAATAATAATAATGATGATGATGATGATGATGATGATGATGATGATGGTGATGATGAGTAAAGAAGACAATGAAGAAAAAACACAACATACCTTCAAGACAAAGGTTCCCTAATTCTCTAGTGTAAGGGGAAAATGTATCCCTATAGACCTTAACAGGGTGCCACACCCAGAAACCATAGACGAAGAAAAACTCCGTCTTCTAGTTTTTGTTAGACAAAACCAAAGATCTAATCAACCTACAGTCATTACCTCTAGTTGTAAATTGATAAAAGCCCAAGGATTAACTAATTTCTGAGGATTTGTAACAGTAAAGGAGCTCGTCCATAGTAAGAGGACAATTCCCTTCAAATACTTTCCTCCACAAAACTTGCATAGAGATGACAAGTCTCCATGCGTTAAGGTTAAGTTGGCAAACTCCTAAACCTAGCCTAGTAAGTAATTCTCTAGCAAAGGAATTAAAGGTAACCTAAACCCCCCTAGAAGGTAAGCCTCATAAATGCCTATCCCAAAGCGGGGTTGGTAGCACCACTCCCCATGGACGGCTAACCTAAGGTTAAGATCGTCTGGAATTTGGTACCAACTTCTAAGGGCATCTAACCTCTTCTCGTCTGTCTTAGAAGGAATTCCTATAGCGCAACTGTACACGGTCTCTTCTTCATCTAAAGGAAAAGACGACGGAATACTCGTTGAGGTGCCAACCCCAGAAGCTGCCCTCGCCCTAAGATTCTCCTGGAAGACCTCAAGGGGAATTCCAGGAACACTAGAGGCGTATTCCTCCGTGGTGTTACCATTACTACTACTATCATTACTTGAACTACTATAGCTAGTGGAGTCATGGTACTCGTCTATGGCTTTATCTATGCTATTGCTAGATGAGGAGACAAATACTTCAGACATTTTGGAACTTAAAAGGAAAACCTAAGAACGAGGATGAGGAGAATACCTGGCTCTAGACGAAGGATACTAAGGATACTGAGAAACTTCTAGACGAGGCGACGGACGAGACATGTCAAAGAAGAGAATTTGAAAAAAATGATAAGGGCACGAGAGGAAATCTACTATTTATAGGCAAAAATTTTTTGGCATTTCAAATGACAACACCAACCAAAGAGTGACACGTGGAATGCACCTCGAAGAAATAAATTGACGCGACCAGTCACCCGTGAAAGCATAACACGTGGCACATCACTTGAAATAATAAATAATAATAATGTTCTTAGAAAGCTCGTCCCAAAACTCATTGGCATGCTGGAAGACCCCTGGACGAAGGGCAACTGGTAATGAACTGAAGATATAATTAACTCTAGATCGTCCATGGACGTCGTCTAGAGTTGAAAGGCAGCAACAGTGATATTCAACATGACAAACAAAATTGGCCGTCCAAGAATAGTCGTCCATGGGAAAAGCACATGGACAACCCCCTAACACTTAGGAAAAATTCCAAGTGAAATTCATTCACACAAGTGACCACATATTATCATTCCAAGGCACAAGTGATACCTGGGTTCACCACTGTGTCTTGGAATTGAGAGTTTAACTGTCAACAACAGTTACAAAAGGATAGAATATAACTCCCATGGTGATTGTGAAAGTTATCCTTAAACCCTCTAACCTCCTAAAATGTAGAGGAAGTTACAAATTTAATAACTGTTTCTACAGCACACTATATAAAAACCCATTTAAACTAGATAAAGGTACATTTTACAATTCCTGAAAAGTTGGAACTCTAGAACTTGAGAGAGAAACTAACTTTGGCATCGGAGGGTTCTTGGCCGGTCCACCCCGATCACCTTTGATCATTTGTTCTTTCTTTTTTAGGTTTTCAAAACAGTCGCTAGCCCTTTGAAGCTTGAAGCATCCAGTCTATTGATTTTCTTCACACCATCAAATATAATTAATGGTAACTTTGGACTTGTCAAGAGTTAATAGAAAATCCCAAGGCCCATTGGAGCTAGAGTTTTATTTGTTCCCTTTTGATCCCACTTCAAGCCATGTATTAAAGTCCAATTGGAATGGCCCAAAGGCTAGCCCAATTAGACAACCAGTTAGACATACGGAAAGAAACATATAGAATTTTAAGGACATTATTGTGTGGAATAAAATGGTGTGTGTGTGAGTGTAAGCCACTATCTATTCTCTTTTGGAAACTGATTGAGAGACTACACTTCTTGGGTATTAAGTAGAATTGGAGTGAAGATTAAAAGTATTCTTAAGTACTTATAATATTTGGTTTTGAATTTCACCACACCAAGGTACGCTCTTTTGTTCTTGAATTTTGAAATTCACATAGTACATGTTATCAATTGCGAATGAAGTACATCCGTTAATTTTTCGTTGCGTATGATTTGTATGCGATACAAACATATATTTTTCCAACACCTTGGAGGTTGACAGAAACCTTAACTTAGGACAATTAGGCCTAATATGACTAACAACATGACAATGATGACAAGTAGAGATAAATTCATATTTTTCTTTCAGCCTAGGAGGAGTTTTAGACATAGGTTTAGAAACTTTAGCGTCAACATCAAAATTTTTTTTTTATCTTTGTCTATCCTAGCAATATTAGCCTTCAAATCTTCATTGTTCTTTTTAAATGGAGGAATATAACAATCTTTCTCTTTAGAGTTAGGCTTAACAAGAAGTTTGACACTGGTTAATTTTTCAATTTCAGTTTTAGATTCGACTAGTTGCTATTCCAAACTCTTAATTTTGTCCTCTTAAGATGAAAGTTGATTTTTTTAAATTCTCATTTAATTTATTGGCTTCATCCAATTTTGCAATCAATTCATATTTTTTAATTTTGACGTTCTCAAATTTAGCCTTAAATTTTGTAATGCTTTTAATAGATTTAACATGAAATTTGTAAAGCTTACAATATGCATCTTGAATATCATCATCATCATCATTCTACACAAGATCATGCAAATCAAAACAATCAATAGTTTCCATGACAACAGGGTTCAATGGATCACACATTAGAGATTAAAAACCTAATTAGCATGTGCCTACTTTGATATCACTTGTTGGGTTATAAATTAACCCCAGTTAATTAATTAAATTACCAAATTTGATTAATTAGGTCAAATTACATGCAAATCGTGGAAGTACAAACAAATTATCAAATAAACTAGAGTGCAATAGAAATTAAATTTAACGTTGTTATTTGTTAACTAATGGGGAAAACCTCTCACAAGGTAAAAACCCTAATAGGTGAATTTTAGGTCATCACTCCCAAGAATCCATTGATTAAGAATAAGCGGTTACAAGAATAAGGAATCTTACCATTACAAGGCTTATCTCAAAATACCAACCAACAGTTGAACCTTTGCTCCAATCTCTAATTAGACTTGATCTTATAGATGAATTCTTTCTTTGCACGGATTCCAATAGGTGACTAATTTCATTGCATAAATCCAAGTACATGACTAACTCCACAATAACCCTTTAATTGTTGTAGTTGATTTGCAACAGCTTCACATAGAAACATCAATAAGAACTTTAATTGTTTGTGCTATAGACTTTGCTTGGTTACAAAACTCAAAGGAGGCTAGGTTTTAATAAGAAAACCTTATGAAACTTTCCAGGGTTAATGGGCCTTTTAAATGGGCTTTCTTATTCCTATTAGTTTTACACAAACCCATAAACAAATAGCCAATTAGAATAAAACGTTGCAAGTTATTTTTGAAATTCGCTAGCTTGATAGATCGAGAGGTATTGAGTTTCATTAAATCCCAATAGATTTACAGGTATCGAAGAGGTATGAGGACCTGCAAATTCAACTTTTCATGAGCATTTTTTGAGTACTCATTATGTCTTCAATGAAATCACTTGTTTTGACTTATCAACACACTTCTTGATATCCTAAACACATCTTAAATCTATCCAATTACAAGTAAATTGTATTTTGTTGAATGATATGCCAATGCATAGAAAACATGACCTAACAGACAAAATTTTTGTTTGGAAATATAGGTAGACAGAGTTGGGTGATTCAATTATTAATTGAATTAATAATATTGACTTAGATAAACTAAATTTTATTATTTTACTTTTTAAGTGGATTAATCATTCTATAAATTTAAAAGTAGGCGTCGGAAAAACTTAAATACAAAACTTAGTGGTTGAAATGCTATTCTTAATGTTTTCTTTTAAACATTTTTAGGTAAATTTCACTTACTACCCCTGAGGTTTGGGCAAATACCAAAGAGGTCTAGAAGTTTTCAAAATTAACCCTTTCAGTCCTTTAAGTCCAAACAGACCTAACACCGTTATTTAACTTTTACTCTCTCTTTCACACTCACTCAAACCTTTCTTCTCTCATCCCTCTTTCTTCTCACTCTCTCTAAATCCTTGGATCCGTCTTTTTTCTTCTCAATCTTTTTGTCTGCCTTAAATATCTTGTCCCTTTCTTCTCTCTCGTGGTTGCGACGGCATTGTGGTCTGGGTAAGCAGCATTCATGGGTTTCGGTGTGAATCGGTGATGGTTCTTGTGGTCTTTCAGCAGTGTCATGATGTGGGTTAGCAGTGGTTCGTGGGTTTTGGTGCAGAAGCAGTGAATGTTGTTTTTGGATTTTGGTTTGGGTTATTTGTGGGTCGGCGATGGAGGTTGTTTGTGGATTTTGGATTGGGTTATTTGTGGGTCAGCAGTGGAGATGTGGGTTTTGATTTGGATTGGTTGTGGGTTAGTGATGGAGGTTTATGATTTTAGTTTGGGCCGGCGGCGGGTCGGCAGCAGAGGTTTGTTTATTTTGGTTTGGATTGGCTAGGTGGGTTTGCTTTGGTTTGAGCAAAGGTTTTGTGGGTTTGCTATGGTTTAAGCAAAGTTTTTCTTTTTGCTGATGAAGATGCTGAGCTAAGAGCCATTGGTAAGGGGTTTTGGTGATGGAGTGAGTAGTGTTTATGAATTTGAGAAGATGTTTTGGGTTTTTGGTTAAGAGAGGTTTTGATTTATTGGGTTTGGTTTTGGGATTAGGATTGTGAGTTGGGAGGCTGATTTTTTTCGTTGCAGTTCTTGATGGATTTGTGATTTTTGTTGTGTGTTTTCCGTTTTGATTGTTGGATTCATTCGAGCATGTTCTTTCCCTGTTTGTTTATTGAGAAAGATACATGGGAGTTTCCATTTTTAGCAATCAAGAAAGAGAAGAGAGATAGATAGAGAAAGGGATGAGAGGGGAGGTTAACAGCGTTAGGTCCGTTTAGACTTAAAGGACTGAAAGGGTTAGTTTTAAAAACTTCTAAACCTCTTTGGTATTTGTTCATACCTCAGGGATAGTTAGTGAAATTTACCCAACATTTTTTAATATAGGCAATTGACTACTCTCTCTCTACCATACGCTGTGATTTTATATTTATTATTATACGGGCGGATATGGGCTTCTCTCTTTACTACAAGGCCTTGATAAGAGCATTCTCAGCCACTGGGTTATTAGTTGTTTTTCTTGCCCACTAGTGAATAATTTAAGCAAGTGCATTGACAGGATTGGGACTCTGGTGGTGCAAGCATATAATTCCAAAGGCTTCATTACGAGGCATTACGAATCAGCTCACGTCTAGTGCGCTCTCCTTATGACAAAGCAGATTCCCCAAATTTAAAACTACATCACCAACAAGTTGCAACTACATTATTTGAAAAAAAAAAAAAAAAAAAAATCACCAAAACCTGTATCCATGCAAGCTTTAATGGAAAAGACGTGGACCGGGGAACTGGGGACTTTCTACATGACTCTTCTTGTTTGTCCAATTTTTATTTTTTTGGTTATTTTTTTGGAGGTGGATGCGATATTTGCGTAAACTTCCTTTTCTGTAAAATAAAGTTAAGCGTGGTCCGGTACACTATACGGAAATATAATACGGATGGAACTTAGCTTACCCTTAGTGCTAGAGTCAACAAAATACATACGTATGTATCCTGTCATTGAAGCCAAGTCTTACCCTTGTGCTTGATATTTAATATATCTGTATATTGTATTGGATTCAATGCATTAAAACATTAAACTTATATTCAACCATTGGTCAGTGGCTGATGAGCCTTCGTGATGTTGGGAACTCGACTACCCTACCTCAGTTGGTGGCGTTTATCTTGAGTCCCTTTATGAGCCCAGGTTGAGAGGTGGCACCCGAAAGATCTTAATCTGTGAGATAAAAAAAAAAATAGGGAAAAAAAATATGCGCCAAAGAAAACAATCATACAAAATAGTATTTACGTAGTTTGGCAATTTACTTACGTCCACAGAGTTGCAAATATTTTACTATTCACAAGAAAAATAATACAAGATGTGACAATACAGTTTTCTCTCTAAAAAACAACGCAAAACTCTAATCTCTAAAATAACAGTTTTTCTATCCTATGCACATGATTCACAATGAGCTCCACAGACTAAACCTCATAAAATCTCTTATTAAAAATCGTAACAATTTTGTTTTAGGTCAGATTATAATTTGGATCAAACACAACTAAGTTTTACAGTAGCGTTACTGCGTAACCACTAACCACCGACTGAGGTTGTCTCAGAATATGAAGTAATTCCCATGTTTTTTTTTTTTTTTTAACCTTTCACACACTCACATGGTATTTGGCGGCTTTTATGCGTGATCATAATCTGGGACTTCGGTTCAGGTGGAACCCAATTGATATCATGGGTTCCTTTGGCATGTGAGTGATCATTTTGAAGCTGTACTCAAATCATGGGCTCCACGTTTCTTTAAAATATTCTCTCAATTACTAAAAAAAAAATTAAAATTAAAAAGTTGTATTTAAAAAGGATGAGATTTTAAAAAATTATATATAAAATTAAGATGAAAATAAACCAACTTTCTAATATTTAAGGTAAATCAAACTAATCAAATATCTTAAGGACAATAATTGGTTTACATGAATAGTATCATGTAAAGGGTATATTGTAGTTAAAGGAATCTTCCAATGTAGCTAACATTTCCCATTTAGGAGAATAAAGTATAATCATTTTAACTACAATGTACACTTTACATGAATAGTTCAATACAAACTAATAATAAATTTTCATATTTGAAATTACATTTTTTCATTAAAAAAAGTAAAAAAAAAAAAAAAAATTACACACACACGTACACTCTTACACATATACTCCGCGTAAGGTGAATCCACAAGTAGAACAAAGTTAAAAGAAAAGGAAGATTTCAGACACCATTCAAGACTTCAATTAATTGCCAACCATTCGACAACAATGTTATCCTAAAATATTGACCGAAAGATATTTGAAAATCATGTATAAGACAAAGTTTGGGGAAGCCTTCTGGCTGATTTCAGAAGGTAGATACAATAATAGTGACTTTAGAGTCAACTATGATCGGGTTTTTTTCCCCCTAATTCTTCATCAAACACCAACTGAGTTCTCAAATCTTCATATACATCCAGAACATTAGAAAGAAAAAAAGACAACTAAAAATGGGAGTCAACAAAACCACATGGGCTGGTTGATGTCCTTTTTCTTCTTCTTTTTGATCTCACATGGGCTGATGTCTGAATGGCATATATAAAAATAAAAAATAAAACCATGCAAATGTCTATATTCCATTGCAATAACTTTATTCAAAGGCATGTAATAAAGTACTGAACACACGTATTCGTGTGCAACTTCTATCCAGGTTCATTGGTTGTTTTACTCTCTTTACGTTTAGAGTCTCTTAAACTTTTGCAGTGGCACATTTTTGTCGGGCCCTCTAGGCGACAATGCCATGTTATAAATAAATTCTTCCATATCAAATATATGAAAGTATATATAATGGATTAGGTTCCATCAAATCTGATGAATGGAAATCGAAATTGGTTAATTTTTGTTTTAATTTCTCCTGGACCTGGTTCTAAGTTAACTCAGTCTCAAACCCAAACAAAGTTTGACTGAGAATTCAGATGGCATAGTCCAATTGTTACGTAAAATCTCTCCCAAAAAGTCATCAATTAACTATGTGAAATCTTGGGGTTGATTTGTGCTAAGTATTGTCAAATATGGCCTCATGGCCATGGTAATTGGTAAATAAGAATATATGTGAGGGTGACAGGACTACTCCATGACGAGGCACTAATAATTAAAGGCATATAAAACGAATATACATTACCAAAATATATACCTTGCAATTTCAAATTATTGAGGACAGTCTTAATTAATTGACCAATGTCCACTGAATTTTATTTTGTCTTGTAAGTTACAAGAAGTGATGATATCACTCCATGCATGAAGCGTAAAAAACAATTTCATATTAAATTTGTGGCCACTTATCGATAAGGAGACTACAAATACTTGTTCTCTCTTTTAAAAATTAAACGTGACTACTTTCATTCATACATATCTTCTAGCCATTTGATGCTGTATATGCATGCCGTGTAAAGTTAAAGTGCCCATATGGATAAGGTTTTTAACTTTTTCTTTATTTCCTAAGCATTAGCATCTTCTTCTTCCCCTTTCCATTTTTCCTCCATGCACACCGATCGTCCTTTGTTTAAAGATTTGCGTCACTGCGCCACTTCATCGATTTTGATAGTAAAAAGATTATACACGATGATGAAAAGTTGCTACACTAAAGGTTTGGATAATTAAAGAAACCTATGAATGGGGAAGAATCCAAAGAAATTTATGATGCGAAAGGGAAAAAAGGATTAACAGATAACAGAAACGATATGGGAATGGAGGTCAAAAAAGGAAATGTGAGGTGGAAGCTAACATGCATTTGAGGCAAAAGTAAAATAGAAATGGCTTTAGCTTTGCCTTATCAAGATTTGGTTTTTTTCTATAAAAGTATACCTTTTAATTGTGCCTTTTCTCATTATTAAATCTCTCTACATTATCGTACCAAAATTGTCTTTTTATTCATTTTCATATTCAAGATTTTGATCGATGACAGGATGAGTGATTCGATTAACATTTATAATTTAATAGAATTAATATTGAACAAGTTACATTATATTCATGCATTTACACGTTGTTCTTCCATCTGTCTTTTGACGAGAGCCAGAGCCGCTTGTAGGTGACTAATACATTATTATTATTTTTCCATATTATTACTCTTAATACTAAGGACAAAACTTAGCTACATTATTTTAGGTGATATTCCTTAAGTCCACCACTTAAGATTAAGTCATGTAATTACTTAACAAAAAAATATACTCTTATCGAAAAATCTATATGACAAATCTTAAAAGGAGAACATAAGGAACAACACCTAAGTACTTTCCCTAGGTCTTGTCTTAATACTAATGTATGTCATCAAACCAAATCATATGCAAAATATATATTCCTAAATATAGATAAACCATCAGTTTTGCTAAGGAGCTTTGTCTTCATCACACGGTGGTTGAGGGTGATTCATTGCGGGTTATCTAGGCTATTGTAGCTGCGAGGCTATCAAGGACTATGTTTGGTCATGTTATTGCTGAAGTTCTTAGTTTAGCGTCTACTATTCATAGTAGTTTTTGCCATGTTCAGAGAGAGAGTAATAAGCTTGCTCATGCCCTTGCTCGTAGAGTAGTTACATCTACAAATTTTGATGTGTGGTTGGAAGATCTATCACATGATTTGGATGATGTTTTTCAATAATAAATTTCCTTACCTATTTCTCAAGAAAAAAAAAAAAAAAAAAAAAAAAAAGATAAGTAAACTTTTTTTGTTAGAAGCCTTCCTCATATTTCAAAAACTTTTTTTTTTCAAATTTGGAGAATTATAATTTTTTTTTTTTTTTTTGAGAAGAAACAAAAATTACGGATTTCTTCGTTTAAAGATAGAGATTTGTATTGCCATTGTCACCTATGAAAAATGAGGCTTTCCTTTTATTTTTATTATTGTTATATTTTTCATATATTAACTTGTACAAGTCTCTCTCTCTCAAGTGGAAAACACCACCGACTAATTTGAGGGTTGTTAAATCACAAATTCTCCCAAAAACTTAAATTATTAAAAAATTATGAATTTAATTATTTTACCATAATTTTAATATGAGTAATGTAGGTAACATTAACATTAATACAAATAAATACAAATACGCAGTCTAGCGGATAAGTATGGATAAGGATCCTGGCATGGGAAAAATATGGGTTTAATTATGTTGCATTGTCGGAGGCATGAATTGCGTGTGTTTTGTTTTAAAACATCAAATACATATATTATAGGTCACAGCTTTTCAATTCTTTCTGAGGGGTACTTTATTTTAAGGTTATCATGACTTGGAAATGCACTGCGAACACAAAGCATCAACATGACTGAGATTTTAGCCATAGCCGTCTTTGATGGACATAAGGCATCTACTGTTAGCTGTGGACCTGGCTGTGGTAAAGGAATTTTTGCTGATGACTTGACAAAAAAGAAATGGTATCAAATAAAGTTGATCGGCTAAGAACGAATTCAGAGAGCTGACATCTAGTGGTTGAATTCAGAAGGTTATGTTGACTACGTCATTCAATTACAATTTATAAATAACAACAATGAATAAAAATTTTCATTCCCACTTTAATTCCCCCCCTTTTTTTATTATAACTAATTCACAAATCAATTTATTTATTTAATTTTAATAATTCAATACTTACAATAAAATGGAGATTTGAACACCGAACTTGGTGGGGAGATTTGAACTTTAGAGTTTAGATATTTTCGTTCAAAAATTAAAGACCTATTTGGATTGAGGGAAGAAAGGGAAGAAAGAGGAAGAGCGGAGAAGAATAGAGTAAAGTTTGCTAAAAATAGACTAA
Source organism: Castanopsis chinensis (assembly GCA_032878915.1). NCBI lineage: Eukaryota > Viridiplantae > Streptophyta > Magnoliopsida > Fagales > Fagaceae > Castanopsis > Castanopsis chinensis. The sequence goes on from JAVQMG010000122.1 coordinate 18,928,917, forward strand.
TTTTAGGCCAAATTTATTTTACTGTACTTTACTCTTCCTCCTTCTTTTTCAATCCAAATGGACCATAAGCAACAAGACTCTTGATAATAAACTATGATTAATACAACATCAAATATAACACTTTCGTTCAATAGATTGAAGGCACCACCTATGTCCCCAAATAAATGATGTCTTTATCTTGTTTATTAATTTAATATCTAGTTACAATAGGAAATGGGAAGTTCGAACTTTAGACAGGGTAGTGAGATTTGGAGTTTAGAGCCTAGAAATTTTCGTTGAAAAATTAAGCAATAAAACTCTTAACAATAGACCGTGATTTGTAGTATGACACTTTTAATCAAAAGAAGATGGCGGCTAATCCCCTAATCCACATGTGAAAGGCCATCAAATTTTGGGCGAACGTGCGGGCAACTATGACAGTTGACGGCCTGAATTGCTGAGGCAGCAATGAATTTTTAAATTAGCCCACTAATTTGAATTATTATAAGCCCAGACGATATAATTCGCTTTCACAAAGTTGGTCAGCCTCAGTACTAATGAGTAATGACCTTATCCACTAACCAACCAACCAACCAACCAACGCATTGCGTTAAGCTTCATTTCATGAAAAAAGGGCTTATGTTTGACTAAACTATGAGAAAAGCAAAGGAAAAACTAATACAATTAACACTCCAAATACTCTGCATTCAACGATACAACACATATATACGTGTTCGAAATTGACATTTTTGCCTTTTCCTTTTACTTTTTTTCATAGTTAAGTTAGAGATACACGTTACTGACACCCTAAATTTTGGTCTCATTTTTGTAAAAGAAAAATTGATGTTCACATCGATTGGTTGTTAAAAAAGATGGCGGGGCAAAGAGAGTAAACTAGAGAACCCTAACTATTGGTGTAATGGTTGTTATTTCCAAGTTCCAACACAAGTAAAGGAAGAAATATGGAGTAATAAGAAATATTATAAATGAGAGTCATGAAGCTTTATGACTCTGTATAGTCTAGATGTTAATGCTTCTAAAGCTTTTATCCGGCCCGCAGTAAAGGAGCAATCCTATCTACTAGGTTTTTGTCTTAAAGTGTAGTGGAGATTATCCAAACAAGAACATTCTTGATATGTTTAGTTGGTTGACTGCGCATGTTGGATTGAGTCCAATATCTACACGAGTCTGACATATACGTAATATACTTGGTTTGATGGAGAATGGAGTTCCGTTGAAAGTTGATGCAGCCTAATTTCCTAAGTTTTACATAAAGAGAAGAAATCATTCTGATGCTTAAGTTAGTTTCATATTTAAAGAGAGAGAAAGAGAAAGAGTCATTTACCAAAAAACGGTCTCTTTTTTAAATAGTTGAATGTGTGGTTGTAAGTCAATATTGAAATGTGTGGTTAATAGTGTCTTATTATTTAGTGAAATTTTCTATAATATGTATTATATTTCAATGTACTTTCCTAAAGTCAAACTTGCACACCAATGAAAATTCTTTGATGTGCAATTTTTTGTGGGACTTAAAAAATATCCTATTTATGGCAATTTTTAAAGGAAATTTAAAAAAAAAAAAAACCTATATATTACATTTCTGCCAAATGGATGCCCAATTTTTAGTTGTGTCAATTTTAAAAAAAAAAATTGATTAACACAATTAACTAATTGTGTCAATTTAAATCTTACACATTTATTTATGTGAAGAATTTAAACCACTCATCCATCTCTATTAAACTCTATAATAACATAACAAATTTTGACTCCTTTACACATTCAAAACAAAAGGGCATTAGATTCTCAAAAAAAAAAAAAAAAAAAAACAAAAGAGCATTGTGTATCATGCACAATATTTTCTTCCTCACATGAGAGAGGGATGAGTGTATGTATAATCACCTATTTACTCGGACTCCCTTTAAGTTTGTTTTGAGTTTTTCTTTCCATGTGTGTTTTTCTATAGTTATCGACGTAAGTGATAAATCGATCATCGCTCATTGGACATCATTCAAGCCTTGTCACTGCCATTTTCGTGTGCCTTTAGGAATTCATCGTTGACGCTGGTGTTAGTTGCACGTTTGATTTAAAAATAAAAAATAAAATTGCTAAAATTACCATAAATTTTACTTTAAAAAATAATAATTGAGACTAGTCAAACATTTTATCAGTCTGTTAGAGTAGGAACTAAATACAAATACTACAATCACATTCCTCCAGGAATTAAGGCCAGATATTCTCATGATAAACCATAGGACAATTTTAAAGATGGACCTATGCGTCATTTTCATTGGATGCAAATGCAAGCTACGATCTCTAAAGCATTGCTTAATCCATCGCTTAAAATATTATTCGTACTAATAAGTCCACTGTCATAAGTTTGGGTATATCAAACTTTTAAGAATTTCTTACATAAATACTAACATGAAATATTGTGATAGATAAATAATAAAAAAAAATATTGATGTGTTAAGATTCATATGAAAATGATATTGTTCTAATATAATTTAACAAAGCAAATTGCGAAAAATGGTTATGAGTCTTACGACAAAAAAGAAAAGTTTAATATCTCTCTAATAAAGTAACTTAGTATATGTATGAATTGCTAAAAACCTTATAACTCAATCTTGTAACATATACATACATACATACATGCATACATACATATATATATATATATATATGAGCCGAGTTCAAGTTACACTTGATATAACTTTAAGTAATATTACGCCACTCAATTTTTTTTAATTGAATGCGAATTTTGACAAATCCGCCGTAAGATTATATTATTTTCATATATCCTCTATGCTTGCAAAATTTCAAGGTAATCAAAGATTAATAGTCACGTCATCAATCAATTGTTTAAATTTAAGTTTTTGTAGTTTAAAATAATGTATAAAGATGAGTTTATGAATTAAATAGTAAATAACATCCAATTGACATGAAAATTAACATCAATGTTAAGAATATATAGAACATATAATTCAACGGTGGAATTTCTAAAATATGAATTCTATAACAAGTTATTGGATAGTTTAACATTGCTTAAAGTTACACCAAATGTAACTTGAACTCAATTCTATATATATATATGTGTGTGTGTGTGTGTGTGTGTGTGTGTGTGTGGGGGGGGGGGGGGGAGGTCAAAACTATGTACATTTTTGAAATTCTCCTTGGTATATATATAAATATTTTAACATTTTCAAAATTTAGCTTACAAAAATAAGAGTTGGCCCTCCAAATATTTGAATTAGTCTAATGATGCTCTTAAAAAAATAATTGATCTAATATATATATATATATATATTAATAGAAAAAACTTAGAGAAAATCCAATTAAAATTGCAATTAGAGTCCAATTTTGTGCCATAAGTCCTAAATTATTTATTTGTAGAGAGAGTTTTATTTCCTAATTTTAAAATCAAATGTATGACCACATTATAAATATTCATCAAAATGAGTTATTGAATACAAAAACCAAAAAGTCTAGAATAAAGGAATCATTAAAAAAAAAATTAACAATAACAAAAACGAAGAAGTACTAAAAATAAAATAAACATGGACAATTTATATTTTATAACTAATAATATTATTACAAGACTTTTTAAAGAGTTAACAAAATATAAGAATAGTTATCAATAGTATTTAAATTATATATAAGAATTATATTATGCATTTTATTATATATTAAGTATATTCATGCATATGTATGAGGTTATAAGCTAGTAGTTATAGAGATATAATTTTATTTTTCTCAATTTTATTTTTTATTGTAAAATGTGCTATTATGTATGTTAAATATTTGATAAAGTTTGGTACCAAATATGATTAGATCTATCTTTTTTAACATGTTATGTGGTGATTAACAAGTTATTAACTTATTAAAAAAATCTTGTGACTAAAACTGCACATGAAATGTCTCTTTAGTTGCCTCATAATGGGTTAGAGTAAAAATAGTTTCAAATATGTTTGGAGCCTAACTTATTCCTCCAATTTTTGAATCATTCATGTTTTTGAAAATTTCATTAGTTTAATTCAAATATTTTTTTACTTACTTCAGTATACAATTTGATCATTTGTATTGAAAATGAAACTTTTGAAGAATTTCTACATCAATGAAACTTTTGAACAATTTCAATGTAGAAATGGTAAAAAAATGAATTTATTTTTATGAATGATTACCACCAAACGTAATTTTGATTGAAAATACTAATTTTCTTTTTTTTGTTGGGCAAGTGTGTGTGTGTGTATATAACTTATCAAATAAAAAGTGTGAGGGGGGGGGGGGGGGGGGGGTTACAACTTGCGCTCCTAAACAAAACTTCTGACTCAACTCATATATATATATATATATATATATATAATTTATCAAATAAAAAAGTGTGTGAGGGGTTAAAACTTACGCTCTTAAACAAAAATTTCTGACTTAGCTCTCATATATATATATATATATATATATATATATAATAAACACACACACGAAAGTGTGTGTTTTTTACACCATGCACCACGACTAAAGTGTTCTAATTTCAGCAAAAAAAAAAAAAATAAAAAATAAAAAAAAAAGAAAAAAAAAAGGAAAGAAGAAGAAGAGTATTTGTGCGTGTGAACCATGCAGCACGACTAAAGTATTCAGATCTTACCAAAAAAAAAAAAAGTATACACGGTATAATGTAAAGGCAATCTAAAAGAGAATATCTGACTCTCCATTCCAATTAATTAGCAAAAAAAAAAAAAAAAATTAAATAAAGGCATCCGGCATGGCTTAAATTTTAATTAAGTTGTAACGGCAAAACCCATACCGTCCTTTTGATAAACAATTCTTTAACCGACTACAACCAAAAGACAGAACGAAAATGAAAGGAATCCATTGAAAATAAGAAAGAAAGAAAGAAAGAAATGTCAACTTAATTATTGCGGCGTTTAGTAGGGAACAGATCCAAAAACAATTACATCCCAGGCTTTCCAGCTAATTGAACAATTAGATTCCTATATTAATTTACTATGTGAATCATTAAGAAACAAAAATTCCTTAATAATTAAATAAAAATTAAACCAAAAAAAAAAAAGCTCTTATTCATGCTCTTCCTCTCCAAATCAAAGTTTGGAATGATGATGATGATGTATATTTTTATGTGTTTGTATTCCATTTTTATACGATTCCCATCACCATCTTGCACCGGAAAGTTGTCTCTCAAGTTGGAAAGAGAATCAAAACAACTGCAGGCCAGCAATTAACGTAGGCCGGACTAGATACACGGTCAGTGATGATGATATAATATGATCTAGTCATAAAAGTTTGCATCCATTTGGGCCCAAACCTTGTAGGCCGCCCCTTTTGAACTCTACAACCGCAACTTGCGACTTTGTGACCTCTTTGACAAAATTGTGAGGGGCCACTAGGTCGGCCGATGGCTCAGTCCGGGCCCACCACCCTAAATCGATCCGGTGGGGGAGTTATTCTCAAGGTCAAGGAAGATTTTGTGTATGTAAGTAGTGCCACCAGGAATTAATGTTGGCTGGAAATGGGAGGAACAACTCAAAACAGTTGTGATAACTGCCATAGTGATAGTGCGGTGGCCGCCGCAATGACACCGCCAATGAAATTTGCTGATGTGTCTCGCCTGCCCGCCGACACAGAAACTGCGGATGGGAATTGTCCATTTGTTGACTTTACACTGCGCAACCAACACCACACAACTAATTCAATATCAATTAAAATTAAAACGGGTGACAGATATTTTGTTGTAGAACTAATAAAATTGAGTTCCTATTACAGATTTTTTTTTCTTAACACAAAATATGAACGAATCGCCATCTAACATAAATGGTCCTAACTTTACAAATTCCTCATCATGAGAATAATGTTTTCAACTGAAAACTTGAGGACCATCTCTTGTGGTTAAAATTCGAAACTGGACCCCCCCTGCCCTATAAAAGGCTAAATATTCGAAGGTCAACATTTTGTTTGTACAAAACTGTGGTGTTTATTTGTATAGATAGCATCTCGCAAAAGAAGTATCAACCCAATACTATATACATATTCTTCTTTTACCACTTCTTTTCTTCACAAATAGCTTAAGCATATTGTTAAACTTAAACCATATTTATTAACAATTATTATTATTATAGTAATAATACAGATACTGTATCCTAAAGTTTGTATGAAGAGGTGCTTAACGCGCGCGTGTGATAAAGTTAATATAAAAAAAAAATACATACCTAGTAGATGCTACCGGGCAGAAGGTGATAACGTAGTTAGCGGATGCACATGTGAAGGTACTGGTGCCATCATCGTAAGCATAGCTGTACGCGTATGGGCACGCATTCTTAAAGAACTCCGAGTAAGAGCTGGGTTTACACGTGGCAGGAGTAGCGTAGGCCCCACTGCAACAATACTGTGGGTCCCCAAAAGCGTCGCACGCGCTCTTACACGCCACGCTCCCGTCACTGGTGCTCAAAACTTTGAGCTCGGTGGGACAAGCGGTGTTCAAATCAGCTACGCAACCAGTTGCGGTGCAGTTCCCTACGGTTCCGCCTTGGGGCACAATCGTCATTGGGAGGTTATAACCGTCGACGAGGCTGACATCATAGTAGTCAAGACCGTTATAGCCGTTTAAAGTGAACTCGGCTAGAGTGGCTGGTGGAGCGGCTCCACTACCCGAGCATTCTAACGTGGAGGAGCCACAATCGCCTGTGACGCACGAGAATTTCCCTGCGGTGGAGTCTTGGGTGCAATAGGTTCGACCCCATAAGCGGCCTGACCAGGCGGTTGGCATGTCGAGTGTGTTCGACTCGCCTGGTTGGAGCGTGAAGCCGGTTGTGGAGAGTTGTGTGGTTCCGGCGTTTGATAAAATTCCTGGCCATACAGTGTAGCTGCACTTGTTTATGATTGTAAATGTTGCTGAATACACACCTGCATGTAATAGCATAAAGTTCACAAAAAATAAAAGAAACAAAGAGTACAACATACATGTGGAAAGATTGTGTTACCTGAGAAGACTTGGAGGAGAGAAAAAGAGAGCAGAATGATAGAAGGTTGGACAGAGGCCATTTTGGGACAAAAAGAAAACGAAATGTTTTATAGAAGTCGGTATTTTTTTAAGAGAACTTCTAGTGTCTGTTTTGCAAATGCGGGAGAGATTTAAAAACAAAGTGGCATGGAATTGGGGTGATTTATAGGCTTTGGAAAGAGAGACCCCGGCGGCGAAAATAGCAATTTAAGCATCAGATTGTAACTATATAGTTAGTTGTTAAGGTTTACAAACTATATTCCATACTAGCATCTCGAGTCTAAGAGTCTCGATTTTGGGCCTAAAAATCGAGTATTTGATGCTCGATTTTTATAGCGTGATCTATCTGATGTGGCATTTTTTCACAGGTGGAGTCTACTTGGAAATCGAGTCTTTAAGACTCGATTTACAAGCCAAAAAAATACAGAGAAGAAATACATCTCATCAGAGAAGAGAAAAAAAAAACCCAGATCGCAGAAAGAGAGAGAGAGAGAAAAAAAAAAAAAAAAACCCAGATCGCAGCTCGACCAGATCGCGCGGCCACCCAGGCGCGACCAGGTCGCGCGACCCTGGGTGCCAGGCGTGCGACCCAGGCACGCACCCCTGGGTCGCGCGACCCAGGCGTCGCGCACCTGGGTCGCGCCTCGCGCGACCTGGGCGCGACCAGGTCGCGCGACCCAGGCGTTGCGCACCTTGGTCGCGCGCCGCCTGGGTGTTGTTGCATATATATTTTTTTTTTGTTGTATTTCATTGCTAGGATTTTTTGAGTTTCTGGACTTAGTTATGCGTTTGAAATCTTTTTTCGTTTGTAAATCGAGTCTCTAAGACTTGATTTCCAAGTAGACTCCACCTAGATAGGGATGGCAATGGGGCGGGGCGGGGCCGAAGGATGGGATCTTCGCCCCCGCCCCGAACAGATTTTTCTTGCTCCATCCCCGCCCCGCCCCGCATGACGGGGAAAATTTCTTGCCCCATCCCCGCCCCTTAAGGCCCCGCGAAGACCCGTGAAGCCCCGCCCTACATAGTAAAACTTTATTTCTTATTAATTTTCCCTACAACTATTACCATTTTTTCAAACAAAATGACATGTTTCAATATTAAAAATATACTTGAAATTATAAATAAATTTATCCTATCAAATCAAACTAATTTTTAGCAAAAACTAAATAATATTATCTAAATGTTTAATAAGACAATGTCACAAAAAAAACTCATAGTATGACACAATAAAATAATCCAAACTCCTAATAAAATGATGATATTGGTACCTTACTTCCAACTTTGCTTAGGTAGAATAAAATAAGGTGATTATATTTTTGTTTAAATAGTAGAGTTTTAGAGTATGAAAAAATTACAACTTAACCCTTATTTTAAATCTTGCCCCATCCCCGCCCCATCACCTTTGCGGTGCGGGGAAAACCCGCACAGGGCGAAGCGGGGAGGGGCGGGTCAAGTGGGGCGGGGAAAAATTGCCATCCCTACACCTAGATGAAAATGCCACATCAGATAGATCACACCATAAAAATCGAGCATCAAATACTCGATTTTTTGGCCCAAAATCGAGCCTCTTAGATTCGAGATGCTAGTATGGAATATAGTTTGTAAACCTTAACAACTAACTATATAGTTACAATCTGATGCTTAAATTGCTATTTTCGCCGACCCCGGCCATGTGCTGTTTAAAGGGCTTGTGGTAGGGACAGGATCAGGAGTAGGGCCCACAGTGCATAGGGATGCACGAAGGTAATTTTTTAGTTGTGTTAACGGGCACAATAACATCTTACTTTGGGTAAACTTTTGTGTAATTTTTTAATCTTTAGCAATTTTTCAATTTTTTGCAATTTATTTTACCTTTTATAACAATTTTTTTTCCTTTTTTTAAGTGAAACACAAAAAAGGTAATCTTAACAAGCAGAGCCCGATGCTGGGTAACATTTCCCTTAATTTTTTTCTAAATTTTTTTACTTTTTTTATTTTTAGAGATTGGGCTGAATTTGCTGATTGAAAATAAAAAAAAAAAAAAAAAAAAAAAAAAAAAAAAAAAAAAGAAGAAGAAGAAGAAGAAGATGCTCTTTCAGCAAAAGCAAGGTTAATAAAGAACGAACGATGATTAAACGGTAGTGTTTCTGAGAGGCGTGACATAGAGATTCTCCATTATATGGATTTCACAGCTCTTTTTGATCTCTCAGTCGCAGTCGCAGTCTAGGACGGCTACAAACTTGTATGTATATACTGACTACTGAGTAACGACTAAATAATCAGATAAAGACAAGTCCATGAGCGAGGTTGATCACAAAATTCAAGAATTTAGAGAAAGTTTCAATGCAAGTTGAAATATACAAGAAACAAACTAGGTTTTTATTACCCTTGCAATCCACGACATTTCCGTTATTCACATGCGCTTCTTTTCCTACCTCGAGATCCCTTTTTTCTGCTTCTATTTTGATTTGGTTTTGATTTTTGTTGCTTTGTTTTTGTTTTTGCTTGGCTCTTGTTATTACTTGAAGGAAAGAACAGCAAAACAAGATACAAACTCTGAAAAAGAGTTTTCACTAGATACTCCTTGGATTAGATCTTGAGTTTCAATTGAGCTCATCTGGAGGGGATGGATCTTAATTCAAAGAAAGTGAACTTTTTGATACTTATACACGAAGCGAAGTTATCTGCACCTCGATAAACTTTTGAACATAACCAAACCATGCTCAGTGCATTCTCGTAAAAAATTTCAAAAAATTTAATATTTAGCGTCTCAAAAAGTTATTTTATCAATTTTTATAACTCATTTTACGATACACATAACATCAAAGATTTTATATTTTTTACCACTTCATTAAAATATATATTTTTTAATTTTTCATTCTCAATCTCATCTCTTCCACTAACAACAAATCCACTACCACTGCCACCACCGCTCATAGCCATAGCTACAGCCACCACCACCCACAACCTCAACCCCCAACCACCAAAATCAAAAAATTAAAAAAATAAAAATAAATAAATAAAAATTAAAAAAACCAAAACACAATCTCAAAACCAAATCAATACCCTAAATAAAATTAGACTCAAACTCACACCCAAACCCATTGCCACCACCGCCACAACCACAACCACAACCACCATAATGGCATAATCACAAGCCCAAAACCACAACAGCATCCACCACCAAGTCACTGCCCACTATAAAATCAAAACCCAAGTTACCACTCAAAACTCACCACAAAACCCGATTTGAACCCACCACAAAACCGCAACCAAAACCCACTCCAGCCTTTCTGATGACCACCATCCCAGCGGCCTAGCCTCTTCGATCTCAACCCCAGCCAAGAACACCAACCACGCCAACTCAAGAATGACGCCTCAAGAAGGCCGACTCAAGCTTGGGTTTTTGGGTTCGGCCATAGAGAGAAGAGAAGAGCTTGGGTTGAGGAAGGAAAAAAAAAAGGTAGCATGATGATTGATGAGGCGTGGGTTAAGGGAGAACTAAAAGAGAGAAAGATAGAAATCACGTGTGAGAAAGAGAGAATGAGAGAGAGCACGTGTAAGGATTAAAATATAATATTTGGATTTGACACTCAGCTACAATGCGTTGCTAGAGGTAATAGCACACTGTAGCTTAATGTAAAAAAATTTAGCACTTGCCTTCTTTGATGGAGCACTTTTTTGTGCTTAGACCTATAAAAATAGCATATTAGAGCATTTACAGACTTTGATGAGCATGCTCTTGTATTCTACATATGGATTTTCATGGTCCACATATTATTATGAAAAGCAGTGATTTATATACCGAATGCTTGAGATAATTAGCTTGAGGCTCTCCATCACTAGTTAGAAAATCAACCCATTTTGCAGATTGCGGGCCTAAGTTAAATGAATTCGAGCTAGTCTCAATATGGACAATGTTCTACCACCATGACATGCTGGGCTTCTGATTGTCTAATTAGAATCCTTGTCAACATTTTTTTATTTTAGAGAATAATGATAACCATGCTGAAGTTAACTGATTACCGTGACGAAATACTTCGTTGACCTGTATATTTCCTTCGCACATACAGACGAAAACAGAATAATAAAAAAGTTTGTCTTCCACTTCACAAAATAATAACAAATAGTTGTTCCAACGCGCCTGCCCCTTCGAAGAACGAAAGAGGCATCTTTGCACCGTCATATGAAAAAATCTAGTACCTCTAAGCAACAAAAATCATTAAAGCACCATCCTTGGATGTAAGCAACTTGACAATCTTGCTAACATGGTCATGGTCCGAGTTTTAAAACAAGCAAACAACTTCGACAGTCTAACTAAACAAGACGTGGGATGACATGGATGAGGTCGGTTCGGCAAATATTTTGTCCTCTGCGAAACCAAAGGGACCAGAGAGACACTTCGAGACTCCCCCAGTTCAGACAAATTCAACGCTGCCTTATTGGTTACGTCAAAAGGTGCTTAATTTGAGGAGCCCAAGGAACGTTTGGGCCACTAACTTTAAAAAATGTGGGAGGATCAAATCAAAGCCGAAAGCCCAGACCGTGAAAAATTATTTACGTATGACAGAGAAACCGGAGCATCACTTTCACGTATCATCCAAACGCATCAATGGAAATAAAGCTCAACAAAATTGCAAGTCGCAACAAATTGGGGAAAAAAAATTTGCTACCAAGTGTAATATCAAAATTTCAATCACTTTTCCCACTGATTCGTAAATGACATTACACACCATGAAAAGCATTGCACATTGCCTTAAAAACACAGCTGTATATAGTGAACCTTTTATCCCCAAAAAAAAATGTCACAATAGCAAGATTACATTGACACTATTCTTATGCAAGATCACAAAAGTCAGGGCCATGGAAGGTCTCCATCTGAGACTATCTATTGAGAAGCAAACTGGTACACTGATGGGCTAAAACTTTCAACAGAAACGTGAACCTCCTCTTTTATATATGTCCTTCCTTTTTGTTTGACTGTATAGTGTAATCTTTTTTTGATAAGTACTGTATAGTGTAATCTAACCAACTTTAGACTAACTTGAAACTTAAGCACTTATAAATGAGATAGTATTGATCTCTAATTTTCTTAAGAAAAAAAATATATAATCCAATAGCGGTTTTCTCAAAATGCACATCCAGAACTAAAAGATATTGAGAGGCCAAATGTCACACCATGTAGAACTTGAACCCAACCCATATATGTCCTTCCCATGCAAAAACTTAATTGCACTAGAACTTAGAAGGAACTCAACTTTTACGATTAACTTCATCAGAATTAAGAAGCAATGCAGGATCAAAACTTACTTGCACTAATACTCCAGAGCACAACTTAATTCCTACAAGCTCTTTTATTCAAAGAGCCTCAAACAATTCGGAAAAGAAAAGGAGGCTATAACAAGTTTGAAGAAGCAAACAAAGGAGAGGAACAAATCTATAGACGCAAACAAAGCAGAGGAACAATCTACACAGACGCAAACAGGAGAGGAACCATCTGTGTCGCCAAGCTCATTGTAATCATGTGAATTGGCAATTAGGCAACATTGAGGCAATGCCCCAAAATGCTAAGGCTATATAAATCCTAATAACTTACATACCTATAGTCATCAACTCAGACTCTGAAGCCTAATCGCTCCAGTTGATAATATAACTTTATTCGACCATGCTTCTTAACTGCTTGTACATATTTTCCAGCATAAAATCTTCCAATTGTTTTAGATTGTTTACTTGCATAAAATTTGTTTGCATTTAACCAATCCCTTGTTAGAGAATATATCATAGTGCCTTACACAATTAACAAAGTAAATAGATTTCTGACAAACCCCATTATATGTGTAATGCATGTTACAAGGATATTGCTATTGCAACTTTGAACAACAAGAGACTAGAATGGTGAGGGGTAGCTCTTAATAAAATATTCATGGCTGTTTGGCATCTAATAAAATATTCATGGCTGTTTGACAACAAATAGATTTCTGACAAACACCATTATATGTGTAATGAATGTTACAATGATATCAATATTGCAACTTTGAAAAACAAGACAGACTTGAATGGTAAGGAGTAGTTCTTAAAATAAAAGATTCATGGCCGTTTGGCATCAAATATTTCTTTTAGCCTTTCTAGAGTCTCACTTTTTCTAGGTACTATACCATAAACAACTTTCAATTATGTTAACAAAAATGTGCAATTGGCAACAGTTAAACCACTAATGAAATCATGTAGTAACACCACTAACACTATAACAGAACAATGCTATGCACACTTTTTCTTTCTTTTCTTTTTTTGATAGGGACAATACTATGCAAAAATTAACAGTTTTAGATATATTAGATAAAATAAAATCTAGATGAAGATTAGAACTGCTCAATTAGAAAGTTACTACCGCAGTCATTAATAAGAATACCCTAATTCTTATCTAAACCACCGCACATATGTGTGCTATGTAGACTGGAAAATTTGCTGATCAAACAGCTAGTCACTTAAAACCAACACAAAATCAAAATCCCATTTAGCCAAAACATCCTATGTATAACCCACCAAATTTAACGGTAAAAGTGAATATGTGCTATTACTCTTTTTTGAAAGAGTCAAACCACTAATGAAAGCATGGAGTAACACCAATAACACTATAACAGAACAATACAATGCAAACAGTAATAATGCCAGATATATTAGATAAAAGAAAAGCTAGATAACGATAAGAACTGCTCAATTATGAAGTAAAGCCGCAGGTCCAAAGTCATGATAAAGAAGCCCTAATTTTAATCCAAACCACCACATATATCTGTGTGCTATGTAGGCCAGAAAATTTGCTGATCAAAAAGCAGCTTGATCACCAACTTAAAAACCAACAAAAAATCACAAATCCATAGCCAAAACATCCAATGTATAAGCGAAACCACCAATGAAAGCATGGAGTAACACCAGTAACACTATAACAGAATAACAATATGCAAAAATTAACAATGCCAGATATATGAGACATAGAAAAGACTAGATAAACTGCTCAATTAGAAAGTTATGCCGCAGTCATTAATAATCTTATCCAAAACAACACAATATCTGCGTGCTGTGTAAACCGGAAAATTTGCTGATCAAACAGAAGCTTGAAGACCAACTTTAAAAACCAACACAGAACATCAAAAACCCATTTAGCCAAAACATCCTATGTATAATCCACCAGATATAAAAGTAACCAAAAGAGAATATGTACTATTACTCTTTTTTTTTTTTTTTTTGTGTTTTCTTGTTATTCAAGATGCGGTAGTTTCCTCAGGACACTCTCTTGCAAAATGCCCTTGCTTCCCACAATGAAAACAGCCTCTTCCGCCTCCGGCACCGGCTCCACGGCCGCCGCTGCTGCCTCCGTTGTTGCGGCAATCCCTTGCCAGATGCCCGATTTCCCCGCAATTATAGCATGCGCCGCCACCGCCACCGCCACCACCACCACCACCGCCGGTGTTTTCCTTACAGTCCCTCGCCATGTGCCCGTAGCCACCACAATTATAGCAGCCCCCACCGCCACCGCCACCGCCGGAATTGTTTCCACGTGGACAGTCCCTCGCCATGTGCCCAACCTCACCACAACTGAAACAACTACCGCCGCCGCCGCCGCCGCCGCTTCCTCTGTTACAATCCCTAGCCATGTGGCCAGTATCACCACAATTGTAACAACCAGCACCACCACCGTTACGCCTATCTCCGCCTCTCCAACCACCGGCAAATCCGCCTCCGCCGCCGCCGCGTGCGGACCTGTTGCTGCCCTGGATGGATGATCCGTTAGGGCCAGTGACATTGACCGCCTTGGTCCTCTCGTTCTCGCCCAACTCGATATCGAACTCGACAAGCTCGCCCTCAGCCAAGCTACGGAAGCCGTCGGATTGGATCGCGGATTGATGGACGAACAGATCGTCGCCTCCTTCATCGGGGGTGATGAACCCGAAGCCTTTCGAGTCATTGAACCACCGGACAACACCAGTCGACCTGACCTCCGCCATTGGATCGAAAACCCTAACCCTAACCCTAGCGATAGTATAATCAGAATAGTGAATAGAATGTGAAGGGATCGGAGAAATCTACGTATGAGCGCCCTTATATATATATATTACCCCCAAAACCCTAATAGCCTCCGCTTCGTTAATTCCCTGCTCTTTGCCTTTGGCGCTTCCTCTTTTATGTTTTAAATTTCTCTTTTTACCCTTTATATTTTGATTATTTTCATTTTGGTCCCTTTTTTTTTTCTTAATAATTATTTTTCAATTTTTGTGGGTGGTCTAACCAACAATCATGACAAATGTTTCAATTAAAAATAGGCATATATATACACATCATCAAATTTAATTATTTCTTCTTCTTTCTTTTTCTTTTCTTTTTTTTTTTTGCCTAAAAATCATTTCTTTTTTCTTAATTTTTTAAACTAAAATTACTATTCTAATTTGGTTTGGATTTTTTTTGGAGCAGACGAAAAGGTATTTTCTTGATGTGGTATGGAATGAAAGTTCATATTGAAAAGGTAATTGGATATTATGTGTTAATCAAGGAATATAATCAAAAGGTGAAACCTTAGAAATAAATATTGTTATAAAGGATTTAATAGTTTTGGCCCAAGCGTCCTCCAACTTGAAAAGAAAAGAAGGCTCTTATAAGAATAAGAGTAGGGTTTCTTTGAAGTTTGAAGGGTAATTTGGTAATTTTGTTTTGATTGAAAGATACCTATCTTTGTAAATTGAGATTTTGTTTGTTTTTTGTAGTGTGGGGACTATTGGAATTATGAGATTTGTTTGTCTTTGTCTATGAGCTTGGTTTTTGGGATTTGTCAATATCGTTATAATTTATATCGTTAATTGTGAACTTTGGTTGGCATTGTCTATGTACATAGGCTTGGAGTTGCCAAATCATGTTAAATATTGTTATATCTTGTGATTCTTTTATATTATTTGGCGTGTGAACGCAACTTTTCTAGCCCCAGATTATAACAATAATTAAAATGAAGGATCTTAATTTTAAATTAAAAATAAAAATACCCTAGTTGTCTTACTATTTGATAAATGCAAATTATACAATTAGTCTATACTATAATACCTCTTATACTAGGGTGGTCAATACCGTACTGGTATCGGCCAGTGCACCGGTACCGATACACTTCAATTTTGTACCAAAAAAAATACCGGCCGTACCGGCGAATTCCGGTCGTACCGGACCGAAACACAAAATGCTGTATTTTTTATTTTTATTTTTTTTAATTGTGGCAGTTTTTGTCTTTAAAATAATCAATAATGAAAGTATTTTGTAAATAATTTCATTATTTCACCTAACCTTTGATCTCTCAAATTCTTTTACTTAATTTGGATTTGGTATTTGAATTAAGAATTCCATTTTCTTCTTTTTTAATTGTTTTACCTACATCAATTCTAATCTCCAGTTGATCTTTAGGTTGCTATATCAATCAGTACACAATAGTTGAAATGGAAAGTATTTATGAGACTAAAAGTTGGAGAGAGAGAGAGAGAGAGAGAGAGTGTGTGTGTGTGTGTGTGTGTAAATAGAGATTTTGTGTGTGTGTGTGTGTGTGTGTGTGTATATATGTGGGGGCAGAAATGTCAAGACGGCTGTGTGGGCCTTGGGCTTGGTCCGAGGATACCAGTTCACCCAAGACACCACGAGGAGGGAGGAGATCACCAAAACGTAAGGGCCCAGAGGCCCACCGATCAGTTCACTGCCCACTTGGAGGAGTTCGAGGAGAATATGGCCTCGGACAATGGAAGCAAGGACCAAGAGGCGCAACGTTACGTCTAGGATGGGAGCTCTTGAAGCTCAACGAGCCGTACTAGGGCTCTAAGGAGGAGGACAAGATGGGGGTGCTCTGCATAAAGTTGGTATCACCGCATTAATTACCCCACACCTACCCGCCTAGCCGCATTAATGGGGAAGTGACCCCCGACGGGACGAGAGACAACCTTATGGCCACAATGGGAGATTTCCAAGAGGCCAATGGATGGAAAGGGGATCTGCATTGTTGGTTTCGTGAACAGGGACAAAGAAGGGGGAGTATAAAAAGAGCAGGGGATGCCACAAGAAAGGGGATCCGGATTTCCCTACAGAGAAGATCTTCCACTCTTCTTGATAGCGGAAGGGAAGGACAGAAGCCCCTCGGCCCACGTTCGAGGAAAGGAAAAATCATTCCGCCAGTCCGTTGCACCCCGATAGTGAACCTAGCCCAAGCGCCATTGCTCGCTTCCACCCCAGAAAGCCCAGGCTTCAAGCCTACTCTCTACAAATTCTATTGTGTAGGCCACTTGGGCCGGCCCTGGTTACTCGCTTGGGCCTTAGGCTTACTTTGTGTCCTTACAATTGGCGCCGTCTGTGAGAAGCCTTAACCAAAGGGACTAGAAGTATCATGGAAGGTTCAGGTTCGCATCATGCGGAGTCTAGAGAGTCCTAGCGCTAGGACCAATTTTTGTGATTAGAGCGAAAGAGAGAGCGCGAAGCCAGCGTGCGCACAGAACATACGCGCGGGAGGAGCCATGCACAAGATGGAAGTAGAGCCTCACGCGAAAAAAGCGTTGAGACCCTGCAAAGGAAGATCAACCATCTGAGAAGGAAGCTGCACCGGGAGAAACGAAAGTGCATGCCCTCTCATTCAGAGCAGTCCTCAGCGGATACTAGTGGTAGCTTTGACAATTCCAGGTCGAGGACCCCCCTGGAGAGTCCTCTTCCTAGGAGGACAAACACCATCGTGAACCTAAGGATAAAAGGACATCCTTTAGAGGCCTGGCCAAAAATGCGCTGAGTAAGGCGCTCCACTAGATTTCCAAGTCGCCCTTCACTCGGAGGATTGAGAATGGAAAGCTTCCAAGGCAGTTTACCCAGCCAACCTTCACAATTTTTAGCCAACGGAAAGGATGTGCAAGGTCTTCCCTTCCCCACCCGTCGCGATGAGGTGGTTCAAGAACAGGTTCTGTCGATTCCTTCATGGAGCCACCTCGGCTCGCGGTTCATCACATGGCATCGGGCTGTTATTCATGGCCATGAGAGAAGGAGAGACCCTTAGGAGATATACCGACAGATATTGGGAGATGTACAACGAGATCGATGGGGACTTCGACGAAGTTGCCATAAGCACCTTCAAGGTCGGCCTTCCAAACAAACATGACTTGAGGAAGTCACTGACCAGAAGGCCTATTAAGAGCGTGTGTCGGCTCATGGATCGCATTGACGAGTACACACGGGTGGAGGAGGATCAATTACAAGTGAAGGCTAGGGCGAAGGTTATCCCTCAAGAGATGAAAGATTTCAAGTCAGACAGATACAACAATAGTACGCCGAGGAGGGAATTCGTCGAGCAACCTCACCTGACAACAACACAAGTGGTCGGCGTCGTGTTCCGCGAACCCATACAGAGGGTGTTTGAGAAAATCCGCCACGAGCCCTACTTCAGGTGGCCTAGTAAAATGGTAAGTGATCCCCCAAAGCGTAACCAGAACCTCCACTACCAGTACCATCAAGAGAACGGCCACACGACGGAGAATTACAGGAGCTTACGAAACTACTTGGAATAGCTGACGAAGGAGGGAAAGTTGAGACAGTCCGTGTACCAGCATGAAGGGTAGAGGGAGCACCCTGGGCTGACAAGCCAGGGCCATCAGGCCCCGAGGCCTCTTCTGGGAACCATCAACGTCATCCTCGCCGCTCTTGGGAGGACCGGCTCACGCCGTTCCAGGGTGATGTCTGTGGCGTGAGCCCATGTTGAGGGCTCTGGCTCTGAGCCAAAGAGGATTAAGGGCAATGAGCCGCCCACTTTGGCCTTCTCGAACGCGAACAAGGAAGGGACCATTCAACCCCACGATGACGCCCTAGTCAAAATGCTGAGATTGGAGGTTACGATGTAAGAAGGGTGATGGTGGACTAGGGAAGTGGCGCAGACATTATGTACCCCGACCTGTACAAGGGGCTGAACCTGAGGGAAGAGGACCTTTCGGCCTACAACTTGCCACTGATAAGCTTCGAGGGGAAGGCAGTGATCCCGAAGGGGCAGCTCAGACTGCTTGTGCAGTTAGGTCCAGCAATGGTAGAAGTGGATTTCATCTTGGTAGATGCCTACTCCCCTTACACGGCCATTGTGGGAAGACCTTAGCTGCACGCCCTAGGAGCTGTCTCCTCCACTCTCTACGCTAAGGTGAAATTCCCCTTCGGTGGCCAAGTCGAGGAAATTATTGGGAGTCAAACTACGGCGAGGCAGTAACTGACGACCGCAGTCATGCGCAGGCCGGAACTTGAATCGTCGTCCCAGAATGCGCCGACCCAATAGCAGTTAGCCTCTTCCGCTGCAACGGTGGGGACAACGGCGGAAGAGCCCCCGTGCGAGGGGTTAGACAGGGTTCTCGTGAATAACAACCCAGAGAGGTTCTTCTAGATAGGGGTTCAACTGCCGACCGAAGAAAGGGAAGAGTTGGTCGCGTTCTTGAGGGGGAACCTTGACGTGTTTGCATGGGACGAGCATGAAATGCCTGGAATCGACCCAAACTTCATATGCCACCACTTGAACATCAGCCCGACCGTAGTACCGAAGAAGCAACCCCTCGGCGCTCTTCCACGGAGCATTCCAAGGCCGTTAAGGAGGAAGTCATCAAACTTAAGAGAGTTAGGGCTATCAAGGAAGTATTCTATCCCGAATGGTTGGCGCACACGGTCGAGGTGAAGAAGAAAAGTGGGAAGTGGAGGGTATGCGTAGACTTTACGGACCTGAATAAAGCCTATCCCAAGGACCCTTTTTCGATGCCTCGCATAGATCAATTGGTAGACGCCACGGTCGGCCACCCTCGGATGAGTTTCTTGGACGCTTTTCAGGGGTACCACCAGATACCTTTGGTTTTGGAAGTCTAGGAGAAAACCGCTTTTGTTACCCCTACCGGCAACTACCATTACAAGGTGATGCCCTTCGGCCTGAAAAATGCAAGGGCTACCTATCAGAGGATGATGACCCGGATGTTCGAGGCACAATTAGGAAAGATCGTCAAGGTATACGTAGATGATATGGTTGTGAAGAGCAAGGCCATATCGGAGTATGTGGCCGACCTGGACAGCACATTCCAGACGTTGCAAGAGCACAAGTTGCGCTTTAACTGTTAATGTTAACCTTGGTTACGCCAGGTCCTTGGACCTTCTGCCTTAGGAAAATTTAACATACAACTTATTTTTAGTTAACTGTTAATGTCAACCTTGGTTACGTCAGGTCCTCTGACCTTCTGCCTTGGAAAAATTTAACATACAACTTATTTTTAGTTAAGTGTTAATGTCAACCTTGGTTACGCGAGGTCCTCGGACCTTCTGCCTTAGGAAAATTTAACATACAACTTATTTTTAGTTAACTATTAATGTCAACCTTGGTTACGCGAGGTCCTCCGACCTTCTGCCTTGGGAAAATTTAACATACAACTTATTTTTAGTTAAGTGTTAATGTTAACCTTGGTTACGCTAGGTCCTCGGACCTTCTGCCTTAGGAAAATTTAACATACAACTTATTTTTAGTTAAGTGTTAATGTCAACCTTGGTTACGCCAGGTCCTCGGACCTTCTGCCTTAGGAAAATTTAACATACAACTTATTTTTAGTTAAGTGTTAATGTCAACCTTGGTTACGCCAGGTCCTCGGACCTTCTGCCTTAGGAAAATTTAACATACAATTTATTTTTAGTTAAGTGTTAATGTCAACCTTGATTATGCCAGGTCCTCGGACCTTCTGCCTTGAGAAAATTTAACATACAACTTATTTTTAGTTAAGTGTTGATGTCAAACTTGGTTGCGCCAGGTCCTCGGACCTTCTACCTTGGAAAAATTTAACATACAATTTATTTTTCCTTAAGTGCGCTAGTGCCGACCTAGGCTATGCCAAGTCCCTGAACCCCCTGCCTTGGAAGAATTTAACACGCGATTCTTTTGTTCTTTTTTATTTTTTATTTTTCACCTTTTTCTAAGTGTTAACGAAAGCCTAAGTTATGTCTGAATCTCGGACCCCCTGCTTTGGAAAGACTGACGTGCTAGTACCATTTTTAACTAAGTTCCAGCGCTTGGGCTACGTCTTTTGCATGTTGTTAAATAGGAGAAAATCTAGAGTAATTCTCACATACAAAGTAACTACTGGCAAGGAAATCAGAAATCAAAGTAGTTCACGATCATAATAAAATAGTTACAAGTAAAATACTAAAGTCTTCACATCAGACTTGAAACAAGAATGTACTCTAAGTAAAGACAAAAACAAAAGGGTCCCTGTGAGAAAAAGGGGAGGAATCTGGCAGCTCAAGCCTTGGCCATTGGGGGGAGATCCTCCTTAAGCGCTTCGCCGTCCAGGCTGATCTTATCCTCTGCTCCTTTTGCCTCTAATACGGAGGGCTGGGGTACCACCACCTCAAGGGCCAGCCCGCCGTCAACGGGCTCTGCCTTCAGTGGGGCCAAGGGCTGCTTCCCTTTGTCAGCTTGCTTTTCCAGAGGAACGTCCTGGCCGGGATCTGAAGAGGCTGAAGGAAGAGTGGGGGCCACGAAGGAAGTGGAGGTGGCTGCGGTAGAAGGAGCCTCGAACTCGCGGATATCCGGGAGATACCACACGTTCTCAACCCTCCTCCATTCGGACGAAGAGGGGGCACCCGCCACGTCGAGGGCTTCCGACCAGACCTGTCGGCAGTACTCCCTGCACAGGTCCGCCAGCTCCTCGACTAGGCGAGTCTCCGTCTCCACGACCCCTCTCTGGAAGGAAGCGGCCGCAGCAGCATCCATAGCCTCTTTAGCGGTGCGGGCCTCTTCCTTCGCCTTCGCCAGTTCTTCCTTCAGAATGGTGTTGTCTTGTTTTGCCGCGGCGAGCTCCTCCTTGTAGCCTCGGAGCTCCTTTCGCTGAGCCTCGGCCTAAGACGTGGCATTTTTTAGGCCGGCCTCGGTGCTCCTCTTCGCCTGCTCGTCTGCTGTCAATTTCTTGGCGAGCTTCACATTCTCGGCCTCGACAAGGCATAACGCTTTCTCCTTCTCTACTCGGACATTGAACTCAGCGAAAGCCTTCTTTCGGGTGTCTTCTACCCATTTCTTGGCTATAGCAACCTCCTGGATGGCCTGCATGCACGTAAAAAGCGTAAGTAGAACAGTAAACGTGTTCAAGACTGGCGCAAGCAAAACGAAAGCCGACTGGAACGTACCAAGCCCAGATCCCTTTTCAAGGAGAGGAACAGCTGCTGCTGCTGCATCTGCTCGAGGGCCTCCATGTCCTTGGGGAGAAGCAAGGGCCTCTCCAAGGGCTCGGCGAGGTATAGGGAATGCCCTTTTTGGTACTCTCTTATGCTAGAGCGTTTAGGGATGGGGGTCCCGTCCAGCTCTAATGTCGGAGACCAAAAAGATTGGGCTTGGCGCACCTCGGCCAGCCCATGGCTCTCCCCACTCTCCACCTAGTGGGCCGCGACCTGCCTTTAGCGGCCTTCTGTTTGTTGTTATTATTGCTGCTGTTGTTGTTGTTGATGATGTTGCTGTTGCTTGAGCTTCTTTTGGTGAGCCTCCTCGACTTCCTCATCCTCTTTTTTCCTCTTTTTCTTGAGGTTAGTGGCGTGAACCTTGGGGTCGGCCGAAGGAGGAGGAGGAGGAGGAGGGGGATGTTGAGGGGGAAGATGAGACCCGAGGGCACCCTTCTTGGCCACCTACACACCTCGCACGCCCATGAGAGACCGTAGGCTATTCATTTCTTCCTCCTCGGTGCTACTGTCCACCTTGGAGACTATCAGACCTTTTATACCTGAGCACTGGGTGGCCTCGTCGTCCGAGACTTCGACAATATCATCCTCACCCTCGGCAGCAGAGGTTAGGGGCCGAACTGAGATTGGGACCACGCTCACCGGGGGGAGTACAGTATCACCGAAGGGTCGTCTGGCAAGTCATGTGGGGCGAGGAAATTGGGCTTCACGACATCTATCCGCCTGCGCCTCTTGTCGCCGGCGATGATCGCGTCCTCAACCTTCCCAAAGACAGTGGACAGAGGGTCGTATCCCACGATCAGGTGGGCAGCCCTCACTTGCAGATCCTCATACACGAACACCTTGGATCTCAGCACCCTGTTTAGATCTTGTACGTTAACGTCTCCGAGGCAGGGAGATACATGCTGCTTATCTGCGAAAAAGGCATTCAAAGGATTGATCACGATTAGATTTGGGAACAAAATTGGGCAGCAAGGACATCAAGCTACAAATTCCCAGAGACAAAGGTAATGGAACTAAAGCGTAAACCAGAATCCCAAAACCCTAAGCAGCCACACCTGGTTTCCCTTCTCGGACGGGGCAATGGATTCCGTCGTACCATCTCTCGGAGGCGACGACATAGTCATCCTTCATCCCTTTATTAGATTTGGGAAGACACGATATGAGCCTAACGACACTAGACCGGGACTTAAGATAGTACCCTACGGTCTTGAGCGGGTGGCATTCGTACATGTAGACCACGTCACGCCACGTGAGGTTCAGACTCATCTGCTTGTTTAGAGCGTTTACACTTCCCAGGATCCTAAACATGTTGGGCATGCATTGGTCGGGGCACAACCGGTGGTTGCGAAGGTACTCACTGGTGACGCGACCTATGGGAAGGGTCATGCCACCCTCCAGGAAGGTGATGATGGGAATAACCACCTGCCCTTTCCCCCTAGAGTCAGCCACCACCTCAGGCGGGCAATATTTTAGTTCCACTTCCGGGGGAATGTGGAACTTGGCTCGGAATCCCTCCATACCGAATTCAGAGTCCACCAGACACTTAAACCTACCCATGTGGCCCAGATTAAGGTATAGACCTAGAGAGGAAAGGGAAAAATCAACAGCCGAGGAAAAAGAGGCTAAGGGAACGAGAACTTACGAAGAAAGAGGGACACGACTCTGAGGATGCTTTTGGAGAGGAAATGAGAGAATACGTTTCCAGGAGCGTAATTGCTTTTCGGGAGTGAAGGTTGGATGCGCGACTCCCCAAGCGTTTAGGGATTTTGAGAAGCAAAAATTTATGAGATCTGTCCCGCGCAAATTTTCAGGGAGAATCAGAGCCGCACGATCCGCATCTCAACGTAGAACGTGCACGACATGGAGTTACTCAGAACATTTAATGCTGGCGTCGTGCGTTACGAAGCGTCGCGAGCTATCCAAGAAGGCGCTAGGGGAACTCCGCACGTGCTATGCTTGAAGGATCACGTGAGAGTAATGCTCATGAGTCAAAAACTCATTCCCCTTCTCGGATCGAGGTCAAATGAATTTTTGAGGGGCTATTGTGGGGGTAGAAATGTCAAGACGGCTGTATGGGCCTTGGGCCTGGTCTGAGGACACCGGTTCGCCCAAGACGCCACGAGGAGGGAAGAGATCACCAAAACGTGAGGGCTCAGAGGCCCACCGATCAATTCACTACCCACTTGGTGGAGTCCGAGGACAATATGGCCTCGGACAACGGAAGCAAAGACCAAGAGGCGCAATGTTACGTCTAGGATGGGAGCTCTTGAAGTTCAACGGGCCATCCTAAAGCTCCGAGGAGGAGAACAAGATGGGAGTGCTTTGCATAAAGCTGGTACCACCACATTAATTACCCCACACCTATCCGCCTGGCCACATTAATGGGGAAAAGACCCCCGACAGGACGGGGGACAGCCTTATGGCCACAATGGGAGATTTCCAAGAGGCCAATGGATGGAAATAGGATCTGCATTGATGGTTTCGTGAACAGGGACAAAGAAGAGGGAGTATAAATAGAGCAGGGGATGCCATAAGAAAGGGGATCCGGATTTCCCTACATAGAAGATCTTCCACTCTTCTTGATAGTAGAAGGGAAGGACAGAAGCCCCTCGGCCCATGTCCGAGGAAAGGAAAAATCATTCCGCCAGTCCGCTGCACCCCAATAGTGAACCTAGCCCAAGCGTCATTGCTCGCTTCTGTCCTAGAAAGCCCAGGTTTCAAGCTCACTCTCTATAAATTTTATTGTGTAGGCCACTTGGGCCGGCCCGGTCACTCGCTTGGGCCTTAGGCTTACTTTGTGTCCTTACAATATATATATATATATATATATATTAAATATATAAAATAGCGGTAAACCCATAACGGTACACCGATATTGACTGATATCCGAAATATATCGTATCGATAGCCAAACTGGTACAACCTTCGATACGGTATTGACTTCCTTGTCTTATACACATATATTTATGGGTAAATTATAAATTTCACTCTTGAAATTTAGTGTAGATTTGTTTTGATCCCTTGAATCTAAAACTTTGGACTTGATCCTTACATTTTTTTTAAATGAATAATTTGGTTCCTTCATCTAATTTTCCATTTGCCTAACCAAAGGAATTTGAGAGACCTTAATTTTGAGAGATCAAAATTGAAACAATATATTAAAGGAACTAAAATCGAACCAATCACATATCTAAGAAACCAAAATCGATTCAACCCAATTTTAAATAACAAAACTGAACCGAACAGTAGACAAAGTAACAAAATTGTTTCATTTTTTAAATTTTATGGATAAAATCCAAACTTTTAAAATTGCAATGGTCAAAAATTGAACTTACCCCAAATTTCAGGGATCAAAATTCTAATTTACGCTATATTTATATGTGCCAACTACTTGTATGTAGATACTCTTCCATTAGGGTTTATAATTTACATGATTGGTTCAATGCATAAAGCAATTTTATGTAAGATGAATAGAGATTCACGCAGATCTTGTGTAGAGATAGTTTTTTCTATTTTTCAGTGTTTAGTAGCATTAGAAAAAAATGAGTCAAAGGAAAATTATCTTTAGTCAATATAAATATTATAGCTTATTTTTAGAGATTATTTTCCACTAAATTGTTTTTTGAAAAATAGTTCTATCTCACAGTAAACTAAAAAAGGGAAGTTAAGAGATTATCTTTTTAACTCATTTAAGGTTGATACCAAGCATAGAAAAATGATATCGTTTTATAGAAATTTTATTTTGGAAAATGACTAATTTTCTAAAAAATATCATCTTTGAAACAAACAAAGCGTCAAGAATTGTGATGTTTCAAAAGTAGGAATACAAGACCTGTGAGTTGTGACATATCGATTGTCAGGTCTCACAACATCTCATTTTCAGTAAATTAGCATACAAATGTCACACTAGTCAAGTTTCACAACATATCATTTTCAGTAAATTAGCATACAAAAGACAATAGGGAGTAACAAAAAGTTATTTTAGCTTAATACCAAACAAATAAACCAAAAGTAATTGTGACTTGGTAAGAATCAGATAATAGCTAAAGTTTGTACCAATTTTAGCTTGTAGACAATGTTTACACTCTCATGTGGTTGGGAGTATCAAAATGAAGAATTTGACGGATCATAACACTGTAACCTTAGTGATGTCCACAATGTGATTTAGAAAATTGAAATATGGAGTTGAATGAGGACAATTTGACTGTAGGATCTACAAACGGAATTATAATGGCCACCTGAAATAAGTATTACATTTTGTCTTCAATTTTTTCTTAAGCTGGATGTATGACCGTATTGTCATGATTAATGATGAATAATGGAGCTGAAAATTCGTAAAAAGAAGTTGAAGTTGGCTTCAACTATATTTATGACCATATATCCATGACCCCTCATAAATAAAACTCCTGTGGAGGCTATACCAATACAACTGCTGCATTAAACAAAACAGGACAAAAATATAAAATGAAAAATTACAAAGGCATTACCTATCTACAGAATGCAGTGGAAATCATTATCAGTTGCCGCTTAAAAGTGAAGTGGGAGAAATTTGTACAAGTAATTTAGGCATTAGTATACTTCCACATTCCATTGCTCTGCCCTCTTCAACTGCTTTTTGTAGTCCAACCAATCAATGCCTGAAAAATGTATCAAACACAAGATTGAAGGCATGAAAGGTAAAAATTGTCTATCTAGTCTAGCCAAAGTTTGATCTGCTACTTACCATCTCTAGCAGCCAATGAAACCATTATGTCATCAATTCCCTTTTCCATCCCCTTCAGCCCACACATATAGACAAAGGTGTTATCCTTCTTAAGCAATTGCCATAGCTCTTCTGCATACTGAGCCATTCGGGTTTGGATGTACATCTTCTCACCTTTCTCATTTTTTTGCTCTCTACTCACAGCAAAGTCAAGTCTAAAATTTTCGGGGGCCTTCTCTTGCATTTTCTCAAATTCCTGTCTCATACAATAGGAGAACTTTCAGTGTATATTTCAAAACATAGGCAAAAAGGTTTTTGATGAGTGAGGAAACTCTAGTCCATCTCACCTCCTTATAAAGCAGTGAGCTACTCGTGGGGACACCCAAGAAGAGCCACGCCAGACCATTGAACTACAGAACATGTCAAAAAGATGAATAAATCATCAGCTGATGCATAGACAGGAATTCACCACTATAGGTATTTTTTCAATTGTGGCAGAAGGGATGTTTATGATGAATGGTTTCTAATTTCCAAGCAGCCAATAATACAGAAAGAAGTTCCTGATGAATCATGGGCTTTTTATAAGTAAAATTAACAAAATGCAGCATTTGCAATTGATGTTGAAAGCACCATTGCAACTGCATCCTAGTGATTGTATTTGTATGTGACAACTATATTACTCCTCTTTGAGGATTGATGATGGCTTCAGTCCAATTCTTATAGCAGCCTCCATGAGAGTTACCACATGTTATAACTCTTTTCATTTTCCTAAGTCCCACCTTTTAATGCTTTACTGGGTTGAACTTTAGACCTTTAACGCAAGGCCACAAGGCCATTGATACTGTTTTGAAGCTTCAATGAGAGAAATTTCGTCATCACGTGGTTCATGTTAGTTTCTCATCAAGGGTTTATCAAAACAAGATTGATTGCATTTTATCTACCTTGTAGTCATCATGCTTCTCAAAGAACATTTTCCACAAAAATGCGCGGAAAGGAGCAATCCCAGTTCCAGTTGCAAGCTGCAACAAATGAATTCAAAATTACTAATGCATAGAAATCAATCAACTGAAAAATTCAGAATCAATTTATGGAGTATACATTAAATTTCTTGACATTGTACTTGCTTAAGAAAACAAAAAAAAAAAAAAATACCATGATGATGGTAGCGTTGGGATCTTTTGGCATTAGCATTTCTTTTCCAACAGGTCCTGTCATCTTCACTTCAGCACCAGGTTTCAAGTCACCTGAAATGCAAACATTTAAAGCAACTAGGGTGCTAAGGTATCTTCCCTAATTTGGTGGTACCGTTTTCTGTTACCTCAAATTGTTTCTCATAAGATTCACTCAAAACCAAAAAGATGGAAAATGTTTCATTAGAATTTGGTAGACAAAGAACGGAATTTTCATAGATCTATAGTTCTGCATTCTTACACAAGAAATTTGAGCATACTCCTTTAACAATTTCTCCCGCATCATTGGTGTACACTAGCCGTTTCACACACAGAGAAACCTGTATTAAGGTAACAGGTCAGACAACCAAATGAATTGAAACCAAAGACTTTGGTAGCTATGGAAATAAAAAACCGTTGAGATGTAGATAATACTGACTTGACAAAAGAACTCAAAACCCATTATAAAATCATGTAATTATAAACTTTTAACTCTTACAACAAATATGGTTCATTTTAATGAAAAAACTCACAGTTTTGGAATCCCCAAAATCACCAAGGGCACTGCTGGCAATTGAATATAACCTCAGCTTGTGAGGCTTGCCATTTTTGTCAATACCATCTGGAATTACCCCAACTGATTGCCCTTCTCTGTATGGGATCTCCCCTAAGCCAACCAATCAACCAGATATCTCAAAATGATCAATTTCTTTATCAACTACATTTCAAAATAATTAATATGTTAAAGATGAATTTGTTATATTCTTAGTGTTCATGCTTATCCCAGAAACCTAGTAGATAATAGGAGCTGATGTGCTTTTTCCTTTTTATTCTTGCTGAAGAGGGACTGCTGTGCTATTGTAAGTCCATTGATACATTTGCAACTATCATATTGAGGTTCATTAATGGTCAGAAAAAATTAAGAAGCACCTAAAAGCCCACAAATAAAATCAAGGTAATATATATATAAACTATATGTTGAAGAGTTAACAAAGTCATCTTTTAAGATGTTAAGCGTATCGATCAAAGGAAAAGCACTAGCCACATCCTTATATTTGTTTATAAAATATCAACCTAGTGTATGCCTGATGTGAGACTCAGAATACACACACTCAATCAATACGAAATACCCAATCAAGTTGGGCATACATTGAGAGAGACTAAAAAGGCATAGGAGTTCATACCCTCAGTGCTGAAGACCATGTGCCAAGTTTCTCCAGGAGCATCATCACCAGTAATCTTAGTGTTAAGTAGGCATCTTCCAGTGTATGGATTTTTCGGTTTGTACTTGTTCACTACCACGCCTTCCTCCATTTTCTTGGATTCCTTCGCAACCTTTGCAGGAGCCTCTGTGGTGACCTGGGCTCTGATCGAAACCACTCTTCCACCAACAGAAACATCTCTGTACTGCAAAGGAACCTGAGAAACCAAAAACCATGTCACAAGCTCCAAGCAAAACAATCACAGTGCAAAAGCTAGACAAAGACAACCAATTACCTTCTTGAAGGAGATTCTCTCTGGTGAGATTATAGAGGTTCTGGAGGACAGAGAAGATGACTTGGATGATGGAAAAGAGACCGTGGCAGTTACTGCAGTAGCCATGACTGCAATGCTAGTTGATAAAGCAGAGCAAGAGAGAGAAAGTGTGATGGTTTTATGGGGTTGCGAGGAGTTGGTGAAGAAGTATGAAAACGAGAGGGTATGATCTTTTTCGTTCGCAGTGGATTATGAGATTTGAGTGGAGGAGATTAGAAGGCCAATGCAGTGGCAGATGTGAGGATAAGTTTATGTGTAATGTATGACTGTCCTCACTACCATTTGTAGTCTTGTGGGCTATATGGCCACTATCTTCGTTGATTTTTGGTTTACACTATGCAAAAAGGGGACGTTGATGGCCTAACATGATTATATCTTGTTACGTACTCCCAATAAAATTATATTTTAAAACCACGATTTTGTTAAAATTGTGAAATGGTGACAATTCTAATTTCTAACTGAAATAGTATTTGTTTGACCATATGAATACAGAGAGTGTGCAATAGCCAATATGTGACGAGGGCACATATATAAGTGTCACTCTACTAGTGAATAAGACCAACAAAAATTTAACGTGGTTTTTTTTGTTTTATGAGTTTCAAACCCATACTCACTGTGTGATGGAAGTCGAACCTGCCAATCAACTTCCCAGGAAAAAAGATCATCTCTAGTCTCTAATTGAAATTGATCCATTTACTAATTTAGCTCATTTAGCAATTGTTATTTAGCTCTATGCTATCAGCAAAAACCGTCATTTTATGACAGGAATAATCACAATTTTTATCTTTGGAAACACAAGTGCTTAATTAAAAAAAAAAAAAAAATCTAGAAGTCTTAGAGATCGATACGACACCTCAAGTGCTAAAATCAGACCACCAAATCTCAAAATAAAGCCACATCTAGATTTTAACAAAAGAACAATGTGCATTCTTATAATTAGAATTGAACACATGTGATCGTGAATACTTTTTGATTGATTTTTCAAAGAAAATACTTTATAATTGATTTTTCAAAGAATTAATTACATGTAATAATATTATTTGTTTACCTTTAGTAATAATGCACATGCATACTTTGGGAAATTTTAGTAGATAATGTAGCTTTGTTGATAATTAATTGATTATTTTTCAATTCTTATAGACAAAAAAACGTTTTTAAAATTTAGGGATAAGAAAGAAACTTCATAGTCTTAGTGATTAGTACGTCACCTCATTTAGTAATTGTCATTTAATCCCCACACTATGAGGAAAAAGTCATTTTATGACAAAAATAAATCACAATTTTTATAGTTAGATATTCAAGTGCTAAATCAAAAACAAATCTAGCTATAAGTCTTAGTGATCCATAAGACACCTCAAATGCTAAAATTGGACCACCATATCTCAAAATTAAGCCACATCTAGATTTTAGTGAACACTATGCATTCTTTCCATTAGAGTTAAACGCATGTGATTGTGAATACTTTATAATTAGGTTTTTCAAAGAATTAATTATAATAAAATGCACTAAAATATGTAATAATATCATTTGGTTTACCTTTAGTAAGAATGCATGTGCATAC
Organism: Castanopsis chinensis; assembly: GCA_032878915.1. NCBI lineage: Eukaryota > Viridiplantae > Streptophyta > Magnoliopsida > Fagales > Fagaceae > Castanopsis > Castanopsis chinensis. The sequence goes on from JAVQMG010000122.1 coordinate 18,960,083, forward strand.
TTTGGGTAATTTTAGTAGATTGATAATTAATTAATAATATTTTTTCAATAGTTAGAGAAAAATTTTGTTTTCTTCCCTTTCAAATTAATTTAGAATTGCAATGTCTCTTTCTAACTAGGTTGGTTCATTGAATGCTTTTAGAGGGGTGATAGTTTATTTTAGAAAAACTTCTTTTTTATTATATTTGCAATTGTTGTATTTATGTTTGTTCAAACATTTACAAGTAATGCTAAGAGAAAAGACATTTGTTTTGGTATAAACGAATTAATGCCTATTTTTTCTCTTTCTCATTAATATTATGATGAATTAGTATCCAATAAAAAAGTTAGGGACAAAAAACCAACCTCATATAAACTTTTAGAAAAAAAAGAAGAAGAATATTTTGGCATAATTTTATTGTTAAAGATGTTCATTACCAAATTTCTTTCTTATACCCATCAAAAAAAAACTTTCTTATATATATACACACGAGCTGAGCCACGACGTCGTTCTTCTAGTACGTATATTATACCTGCACGACGCTAATAACAGGCGGTTAAGAATTTTGGGGCGAAATACAAGCAGTTCGTTTGAACTTTGAACTTAATCCCTCTCTCTCTCTCTCTCTCTCTCTCTCTCTCGCTCTGTGTGTGAATTGCGTTTCCAATTCGCCATTATCGTGGAGGACCAAACCCTAGACAACTCGGTTCATTTGGACAAAATTCCATTGACGCTGTGAGTTCCCGCCTTTCTTTTTACCTACAGTTTTATTATTACTACTATTATCAATCTTCGATGCCTAATTTCACTGTTATTTTTTTCTTTGAAATAATTTATATGGGTTAATTATGTTGTCTCAATTTCAGCTTTCATTAGCTTGCATTGTTCATTTGATCATAATCATTATTGGAAAATCCATCATTACTATTGTTACTTTTTTGTTGTAGCATTTCACATAGCAAGACATCTCTTCTATGTTTTTGTATCAGTGTGATTGTAGAATACTTATTAAGTTATAGGAGAAAATTTATAAGATTGCTATTAGATTAACTAAGATTTAAGGTATTGAATGTTTTTGCTTTTAAGAAGAACATATTCATAAATCGAAACATGGCTGGAATTAGAGAGTTAAGATGTATAAGTGTAAATATATGGACAAATAGGATTCAAAATGAGAAAATTCACTTAAAGATAGGAGTGACCACTATTGATTAAACGATGAGGGAGAGTGATTAATGCAACACTGAGAAAGTTAAAGTTGACTTAGATTGAGGGAATGGAAAATAAAATTAATAGAAGCGTAAGAAAGGATGTGTCTGTTGGGCTTTGTGGAGCCTAGTTTATGTTTGATCTGGTTGTCAATTTTGAAAGAGAAAAAAAGGACTGTAGCCGCACTTTGTATTTTTCTCTGATAATAGTGAAATCTCTGCACCTCTGTGGACGTAGGCAAATTGCCGAACCACGTAAATACTGTCTTGTGCGTGTGATTATTTTTCTTTGGCAGTATGTTTTTTTTTTATATTTTGTTTCTCACAGGTTTAGGAATTCGTGAATATTCCCTGTAGTGTCAATCAAAGAAGTAATAGAGAGTGTAACTTTAGATAGAATAGAATGACGGAAAAGAATACATGTGCTTGACTTTGACTATTACGTTAAGGATTTATAGCTCATCCCAAAAATTTTAGGACTAAGGCTTGGTGGTGGTTGTTGTTGTTGTTAAATTTCTTTCTCTTTGATATTCAAGGAAAGTATCCATTAGTTTGTATGCAAGTGTTTAGGTCTAGTTTAATGGTTCCTTCAATAACTTTCAATGGGCATTTGAAAAGTCTTTCATGGCCTTCCAGCCAAGGTAATGATGTTTGGAGTGTAATATCTATATTAGTTGCACTATTTGAGATGGACATTGAATCCTATAGGAGGTGTGGTACCTGCCCATTTAATGAATCACCTGAGCACTCTACAGTGATGGTCAAGCAAATTGCAAGTCAAAACAGTCATTTGATAAGCAATGCATTTGTCAGGTTGGACTACATGATGCTATAAGGAGCCATGTTCCCTTGGTGTGGTACCTGCCAATTTGAGGAATTACTTTACTCTACTGTGTTGGTCAAGCAAATTTCAAGTCAAAACACTTGTTTGATAATCAACACATTTGTTAGGTTGGACTACATGATGATATTAGGAGTGATTTTTTTTCTTTTTTTGATAAGTATTAGGAGTGACGTTCCCTTGAAGTAGGTTTCAGAAAACTCAATATTGCAGTACCTCCATAATGGGCACTTGTGTTTGACATGTATGCAATAGAATCCTATCTATTGCACTTGTGCAGGTACTGTGTATCTACTTATAGATATCATTCATTCAGCTTCCCTGAATTTGATATTTTCATATTTTGTTCTTTCTCAGCATTAAAAAGGTCGTATCCTAGTGCACAAAGATTCCACTTTTTGTGGGATCTAGAAGAGGTGTTTGATAAGTAACCTTACCTCCAATTTTTTTTTGGAGAGGCTGATAGAAGCTGCATATACCTATATTTGGAGTCATTTCTTTTTGTTGTTGTAATCTGTTATTTGCTAATTTTTTGTTTTAAAATGCTTTCTAGGACAATTAACTTATTGATGTGGTCTGACTCTTAGGAATCTGGTGAGCTCGTGCAGTTGAGTGTTTGGCAAGTACTTGCCATCTTTGTTGAACTTCTTTGAAGCAGCTGAAACTCAATCTTTTACTGAAGCATAAAGTTTTAGTATCTCTTATCAATACATACATGATCACTTTAGCCTCCTACCTCCTTCTCTCACTTTAGTAGCCAAAGAAATCATGGACTTATTTGAAGGAATGAGATGCAGTTCTTTAATCATTCTGATCAAACTTTTCTGTCCATAATTTTCCATTTGATTCAGATCTGGAAAGGAGGAAGACTGCATGATTTTTTTAAATGTATTTATTGTAGAATGCCACTAAAACGACACAGAAATCCAAACATAAGTAAGAAAATAGATATTTAAGCATTTTTTGTTGTAATTTCTTTGCGCGGTTCCTACCTATCATTTTTTTCCCCTCGGTCCCTGCAGAGGGTGGGGAATAGAGGTTAATCCATTACCATTTTCCTGATCCAAATCTTTTATATATATAATTTTTTTTTCCAGGTCAATGAAAAAGTTGTTTAGAATCAACCCATTAAATGGAAATAAAACTGTTACAATACATAATGTGGCATATGATTAACCTTTCTAGTGTTCATGTGTTTACACATTGCTCGTTTTTTGAGGAGGTGTGATACTATTCTTATAATTTGACCATAAATATACTTCCTGTTTTATGCAGGTTCTGTGTCATCACTGCCGCCTTTGGCTCTGAGCAGCAAATTTATCTCCCTTACTTTAAAGAGCTATTATAGGGTGGCTTTGGTCAATTTGTGTATACCATTAATATTTAGTTGTATATCCATGTGGCTAGTTTAATTGACTATAATGGTACTCACAATTTAATTTTTTAAGCTCCTGGAAGCTTATGTTATTGAGAAAGATTTGCATATTTGGTGAGGATGTATCTGTATATGTCTCTTAATCATTCACTCAATGATGTGAGTTGTCAGGTGATGGTTATGGATGGGCCACTTGACTTGGCAAGTTGGGAATTTGAATTATGAATTGGCCCCATCAACAAATCATATAACTCTATGTAGAGTTATACAAATTCTATTGACTCAGCTATAATGTTTCATTTCATTGAAATGGGGATCTCTCACTTCATCTCTACAGTAAGTTTATAGGTCATAGGAATTTCACACAGAATCTTATGGGCATGTATATTATTATTAGCTGGCAAGACTGACCCTTTTTACAATGTCAATTCTCAAAAACATATGGTTCCACTTTAGTTTTAATTATGGCATATGCAGGTCCAGAAATCGTATATTCAGTCCTTTCTGTCTTTACTTGTGGAGCTGGCTAACCCATTCCCATATGTTGTTTACTGTAATGTACTGAGGAAATGCATCATGGTGGTCCGGCAAAATTTCCAAATTACACTAGAGAATATTTGCTTCATCAATATCATATTTGTAAGAGAATTGTAACTGCAAATTACATAGGATTTCATGTGGGTGTGAATCTTACTGGCATCAATGAGGGGACAATGTTACTTTCTTAGGAAAACAAACCTAGTAACGAACATATCATTAAGGAATGTTTTGAATTGAAATAATTCTTCGTATTCTGTGGTTATGCCCATTGTGTATGCTAGAATGGTTTTGAGATTTACACTATGAGTCTATGACACCAAAATTTCTCTTATATCTTATATTTGGAGTGACTTGCATTGATGGTCTAATTGTATCTCAAAGCAGTAATATCATTATTGTGTGGATAATTTATGCATGAATCCCCTTCGATGTGTGCCAATGAACTCATGTTATAACATAGCAAAAAATGGGGTTTTTTTTTTGGGTTGGGGGGGGGGGGGTGTGGAACAAACCTTGGGTTCTCACTAGTTTTGTGGGTGACTTATCTTGTGGAAAAGATGTCATATTATTATTATTATTTTGTAAGTTTGAGTTCGGCATTGATATTTGTTATGCTTTAAATTAGATTTTCCATAAATTTTGGTTAGCATATTCTGCGGTATAATACACTTAAAAAGCAAGACAGTTGAGCTTTATATTGAAATTGCTTTATTTTCTTTATTTTAATAAATTTTATTAAGAGACTGTGTACTAATTCTGTTACATTGTCTTGTAGGGTGACTCCATGATGGACTCTTCAATTTGACCAAGCTATGGCAGTTGGGTATTCTACACTATTGTATTTACTGGTGGTGAGTTTTTGGATGTTCACCTTCTTATATGTAATGTATTTACTTCATTGTTAAGCATCAGATTTCTAATTCTTTGTCTATGGATTAGCCTTTCAGATTTCCTACCTCGTGCTTCTCAAATTAGTTAACCTAGTGGATTTTATACGGGAATTTTATCAGCAGTCCTGGAGCACATATTGGATTGGCCATAAATTATGAATGTTCATTCATCATACATTATCAGGGGAGAGGTTAGGCATGTGGGTTTTTTTTTTTTGTTTATTTATTTTTATATTGTCATGTTGGGATAAAGCTTACATGCGATACCTCTTAATCCAAAATCCACTTGTTCCTGTTCTCTGCCATTTGTACTAAATAAAAAGAAACTTTCATTATATATAGAAGAAGGCTATTTGACATTAGGTTGGACTGCTGCAAAATACTAAAATTTAGTTGACCAGTGAAAACGTTGCTCTCTTGATGCCAAGGATGAATAATCATATTGTTGACGTTATGCTTGAAGGCACCCCAAAAAAAGCAAAAGACAAAAAATCAGTTGGCAAGACATAGCATGAGCTCAGCACATCACTCTCTATCTAGTATTATGTATTTTAAACTGTTTACATGGTGATATCAATCATATGATGATGCATTACATGCTGCTTAGGTATTTCATTACCGTAATGTTTGGGTCTGCAGGAATACTTTTATTTCTTCCACATTTTTCATTTAAATAAAATAGTTGAACAAAAAACTTCTCGATGGTTTTGATGGCTAGAGGATCAGGAAAGTTGGTTCATGTATTAGATTCATTATAATGGTTGTACAGTCGTACAATTTTTAATTTCAGTGTTTGGACTATGAGCCTCTTAAAAAAATGGGGGTATATGATTGCATACCCATCACCTCTCTTAGACCTTGCAAACAAAAGTGGGAGTTTTGTGCAATATATAGGACCTTTTCAAGTGTTGACTATGATTATATATTTATTTATTTTGGGTAAATAACGTAATTCTCCTATAGTTTGGGGTGGTTTCAAAAACCTAAGATATTAACGAGTTTTAATTACAACCCTGAAGTTTCTAAATCATCTTGACTATCAGCTAGAAATAAGTTTAGAAACAACTTTTCTCACAATTTTTTCCACAATTATTGAGGTGGCAAGTTGTTAATACTTAATAGTAGACAATAAAGTGGTGGGCCCATATAGAAATCAATAACTACATGCCAACTCAGCAGCTGTGAGATATGTTATGATGAAATTGTTTGTAGCAGTACTAATCAACTAGACGGAATGGACATTTACGTATGCAGAACTTGAAACTTATTTGGATAATAAAAATCTCTCCATTTGAATTGCAGGAGGTACTTTGGCACCAAAAAAGCTTACTAAACTGCTTAAAAAATCTTACGAGATAAATACATTTGATTAAAAATGCTATCATTTTATAAGCCCTCTAAAAAAAAGTTTATTCCCCCCCTAAGACCTACTACTTCATGTTCTTATGATGGATCTTGTAGTACCTAGAGTCTAAAGTGCAGTTTACTTGAATTTTTGTTATTTTGACTCAAACTTATAGTACAGCTTGAATTGGTTTTAAGGATTACTTGAATTTTTGTTATTTTGACTCAAACTTATAGTACAGCTTGAATTGGTTTTAAGGATAACTTTTGGAAATTTAAGATTTAATTTGAAACCAATCCCAAAAAATAAGGGAAATTATATGATCTGTCCTTATTTTGAGTAGGATTGCAGGACTGTGATGGTTGTCATGACTGTACTCCAGAAAAGTTTTGGGAGAAGCATCTCAATATCATAAAAGTTGGAGAAGGTTTATTGGTTTGTCATTAAGATGAGGTATCTACACTTTTGTCATTAGCTCTTTCATGTTGTACAAACAAGATTTTGATAGATATAGATAGGCTTGTTGCCTGCTATGTATGAATACATTGCAGATTTATTTGTCTTAAATTGTATTCATGTCATTGTTCCATTTTTTTTCATATTATTTTTTTTTTTAAGTATATCCCCTCTTGGAGGTTGTAATTTGTAGAATGCCTCAAATCTTGAGAGGATGAACTGCATGTCACATTAGCACAGGCATCATTAAAAGGAGAGTTGAATGTTTTTTCTATTGAACTACTCAATAGGGTACACATGGTAGAAGCACCAAGATCAAATTGAAAATGTGATCAATAGCAAGTTTGAACGGGTAGCTAAAAATGATGTTAGCGCTTAGACTGGTTTTCTCCCAAACGGCCAAAATCCTGGGTCCATTTTAGGGTTTCATAATTCGTTCGAACAAGTGCTCCATTATTTGAAAATATACTTTTATGAAAAGTTCAAAAGTCTGGTTGTTTGGATGAGAACTTTTTAGCAATCCTTTCCCCACCTTATTTTCGTTTCTAGCTTTTCCACCTCAGCTATTGTATCACCCTCCAATTATGCAAAGTTGCGGACTACCACCCATTGGAAAACATCAAAAAAATTGTTAAAGACAGCATATTGTGATTCACGTGGAGAGGTCCTAAAATATAGAATAAAGAGCAGGAAAGTATCTGACATGCCAAGTGTCCAAACTTATCTTAACAAACATTTGGCCTCCAGGGTTTAGGTTGGTCATCCACTGTAAAATTGAGTCTATTTCTAAGTGGAAGAAAAATGGGCAGGGGGGAAGGGGGGAACAATTTTACTTCTAAACCCGCATTCTTTGATGATTCATATGCTTAGTATCCAACTATCCTGAATTTCCATAACAATAAGTCTAAAGACACAACAAAATTTCATAACATTTTAAACAATTGTTGAGTTTACAGTTTGTGATTGGTCTACAGTAATAGCGCTAATCATAATTTACTACCTTAACACGATATGAAAATGTTGTGTGTATAACATTGTTGTTTCCATAAATCATCCTATTGCATTGCAACCAACCACAGTTCAACATCAAGAAATGGGTGTTTACATGAAGGTAGGCAAATCAGGAGGAGGAAGAAGTAGAATCAACAGGACAATGCTCTGTAAATGATTGAAAGTACATCTAAACAACTACAAAAGACAATAGAATGAAATGTATGTACACTCCATGAGAATAATTAAACAGAGAAAATTATAGGGAACATTTTTTTCGGGGGAGGGGGGTTGGTTTCAACAACAGTCTGTTATTGATTGGATCAAAGGAGTCCCTTTGCATTTCTGGGATAAAGCTCCAACCTGCCCTTGGCGTCTTGTAACAATAGGTCCAGTGTTTCATCCTGGGTCATGTTGGATTGTTTGGATGCCCATTCCAGCACAGTGAGCACCTCGGCCTCAGCAAGTTCCTTGCTGTCTGGCACATGCAACGCAATGTAGCATAGAAGAGCCAATGCTGAAATTTGAACAATTTGTTCCCCAAAATACACCAGCTGAATCAAGTGCTTTGCCCCTCCGGCACTTATTATTGCCTTTGAGTGATCAAGGTGGAGGTAGTTATCTGAGCAGGCGAATTTTGTGAGGGCAATCGAAGCCTCTTTGCAAACCTCAGCTTCTCGTTCATCGAGAAGCTGCACCAGCGGGGCAATAATTCTTGTCTCTGTTGCTCTGAATGTCCTTGCCAAATTTCCAATAGCCTTGACACATGGGATAAGGAGGTCTGGATCTTCCCTCTCAATAAGCATTAGCATTTGATCAACAACAGCTTTGCAGGCAGGTGAATTGGGCTTGAAGGCAGATCTTCTCAGTTCAGCATCTTTCTCTGCCACTGCAGTGATCTCCATCAATGCCATGGCAGAATTGTATTTAACATCATCGGGCCCTTTCTCCAGGAGTACTGCAAAGCATAACAGCGCTCTTGATTCAGTGATGCTGCGGCAAATGGCCGAGTTTTCTTTGGAAAGATGCCAAAGGGCTCTTGCTGACATTGCTTTCATGTAGGCTTTGGTAGCAGGGTCTTCCGTTTCCCTACCCTTAAGACCAGCCCCTGGAAGAGAAACATTTTGCTGATGTTGGGGTTGATGGACTTGAAGATTCTGCTTCACATTGTCTTGGTTGCTGCTTGTGGGATGGCTGCTGATTTGAGTTGAACCATTCCCCTGCGGTTGGAGTGGCTTGGACTGTGACCTCATGGCCATGGTAGTGGTCACCAAATTGTGCATCTGACTTGGGCTCTTATTCACCAAGGGGTGAGGAATTTGACTGTAAAACTGCTTGTCATCCTCGTCATGGACCTGGCTCAAGTTCTTGGTGTTTGGATTATTATTGCTTGCCATGACAATCGCATGAATTGTAGCGGCTTTGATGCTAGTAATAGCATACTTACTATGCTCTTGAACGGTCTCAAATGCAAGATGACTCACCAGCAATCGAATTATATTGTGCTGGGCAAAAAGATCTTGGCACTTGGGGTAATTAGCCACAAGTTCCGAAACAGCCCAAGCCACAACAGCTTGCACTTTCATTGGACCTTCTTTGAGGATTTTCGCAAACACAGTACACACGCCAGCATGAATCATGTGTTCCACACTTTCAGGGTCGCGTCCCAGTAGCCCAATAGCCTTGGCAGCGTTCTCTTGCCCGTCAAGTTTCCCCTCTTTGATCAATTTTAACAAGGGTAAAACCCCGCCTTCCTCTATTATAAGCTTCCCATACCGATCATTGTCCCTAGCAAGCGAAACCAATGAAGCAGCTGCATCTGATCGGTCCTCAAGCGAACCCGTATAAAGAATCGCAATCTGTTCCCAAATCAGACACAAAATTGGCTCGTTTGCTGCTATAGGAGGCAGCCCCAAGTACTCACCGCCGCGATCCTCAGCCGGAGCTGATACTCGAAGCAGCCACGAGACATCTCCAATGGAGTTCTCAAGCTGGGAAGACATTTTGCGAAAGGCAGCAGTGGGGATGATGGTGAAGACACGCTTCATGATGCCGTTGGCACGGCATTTAAGCACAAGGGACAAGGCCTTTTCGAGGACTTGTTCCGTGTCTTCGATAATCCGCCGTGTGGGACGCTCATAGAGGTCGGAGCTAGCTCTAGCAGCCTGGCGGAGCAGCCCAGCTAGCTTCTCAGCTTTGGATTTGAGCTCCCCACAATCTTGCTTGAAAGCAGAAGCCTCATCAGCAGCCTTGCTCACTTGGTCAGATAATTGGATCGGCTTTGCCAAGATTTGTTTCACTAAGTCCGCCATGCCCACCACGGCGCGCGGACCAACCCCAAAAACCAAAAGTCTCTGTTGTGGTTGACTCTAGATAATAGAGATCAGATCAAGGAAAGATGATGGGTTGGCTTGGTTTTTGGAATCGTTTATGGCCCTGGTAGACGGAGAGGAATTAAAGTAGTTAAAACTTCAATGGGTGAGCTGGAGATGGAATTGGCCAAGTGTTTGATATGGGTCAGGGTTTACCCACCAACAAAATAAAAAATATAAAGTCAGGGGAAGTCTCCATCTTTCTTAGTCTCTATAAAAGATAGAGGCCTGGAAATTGGGCTTTGATTTGGGCTACAGTTTTTTTTTTTTTTTTGCTGGCTTTGGAAGAGAGACTAGTAGTCTCTAATGGTGGAATGGGTCTTATTTATAAGGTCAAATGCGAGTTTCTTCTTATCTTCTATTTCCTTTACCTGACTTGGTTAATGGTTTTTTTTTTTTCCTTCTTTTTTCTGGCTAGTCAATTAATTTTGTTTCAATACATTAAAAGAAAAGACAAAAAACTATTTCCTATGGAGTATGGACGGAAAAATCTGACTGGGTGTGGATTGTAGCTTAAATTATGTAAATAGAATTAACTGAGTTTCAATAAATTAAAGGAAAAGACAATAAACTGTTAGCATCAACAGGAAGTGTTGTCTTCTCTTTTAGACGAGCTGTCCCACCGGGTCCCGATGCGGTGTGGGTTGCTTATTAGCCCTGATCTATTTTGGTGTACGTTTCCAATTATATTTTGCCTTACTTTTTTTTTTTTTTTTTTTTTTAATTTTTTAAGAATCAATATATTTTTCCATTCTGGAGAGGAAGATAGAATACCCGTTCTACCAATCATTTTATTGATCCCATTTAATTATAAGATAAGATTAGTAATTTTTTATAAGATAAAGATGGAAATAAACATGTATCGTATAATGTACTTTCGTTTAAGTGTTGGTTTGGTATATCTTACTTGACTCTTTTTGCTTAAAAAATAAGTTAAATAATGGTATAAAAGCGTGAGTTTTAATAGTTTTGCATATGAAAACAAGTTAAATAAGCCAAAAGAAATTGAGCATTAAAAAAAGAAGAAGAGCCAAACAGAATAAGCAAAATCATGTTATTCTCCACCCTTTTACATTGATATATAAAGAATTTGTGAGTTTCAGTTAGTTTAACTAATAAAGTTTTTTCTTATAAAAAAAAATAAAATAACAAATAAAGTCTTTTGTTATCAAATAAGAGATATAAATTTTAAATTCCACTTACACCATTAATCAAATGGTGTCATTGTATGTATATGAAGATGATCGCACTATAAGATGATATACTCTCATTTACTTTATTACACCCACAAAAAGGATAATTTGTTTTAGAGAAGGTTGAATTGATTGATGTAGGGTTGTAATTCTTAAAGGAGACAGCATGAAAGTTGTCAATATCGTGCCATATTGATCATTACACTTGTGGGGACAAGTATCCCTAATCTAATTTAAATGGGCAACCAATGTTATTCCCGAGGATACGCCTTGGAACTCAGGGATGAGTATTGGCTATTTGAGGCGCATGAGGTTAAAATATCACAAAGGGAAGAAAGCAGACTCAGTGTAGAATACGAGATGGGTGAAGGAAGAAGGGTGTAGAAGATATCCACTCCGCATTAAATTCAGGACAACCACTTCCCTTATCGCATTAATGAGGAAATGACCATGAACAGTGGTGGCATAGCTAAGGTTGCAAGGTAAAAGCTTTCTAGCATGTTTTGGATGAGACAAAAGTCCCAAGAATGTAATCTCAGCACTCCAAGTGTAGGATTAGGATGATCTATGTTGAAATATAAAAGAAAAATTAGGATCCATAAGGAAGGGAATCGATCGAAAGAGGAAAGAAAGGACTTTGTACCTAGGAACTGAAATATTTGTATAAGTGAGAAAGAAACATACTTATATAAAATAGGCATTCCTTAGGCCAGTCCGAGGAGCGTTTTCTCTTCATAATTTGTTTCCCTAGTCATTCCATATGTGTCTTATCTCATTGTGATTAACTTTAACCTATCGTGTAATCAATATCCAACCAATTCTCTAACAAATCTATTGTGGTGGGCTTTTTGGGCCACTGTCTGAGCCATTTTTAGGCCATGAGTCAAGTTTCATCCCTACAATTAGAGCCCACCATAGGGCGTGTTGAACAAACTTGAGTTAGTTTAATCATGGTGGGTTTTGAGGAGTCGGTAGGATCGCAACGTCAAGATCATTTTTTTTTTAATCTTAAGCGAAGAAGAGATCTGGAGGTTAGTGTAGACACAACTTATACTAGCAGGAGTCATTCTAGAAGTGGGAGCCATGTACCATCAGGGCCGATGACACAATACTAAATATTGTAGGACCTTACGTGACTACCTTGAGTAGTTAGTCAAAGTTGGGAAGTTGGGGCATTTCCTGTATCAGCCCACGAAGCAAGGAAGTCAGGTTAGATCAGCCCACCAAATGGATGCTTCCTCAAGACCACGCTTGGGAACGATTAGTGTTATTCTTGTTGCCCTAGGTCGGACTGGTTCATACCCATTGAGGGTTATGTCCATAGCAAGGCCACAGACTGATGATTTGATCCCTAATTCTAAGCGTGGAAGAATTAAAGTGACTAGCTCTAAGCTTTTCTAATGAGGATAAGGTTGGAACCTTTCAACCGCATGATGATGCCTTGTTGGTTACCCTCCGAATAGGAGGTAATGACGTGAAGAGAGTCTTGGTGGACCAGGGCAGCGGGGCTGAGATCATGTATCCTGACCTGTATAAATGGCTTAGGCTGAAGCCTGAAGATTTAGTCAACTATGATTCTCCTCTGGTAGGGTTTGATAGGAAGACGGTTGTCTCAAGGGGCTAGATCAATACAGTGGTGGTAAAAAAGAAGAATGGGAAATGACCAGTATGTGCGGACTTCATAGATCTAAACAAAGCTTGCCCCGAGGACACTTTCCCGATACCTTGGATATACCAGTTGGTGGACGCGACAGTTGGTTATCCTTGGATGAGTTTTTTAGATGCCTTTCAAGGGTACCATCATATACCATTAACTTTGGTCGACCAGGAGAAGACTACTTTTGTAACGCTCACTAGGAAGTATCATTACAAGGTGATGCCATTTGGATTGAAGAATGCTGGGTCTACTTACCAGAGGATGATGACCAGGATGTTTGAACCCTAACTTGGCAAGAATATTGAAGTCTATATTGATGACATGGTAGTGAAGAGCAAGGTAGAGATCGAGCATGTTAGTGAACTCGGAAGTGTTTTTGAGGTGTTAAGAAAGCATAAACTGTGCCTTAATATTTCTAAGTGTTCTTTTGGCGTTAGTTTAGGCAAGTTTTTGGGTTACATGGTTACCCATCGCGAGATTGAAGTTAACCCTAATCAGATTAAGGCAATCAATGACTTGCAACCTCCTCAAAATCCTAAGGATTTCCAAAAGTTGACGAGAATGACTACAGCCCTAAATAGATTTATCTCCTGGTCCGTGGATAGATATGGGCCATTCTTCTAACTCTTGCATAAGTGGAAAGGGTTTGAGTAGAACGAGAAGTGTGCCCTATTTTTTCAGCAATTGAAATAATACCTTTCTCAGCCACCCATTATGTCTTGGTCCGAGGAAGATGAAGTTCTTTTCGCCTACATTGCCGTGGCACCTCATGCAGTTAGTTTGGTATTGGTGAGGGTAGAGAATGGAGTACAACGGCCAGTCTATTATGTGAGTAAGTCACTACATGAAGCAAAGATTCATTATTTACCCTTGGAAAAGACCATTTTGGCAGTGGTGCACGCCACATGAAAACTCCCCCATTATTTTCAGGCTCATACAATTGTGGTTTTAACTCAACTCCCTTTGCAGTTGTTGCTTCAAAAGACTGATTATACAGGGAGAATTTGGAAGTGAGGCACGATCTTGGGGGCATTTGACATCAAGTACATGCCTCGTACTTTTATTAAAGGGCAAGTTCTTGCAGATTTGGTGGCCGAGTTTACTGAGCCTCCAATAGAGGGGGTAGACGAAGAACATGGCCCAGAGAAAAGGTAGGTCCAGACAATCTCTCTTTGGGGGCCTTCATCCTAGAAGTTATATGTTGACAGTGTTGCCAATCAGAAGGGATCTGGGGTGGGGTTGGTAATAGTGTCCTTGGACAAAATTACCATTGAGAAATCTCCAAGATTAGGTTTCTTGGCTACAAATAATGAGGCTGAGTATGAGGTTTTGCTGGAAGGCATTGTTATGGTTCAAAAGATGGAAGGAAAGGGTGTTGAAGTATTCTCAAATTCGAGGTTGATTGTAGGACAAGTGAAGGGAGAGATGAAAGCTAGGGATTTGAGAATGCAGGAGTATTTGAATCAAGCTCGGCATTTGTAGTTAGGTTTTGAATTCTTCACCATACAACAGATCCCAAGAAGCAGTAATACCCATGCTGACTGCTTGGCAACTTTGGCAACTTCCTCTGGACAAGATCTACCTCGAGTCATACTTGTTGAGGACCTACATAAGCCTGCCGAGGAGAAGAAAGGGAAAGTCCAAGCTCACCAGATCATGGTCGGGCCTAGTTGGATGGATCCATTGGTTCTATTTCTCAAGGAGGGTGCTTTGCCTAGTGTTATTCCCAAGGATACACCTCGAAGCTTGGGGACGGGCATTAGATGCGCATGAGTTTAAAATATCACAAAGGGAAGAAAGCAGACTTGATGCAAAATACGAGATGAGTGAAAGAAGAAGGGTGTAGAAGCTATCTCCTCTGCATTAAATTCGGGACAACCACTTCCCTGGCGGCATTAATGAGGAAATGACTATGAACAGTGGTGGCATAGTTAAGGTTGTAGGATAAAAGCTTACTAGCATGTTCTGGATGAGATAGAAGTCCCAGGAATGCAATCTCAATCATAAAAGAATGGTTTGTTTTAGAGATGATTGCATTGTTTAATGTAGGGTTATAATACCATACTGTGCCAATCATAAAACCGTTATAAATATCCTTATGAAATGTATCTGGTACCATCCTTATCTATTCGTGTTATAAAATTGGGAGGGGGGTGGAGTGTGGAGGAGGTGGTGGTGGTGTTGTTGTTGTTGTGATACTAATCTCCAGCAAACAAAAAGGTTTTAAAATCAATGCATGGAAGGAATGGATTAAGGAATGAGAAGGTTACCACCTACCATAATCCCTTAGTCCCCAGCCCCTAACGCATAAATTCAAAAGCAAATTATATAGGAATACAGGTATTATTAGTCATAATACCCGTAAAGTACCAAACCTTCTACCGTAACAGCCAAATTCTTGTCTGAATGTATCACATGGGAAGAAGGATCAGTTTCGAAATAAAGACAGGTAAAAGAAGGTTGCCCCCCTTAATTAATTTTGTAGCTTAGAAATCTTTATGGGCGAATTGAAGACGAAAAGGACATGACTAGAAAAACTTGATTTCTTAGAGAAGCTATTTTCTCATCATTAATTATTGATATTGTTATTATATTACAGGAGGGGGAAGACTATATAGTACGAGATTAGTAGCTTAACTGATACTGCAAGCTGTCAAATTATAAAGGTAAATTATTAGCTTAACTGATACTGCAAGCTGTCAAATTATAAAGGTAAATTATTAAACTATATATATATATATATATATATATATTTATATATATATATATGGTTGAGAGAGTTTAGGAATCTTGTCCGGGAAGTGTGTATCTGATTATTATGTTTAGTGTCTTTCTTAACAGGCACTTCGTTGTATTAATTAATTTGGTACTAATTGGGTTAACGTGATTCATGTTATATTTTACATCAAGAGAAATTATTATATATATATATATATATATATATATATATATATATATAAAAATAGGAAGGACTGCTGATATGGTCCTTCCTAACAATGAGATGATACTATCTATTCAAATATATGTATGAGTTTCCTAATCAATACAAAGAATAAAAAATAAAAATTACCGGATAATGTCATATTTGTATAAATAACATCATTTTATTGATTGAAAGATTAGAGATATCCATGTTAGCAGGTCTCTTGTTGGACTAATAATTTCTGCAAGAAGGTAGAGATATTAAGTAAGGGAAAATTGCCTAAGTCCTAGAGCTGGCAATTCCGTAGTGCTACCCATGCGTAATATTCAGCATCTTTGTTGAAACTTGAAAGTCAATCTTATGTATATTGTTTTAAATTTTTAATTAGTTTTCGCCACTAGCTAGCTAATTGATTTGGTCAATTTATGACTTCTGACCCTCTTTTCTTTTCTTATTGGCTGGGTTATTATGGAGGTGTCTCTGTTTCTTGTAAAATAAAAAAAAAAATTTTTTAAGGAGTAGGTGCTTCTCGATCTGTTACTTGGAAAATAGAAATATTTATTTAAGGATCAGTCTATAAATATATATTTAAAAAAAGGGGTGACAAAGAAGTGGGAGAACCGTTTGTAAATAACCTTTATAGCCTGTTTGGAAGTTTAGAGACGGAAGAGAGTAGAGGAGAGTAGAGGAGAGGAGAGTAGTGGAAAAGAGAGTAGAGGGGAATGATTATCCTCCACCTTGTTTAGATGCTTTTAAAATTAAGTAAAGGGGAGGAGAATAATTAGTCTTTTCATTTGTAATTTTATTAATATAATAAGGGCAAATTTAATAATTCATTTTGTCAAGCATTTTTATCCTCCACTCTTCCTCCAAATCTCTCCAATTTAGGGGAATTAAAAATGAGGGGTTAGAGGGAGTTGAAACCCCTCCAAATCCCTCCCTCTCTTTCCTTTAAAAACTTCCAAATAAGGGTATTAAATTACTCTCCCTCCCTCTACTCTACTCCCCCTGTATTTTTAAATATCCAAACAGGCCATTAGGTGACCATGAAAGACAGGTTCTGATTATTCTACACTTAAAAGGTGTTGGGCTTGTTTGTTTGATCTAGATTGATTTCATAACATATTTAATTTAAAAATAAATTGAGTAAAAATACAATTATACCTATATAAAAAAAATTTGGAATGCTCTAGCTGTGCTTTTGGTTTTGGTGAGACAAATAAAATTTATAATTACCTAAAACGTATCCCTAAAAAAAGAAAAAGTAACTTTCAAAGAGTGAAACTTTAGAAAAACTGAACCTAAAAAATTAAGCCCTAACAACATGTCATATGAAAATTAAAGGGTATTGAATCACATACAAGCTTCAAAGGTTCTATCAATGGAGGAAATGAAATCACAAAGAGAGAGAACAATGTAAAACTTGTAAAATGAATTTATTGAATAAAATTATCATGCTCTGTTCTCTTATATAGTGAGAGCAGAGACGGGGAGAATAACAGAAAAATAGTCAGCCAATACAAACTGTACACGTGGACTATACCTATAACCAACCTAGCTAACTCATTAATCTGTACAATATAAATGACAACAGTTTATCACCAACTATACTATGCTACTGTAGTTTACTCCTATATGTACAAAATACAAGTAACAGATACAACCACTGATATGCTCAACCTATCTATTACTTAACACTCCCCCTCAAGATGAACTATAAATGTTGATTAAGTTCATCTTGGAGAAAAGGAAGTAGAACTGTTTATATCCAAGTGCCTTTGTGAAGAAATCAGCAATTTGGTGTCTAGTAGGAACATGGAATGTCTTAATCACTCCATCTTGAATTTTGTCTCGAATAAAATGGCAGTCAATCTCTATATGTTTTGTTCGTTTATGGAACATAGGATTTGCAGCAATGTACAAAGCTGCCTTACTATCACAGTACAAAGAGGCAGGCTGATTGTGACCTAAACTAAAAGTTTTAAGCAAGGCCAACAACCAAACAATCTCACTTGTTATAGTAGCCATTGCTCGATATTCTGATTCTGCTAATGATCTAGACACCACTTGTTTCTTTTTACATTTCCAGGATATGAGAGAATCACCAAGGAAAACACAGAACCCTGAAATTGATCTTCTGGTGTCTGGGCAAGCTACCCAGTCAGTATCATGGTAGGTTTTGAGTCTCAATTTTGAACTTGCAGATAGAAATAAGCTATACTTGGTTGTAAATACTTAGAAACAGAATCAAACAACCAAGCTAAGACTGTGCTGTTACATTTACACCAAGCTCTGTAATATGGATGATCAACAGATTGAGGCTTAGGAATGGAACCATCAATGAAACCCAATTTAGTTTTGGCATCCAAAGAAATGAGAATTTCCCTACTCTAGGTGCTATAATTTTCCTCAATAAGAGGTTGAACCACCAAAGAAACACCTAAGTTATCCCCACTAGATAGAAAATAGGGACTAGAGGTGTTTTTCCAAGGCTGGACAGTAGGAGCAGCAACACTAGAGGTGCTCTCAGACATACTTAGTGCAAAAATGATGAAGATTCAGAGTCCTAAGCAAGAACTAGAAAAACGAAAATCAAGAATTGACTTTATAGAGAATTCTTCAAGAAACGAACAATAAAACTAGGTCAAATCAAGATGCAATTCACAATCTTGATGAGTTCACAACAGAAAGCTGTAGATTGGGAATTAAAACCCTAAGAAATCAAGATGCAATTCACAATCTGGATGAGTTCACAACAAAAAGCTGTAGATTGGGAATTGAAACCCCAAGATCGAAATTTCAATTTCAATTATGAACAAGAAAATCAGAATCAAGAAGATGATGACCTTAATGCAAGAATCAACGAAAACACAATGAAGAAAATTTCTAGTTGATTTGAAAGAAGCACTAAGAAATCAAGGAAGAACGTAATTGAACTTGGAAGAATTAGAGAATACCAGACTTGAATGATCTTTGAGCTAGTTCTGCTCTGATACCATATTGAATCACATACAAGCTTCGAAGGTTCTATCAATGAAGGAAATGAAAATCACAGAGAGAGCGAGAGAGAGAGAGAAAGGGAACTATGTAAAACTTGTAAAATGAATTCATTGAATAAAATTATCATGCTTTGTTCTCTTATATAGTGAGAGCAGAGGTGGGAAGAATAACAGAAAAATAGTCAGCCAATACAAACTATACACGTGGACTAGACCTATAACCAACCTAGCTAACTCATTAATTTGTACAATATAAATGACAAAAATTTATCACTAGGGATGGCAATGGGGTGGGGTGGGGCGGGGCCGAAGGATGGGATCTTCGCCCCCGCCCCGTACAGATTTTTTTTGCTCCATCCCCGCCCCTTAAGGCCCTACGAAGACCCGCGAAGCCTTGCCTTATAGAATAAAACTTTATTTCTTGTTAATTTTCCCTACAACTATTACCATTTTTTCAAACAAAATGACATGTTTCAATATTAAAAATATACGTGAAATTATAAATAAATTTATCCTATCGAATCAAACTAATTTTTAGCAAAAACTAAATAATATTGTCTAAATGTTTAACAAGACAATATCACAAAAAATATCTCATAGTATGACACAATAAAATAATCCAAACTCCTAATAAGATGATGATATTAGTACCTTACTTCCAACTTTGCTAGAGAGAAAAAAGAGGTAGAGCCACGTTAGGTAGAATAAAATAAGATGATGATATTTTTGTTTAAATAGTAAGGTTTTAGAGTATGAAAAAATTACAACTTAACCTTTATTAATGTGGAGCGGGGAGGGGTGGGGCGGGTATGGGGCGGGGTGGGTCTAAAAAGTGTAAACCCATCCCCATCCCGCCCCGTGGTATGGGTCAAAAATCTCACCCCATCCCTGCCCCATCACATTTGCGGAGCGGGGGAAACCCGCACGGGGCGAAGCGGGGAGGGGCGGGTCAAGCGGGGCGGGGTAAAATTGCCATCCCTATTTATCACCAACTATACTATGCTACTGTAGTTTACTCCTATATGTACAAAATACAAGTAACAGATACAACCACTGATATGCTCAACCTATCTATTACTTAACAAAGGGAAGCAAACGAAGCACGTTCACAAATATCTGCAGAAAAACATGGAGTGCATGATAGAGACAAGTCAAGTATATATTGTTTGTGAAACACACACACACACAAAAAAAGTTTATTTTGTTTGCATGTATATTCTGCAGGTAACATGCGCACGTACGTATATTCATCAATGGTCGGGAGAAAGACAAACTCTAAAAAAAACAAACGCAAGGAATTTATGAATGTAATCCATAGCTCCAAAGATTACTTCAGGCCGATCGACACACTAATTAGTCTAAGAAAAAAGTGTGACGAGATAACAAAATATACATGATAGTCAGTAAGGCAATTACTCTCAATATTATAAATTGGAAGTAAATTATTGACATGCATGGTTCATGGTTGATCGTCTGACTTCAAAGGAGGTGAAAAAGAACAAAAAAATTTATATCCACAATAATTTCATAACAAATTATAAGTGTAGGTTGTTATTGATTGTTTCTAATAGGCAAAAAAATAATTTTAGTAATGAGTTCAAATTAGAACTTATAATAACTTAATACCTATAATTTATTGTAAAAGTATGTGAAAATATTATAAATATAACCCTTTCTCGAAAAGAAATGATAATGAAATCTTATCCTTTTTTAAGTGCTGCGTAGAAGGATTCTTTTTTACACATTATTAAATGAGTACCTGAATCTAATTAATGAGATTTATCCTCGTAAAGTCGTACTAGTGGCTTTCCTGCAAAGAATTGTGTTATTTTCTTGTTTAAGCTAGGGATGATGATTTGTATGTTGGTGGTGTTTGTGTCATATAAAAATAGGAGAGTATTAGTTCCAAGGAGTTGGCTTTGTTCTTAAGGATTTATAATATTCATGAAATCTTGGATTCGAGATCTTTTACAAGTATCTTAGAGTCACTTTTAAAGGATCCCTTCTTGAAACCCCTCAATCACAGCATAATTTCCTCATTAAGCAAGTTGACACAACATGGCTAAAGACGAAACTAGTATTTTAGTTGGCACAAACATGAACCAACGGAAATTTTTATGAAAATCTAAATTAGCACCAATTTGGTATTAACAAAATTTCAACAAAAGAAAACATACAATACAATTGTTTTTAATCATTTGCAATTTTTAAAAAAAATAAAAAAGTCAAATATTTTAGTTATTTTTTTATAATCTACAAATCAAATAAAAATTATATATATTCTCTATAATCTATTTATATATGCAAAGAAACTAAATGTTGTTACCAAGTTAAAAAAAGAGTGATGCTTGGATCATAATTTTTACTACAACTTTTACACAACTTGCTTACGTGGCAAGTCGTGAGTGGTCACCAATTAACCACTCAGTGGCAAAGCCAAGAATTTATCTTTGAGGAAGTCATATATCAATTTTTTTTTTTTATGTGTATGAAATCTAAAATAGTAATGTATAATACTTTATAACTCAATATGTGCTATAAACAACAACTAAATACATTTTTTTTTAAGTTCTAAATACATGCTAATATATTAGTATATACTGTATATTTTAATCAAACTAATTAAGTACATTTATAAGTTATAATGCCATACGACATATAATATATTGATTATTATTATAAGGAAAATAAAAAAGGAAGCAAATGAAAAGTAAAGTAAAGAAATAAAAAGAAAGCAAATGAAAAGTGTTGGAGCATTTTAATATTATATAATTAAAATTGATTTATACTACAACGTAAATGTAAAAATGTGGGAGTTAATATGAAAGATGAGTAGTTAGTGAAAATGTTTAATTCCATATTGAAAAGGAGAAAGATTATTTTATTCCTTTTAATTGTGGTAATTAATGAGCTAATATGTATTGATTCAGATATTGAATTGGATATGTGTGCAAGGGGAGGTGAGGGGAGGAGGTGTCAATTCTTTAGAACCTCTTTATCTCATCCATTAATTGTGTAACTCTAGCCCATCAGATTAACATCCAGCAATTCATTTTGTAACACCCACCACATCAAAATAATGGACCTAATTAATCAAATTAATTTAGGTAATAAATTCATGAAGTCCATTGAGCCTATAAATAGACTCATTCAGACTCATTCCAATATACACCAAAAAATCCATCAATTGCAAGTATTCTTATACACTAAAAAATAGAGAGGTTTTGGTTAAAAAATGGTGTTCTCTTTAGTGGAGTTTTAGGCTTGAACACTTTGTGCAGAAGTTATACAGTTCTAGCCATATGACATTTGTTGGGCTGTTGTATCTCGGGGGAGACAAGTCAAAGAGGTCTGCACCGGTTACAATACTTAACTAACCAAGAGCTTGAATCTCTTTAAAGAGAGTGAGTGCTACGCCTCAGTCCGAATAGTATTGTGTAGTATTTTTTTCTCTTCAAATTAATAATATTTAGAAGTATTATTTAGTTTTTCTTTGAATTATTTCCATTATGATTGTGTTTACACTAACAAAAAGTAAAGTAACACAAAAGCATTGTACAAGGTTGAGGGGCCTACGAAAGCTTTAAGTTTGTCTTTCACTCTTTCTTGTCTAGTCTAGTCACACAAAGCTTTTACTTTAATATTGTAAACACAAAACCGTGGCAAAAGTGAGAAAATGAAAGAATTGAACAAAAAGAAAAGAAAAAAAGAAGGCATTTGCCAACAGAGAGAGAGAGAGAGAGAGAGAGAGAGAGAGAGAGAGAGAGAGAGAGAGAGAGAGAGAGAGAGAGAGAGAGAGAGAGAGAGAGAGAGAGAGAGAGAGAGCATTGTGAGCAAAATTTTCTGCAATTGTGTAGGGGACTTGGTGGTGCAGCGAATAAACAAAACTGTTGACCTTTCAATTTTTCTACTATTGTGGTACAAGTAAGCACTAGATGTGTTGGATGAAAATTAAAATTTTTTCCCCTTTTATTTGTTGAGGTAATAGTTAAAATATCTATTTGTTTATTTTAAAGATGCTAAATGTTTAATTATTGTAATTTTTTTACATATATATATATATATATATTTATGAATTGTATTCTATTTTACAATATTTTTACCAAATGTTGATATGGTCAACCTCTTATTGGTTTTCATTTAAACCCACCATTAATATCACATTTTTATTTACCAATAATCACTTACCATATCAGCAGTTTGTAATATTTATTATATGGTTTGTATCTCTAATATTATTCTTCTATTTAAATGAAAATTGTATTTATTTTTAGACTTTTGTATATATATATATGTGTGTGTGTGTGTGTGTGTGTGCGCGCGCGCACGTATACTATCGGGTATGGGGGGCCAAAATGATAAGATTCTTATAAAAATTTTCAAATCATTTAGGATATTCCAAAAATAAAAAAATTCCTTAATTTTTTTAAAAAATTTGGGGGGGGGGGGGGGGAGCCAAGGCCCTTCTCGGTCCTATTGATGATCTGCCACTGCTACCACTCACAATTTGCCACATGAGTAAATTGTGGTTTTAACATTTTCTTTTATAAAATGAATTAAAAAAACGCATAAACAAGTCATTTATTTGTACTTTCCCAAAAAAGAAAAAGAGAAAAAGAAGTAATTTTTGTGTAGCCAAATAACATCACAATTGAGGACAGCATCCAAATCTCAAAGTACCAAACTTTTAAAGCTAAAAAAAGTTAGCTATACATTTATTTTTCTAATTAAAAAAAAAGCTCAATAAGTAACCACCATTTTTTTTAATGTTCGCAAAAGTAAAAAATAACATACACCAGAGATGCAGACAAGTTCTCATTATACATAAACGTAGAGATAAACGTTAGCCAAGAAATTCTTTTGATGCGTTAATTGCATAAAATTTTTTAATTTTTGAAGGCGTCAAAGTATAGTTATTGTGGGCCCAAAATTTAAACTATTTAAAAATTTACGGTGATTACTCAGCTTTTCTATAATTAGTTATCTATTAATTAGTTACATCATTGATTGAAAACCTCAATGTGCCGGTGGTCTTTGGTCCGTACTGAATCGACAGCATTTCTTGAGATAGTTAGAGCACTCACAGCAGTGGTGTTATATTGGTATATTAATATTTTTTAACTCTTCAAATATCAAAAAGCATGATCTAGCAGTGGAGTTAAATCTATTTTTTTTAGCTCCATTGCTACAGTGCACATCTATCTATAGATGTGCACTGTTCATGAGAGCTAAACAAAAAAAAAAATTATTTTATTGTGGTTGGTGTTGTGAATGTTTTTTAGGTAATGGGATATATTATTTTATTATGAAAAATATATTATTTTATTGTGATATTTATATTATTTTATTGTGTTGAAAGCTAAAATAGATCCACTGCTGCAGCATGTGTGTAGATAAAAATAAATAAAGTAACTTTTAGTGGAGCTAAAAAGCTAAATTTTTAGCTCACATTTGATACAACAAGTAAGATTAAGTTTTAATTAGATAAATAGTGTGTCTGAATACCGCTTATTTTGCTGAAAAATAAAAATTTATTATTGAAAATATTGTAGAAAAATAATTTTTAAACCATAAAACCATATTGCTACGTTTGTTGAGGGTTGGCTGGTCCATGAATAGTGCCATAAAACTAGTCAAAAAAACGCAAAACACGCGTTCATCCTTGGGCGAATGCACACAAAGGGAGTGTTTCTTTCGTTTAATGGAATTTACATTTTTCTTGGATAAATTTCATTAATATATTATGAGATTTGAACTAATGCCAATCAAGTTCAATATTTTTCAAGACTAACTAATTTGATTTTTAAAGTCAATTTAATCCTTAAGACAGTTGAAAAAAATGACTAACATGCTTAAATAACTGTATTTAGGAACCAAGTTCACTTTAGGGACCAAATTAGTTAGTTTTGAAATATCTTATACCTGATTCGTATTAGTCCAAATCTCAAAATATGTTAGTGAAATTTGTCATTTTATTTTTGTTTGAGATGAGGCACCATAGGTGTGGTTTAGCAGTTCATTTTCATTTTTTTAATCTATTTTTTTGTACATTTTTTAATCTATTGAGCAATTTAATCACTGAGAGGGAGTTAGATACTTAATTAGGTGTGAGTTTTGGAAATCTAAAATTTAAAATTCAATTGGACTTATTATAAAAATTAAACAAATTAGTTGCTAACCCGTGTGATGCATGAGATAATTTAAAGCAAGTTTTTGATAATTTTTTTTGTTGAAAGTAAGTAATTAACTTACTGAAAGAAATAAGTTTTTGTTGACATTTTTCCTTTAGAATAATTTTCATAACGTAGAAGAGTAGGTGTTTATTCGCTTGCACATTTCTTGTAGGAACACGTTGTGGCATATCTGTCACTAATTTAGCCACCCTCAAGTATTATATATAGCACCTTTTCATCTATCGTCAATTGTTTTATCATTGAGCCAGCCAACACTGACTCCAATATATAATGAAACTAATAGTAACCAACTGTAAAAAAAAAAAGAAAAAAAAAAAAAAATTCAGCAGTGTATGTTGTTTTCTTAGCACAAACATATATAGCCAACAAATTAATTCATTTGAGATTCTAATTCAAAGTCTCACTTTAGCCACTGCATTCCGTCAATGATCAATAGAATCTTTTTTCTTTGTTTTTTTTTTTAAATCCTACCCAACAGCTATATAAATAAAGATGAATGAATCCCACTAACACAACCAAAAATAACCTATAATTACATATATATAAATTACATTCCCATTTTTTTGACTGACCACACATAGGTCATTATTAAAAAAAAAAAAAAACGCAATGATACAAAGAGAGAGAGAGGGAGAGGGGATGAAACATAAATTTGACATAGACCCAAGAAATTAATATCGAAAAATGAAAGCATACTTAGAAACTTCAAACTTCAAAGAGTCTCTGAAGTATATAGAGCCCCTAAAACAATTGGGGTAAAAAACTATTTTGAGAGCAGAATATATTATTAGATCCCTTCATAAATTAAAATAATAAGCGAAATTAGCCTTTCACAATCATCATTATTATGTTTCTGCAGAAACTAAACATGATAATTATAATAACAAACTACAAAATTTGTACTAAAATTATAAACTTTGACACTTTCAATGACGATAACTATCAAACAGGTAGCAGGAAAAATTAAATTTGAAATCATAATGGAGATTAAATTATAAGCTTACTATTTCAATCAAATTTAATAGAAGATTGGAATAATAATAAAATAAAATAAAATAAAAAAACCAAAAAGTACCTCTCAAAATATGATTTTGAATAAAATTTAGCACCAACTTAACAATAAATTAAGGATAATTAACATATAAAATTTAAATAGTAAAGTCATTTTGTAAACATCATATAGCCAAGTTTCATCCAATTTAATCAAATCCAATGAGACCAACACATATTAGAAAATTCATATAAGGTTAGCACAAAATGTTGCTTAGATAAGCATATCAAAGCACTTTGCAAAATAGAAGTTTTAGCAAAGATGTGAAAAAGAATGGCATACTAAATGGGCAGATAATGTCACCTATTTAGGATTGTTAGGTTGCAGCTAATTTGATCTACAGAACATTGTAGAATATAAAACATTGCAGAATAAAGCTGAAAGAAGCAATCTTTTTAAGCAGAATTTTTTAATGTTACGATGTGCTCATGCTCATTATCTTGAGCATATATTAATCGTTTCCATTAATAAAATACCACAACTTATCAAACAAAAAAGTAATAATTTTTATGTAATTCTTCAGACTATCTTGTGTGTTATGAACAAAAAAGACTGATTGAAATGGTGAAAATTTCAACTGAGTTTCACACTACAAACAATGATGCATGCTTAAAAGCATTGAAACAAACACAATATACACACTCATATTAGACATGCATTGTGCATATTTTGATAGAAGAGTTTTATCAAACAGCTAAACTGCATTCAACTGAGAAGCAAACCTTTTAAAGTTATATAAAATTTAAATAGTCAAGTCATTCTAAAAACATCATATAGCCAAGTTTCAACCAATATAATCAAATCGAATAATACCAATACATATTAGAAATTTCATATAATTCATACACCAAGTTTCAGCTTGTGTGTTTTTTCAAAATAATTGAAAGTCACAAGGTAGAGAAGCAACTAGGAGGGGAATACCAGGGGCAGGGAAACGTGACCAATACCCAATTAGTGGAGAAGATACATGACTGGAGTGGAGATAGATAAGGCTAGCATTTTAGGGTTTGAGAGAGGAGCAGAGTGAAGCGTGACTAAAAGATAAAAGAAAGAAGCAGATGAGAGAGGGGCTGCGTGAGAGACTGAGAGTATTTCTTTTAAAATAAAACGTAAAATAAAAAGAAAAAGAAAATAGTGGTGACGTGGAAAATTGTGGGAGCTTCAAAGGCTTCGGTTATATATATATATATATACACAATAAATACTATTTTTAAAAAAGAAATCTTTGGGGCCCCTTCCTAAAATGGCTTCGTTGCTAGACATAATCTACATAGGGCTTAGTAAGTAAGGGCTTGTTTGGATCACCATGATTTTAAGTGATATTACTCAATTTTCATCACTGAGTTTCCGAAATGCGTGGGTCCCATCGAAAAAATCTTATTTGGCTTGGTTTTAAGTGATGTTTCCATCACTCAAAACTCAAAATTTTGAGTGATAGATGATGGAAACTGAAAACAGAATTTTGGTGTTTTCAGTTTCTGAAATATGAGTTATGGTGGAAAAATGTGAGTTATGTGACCAAACAAGAATTTTGGAGTTTTTGAGATAAAGTGAGGTTTGGTTTATGAGTTATGAGTTATGAGTTTTGAGTTTGAGTTATGAATTATAAGTATTGAGTTATGAAAACTGAGTTATGGTCAAATTAACCAAACGATCCTTAAGTCACCTTATGTGTTGGATCAAGGAAGTCAGTACTGTACCGGAGGCTATATCAGTTTGGCCACCGGTACGATATATTTCGGATACTAGTCAATATCAGCGCACCGTTTCGGGTTTAAAGCTATTTTATATATTTAATACACACACACACACACACACACACACAAAATCTCTATTTACCATAAAATATTACCTCAAAAATCCCTGTTTACCATAAAACATTACTTCAATTGTTCATTGCATACAAAAAAAAAAAAACACAACAAAAAACAAAAAACTTAATTGTTCACTGTATACAAAGAAAACAAATAATATCAGCAGTGTTTAGGGTGTGGCTTGGGTAGTGTTTAGGGTTAGATTAGAACTTGAAATTACCATCCTGCCCTTTAAAAAACTGCCACAATTACCAAAAAAAAAAAAAGCATTTTGTACGGCCGGTACGGCCGAAATTCGCCAATATGGCTGGTACGCGGCCGGTACAACAGGTATTTTTTTCGGTACAAAATAGGAGTGTACCTATACCGATGCACTGACCGGTATGGTATGTACCGGCCGGAACGGTACGTTATCAGTAACACTAGTTGGATATATGCACGATCCATTTCAATTTGTTTATTAAACAATTGCATATTTTGTGTTAATAAAGACATGACTCATTTAAACTTGTTA
Source organism: Castanopsis chinensis (assembly GCA_032878915.1). NCBI lineage: Eukaryota > Viridiplantae > Streptophyta > Magnoliopsida > Fagales > Fagaceae > Castanopsis > Castanopsis chinensis. Next base: position 18,988,424 of record JAVQMG010000122.1, read on the forward strand.
TAAAAAAATATAAAAAAAAATGATTAAATAGTTTTATATCTTATAAGCACATAAAAATTTAAAATAATTTTTTATATTATAAATAATTAAATTTATAATAATTACAGCTTCATACACATATATACTTAGATTAGGTTAGAGTAAAAATTCTATCTTATGTCAAAAAAAAAATTATAGTAATTTAATACATATAAATTCAATATATATTCTATTTCATAATTTGTCAATTAAAATACAAAAAAGCACATGCTATAAAATTAAGATTCCACTCACATAATAGTAGGTTTCATTACTTCATTCATATAATATGAGAGAATACACATTTATCGTAATTTTGTAATATTCTATAATACCCAAAAAACGCGTACACACACCCTCTTTATCTTTGCATGGACTTTTTTTGGGCTGCTCTTGATAATCCACTCAAAGCACGAAACTTGGTAGACTTATAGGCGTTAACCCTCACCGAGTATTTGCCAAATGCAAATAAATTGGTATTTGTATTATGTACATAGTTATCCAAAATTATTTTAAGCATTATCAGTATTTTAAAATTATTTTCATGGATATATCTCCCATTTCCCATATTTTGTTCTACATCTATTTCATGATAACTCTTCCATTCCTATTCATTTATTTCTTCATCTGTTACTTCTTCACCATCTTCCATTAACTTTATATTTTCTTTTGGTATGTCTATGAATGGTAGGCTGAGCCTCCTTCTTAACCTATCTGTTTATTATTCTGTGATTATTTGTTCAGATTAACCTTTGCATTCTAGTTATCTACTTCTTCTTGTTTCTGTGTTTAGGCTAAAAGTTTGTTGCAGATGTATACTACTAAGACATGTAAGACCGTTTCTGTGCGGTTAGTTCTATAAGTCCCAGTATCTTCCTGGTTTAGTTTGGTCAGCCCGTGTGAGCCAAGGGATATGCGTTTAGGGGGTCCCCATTGTCATGGTCTATAAAAAAGGTCTTCAAGACAGATTACCATGTCAAGACTATAGAACAAGTTTATGGTATAAACAAGGAGTACGAGACGTGCTACTTGTTAACCCCATCCACTATACTAACCTATAGGAAGAAAGGTCATAACTTCCTACACATAGGTTTAGTCCAAGTAGGAGTTAAAACTCTCATTAGAAAAGGGTTGAACAACTCAATCTTTATGGCACTCAAAGACACTCGTCATATCAGGTTTAATGACAGCCTCTTAGGAATCATAGAAACCAGTCTTAGCAACGGACCAGTTCATTTTAACTGTTTCCCTGACTTTACTATCCACATCCATAATGAAAATGTCATCAAAGCCCTCACCCTCAATATCAAGTTCCATGGAACCCTCATGACGCAGGAAACTAGCCAAATAGCCTTGATATATAAAGTTTACTACAAGTGCATGTGGACAAATTTAAATATTCAAGCACTTGACAAGAGGAAAAAGGGTGAAACAACCCTCATCCAAACTACTGACCGTAGAGCCAAGAGAGCCAAGATTGAGGTCCCTAGAACCTTTCAGTGGTCAGAAGTTACCTTTCCCACACACTAGACTCTAGAAAATGAGAACCATCCTCTATAGATCCAAAACCTAGCCCAAAATCCAGATCTAGATTTTGTCCAACAACTAGCTGAAGGCACGGTTAGGCTAAGTTTTAATAGATCTAAACTTAGCACCCCTTTGGACTATGAGTGCAGAATGCCCTTAGAAGATCCAAGGTTTAGATCCCCAATAGATCTACACTAGCACCAACCCATCAGGCGGTCCCCTATCCTTCTTAGTGATAGACCTGCTTTTCAGTGTAGCTCAACCAGACCTTTAGCACCATTCCCAAAGTCTAGAAGAGATCCAGGTCCAGAACTCCAAGGAGTCAAAACCAGGTCCTAGCTTAGCACACCATGCTATACAGCCAGACAAGAAATAGTTGTCAATCAGGAAGAAGACAACCAGGAGCAATCCCCTTCATCCCCATATGGGACTGATATAGAACAACCATTTCAGCAAACACCCCAGTATCCTCCCATAGATCACCAGCTCATGGTAATCAGGAAACCATTCACTCCTGATCTAGTAGCCTTAGGCAAGGAATTTGACTCTGAAGAAAATAGGCTCAAAAGAGAAGCCTATAGAGCCAATCACACTAGAGAGCAGAAGGTAGAAGTATTGAATGCATGGGAAACATTCATGAAAGAGATATCCAACAATGTCCCTTTCTTTGAATACTTCAAAAACCATTTTGAATGGCACAAAAAATCTTGTATCATCACCAAAGCTTGGACCAAAGAAACCAAGGAAGTTGTCCGGTCTAGTCATCCACCCCTAGAAGCCATAACCTTTAAGCACTGTGGAAGTGATGTAGTTTCCTCACCTTTCAAGTTTCCTACCAGTGAAGAGAAACCAGTAAAGAAAGTGATAGAGTAAAACAACTACACTAACTAATGTCTAGATGTTATAGGTAAACAGCTTGATAGGATAGAAGATAGGATCGAAAATAAGGTTATCCTCTAGCCAGGAAACCCTAGCAAACCTATCCAAGCCCTAGAAAAGCCTCTAGTCAAGCTACCCACAGCCAGGCATACAAGCCTTAGACCTAAGGACAAAATAGCCTTAGAAATAGTCACCCAAAAGCTAGAAGAAATAGTGAAGAAGGAATCAGCCACTCCTTCACTAGTATCAACTAGTAAGAGTCCCCAACTTCAGGTATTAGACAACAAACCTAAGGATATGACAACCTCAGAGATTGTTACCTAGAAGCTTAAGGAGCTTGTGAAGTAGAAACCAGCCACCCCTTCGCCTAAGAAAACCTCCTAGCTTAAGGTCTTAAAAATCCACACAGCCTCTAGCAGTTATAGCAGAACCTCCTCTGATAATGAAAAAGAGATAGAACCTCTAGAAGCCAAATGGAAAAGACTAAAACTCAAAAGACTGGAGAATCACGACAAGGGAATCAAAAGATTAAGAATTGCCTCCAAAGCTTGTAGGAAGCAGAAACTCAAGGATGGTAATTCCATTCCACAAGCATCTAGAAAATGCTCTAAATGTGGAAAAAGATGACATTTTAGAAAAGAATGTACAACCAAGGCCAGGTCCCTTACCGATACCCTTGGTAATAACCAAGCCTTAAAGGAAACTAGCAAACCTGAACTAGGGATCTAACAGCATAAAATAGAAAAGAACTACAATGGGTTCACCAGCTCAAAGAAGGAAGTTACAATCAACGACCTTCAAAAGGAAGCCAAAGAAACAAAATCAGAAATTAGGACTCTTAAGCATGAATTAACCATTCTTAGGACCAATCCCAACCAAAGAGTCCAATAGTTGGAAAATACTTCTCATCAAACCAATGAGGAAGGTCCCTCATTTCAGAACCCTTCTGATGAAGAAGTTGATGAAACAGTTAACCCTACAGCTGACATGGACCAAGAACCATCCAATGAGAAGTTCTTAGTGTCGTCAATAGGATTAGCTTCCAAAAATGGCATTCCAAAGTCAGGATTGTCATCAGCAAAGATTTTGAATTTGAGGTTGTAGCCTTGATAGACTCAGGAGCCGATCTCAACTGCATCCAAGAAGAAATCATTCCCTCTAAGTATTTCAAAAGACCAGGGAAAGATTGACATCCACAAGTGGTGAAAAAATGCAGATTAAGTTCAAACTCCTAAAAGCCCATGTTTGTCAAGATAACATATGTTTCAAGACAATATTTGTCCTTGTCAAAAACATGATAGGCAGGGTAATCCTTGGAAACCCTTTCATGTGTTCTTTATACCCTTTCACGGTAGATAGTGAAGGTCTCACTACCCATTCATTTGGCCAGAAAGTCAAGTTTAAGTTTCTTTGAGGCCCCGAATCTAGAGACATAAGCACCCTCCAAGGCGTCATCTCTACTTCCAAAACCATGAATTTGATTAGTGCCAAGACCTAGCATCTTAAGCACTTACAGGAAGTGTTGAGATACAAGAAAGTTGAGATACAACTGACTTGTAAAAATATCCAAGAAAAGATTAGAAAGTTTGAAGAAAAACTTAAGCAGGAAGTCTACTCTGATCTACCCACAGCTTTTTGGCATAGAAAAAGGCACGAGGTGGCCCTCCCTTATGTCAAAGGTTTTGATGAAAAGGACATCCCTACCAAAGCTCGACCTATCCAAATGAACCAGGAACTCATGGATACTTGTAGAGCTGAAATAGAAGATCTCCTTAAGAAAGGAATCATCAGGAAGTCTAGATCACCATGGTCTTGCCCAACCATCTATGTCCAGAAAAACACTGAGTTAGAAAGAGGTGTCCCTAGATTAGTTATCAATTACAAGCCCCTTAACAAAGTCTTAGAATGGATACAATATCCAATTCTCAACAAAAAAGACTTAGTCAATAGGCTTAGTAAGGCAATGGTTTTCAGCAAGTTTGACATGAAGAGTGGGTTTTAGTAGATACAAATCAGAGAGTCTGATAGGTATAAGACAGCCTTTACCACACCCTTTGGACATTACGAATAGAATGTAATGCCCTTTGGTCTAAAAAATGCACCCTCTGAATTCCAAAACATCATGAATGAGATTTTTAATCCATTCTCCAGCCATGCAATTGTGTACATCGATGATGTACTCATCTTTTCCTAATCTCTGGATCAACATCAGAAACACCTAAGGCCTCGCTTGGGACATTCTTCCCTTCTCTTGTTTGGGAGTTTTAATGGAGGGAATGGAAAGTCATTCCCTCTAGGAGGGAACACCCATTCCTCTCTATTCCCTTACCATCCCCCCGAAATTGAGAGGAATGAGAGGGAATGGAATTAGATTTAATGAATTTTTTTATTAAAACTCCCAAAATACCCCTATTTATTCAACCATTTATTTTAAAACAAAGGTCTAATAGTAATATTGCAATAAAATGATTCCATTCCATTCCCTCCATGTTACTCCCAAACAAGATTACTTACATTCCATTCATTTTCATTCTTTTCCATTCTTTTATTTTAAAACATCCAATCAAGGTTACTTAATTCCATTCCGTTCCATTCTTTTCCCTTACTTAAATTTATTCCATTCCATTCCATTCTTTTCTATTCCCTTATGATCATTCCATTCCATTCTATTCACTTCCTTTATGAACTCCCAAGCGGAGCCTAAGAGCATTTCTCAATACCATCAAGCTCAATGGTCTAGTTGTTTCAGCCCCAAAGATTAGACTTTTCCAAACCAAAGTTCATTTCTCAGGTTTTGATATTCACCATGGAGTTATCAAACCCATAGATAGAGCTATCCAGTTTGCAGATAAGTTTCCAGATGAAATCCTAGAAAAAACCTAGCTTCAGAGATTTCTAGGGTCTCTCAATTACATTTCCGATTTCTATCAAAATCTAGGCAACAATGCAAACCCTTCTTTGATAGACTTCGCACAAACCTACCCCCTTGGACTCCAAATTACACAGCTGTTGTCCAGGAAATAAAAAAAATATGTCAAGACACTCCCTTGTCTAGGAATTCCCTCAGCCAATTCCTACAAGATTGTCCAGACAGATGCCTCTAATATAGGTTATGGTGGCATTCTCCTCCAGCGTGTCAGTCCCAATTCTCCTGAACAGATAGTCTATTTTCATTCTAGATTATGGACTCCCACTCAGCTTAATTATAGTACTATTTAAAAAGAAATATTATCTATAGTACTATGCATCTCAAAATTTCAAAGTGATCTTTTGAATCAAAAAATTTTAATTTGGATTGATTATAAATTTGTAAAACATGTTTTGGAAAAAGATGTTCAGAACATTGCATCAAAACAGATTTTTGCACGATGCAAGCCATCCTTTTAGTTTTTTACTTTGATTTAGAGTTCATTTAAGGAAGCTAGAACAGCATCCCTGATTTTCTAACCAGTGAATTTTTGCAGAATCACAACCAACATGTCTGGGAAGAAACCCGTACAACCCTAACCCCCAAAAATGTCTAAACAGTAGACCTCTAGTGTTACTAATCAGGCAAAGAACCCTGGCAAACTTGTACCAATCATCCCTAATCAATTAGTACCATTCTCCCCTAGTCAGGCAAAGAACCCTAGCCAACATTCACCAGCCTCTCCTTCAATTGTTGCTAATCGTTATTTGGTTTTTACAATCCTTAAGCCAAATTATGAAAGGCCACATTGTGGCCAACCCAGCTATAGCTTAGCCTTAGCCGCCTCAGGATCTAGAACCATTAACCCCTACACTATAGAAGAACCTTTTGGCCCCATCCAAACCCAAAAGCCTTCCTTCTACCATCAAAGAAAGAAAGATCTTCTTATGTTAAGAAATCTTTCACCCATCATGTCTCTTATATAGAATCCCATCTAGTTCATATAACAGAACCCCTTGCTCTTGCCATGGAAGTTTTGCCGCAAGGCTAGCATTTCTTACCAAAGCACCCAGAGAAAAATATCAAGTTCTAGAGGAGCATCCTCATCTAGGAAAAGTCTGCTCAAATAGAAAACATCCTGAACAAAGGGGACCCTTCAGTGGTCCTGTATCATAAGTTCATCATCACAGGTTTTGTCAGTTGCAAGGATTGGGGAGAACACCCTTCTTTGTTAAAAACCCTCAAGAACTGCAAATCTCTCACAGGTTCAGAACTCCATTATAGTTATTACGATTATATGGATGCCTTTGAGAAAGTTCTATTTTACCAGAACAAGAGCTATGACCATTTATGGTTCTTAATGTTTAGCAAAAATTTTTGTGGGCAGATTTTCTCACAGTTTCTCAAGTGGTGGGAGATGTTTGGTTCAATCCCACAAATTTTCCCAGAACCCTTGTAGGAGGCCTAAGGTACTTTGATTCGAGATACAAAACCTTGAGCCATCGCTCCCAGTTTCCAGTAATCCCGCTCTTTACAACTAGGTACAGGATCCATTGGATTAGCAAATGGGATTATAAAATAAATACCAATCTCCTGGACAAGGAATTTTCGGTAAAATGGTGGGACAACCTTAGATTTGAGCAAATCATTAGCCAGGTCTATAAGGAATTCCCTCCTTATGTCCCGCAACCCATTGCTCATAGAACAAGATCCCAGTCTAGCCTAGACTCTGTCCAAGTAGCCGAAAAATCTAGCAAAGAGCTTAAAGATCTTGCCCAGCAGTTGATTCTCTGGTCAGAACAGCTAGAGTCAGAAGAAAAAGTTTCTCCTGCCTCTTCAGAAGCTTCGGTGAATCGCAATCCAATTGACCCCTACTAGGATTCACAAGATCCATACAGTGGTTATAATTTGGATAGTGATTAAATTATTCTGACTAGTACCAGCTACTACTCAAGATAAGATTCCAAGCCGGTTACTATTCAAGAAAATAGCATCAGCCACTGTTTGAACAGTACCCGCACTCAGCAGATCCCTAGACAGGTTACTATTCATCCACAATATCGTCATTGTAGATCAACAGTACCCCGAAAAAGTAGGGAGACAAGACACTATTCATGAACGGTAACAGCTACTATTCATGAACGATACCAGACACATCATCCAGAAGTTACTGTTTGCTTTCGGTGGAAAAGATTTTCACCTTCAATAAAAGCATTTCACCTTCCAAATTTTCAGCAATTAGCAGAAGACTCCAAGGCTCCCTTCAGCTATATGAGGTAGTCAGGACTCCATTCTGAAGCAGGTCCAATTCTAGGAAGAGTTCCAGAATACCTCAGAGGCCTAATTCTAGGAAGAACTCTAGAATACTTCAGAAGCCTCTCAACTTTGCCTTCTCTTTTCAACCCTTAGCATTGTAATAGATGGCAACCCCAGCTTACATTTGTAATACCCCAGCCGGTTTTTACTTTTGTAACTAGATGGCCTCAGCCGGCCTTTTATCTTGTAATCATATGGCCCCAGCCGGCCTCTCCCTTTACCTGTTACTTACCCCCCCTTTTGTACCCTAGGGCCTTCTGTAGGGGTTCTGGGAAAATTTGTGGGATTGAACCAAACATCTCCCACCACTTAAGAAACCATGAGGGAATCTGCCCACAGAAATCTTTGCTAAACATTAAGAACCATGAATGGTCATAGCTCTTGTTCCAGTAAAATAGAACTTTCTCAATGGCATCCATATAATCGTAATAACTATAATGGAGTTTTGAACTTGTGAGAGATTTGCAGTCCTTGCTAGATTTTTCGGCTACTTCGTTGGAGTCTAGGCTAGATTGTGATCTTGTTCAATGAGCAATGGGTTACAGGACATAAGGAGGGAATTCCAAATAGACCTGGCTAATGATCTGCTCAAATTTAAGGCTGTCCCACCATTTTACTGAAAAATTACCTATCCAGGAAATTGGTATTGATTTTATAATCCCATTTGCTAATCCAATGGATCCTGTACCTGGTTGTAAAGAGCAGGATTACTAGAAACTGGGAGTGATGGCGTTTCTTTGGTCCAAGCTTTGGTGATGACACAAGATTTTTTGTGCCATTCAAAATGGTTTTCAAAGTATTCAAAGAAAGGGACATTGCTGGATATCTCTTTCATGAATGTTTCCCATGCATTCAATACTTCTACCTTCTGCTATCTGGTATGATTGGCTCTATAGGCTTCTCTTTTGAGTCTGTTTTCTTCAGAGTCAAATTTCTTGCCTAAGGCTACTAGATCATGAGTGAATGGTTTCTTGATTACCATGAGCTGGTGATCTATGGGAGGATACTGGGGTGTTTGTTGAAATGGTTGTTCCGCATCAGTCATAAATAGGGATGGAGGGGAGGGGATTGCTTTTGGTTGTCTTCTTCCTGATCGACAACTGATTATAGACTATATATATATATATATATATATATATATATAGAAATGCACATCTCTCTCTCTCTCTCTCTCTCTCTCTCTCTCTCTCTCTCTCTCTCTCTCTCTCTCTCTCTCTCTCTCTCTCTCTCATAACCAACTATAGAGGAGGAAACCCTAGCCTCCAACTTAATCTTGGAGCTATAACTTGTTGGCTGGTTGCATGCACACACACTCATAACTAACCATAGAGGACAAAACCCTAGCCTCCAACTCAGATATGTAGCTACAAATTACTAAGTGGGAGTAATTGCAACCAAAATTTGGGAAAAAAAAAATGTATGATATGAATTTTTAAAAAAAAAAAATAATTCAATGGTTACAACGAGAGTAGATGAATTAAGGCTTTAAATGTCTTTATTGAAAATATCAAGAGATGGCAACTAAGTTACAAAGCTCTTAGCATGATTTACCCCCAAAAAAAAGCTCTTAGCATGAAAATGCGCTTTTTAGATAGGATCTCAAAAACAACAACAACAACAACAATAATAATAATAATAACTAGTCGCTAAAATAATTTTATAAAATCTTAAATTGATTAAAAAACTACACCGTTACATGTTTTACTTTTGTATTACTTCAATTTGTATTACAGTTTGATGAAGAAGTTATTGCTTGAACGTATAATGACTTACAAAAAAATTGTCAAATAATTTCAAATACTGCAAAAAATAACTTAAAAATTCAGATATTAAAACTTTTGAAAGACAAAAAATATTAAAGAATTAAATGATTCATGGCTTAAAAATTATTGAAAACAAAACAAAATATAAATGACAAAAAAATGGAAAAATATAAGAAAAAGATTGGGTTACATTCAAAAGAATAATCCATGACTATAAGTTTACATCCTATCATAAAAGATCACATTAGTGAAGTAGAGAGATGATAATAATAATAATAATAATAATAATAATAATAATAATAATATCAACATTTGAGTTTGAGTTTAAGTTGGACTTGTTAGAGAGATGGAGTTTCACTCCTTGCTAAATTTGGATTAAACATAAATAATTTTGTTTAAAAAAAATGATGAGTTTGAGTTTAGGTTGTACTTGTTAGAGAGATAGAGTTACACTCATTGTTAAGTTTGGATTAAACAAAAATAATTTTATTTAAATAAAATGATAATTTTGTTTAAATATTGTACCAAGGTGGAAAATTGTGAGAGGTTCAGAGGTTTTGGTTTTATAATAATAATAATAATAATAATAATAATTTATTTTTCTTAAAAATGGTCTCAAAAATGAAAGATTATTACCATCCAAACCTTTCACCCTTCCCCTCTCTCCCACCATGGAGTTATGAAAGTGAGGAACAACAAAATAAGAGCTAGAAAGAGGGGAAAATGATGAGGAAGAAGAAAAAACTATGGAGGTAATAGAAGAGTTCAGTTATAAATTTTTAATATGGATTGCAATTATTTGAGTCTTTGAGAAAACAGATTACATTTTTAGAATACTGGCTTATTAATATTGAATATTATAACAAATTAGGTTCTTTTTATTATTATTTATAGTTCAATTATTTTCAATTTTAAAACTCGTATATTTCAATGAATTGAAATTGATTATTTTGGGATTTTGTTATTTAGTTTCAGTATCATATTCATTGTGCTGACAAGTTAAGTTGAACTATTTATTAGTTATTATAAAATTCACTTTACGCTATTAAGTTTTAAAAAATAAAATTATATATATATATATATATATATATATATATATATATATATATAAAGCCAAAGCTCAGACAAAATTTAATTAGATTTTACAATTAAAGTCTAATTTTGTGTCATATGTTTTAAAACATCTCTTAATTTTAGTGTTAAATGTGATACTACATCATAAATATCCATCTATGTATTTGTTGTATTTACAACAATGCATAAACAATAAAAGAGCCTAGTTAAAAAGTGAAACACTGTTTCATGTCTCACAGATTATGGAAAAAACAAAAAAAAAAAACAAAAAGCTCAAATCTATGGAGAGAAAATTTGACTGCCACCACCACTGGTACCATGATGGCCACCGCCCCTGTTACGCCGGCCTCTGCCTACCCAAATGATGACTTAGTCGTGGTTTGACGTGTCTTTATAGGTTTTATCCTCTAAAAATGTTTGATTCGTTTTTAATTTATTTTATATGTAGTTTGGTTGGATTTGATTGTTTGGTGAGTGAAAAAACAAAAATTTCTAGGTTGCATAGAGTTGAAACCATAAATCCAGAGTCGAGACAGAGATAGAGAGTTTCCCTAGCAAAAGGTCATCAGTATCATTCAATAAAAAAATGGCAGAACCTATTAAATAAACAAATAAATAAAGATGGCAGGAAGCTAGAGAGCTTCGGGAATACACTAATCCTACTAAATCTAAGGTTCTTTTTCCATTCTAGTTTCTCTTTTTTTTTTTTTAGTTGTGTGATTTTTACCAGGAACTATTGCCGTGCGTAACGCATGGGTTTTTTTTTTTTTTGGTAAACAGGAGAAATACATTAAACTAACCGAGCAAACTAACTATTTGAGGATGAATCCTCTCATAATACATGCCTATTTGGTCATAAAACAAAAACATAGAAATGTCCATAGGCGGACTATCAAACACAACAAAATCTTTGAGATTGCTTTACACTTTAGCTTCGCGAAAGCAATGCATTAGCCTCACCTGAGGCACTTGGTTGATAAGCGCCTTGCAATCCATAATAAGAGGGGATTGGTTCAAGTTACTGCAACAGTCACTATTCACCCATGGGTTACAATCTAGTATTCTTAAAACACTGAGATTGCGTTATTCTTTCAAAAACAATCCATTACGTTATACACTTAAAGAGAAAACAAAACAAACATCAACATTGCATCAAGGACATTTGTAATGAGTTGTTGATATAAAATAGGAACCTTTCAATAGGGGGGGTGGGGGTTGAAAAACAATACACACGTGTATATATATATATATATTTATTAATTATTATTTTTTTGTTTCGTCACTACAATTCATCCGTTATAGGGTTCCATGAAAGAATAAATGTAGGATTTGGATATATGCTTAACTATATCGTGGTTCTTATGTATTATGTACTAGCAAGTCCTTAGAGCATGTGGAACTTGTGGTGAAGTTTGAAGGACATGGAAATAAGTCAGAGTAATTCGTTGTTCTTTCCCATTGTGTGCACGGATTAATTCGTATCTTTTGCAAAACGCGTAAGTTTCTTAACCCAAGTTGTTTCATGCTTGACTCAGCAAATAGGATTTTACACATATATCCACTTTTTATTTTTTTCTTTTTGAAATCTCTTTTATACATTTTTTTTTAATCTAGCTATATTACCGAAATGTTGATGTTAAATACAACTGTCACATATGTTAATTTTAATTCAAAAGTAGGATGAATAAAATTAGTGTGCACAAAAGATATACATGGACACACATGTATACAAATAGTATTTGTTTATTGTAATCTTAAGAATGAAATGATCTTTTTAATGGGAATGTTCACGGTTTAAATTTCCCTTTTTCATTCATATATATATATATATATATATATATATGTATGTATATAAATAAAAGAGATAGTAAAATGATAGCATTGAGATAAATAATTAGGTACAATTAGAAATAAAAATGTTATAGAAAGTAGTTTTTTTTTTTTAAGAGAGTTTCAACTTATGTCATTCGCTCCTGATAATAACTCTTTATTATCAGACTAAGACACCAATCAGTTTTTGGTGTAACCGGAGATTAAACCCCAGGTCTCTTATACAACCATTAGAGATTTTACCAGTTGATCTAACTGAGTCCCACGTTATAGAAAGTAGTTCAAATGTAGCATCAATGGGTAAAAGATGCTGATTTATTAGATAATATACACATATTATAGCTAAAAAATATCATCACCCCGGCCCTTCTCTTTTTCATCCATTTTTTTTTTTTTTTTCATTTATCACAAGTATTAGCGGGGATTCATCAGTGTATATAGAAGGTTACATGACAATATCCATTTGATATTGGCACGTGATCCACAAAACCATTATCGTAGATTGTCCATTTCTTGAGGTCCCCCACTTCCATGCAAATTAAGGACTAATCATCACGGGAAATACGAAATACGAACACATGTTGGGTGTAGACAATATAGGATGGTTCGTGGAATATGATGGTGCTTAATTTAGATCTATATATGAATAACATAAGGTATGTCCTGCATGGTTTTTATCACAAGAAACAAAAATCGACCTAGCTCATACTCATACAATATTCCCTTTAAAGTTTAAACGATATAAAAGCATGCACTAGCCCCAATTTAGGATCCTAACAAAAACAGTAATATATGAAATTATGAATAGCTTGTGTTTTATATGTCATTAATTATATAGAGCAGGGCACAATCTAAACATATGAAAATCTTTTCATGATGTTGAGCGACTCCCAACAACTCATTGTTTAGTTTTAATCATTAGATTCCTTCACGAGGACATATAAAAAAAACTTTGGAATTAAAAGTGATCATGATACCCACATCACACATGTTATGCATGGTTTCATTTAAAAAAAAAAACGTTATGTAGGGCATTACATTGGTGAGTATAGTTCAGAAAAGGGTTACTACCAAAAGAAAAAAAAAATTCAGATAAGGCTGCAGCTCAGAATGCAGTAAATATGTTTGATGTGGTCCCATTGCGATCCTAGTTGGATCCATCGGCCAACATGCAATTGCTTTACCGTAAAAGGCACCAACAACGAAGGGGAAGAAAAGAATCAAAAAGCTAGAGAGAGACAATTACACAGTATTGGTGAAAGCAATTTTGGATATTATTATTTAATATATATATATATATATATATATAGCAATCTTCATTTAGGTGAAATAAACTTTTAGCATAAGGTAATTATTAAAAGATGCTTAGATACTAGTGAAATGCTTATGTACAGCTTGAGTGAATAATTATTCAGGTCGCATTTGGCCCAGGAATAGATTATAAAGTCAGCTTATTTTACCATTTAATTTATTTTTGATATTATTTATAGGTCCTATTGTATTTTTTAGTACTATTCATAAGTCACACTGTACTATTTTAGCTAATTTTTACCTTTATTTATAGTATTTTCGGCAATAAATTTTTAGTTTTAGTTAAATAAGTTGTTCCTAGATGGACTTAATATTTTGACAGTACATTAATTTAGTACTTCTTTGACCATTTTACATATTAGTGAACCTCAAACCCATAATTATAAGATTCATCATTCATATAAAAAGAGTGAATATCATATTATTGTATTTTGAGAAGAGCTAATTATATTTTTACAAGATAGAAGCAGTTACAGGATTCAATCTATTTTTACATTTTTAATACATTAAAAAATCTTTGTATATGCCAAGTTTGGGCCCTCTTTTTTTTTTTCCTGCAATTATCCGTTCTTATCAAAATAATTATAATGATTTTTCGCAATTTGCTTGCATGTACAGATGTACTAGGTAGGGGAACATATCATCATTTAATTAACTAGTTAACTTCTCTCCTATGTCCGGACTACTGAATAGTAAGTAACCCTACGGGTTCTCCACACAGCTTGGGCAGGTTGTACCATTCGTGCGTGTAAACCTCTTTGTTTGGCTCCAAAGCAGTACGAATTTCCTCGAAGCAACCTCAATATGGGAAATGATAGAGACATGAGAAATCACAATCTTAAGAAAGATGAAGACACAAGAGGATCTAGCAAGATGACATTGATGGAGAGAACATCAACTCGTAAAGCACTTAACGTGGGGTAATGCAATAGTCTCTACTGTCTATAATATTTTCTTCTCTTTTCTTTTCTTGAGACAAAAGTGTACAAATTAATAATGATTGCAACTACATACAAGCTGTTATTGCATTGTTCGGGATTATGCAATAATTTTTCCTACATATAACACATCCTTAAACCATGCTTTCATGGTAGATTTCAGCCATATTTTTTTCAAAGATGTTAAGAATTCAAAATTAATCACGTGGTCAAGCATTATTTCAATCATTGCCTCCATTATGTGAATGGTCCATAGACTTTAATTGATATCCTTTCTTTCTCAGCACTATTTGTTGATGTGTGTGTTTGAATTTTAAGCCATTAAGGTGTGCGAAATATTCTCGACACTGCATCTTTGGATGCATTATAAAATTGTCGGCAGACTATGGAGAGTAAAAAGCATATTATATTATATTTTTATAACTTGCAACAATGCATGACCATCTTGCAAAATATTGAACCAAACCTTGGTTACTGATTGGCCTAAAAATGTATTTTTTTTTAATGGTTTATATTATGTGTAGCATTTCTCTTTGGGTAAAAATGGGTGGTTGAGTGGGTTGCAAATAGTTCAATTGGTAGGAAATGAGTTATATGTGGAGCCCTCCCCCAAATTATTTTTATAAAAAATGTTAGTATATTAATAGGTACTAATTTTAGCAATTTTGTTATAAAATTACACTTTTCCTCCCTAACAATATCATTGATTTTTTTTTAAGTGTAATGTTATAGCCACAAAATTTTCTACAAAATTTTTTCAAACTGTTGAGGTAACAAATTCTTATTTGTTCATACAGTTATGTTTTTACTTACCAATAACCACTTAACACATCAACAATTTGTAAAAAATTTTTGTAGTTTTAGCATTTTCCACCTTTTAAAAGCCTTGAAAAATTAATAGATTTAAATCTAAAATAAAATATATGAGCTCAAAAAAAAAAAAAAAAAAAACCCAACAACGAAAGTTACCAATAGTAAAGTTAAATGAATTAAGCCCAACTAACCTATTTCACTTAAAACGAACAACCTAGCTCTTTAAAAAGTTTTTTTTTTTTAAATAATTTTTTTCCTTAATCTAGCATTCAAAAAAAAAAAAAAAAATCATTAGTTGCTAAGTAGCAAAGTCGGAGGCTGGGCTACTGCCCTTAACTTTAAGTTCTGGCTCTATCCCTCTCAACTGATAAAGTTTCTGATAGTTGAATAAATTATTTGAGGTTTAATCTCCGTCTACACCAGAAATCAATTGATATCTTGATCTGATAATAAAATATTATCATTAAAAATGGACGTCTTAAATTAAAACTCTTTCTTTAAAAAAAAAAAAAAAAATAGTGGTTGAAGCAGCTAAACAGAGAGCTTTGTCCATGAAGATACATCCAGGGCAACTCACAAAAGTCCAATTTGTCGATATTAGTACTAATAATGTATAACAAAACAAATAAATTGCAAACACAGACCCAATAGATGATAAACATAAAACATGTGAACCAGGATGAGTGATCCCCTGCCCAGTTAAAATGGGCCACTGCCCCATCTGTTCTTTTAAAAAGTAAAAACATGGGAAAGCCAAATGTAAGCCAATTGTTGGGACTTGGGAAAAAGAATCTTCGCTCTTCTAAATCGAATTATTTTACATTTTAAATTAAATATTATAATTTTTAACATTAAATCTAGTATTTATATCATTTAAGCTTTTAATTAAATAATATTAAATTAAAATATAAGAAATAAAATCTTCAACAACAAAAAAATGGGCTCTATACATTGATGGAAGGCTTTACTTTCACTCTTTTTTTTTTCACCTTTCTCTTTTGGGTAAATTATAGATATTATTCTTGTGATATACCTTTAAAATAACGAATTACCTCGTTGTTTAGTTTTTGATAATTATCTCTTTTTGTGGTTTGTTTTATAAGACATGTTCTTGAACTTGAATAAAACTAAAAGACTATATCCTCACATTTTTTATGTTCTTTCTCCTTTAATTCTCATTTGAGTTTGTATTTGTTCACAAGGTATAAGATTTAAAGTGTAATATTATTTTCCTTTCATTCTTTCTCGACAGGTGTTATTAATTTGCACTTGCTACATCATCAAATTCTGTTAAAGTTAGTAGAAGTACCTAATAAGCAAACGGCACGATAGGTGATATCACAAAATAAACTATAAGGTAATTTCATGTTTTAAGGCTGTACCGTAGGAGTAGTATTTGGAACTTGTCATATTCTTTTTAAAATGACAAATTACTTCATATTTTAAGGCGATTTTAATTTTATTTATTTTTTATAATTTGATATTGGAGAAAGAGTTTTTGAACCACAGACCTCTTCATTGAAAAAAAAAATCAATTGAACTATAAAACTCTTAAATAAGGTGATTTGAAATTAAAACTATAAACACTTTCTAAAGTTTTGACTTAAACCTTACAATTTGTTTAAGAGTGTTTCAATTCAAAAAATACATCCATTTATGAAAAAAATTCTTAAATATGTAACATGATACTTGAGTGATTATTTCAGCACACACATTGGATATTATGTTACTTTTAAGCCACACGATGTGAATATATTTTCTTCTTAAAAAAATGTAAATATATTTAGGCGCGTATACCTTTTTAGTTTAAATTGAAATGTTTTAAAAAGTGTAGGGTTTGATTTTAAACATTTAAAAATATTGGATTTAGATTGAAATCATTCCTAAATTATTATTTTTAAAATATAATTTATCTTTTTATTATTAGTATTATTTTTTAATGAAAGGAAGAAAGAGATTGGAACTTTTTTTTTTAAGAGAAGAAAAGATATTGGAACTGGTAATTCCTTTCTTGGAGAGAGTAATAAATTTTTAATTTTTTTTTTAAGTGGCTAGGGTAATCAACTCTCAATTGTTATATCATCACACACTCTTGGTGCTTCACAAATTCAAGTGCTTGTGAGGCGTGGAAGGTAAGACTGGAAATTTAAGTCTCTAGAAAGAAACTTCATACACACATAAATTTAAATTAGGTAAAAACAAAATTTCTATCTTATATAAAAATAAAAAATAAAGACTTCCAATTGTTGCAGGCCCATTTTTTTGGTGTCATTTATGGTGGAGAAATGTGCGTGGTGTTGGTGCGAAAATCCATTCCGTATAGTGATGTTGGGTAACCAGTACTGCTACTGATGTTAACATCCCGGCAGTCCATGCGTGTCTGCATGTCCACGACAAACCATGTATGAATCACCACTATTATCTTTACCGAAACTTTCTACGATTTCATGGTTTTTATTTTATTTTTTTGCCTTTGTCCCTTCTAATTCTAGCCAACAACAACTTGACACAAAAATGAAGAAGGTGGCAGTTTCTGCTTTGCTAGTAGAAGGTGACACTTTGGTTATAGCTGAGGGAGGGAAGAGAAAAGGGAATCAAAGGAAGGAAAGAGAGAGAAAGAAAATAAATAAATAAATGAAGCTGCAGAGAAGAAAATTAATTTTTGTAAGTGTGTTTAAAACCCAGGGAGGCTTGACCTCTTCCCTTTCTCAGTGGATATAGGAAATATAAGAAAGGAAACAATAATTTATCTTAATTTGTTTGGTTTGCAAAGTGAAAGGATAGGAAACATGTACCTTCACCTTTTGTTTAGTTTGAAAAAAAGAAGTTTTGTTATTATTAGCTTTTGATGCCTTTGTATAATAATATGGATATATTTGAGATATTTTTCCCTGTCGGTTCACGTGTGATACTGATACTTGAAGTGACCTGAAACCTTGAAGTTTCTGGCATGTCTCAGTTAAGATGTAGTCGATGGTCATTAATGGAGGCTGTCCAATGACAAACAAATCAAATGCTTTTGGACAAGAATGAACAAAATTGACAACAAATGGGCTTTTGGTGAACAAGATCGATGTGTTTTAACTTTCTAATTGAAGTTTTGAGTGAATTTTTCTAGAGGGGAAAACCGTATCGGACTAATAAAGTCGTGCCCAGTTTGACCACAATTCACGATAATTTTTTATTTATTTTTATTTGCATTTTCGATTTTATGGTTTTTAGGAGTTGGATTGATGACCAGTTTGCCATTAACGTTATCCGACTAAACATATATTTCAGTTTGGTTTTGAAAACAATGATAAATTTTCTCCAAAATTTTTTTTATATATTTTTATTTTTTTTTAATTTCATCAGTCACCATAAAATTTCTATCACCTTCCTTTGTCTATATTTTTTCATGGGGTGATAAGAAGTTGTGTGAGTGTGTGTGTGTGTGTGTGTGTGTGGAGAATAAGGTAATTAATAAGATGAAATCTATATCCAATTTTTTTTTTATGTCTCCATGATATAAATGGATGACCTTCTCCTGGTGTTTTAAATAGAGTCTCATGATTTAAATCATTCATAACGATCGAATATTTTTTTAAACGCTCTTTTAATAATTGATCTAACAATAATTAGAAGTGAAATTACACTTGGATTTACTAACATGGAAGCAATTTAATTTTTTTTTTTTATATCAATTTGTGGCTATTTTCAAAGGAATAAGTTACGTCCACAATAATTTTACATTAAATCATACACAGTAAGTGTTATTATTGATGGATGAAAATGTGATATTAGTGGTGAGTTTAAATCAAAACTAATAACAATATATCATATATGATTTGTTATGAAAATAAGTAGACGTAACATTACTGTTTCCAAAATCAGTATTGAATGTTCTTACTAAAGGTTATGTTTGGCATTGCTTAAAAAGCTAGTTTATTTTACTAATTAACTTATTTTTGTTACTATTTATAGATCTTACTGCACTTTTTTGTACTATTTATATGCCCTATCTTATTATTTCAACTAACTTTTACCTTTATTTATAGTACTTTCAGTAAAAAAATTTTAGTTTTAACTAAATTAATAATTAAGCTGTTTTAAAATGGACACTTTTGATAAAAAAAAAAAATTTAGTTTTACCTAAATACCTAAATAAGCTGTTTAAAAAAAAAAAAAAAGTCAGTTTTAGCTAATTAATCATTGGACTTACGTAATAAACCATAAGCTCAAAATTTTAGTGGATTATTAGTCTAAACTAAGAATAAAATCAATACTTTTAAAATACATATTGGTATGACTACACTTAATTTAATACATAGTCAGTCTTAGACAAGCGTCGTGTACTATATATCTTCTCTGCACTCCATATAACAATGCTACGCACTGTGAGTGATTTAAACAATCTTAACATGAACCGAATGATTGATGGGAGTTTGTTCTCTTTATAGAGTACGTACACAATAAGAACACGGAGAGAAGTCACAAGACTCACAATTTACGGTCACAACTCAAAACTGACAAAGGGTCAGGGAAAAGGCCAGGATTTTATCTCAAGCCAATAGCCAAAATATAAACTTTAAAAATAAAAAAAGATGCAAATTAGTATTTATCTAGTATTTACCAAAAATAAAAAAATAAACAAGAAAAATGCTAAAGTTACTACTATTTTTTTTTTAAAGTTTACAAACTAATTAATGTGACAATGAACTAAACATGACTAGTATTACATTAATAATATAATAAATAAATAAATAAATAAATAAATAAAACACTGAAATTACACAAATTTCACTATAAAATATTTTACAAACTGATATGACACTAAATGTAATTGGTTTCATATCAACAATATTATAAATAAATTTCTTAGTTAATTACTTATTTGTTGTATTTTAATGATTGATAGGTCAATTTGTAATGTTTATATGGTAAAATTTATAATAGTTGTGTTATCATTATAAATAAATTATTTGACCAATCAATAAAAGAAAAGACACAAAATAACTAATTATTTTTAAATTACTTTCATTTTTCTTTTGAAAAAAAAAATCAATTATTGTAGTTAGGTATCCCACAATTTTCCAATCAAATATATATTATATATATGTCAAATATTTTAAATTTACCAATCAAATATAAAATTATATATATGTCAAATATTTTTTTGAACTTAAAAAAACTAATTAGCATTGCGAAGGAAAGAAAAAGAACTACACTTTTAACTTTAAGTCCTAAACAACAAAAAACCAAAGCCAAACAACTTAACAACGCAAATCATTTGCATTTAAAAAAAAAAAACTAAAAAATATGTTTTGAAGTTTACAAAAAGTCATATAAAATATACACACCACACATATACACTTGATCTCATAATGTTGAGTCACAAGAATAAAATGCTTATTGTGTATATTGGCTTCTTTAATCAATTTTAATTTTGAGAAGCCAAATATAATTATTTTTAATTTTAAAATTTATATATATATATATATATTATTTTAAAAATATTTTAAATCTAGGGGGCCATGGCCCCCAGGCCATAGTTTAGTGAACTAATAGCATCTTGAATTGAACCTGAAACCTGCAAATTTACATCAATTATGTTTCAAACCAATATGTCCATCACCTGATACCCCATGGGGTGCTGAGAGAGTTATTGAGTTTAGAGAGAACAATTTTGCATACCTAATAATTGTCAATACACGTACCAACACGGAAGCCAAAGAAACTATTACTAGCAAACAGTAGCTAGCTAGACAAGCACAACGTTGCATCAAAGTACTCCTTTATTTAACACTATCTCTATGTCCATTGTAGATTGCCGAATCTAGTCTTAACAATGCCAAAAGCCAGCCCAATAAAAACATGTAGGGAAGGAAGGACAAAGAAGATGCTGCATACTTCTTTTTGCAAATATTGTGCGACTTTTTTTTTTCTTATTATTGTGGTAGACATTTTAATGGTAGAATTTTTCCTTTCATGCATGGATACACCATCACTAGGGTCCCCTGTTAAGTTTGAGATCCCTTATCTCTATTCAACTTTGAAAGGATTCCCTTACAGTTACGGCAAGTGTCCCAGATGCATGGCCCATTGCTTTCTTATATTATATTAAGAGTGTGTATCATCATTCTGACCTCTCCCTGTACATCTTGTGTCCTAAGAACTTGAATCCAATAATTAATGAGACACGAAAGTGACTAATTAGGAAGAGAGCTAGCTAGGGACAGCGAAATGAAGAAATCCGAATCATTTTTTGAATCTATGGTGTATCATGCATGTGATTCTTGATTTCTTGTGCAATTGTCTTCTTCCTCCATTTACAAACTTAGGGTAAAAGTAAAACTACAGCTAGGCCAAGGTGCATGATTGCATGCATATCTTCAAGAAAACAACGTTATTATCGAGCATCACTCCTTTTCAAGTTTCAATGTAAGTTTAGAGAGAAGCCCACGCTGTTTCTAATTTATTTGTTAAAAAAGAAAAAAGAAAAAAAAAATCAAATGTGGTATATGGATTTCCTTTATGATGTGTTTTGTTCCCATGTATCAATATAAACAAGGATGTTTGAAGAAACCTAAAAACTGCTTTAATGCCTTAGACACTCGGCACTTACGTATTTGTTCTTTGTTGGGATAGATTGAGATGGCCAGTTTGTCGTTAACAGCAAGGAAAAATTATATACTGAAAGCTTGTGAAAAAGAGTAAGATACTTGGTCAGACACTTTTAAATTATTGGCTACTTTTACAAGTCTGGATTTACACAATCTACTCAAAATTTGTGATTGCGTGACACTTGCAAGGTCTTGTGGAGCCTTATTAGATTATCGTGGGAGTAATTGAACAAGTGGCTTTAAGCTTTAATTGATTGATGTAAAATGATTCACAGTTTTACACACAAAAGGGCGTTAAAAAATAAAAATCAGAAGGAAGGGGAAACATGATCACGATGAATTAAATTATTGGAAATGTTTTTGATATAATTTTTTTTTTTTTTTGAGAAACGTGTTTGATATAAATTAATCTGACTTTTATGACTCTAAATGCGTAAAACCAAATCACACGACCCCTTAATAAAAGATTCATGGTCGTTTGGTACCATTGTTTTAAAACGTGCAATTAAAATTTTCTACATGAAAAAGTTCTAGTATAAAAATCGAAGGTAAACACCCACTCTTTGGTCCATAAAGTTTTTTATGTTTAATTTTATTTATTTGGTCTTTGGAATTTCAAAGTGGCTATCATATTCTAAATTTTGTAACTTGATCTAATCTTATCTTTAAACTAATAAAAACAATAATTACGGTACATGCCAGTAGTCCAGGTGGATTAAAATTTAAAAGTGACAAAGGGGCGTAGGCAGGATTAATTACTTGTTGGGGGGGGGGGGGGGGGGGGGGGGAAGTTGTAATAGAGATATACTAAATATAATTCATAAGTCTATTGGATACAAAATTATCAACTTTCATATATTATCATATATTTGAATATTTATAAATATGAAAAACTGTCTAGTTCATTGTAAACATACAAAAAAGGTGAGTATTCCAACTAATTTGAATGTGATTCAAACCACAGAGATTGAAAACTATGGCGATGATTTTTCGGCCCTTTGTATAGATACTATATGTCTTTAGGTTGATATGAACCGGCTATGAGATAAGTACATCGAATTTCATCTTGTTTGTTGACAAGGGATTCATATATTTGTTTACGTGATCTTAGATCATGGTCTATCCCTTTAGATTTAATTCTTGAACATTTGGAGAGATGCTCATTAGGCATTGAAGAATCAACATTTGTTTCTACAAAAGTCCTAAATTCTGAATGACTAATATCTTTTTTCTTAAAGAATGCATCAATTGTTTGTCATTTGCTCATTATTTGACACCTAATTTCAATCCCAAAAAAAAAAAAAAAAAAATCAATTCAACAAATGATAAATTAACTTGGGAGAGAGAGATAATAAATTATCATATAAAATTCATTCCTACATGAATTATAATATAAATACACCTGTAGTTAAGTAATGACCTTTTCGGATAAAAAAAAAAAAAAAACTAAATAAACAAATCAACCGAAAGTATAAACAAACAACATAAACCAAATAAATTTACAACACCCCACTACCATGTATAATGTAATGACTGAAAACCAAATACATAGACTCATGGCCCTCACCCCAATTTCCTTCCATTGATTAATTTTTTTCATTCATAATTTACTTACTTTACTATCTAACTACACAATGCAAGCCTCACCTGGCCCCCACTCAAGGGACAAACAAAACAAAAGCCAAAAGGCTGGTCTCAGAGTCAATGGATCAAATAATAAAAAATACAATAACAATAAATACCACCCAAAAAAAAAAAAAAAAAAGACAAAGTCAAATAAGTATAAATTGCTTTGTTAGCAAAGGGAAATCACATACACATACTTGATATTTCTATTCTACCATCAGTATTTAGTTCAGTTATAGAGAAAAAAAGAAAGAAGTCAACCAAAGAATTGAGATGAGAATGAATGAATGAGTGAGATACCTTGAGGAATTGAGGTGAGGGCTTGAGTTGAGGTTGAGGCAATGAAGGCTAGTTTAGTAGGCTGGTGGAGGCAGCGATGTCACGATGAGCCGATGGGGAGATTGTTTCTGAGGTAGAGGCATGAGTGTGACACTATTGGAGATTTGGAGGCATGAATTGAGAAGGTACAAAAGTAATCCAGAGGCGTGAAAGTATATTAGATTGTTCTTTCTTTTTTTTCTTTTTTTCTTTTTTCAGACGGTGAGGATTGAGGTCTGAAGATGCCTTTTGTTTGTGTTTAATTAGGTATTTTAGATTTTGAATTTGGGCTAGGATGGAAGTGTCCATGGTTTAGAAAAGAATAATTTTGTTTGTTTAGGGAATTGGGGCTGGGAGGTGGGGCTGGACGTGGGCCAAGTTTTTTGTTGAATTTGAAGTTTTATTGGACTAGAGTTCTAGAAGAATTGTTGAGAATAATATGGGGGGGGGGGGGGGCTGGATCTTAACTTTTGGGGGGGCCATGTAATTTTTTTACATACTCTAGTGGAAATTTGAAGAATTTTGGGGGGGGGGGGGGGGCAAGGAGCTAGGTGGCTTCGCCCCTGAAGTGACGCCCACCATTATGGTTTTATAACTTTTATTGCCAAGCGTTATTGGATAAATAAAAAAAAATGAAATAAGAATTTTCATTTTCTCAACAAAGGTTTTGAAACCAGGATCGGACCGTACGGTCCGACCGTGAAAACCTTGAACCGCTCATTCTTTTAGTCTCAAGAACCATTGATGAGAAAAAAAGGGACCCATGTGAACCGCAATCAGACCTCACGGTTCTGAGAACCGTGAACGGTTCTCGTGGTTCGTACGGTTCCCTTTTTAAAAAAAAAAAATAAAGCCTTAAACGGCATCACACTGGAATATTTACTATTTTTGGTCGGAAAAAAAAAATCCAAATAGAAAACGTAAGAAGAAACAGAAAATGTTTGATCTAACCCAGAAAACGTCTAATCTTTGTTTCAGTTTCTTTGCTTCACTCTCAAAAAACATCTCACATAATCCAAACACAAAACACAAAATAAAATCCAATTCTTACAATAAAGTTGAATCAGAACAAACAAATATTAAAAAAAAAAAAAAAAGAACAAGCCGATCTGACCCAATCTGATGGTGGGGAGGAGGACGACCGGCGGTGGGGTGGTAGACAATCTCCATCGGCTTTGTCTTTTCGGCGACCTCGATCACCACTGGCTCTTCAAATTCTCCTCTCTCTCTCTGTGTGATGTGAATATTGACTTACTGAGTATGTGACAAATGTGAAGGTTGAGGGTAATAAATTTTTTTTTTTGAGAATCAAGACCTGAAGAATGTGTGGTGGATATGAACAATGGGTATGAAAAATGTGTGGTGGATATTTATCACATACGTTGGCAGCTTTTCCCTTAGTGCGTGGTGAATATTCACATACTCAGTTATAAGACTTCGTCCTTATCCCTTAGGTTTTTTTTTTTTTTTAATGTAATCGTGTGGTTTTGTTTTTGATTCAATCATGTGGTATTTAATATTAAGAGATGGCCAATAAGAAATGTTACCACAATATTTTCACAATAAATTTTAAGTAATAGATTGTTATTAGATAATATTGGTAAGTAAAAAAATAATTTCAGTGGTGGGTTCAAATTAGAATTAGTAACAACTTTCCACATAAGATTTTAATGTGACTCTTGTGAAAATATTGTGGATATAATATTGCAAAAAATGTTATTTTTATTGGTTTTTTATCTCTTCCTTTAATTTCATTCACTTTTGTTTTTAGTGCCTTTTAAGGTTTGTGAATGTGAGCTAGACAGCTGGTCACGTGGGCATTGGAAAGTGGAAATTAGAAAGACGATCTAATGCTTTTAATTTTCTTTTTATAATAAAATGGTTATTATTATTATTATTATTGGATAGATATTTCATCTTTGGGTTTGAGATGGATATATTAGACATAGTTAAAATATGGATTTATAGTTTTAATTGCACTATTTTAGTTAATTTTTATATTTTTTACTAATTTAATATATATATATATATATCTAAAATAATTATTAAATTAATTATGACGTCATCACGATTCGACCTCAGTTCAACCTTAAAAACCTTGAACCTCTCCTTTTTACAGTTCAATAAGCGGTCCGGGTCTGAAAACCTTGTTCTCAACTTGAGTTTGTTGAACAGTTATGTGTTTCATGTTTGGGTATGGAGAAAATTTCAGGAAAACATAATTGATGTAAAATAAAATAAAAATGAAGAAATAATATATTTTATAGAATTTTGAAATTTAATTTACGGATCAGATTGGATTATTTTACAACTTTTAAGGATATTTTTTTTAGAATAAAACCACGGAATTTCATTGAAAGAAAAACTCAAATGTTGTCAGCTAAAAGTACAAAATAAAAAGCGTAGAAAAACATCCTCCATTCATACCGAAAAACCTTTAACCTATCTAGCACGTTTAGCTAGGTTATAAACAACAAAATTACCAAGTCTAAGAATATGAGAGAAAGAAATGCAACAATTGGCATCTGTGGTGGCTTTGGCTGAAGCAAGAATATAGTCAAAAGGGGAAAGAGAGTCCTCTTCACTATTGAGAGTCTTGATCACGAGTTCAGAATCACCTTCAAGAATAAAGGAAGAACAACTGATTGCAAGAGCAAAAGAGATAGCTCTCGCCACTACCAAGGCTTCTACAATATCCAAAGAGTGTGGTAGGGAGATCTTTTCTAAGAGGGAAGCAATGTCCTGTCCCAAGTTATTGCAAATCACAACACCCAAACCTACCTTACCAACATCTTTGAAGGTCGCCCTATCAAAATTTAACTTGAGAGAATTAACAAGAGGAGGAGTCCATTTGATTTGGGGGGAGTAGGAGCTAGGGTCTAAGATGGAGTTGTACAATTTGCCTGTTGAAAATCCTGGAGAGCTTGTTGAGCATTCTGGACAACCTGTGTGATGGGGTAGTCCTTGCTACCGAGTCTAATCTAGTTCCCGCGAAACCAAACTATCCACAGTATCATCGCCAACAAGTTCATATTTTTTTCCTTCCCTGTGAGCATAAGCTATAAGGTTGTTGATAGTTTAGAAGTTTTGTGTTTGATGGAATAGAAATTGTGGAACAAAGTCGTAAACCATCAAGATTTCTCGGCACTCCCAAAAAGCATGTAACACACTTTCTGAGATTAGATTACAGTGATCACAACTATCATCCAGGAGGATTTTACATTTCTTCAAATTTTTCTTTATTAGGATTGCATCTCTACTAGACCACCATAGGATATTTTTGACTTTATTAAGGATAGACAACGCTCAAACTAGCTTCCAAATTCCACCATTGTGAGTTGAATTCACAGTAGCTAGATTATTAGGATTTTCTTTTGCAATGAAAGAGATTTGTGATTCTTAGAGAGAATTTTTTTAGAAGAAGAAGTAATGAAAAACTAAATCTTCTATATTCAATAGATTACAAGAAATACAATATATATAGGCCCACTAATCATAACAGATTTTAGAGCTAAAACTACCCTAACAATATCATGTAAACACTAACAGAATACATACACGTGAACAGTAGTGTAACTAACCTATACTTAAAACTCTCATACTAAACTACATACAAGTTTTCAATATCATGGCTAAACTACAAGCCGTTTATGTGTTGTACACAATTGCACTTGTCTATGAACTAAAGCTCTGTTGGCAGATTAACTTGAGGCAGAACCATCATCCTTGATATCCCCCTTCAAACAAAGGGGAGGATTCCCCATGAGTATGGAATACAGAGCATGAAAACGAGGGTAAGGCTAGCCCTTAGTGAATATATCAGCTAATTGATCCAAGGTAGAAATATACTTAAGAACCATATCCCTATTCAACACCTTCTCTCGGACAAAGTGGTAATCTTCTTCAATATGCTTGGTTCTGGCATGAAAAATAGGATTAAAGACCAAAGCAAGAGCTGAAACATTATCACACCATAAAATAGGAGGGCGATGCAAATAAACTTCTAAGTCCTTGAGAAGCATTCTCAACCAATACAATTCAGTAGTGGTAAGAGCAAGGGACCTGTACTCAGCCTCAGTGGAAGATCTAGATACAACAGACTGCTTCTTCGCAGACCAGGTGATAGGAGAATTCCCTAAGAAAACAATCATGCTAGTGATAGACCTCTTATCAGTAGGATCCCCAACCCAATTAGCATCACAATAAGCTGAAAGGGTGAGAGAACCAGGCCTAAAATAGATCCCTCTGTGAAGTGTACCCCTTAAGTACCTTAAGATCCTCTTAGCAGCAATAAGATGAAGCTGAGAAGGATTGCTCATGAACTGACAAGCTTGTTGGACAACATAAGACAAATCTGGCCTAGTGAAGACCAAGTATTGTAAAGCACCAACAAGACTTCTATAGGCAGTTGGATCAGAGAGGAGAGGACTGATAGCAAGAGCATGAGAATGAACAGAAGCACACGGATTAGAACAAGGCTTACAATCCATCATATGAAACTTAGACAATAAATCCTTGGCATACTTGGGCTGATGTACAAAAATACCACCACCAAAATACTCAATTTACAGACCTAAGAAATAGTGCAAAGGACCCAAATCCTTAAGGTCAAAGGAGACTCCAAGCTGAGTAATAATCTTAGCAGTAAGAGCATTATTACTACCAGTAATGATAATGTCATCCATATACAAGAGTAAGTAAACAACATACTGAGAGTGAATAAGAACAAACAAATTGATGTCTGCATAAGAAGCATGAAACCCCAGATGAAAGAGCTGAGTAGTAAAATTGTCAAACCAAGCCCTTGGGGCCTGTTTCAAACCATAAATGGCTTTGTGCAAGAGATAGACATGATGAGGCTTAGAGACATCCTTATACCCAAGTGGCTGACTAATGTAAACCTCCTCTTGCAACACCCCGTGAAGGAAGGCATTAGAAACATCCAATAGCCTTAGAGACCAACCAAACTGAACAGCCAAAGCAAGAATAATCCTCACAGTTGTAGGCTTGACCACTAGACTAAAAGTCTCAACATAACCTAAACCATATTGCTGCAAGTAACACTTGGCAACAAGTCTAGCTTTGAACCTAGCAATGCTACCATCACTATGCCTCTTAACTTTGTACACCCATTTACAGCCCACAACATTCTTTCCAGGTGGCAAAGGAACTAAGGACCAGGTATGTAGTTGCTCCAAACTTGTAAACTCAGAGTCCATAGGTTGAACCTAATGAGGATATTTTGAGGCAATAGAATAGGAAGGGGGCTCAATGCAACTGTGCAACTGTAATAAGTCTAAACAGCAAATACTATAGGCTTGAAAATACTGTTCTTAGACTTGGTAAGCATAGGATGTGCATTAGTAGTCACAGGAACAAAAGTAGGAATAAAAGCAGAGAGACTAGGAGCATCAGTAGAAACTAGTAAGACAGACTCGAGAGAAACAGCAGAGGAAGAAACAGGTAAGATAGATAAGGCAGAATCAGAACAATGATTATTAGATGGAATAGAAGTAGAATTCTCAAAACAAAAATTAGAATTAGATAAGGCAGAATCAGCAAAAGAAATAGAATTGGACTGAGGAAAACTCAAAGAAGAAATTGGAAGGAAAGAGGAAAACCACATATCACAGGATGAGGAAGAAGCAGAAATGGAAGAAGATGACCCATCACTAGAAACTAGAAAACTAGGGAAAACAAACTCATCAAAAATACAATGGCAAGAAATGTAAACTCTGCCAGTAAGAACATCTAAGCAAATATAACCTTTGTACTGAGGAGGGTAGCCAAGAAATATACACTGTTTAGACTTGAGATCAAATTTATGAGAAGCATAAGGTCTCAATAAAGGATAACAAGCACAACCAAAGGTTCTCAAAGCATGAAGTGGAGGTTTATGACTATACAATTTCTCCCAAGGTGAGACAAAATGTAAAACAGAAGATGGAAGTCTATTAAGGAGGTAAATAGTAGCACCAAAGGCATAAGACCAATAAGAAGAGGAGAGATTGGAGTGGTAAAGCATGGATAAAGCAGTCTCCACAATCTGTTCATGCTTACTCTCAGCAACACCATTCTATTGAGGGGAATAAGGACAGGAAAATTGATGGAGAATGCCATGTTCTAAGCAAAATAACTTAAAATTGGCATTAACAAACTCACCACCATCATCTGACCTCAGTGTTTTGATTTTAGCGTTAAATTGATCCTCAATCAATGAATTAAAATTTAAGAAAACCTGAAACACATCAAAATTCCTTTTTAACAAAAATAGCCAAGTAAAACGAGTAAAGTTATCAACAAAGATCACATAAAACCTATAATCAAGAACAAAAGTCACAGGAGCAGGGCCCCACACATCAGAATATTAGGTTATGTGCCCTTAAATTCTATTATATGATACTATGTATGACATGATGTATGACTTAATGTTATGATTAATAAAGTTATTTTATTATTATTTAAAATAATGGTAACATGAATATTTGGATATTATCATATAGTCCATGAAATGCATAGTATATAATTTATATGAAAAGTCATAAAAAATATAAATCACAAGTTTTTTGTAAACTGAGAATTATAGTTCATAATCGGTGATGAAATTAGGTATTTCATCTGCGAAGACTATAACATATCAACTAAGATTGTTTGTCTTAATCATAGAAGTGAAGACTTCTAATTGATATGTTTTTAAGAGTTAAGACATATTGAACTGGATCGCTATGAGATTTATTATTCTTCTAACAACTGTCAAATGAATAATAAATCTGACGACTTTTATTTATATGAACTCTTAATCTTGAGAAAATAATGGACATGATCATGAAGTGTAAGTTGTTTTGTTATATCAGGATTGAAATCTAAAGTAACAGTCAAAATCTCAGTATGATAGGCAGCCACATTTAGTGTTGATGAAACATATATTCTCAAGATGGAATTCATAATCTCTCAACGGAGATATAAAATATTCCCTTGAAATAAGTTTAATGAGTTTGGTTATTCAGAGTGTTAGGCCTAACCACTTTAGTAAGGAGTTACTAAAGTATATATTTATGAAATTGGATTTCATAAATATATGATAAATAACTTAAAGGATTAAACCAGGTACTCAAGGATTAAGATGTCGTAATTTTCAAAGTAGTAGTCTATATTCATGACTTTGTAATATTATAAATATTTTATGAAAGAGTTGCACGTATAATAATATCTTGTGATATAATTTATTAATAAGGTCTAGAGTGAAATTATATTTATATAGTGATATTTAATACAATTAATGGTAACTTTGAACTTGTCAAGAGTTGACAGAAAAGTTCAAGGCCCAATGGAGCTAGTGTCTTATTGGTTCCCTTTGATTCCACTCCAAGCCACACACTAAAGCTCAATTTAAAAGGCCCAATAAGCTAGCCTAATTAGATAATAAATTAATTGTAAAGGGAGAAACATATAGAATTTTTTATAAGAAAAATAATAAGAGAGAGACATCATTGTGAAATGGTGTGTATGTGTGAGTGAAGCCACTTGATAATTCTCCCTTGGAAATTAATTGAGAGACCACACTTTTTGGGCATAAAGTGGAATTGGAATAAAGATTAAAAGTGATCCCAAGTACTTTTGATCTTTTGTTTTGAATTTCACTACACCAAGATACGCTATCTTGTTCTTAAATTCTGAAATTTACATAGTGCATGTTATCAACCATGAATGGCAAAGATCCATGTTTGTTGCTTCCGCTGTGTGTTTTGTATGAGATACAAAACCAGATTTTCCAACACATAATGCACTAATTGAAATGGATATTCAATATTTGATATATGAGTAGAAAAATGAGTCTTGTGCATTTTAGCACTTATACAAGAGGTACATTTAGAACAAATGTCACTAACACAGGACAATTTGACTGAAGGATAAGAAGATATAGCTGAATGTAAGACCTCAGCACAAGGATGACCAAGCCTATTGTGCCAAAGCAGAGTCTGTAAAGACATTGCAGCAAAACCAATGGAGTTGAGATGAGAAGAAGATGAGAAAGGCAGAGTAGAAGAGGGTATAGGATAAACTCCATCCTTACTCAGCCCTCTGTAAAAAACCTTCCCCATAATTAAATCCTAAATTGAGAATTGATATGCATCAAAATAACAAAAGAAATTATTCTGAAGACATAATTTGTGAACAGATAACAAGTTGGAAGTAATTTGAGGAACCCTAAGAATATTGTTCAAATAGAATTATGAGATGAAGTAATTAGCTTACCACTGCCTATGTGTCATTGGTAAATTTTGCCCATTGCCAACTGTTACAGACTTACCAGTTGTAGGTTTTTGAGCAAGAGAAAGTTGATATAAATCTGGTGTGATGTGATTAGAGGCACCAGTGTCTGTCAATTGATTCTGATTCTGATTAGTACCTGAAGTTGTAGCCATTGATCTTGTAGCCATGGAAGCAAGGTTAGCTGGAACATGCCTACCTTGGTAAGCAAAATTTATACGATGGTAACAATCCAAAGCAAAATGGCCATTCTTGCCACAAATCTAACAAGCAACCTTATGTCCTTGAGAAGAAGAAGATTTATTCTATGAAAAGAATTGAGGATCCAACACTGGATTATGGATATTATGGAATTGACCACTACTAGGGAACTAATTATTATGAAATTGACCACCTCTGCCATTGCCACGATCTCTATTATTTCCATTCTTACCTCTTCCTTTTGTAAAACTTTGATTGAATTGATTAACAGCCATAGCAAATGATGTAGAATCTCTAAGATCAGAATGAGTGGACCTCTTCTTGATTGATCTTCCTTTAGCATTCAAGAGTGTATTTAACTCTTCAAGAGTAAGAATGTCATTCCTAGTTCTGATCGCAGAATAGAATGCATCATACTCTAGAGGCAGGGCTTCAAGAGCTAAATGGATTAACTCTTCCTCATCAACATAGACTGCTATAGCTCCAAGCTTATCCTTAACCTCTTTGATTCTTTGAAAGAAAGAATCCATTGATTCTGAACCCTTCTTGACACTCATTAGCTCATCCAACAAATTGAGCACATGAGATCATGACACTAATGCAAAATTTTTCTCAAGCACCTTCCAGACTCCTCGTCCAGACTTTTGACCCATAGTAAGAGCCAAGATTGATGGAGAGAGAGTTGAATTAAGAAAGGTAAGCAAGGCTTGCTCGCGACCCTTCCATTGGAAATACTTTGGATTAGCTACAGTTGTAAAATTCCCTGAGCAAGCATGATCATCATTACTGATGAAGTTGATCATTGAATATGCTATCAAGATCACATCGATCTGATGTCTCCACACCATATAATTGTTGTAATCAAGTTTCACAGTAGCCATACTTGCCATATTTGACAAGAGTAACAGTGAAGGATTGACACCATGAGTGATTGAAGAACTCGTGGTTGATCCTATTGTTGCAGAGGATGAAGAACTTGCAAAGGACGCCATTAATACCATGAAAGAGATCTATGATTCTTAGAAAGAATGTTCTAGAAGAAGAAGAAGTAATGAAAAACTAAATCATCTATACTTAATAGATTACAAGAAATACAGTATATATAGGCTCACTAAGCATAACAGATTTTAGAGCTAAAACAACACTAACAATATCATGTAAAGACAAGCAAAATACATACACGTGGATAGTAATGCAACTAAACTATACTTAAAACTCTCATACTAAACTGCATACAAGTTTTCAATATCATGGCTAAACCACAAGCCGTTTATGCATTGTACACAACTGCGCTTGTCTATGAACTAAAGCTCTCTTGGTAGATTCACTTGAGGCAGCACCATCATCCTTGACATGCAAGAAAATGACAACTTGATTTTACTGTACAGGTACTAGAAGATGTGAATGGCCAAACTAATTTATCCTCAACATAGGTATGACATAGGGGGATGCTCATTATCAACTTGACCTCTTGAAGATTAAATAAACATTGTAGTAGACTAGAATCCCACTATCTTGAAACTGGGTATATGAGATCTATTCCTCAAAACCATCAACAGGTGGAGATAGAATCCTTGGATGATCGCAAGATGGTAACCAGGAATCAAGCCATTCTCCAATGATATTCCCCACAACCTACTCTCCACTTAGCACCTTTCAAGAGAACATCACAACCCTTCAAGATGTTGTGCCATGCATAGGAGCCAAAGCTAGACTCAGAAGCCTTCACGATAGAGTAGTTAGGGAAGAACTTTAATTTAAAATCTGGTAAAAGAGCGAGTCATTGTGATATAATAATCTCCATGCTTGCTTCGCTAATAAAGGTTCATTGAAAAGAGCTAGATCATTAAATCCCATACCTCCATTAGATTTAGGGTGACAAAGAGTTTCCCACTTGACTTAGTGGACTTTCCTTCAGTCTCCCTTCTGGCCCCACCAAAAATTCCTAATTAGGCTTTCAATCTTTGTTCATAGTCCCACAGGGATTTTGAAGCAACTCATTGTGTAAGCTAAGGCCCCAGAGAGCTTGAACCATAGGCTTAATTAAAACTTCTCTTCCCACTTGAGACGGGAGCTTTTCTTTCCACCCTTGAATCTTTTTTATACCCTTTCCTTTGTATAAGTGAAACTGGCTTTCTTGTTTCTCCCCCAAAGAGATGGCAAACCTACGTATTTCTCATATTGTTTTATTTCTGAAACATCTAAAGCTAATTTGATTTGGTCTCTAATTTCTTCAGAAGTGGATTTGCTGAAAAATATGGTAGTTTTGCTTCTATTAATTTGCTGTCCCGAACACTTGGCATAGGTATCCCGAAAGTCCAAGATCTTTTGGCACTCTTAAATAGTAACTTATCAAAACAAAAGACTGCCAAATGCAAATAGGAGATGAGTTAGTCGATGACTATTCCTACACAGAGAACAACCTTGAATATCACCATAGGCTGCTGCTTTGCTAATGAGACCATGCAAACTTTATGTGCATAAGAGAAAGAGATATGGGGATAGAGGGTTGCTCTGTCAAATGCCTCTAGAAGGGTATATCATGCCCTTTGGTTATCCATTTACAAGAATGGAGTAGGAAACAGATGTAACACAAAGCATGAGAAAATGATATAAACTTTGACATCTAAAAGTGGTGTTTGTGCAAAAATCTGTTAAGCATTTAGAAAAAGTTAAGGAAAAATGTTTGTTATTTTAATTGAGCATTGGGTTTATATTAATTTATAATCATTGTTTTTTAGGCCAAATGAAGTCCTTTTTATAGACTTTAATGATATTTTGAGTATTTCTTATTTTTTTTTTAAAATTAATTTCTTAAAACAAACATAATACAATAAAAACTAATATTACAATTTTTTGTAAGTAAAAATAGTTAACATATATATAATATCTATTAGTTATAAAACATATATTTATAATTATTTTTACTAATTTTAAAATTTTCAAAAAGAAAAACATCTCCATTGAGCAAAATCATTTAGAATCAATACATAGCCTTATAGCCATAATAAAATCAAATTACTGCTGGTAATTATGAATTCAAAGACCCAACTGTACAAGTTTTATTAATTTAAAAACCCTAAAAACCTTAAATAGCAAAAGAAGAATCCTAACTTTGGACTTTTATTAAAGGAAGTAAAGCTATTATTAAAATCTGGCCCAATGTTACTATCAATCATCAATTCAACTCCCCAATTACACATTATAAGCATCAATTTTCAATCTTAAGATCTTTTTTAATTTGCATACGATGATCAGGTTCAAAAGTATAGACGTGGAAGTTTAATTTAATTTGAAGAGATCAAGAGAACAACAAAAAAACAGTGCCTGCCAAGAAAAAGCACATCAAGAAGGTCTTGACAACTTCTGTAAGGAAGTGCGCATCCGCAAGAAAGTATTAGGTACACTAGAAGGACTACTAAAATGTCCTCTCTCCCAACCAATGAAATAATATCACTTATACAAATGTGTGAGTCAGACTCTTAATCAGCACAAGAATTTAAAAAAAAAAAAAAACCACTAAATGATGTCACATTTACATAAATGACAACGTTTTATCAACTAAAAGGACCAGGGGGCCATTTTAGCAGTTCTCCTGATGGACCTAATAATTTCTAGCATTTTGCATCCAAATGTTCGCAAATTGGATTTTTGATTTGACATGATGGTCTATAAATCCATTTTAGGAACACTTTTTATGTTTTAAAGACAAAATGAGGGGGATTTTTGGCAAGTCAGATTTCAAAATACGACTTAAAACTTTCGTTTTCAAAATTACTATGCATACACTAAAATTGAAGACAGGTTTTAGGTGTTTTCAATCCTAATTTTATGATCTCAATGGCAAATTTGTAACAAAATAGTAATTTTTTAAATCTTGTTTCATTACTTATACTCTGCTCTCTCATGCGGTTGTCATTGCCAACAACGAGGTTTTGAGCTCAAAGTCATTGCCAATTTGTGGCAATCCGATGTCGAAGTTCATATTATTTTGCTAGCATTCAAGGGTTATGACTTTTTTTTTTTTTTTTTAGTATTTTGTTATTTGTTTTATTATTTGTTTTGAAAAGGATGATAAATGTAATATCAGCAAATTTTGTTATTATTATTATTATGAAAAATAAGACTTGATATTAACCATAGCTATAAGGGTCATAGGTCTTGCAACTTGTTTAAGAAGACCCGTTTCTAACCCAAACCTGATCAACTCGACCCGCTTTCCAGGTCTAATTCAGTTTTTGAGTTTTAATTTTGGTTCAAAAGCATGCTTAAGGCCCATTTTTTTGGGCAGCTTAAAACTGGTTTAAAATTGTTCAATTCTAAATTACAATTTGTTAAAAAAATTGTTTTTAGTTTTTTTTAGTGTTTTTCTTGTATGTCATCTCAGGACATGAGAATTGAGAACCATTTAATTTCATTGTAAAAGGTTATTTCCTGACCTGTAACAATTGTGAGAGAGAGAGAGAGAGAGAGACTGGTCCAAGTGGTAGAACTGACTGGACCAAGTCTGCTTAGGAAAAAAGAAAAGAAGACTGGTTCAGTCTTGTTGATTGGGACCAGCACCAGAAATATGCCCAAATTACCTCCCCTAACTCTTGAAATGCTCAACAATTCTAGTCCATAAGGGGGGAAAAAAGCTTAATTATCTTGTTATAAGTTTTTCAAAAGATTTAGCAGTAATGACTCTTCAGTTCAGTGCATGAAGCTTGTGGAGTTTCCCAGCTTTCTTTTTGAAAAATACTAAAACAAATACTAATTTTTAGATACACTTTTGCTACAAAAAGTTTACAAACTAGCATGAAAATTTATATGATTAGTACCACTACCATATAAATAATATGATAAATAAATTTCTTAATTAAAATTTTATTTTGAGTTTTAAAAATTGACACATTAATTGTTAGATTTATAAAAAAAAAAATTATATTAATTTTAGCATCGCTCTTTCTTTTTTGGTCATGAAAGATAGGGCCAATGAGTGCAAGAATATCAACAAGGATTGAGATCTTCTATTAGAACTCTAAAGTCCTAATGGTAAATTGAATTCACCAAGAAATTCTAAAATCCTAAATAAATGGTTTAGAATGGTCATATCATCAATATTTAAACAAAAATAAATCTAAAAATATACCAAATTTCACAACATGTTGAGGTGGTCAACTGTGAGTGATAGACACTATTTGTTTACTACTTTTTACATGTAGTCATTATTTTTTGTGCCCTATTCATTGTCAATAATTTCAGTATGTTATGAAATTGAATGTATCTATAATATTGTTATTTAAACAAATATAAACCAGTATTAATTGAGCGATCAGGTAGCAAAATTTCAAACATTCATTTAATCATAAAATTTTTAGACGATCCTAATCAAATGTTAGGCTAATGTTTTATATATATATATATATATATGTGTGTGTGTGTGTGTGTGTCTATATATATATATATATATATATATTTATTTATATATATATATTAGGAGAGTGCGGTCGGCAACAAAGTCCTTGGGCCTTATTTTCAAAATTTAGAATTTGGTCCAAGTTTTGAAACCCCGGCCCAAAACTTTAATTTGTTGGGCTCATTGGTTGATAATTCACTACAGCATACTCTAGTCACTATTGTAGATTTGTAGCAGTAATACTGTCTAATTCTAGCGAAATGAAGTTTAGCGAAAAGAATTATATGGAAATTACTTTTATAATATTCCCTGCAGCTTCTACTCCTGCTAATAGTTTAGCACACTCTTAGTTGTTATTATGGAGTCCAGAAGCACAAAGAGATTTTACTCATTGATGTCAATTTGGCGGACTATGGACTTAGATTTTTGCCTTAATTGGAGGTCATTGGGCTTATATATATGGATTACCAGGGGGAATGTGGTCAAGTTAAGTAATAGACTTTGTTAGTAGAGATAATTGATATTCACTAGCTTGTTAAATTTTAATATTCTGTCCATGAAAAAGGAAAAATTCCTGGGAAGTCTTAAGCTTGTCTGTCTTCTTTCCTCCTTCCTACGTTAAGTAAAAAAAAATTAATAAAAGAAAGAAGACTAGCTATAGTAATTTAAACTCTTAAGAACATTAAAAAGTGTTGACTAATTAAGCTGTAAAACTCTTTGCTTGTTTGTTGTTATTTTTTTAGACTTGTTATTTGCAAGGCACAATTGCAAGTTTCCTCCAAGTTGACTTGCAAATTGAAGATTTTTTGCGTTCCTCCATTACTGTCAAATTGCAATCAGATGGTGATGGCTAGTGAATTTTTCAAGGAAACAAGTTTCATCCAACTAACCAAGTTGACTAGCAAATAGAAGATTTTTGCGTTACTTTATTAATTGTTACTAGCAAATTGCGATCTGATAGTGATGGCCAGCGTGGTTATAGACGCAACTCCTCTATGTACCATGTAGCCAGTAGGTTCGCATTCTAATGCTCTCATCCCCATTTATTGCTAATCACTCGTCATATGCGAGGGACACCCCTCACACGGAGTACACCATATACTGTAACGGACATTGGGTGTGTGAGATTATTATACCCACCATGTACATATCTTTCTTAGGCCCTAATATATTCTTTTATAATAAACAAAGTTTAACTCCAAATATAAACATGATAAGAACTAATATCATCTTCCTATTAATAGTTGGAGCCCAAGACATAGGGGCAGCTCCACCTATGTTTCAGGAGTTCAAATACCCCACAACTTGAAAAAAAAATATTTATATATATATAATTTTTTTTTTTAAATTTAATTTACCCCTTAAAAATATTTTTGCACACCTAGGATTAAATCTTGCACAATATCAAACAACAACGCAAATCATAAATCACCCTCTCCCTCTCTCATGAATCTAATCTCATCTCTTTTCTCTATTTGAAAATCTTTTGTATCTCTGGCTTTAAGAATAAAGAATGAGTCTCCCTTTGTTATAAATTTATATTATGTGTGTGAATGTGTGTGTAATGTGATGTGTGTGCATATGTGCATGTATAGTATAAATATAATATAATATAATATAACATTATATAATTTAATAATTAGGAAATACATAAGGTTTGTTATGTGTGTATGCATTGTTATTGTGTTGTAATAATTTATTATTATAAAGTTAGTCATTCAAGGAAAAAAAAAAGTAAAGTTAGTGATGTTTAAGGATTTTTTTTGGTTGAGCGAGAGTTTCAACTTATGACGTTCGCTCTTGATGATATGTGGGGATTGAACTCCAAATCTCTTATTCAACCATTAGATTTGATTGGTTAAGTAGTCACTTAGTATATTATTTATGTATGGACAAGTATAAGGTAACAATTTGCACCAAAACCCAACAATAAGAAGGGGTAGGCCCAAAAAGCCCAATACAATGAAATTTGTAGAGAGTGGGCTTGAAATCTAGATTCTAGTGATGTTAGATAATAAAAATGATGGGCTCGATTGCAACGTCACACACTATGAATTGTTTATGTAACAGAATTTATCCTCGGACACAAGCCGATGATGATTTGTATTATCTCTCCCTCTTTCAAAGATAGATTACAGTTATGAATGCTAATGTGTACAGTGTTTTTTCTTTTTTTTTTCTCCAATCCCCCCTCTAAACATCTTCCTTTCTCATTTTATATCATCCTCCTCTTCCACGCATGGATCTCATTACTGATTTAGATACTTGTCCCATCCACCTATCTCTTAAATCTTTAGAAGCAGCTGAAAAGCTGAACTTTGATAGTCAAGCATCACTTCCCCATTAATGCGGCCAGAGAAGTAGGTGCAGAGTATTTAATGCAGTGATAGCAGCTTTCTCCAAGATATTTCTTATTTGTTCTTCCTCCCTATTCTCTTGTGAAACATATCTTCATTTACAAGACCTTCCAAGATATCATTCTCGTCAACATGACATACCATCCGATATTCACTTCACCTAGCCGAGGAAATACTCCTTCTCGGACTACTTCTGCAAACCCATTACACAAGAATCTGCTCATGGGCTCTTAAGCTCAACATCCCTACTACCATCAACATGTCCTCAGACAGGTAAGTATCCTTGGATCAAGCCCATGGCCCAAAAATATACCTTGGGTCTTTTGCCCTTACAATAGCCCCTAAAAACTTCATTTTTCTCTCCCATCCGAGGAGAAAATTAGAGTTTGAGGAGAAAATTGGAGTTTTGACCCAAGGCCACAACCTTTACACGTTTCTCAAATTTCCACACATGAGAATGTCACTTCTCACTTTTGAAACAGCTCCTGGCGCTTCGAAACCCACGATGCCTACATTAAAGGCTACAGGCGGTGCCCTGTCCACCACGTCCAATGGTGAGATTCAAATCTGACAGTCAGAAATTTCCCCTTAAATTTTGAGTGGGATAACTCCCACTTAGCGACGTGTCTCATATAAAACGTCTGGAAGATTACAATTATTTCATTACTTCGAAAATTGATCAGCCCTTAAGAATTACCTAGTTTCCTAACTCCCAAGAAGCTCCTGAAGAATCACGTATTCTCTTTCCAGTAAGTTCTCATGATCCCAAGCTCTTTTCTTCTCGGCTGTTCTTTTTGAAACCATTAATTTGACATCTTTTTTCTAAATCGTCATTCTTATTTTGTCCAAATGGATAGATTCAAAAGTTTAGTAGACACTCTTGCCGGTATGGAAGGCTTTCGAGCTAAATACCACATCCCCCAAGGAGTGGGTTTGAGGTATTGTGCTCCAGACGCCAATATGACGATAGGAAGGAAGGAGAAGTTGTCATTCCTATAATCGAATTTTTAGGAGGAATGGCACTCCCCATGGGGAACGTAACCCGAGACTACCTATATAATCATAGATTATGCTTGGACCAATGTGCACCTAACGTATTTAGAATTTTAGGTTGTGTCGACGCTCTTAACGAGCAGATGAGCTTAAGACTCACATGGCATGACATTGTCCATATGTATGAGTGTCGCAAACTTAAGGGCGTGGGGTATTACCTCAAATCTAGGTCTAACATCATTAGGCTCATATCTTGCCTTCCTAAATCTAACAAAGGCATGAAGGATGACTACCTAATAGCCTCTAGGAAGTGGTACGACGGTCCTCATTATCCAGTCACGGAGGGAACACCAGGTGTGATTCCATAGAATTTAGGTCCCTTGGCATGGGGTTTACCTTTTCTAATCTTATCATTCAGATTTACATTGCACTTTAATTTCTCTTTAGTTGGCGACTGTTAGTGGTCTAACCATATTTGACTCCTCGGATGTTTTTGCGGATAAGTAGCATGTATCTCCTCGTTTTAGCCTATCCACCATCAAGGACCTTAACAAAGTTTTGAGATCCAAGGTATTTATGAGTGAAGACGGGCAATTAAGGGCAGCCCATCTCATCTCGGGCTTTGAACCTTTATCGACCACCTTTCAAGACATCGGTAACGTAATCCTTGCGGGTGACCATAGACTTAAGAATAGATGTCTCAAAAACGGGATTCCTTCGCTCACGAGACTTGCCTGATGACCCTTCTGTCATCTTTTACATATGCCTAATAACAACAGTCCCCTCACTTGTATAGCCTGAAGCAAATGCCGTTCGAGAAGAGTCCACTTCTTCACACTTATCCCTTGAGGAGGAAATAGATCAATTCCAACTTGAGAAAGTAGGGAAAACTCCAGAAGGCCACATTGTCAACCTCTCAGATGAAGAAAACGAGTCCGACGAAAGTTCTAGTATTAAAGGTTTCATAGTTGCACATGTGAATAGTAGTACCAAGGAAGAGGAAGAAGACATGTCTCTACAACCAAGGCAAAGCTTGAGGGCTCTTCTTGCTGAGAGGGGTAAGCCAACCACCATGAAGGGTGCTTTAGTATCTCAACCTCCCGCCAATCTTCCACCCTCTCCCCCTCCTCCAACAACCCTACTTCCCGTACCCAACCTCAAAAAGAAAAGAACAGATAAAGGCGAGGAAGGGGAGTTGGCATAGCAGTAAGGGCCAAACATGAGCCTCTTCTGTGGAAAGCAAGGAGAGCCATGATGTGGCCGAGGTGCGCCAAGCCCAACCCAATTGGATGCCTCAGTTGGAATTGGATGGGGCTCCCATTCCCTACCACTCAACCATAAGGGAATTCAAAAAAGGGCATTTCCGCTACCTGGTCAAGGCCCTAGAGCAACCCATCTTATTGCCGAAGGACATGGCTGCCCTGAAGAAAATAAGGAAATGAAAACTTTTGTTGTCCCTAAAAAGGGATTTGGCTTTGGTTTGTGCCATTTGATTACCTTATTACTGCGATTTACTTTCTTTCCCTCCTTTTAAGCATATATATACTTTTATGTTATCCTCGTCATAATGCATTTATTCACCATCCTCGCGTAGGCCATCCAAGAGGTTTTTGTAGCGGATAAATGGGTAAAAGATGCTCGGAATGAGGCTAAGGCTGAGGCCGATGTCAGAATTGAGACTGAAAAAGCTCTGGGTCAAGCCGAGTAAGAGAAAAAAGAGCTTACCGATAAGTTGGTAGAAAAGGGGAAGGGAAGAAGGAATGCCGAGGTGGGGCTTAAAACTGCAGAAATTCAAGCGAAGGAACAATGTAAACTGCTTTATCACAAATGAATAGATCTAGCCACAGCTCAACAGGAAATTTTGGACCTAGAGAAGGAGCTTGCTCAGGCTATGGAAGTGACTCGGACTATCAAAGAGACCGTAGAGGTTGCATCCCTGGCTTCCTTCAACTGTGGGGTCGACGAAATAGAAATCTGGTTGGCTGTGGAACTTGTTGAGGTATGTAGGGATTACTGTCAGTAGGTATGAGTAGAAGCCCTCAATGTGGC
This sequence comes from Castanopsis chinensis, assembly GCA_032878915.1. Classification (NCBI taxonomy): domain Eukaryota; kingdom Viridiplantae; phylum Streptophyta; class Magnoliopsida; order Fagales; family Fagaceae; genus Castanopsis; species Castanopsis chinensis. The sequence goes on from JAVQMG010000122.1 coordinate 19,031,616, forward strand.
AGGAGTCCCTGCTACCTCTGAATGGGGGAAGGCTGAAAACGTGTGGTATCCCCTAGATATTCGTGCAATTGAAGCCCTTCCTCTGCCTCCAACTGCCACTGAGACAGTTCTTCCTATACAACCCTCCATCGCCCAAGGCTTTCTTCCACCCCCTAAAGTATCTATAGATCCTGACCAAGCTGTAGACCAAGGTGAGAAGACTGACAAGGTTTTGAGCATGAAGGTTAGCTAGGGTGATCCTCGGGCAGGAGAGAAAAACAAAGGAAAAGAAATTATGTTCCTGTCCGAGGTCAAAGCTCCAAATGCTTCCCTTATTATCAAAAAAGTGGCTCTTTCACATAAAGAGACTGAAGCCAAATCAATGGGGTCTGAAGATAAAACAAAGGAAACTGCGGCCAAGTCCAAGGAAGACTATCCACTGAAAACTAAGGTGTAGACTAGGATTTCCTTTCCTCTCTATCCACATGTGTGATAGCTATAATGTAACTATGCATATTTATAATGACAAGTTCAAGATTTTTTTATTTTTTATTCCATACAGATTTTATTTATTTGGGATGTTTAACTCTTTGACTTAATGCGACTCACATACACAATATGAATGATTTGGTGTTCAATACAGAATTTGATAATGTAGGTAATCTAACAAGGAAACAATCTCATTTCTAGAATGGATAAATGAACTCTTAACACACTTGTATCATTAATTTGGATACACCCATGTTTTCATTTGATAGCGTGTATATTGGGATTATTTTCTTTCCAAGATTAACAAGCAGTAGTAAATAAATGAATACCAGTGAATGTGCATAAACCTAAAACGAGAGAAATGTGATCTAAGACTAAGATTTATGTAATACCTAAGCAAACAATGAAAGATATCAACTTCGCCAAGGTTTGTGGTACGAGGAACTAGGCATAACCAAGGCTCTGTTTGATTCTTAGGAGAATGAACTGAAGTGTTAATTTTTCCAAAATAGATAGTCCGAAGACTAGATGTAACTAAAGTTCCATTTAACACTTAATGAAAATATCAATTTATTCAAGGTATGTGGTTCGAGAAGCCAGGCATAACCAAGTTTCAGTTTGATATTTAGAAAAATAAATCGAAGTACTAATTTTTCCAAAGTAGATGGTCCGAGGACCAGACGTAACTAAAGTTTTGTTTAACACTTAATAAAAATATCAATTTATTCAAGGTATGTGGTCCGAGGAGCCAGGCATAACGAAGTTTCAGTTTGATATTTAAAAAAATAAACTGAATTGTTAATTTTTCCAAAGTAGATGGCCCGAGAATCAGACGTAACTAAGGTTCTATTTAACACTTAATAAAAATATCAATTTATTCAAGGTATGTGGTCCGAGAAGCTAAGCATAACCAAGTTTCATTTTGATATTTAGAAAAATAAACCAAAGTGCTAATTTTCCCAAAGTAGATGGTCTGAGGACTAGACGTAACTAAGGTTTTGTTTAACACTTAATAAAAGTATCAATTTATTCATGGTATGTGGTTCGAGGAACCAGGTATAACCAAGTTTCAATTTGATATTTAGAAAACTGAACCTATGCGTGCCCTTAAGTGGTCGTAGGGCCTGATGTGTGTTGGGCTCACAATTTACTTGTATGGTGGGCCTTTGCGTTTCCTACAATGGGCAGTCCTGCCCTTGATAAGCCCAATTCCCTAACTCTTTCAAATGCCTCTCTCCATCTAAAACTCCTTACAATTGCCTACCCTTTGGAACCTGTCTGTTCTCCATTATTTCCCTCTTCCTTCTGTTGCCAACCCCTTGCTTTGTATATCCCATGCCTATTTATAGGTTGAGTTGGTGCGATTGCATGGCAGTTTTCCAGGTCAGTGGAATGGAAGGCCCAATGTCCTTTATCCTAAGTAGGCGCCTTTAATATGAGGGGAGAAATGGCAGTGGCTTTGGAACTAGGTTCACCGCGAAGTCTGCTGCTCGGCGGGGGTGTGCTCCCTAGGCAATGGAGAAAGAGGTCCAATGCCGTTGCTCCGGAGTGGGTGCTAGGCGACGGGTGAGTGGGGATAATGGCATTGGAACTAGCTTCCCACTTGGGTCTGTCGCTCGGTAGGGGTGTGCTCCCAAGGCAATGGAGAAAGAGGTCCAATGCCGTTGCTCTGATGTGGGTGTTAGGCGACGGGTGAGTGGAGGTAGTGGCATTGGAACTAGCTTCCCACTTGGGTCCGTTGCTCGGCGAGGGTGGGTTATCCGCGGAGTTGCCGGACATGACAAAGCCTGGGCGATTTCACGGGATGCGCTAACGAGCACAGGTCGAGCATTATGAACACGTTGCAATGTAGCAATGGGCTTTCGTGGGCGGGTGGTTCCAACAAGTCCAGCTCCTTTGCCATCTGACTTTCGTTCTCATCCAGCTTGAATCTAGTGATCCGAGCACTACACAAGTTTACTTCGGCGGGGATGACGACCTCCACCTCGTTAGTCAAAGAGAATGGTGTCTCTCCCATGGATCTCCTCGGCGTTGTCCGATATGCCCAGAGGACGCTTGGCAACTCCTCGGCCCATCTGCCCTTGGCGCCCTCCAGCCTCTTCTACAGTCCGTTCACGATAGCCTTGTTGGTTACTTCTGCTTGGCCGTTGCTCTGTAGGTATGCCAAGGTGGAGTATCGATTCCGGACCCCGAGGTTGTGGCAGAACTCCCTGAAGGCCTTGCTGTCGAACTACAGGCCGTTGTTTGATACCAGAGTCTCCGGCACGCCAAATCTTGTCACTATATTTTTCCAAACGAACTTCTTGACGTCAACATCTAGGATGTTCGCGAGCACTTCTGCTTCTGCCCATTTAGTGAAGTAGTCTACTGCTACCAGAACGAATCTTCGGTTGCCTGTGGCCTGGGGGAATGGGCCGACTATATCTAGCCCCTAGCGAGCGAAAGGCCAAGGACCGGTGATGGGATTCAGGTTCTCGGCAGGCTGGTAAATCATTGGTGCGTGTACTTGGCACTGCTTGCACTTTCTAGAATACTCGGTTGCATCCTTCTTCATTTGCGGCCACCAGAAACCTTGTGTCATCGCCCGGTGAGCCAGTGATCGTTCCTCCACATGGCTTCTGCACACACCCTCATGCAGTTCAGTTAACAGTTCTTTTGCCTGGGTAGGATGAAGGCACTGCAGGTACGGCCCTTCGAAAGACCTCCGATATAGCTTTTGGTCAGGAGACAAACAGTATAGAGCAGCATTGCGCCGTATTTTTGCTGCCTCTGTTACATCGTCCGGAGATCGGTCTTCCGCGAGAAAGCTGATGATAGGATCCATCCAGCACTTCTCAGCGATTGTCGACCGGGCGACCGGTTGTTTGGGGACTATACTTGGTTCGGCCACTAACTCCACCCTGATCAGCCGAGGTACTATGTCAGCTATAGATGATGCCAGCGTCGCCAAAGAATCAGCATGCCGATTCTGCCCCCAAGCTATGCGCTCAGCCTTAACTTTTGAGAAATTATCTCAGGTTTACTTAGTCAACCGTAAATATTCAACCATCCGAGCATCTTTAGCTTTGAAACTCCCTAACACCTGGTTGACTACTAGGAGGGAGTCCGAGAAGACTTTTACTTCTTTAGCCCCCAGGTCTTTGACAACCTTGAGTCTGGCGAGGAGGGCCTCGTACTCAGCCTCGTTATTGGAAGCTCTGAAGCTCAGCCTAAATGAGTGCTCCGGTTTTAGTCCCTCTGGTGTGATGATCACGATCCTAGCTCCAGCTTCTGCCGTGTTGGACACACCATCCACAAATACTTTCCACGGCCGAGGTTCCGTCAGGCACACCATGTTCGTACTCCTTGGCGTAAACTCGGAAATAAAGTCTGCGAGTACTTGCCCTTTCATGGAGGTCCTCGGCCTGTACCTGATGTCAAAAGAACCTAGCCGAGCCCCCCATTTAGCTATTCTCCCCCTGAAATCAGACCTTCTTAGTAACGATTGGAGCGGGTATTCTGTAAGCACGTGGACGGTGTGAGCTTGAAAGTAGTAAGGCAGTTTTCTGGTAGAATGCATAAGTGCCAACACTAGTTTCTCCAACGGCAGGTATCTGGTCTCGGCGTCAACCAATGTCTTGCTGATGTAGTAAACCAGGAGCTAGACACCATTGTCCCTTAGCAGCACGGCGCTGGTTGCATGCTCGGACACCGAGAGGTACATGTACAGGTCTTCTCCTGTCTTAGGGGCCGTCAATGTTGGTGCCCACCCAAGGTATTCCTTAAGGTCTTGGAAGGCCCTATCACACTCCTCATCCCATTGAAAACACTTCCACCTCTTCAAGAGCCGGTAAAACGGCTCACACCGATCTGAGAACTTGGAAATAAATCAGTTGAGAGCGGTTAGCATGCCGGTTAACTTCTGGACCTCCTTTGGGTTGCTCGACACCCTGAGGCTTCTAACGGCTTCGATCTGATCAGGGTTGACTTCGATCCCTCTTTTTGTAATTAGGTAGCCCAAGAACTTGCCAGATGCTACTCCAAAGGCACATTTGTCGGCGTTGAGACGCAGTCGGTGTCGGCGGAGAATCCCGAACACCTCCTTGAGGTCATGGATGTGCTGCCTTCCTGCCTGCTTTTTACCACCATATCATCAATGTATACTTCAACCGTGTGCCCGATCTCATCCCTGAACATTCTCGTCATCATTCATGGGTAGGTAGCTCCCACGTTCTTTAATCTGAATGACATGACCGTGTAGTGATAGTTAACGTCGGGAGCTATGAATGCCGTCTTCTCCTGGTCCTCGTCGACGAGGGCAATCTGGTGGTAACCCTGGAACGCATCGAGGAAATTCATTCTCGGATGCTCGTATGTAGCGTCCACCAACTGGTCAATTTTCGGCATTGGGAATGGATCTTTTGGGCATGCCCGGTTCAGATCGGTGAAGTCAACGCACACCCTCCATTTGCCGTTCTTCTTTTTTACGACCACCGTGTTCGCAAGCCACTTTGGAAAAAATGCTTCCTTTACAGCCCCCGCTTCCCTTAGCTTTCCAACGTCTTGTCTAACGGCATCCACGTGTTCCTTCACGGACCTTCTCGGCCTCTGCTTTTTGGGGGGGCATAGAGGATCCACGTTCAACTTGTGAATTATGAACTCTGGATCAACCTCGGGCACCTCGTACGGGCTCCAAGCGAACACATCCATGTTTTGTATAAGGAAAAGCAGCAGCTCAGTCCTTTCCCGACCATCCATGTTCTCCCCTACTTGAAAACACCTCTCGCTCTCTGGCAGGATCTTCACTCTTACCAGCCCCTCGGTAGAAGTCCTCCCTTCTGACTGGGGCTACTATGATTGCTATAATGGACTTCGCGTGTGGGGAGCCTGTTGCTCATCCTGTTTGTGGGCTGCGACCACCACGCACCGCCTGGCCGCCTGCTGGTCGCCTTATATCACCATGACTCCATGCTCCATATGGAATTTGACTTTGATGTGCAAAGTGGACGGAACGGCTCCCATTTCATGTATCTATGGTCTCTCGAGAATTGTTGTGTATGGCGAGTAAGATGGGACTACTATGAACGTCACGACCACCTCCTTTTCCCCCATGCTGACCAGGAGTGAAATCTGTCCTCCGGCCTCACCAGGTGCCCGTCGAACCCCATCAACGGCGTGTTGTATGTGGACAAGTCCCCTTTGTTCAGGCCAAGCCCCCTGTACAAGTTTGGGTACATTATGTCTGCCCCACTACCCTGGTCTATCATAACCCTTTTCACTTGAAAGCCCCGTACACGGGCTGTGACCACTAAGGCGTCATGGTGTGGCTGGGCGGTACCTACCAGGTCGCAGTCGTCGAAGGTTATGGGTTGCCGGGGATATCTCGGTCTCTTCCTCGGGGGTTGCTCACTAGCACAACCATCTGTGGGCATTACGGCCAATACTTCCCCCGTGATTGGCGAGGTCAAGTGTCTTGGCCCGACATGGATGACTTCTATCACTCCCAGTGGGGGTGGGAGGGCATCTCTGCACGCCCGGTCTGCTTGTCCTGCTCGTTGGTCTTTGTTCTCTGCCAGGAATTCCTTCAGATGGCCCACCCTCACCAACTGCTCCAAGTGGTCTTTCAACACCCTGCATTGTTCCGTGGTGTACCCCTTATCTCTGTGATATGTGTAGTACAAGTTCTGGTTCCTCCTCTATGGGTCACCTGCCATTTCGTTCGGCCGCTTAAAGTAAGGCTCATTCTTTATTCTATCGACAATCCGGTGCACGGGCTCTTTAAACACCGCCCTAACCCCCATAACGCTATGGTCTTGCTCTTGAGCCTTGGACTCCCTCCTAGGCCTCGGGGTGAAGCCAGAACTCCAAGGATAGCTGATGACCGGGGCTTTCCCCCTAGCCTGCAACCGATCATCTTCCAACCGCTTGTACTCCTCTACGTGTCTCATCAGTTGCCTCATATCCTCGGGAGGTCTGAGGGTCAACGATTCCCTCAGTCTGGACTCTTCCGGTAGTCCCATCCGAAATGTGCTCGCTACAATCTTCTCATTGCCTCCGCCGATCTCATTGTACAGCTCCCAATATCAGTTGGCATAGTTGCGAAGGGTTTCCCTAGCCCTCATTTTCATTGACAGAAACGCGTCTACGGGCTGCGGAACCTGACTGCATGTCATGAACCTCACCCCAAACTCCTAAATGAGCTCCAAGAAGCTGCGAACCGACCCTTTCTTCAACCCGTTAAACCATCTTAAAGCAATGGGGTCGAGACTTGAGGGGAAAACCCTACACATCAACGCGTCGTTTTGGGCATGCAAGGGCATCATTTGGATATAATGACTTACATGTTCCACTGGATCCGTCTTTCTAGTATAGGAGTTGAACGGGAGTCGGGTGAACCTGCTTGGCATAGGTGCTTCCTCGATGTCCTTCGTGAATGGGAACTGGGTAGCTTGGCACAATGCCCGACCCATTGCATCCATGGCCGCGTTTCGTGGTCGCCCCTCTTCGGATGTCGCCTACCCATGGTCCGAGTGCTCCTGCGAATGTTCGCGTCGCCTTCGAGATCCGGACAGCTGGGATCCTGCCGCATGTCGGTTTTCTATATTGACCGGTCTTTCTCTCCGGTGCATGCAGCTCCAAATCCCTCACCTTCCTGCGTAGGCGTTTTAGCTCCTAGTCCCTCTAGTCATGTCGGTTACGTCCCGAGACGTCAGACACTATCCGGAGGGTTTGGTATAACCCCTCTCCAGGCCCGGACTCCACTGCCTCCTCGTTTCTTTTGTCCTTCTGCCTTTTCTGCCTCCTTTCTCGCCAAGTGGATCCCCGCGAAGACCCCTCGGACCCGCTTTCTGCATTACTTCCCTGCCTGCCTCCCAACATTCTCCCGTGTGCCCCAAGATAGGACCGTAGCTTGGTAGGAGATTCCCACAGATGGCGCCAATTGTGCGTGCCCTTAAGTGGTCGTAGGGCCTGATGTGTGTTGGGCTCACAATTTACTTATATGGTGGGCCTTTGCGTTTCCTACAATGGGCAGTCCTGCCCTTGGTAAGCCCAATTCCCTAACTCCCTCAAGTGCCTCTCTCCATCTAAAACTCCTTACAATTGCCTACCCTTTGGAACCTGTCTGTTCTCCGTTATTTCCCTCTCTCCCTTCTGTTGCCAACCCCTTACTTCGTATATCCCATGCCTATTTATAGGTTGAATTGGTGCGATTGCATGGCAGTTTTCCAGGTTAATGGAGTGGAAGGCCCAATGTCCTTTATCCTAAGTGGGCGCCTTTAATGTGAGGGGGGAAATGGCAGTGGCTTTGGAACTAGGTTCATCACGAAGTCTGCTGCTCGGTGGGGGTGTGCTCCCTAGGCAATGGAGAAAGAGGTCCAATGCCGTTGCTCCGGAGTGGGCGTTAGGCGACGGGTGAGTGGGGATAGTGGCATTGGAACTAGCTTCCTACTTGGGTCTGTCGCTCGGTGGGGGTGTGCTCCCAAGGCAATGGAGAAAGAGGTCCAATGCCGTTGCTCCAGAGTGGGTGTTAGGCGACGGGTGAGTGGGGGTAGTGGCATTGGAACTAGCTTCCCACTTGGGTCCGTTTCTTGGGCGAGGATGGGTTATCCGTGGAGTTACCGGACATGACAAAGCCTGAGCGATTTCACGGGACGCGCTAATGAGCACAGGCCGAGCATTATGAACACGTTGCAATTTACCAATGGGCTTTCGTGGGCGGGTGGTCCCAGTGAGGCTCACGCCCGTACAAAATTGAAGTGCTAATTTTTCCAAAGTAGATGGTCCGAGGACTAGACAAACTAAGGTTTTGTTTAACACTTAATAAAAATATCAATTTATTCAAAGTATGTGGTCCGAGGAGCCAAGCATAACCAAGTTTCAGTTTGATATTTAGAAAAATAATAATCAACGGAACACAGTGTCAACAGAAATAAGATGGCAAAAAGACCTTTCATTAATAATAGTACCTTCGCAGGTTATTTACATTCCAGGAACACGATACAACATGCCCATCTAGATTTTCAAGATAATATGCTCTTATGCCAACTACTAAAGTGATACAATAAGGTCTTTCCCAATTAGGTCCCAATTTTCCCCATTCTGGGTTCTTTGCAGTACCCAAAACCTTCCTCAATACCAAATCTCCAAGTGTAAGTGGCCGTAGCTTCACATGGGAATCATACCCCTGCTTGAGTTTGTGCTGATAATAAGCTAGCTGAACCATGGCATTTTCTCATCGTTCCTCAACTAAGTCTAAGCTTTTTCCTAATAAGTTGTCATTACTACTTGGGAAACGTCGAAAACCCAGTTTCTAGAGGGATTAGAGCCTCAGCTCCATAAGTCATAGAGCATGGTGTTTCTCCAATGAATCTTCAAAGTGTAATTTGATACGTCCACAAAACATGTGACAATTCTCCCACCCACCTCCCCTTAGCATCATCTAGTCTCTTCTTGAGCCCATTAACTATAATTTTATTGACCGCCTCGACTTGCCCATTCTCTTGTGGATAAGCTGGAGTGGAATATCTATTCGTGATGCCTAGATCACAACAATATCTTCTGAAGGCCTTACTATTAAATTGCATATCGTTATCTGAAATAAGAGTATGAGGGATTCCAAACCTGGTGATAATGTTTTTCCAAACAAACTTCTTTGCATCCATATCCTTAATGTTTGAGAATGATTCAGCTTCAACCCATTTAGTAAAATAATCTATTCCAACAAGCAATCACCTCCTATTCCTTGCTACTTTTGGGAAAGGCTCTATAATGTTCAAATCTCATTGAGCAAAAGGCCAAGGACTAGACAGAGGGTTAAAGACACCCCTTGGTTGATGGATGTAGGGAGCAAATTTCTGACATTGGTTACACCTCTTTGCATAATCCTTTGTCCCTCTCTCCATATTAGGGCACCAATACCCTTATGTAAAAGTTCTATGAAATAAAGACCTTCCTCCTGTATGACTTTCACAAATCCCTTTATGTAACTCTTCCAAAAGTAACTCTGTTGCTTCAGGGTTTATACACAACAAATGTGGTCCTGAAAAAGAGTTTTTGTACAACTTTTGGTCTTCGGACAGTTAGAATTGAGGTGATTTTCTGCGTATTTTATCTGCTTTAGACTTCTCTTCGGGCAAAGTATCATTTTTAAGGAATGACACTATAGGATCCATCCAACTAGGTCCCACTCTAATTTGATGAATCCAGATGGTGTCACTATTCATTCTAGTGGGTTTACACAGATCTTCAATAAGGATGACCCGAGGTAGGCCTTGTGCCAAGGATGTCGCAAGGGTAGCTAGGGAGTCAGCATGGGTATTCATATTCCTGGAGATATGTAACAAGGTAAAATATTCAAATTTTGATTGTAAATACTTGACCCGGGCTAGATACTCTTGCATTCTTGGATCTCTAGCCTCTAATTTTCCTTTCACCTGACCCACCACTAATTGTGAATCTGAGAATATTTGCATTATTTTTCCACCTATTTTCTGAACCATATCCATTCCTACTTGTAAAACTTCATATTCTGTCTTATTGTTGGTGGTCGAGAACCCTAGTCTCAGGGATTTCTCAAAAGTAATTCCCTCAAGGGACACCAAAACTAGCCCCACACGAGATCCTCTTTGATTCGCTGCTCTGTCAACGTACACTTTCCATATCAAAGGTTCCTTGCACAAAATCATGCCAATTGATTTTTCATCCTTGTCCAACCTCTTAGCGTTTTCTTCTAATGAAGGCTCAACAAATTCCGCCACCAAATCAGCAAGGACTTGGCTCTTCATAGAGATGCGAGGCGTATACTCAATATCAAAAGCCCCCAAAATGGTACCCATTTGGCAATCCTTCTCGTATAGTTAGCACTTCGAAATATAGACCTAAGAGGAAGTTGAGTTAAAACGACAACCATATGAGATTGAAAGTAATGGGGAAGCTTACGCGTAACATACACCACTGTTAGGATCACCTTTTCTAATGGTAAATAATGCACCTCGGCTTCATGTAAGGATTTGCTCATGTGATAAACTGGCCTTTGTACACCATTATCAACTCATAGCAAAACCAGACTAACAACATGGTTAGCCACAGCGATGTATGCAAACAGGACTTCATCCACTTCTGGCCGAAACAAGATAGGTGGTCATGCAAGATATTCTTTAAGTTGCTAAAAACCTAAAGCACACTCCTCGGTCCATTCAAATCCTTTCCACTTATTCAAAAACTGGAAGAAAGGTCTGCACCTATCTGCAGACTGAGAAATAAACTGATTAAGGGCAACAGTCATCCCTGTCAACTTCTGAACTTCTATAAGATTTCGAGGTGGCTGTAAGCTATTAATTTCCTTGACTTGCGCAAGATTAACCTCAATTCCCGATGAGTTACCATGTAACCTAGAAATTTATCAGATCCTATACACTTAGAAGCATTAAGGCACAACTTGTACCTCCTTAGCGTCTAAAATGTATCATTTAGGTCTTCCACATGCATGGAAACCGTTTTACTTTTCACCACCATATCATCCACACACACTTCAATAGTCTTTCCCAACTGTGGCTCAAACATCCTAGTCATCATCCTTTGATAGGTAGCTCCTGTGTTCTTCAAACCAAAAGGCATCACCTTATAGTGATAATTCCCTATAGGAGTGACAAAGGCTGTCTTCTCCTGATCATCCAAAACTAAAGGTATTTGGTGATAACCTTAAAAAGTATCTAAAAAACTCATCTGAGGATGCTTAACAATAGCATCCACTAGCTGATCTATACGAGGCATTGGGAAAGAATCTTTAGGACAAGCTTTGTTCAAATCTATGAAATCTACGCATACTCTCCACTTCCCATTCTTCTTCTTTACTACCACTGTATGAGCCAACCATTCAAGATAAAATACCTCTTTGATAGCACCAGCCTTTTTGAGCTTGAGTACCCCTTCCTTGACAGCCTCAGAATGCTCTTTAGATGAGCGCTGATGTGGTTGCTTCCTCGGCACCGCAGCTGGATTGATATTCAAACGATAACAAATGAAACTTGGATCGACCCTAGGGGCCTCATAAGCATTCCATGCAAATACATCAACATTTGTTTCTCAAGAACATGACCAACTCTTCTCTCTCCTGCGGAGGTAACTGAACCCCCACCCGAAAGAATTTTTCATGATCATCATTTATAATAATTTTCTCGAGCTCCTCACACGCGGGCTCTCCTATCTCTGGTATTCTGGGCGTGACTAAAGTTTTTGATTGCTATCAGCCCCCCATAGCTGAGGCTGAGGACTCCGGCCCAGGCTGATGCAGAATTGCAGCCGCCATGCATTATCTAACCACAAATTGACTCCCAATTTATTTCTCAATCTAATCCCCAGATAGAAACTTCACTTTGACGTGTAGAGTTGAGGAAATGGCACGTAGAGCATGCAACCAAGGTCTTGCCACAATGGTTGTGTAGGGAGAATAGGCATCTATCACAATGAAATCCACTTTTACCACTTTTGGACCTGACTGCACAAGTAGCCTAATCTGCCCCTTTGGTATGACAGCCTTCCCTTTAAAGCTTATCAGTGGCGAATCATAAGCCGTAAGATCCTCAAGTTTTAAGTTTAGCCCCTTGAACAAGTTAGGGTACATAATATCTACACCACTACCCTGATCAACCATCACCCTCTTCACGTCGTAGCCCCCTATCCTCAGCGTAACCACCAAAGAATCATCATGCGGTTAGATAGTTCCGATCTTGTCCTCTTCTGAAAAACCTAAAATTGGTGGGATATTCCCCTTAGTCCTCTTTAGCTCAAAATTAGAATCTTCGGCAAGGGTTCATGCTACAGACATCACTCTAGAAGGACGAGAACTAGTCCTCCCAAGAGCAGCAAAAATAACATTAATCGTACTTAGAGGAGGCCTTGATGAAGTGTTGCCTTGGTTCACCAAACTTGAATGGTCTACCTACCCACTGGGTCGATACAAAAATTGCTTTAACTTTCTCTCCTTAACCAACCGCTCCAAATGATTCCACAGACTCCTACAATCCTCAATGGTATTACCCCTTTCTTAATGATACTAGCAATGAAGTTTCTGATTATGCCACATGGGGTCCCCTGCCATCTTGTTGGGCCATTTGAAATATGGTTCATTCTGGATTTTCTCAACAACTGATGCACCGGTTTCTAAAATACAGTATTAACTACTTGAGGAGTGATAGGACCAGATTGCTCGGCAAAACCTCTATGGGGCCTGTTGTTATTCTATCTATCCGACCTAAAATCCCTCCTCTCCTGAGGGATAACCTTCACCTTTCCCTTACCTTGCTGTTGATCTTCCTCAACCCGTTTATACTCATCAATGCGATCCATGAGTCGACGTACACTCTTTACAAGCTTTTTGGTTAAAGATTTCTTTAAGTCGTGCTCGGTAGGTAGGCCAATCTTAAAATTTCTTATCGCTACATCATCAAAGTCTCCATCGATCTCATTGAACATCTCCCAGTATCTGTCAAAATATGTTTTCAGGGTTTCCCCTTCCCTAATGGCCATGGAAAATAACGAATCTAGGGGTCAAGGAACTCTACTGCACGTAATGAAGCGAGACCCAAATGCCCTGGTAAGTTCCATGAAAGAATCGATAGAACTTGCCCTCAAGCTATTGAACCACCTTATCGCCACAAGTCCTAAACTGGATGGGAAGACCTTGCACATCAAAGTCTTGTTCTTGGAGTGCACGGACATCCTCTGATTGAAATGACTCACATGTTTTACTGGGTCTGTTTTGCCATTATATATGGTAAATGTAGGTTGGGTGAACCGCCAAGGAAGCTTCCCTCTCTTCACTCTACGCGTAAAGGGTAACTTAGAAATTTGGTACAACACCCTACTCATAGCATCATATCCCAAGCCATTGGTGGAAGACTTCTTGCCTTCACGACCATGAAGATTGTCCTCCTCATAGGAGAAGGAATCATTTGGGGGAGTTCTTGACTTGGGCCTATAATTGCTATCCTTGGAGTCTTCAGAAGAAGGGTTAGAAAAAGAAGGAGTTCTCCTTCGCCTCTCATGCGTAACTTCCTCTTTAAAGGGTCAATCTCTTGCTACATGGCCTTAGTATGATCCTCATGAGGAATCCTACTTCCACCTCGTGAGTGACTCCTCCCAGTGTGCACTGTATGCACACTACCTTCACGATCTCTTTCCCATTCCAGGTGCAGGAAATAATCCTCACACTGGGAGCCCATAAACTCTACTTGGTGTGAACCGGAGCCTACCAAAATGTTACTTCCTCCAACCTAAGATTCCCCACAGACGGAACAAATTGTAGGGTCACAATTTGCAGCCAAACCTAACAGTAAAAAGGGGATAGGCCCAAAAAACCCAATACAATGAAATTTGTAGAGAGTGGGCTTGAAATCTAGGTTCTAGTGATGTTGGATAACAAAAATGATGAGCTTGATTGCAATGTCACACACTATGAATTGTCTATATAATAGAATTTATCCTCAGACACAAGCCGAGAATGATTTGTGTTATCTCTCCTTCTTTTAAAGATAGATTACAGTTATGAATGCTGATATGTATAGTGTTTTCTCTTTTTTTTTCACCGATCCCCCCTCTGAATGTCTTCCTTTCCTTTTTATATCATCCTCCTCCTCCACGTATGGATCTCATTACTGATTTAGATACTTATCCCATCTATCTATCCCTGAAGTCTTTGGAGGCAGCTGAAAAGTTGAACTCTGATGCTCAGGCATCACTTCCTCATTAATGCGGTTAGAGAGGTAGGTGTAAAGCATTTAATACGGTAGTAGCAATTTTCTCCAAGATATTTCTTATTCATTCTTCCTCCCTGTTCCCTTGTGAAACATATCTTCCTTTACAAGACCTTTCAAGATATCATTCTCGTCAACATGACGTATCATTCGATATTCACTTCACTTAGTCGAGGAGATACCCCTTCTTAGACTACTTTTGCAAACCCATTTTACAATAATCTGCTCATGGGCTCTTAAGCTCAACAGCCCTACTACCATCAACATGTCCTCGAATAGGTAAGTATTCTCGGATCACGCTCATAGCCCAAAAATACACCTTGGGCCTTTTACCCTCACAACTATGTGAGTCAATAATTAATATAGTGCAAGTGGGTTGAGTTTTGTCATTTAGTTAAAAATATTTTTATCACAATAATGACAACTAGATAATAACAATTACATAAAAATAAAATTATTATACAAGCTTAATAAAATAAAATGGTCACACTTATCCATATTGACAATAAATAATGAAACCTCATAGAAAAAATTGCAAAACTATATATATATATATATATATATATTTTTTTTTTTTTTTTTTGTGTCGATATTAAGATTCAAGTTTTTTGTTTTTTAATATTAAATTTTGTTTAATTTAAATTTCTTAATATTCTTCTGTTCCTCCAATATGGTCAATGGGAATAGCTCATCCGATTGCTACATAGGTTAACTAATTAAGATTTAGTCGCTCTCTATGAGTTTTAGCTCAACTGCCACCTTCAAAACTCATGAGTTAGTTATTAAAATAGTCTTGCCTTTAGTAAGCTATCTCCCTAACTGCAAAATTTCTAGCTTTGCTTTTTTGTTTTAATGCATGCATCATATGCTACGCAAAAAGAAAAAGAAAATTATAGACGTGGAAAGATGTCATGTTCATTCCCTTGGCTTAAAGGAGAGTTAATATAAATTAGCAATATTTAGAGTAATTCCACTTGCGCATTTTTAGTTTTTCAGAATCACAAGCCACCTAGATGGAGAGGATGCTATAAATAACCAGTTTTCCAACTATTATTACACCATTTGCCACAATTTGATAATGTGATCAATTTATATTAGTGAACAATTACTTTTATATAAATCTACCACTGACTCACAGTTGACCACCTTAAAACGATGACAAAATTATAAATTGTACATTAATAACAACTAACACGGCATGGTATAGACTATAAAGTATATAATTAATGATTTAAGGGTGGCAATTTTGTGCCTTCCTGCTTTGACTCATCCTTTCCCTCACGGGCTTTCCCTGCACCACAAAGGTGGTGGGGCGAGATTTTCAAGTTTAGGCTTTTTAATCCCCACTCGCATTGATTAAGAATATAATTGCAAATTTTACAAGCCTTAAATCCCTACAATAATTGTAGATTCTAATCAAATTCCGAATCTTTAAGTTTGTTTAAACATTTGTTCATGTTTTTTTTAATCAAATGACTATATATTTATTTATTTACCACAAAAGAATATATATATATATATATATATATAATTATTTATTTGTTTAAAGGGTAATTGCAGTAAACCCACTTGTGGTTTGACTCAAATTCAAATTGCTTACTCGTGGTTTGAAAAGTGTCACTTGGCCCACTTGAAGTTTGCTCCGTATTTTTCTAGTAACCCACCTCCGTTAAAAAAGAGGGTAAGTATGTATTTTTACCCCCATTTTATATCTCTCTCCTCCAAAACAAAATAACACATACAAAATCTAGAGAAAACAAGATCAAAACGTTAGGGTTTGTAAAAATTAATTAAATCTGACTCTTTCTCACCTTTCACCGTGTCTCTCTCTCTCTGACTATTATCTGCTGAGATTTGATTTTTTGCTGCTTACCTTCCCTGGAGTTTGAAGTAAAGCTATATATGTTCAATCTAGCTTAAGTTGATTGAAAATAGGTTTACCATTTTGAACCCAGAGCTGTATACATGAAATCTAAATAACCTCAGTCACCAATCAGTATAATTGCAAAAACTAAGCATTGACTAAAAGAAAGATTAATTAAGTTTTTCTGCCACTATTCTTAAGCTATATATGATTGGTATTTGGTGGTTAGAGATATAATATTGGTTTTGGAAGGACTAGGCTCTAGAGCTCCTCCTATTTGGCCAACAGATCAGCGGGGTGTTGTGGCATTATGGGCTTGCCACACCAGGGGTGCGATGTTAAAGGTGTGTACTAGATTGGGGGCTTCCCACTTACTTTGCACAGTGAAAGGCGTCAA
Source organism: Castanopsis chinensis (assembly GCA_032878915.1). Taxonomy (NCBI): domain Eukaryota; kingdom Viridiplantae; phylum Streptophyta; class Magnoliopsida; order Fagales; family Fagaceae; genus Castanopsis; species Castanopsis chinensis. Next base: position 19,048,078 of record JAVQMG010000122.1, read on the forward strand.
TCTTGTTGGCTTATCAAAGCAACGAAGGTCCTTTGTTGTCTCACGAGCCCTGCTAGTCCATTTTAGGCGAAGCTTCCATTTGAATCGTAGATAGTTGGTGGATGATTATGATTTGCATTAATAGTAATTCTCTGTTGTTACCATTGTGCTAGAAGAGAGAGACATGAAGGGGAGAGAGAAAGACACAGTGGAAGAGGAGAGGGAGAGTCAAATGTTTGTTATTAAATTGTACCAAAACATAACTTTTTGATTTTTTTTTTTTTTTGTCTTGTAGTTTTTTGTTTTGAGAGAGAAGAGACATAAAATGAAAATAAAAATACATATTTACTCTCATTTTTAACAAATGTGGGTTATGAGAGACAAATAGAGTGAATCTCATGTGGGTAAAGTGACACTTTTCAAACCATAGATAGATAATATAAATTCAAGTCAAACCAAAAGTGAATTTATTGTAATTACTCTTTTATTTAAAGACATAACTTGTTTTTTTTACCCTTGCGCTTATATCTTTTTTTCTAATTAATTATCTAAGTGACATATTGTAATTAATACAACATATTAAGGGCTAATTATTCTCACAATATTTGTCATTCGTACACATCTCTTATTTCGCGGGTTTAACATGGAAATCAATAAAAATTTATTTTCATGCGCTAAATTATAAACAGCAAAGTTCCCAATAACAAATATGAAACACTATTTTTTGTACATTAAGGTCATCATTTTACATCAATCACATCAAGAATTGCTGAAAAATATTAGTATCAAATATATTTTGTCATTAGACTCTTTTATTTTCTTCTCAGCCAAAAAAAAAAAAAAAAAACTCTTTTATTTTCTGCTTGAAGTCGGACTTTGATAAACAAATGAGCTAGCCCAATCTGACAAAATAAAAAATAATAATTCTAAAATTATGTAGTCAAATCACAAGTTGACACCCAATTACTCAATCGAAATAATACCCACCATTTCTCTTTTAATCACAAATGACACAAAACTACTTCAGAGAGAGAGAGAGAGAGAGATCGAGAGAGAGAGAGAGAGATTAAGAAGTATGTCGATCGGTATGATATTTGTTCGGCCGTATTACACGTTTATACAGTAGCTTCAGAATTCAGAAAAGTACTTCAGGCGACAATACCTGATCCACATCCGAAGGTAAGTAGGGATAGGTCACTCGATCATACATAGGTCGAGGAAAAATATGTACAGTACAATAATCAACTCAGGCCATGCAGTAATATTAATTAGTATAACTATAACTATATACTACTCCGGATTAGTTTTTCAACTCGGTAACTTGACACAGTGAGTCAAGTCAACCATTGGTTACTACTAGTACGTACTACCAGCACTGGTCCGTCTCCCAATTCCTGCGGGCGTATCCAGATCCAGAGAATCCAGACGACGCCGTCAAAGGCTGGTACCTTCGGATATTAGTCCTGCGATCATAGTCGGCGCGTTTCTCTGGGTCCGATAAGGTGGAGTAAGCAGCATGGACTTTCATGAACTCGCCTCCTCCTCCTGACGTGTCCTTACGATTGGTGGAGATCGCCACGTCGGGGTGACACGTCCTCGCCAATCGACGGTACGCCGCTTTTATCTCGTGACACGTGGCTCCGGTGGAGATGCCGAGGACCTGGTACGGCGATGAAGTGCACGCTGCTGCGGCCATGTTGCTGTTGGGCAGATACGAGGACGACGACGACGACGCAGTACTATTGGTGCAAGTTTCTGCTGATGATGAGGTGGCGGTGGCGGTTGCGGCAAAAGCGAGGGATGGTGGGAATCTGACACGTGGCGAGGCTTGAGCTGGGTAGAGAGGCTTGGCCAAGAATTTTGGAGGAGTAGTCAGAGAGGAAGAAGGAGAAGAGAACATGGTACGGTGAACTCGTTCCTTGTGTGGGGTTCAGACTTGAGACTTGAGAGAGAGCGAAGTGGGGGCCTGAGGTTTTGGATTTTATTATTTAAATAAAGAAAGTGGGAGAGGATTGGGTTTAACTAGGGTTAAGAGTTAAGCTGTGTGTGGTTCGGTTCAGTCCCAAGAAATGCTTATCCACAAAGGTCGGGTTGGGGGAGGCTGAGTCAGCTTAAAGATTTATCTATTTTCATTATAAATTTTTTTCACAATTTTTTATTGAAATTCATTGAAGTGATCCATTATAAAATCAGTTTGACATTAATTTAGTACTTATCTTCGTCGCACACAAATAATTATATAAAAATTGTGATACAAATTAAAATTGTGTCCTTAAAATCATATAATTATAACACAAAATAAGTATTTTTATATCTTGTAGATGAGTAACACCATTAAAAATAAATTCACGAAATTGCTTCAAAATTGTTACTTACTGAACTTTTTTTTGAGAAACATACACACACACATATATAAGGGAAAGAAAATGAGATAAGGGAATACTGAACTTAATTATATTATAGAGACAAGTTTATAAATAACCTTTTACCAACACTTATGTTAGGGCAAATACTTACTATAGATAACTTGAATTTATACCTTTAAACCATTGTTATGTGTTCATTTATTATTATTTTTTTTTTCTATAGTGATCCTTTGTTCTCCAACACAATTTATTATTTAAAATTTTGCAAAAGAACATTTTCTAACCTTGAATTCCAAGCTCTCATAATCCCTATTTAACTTTTTTTTTTTTTTTGAGAGTATAAATCCCTATTTAACTATTTTTTTAAAAAAAACAATGGGCCCCAATATTCTTTAACAATGTCCAATGGGGCCTGTTCAACTTTAGAAACGATCATTTTATTTATCAAGTGATGACAATCATCAGTTAACATGGCAAGCAGTTTAGAGAATCAGACAAGCGTTTAAGTATACAGATATAATATTGTCATGGAAAGGTGGAATAACACTATCTTTTGGGTTACCCTACCACGCACAAAGACAACATCATAAGTATCTGAACATATCATATGTCACTTTTAGAAGAGGTTGGAATCTAGTTTCCATTGTTGATTGATTTGTCTATATATTGTTAGCGTATAAATTTTTTATCTTTATATTGTAGTGTGAAGTTATTTAGGGGTTTGAACTTTGAAGAGAGAGAAACTTAGTTGTAGAAATTAGGCTGTTCTTGGCATTTGAGGACATTTTGAAACAAATATGGCCACAAATTTTGGTACTTCGGAGTTCGGCATGAGAAATTAGGTTGTATTTGTATTTGCGTGCTTGTTTTAGCAAATTTTAGTGCCAAAAGATAACACAACCTAATTTTGGCAATTAGGCAGTATTTCTGCAACTTAGGATGAGTTTGATTCAGCTTTTTGAAAAAGTGCATAATAAAAAAGTTGAGTTTTCAAAAAGTGCATAATGAAAAAGTGCATTTTTAAAAAGCTGAGTGTTTGGTAAAAGCTATTAAAAAGTGTTTTTTTGAAAAAGCTGAGTGTTTAGCTAGCACTAATAAAAGTGACAGTTTGAGGAATAAATTACCAAAAAGGACAACGTATATAGAAGGGAGTTTATTTCATACTTTTTTTTTTTTTTTGGATGTGAGCTTATTTCATAATAATAATAATAATAATAATAATAATAATAATAATAATAATAATAATAAATATATTATTGGTATTATTTTAATAATGTTTGGGCAATTTTTCTTTGTTAGTGTCATAATTATTTGTTTGGGCAATAATAATTAAATGTAAATAATTTTCATCATTATGAAGCACAAAATGAAAATGTAAAAAGATGATAAAATATACACCAATAATCCAAGTTTAATAAATTGCACTACATAAAAATGTAAAAAGATATAAAATACATATCAATAACCCAAGTTTAAATTGTACAACACAAAAATGTAAAAAAGATGATAAAATACATACCAATAACCCAAGTTTAAATTGTACTACATAATATTATAAAAAAGAATTTTCAACTACTAATTATTATCCCCCCAAATGGAATTAGCAATGGAATCACAAAAAACCACCATCGCAGGGTCTGTTAAAAATCCTGAGTTTTGCTCATAACTGCTACCTGCTTCCCAATCTGCTCTAGCCCTTTTTACCTCAGGGTTGGAAGTGTTCTTTTTACCCATCTATAAAGTTAACCAATCATAAGAAATGCAAAAAATAAAATTCATAATATTCCAATTTAGTGAAGTATTTACAAACATGATCTAATAAATCCACAATAAATAAATATAAAAATAAAATTGCTGCCTAGTCTGAGCATTAAAATAGAAAGGACTAGAGAGGAATCTCATCATGTCACAACTCACAAGAGCACCGTTTGTACACTCACTAGTCAGTAAACACGGCCAGAAAATTGCTACCATAGAAGGTGGGAAGAACACACTAAAACCTTTGTCTGAAACCCAATCTTATCTCCTCCATAATTCTAGGCTAAAGTTATGCCAAACCGTAACAATCCATTTCATTTAAATTGGGTTTCTGTACCAAACCTACAAGAGTAACTCTTCTACATTTGTGGACCTTAATTTCCTTGGCTTATTATTAAAATTGCAGTTATATAGACATAAGTTAGTTTTCTAGAAAATGATTTCCATCGAACAGATGGAGTATAATATATTGTTGAAATAACAACATGGACTTAAGTATAAGTTTAGTAAAATGGTTTGAGACTGTGCTTATTTTTCTCTCTTCAGACAAATAGAATATAATATATATATATATATATATATATTATAAGTTTATCTATTAGTTTCACATAAGTTTATATTACTTTTAATATAAATCTTGGAGTGCTCATAAATTTTTTAAACACTATGTTTTCATCCAGAAAATGACCAAAGCATTCAAAACCCAGAAAATCACTTAACTAATAATCAACAGAAACCACAAAAACCAACCCAAATAACTCAAACTACCACTCAGTACTAGAAAACATAAAAATAAATATACCCCATAACATAACTAAAACTTGAAGACAGAGCATCCAAAAAATTAAAAAAAAAAAAAAATTGGATCAGTGTTAAGACAGAGCCACAAAATAAAAATAAAAAATAAAAAACAAAATTCAGATCAGTGTTAAGGCAGAGCATCCACAAAATTAAAAAAAAAAAAATATATATATATATATATATATATATTCGGATCAGTGTTACAGAGCATCCAAAAAATTTAAAAAAAAAAAAAATCAGATCAGTGTTAAGACAAAGCATCCACAAAATTTTAAAAAAAAAAAATTCGGATTAATGTTAAGGCAGAGCATCCACAAAATAAATAAAAAGATTTCGGATGAGTGTTACAGAGCATCCACAAAATAAATAAAAAGATTTCGGATGAGTGTTACAGAGCATCCACAAAATTAAAAAAAAAAAAATTACGAAGCATGTACCCACAAATGTTTTTCAGTACCTGGCAAGAGAACAAATAGATCTTTAGCGAGAACAAATAGATCTTTAGCAAGAACAAAGCATGAAAGATCTGAAAATCTTTTTTTTGATAGGTAAAAAAAAAAAAAAAGGATCAGTGTTGGTACCTGGTGGTTTTGGGTAGGAAATCGGTGTTGCTTGGTGTTTTGTTAATCAAAACTCTATCTTCAAAATGTATTTCTCAAATCAGATTAGACAAATAAAATTAAAAGGAAAAAATTACAGAGGAAGGCCCATTGAAGAAGATGAAGAAAGAAGAAGAAGAGGAAGAAGATTTACGCAGCGGCCGGAGCTGACTTGCGCAGATCAAAGAGGCCGGAGCTGAGAGAACAAATGAGAGGCATGAGGACCCAACTTGCGCAGATCAAAGAGATGAGATGAGAGGAATGAGAGCGTGAGCGTGAGGGAGCTGACTTCAAAAGACACCTTTTTCCTTTATTGAAGGGCAATTTCGTAAATGCAGAAGTTCCCCAACGGATCTATTAAAAAAGCCCACCAACTTTTACATTATGGACCGCATGACATCCATAAATTTCCAACACGTTTCCTTCAGTAATATAAAACGCAACTTTTTCCAAAAAGTTGCGTTTTATACTAACCAAACACACATTTTGGGCTGGCTTTTTTGAAAACCCAACTTTTAGCTTTCAAATGCTAAAACAAACGGGTACTTAGTTAAGTAATTTTGTGGCCTATAGGTTGTTTTTGTACTTTATCAATTGAAATTGCTGACTCTTCGCAGCCAAATGGCCACAAATTTTGGTACTTCAGAGTTCGGCATGAGAAATTAGGTTCTTTTGAAACAAAATTTCTTAGTAAAAATGACAAAATTTGGCTACAAATAATGATTGTAACTTAAGGCTACAACGTTACTCAATATCTTTTTATTAAAGGTGAATTTTGACAAATCTACTATTGGGTTATATTTTCTTCTTATATCCTTCATGACGTGATTGACGAAATTAATACCGACGATAAAAGCGTCACTGACGAGAAATCACAACGGACGGTGTAATCCTTGAAGACGAGGATAAATTGTGCAAGAGCAGGCGAAAGCGGCAGGAACATTTAGTATCACCAATAATGCCCCAGGCTGGATAAAACAGCTGTGCATCCCGTTGGAGACAAATTAAAGCCTTACAATTAAGTGGCAGGCGTTACTTAAAGCAACATTAACACCGCCATAACCACTACAACGGCTAGAAGGCCAAAGGAGCATATATAAACCCTCCAAAAACGCTAGCAAGAGGTAACACGATAACTGACCCATACTTTATCTTTTTGAAAAAAGCTCTATAAAACTGACTTAAGCATCGGAGGAGTTTTGGCAAGCACCACACCGGTGACCACATTCATAGATCCCTCTGCCATCTATTAACTACTTCCAGGACGAGATACAGGTTTGATTCCGTCTAGACTCGCTCTTTCTCAACTGATGAATTCTTGTTTCATTAGTTTGGCGCCGTCTGTAGGAACTTCACTTTTTCATAGTTATACTTGGAAAGGTGATTCCCACCAATTTCTACAGTCAGATGGAACCAAGCCAAGACCCAGCTTCCTTAACACAGCAAATCCAAGCTCTGGTGGCCACCGTCGAAGAACTCACCAGGCAGAATCAAGAAATGAAGATACAACTTCAGCAGATTCAATAGGAAGAGAGTCAATCCAAGGGCGGTCCAGAAGATGAGGAGGATAGCCACAGAAGGGCCAATACTCTCAGACCAACCACCCTTGACGAGCAAAATTCGAATGTTATCAAGGAAATGAGGAAAGAGATGGACGAGCTACGAAATGCCATCAAAGAGAAAACGGACCGGAGTGTGGATAGAATGATCAGGGCCACAGATTCGCCCTTCACAACGGCGGTCCTCGAGCATCCAGTGCCGCCCAAATTCCATCTACCCCAGCTCGAACAGTTCGACGGGTTGAGGGATCCTCAAGATCACCTCAACACATTCAAAACAACACTAGGCCTCCAACAACCCCCTGACGAGATATTGTGTCGTTCCTTCCCCACCACTCTCAAAGGAGCGGCCAGGGAATGGTTTACCAAGCTGCCATCGTCATCAATAGACAGTTTTGAACAGCTGAGCGGCGCCTTCTTGAGGCATTTTATTGGGGGACAACGTCCGAAGAGGCCAGCGGATTACCTACTCACTATCAGACAAGGAGAGAAGGAGACATTAAGGTCGTATGTAAAATGTTTCACATGAGAAACCTTGGAAGCGGATGAAGCTGACGACAAAGTGCAGTTGACGGCTTTCAAGGCGGGGTTAAAATCTCGAGACCTCGTGGCATCACTTGCCAAGAATCCCCCAAAGACGATGGCAGAAATGCTCCTGAAAGCGCAAAAATACATGAATGCCGAAGATGCACTCGCAGCCATAGGGGACACAGTAAGGCCGGGTGGCATCGGAGTAAGGGACAACGAACGAAGAGGGCAGAAAAGAGAACGACACGATCGTCAAGCCAATGGCGGCAACAAGAGAAAAGAGGATAAAGGTCCCCGAACGATGAGGTTTACCCCCTTCATTATGCCAGTTGACAAGATTCTGTCGCAGATAAAGGACGAGCATCACTTGAAATGGCCACGGCCATTACATTCGTCGCCTAACGTTCGCGACAAGAGCAAATACTGCCAGTTTCATAAGGATCACGGCCATTACACGGAGGATTGCCGGAATCTCAAGGAGCAAATTGAGGAGCTGATACAGAAGGGCAAGCTACAGAAGTATGTGAGGAAGGGGGAATACCGTAGACCAAGGGACGGAAACGAGAACCAGCAAGCATCATCGTCAAAAAATGACGATCGTCAAGCCCATCCAGCACAGAATGTGATCGGGGAGATAGCAACCATCGCAGGAGGACCCTTTACAAGGTAATCTTTTAGGTCTCTCAGGAAGGCATACCATAGACAAGTTAACAGCGTCCACATGGTACCTCCAGTCAAGCAAAGAAGGACTGACCAAGATATGTGCTTCAATGAAGCAAATGCAAGAGGGGTGAAGCAACCACACAATGATCCTTTAGTTATAATGCTAACTCTAGAGGGATTCAACACCCGGAGGATCCTCGTGGACAACGGCAACTCAGCCGACATTATCTACCTCCCCGCGTTTCAGCAGTTGAAACTAGATCCAAAAAGACTGCGCCCTTTTGACTCCCCATTTGTCAGCTTCAGCGGAGATCGGGTATATCCCAAGGGCATGGTGACGCTAACGGTTACAATCAGGGCCTACCCGAAGCAGTTAACCCGTCAGCTAGATTTCTTGGTGGTAGATTGTCCTTCATCCTACAACGTAATCATTGGAAGACCAACACTCAATAAATGGAGGGCGGCGACGTCTACGTATTGTTTTAAAGTGAAATTCCCAACAGACGAGGGGGTCAGCGAAGTGAAAGGGGACCAGGTTTTAGCTCGAGAATGCTACCAGGCCGTACTAGCTGCACGAGAAAACCATACTTGGATGATAGAGGAGAAAGAAGAAGAGAAGGAGGAGCAAGAAGAAGGGAAGGAGGAAGCACTAGAAACGGTTAAGTTAGTTGTCGGAGAAGTAGCCAAAACGACGAAGATAGGAGGGATGCTGAGTCCGGAAATGAAGGCCAAGCTCGTCGGGTTACTCAGAGAGAACTTGGATGTCTTCGCATGGAGTCACGAGGACATGCCTGGGATATCCCCCGAAATTATCCAGCATGAGTTAAGGGTGAACCCCGAGAAGAAGCCCGTCCACCAGAGACGCAGAACCTTCGCCCCAGAACGAGACCAAGCAGTGACGAACAAGGTCAGTAAGCTTTTGGCGGCAAGCTTCATTCGAGAAGTATACTACCCGGAATGGCTTGCCAACGTTGTTTTAGTGAAGAAAGCTAACGGGGCATGGAGAATGTGCGTGGACTTCACGGATTTGAACAAGGCATGCCCGAAGGACAGCTTTCCTTTACCAAGGATAGATCAGCTGGTAGATTCAACGGCTGGAAACAAGTTACTGACGTTTATGGACGCCTTTTCTAGATACAACCAGATAAAGATGGCTGAAGAAGATCAAGAAAAAACTGCCTTTGTCACGAGCCAAGGACTCTACTGCTACAAGGTGATGCCTTTCGGGCTGAAGAATGCTGGGGCCACATATTAGAGGTTGGTGAACAAGATGTTCAAGAGTCAAATCGGCAGGAATATGGAGGTATATGTGGACGACATACTGGTCAAGAGTAAAGAAGAACTTTCCCACCTTGAAGATTTAAAGGAGACATTCGCCACCCTCAGGCAGTACAAGATGAAGCTGAACCCAAGCAAATGCGCTTTTGGTGTAGCATCGGGAAAATTCTTGGGATTCATGGTCTCCCATAGAGGGATAGAAGCTAACCCGGAGAAGGTGCGAGCCATAATCAATATGGAATCGCCAAAAACGGTTAAAGAAGTCCAGAAGCTGACTGGAAGAATCGCAGCACTAAACAGATTCGTCTCCAGAGCAATAGATAAGTGCCAACCCTTCTTCAAAACCTTGAAAAAGGTCTTCGTCTGGACTGACGAGTGTGAGAAGGCTTTCTAGGAGCTTAAACACTACCTGAGTAATCCACTCCTACTGAGCCCGGCTAAGGAAGGAGAAGCTTTGCAGTTATACTTGGCGGTATCAGGTACGGCAGTAAGCGCGGCTTTAATTCGTGAAGAAGCCAAGAAGCAGCTTCCAGTATATTACGTCAGCCAGGCCTTCCAAGGGGCTGAGTTCAAGTACTCGATGATCGAAAAAATTGTGTTCGCATTAATAGTGGCCTCACGCAAACTGAGACAGTACTTCCAGGAGAATCCAATCTTAGTCATGACTGACCAACCTATCAAGAAATCCATGAACAAGCCTGAAGTAGCCGGACGAATGATTCAATGGGCAATCGAGCTTAGCCAGTTTGATATCGAGTACCATCCCAAGACGGCCATCAAGGCACAAGTCTTGGCAGACTTCGTGGCCGAATTCACCTATACAAGCGAAGATAACCAAATCAGAAACGAAGACATGTGGACTATACAGACCGACGGATCGTCCGCCCAGAAGAGGGGCGGAGTACGAGTCGTCATAATCACCCCTGACGGAGAAATTCTCAAATATGGAGTTCAGCTGCAGTTCCCAGCTACAAACAACGAGGCCGAATATGAAGGAATACTGACGGGACTAAGACTTGGAAAAGCCCTTGGAGCCAAGAACCTGCTGGTCCAAAGTGATTCAAAGCTGGTGACTGAGCAGATAAAGGGAGAATACGAGGCGAAAGAAGATAGAATGCAAAAATACCTCAGGCTGACAAGGCGTCTTGTCCAGGAGTTCGACATAGCCAGATTTGAACAGATCCCTCGAAGCCAGAACACTTTAGCAGACGAGATATCAAAAATGGCATCGTCGGAAGAGAGGCCATCAGGAAGTGGGCTGGCAATTGAAGTCCAGAAGCATCCCAGCATTGAAGAAGTATCAACGTTCCAGATCCAAGGTACAAACAGCTGGATCACCCCTATTATGTCTTTTTTGCAGGACGGACACCTCCCCCAAGATGCTGACGAAGCCAAGAAGGTCAGGAAAAGAGCAGCCAGGTTCACGATCCTAAACGACACCTTATACAAAAGAGGATTCTCTATGTCGTACCTGAAGTGTGTTAATGAAGAAGAAGCCATATATATCCTGAAGGAGGTACATGAAGGGGTTTGTAGGGATCATGCCGAACCTAGATCCCTGGTAAGCAAAATCATTCGAACAGGTTATTTCTGGCCAACCATGCAGGTGGACGCAGCTGAACTTTTTAAGAAATGCGACAAGTGTCAAAGGTTCGGGAATGTCCAACGACTTCCAGCAGAGCAACTGACGACCATATCCTCTCCCTGGCCATTCGCACAATGGGGAATCGACATCGTTGGCCCACTGCCACTAGGTAAGGGTCAGGTAAGATTCTTGTTGGTTGCAATTGATTACTTCACCAAGTGGGTAGAAGCAGAGGCAAAAGCAACCATCACCGAGTCACGAATTCGAAACTTCGTCTGGAAGAATATTGTTTGCAGGTTCGGGATACCAATGACGATAATATCAGATAATGGTCGACAGTTTGACAGCCAAGGCTTTAAAGACTTCTGCTCAGGTTTGGGCATCAAAAACAAGTTCTCATTTCCAGGACTCCTGCAAGCCAACGACCATACAGAGGTGACGAACCGAACATTGCTGAAAATCATAAAAACCAAGCTGGACGATGCAAAGGGTGCGTGGCCAGACGAACTACCTAACGTATTGTGGGCTTACAGAACGACTGCAAGAACCCCGACGGGGGAAACGCCCTTCATGCTCACGTACGGCACTGAAGCTGTAATCCCAGTGGAAGTGGGCGCCACCAGCACCAGGCGAGAGCTATACAGCCAGGAAAGCAACGACGACTAGTTGCGAATCAACCTGGACTGCCTCGACGAAGTTAGAGACAAGGCCTCCAACAAAATGTCCAAGTATCAACAGAAGATGAAAGAATACTATAACAAGAGGGTGAAGCTTAGACAGTTTGAAGTAGGTGACCTCGTCTTACGCAAGGTCAGCACAGCCACAAGGGATTCTGCACAGGGAAAACTGGGTCCTACATGGGAAGGGCCCTACCGAGTTACTCATTACTCCAGACGAGGGAGTTACCATCTGGAAACCATTGACGGGCAGAAACTTCCACGGCCATGGAACGTTGAGCACTTAAAGAAGTACCACCAATGAATGTAACCGATGAATGCATTCAAAGTTAATAAAGAGATTTTTTACTAATACTTCTACGTCCGCAGGTTCTTTCAGTTAAAAACTTCAAAACGACCTCTCCCCGCTCCCAAAAATCGCAAAGTAACAAGATTCCGCTATGACGGATGTAAGTTACTGACGGAATAAAAGAGACATTGAATCTCAAACATCGCAAAGTAACAAGATTCCGCTTTGACGGATATAAGTTACTGACGAAATAAAAGAGACATTGAATCTCAAACATCGCAAAGTAACAAGATTCCGCTTTGACGGATGTAAGTTATTGATGGAATAAAAGAGACATTGAATCTCAAACATCGCAAAGTAACAAGATTCCGCTATGACGGATGTAAGTTACTGACGGAATAAAAGAGATATTGAATCTCAAACATCGCAAAGTAACAAGATTCCGCTATGACGGATGTAAGTTACTGACGAAATAAGAATCTCAAACATCGCAGAGTCACAGGATTCCGCAATGACAAGTGTAAGTTACTAACGAGTAAAACAAAAAGAAAGCATCAAAAAATGGCTAAGTTATCAATGTGCAAGAAGAAAGGAAGTGCATCTAATTAAAGCCCAAAAACAAAGGGCAAATTTTCATTGTTTTTAGACCCATAAACACTGGGCCAAAACCATTATAAAACCTATTGTTCACAAAAGAAAAGCTGTTTCCAAAGTAGGACTAAAAAAAAAAAAAAAACACAGCAGAAATCAATTTCTTTTTCAGAGTCAAACACCGAGGGCAGAATCATCAGGCACGTCATCAACATTGTCTGGGGCATCAGGCTGGCCAGTGGATGATTGGGTAGCCTCGTCAGCAGCCATTTCTCGATCAATCTTCTCCATGTCCAGACTATCCAAATCCACTCCGGAAGAATGTTTGACGAGGTATCTCCTGAGTAGCTCAAAGCCCTTGAAGTACCAGCTAAACAAAACTGTGTTGAACTCGTCCGTAGTCTGAAAAGCCTCCACAGATCGAGCAGCAATGGTCTTCAATGACTCCCGAGAAGCCAAAAGTTGTTCATCCTTCTCGAAGTTTAGTTGACGCTCAACCCTAAGATCTTCATCCAACTTCTTCATTTTTTCCTTCAAATCATTGGCTTTGCCCATCGATTCGATCAAGTCTTTTTTCAAAGAAGAATTCTCTGCCTCCAAAGCCTCCACCTTCGACGAAAGGGAAGCCGTCATGGCCTCCTGGGACAGATATTCAGACGTGATGTGAAGGCTTTCCCCCAAAACCTAAAAAGAAAAAAAAAAAAAAAAAAAAAAAAAAAAAAAAAAAAAAAAAGGATTCATTACTCACCTGGACAAGCTTTTGAACATGGCGGCTGGCTACACGATTAAAAGACACTCCAGAGAGTGCCTTCAAGTCCTCGGCAGCCATAGCCCCATGAGCCCTCTCCACTGCCAGGCCTTCATCATCCCAGATAGTCGACGATCGGGAAGTGACCCTCTCCACCTCTATACCCTTTCTAGAGAGACGTTGCCTCTTAGCAGCTGGTGTGGAAAGCTCCTCAGTCGAAGTTGACGGGGATGCTGTCCTCGTCACCACAGCCCCAGAGGTAACCGGAGTAGACTGAACGGCAGGAGAACCAGAAACACCCTTGTCAGTTACCCGCATCGACTTTCTACCCAAACTCGATAGCGGCTCCCCCTTTCTCGACCTCATTTTTGCGTACATGTCTTTGTTGAACTTTGTCATCATCCCTGCAAAAATAATAATAATAATGAGTGTTCGTCAAGATAGAAAAAGGAGAACCAGCACCGACGAACATAACACTTACTCTTCTTCTATTCAACTTCAATGCTCCAAAGAACAAAAGACGAAGGCTCTGGTCCAAGACAGTAAAAAGATAAAGTCTTGGGATCTACAAAGTCGTCCCAATTTTCTACCGTCTGGGCGTACTCTATAGCTTTTTTCACCCTATCCCTATACCTGCTCTTAAGTTTTGGTCGTTTCTGAACTGCAAAAAGAAAGAAAAAAGAAAAAAAGGGTTAACTGCAATTACAATACACCTAAAAATTGAAGCGACAAGGAAAGGATATTGACGCACCTAATGTAGGGGTTCCCCACTGACGATGTAATCGCGGGAGATCACCCCAAATCTCGCCCGAGGCGGTCTCAAACTCGTCCCCGGATACAAAGAAAAACCTGGATTTCCAGTACCTGAAGGAGGACGGCAAACCCCTGACGACCCTATTCTTCCTCTCCCAGGATACCAGTTCATAATATCCATGTTCCTTGGACGCTTTTAATCGGTATAAATAAACAAGCTCATCAATCTTGAGCATATCCCCATCAACGGCGGCCAGCCATATCCCCATACATATAATCACAATCCTCCAGGAGTTGGGCATAAGTTGCCCTGGAGCGATCCCAAAATGATCCAATAGCTCCATCAAGAAAGGATGGACCGAGAATCTCAACCCACAAATGAAAGCCGCCTCATAGAAGCAGACTTCCCCAGGGAAGAAGCTACATGCCCGATCATCCTTACCGGGCAGACGAAGCCTCACTCGCTCCGGAAATTGAAATCTATCCCTAAAACGACCTAATGTTTCAGCGTCCAAGCTACACCCTTCCCCAAGGGCGTGAAAAGCCCTAACCTCCCTAATTGACGAAATAGCAGTGTCGCCCCTCACTGGATCATCACTGGACGAGAGTCCAGTGTCCAACTCGCTAGATCTGACGTCGGACATGATTCCCTGCACTCTTTCTCTATTCCTAAACCAATCTACGAACTGACGAAGCAAAGCTAGCAAATCAGCCAACACAACCCCTAAACAGCTACCTTCACAAACAAAACCCCCTAGACGCGGAGAGTTATCTAAAAACCCTCCCAAGCGCGCAAAAAAAAAAGGAAATTGAAGGGCACACTATCCTAACCTCAGAGCCACTGACCATCAAAAATTAGGGACAAAAGTGGGCAGAACCAACACAAGGCTAAAACCCCCATAAAAATGAAAAAAGAAAGAAACGAAGAATCAGAGGAGCTGCGAAAAGAAGAAAAAGCAAACCGGTGTCAAAAGTTGAGAAGGATAAATACCTCGGAAACAGAAGCACCGCCACACCAACGCACCGCCGCACCAAGGCACCGTCGCACAGTGCACCAATTCAAAGAGAAGGAATCGCCGGAAAAAGTATATTCTAAAGGGAAAAGGAGAGGAATGCGAAAGCAACCAAAGTATTTTTGAAAAAAGACAAAGAATGAAGAAAGGGAAGTTAAAAGCCAAGATAACGCAAAAAATGAAGAGAAACAGCGGGAAAAACGAAGAGACAAATGATGGAAGCATTAATTTCACCAACTGAAGCACGCCACGTGGCCACGATCAGTACGGCGCCACCACCACGCATTTAACGCGGCACGAAACTCCAAGAGTTGCCTGCCAACTTTTCATCTTCCTTAATCGTCGTGACATGTCATGACGACCAAGAAATCCGGGGGCAACTGACGTGACTGACGAAATTAATACCGACGATAAAAGCGTCACTGACGAGAAATCACAACGGACGGTGTAACCCTTGAAGACGAGGATAAATTGTGCAAGAGCAGGCGAAAGCGGCAGGAACATTTAGTATCACCAATAATGCCCCAGGCTGGATAAAACAGCTATGCATCCCGTTGGAGACAAATTAAAGCCTTATAATTAAGTGGCAGGCGTTACTCAAAGCAGCATTAACACCACCATAACCACTACAACGGCTAGAAGGCCAAAGGAGCATATATAAACCCTCCAAAAACGCCAGCAAGAGGTAATACGATAACTGACCCATACTTTATCTTTTTGAAAAAAGTTCCATAAAACTGACTTAAGCATCGGAGGAGTTTTGACAGGCACCACACCGGTGACCACATTTACAGATCCCTCTGCCATCTGTTAACTACTTCCAAGACGAGATACAGGTTTGATTCCGTCTAGACTCGCTCTTTCTCAACTGACGAATTCTTGTTTCATCACTTCATACTTGCAAAATTTCCAAGCAATCAAAGATTAATAGCTATATCATCAATAAATTGTTTAAATTGCAAGTATATGTAGTCTAAAATTATGTATAAAAAATAATTTTATAGACCATATAGTAAATAACATCCAATTGGCACAAAATTTAACATGTGTGTTAAGATCATAAAGAACATACAATTCAACAGTTAGATTCTCAAAATATGTAACAATTTTAATTTTTTTTTAAGGAAGTTGTAGCCATACAACCAATATTGTTGCCAAACTTTCTCATTGTAGAAATGCTACCTAATTGCCAAAAATAGGTTATGTTCTCCTTTGGCACTAAAATAATTTAAACTTTGGGAGAATTGGTGATATAACACTTCTAATATAAAAAAGGCTTGATATATTCGGTTTTAGGCATACTAAATTGGTGTAGTTGTGTTATCTTTTGGCACCAAAAGTGCTGAAATGAGCACTCAAATAATTAAATTCATCTTTTGGAATTAAAAGTGTGACACTTATATTCAAACAACCTTAATATGGTCAATTGTCAGTAGTAGAGAAGAAAGTGGTAAATTCAAGTGAAAATTTTTATCTACGTACAACTTGCAATCAATTATTTTAGTAAGATATGACAAATGGTGTAGTCTTAAAATAATTGATTCAATTATATTATTTACATAGTCCTTGGCTACATTCTTTTCGAACAAAACATTTCCTTCTTTCATCATGCCAAGGTTCTACGAGTCTAATGGCATCTCAGGCAGGCTCCCCCTCTCTCGCTCATGTGAAGAAGAAAATGTAATGCATGGAGGTGATAATTAAGTGAAAAAACGATACTATTTTGGTCGTGTAAAGATGCTAGAATTTGTTCTAATACTGTTGAGTATAACAGGGATGGATGGAGTCTAGATTGTCATGAGAATGAAAATTTCGGTTTAATTTACACAATTAGAAAAACTCGGTCAAATTTTGTAGAAAGTGCTTTTTTTTCTCCCGCGAAAATGGTGGAGAAAGAAAAACTCAAACAAACGTGGAAGACTTCCGGTCCTCCTCCTCCACTAGATTGTGGTCATTAGTCATTACAAGTAATAGATATTGTTGGCCAAGTTCATTATCACACTTCCAGCCCAAAAAATAGTTCACTATCACATTCACACTTTTCTTTTAGCGTTGATCGATTCAACTAGCTAGGCACGTTAGATCAAAGGTGCAAAAAGCCATATATGCAACCTTTTGAAACCCGGACCGGACCGTACGGTCCGACCGGAAAACCCTTGAACCGTTCATCTTTACGGTTCTTTTAGCATCAAGAACCGCTCTATGAGAAAAAAACAGGAACCCGTGTGAACCGCGGTCGGACCTTACGGTTCTGAAAACCGTCCACGGTTTGCACGGTTCAGATCAAAGCATTAAAAAATAAAATTTCAAAAATGGTTAAACCTCCTTCTTGCATGTCTCTCTGTTACTCTTTGCATTCTTTCTCTTTCCGCTCTAAGATCTTCCATATCGTGTCTCTCCATAAAGTTTGGATCTTTTTTCCTAACTGATAGAGAAGACCGGGCAACATGAGATAGAGAAAATGAAAGAAGTTGTTGAC
This sequence comes from Castanopsis chinensis, assembly GCA_032878915.1. NCBI lineage: Eukaryota > Viridiplantae > Streptophyta > Magnoliopsida > Fagales > Fagaceae > Castanopsis > Castanopsis chinensis. The sequence continues at coordinate 19,065,744 of JAVQMG010000122.1, forward strand.
CAAAAGAAAAAAAAAAAGGAAGAAGGAAGAAAAGATCAGAAATTCACAAGCACACGGCGGAGGACGCTCAAGTGAAGAGAAGAATAGAAATTCACTTGAGGTCTTGAACACTGCATCTGAAACTTTCAAAAAAAGAAGTAGAGAGAAGTTTGAATTGTAAAATGCCAGCTTTGAAGCACTTTGCGTGGAGGAGGTGTTGCCAACGCATTCTTGGAAGTTGAGTACTTTCATTTAATGCTCTTTACTCTTCTTTATTTGCTTTATTGGTCTGTCCGCCCACCAAAACAACAGACTCCAAGTGTGCTAGTTAGTGTACTGTCGAAGAAGAATGAAGGCTTCAAGTGTATCTTCACATCAATTCACAACTAATGTCGAATGGGCTATTTATGTTGGGCCCAAAGAACCTAACAACTACAACAACTTCGGTTTTCTTTGAAGTTAAATCACAAGGCCCAATGTTTCTTTGTTTAGCCCAAAAAGCATTCCCATTACATGTGCAAAATATGAAATTGCTAAAAGTATGTTGAGAACTTTTGAGTGAGTTGAACCAATTTGATTCAAGCCGATTAGGAAAAAATATCCGAGATATAATAATGGGTTAAAATGATAAAATATCATGACTTAACTAAAAGTTATGATATAATAACTTAAGTTGCATATTAAGTTACATAAAAACTTATGTATAGTTTTGTAACATAACCGTGTAAGTTATGATATGAAAAAATGCATTTGAAAGATAGATTTTTTTTTTAATTGGGTCATTTAATTTAATTTTTCTATTTATACTAATTTAATATATTTATTTATATTTAAATTAATTATGACGCCATTACGGTTCGACCCCGGTTCAACCTCGGTTCGACCTTAAAAACCTTGAACCTCTTCCTTTTCTGGTTCAATGAACGGTCCGGGTCTGAAAACCATGCATATATGTGTACGAGACAAGCATATAATTCTTACTTTTCTGGAAAGCACTTTACACCATTCACATCTGACGATAATTTCAGCATTTAAGCCCACCAAAAAAAAAAATCATCTTGGTGCCATAGGAATCTAGAATCCATCAAGCTTTCTTTAGTTAAAGTTAGAATCATGTAAAAGAAGACTAGCAAGTGGAGTATCAATTGCGTAAAAGTATATTAAAATTAAAAATTAAAGTAAAAATGATATTTTTAAAGAAAGAGAAAGGTCAAGTGGACAAGCAGAGATGAGAGAAATGGGTAACGTTCCTAACCACATATTTCTAGCTCCTTTCTGTCTGCTTCAGAGTCAGACTTCAGGGTATACCTTTCAATTGGGATCAAAAGTCATATAACGGGATCAAAAGTCTTTCCTTATTATGATTATTTCAAACTTTTTTTTTAATGAAATTATTTCTGATAATTACTACGTCAACTTTGAGAAGATGAATAAATTAACATTCAAAACAAACCAAACATCACGCATGTTTGTAGCTTTAGACACCGAGGAGACCTTGACAAAGACCCACTAATTAACATGACCAAAAATCAATTCGATTATATTGTCTAGTTGCCCACTTTCTAATTATTGTCTCAAGGGGTCGCATACTTTGCATTGGCGTGGCCCCCCAAAAGACTCCTATTGTCAATTATGAGGGCCAACTAGTGTATGCAGAAAGTGGATCGGCTCTATCTATATAGAGAACCGTTCATGTTAAGTCACTTGTCTCTTGATATTGAAAAGCAAAATCATTGTTTACATACATAATAATCTTTTAAACAAAGGTGAATTAAGCTTGGCTACAAACTTAATTGCAGTATGAAATTTCAATTTTCTTTAATAAGTTGATATGCCTATTTATTTGTATATGACTGGTGCATACATATACTTAATCAACACTTGTCTTGTGCATTGCACACATGTTAACTTCTTAAAGAAAGTTAAAGACTTAAACTATAATCAAGTTTGTAATTAAAATAATGTTCTTAAATAAATTATAGATTATACAGTTTTTCATGTAATTGTTGTGCTTTATTAAACAATGGATAAAAATTGATGTGATGGGTAGAACAAAATATCATGTATGAGTCAATGGGAAATTTAAAGAAAAAAAAAATCTAATCTTATGTAATGAAAAGTGGCCCTTCGATTAAGAAATGTACGAATATTTCGGTTTCAGTCAGAATGTTACAACAATTTTTTTTTTTTTTTTTTGTTAATAAAACATGTTACAACTTAACTTCCTTTCTTTTCTTTTCTTTTTTTCTTCCCTTTTAACATAATAAATGCCTTACAACTTTTTTTTTCCTTTTTTTTCTTTTTAAGTTTTAACTATTTTATAGTTTTCAATTGATTTTTTTTAATTACTCAAAATGACACCATTTATTATTTACACGTTTACTACATCAACACATATATATGTTGTATATTACTAAAATTTTAGTCTTACACATTTTCTTCATTTAACTTAGGATTAGAGTTATAAACACTACTTCGTCAAAAAAAGAGTTATAAACACTACGTGCTGGTTTTTCACTATTGTTATAGTGGTTTTCGGTTTCCAATTCTTTATTTTAACTAACTAATAAAAATTATAATAATTTGTTATAGATTAAACTCTATTACTAAAATTTTTAATAAATATATATTTATTACAAAATAACTTAGCTTATTAAGGCCGATTTGAGACCCATAGAGAAGCCAAAAAAACCACTACTAAGGCTTCGTTTGAGAGTTCATAAGGGAAGTGAACGGAATGGAATGTAATGAAATGATTATAAGGGAATGGAAATGAATGGAATGTATTTAAGTAAGGGAAAGGAATGGAAAAGAAGAGAATGGAATGGAATTAAATAACTTTGATTAGATGTTTTAAAATTAAGGAATGGAAAGGAATAAAAATGATTAGAATGTAAGTAATCTTATTTGGGAGTAACATAAAGTGAATGAAATAAAATCATTTTATGATAATATTACTATTAGACCCCTATTTTAAAATAAATTGTTGAATATATAGGGGTATTTTGAAAGTTTTAGTAAAAAAATAATTAAATCTAATTTCATTCCCTCTTATTCTTCCTAATTTCGGGGGAAATGAAAATCTGAGGTTTTAAGAGAATAGAGAGAAATGAATATTTCCTCCTACCCATTCCATTCCCTCCCACTTAAACTCCCAAACAAGGGAATGGACTTTCCATTTCCTCCATTAAAACTCCCAAACAAGGGAAGAGAAGAATATTCTAAAATTATTATTTTCATTCATTTCCATTCCATTCCATTCCCTCCCAAACGAGGCCTAATGGTAGAAATCAAATAAACCCACGAAAAATCCCTTTAACATAGTATAGAGAAAGGCTCACGCCGAGAGTGGAGCTCAAGAGGCCTCAAACATATATTAGCACAGAGACACTAACATGCACAATGAGAACTCCAAATAAAAATTATAAGAATCAAATTGACATTCAATTTCAAAGATTGTATTTTTTTTTAAATCCTTAATTTTATATAATAGTAATGATAATCCGTGCAATTGTACTTCTTCACACTCAACAAATGGCAAAAATTTCTAGACCTCTTCAAGCCTATGTAAATACTAAATACCCAAAAACATAGCAAAACGAAAAAGTACTAATAAATATCCAAAAAAATTTCTAGCGCTGTGTTTGGTTGTTGAGATTTTGGGTCTGTTTGATTAGATGTTTTGGGAGCTTAAAAGCTATTTTTAAACCCAAAATTCTATTATACAACAATAACTCTTCATAACTGATGCAGCGTAGACGTGTAGAAGCAGAATCTGTAACACACAATTACTACAACTCTTCCACGAAACCTAAGTTCCACAAGAACACTAAACTAGTAGGCAAAATAAAAGAGAAAATCTTTCTAACGAGCTTTTATTAATCAACACGTCATCCTAATCAACCTCTCTATAAAAAGTATTTATATAAATGGAATTTCTCCTACTCTTTTTAAGAAAAGAAATAATAAACCTACTTCTACTTGAGAAATGAAAAACAATTTAATTAGAAAAAAAAAACCAATTAAAATCCTAATTCAACTAGAAAAAAGATTTTATTTGAACTTATAAAAGCAAATAAATCCTAATTCCACTAGGAATGATAAAACAATATAAAATATTAAAATATTTTTTTCTCCCTTAACCGATCTGCATCATTCTCTTGGGGTTGGGGAAAACTCGTCCTCGAGTTTTGTAACAATCTTCCACGATCAATTGGAATTCAAAATAATCCTCTCCATCCAATTCTTCTGTGCAAGATAAGACGAATCAATATGCTACTTATCAATATTTTCTCACTCATAATATATCTTGATGTACGGATGTTTATTCTTGACCTCTTTTGCCGCAGTGGGATATATGAAACAAGTACTAAAAAAGATTTCATGCACATATCCATAAACTTCATATTGCCTCCTCCACAAAGATTAATTAAAATCACTTGTTCACGCCTCTTGTTGAACTCTATCAATTCTTGCTCCATAAAATCCTCCCAGAAAGGATCAATAACGTTTTTCATTAATCTTTCCAAATCAATGTTAATTGTATTACCAAAAAATTTTGAGAGAAGCTCATCAACCCCAATGAAATCATAGTGTTTAATGTGTTCAAGTTCAAGCTTTAGTAGATTGAAACTTCGTTCATCAATTGAGAACTCATCTACTACTGAATAAACTAATTGTATCAATGTATGATTGTAATCAGTAAAATCAATAACCTTTTGTTTTTTACTATCGAAAGTCTCATCAACGGTGTGAGTTAGGGGCTCACCTCGTATGTATATGACTTTATTTTTATCTAGCTCAATCTTGTCTTTTTGATTGAAATCTTTAGGATAGTCATCATAAATTGGTGGAGAATTCCAATTTACTACACATACTATTTCAATGTATTCATCCTCCTTTTTGATATTGTAGTCCTCCTCCTCCACATCAAAATACTCCTCCTCCTCCTCCACATAACATGGATTTGGATGACAGTTTTAAGGTCTGTTTTTAACGGCTAAGGCAGCAAGTGGCTTTGAAAGCGCATCAAGCCACTCCACTATTTGTTGAAAGAACACCTCTAATTGTGCATCGCATGCAACCTCATCGCGTTCATACACGTCATCTATAGCAACAGGTCTTCCCCCACATGCTCTTCTTTGTGCCATGGTAGGAACCTAGCCTTACTCTGATACCAATTGATGCAGCGTGAGTGTGTAAAAGCAGAATCTATAACACACAATTACTACAATTTTTTCACAAAACCTAAGTTCCACAAAAACATTAGGCTAATAGGCAAAATAAAAAAGAAAACTTCTCTAACAAGCTTTTATTAATCAACACATCATCCAAATCAACCTCTCTAGAAAGAGTATTTATAAAAATAGAATTTCTCCTACTCTTTTTAGGAAAAGAAATAATAAACCTACTTCTACTTGAGAACGAAAAAACAATTTAACTAGGAAAAGAAAAACAATTAAAATCCTAATTCAATTAGAAAATTGATTTTATTTGAACTTATAAAAGCAAATAAATTCTAATTCCACTAGAAAAATGATTTTATTTAAACTTATAAAAACAAATAAATCCTAATTTCACTAGAAATGATAAAATAACATAAAATATTAAAATATTTTCTTTTCCTTAACCGATTTGCATCAATAACTTTTTTACAAACACTCGTTTTAAAACATCATTTTACAACAACTTATCCAAATGAACCCTATATCATTATATGGAAGAATGGAACTCAAAGAATGAACCAGTCAGAAGAAATTCAAAGGCCTGTGCGTAACACCGAAACCGAGCCATTGGCAAAGCCAAAATTCAACGCCACGTTTGGATCAAGAGTGTTGGTGCTACTGGTCCTCGTCGGCTCCACGTCCAGTTCGATCGTACGGTCCCTACAAAGGGGACACTGCAAAGACTTCAACACCAGCCACTGATCTATACAGGGTTTATGGTACATATGCTTACACTTGGGCAAAACCCTAACTTCCTCTCCATGCACGTACTCGGCCAAACATATAGCACAGCTTGTTTCAGGATTAAACGGCGTCTTTGAAGAAGAAGAAGAAGAAGAAGATTTAGAAGCTGGAAATGAATCACTACCGTATTTGAACGTAGGAAGGGCAGAAAGCTTGTCGCTGTGTGCTGACGTGGCGGCGGGGTCACGATGATTGAAGAAGCGGCGCCGCACGCATTTGAGGAGGAAGAGGGAAAGGAGTGACGCAAGAATGAGTATGACCCCCATGGCCACTCTGACCCATTTGCTTATGGTTTTGTCAAGTTTGTGATCTGCTGTTGGATTGCCGTTCAAAAGGAGCCTGTGATTGTGTTGCTGTGTTGGGTTCATGGTGGTGGGGGTGGTGGTGGTGGTTTTTTTTTTTTTTTTTTTCTCTCTGAGAGAGAGAGAGAGATTCTTGAAAATCACACAATGTAAGTATGTACGTATTTTATTTATTTATTTACAATTTGATAATCGGGACTTGGAGAAAGGAAGTTTGAATATGTCCCAATTGAAAATACCAGAAAATATAGGTTAAGTTATAAAACTCTTAACAAAAATCATTTGTACAATTGAGAAACGTGGAGAATCCATTATAAGAATTTTGTAATTTAGAGAATCCTTAGCCTACATGTAATATATGTAGTCTGTAAACTACATAAATAGATATGGAAATTACGGTAAAACTATAATTACGGTCAAGGGAATTATGGTAAGGCTAATCACAGTCAAGATTTTATTCTCTGTCGCAACTTAGTTCAACTTGGCATCTTTACTACCAGCTAGATTGGTGATGGGCTGTATTTTAAATACTAGACTAATATCTTATTTTTTTTAGAGATAATTTCAATTTATGATGTCAATTTTTGATTATTTTTTATTATCATTAAACCAAAACATCGATTAGTTTTAGGTGTAAGTAAAAATCAAACTCTAAATATTTTATTGGACGACAACCTAACAAAAACCCACAAATGTTTGACTAATATGGAGACCTGAGTGAGCCAAGATATTGCATGTTACAAGTCCATGATAAGCTTCAGAGCCTTTATTTATTTTTATTTTTTACAATAAGTAAGGAAAGGAAATTCAACTCAGTTCTCTAGATAAGATCATAAGAGACAGAGAGAGATCTAATAATTAAGAGATGGTGCCTCATAGTAGCAAGTAGCAACAACGGTTCTTTTCTTTTCCGGGTGGAAGCACCATAAATGACGGCTTCACTTACTCAATTTTCTCACAACCTCAACGGTAGACGCTACTAATTGAATCCGTGATATATTTGGAATATCCCCTGTTATCTAAATTATTCTTTTTTCTTCTTTTTTTTGACAGTTCTTGACCCTTCATTTTAGAACTTACTTCCTAGTTCCTGTGGATAAAGATGGGTGTAAATATAATAATGTTCTTTAAAGTAAAAAATAATATTAAAAAAAAATTCATGGCTAAAAATATTCTTCCTATAAAAACAATTATCTAAAATTTGAATAACCTATAAAACAAGTGTCATGTGATATAAACTTTTGTTCACGGTATATACACACTTACACACACACACACACACACAAAGAGAGTGGTGAGCTCATGCATGGTGTTATAAACTTTTGTGATATTTGCCGATTTGGGAATTTGTTAAATGTTCGATACTATTTGTATTGGAGAGACTATTGGCCAGAAGCTTTTTCTTTTGGATTCTTTGGTTTTGTGACTTGTGAGATAATTATAAATATTGAAGAGGCCAAAATGAATTTTTATAAGGGCTTAACTTTTTATTTTTTCCAAAATCCTAAGGAGGCCGGTAAGTAAATTTAAAGCAATACTATTGATTTTATTATTACTACTGTTGTGAAAAAAATTAAATATGCCAAGGGGTGTTGCAATTAGGTAGAACAAAATCAACTACTTTATTGAAAAAGTGTATGAGCACAATATTTTGAGTTAATGAACTAACAACACCTTAACTTGTTATAAAAATATTGTGAGATTTAGTTGTAACTATATAAGAACTCCTATTAAATTGTATAAAACAACTAAAGCAATCATCTTAAACAAATATTGTAAAACAACTAAGGTAATTTTGTTGACTCCCTAACAAATGGAGTTAACATTTTAAACTACAATCTTCATATGAAATATAAACTTTTTTTTTTTTAATCATACATTTAGGTAAGCAGTTTTTTGTGCAACTACAAAATACCTTCAAAACTTGCTACAAAATCATATATCTATACCTATATATGTTTAGTAATTGGATTGTGAAAACTATGATAACTCTTAAACTACATTGTTAAACTAAGTAAACCAAACACAGACAATATATAATATAATAATCAAGGGGAAAAAAAAAACTAAAACTAAATAGAAGAGAATTTTTATACACTAGAAGAGAACCTTTAAATAGAAGAAAACTATTTCAAAGAGAACTTTCAAAACTCAAAATAAAATTGCATAATGCAACTCCAATTTGGAGCAACAAGTATATACTACTAATTAAAACAAACACTGAAAATTAAATAACAATTTTTTTTCCAGTCCATCATTTTGTATTACACAAACTCATTAATTAATTCAACGATTTCTTTTATACCTAATCTAAATTTGGTCTAATGCATCCATAAATTTCTCAATACACTTAGATATATTATGCTTCCCATATCCCATATCTATAGGCCTGGATATTACCTTTTCATTTAGCAAGAATTTTCAACAACGAAAATGCTACATTTGGCAAACTTCATAGTAGTATCCAACTCATTGAAGAATCGATACTAAATTTAATATCATCAATCTCCAAATTTCTTATACATTTTTTTTTAAAATCCTCAATTGGTATTCAAATTCAAATTATATCATATCAAAACACTAAAATTGTGCAATTCACTCAAAATCTAAAATACTAATATCAAGGGGGAAAAAAGAACATTAAAAAAAAAAAAGATAATACCACACAAATCATTAAATTAAAAATAATAATATTAGATTTCGTTATCTATATTTTTAATAAATTTTGGTTTAGGATAGGTATTCAATATTTTTAACTTAAACATGTATTTTCTCATTTTTAACTTAAACATGTATTTTCTCATTTTTAAGTAAGTACGTCAAAATGAACCAAAGTTGACTGAAATTGATTGAAGTGACTAAGTCATAGGCCGCATCACCTTTTTTTTAATCGATCTATACCTTTAATCTTTTGATAATATTAAATATATTGACTAATTGACTTTACATATTTATCTTCGACGATTTTTATACTAATAATATCTTGGACAGTTTCAACTTTATATATACCTGGCCTTTATCCTTGCACACTTTTTTTTGGGTAAATTACAAAGTTAATCCCTATCCTTTACATCATATCTCAATTTGGTCCCTAACCTTTCAATTGTGTTAATTTAGTCCCTAACTTTTTAATGTTATACCAATTTGGTTCCTGTTGTTGAGTGTTAAATGAAAATTACTGATGTGTCTAACGAACTGATTAAATTATTATTTTCTTACGTGGACGTCTGGAATGTCCCATAATATTACATTAAAAAAAAATTAAAAAAAAGGGGGGGCGGGGGGGTGATTCACTGACTCACGTTTGCACGTGTGTGTATCTATTTGGGATTAAAAGCCCTAAAATCTGAGCAGCTAGCACTTGGTCCAAAAAGAAAGGGTGAGGCTGTGAGGTTTCAGCGGCGAGGAGCAATGACAAGGTCCGACGGCGAGGTCCAGCTCTGTTCCAGTCAGTTTTTGCTCTCTCTATCTCGCGATCTCTCTCTTGCAATCTCTCTCTGTTGCAGCTGAACTAAAATGGATCAGAGACTTTAATTTCATGGTTTAATTTCTTGGGTTTTGCTGGTTTTGGATGATGGGGTTTGTTGTGGGATTACTCGTTCATGTGCTTATTTTGTGTTTTGCATATTTCAGGAATGGGACTGACAAAGGAAATGTAGAAAATACATTTGTGGTGGAAACTGGAAAGTAACAAAGTTCTCAAAGATCCATTTTTTTTTTTTTTAATCTATTATTCTTGTCCTACAAACTTTTTTCATCCTAGGACCATGTATAAGCACCAAATCTCCCAGAAGAACCTGTCAATACAAAATCAAACTGCAATTTAATTTTATTAAATTAGCAAAGTTACATTATCAGAAAGCCACAAAAATAAATTTGTATAAATTAATACACCAAAATAAGCAAAACCCACGAAATTAAAATCATGATTTATTGGAAATCTGGAATTTGATCCCAAATAGACACTGACGTGCAAGAACTAAATCAGCCACTCACATTAAAAAAAAAAAAAAAGTAATATGACATGGCATTCTAGGTGTCTATCTACATGGCATGAAAATAATAGTTTATTCGATTTATTAGACACATGAACGATTTTCCTCCAACACTTAACAGTAAGGATTAAATTGACATAGCACTGAAAAGTTGAGGACTAAAATGACACAACTGAAATATTAGAGACCAAATTGATATACGATATAAATGATAGGGAGAAACTTTGTAATTTATCTTTTTTTTTTTCTTCATTAATCTTAAATTTTTTTAATATTATTAAAAAATTAGAGGAACAAATTAATAAAATAAAATGGTAATGTAGCCGATGATGTGGTTTAACAAGAGCTTAACAACATTAAATATTACGCTTGATTTTTAAATGTTATTTAAATAAGGTTTTTATGGATAGATGCTCTAGAAACTCATCAAGGAGGCTGCAAAGGGGCCTCATGTACATTGAGAAATAGTAAAAGTAATATAAGACCCATCAATAAAAGTATGGATAAAACCATTATTAAATTCTACCTTAACAGTTAATAAGACCCATCAATAATTAGTAACAGCACTCCTCTGATCCTACACGTTAATTTTTTTTTTCTTTTTTTATTTTAAGTAATAGGAATTAGAATCTTCTTTTGTTTTGGGGAGTGGGGCGAAATGACAACCTAAACTTTTTGCCTCATATTTGATATCCCCAAACTATAAATTTGTTCAATTGACACCTCAATTTTGAGAAAATTGTTTCAATTTACTCCCTACCATCCAAATTAGGTGTTAAATGGGATGAAAATAGTAGTTTTTCTTTGCAATTAGTGAATTAATTTCATCGTCATGAACAATTTCCACCTTTAAACACCACCCCCCCCCCCCCCCCCCCCCCCAAAAAAACCCCTTTCCTCCTGCACCCTCAATTTAGACTAGTACATTGATACAATTCTCTCAAATTTGAGTGTGACTTGATGGTCTAGGGGAACATTGGGGTGATAAACGAATGATCATTTAATGATAAAAAGATTTAGTTTTCTTCATGAATTTAAAAATATAAATAGTGTCCTGTTACTTAAAATTAGATACCACTTCTTTCTAGGTAGAATGAGATTTTAATTACATCTCACAAAGGTGAAAATTCATTCTTTACCGAAGGGATTAAGTAACCATTAATTTATGCACATGATTTACTTTTTACAACATGGGATCAAATGCTCCTTACCCCCAAAAAATGCATAGTGAAACTGCATGCCACTATTACAAATAAACGACACAGGAAAAGGATTCAATGCAGAAAGATTTGAATTACATAATTTCACAATCGGCATCATCAGCACATCAGACAACACCATCAGGGAGACTGGGATAGATGAACGTCCATGGTGCCATGTCATTTGCGGCGAGATTTTGAATCTGCCCACTTAAAGTAACCACAATTTGCTTCTGAATTGGATGCAGGTCCCTGTAAGTAGAAAACACATCTCTCTAGTTAATTTTATATACCATTGACTGTCACTATGCTCTTCAGAGTGCTGAAGACCAATGAACTGGTGAAAAGACATGCAGATAAATACAGAGATGCATCTCCTTTCTTTTCTATCCTTCACCTTTTCATTTGTGTCTGGATATCCCATTAATCTAATATAGGGTAAATGAAGTGAGTTTTGGTACATAAACAACCACGAACCTCTCATTAATCAAACACATATGGTATCATTAATCTTACCAAAAAAAAAAAAACATTATAGGAAAAGCGGAGTACAGTGAATTCCAGTATTGCTCTGTACATTGTACTGCAGGTAAAATTTGATGTAACTAAGACATGCTACTACAATTCAACAATTCCTAGCATCAGCTGAATGAACACAATGGGGTAACCAGTATTCTCACGGATGTATAACAAAATAACCGATAACTGAACAGAGGGAATGAGTAATTGGTTTCAGTATTTCTTTCGTGCAATTGAATAGCATTGAACATAAATCTCAATACTGCGAACCATTCTGATTTTTTTCATGCAAGGCTTACAAATTTTTTCTTTCAAATTCTCCTTTTACATTTTGTCATTACACAATTAATTAAGTAATAAGATATGTGAGTGGAAGATTACCTCAGCACGAGCACAGACATAAAATCTCCGACCAAAGTTAGGACCTTGTTTCTTCACTACCCGAGCAACACATGGTTCACTATGGCCCTTGCAAAGAGGTATACTCTTCTGCATCACTTGCTGTATCCTTCGCCACTCCAGTAAAGCACCATTAGTTTTCTCTTTCTCCAGAGAGAAGGAATTTAGTTCACATTGATCCTGAGTTGATGCACTAGAGTTCAACTCATCCTGCTGGGAACTGCTGCTTTGAACGTCAACAACAGGAGTATCATTGGAGTGATAATCAAACTGGGGGATAGCTTCCTGACTGATTGAAATATCATTATTAGAGTTGTCAGCACTATCTCTAAGGTTTGAACTTTTCTGAAAAAATGACCTCAGTGAGAGTTGGGACCATTGACTTTTTCTAGCCTTTTTCTTGGTTCCATTGCTGGGCGCTGATTGACTATGCTCAATTCCTGACATAAGCAAGGTTTTACAAATGTCGTCATTAGCAAACCCTTTGGACTGAATATCTGTATCAGAAGCAAGACCTTCAGATTCTATATTTGAAGGACAAGATTCATCATGGGATACACCAGAAGTGCTGCAGTTTTCAAATGATCTTTTCACTCTCTCATTGCACATCTCAATTCTGATATTTTCATCTGAAATTGAACTCAACGTCTCGAAGGATTTACTTTGTTCAGCAACTTGTCTTTTCATTAAGACTGACACTGCACAAGACAATGAATCAGGTAAGTTTGCAGTAGCATAAGAAGCTGGGGGAAAATTTTGCAAATTCTCTCTCATTCATTGACAGTGCACAAGACCAAGGGCCCAGGAAATTTGCACTAATGTAGAGAAAACAAGCCCTCATTGGAGAAAAAAACAAAAACAAAAAAACAAACTATTAAATTTCTGGGTCATGTAAACAAGAAAGTATTTAACCCTCTAGTTATTCAGATCTGCAAAGGATTAAGCTTCCAAAGACAATGACCCAATTCTTTTTCCATTGCCTCCAATATATATATATATATATATATATAAAGTGCATGTATTTGTGCTTAGTGCTATATATTTTGTATGCAAATGAGCCCAAGCCTGGAAAAAGGAGGGTTGCAGTTGGTTGACAGGCGACAAATAAACAGAAGAGGCATATATATATAATATACTCAACAACACCTTTAAGCTTGACATCAATGGTTTAAGCTCACACAGAAAGATATAACTTCACTGTATTGATCATTAAATTTCTAAATTTATCTCAATCTTTAGGTAAACAGCAGGTTCAATATTTCACTTCCACCAATGGTTGTAAATTCATCAAGTACTGTCTACCAGATCAAAAGCATTTGCAGAAATCAAACACAACAAATCCTTCTATCCATTTGATTATTTATTAAAATTGTAATCTAGAAGAAAGAAAAAAATGCAATGTATCTTGTTAGAGAGTTTATATGGTATAGGTGGCACCATTACATTATGTTGAACCATTCTAGGAGTCCAGCATATCCTAGAGGTGAGGTGCCCCTCACTAGCTGTCATTGTCAAGGCTATTCCATATTGCTTGTAATCAACTATCGTATGCCTATGGAATATAGCGGATGAGGGCGGGACAAGATTTTTAGCTCCTCATTTTGAATCTCTCTCATTTAATTATTTCTAAATACTTCTCTAACATATCTCAGCCAAGAAAGTGGCCACTTGCTTCCTCAAAACTTAAAATGGCACAAAACTTTACGCTACCTGAAGTCAATAAAGACATAATCAATTGTATGAAATGGACATATCTAATTATTACAACAACAACACGCAGACACACATATAAACAAAAACCAAACAAAAAGCCCAACGAATGAGAAAAATTATTGTACCAAGAGTTTGCTGGAGACCACGAATCATGGGGATATATCTAGCAGACATTGTTGGAGTGCTATGATGGGCAATGTCAGGAATTCCCAGTAATCTTGTTAAAACAGGAGCATGATCAGAACCTTCAAGTTTGATGCTTCTCCCACCTTTCCACCTGTAGGCAGGGAATGAGGTAAAAGTTACACTTTTCCCTTGCACAGACACGCAGAGACACAGGAAAAAGTAGTATCTCTGCCTTTGCGCAGACACAGAGGGACAGTGTAGGCAAAAGGCTACCATAAGGCACAAGTCTTTGTCAAGACCTGAGTTGCCAAAAAGGCACCCACCCAATCAAAGTGAGAAGTCAAATTCTAAACACAGTCATTAAACAAATAATGAACTCGAATCATACATATCTAATGCATTGGAAAATTATAATAAGTGTCTAATTCTCTATGCCTAATGGATAGGATCTGGTCTTTAAAACCAATTTTTGCTGAGCCTTTCATCTAGAAGCTTTTCATTTCTTTTTCATTTTTTCTTTTTTAATTTCTCTTGTCTCTTTACTGATACAGACAGCTCATAGCCCACTTATTTTAAGCAAATGGCAAAACTTCCCTTCTTAATAGAATTATCTCTATGGTATTTTTCTTAAATTTCATCAAGTCTCTAACCTCAAGCACCTCACACGGAGTGTAAGGAACTCGCCTTGGCTTCTAAAGGCAAGCACCTCCCCTTAGGGCTTCAAAGGCGCCTTAGTGGCACCTTGCCTCAGGGCCTAGCTCACCTTTGACTATAGTGTGCTGAGATACACATACATTGAATATATGGATGTATGAACATACACAAAATTTGTACTAACGATTAACGAAGATGACAAGGAATGAGTGTTAGATGGAATTAAAAGAAAGAGATCACTGATATGCATTTGCAAAGCCTGAATTTCTTTTCACTTTAATAAGCTAGGCAGAAAAATGACAAACACTATTTTATTCTCTCTCTCTCTCTCTCTCTCTCTCTCTCTCTCTCTCTCTCTCTCTCTCTCTCTCTCTCTCTCTCTCTCTCTCTCTCTCTCTCTCTCTCTCTCTCTCTCTCTCTCTCTCTCTCTCTCTCTCTCTCTCTCTCTCTCTCTCTCTCTCTCTCTCTCTCTCTCTCTCTCTCTCTCTCTCTCTCTCTCTCTCTCTCTCTCTCTCTCTCTCTCTCTCTCTCGTGTACATACACAAAAAATGACACATGATTAAAAGTCAATCATACTAAGACCAACTCTAATAAACATGGTTTAGACTTGTGGAATAAGGAATAAAATGTGTTTGGTGCGTTGCATCATGGAGGTTCTATATAATGACATGGTGCAGGCATGATCACCACGTGGAAAAATTAGCAAAGTATTTCTAAAGTCTTCTAGCATCATGCCAATAATCTGTACAGCTATATATCCAGATACTTTACCTAAGCGTATTTCCAGGTTTCCACCGTCTATACTGTGTCAGGATGTCACACTCCATAACATGGCAATTCATAAAGCTATGGCCTTGCAGGTCATGCTCTTGATGCAAGCATGATCCAGCACACAAAATATGGTCAATTCTGCTCCCATAATTAAATTCTTCAGCGCCTGTGTTTTGTGGCCAGCATGTGAATGCTTCTTTTCTGTACAAAAGTTCAAGATGGAGAAAAAGGAAACAACAGAAAATAGTCAAAAAGTTAAGATATAAACCAATGACAGTGTACATTGAATTTAAAAAATATGCCATAAAAATAAATTTTAAAAAAAAGGGGGAGGGGGGGAAGAGAACATTAAAAATGAGATACACAATAAACTATAATAACTTCAAATGAATCAAAGCTTCTCATCTTAATGATAAACAAAACCCAGTGGTCAAATTAACTATTAAAGGTTAAAGTTTTTGCAAGGACAACAAATAATCCTTCATCAACTAATACAAATCCAAAAACCTTTTTAACTACAAATTCTTCACCTGTCAGGATGTTTTGTTCTGAAAACATCATTGAAAGGGCCTCCGCATTCCACTAGTATAGATCTAAACCATCTTCTGAATCTACAAAGTGATTCATATCAACAAATTAATACCAGCTTTGACTGCTACACGGGTATAAGAGCACTTGCATCAGTGCTTGTATAATAGAAAAAATATCAAATTTTAGCCAACCAAGCCCGAAATTCACCCACATCAGTCCATGCAAAGTTGTGCATAAATGCATGATTGCTACAGTAACCATGTAAATTTACATTGACACTATTTATTTTGCATTTTTTTTCCTTAAGTATCTCAAGGATGAAGGAAGAGAGTAAATGGTGGTTGTAGTGTGTGAGGAAAGAGAAAAAATTTAAAAAATCAAGAAAATTTGATATTTAAAAAAACATGTAGTGTAAAATAGATAATTTGATATGGGGTGTTTTAAAAATTGAGTATATAAAATAGAAAAAATAGGTTCTTTTATGCTAAAATAGATAAATTTCTGCACAAACAAATGCGAATACTCTAAAGGTTAAACACAGTCATGAGCATACCAATCCACTATGCTTAGAAAAACAAGCAAGCGGCTTACTCATTCTTCTCAAAATCTGGTCCAGCATCACAACGATCCAGTGCAGTGGGTGCAATGTTGAGATCACCAACAACAATTATCCTCCTCCCCTGAAGTAGGAGAGACTCCCATCTTTTCTACAACAAGAATTGCTGAAATCACTCAAGGAGTAAAACAATTTTCCATTGTGTTTGATGAATGTAATTTCTTTTAGCTAGTATTCATCCCTAATGCCTGAAACTACAGAACTTCATGAACATGCAAGGTAGGTTATGTTGAACTTGCAACGCAATTTATCTACTTTATAATGGAAAAATTGAATCTCCCAGACCCCACAAGCTAGAGCCGTGAACAATGCATACAATCTTTTATATATATATATATATATATATATATAATGGAAAATTTGTTATAAATAAATTAAATAGATTCCTATTTGAAACATTTTTAAGTTAATTAAACCATCACAGATTCCCTGTTGAGTTTCTAATTAATAGACAATACACAACTTTGCATTCTTCTGGACTATGCAGAATACCATATAAGTTAATACTCTTCAGTAATGGATAACACAACATGTAAAAGTGCATAGCATATTTCTTCATGGATGGATATTATAACCAAAGCCACGATCAATTAACCATGAGCCCAATGCTAATTAACACAAGTTAATTACCTGCAATATCTTGTAAAACGTGAGCTTAAACTGGATCCTTTGTGCATCATCACATTCAGCTCGAGGACCATACAGATTAAAAAGAACTGGCCAATTCCCAACATAAATATCCATCCCAAAAAAAAAAAAAAGGAATTATAAACATAAACTCTGTCACATAATCATTGCAAATAAAAACTTGACTTAAACACAATAACGGGCCCTAAATTTTAGCCTATGAGCGATTTTAGTCACCAAGGTTGAAAGTGATCGTTTTTAGTCCCTAAGATGATGTGGAAGAACTAAAATTTGACACATCATCACTCCACAAGGACCCTTTTTTATATATATAGAAGGAACATTTCCAAAGAGGAGCCCTCCTCGAGCCAATAAAACCTATGGGCAACTAACTCCACCTGCCAGAACTAGTTGCCTGGTAATCCAATGCATTCACCCCTAATGGGCTAAGCAGTTAATGCTCATGCCCAGGAGCCACTCCACAAGTACTAAAATCAATCAGTTTAAGTTTTTCAGGGACTAAAAGGACTTAAAGTTTGTTATGGACTAAAAGTGATCACTTTAAACTTTAGGAACGCCCATGGACTCAACTGTAAGGACTTGAGCACAAAAGATGATGCTTAATACTCACCAAAATGACCATGATCTGTAACAACACAACGCCCCTCATTGTCAACCTTAAGAAGATCATCTTTAGCAAATTCCTCTAGACCTTCATGTGCTTCACCTTTTCCATTTAGAGAATTTTCAAGAAGCCCAGTGAAGCCTTCCTCCGCCGCAATTGGAAGGGCCACTTCGTGACTTGAAAACGCAGACTTTACACGACAAAACGTAGCAACACCTGAAGCAGCAATCAGAGAAAGTAGGGAGCAGTTAGCGTGTCGCAAAACCAAAACATTGTGGTTTCATTGAGACATTTAATCAAACACCTTACCGGCATAGCCCGTTCGACCTTTATCAATCGTACGAGTGCACGAAAAATAGGATTCGTATCCATCTGCCATTGCTAAATCCGCCGTTAGTTCCTGTCTTCTCAACTTTGTCTCCTGAAAGCAAATGATGTCGGCATCGAAGGAAGTGAGCAATTTGTGGAGAGAACCGAATTGTGAAATGCGTGATCTCAGACCATTAACGTTGTACGTTACTATCTTCATTTCTTTCTTTCTTTTTTTTTATATCATTTCCTTTGATTCTTCTCTCATTCTTTCTCTGTGCTTATAGAATGAAAAAATCTTCATGATCTTTGAAAGCTAAACGGTGGGATTATGGGTTCAGACCAAAGCAGGGTTACGCTCTCTTTGATTTATGATCCGACATCGTTTTTATTTTTTGATAGTACTTTTTTAGCATTTTACCTTGATAAAATATTTGGAAAAAAAAAAAAAAAAAAAACGTGTAATGTTCCTAGAATCACCTGATATCTAAAATTTAAGAGAATTGTTACGTTCATAATATTTTTATAATAAATTATAAGTAGTCAGTTATTATTGATTCAAACTTGAACGTACTAACTAAATTACTTTTTAGCCCCACTAATAATAACTTGTCAACTTGTTACGTAGAATTTATTACAAAAATTTTGTGAATATAGTATTTCTCAAATTTTTATCCGTAAATGGTTAATGTGTGAAACTTAACTTCTATTGAGTTACCAAAAGCCTTGTAGCTGAATTAGCACCACCCCATACACAAAGTGCTTAGGGGTCTAGGGGGGAAAATGTTCAAGCAGCAGGATTAGCAGCATGTTGTAATTATCTCAAAAAAAAATTCTATTGAGTTTCTATTCTATAAACAAAAACATGAGTATTTTTAGCATAACATAAAACCATCCATGTGTTGTTTTAAATAAAAATTAATTGTAAAAATATAAACTTGTGGCATGCCTCTTGTTCAACTATAAAAAATTTTACTAGTTGAGCTAACTGTCCACGAATAATTCACGGTATAGTTTACACAAAAATCATAATCAAAGAATAGGTGTTATATCTAAAACTTTTATTTTTTATATTAGCCTTTATATAAAAGACTTTTTTATGGTAAAAAAAAGCCTTACTATTACTAAAAAAATCTCTTTATTGAACTGGACTTTTATGTGATTCAAAAAATATCCTTATTAATAAACACTGACTTCTCTTTAGAGATAAGGTCAACAATGTCAAATAACAAATCATTTTGAATTAAAAAAAAAAAAAAAAAACTCCTAAAATTTAGGTTTCTTTTCCCTCAAGTTCATCTTAGTTTTTTCTTACTCAAAAAAAAAAAAAAAAAAAAAAAAAAAAAAAAAGTTCATCTTAGTTTTCCCAAAATTTAGCTTTCTTTATTCCTTTTTTATCCAAATAAAAAACCTCCATGATGATTCTTCCCCCCCCCCCCCCTAAAAATTAGCCTTTTGTTTTCCTTTTATCCAAAAAAAAAAAACACTTACGATTTAAAAAAAAAAAAAAAAAACTACTCAATTTTAAAAAAAAATTACTTATCCTTATCCAAATCTTTTTTTTTTTTTTTTTTGAGAATCTAATTGCAATTTAAAAACCAATAAGAGAGTGGTCATGTTTTGTAGCAATGTTTTAGTGGAGTTAAAAAATGTAATTTTACTAGGTTGTCTTTAAATTTTGTGAAGGTGCAAGGATATTTTTGAATCATAGAAAAGTCAATCGTAAATTGGAGAAGTCTTATAAATAGTATTACAGAATAAATACAGCCAAATGCCTTGTAGCTGAATTGACACCTCTCTATTTACAAAGTGCTTAGGGGTCTAGAGAGAAAGGATTCGAGCTCCGAGGTTAATAGCATATTGTAAATATTACTCAAAAAGAATAAATACAATCAAAATTTAAAAATTCATGATTTGCATAAATAACTAAATACTTGTTATATATTAAAATAGAATGTCAAAAAACTCTCTGTCTCTCTCTCTCTCTCTTCCATAAAAAAGGGGACGGATGGCGATGAAGAAGAATGGATAGATCTAATCAAATTAGGATAGTTTTCAGTGGGTGCATAGTTGGAAATGTCCCACCAAAACAATCCAAGTAGCCAATTGAAATGTGATTATAAAAACTAGTACAACACGTCTTAATAAAGATGTTGTATAACCAATCAATTTTATAAACTAGTTATATAACTTATAGACCTGGTTTTTAGTAGCAGAACCATGTGTAAACTACTATATTTACATACCCAACACCAAACAAAACCTCCAATTATTATCAAATATAATATATAAATACATTAATTGTAAGATAATTACTTAAAACTCCTCATCCCACTTCCTCTATATATAGGTGTGTGTGTCTCTCAAAAAAAAAAAAAAAACCCAGTGTTGTTGAGTCATCTTACATCGGTAAGGTGTGATATTGAGAAGGAGTTTATTACTTGCTCCACAACAGTAACTACCGCATGCAGTTTTGATGTTGGCATATGAGTGTATTCCCTTATTTCATCTCCCTTCCTCTATATATAAGGGGGTGTGTGTGTGTGTGTTTCTCAAATTATAAAAATAAATAATAAAAAAAAAACTTAAAACTCAAACCATCATTTCCGAATCTAAATACAGAACTTATAATAAATAACACTTTTATATCTTATATTGTAATGTATTATGTAATGTAATAGACAGTAGACACTCAACAAGCTTATATTATTTCATATAAAAATAAATAAACATATATTATATTATTATTTAGGATGGTCAGAGTCGTCAGACAGGCTTGGCAATCGTATTACATCGAAACAAACACATATATTTGTTACTATTATGATTCATGAAGTACTAGAAGTCTAGAAAGACATCTATGTATTATCTTTAAAAAAAAAAAATAGAAGTCTAGAAAGACTAACATTTAACCTATTTCATAAATTTACATAGATTATGAGCGGGAGAAAAGCCATACGTCGGGCCACTTGGATTAATATATATATAGACACACACATACAATTAAGTCTACAAGTGTTCCTTGGTCAGTTTAAAGGGAGTGATAAAAAAATAGTGGGAAAACAAATTAATGGGTAGTGGTAAGTGGTCTCGTGTAGACTGTCTTTATGTCTTTTGAATATACACTATTGTCAATTTCTTTATAACTTTCTCCCTTCTCCTTATGTGTGTGTGTGTGTTAAAATACTTACAGCTTGTTTGGATGAAGGGGGAGTAGACAGGAGTAGAGTAGAGGGAGGAAGAGTACGTTAAATTACCTTATTTAGATGTTTTTTAAGAAATAAAAGCAAGGCATTTGGAGTGGTTTGGAGGAACTTTAACTAAAGGCTAATTACCAAATTTATCCTTACTATATTAACAAAATTACAAACTATGAAAATGCTAATTATTTCCCTCACTTTTACTTAATTTTAAAGCATCCAAACAATGTGGAGGTTAATCATACCCCTCTACTCCCCTCTACTCTCCTCTCCCTCCAAACTTCCAAACATATCATTAGTATTCTCAAAAGAAAAAGTAGTGGGTTAATCCCACATCAGAAAATGAATGTGAGTTAAAGAGGTTTAAAGCATGTACTATGTATTCAAGAGTTAAACCCTTTTAAATATACACCAATGTTAATTTCTTTAAGACCTTCTCTCTTCTCCCCGTGTGCGTGTGTGTTAAAATACTTAGTATTCTCAAAAAATTAAATAAATAAACATCAAGCGTTTTATCAAACTATAAACGAGCCTTGTAGAGGCACAAATCACGCTGGATCCAAGTTACACTTTCAGACCAGCCCAATGAGTCCTAAACAATGAATTTATAGAGAGTGGGCTTCTAATCTAGGGTTCTGAGCGGTAGATAACACAAGAGTTGGATTAAATTACAGAACACATGCGTACGTTTCATACATGGATGGAATCTAGTTTTATATATCAATGCCCAGGACAATCTTGTGTATTTCCTTACCAGTAATCTCCCCCTTTCCCTGTGTTTTTTCTCCGCCTTTTATAGGCCTGCCTCCTTTTCTCCTCTCTTCCACGTGTAGTCCAGGTGTTCTTTTTTGGATACTTGTCCCATCATTCCTTCTTACTAAAGTCTTTGGCGATGAGTGTAAGGTTGAATTTCAATGTTCAGGCGTCACTTCCTCATTAATGCGGCCAGAGAGGTAGGTATGGAGCTTTCAATGTAGTGGTAGCAGTTTTATCCTTGATATTTATCTGTCACTTCCCTTTATCCCTTACTCTCGTATTCTTAGTTTCCGTATCCAAGGTTTTCAGTATGGATGCCTTACAATCGCCAGATCACTCGTCTTGTCCTCGGCAGTAAGCTGCCGAGGAATTGGTTGTCCTCAGACGTCGTGTTTCGTAGTGCTCTGTTCGTGCATGGCACTTCTCTTTGTCACGTGACTTAGTAGGCAGGACTTATTATGTCCTCGGACCACTCATGATATTAGGTTAGGCTTTCCCCCTCGTGAGAGCCTTTGAGCCGGCCCAACACGTATCTTGAGCCCATTGGCACTACAAGCCTAAACTCGGTTTGTTTTATATCCAACCCTATTATTCACGAGCTTATTCACGAAAAAATCTTTTGTTTGAGCTCAGTTTGTTTAGCAAACAAGCCTAAAACTAAGACTCAAACTTGATTTATTTATAAACAAACAATCAAAAACGAGCTTTTTATCGAGTTGAGACCGAGTTGTTCTTGAACAACTTACTTCGTTTACCACCCTAATTTTAGGGTTTAAGACAATGGTTAAATTGAGACATTTCATTTATTTAAATTTAGTTAAATAAAATTTATTTATTTTTAATTTGTTTAGATGCAAAATATTTTAGCTTTTTTTTAATGAATTTCTCATACATATATCAATTGTTCATCTAAATTTTTTTATAACTTTTTTTGAAATTTTTTTTATTTGTTTTTGAGATGTTCACCTTATTATTATTATTATTATTATTATTATTATTATTATTATTATTATTATTATTATTATTATTATTATTACTATTACATTGTGTTCATTGCTAGTAATAAATTATATATAGAACCATTTTGAGACTTGATTAATTTTTCACATTTTTTTTTTGTTCAAAACTAATATATATATTTAAAGCTACAGATATTAAAATTTATATATATATATATATATATATATATATAAAACAACAACAACAACAACAAAGAAATGAGTGGACAGTGGTCAACCTGCACTTTGCTAATTTCCTCCCCCCCCCCCTTTTTTTTTTGTCTTTGATAAAAAATTGAGTAATACTCATCCATAACATTTTTACAATAAATCTTATGCAGTAATCTATTATTGATTCTAATTTGAGCTCACCATTAACTTCAATTTTTTACCTATCAATAACATTTTGCTTCTTGTGGAAATGTTTGTGGATGTAGTATTACTCTAAACAATTTCTTTTGAGTAATGCTAGAGACAGAACATTCCTAAATTAGCATAGTAAACAATTTAAATTAGAGAATGTGGTGAGCCCATCCATGAGTTGGCATGTTAATTTAGAAATGTTGTGAAATTATTATAACAAATTATTGTTGATTCCATTGCATTACTATATATATATATATATATAGGCTAATATTTTGGGCCTAAATAATACTCTTATAGCTATAGTTATAGAAATATACATATTGGTTAAAATTCGGAGGCCTTATTCCACTTAGAGGCCTTAGGCAATTGCCTGATTGGCCTAGTGGTAGAGCCAGCCCTACCTCAACATGAATGGTAACTCTTTAGAAAATCCTAGTCTTTTGGGTGGGGGAGGAGTCATTATAAACAATCAGGGCCAATGGATCAAAGGTTTTTCCCTTCGCATTGGACATACAATAAATAATGTAGCAGAATTATGGGTGACAAGAGAAGGCTTGCACTTTGCTTAGGAGCTATGACTTAAATTTATAAATCTAGAGATAGATTTTTCTCTGATTTTAAATTGGCTAATATCATTGTTGTGGTCGCTCCATCCTTGGCTACACTTATTTTTTATTACAGGAATCTCGTGGACTCAACTTCATAACTTACCTTGGTTAGTTATGGGAGATTTCAATGAAGTTCTGTGTAGTAATGATAAGTTTGGTGGTAGGAATTTTAATATAAATAGAGCTATGGAATTTAAGGATTGCTTGGATAATTGCAACCTTCTGGACTTGGGGTTCTTGGGTCCTAAATTTACCTGGTCTAATCTTAGACAAATTTCTGACCTAATTTTAGAGAGAATTGATAGATGTTTTGCTACCCCAGAGTGGAGATTAACCTATCCTGAGGCTTCTGTTACCCATCCACCTCTGGTCTTCTCAGATCACTGTCCTGTTCTAGTTGAATTATCCAGACCCCCTCCCACGGCTAGTAATAAACCTTTTAGGTTCCATACCATGTGGTTGATGCATCCTGAATTTCCCAAAGTTGTTAAGGATACCTAGGAGCAAGTACAACCTCTCACTGAAGTTTTTTCCAAGTTTACTAGGAAAACTAAACACTGGAACGTGGAAGTTTTTGGTAATCTTTTCAACAGGAAAAAGAGAGTTCTTGCAAGGTTGAATGGGGCACAAAAAGCTTTAGCTATCAGGCCAAATGTTTTCCTAATTCAAATGGAGAAAGAACTTATTGAGGAATACAAGTTGATTGGGATGCTGGAAAAGGAATATTGGGCTCTAAAGTCTTGGCTAAATTAGGTGACCCTTGGAGATCGCAATACGGCATTCTTTTATGCTTCCACTGTTGTTAGAAGACACAGAAACAAGATTAGAAGCATTAAAAACAGGCTTGGAGAATGGATCACTATTGAAGATGGAGTTAAGAATTATATTCTGTCTGGTTTCAAAACCCTTTTCTCTACGGAACTAGTTTACTCAAATTACACCTCAAAAGTGACACAATTCTCTTGTTGCCACCGTATGGAGGAAGATAGGGAGAAAATCAGTAACAGAAGTGTCCAAGGAGGATATTAAAAATGGTCTGTGGGCCCTAAAGCCCTTCAAAGCCCCTGGAGCAAATGGGCTGCACGCAGGGTTCTTCCAATATTTCTGGCACGAAGTCAAACATAATGTCTGTAGAGAAGTGAGGTATATTTTTCAGATTGGGACTATGCTTGAATATCTGAATCAAACTTTGATAGCTCTCATTCCCAAATGCCCAAACCCGGAGCTGCTTGGCAACTATAGACCCATAAGTCTCTGCAACTCAGTCTCTAAAATTGTCACCAAGATTATAGTAGGTCGTATTAGACCCCTCCTTGGTAAGCTTGTCTCCCCAATGTAAACAGCCTTTGTACAAGGAAGGCGAGGTTTGGATAACATTCTTATAGCTCAAGAGCTAATCAACACAATAGATAAAAAGAAAGGGAGGGACGGGTATATGGCCATTAAAGTGGACTTGGAGAAGACATACGACAGGCTTATCCATGAAGTTTTATTGGCATATTGTTTTCCTGACCACTTGATTAAGCTCATAATGAGCTGTGTGACTTTGACAAGCATCTCAATCCTTTTCAATGGGGGTTCCCTAGAATCCTTCTATCCCACAAGGAGCATCCGACAGGGTGACCCATTGTCCTCATATTTGTTTATACTGTGCATGGAGTACTTGGGCAACCTCATTAAGAAGTAATGCTTAGAAGGTGACTAGACCTTAGTGAAAGCATCCCGAAACAATATGGGCATTTCACATCTATTTTTTGTGATGACTTAATTCTGTTCGCAAAGGCTAATGAGCAAAGCAGTGAAACAATTAAGGAAGTACTTGATTACTTTTGTGGAGGAATCTAGGCAAAAAGTTAGTTCTGAAAAGTCTCATATCTATTTTTTTGCAAAATGTGGGGGCAGACTTGAAAAAAATTATTTGCAACAACCTGAATATCCAAGCCACTAATAACATAGGGAAGTACTTAGGATTCCCCTTGAGACATAAAGGTTCTGATAGAAGGCAATTCAATTTTGTGGTTGAGAGAGTCATCAACAAGCTCTCGGGGTGGAAAGCAAAATACCTCTCCTTTGCTGGAAGAACAGTCTTGGTGAAATCTGTGATGTCTACCATACCCAATTATGTCATGCAAGGGGCTACCCTCCCTTCACACCTTTGTGATAAGTTAGATAAGATCAATAGAGATTTCCTTTGGGGTACCACACCAGAAAAGAAGAAGCTACATTTAGTGGGATGGAGTAAAGTGGTTAGGCCAAAAGAAGAGGGAGGTCTAGGCATCCAAACGGCAAAAGCAAGGAATCTAGCTCTTTTGACAAGGTTAAATTGGAGACTATATCATGAAAAAGAGTCCTTGTGGGCAAAGGTAATACTAAGTAAATATTTTTCCCAGTCTAGAAGAAATTCCATAGACCCTGACAAACTGTCGTGCTCCCCTAATTGGAGAGCAATCAAGCAAGAATTTCCAATCTTCTCAGAAGGAATTTGCTAGAATGTAGGTAGCAGATCAAAGCTAAATTTCTGGGCGGACAAATGGATTAGAGGTAACTCACTAAGAGACTTAATAGAAGGCCCGTTGCTGCTCTCTGAAAACAATCTCACAATGGATGATATGAGCCAAGAGGGAGTATGGAAGTGGGATAAGCTATCCTTTGACATGCCTAGAAGTATCAAGGACAAAATCAATGCTATTCCTATTCAACTATTTGGGGAAAAGGAGGACTCGATCAATTGGAAATTCTCACAAGATGGGGAATTTAATTCTGCATCAGCTTATAAATTGGCTAGGAAGGAGGAATGGCAGAGCACGAAGTTCACTGGCAAATGGATTTGGTAGCTGGACATTTTGCCAAAAATATGTAGCTTCCTTTGGCTATGCCTTCACAATAGTGTGCCAGTAAAAGAAGTTATTGCAGCAAAGGGTGTTGATTGTAATTCTAAATGCCCCATCTATAGAAATGCCAATGAATCTATTATCCATGTATTGAGGGACTGCCCCCTTCGCCTTGGAATTTTGGAGGAAAATCAAAGTTCCTAATACCCAGTTAACTTCATTCAACCTCAATTTGCTCGATTGGTTAGAAAATAATTGTTTTTGTGATCCACAAGTCATGGCTCATGGTCACCCATGGAGAACTGTCTTCAACTTTGTAGTTTGGTCGCTATGGAAACATAAGATGGAGTGGTGTTTGAAAACACAACTCTAAATCCAAACCTTCATGTCAACTCCATTAAGCAATCTAGGGAGTACTTTTACTGTGTTGAGAAGGCATTCAACTTTAAGCACTAGGTAATAATTCAAGTGTGATGGAAAAAGCCTAGTGAAGGGTGGTATAAGCTAAATATTGACGGGGCAGCCTTAGGAAATCCTGGCAGAGCAGGGGGAGGAGGTGTAATCCGAGATTAATAGGGGAATTGGATAAGAGACTTTGCTCGTAGTATAGGTCTCACTACAAGCGTTATAGCTGAATTCTGGGCCTTGAGGGATGGGCTTTTGATGGCAATGCAGATGGGAATTAGTTGTCTTGAAATAGAACTTGATGCTAAGATTGTTGTTGACCTTGTGCTCGCTGTCTCAAATGCTGTAGGAGCTTACTCCTCCCTCTTAAATGATTGCAGGTGCCTCCTAAGCAGGTTTTGTCAAGCCAAGGTGGATCATATTTTTAGGGAAGCAAATCAGTGCGTTGATGGGCTTGCAAAGAAGGGATGCACTCAACAAATGAATTTTGTAATCTTTAATGAACCCCCTTCCCCTAAATTTGTTTGCTTTATTAATTCGGATATTCATGGTCTATACTTAAGGCGTGTTGCCAATACTTTGCCTCCTTTGGCCTATTAGTTGTTTAATGCAAGTTCCTTTTAACAAAAAAAAAAAAAAAAAAGTTCCATCCTTGGTTCTTTAAATCCTTACAATTCTATTATATTTAAGTGTCTAGATTAAGCCATCTTAATTCATTAACAAAATTTCTAGGCCCTTATTTAGGAGGAGGGAATGAAGTGGTTTGGCAAAGAATGAAAAAAATAATTTTATAATATTTTTTCCTTTCCTTGTTTGGGAGTTTTAATGGGAGAATAGTAACTTGATTCCTTTATTTAGGAGTTTAAGTGGAAGATAATGTAATGGGTAAGAGGGGACACACATCCCTCCTTATTCTCTTAAAATTTCAAATTTTCATTCTTCTCAAAATTGGGAGGAACTTGAGAGAATGAAATTAGATTTAATAAATTTTTTACTAAAACTCCTTAAATACCACTATATATTCAACAATTTATTTTAAAATAGGGATTTAATAGTAATATTGTCATAAAATGGTTTCATTCATTTCTCTCTATGTTACTCTCAAATAAGGTTACTTACATTACATTTGTTTTTTTCCATTTCCATTACTTTATTTTAAAACATTCAAACAAAATTATTTAATTTCAATCAATTCTACTATTTTCCATTCATTTTCCTTACTTAAATACATTCCATTCATTTTCATTCATTTATGATCATTCCATTTCATTCCCTTATAAACCCCTAAGACAATGAATCAACTTAAAAAATGACTTCAAACTTTAAGCCGTCCAATTTAAGAGTTTGAAAAATGGATTAAATTCTACCAAACTTTGGAGAGCGATGGCCAAATCTAACATCTTTGACTAGAATTTGACCTTTTAATTCAACCGAAAGCATTTCAATTTTGTGGGTATTCTTATCGGGAGTAGACTTTGCTCATTCTTTTGTTTATAGAACTTGCTATATTTCTATGTTCCGTTGGTTAGGATTTAGGGGTACGGGATCTGTATATTTTTATATCTTTCTTCCTTCACAATATTTTCTAGTGAGCCCAAGAAAAAATAAATTTGAAAAAAAATAAAAGGAGGTGGCAAATTATAGAGCTCACCGAATAAGGTTGCTGAGGAAATAAAAGCAAACAATTGAAAAAAATAAGAACAAAAAATTAAAAGAAAAAAGAATCAAGGAGGCGTGGGTGCTTTGATAGTATTTATATAGAATTTTCAAGTCATAAAATGCAGTAATAAGTAATAACTAAGTATAAATTCTGGTTGCTGTCACATTCCTCTATCATAAGTGAGGTTACAAATTAAAATGTCTCTTACAAATGTTTATCAGCTCCACTTGGACAAATGTTTACAAATGTCTCTTTCATATCTTTCTATTGATAAAACCAACTACGTATTGTTGTTTGATTACAAAGATTGGATTTTTTTTTTTTTAAAAAACTGTTATTATTTTCCTGTAGGGCGTATATTGTTTTAGTGTGATTGCAAATCAATTTTTTTTTTCACTCCAATATTTCTCTTTAATGCCTTTTGTTAACTTACCTCTGTTATAGGTTTTTCTTCTTCTCTTAGTGACCCATTCATAATGGCAGACTGCAAGCTAAAACAATCAGAGGAATACAAGGAGCTACAGCCTGGTTCCACTTTAATTCTTTTTCAACAAAGTAGTAAAACATGGAGCGGAATATGCTTCAACACAGATCATTGTGGTCGTCAATGTCAAAATTTGGAGAGTTCACTTTGTGGACAATGCCATCGTCTCAAATGTCTTTGCTACTCTACAGTTGCTTGAAAATTTGTATTAGTTCTGAACCATGATAATAGAATTATGGTAAATAGAGATGTAATTTTCTTTTCTCTACTTTTTATATTTCTATAAGCTTTTATTCATAGATACAATCAGAATTGTAATTATTGCGCGTGTTCTTTATTTAATGACAAAAATTTTTACCGATAGAGCGTCTTAGAACTCATAATTAAGAAATTTAGTTTTCAGTCTCTAATAATTTTATTCTTACACGGTTTTTTATTTTATTTGTAATTTGGTAATTATTAGTTCTTAGACAACTACCACATCTTTTAAATAAATAAAGTTCCTAAGAAATATAAGGAGTATTCTCATTTTTTATTGATAAATTACTTCAAATTAATGGTGTCCATTCCATGTAATTCATTACTTAATAAAAGTTTAAATCTATGTTTTTTAATTTTTACATTTGGACAAACCAAATAAACTAAAAGCAAAAATATCATTATTGTCTCTACATTTTGGTAATAGTTAATTAGTCCATATCATTAACTCACTAACAAAAAATATATATGTGGCACATAGAGTGCACAATTGGCAAACTTGAAACTTATAAAGCCAATAAAATAAGAGAGATGCTACATCCACAGTATTTTTACAACATTTTCACAACAAATCATAGGTGGCTAGTTGTTATTAGTTTAAATTTGAACCTTACAATAAGATTACTTTTTTGCCCTAACAATAACAACCAGTAACAACTTGCCACTTAAGATTTGTTGTAAAAATGTTGTGGACATATCATTTCTCATAAAATAAAATTAAAATTTTTTAATTAACATTTAAAAAGTCCACATAAGCATTTGAATCATTGAAAGTCCACATTAGAAAACAAAAACAAAAACTTAAAAACACAAAAATTAAAATAGAATCCAGCAAACCCATCAAAATAGTTATTTCTTTATTACAAATAGTTTTTTTTAATAAATAAGCCATAAAAATATTTTTTTTATTTATAAATAAGCCACAATTTTCCTAAAATTACAAATAGTTATTTTTTATGGCTTTTTTATATTTCTTTATTACAAATAGTTTTTTTTTTAATAAATAAGACTTAAAAATAGTTATTTTTCTTTATAAATAAGCCACATTTTTTATTGACAATATTTTAGTGGGAGTTAAAAATGTACTTTTATTAGTTTGTCTTTTAATTTTGTCAGGGTGTAAGGATCTTTTTGAACCATAGAAAAGTCAATCATAAATAGGAGAAGTCTTTCAAATAGTAGTATAGAATGAATACAATCAAGATCTACATTTATCTGCCAACGAGAGCTTGGTTCAGCTGGTAAGGTTCGGACGCTTCGTGCAACACACCTAGGTTCGAGTCCCGCTACCAACAGGTTTCCGTTGGTGGGCATACTTGGTGGGAGGTGTACTCAAATGAGGTGACTCTCACACAGAGTCAATCAAGATCTACATTTATCTGCCAACGGGGCTTGGTTCAGCTGGTAAGGTTTGGACGCTTTGTGCAACACACCTAGGTTCAAGTCCCGCTATCAGCAGGTTTCCGTTGGTGGGCATACTTGGTGGAGGGGGTGTACTCAAATGAGATGACTCCCACACAGAGGGTACAAGGTAGTCTGTCTACAATGTCCTCGCCTTACCTACCCCGAGGCCACTGGCTTCCTGCCCGAGGGTGTAATATGACCATAAAGACCCCCATTTTTTGGTTCTCCAAAAAAAAAAAACGATCTACATTTATCTTTAAAAAATTCATGATTTGCATAAATTACTAAATACTTGCTTTATATTAAAATAGAATGTCAAAAAACTCCCTATCTCTCTCTCTTCCACAAAAAGGGGAAGGGTGGTGATGAAGAAGAATTGATAGATCTAATCAAATTAGGAATAAATTCTGAATAATATGTTCAAATATTAAATACTCTAAGGATAGTCCTTAGTGGTCGACCCAATTGAATTAGTTTATACAATCATGTGAAAAACATATTCTGATGTGCAGACTAAAATGGTTAATAACAATGGGCCCTTGTGATGGGATTATTGCAAGGGGGAATGGTGAGTTGGTGACCACCCCATGTGTTATATTACTGTATTCTCATTGAAATGTCTCCATTTAGACAGGCCACAAATTGCAGCTGTATTTAAAGGTAGTCAGGTTTTGAGGAAAACTGAGTTGCTGATATGATATTATGGTAATGAAGAAAATATATGAGCCAGTGAGTTGAAAAGCCTGTAATTATACATAGTTTCAATAATCTGGGTTTATGCCCCTAGCTAGGCAGTAAAAACAATATCTTACAGTTTAGGATCCATTTAATCCTTGGGAAAAGTAATTGCACACCTCTATGTCTTCTTTGTTACTATTTCAACTCTGAAGCTTGTTGGTTCTAGTTTAGCTCAATTAAAGTCTCTTATTAAAATTGAAGTAAAGGAAACTCTCATATTTGATCTGACAACATACTAGGAAAAGTACAAATAATGTTAACTATTCTGCTATGTGCTATCAAGGCTTTCTTGATTTGAAACTAGAATAGAGATACACATTACAACATACAAAACATAAAAGTGAAAAAAGGAGTTTTTGTCATTTGACTTCATCAATTTTTTTTTTTTTTTTTTTTTTGAGAAGGATTTGACTTCATCATTGAATATGTTAAGTTCTAACTTCCAACTACATGGTCCATTGTAAAATGAAAGAAATTTAAAGACACATAGAAGCAGAGCCACTAGTAACAAGCTGTGCCACAGGTGATTATTTAAAGAATAGTCCAAACTTGAATAATAACAGAAAAATAACAGATATTGATAGCATCACCAACCATAGAAGTTAAAATTGAGCATAAGACACTGCCTCTATCATATAGAAATAATAGAAACACATTAACAGGCAATTATAGAAACATATAGCAAACCATCATTTGAGAAGGAAAAATATATAGAAATAGGTGGAAGATCAAAAGAATGAGAAGATTTTAAATTAAACAATTATATGGTAAAGCAGAATTAAAAAAAAAAAAAAAAAAAGATGCAACCAAAATTTGTTGATAAGTAAATTCTATTACCGACCAGAACTAGACATTTACATGAAGGCTAAACCTCAAAACAGAATCCAGCATGCAAATACAAATATCCTACCAAAACTTTTTGATAAGTGATAACTAATAGTACTAACAGTAATACTGACCAAAACTAGACATTTACGTGAAGTATAAACCTTAACACAGAATTAGTAAGCGAATAAACATACCCTACCAAAACTTTTTGACAAGTGTACTAATACTGACCAAAACTAGACATTTACATGAAGTCTAAACCTTAAAAGCTCACTCAAATAAGTGGTATAAGTGGCATACTGTTAAAGAACCTGCTAAAATTTCCCCAATCCAAGTTGATCAGCATCATAACCAAAGCCCAGCACTGAATCTGTGTTGCCAACAGGATCGTTTAATAGACCCATTTGGGAACAGTTCCTTTGGAAAACTATTCTTGGAGAAGAACTCACCTTTTGGTATATAAACCAATACAACATTAGCTTGTTTGTGCAGACAAAAATATCAATTACAAAACAATCATAGAAGGAAGCTTCTAAATATTTTGAGACTCTAAAAGAATTTATATTTTTGTGAGTTAATAGGACAAATTCAAAGCTGGAATAAATGCCTAACCATAAGCTCAGAGTCTGACATTGTTTAGCATGTAAATCAACTAAACAATTTCCTTAGTGTTTTGTTAAAAAACCAACCATCAAAACTGCCCTTCAAACACCCAAAAAACAAGATAGACCGAGGAATTAGAACCCCTTCTCGCCTGAAGCCTAGAAGGGACATTGTGGCAGTATCCAGTTGCAAGTAGCCATTTTCCCCCAACTGAATCAATATCAAGCTTTTCGCCATTTACAAGCTCAACTTGTTCACTTAAGAACTTCTTGCTTCCAGGAACCACATTAATAGCACCAGATTTGATTTTGCCCAATGCACACATTTCCAACGCAGAAGTCTTCCCCTTAGTGTTCTTGAGCTGCATTGGCCCAACTGCCAGCCTGTTCAACCAATGTTTCCAAGCACTAACCATGATAGAAACAAGAGGAGCTTGTCAAATGTCAACTAGCCAAAGGGGTAGCGCCATTTCATCATTGGTACTGCCAATTCAAATGTAGCTTTTCCACAAAATTCTCTTGGCAAGACATGCAGTAGCTAAACAGAATAAACACTGTTAGAATATTGGTTAAATGATTAAGTTTACTATCTTCTAATAACTTAAGCTTTTTGGACTATAGAACAAGCGGTCCTAAGTCTGAACTCAATCTTAAGCTAGCACTACATGGAATTAATTAATAGTACTCACCAAGCTACAAACCACCAAGGATGGAGAGGCACTATAGTTGCAAAGATTAAGGGAAACTTCCATGCCTAAATTATCACACTGCACAACTAGTACTTGCACTCACAAGGGTGCAAGTGTGTATATGAATCTAATAAAAAAAGCTAACAAAACAGCCTAATACAACAAAAATCCAAAATCAATTATTTTTAGAATATGTTGGAAAAAATTTGCCAACTTTTGAGCACTCAAATAATTTTGAACTAAGCCAAGAGCCTTATAACTGAACTAGTTGGCACTTCCTGGTGCTTCCAATGAAAACACACAGGACTCAAATACCCCCACTCCCAACTATCGAATTATCAAAAATAATTTTGGACTATTGCTTAGTTGTTGCTGTTATTGTATCAAGTTAGTTGCACACTTGTTAGCTTCCTTGAAAATATGCAAATTTTGAGCACTCAAATAATAAATTTCAACTAACCTAATACAACAACAACCAAGTCTTGGTCCCAAATTCTTTTGAGTCAACAATCATGGATCCATTCATAATAGAGTGACTAAATTTTATGCGGCTACCTACCGCAACCCTCTTCCTTTTTCCGGGCTTGGGACCGGCTGTGAACAAAACATATGGTACTAAACACCAACACAGGTGGAGTTAAATTTTTCTAACCCAATACGCATTGAAATTTTAAAATCCTTCAAAATTTAAGCTACCAAATACTATTAAGATAGCATTAGAAATGATATTGACACTGCAGTCTTTATGGGCATTGTCATTTTAAATCAATAAGTTAAACCAATAGGATTCTGCAATACAATATCTTACCTCAAATAAACAGTATATAGAATGAAATCAGTCGTATTTCAAAAATATTAAGTTCTAACTTCCAACTACATGGTTCATTGTAAAATGAAAGAAATTCAGAGACACATAGAAGCAGAGCCACTAGTAACAAACTGTGCCACAGGTGATTATTTAAAGAATAGTCCAAACTTGAATAATAACAGAAAAATAACAGATATTGACAACATCACCAACCATAGGAGTTAAAAATGTAAGGTTTTTGTCTCAACTTTTTTCTTTTCTTTTTTTTGCAGATAATCTAACTTTAAAAAAAAAAAAATTTAACTCATTTAACATAAAATTACAAAAATACTATATCTTTTGAGAAATACCATGCAAATAAGCTACCAAAAATAAACAATTCTCAAACAAACACTCTCTTATCTGACATTTTATTTAGGATAAATTGCAAATTACAACCCTAAAGTTTGAGAGTGATTGGATTTTACATCCTGAAATTTCAAAATTTAGATTTTACCTCTTAAAGTTTGGTGAGGTTTCAATTTTACACCCCAATATTTTAGAATTTGAATTTTACCCCTTATATTTTATAAGTATTTGGATTTTACTCAAAATTTTGGGGTATTTAGATTTTACGACTTAAAGTTTCAGAATTTTGGGATGTAAAATCCAAACAACCCTAAATTTTATGGCGTAAATCTAAGTTCTGAAATGTAAAGGTGTAAAATCCAAACACCCCAAACTTCAGGGGGTAAAATCCAAATTCTAAAATTTCAGGGTATAAAATTTAATCACCCCAAAACTTTAGGGTGTAATTTACAATTTACTCATTTATTTGTAATTTACAATTTACTCATTCATTTAAAAAATCATAAAGGGTCCTCTAATGCCATCTCATCAACCAATTCATAAGTTGAAGTCAAACAACCTTCTTGCAAAGTCCACGACCAATATGTTAAACCTAAAAGACGTCAGAGACACATTGCTGTTATTTAGCAAAGCAATCATACATTACAGCCTTGGCTTCATCAAACCATGCACTAGTCACATACCAATCAATTAAGGTATTGCCTCATTCTATGCATTCATGCATCGGAAGTCCAGAAGTTATATAATTAGGGGAGGAACCCCAGATAAGCATCCGATCAACCAACTTAGTTTGCCTCATGCATCCGATCAATTGAGCTTGCAAAGGCTATAGATCGATAAGAAATATTTTAGTCCGAAAGTTTCAGTGCTTTCATTCACTCTATGATTCTTAGAAAGTGCACATATCAGACTCTGCTATACTACTAAATGTTGGATATGTTTCAACAATTTACTTTTGTGATTAAGCAAAAAAGAACGACATACAGAACTAATTATAAGCAATAACTCAAAAGTATGTGATAGGCAAAAACAATAAATAAATACTATATATAAAAGAAGAAATTTGCAAGATAATTAAAAACTCATAGAAATGCATGAATGATAAATGATACAAATTAAGTCTTGTATTTAACACAATCTCCTTAAAGCACATTTCGCCCCTCACACAATCTATGATACTTTGAGACTCACAGACGTTTGCCTCTAGGATAAAATACTACAACATGGAGAATAAACATACAAGGTCCATGCTCTCTGAACTAATCTATGTCTATGTTGCTGTCTTTGACTCAAATGCTAATGCACAAAATATTCTCTATGTGAGAGTTTCTAAAAAAAATTGCTTCCATGAATTAGGGACTATGAATATATATGTTGCTGAACAAACACACTATTTCGGGAATAACTGTTGTATACAAACTTATTGACTCAGAAAATAAAATTATAAAATATTATTATTATTTGGACGAGAGGGCCTAATCTACGCATGTCTAAAGCCCAACCTATTGTCCAACCCATAAACATATAAACTCATATTCTTTATTATTTCCTACATAGGACTCAAGGATTTTCACCATTTCAATATTATGTTCAAGTAGACATGTTAGGAGTCAATTTCTTATTTGTTCCATAATATTTTTCTAACACCGAATTCCACACACGCCAACTTCTTGCCATGTCCCTAATTAGAGAGAACGCAGAATCCACCACATTAACCAGACAAAGTGCTTTTATTGCATCACCACGTCAAAAGTGTAAACAGTAGGAGAAAGAAAAACCCTTACTCAACGTGTCATAGAAAACATTGGCGCAACCTTGGAACAATTTTCAGCCACAACATATCCAATACAACACTATAGGATTAAAAACTTGGTTCACAAGAATAAACACGCCTTATATCCAAAAGCAACCTAGTTGCTTTCCTGGGAGAACTGGTTGTCCCATAATACATAATCAAAAGGAAAAGGGCCTCTCTAAAGACAATCCCTTCTTCTTTCATCTGCATCAACAACCTTTCCATATATTTGATATGCCTACATCATTGGAGATATTCAAATGGGCAGGGCCCATATTGCCATTCATTTGATGTATGCTACGCAATGATAGATAAGCTTGGGGTAGCCATGGGGCTAACAGGCGACTTCCTAGGCTCTTTGAGATGGAAAGGTTTAAGCAACTAGCCTGCCCCACTTAACCAAATACCAAAACAATGTGTTTCAAACAAAGATTGTAGCTTTTTGGTAACTTCAGTAAAAAAAAGAAAAAAGTTGATCTTTTCAACATTACTCTCAATTGTTAACTCAGAATTTTCACAAAGGAACCCAATACTTAGAGATTAGAGTATCTATAAAGCAAAATGGTCGTGATCCTTCAGCATAATTGAATTTTTTTTTCAATGAAATGAATCGTTTTAATCATTTGAGCTGTAATGACATCTATTACTTGGAGAGCAAAGAGGGAGAAAACCATGGACATGGCTGACCACAGTGAAAATTGAGGTGATGCAGACCATAAAATCCTACAGATGTCCACTATATTGAAGAAATCTAGAAATTTGGACCGTCAGCCACAAAGCTCCAATTCAATACAAATAACCGATAATCTCGGGTTATTTTCATGATTCATGAGGATTAGCAATTGCATGATAAAATTCATCAAATATGTATTATGTTGAACTTGTCGTGCTATAAATCTCAACTCAAACTCACAAGACATTCTTGAGAAATAGTAGATATATGTTTCCAATATAATTGATGAGTTGATCTACAATTGATTTGGTAGTTAAATAAGAATGACAAATAATCTTTTGAACAGCCATATTTGTTTGAGATCCTAGTTCGCAAGAATATTTTCTTTTTCAATTGGTTTACTGATGGTAGGTGAAGGATTTGACAAATCCCCGAAATCTTTTTTTATCAATAAAAATAAAAATAATAATCTATCTTTTTTTTTTTTTTTGGTAAGCACAAGAACACCACTCAACTTAAAACCTGAAATCTATGAAATTAGGTCCAACTATGTTATATTAACAACACGCTTATATCTTTTTTGTATGTGTATATATATGATTTCATTCACACATATATACCCAACATATATATAAGTGAGATATAAGTGAGCGCCAAACTATAAATTTAAAATGTCACATTTCTTTTGTAAGGTGATTGGAAGCTACTAAGGACTCAATTCAACCCAGCTCTACAACATTTTGAGGAGCAACATTTGGGGAGTGTAGTGGCCTAGTAGGCATGATATTATTTAAACAGTAATTATTGTTGCACACACTTCAGCTGAAATTATGTTTTGAAAACACGATTTTAGTTATAATTGTGAAATGGTGTTCACAATTATAATTGATTTTTTTATTTATTTCACAATTATAACTAAAAACACCAAAAAAAAAAAAAAAAAAAAAAAAGATTTCAAATGTGTTCCCTTACACACAGTTTGCAACACTATAATTTTCAATACTATTATGTAATCATCACTACTTTTATGTAAAGGAATTCTGGTGGTCTTTGGATGGTAGCTCACAATCTCTCTCTTTCTCTCATGTTTACTGACTTTTTCTTTGTTAATTTTAGACTCTAAAAATTTGTGTCTTGCTCTTTTTATTAGTTTTACAACTTGAACTTGTGAGAACCCCACACTGTTAAGGATATATTTTATGTAATTGGCTAATCATTTGACAAAATGCACTTTCCTTGTAATTGGGTTAATCTAGGATGGGTTTAGTACTTCAAGGAACATGTTCTTTAAGCCAAATATTAAAGCCATGAAGATTGGACCAAAAAACAAGTGAAGAAAAGTTGTTCATTAAATCTCGATAAATACCTTGACAGAAAATCTATCGAGACTTAATGAAGGAAGCTCGATAGAAGCTCGACGGAAGTTGAATCTATCAAGACTTATGAAATCAGAAATTCCAGATCTGATTTTCAATCCATGCTTGTATATTTGTGTAGGGTTTCTTTTCTCATAACCCTAGACATATATAAGGCTTATTTTAAAAGCTGTCACATATGTATTGAGTGAATATACAAGGAGAACACATGCAGAAAGTGACCTAGTGTCTTATTCTCTTTGCAAGAAGTTACTACGTCTTTTGCACCTTAAGGTTTTGTAACCAAGTACTTCTTGATGTTCATTGTTGATGAAGTAAAGGACTTTGCAACCAACATCATCTTTTTCAAGTTGCATGAGTTAGTCACGTACTAGAATTCGTATAAAAGGGTGGCGTTCATATATTGAAGAGTTCAGAGGTTTTGAAGGATAGAAGGTTTCTGCTATAAGTTCATCTACAGGGATTGTAAAGTCTAAGAACAAATGTTTTGTACTATATCTGAAACTTCTCTTTATTATAGTGGATTACTTTTCAGGAAGGTTTCCCCTTATGTTTTTTTTACTTTGAAACTAGTTTGTTTCATTAGTTATCTTGGATCATCATATCTTGTCTTATTTACTATTCTGCTACGCACGATTTTGACATGATATTGATGTTTGTTTGTTTTAACAATGTTTATTTATAATAAATCAAATTAACAATTTGGGTTTAAAACTTGTTAATTCTATCAACCGGGGTCTAAATTTCCCAACACATTCAAAGAAATGTCATGGAGTATTGGGGTGTTTTGCAATGTGAAACAAACATTTACAAGTGTCTTGGTCTCATTGACTTCTTCATAAGATAAGCCTAACAAAATCATGAGTTTGCGTGTATGCATCTTAATATAAAGTGATTTTTTAGAGATGATAGAGAGAAGATCCAGATACGTTATACTTTATAGAACCATAACTCATAAGTCTTCATTGTGTCATCGTGTCATTTTTACTTTTTTTATTGCACACCTTGGTGATATATGATGGTCCTAATGATGTTGACGTTAATTCAATTAGGGTGGGAATCGATAACATGGACAAAGAGAGAAAATAATATAACATATGGAATGAATGAGGAATTCCACTATTTTAAGACTCCTTCGTGCCTCTTTGGAAGACATTTCTTTTCTCTAAAAGACATACCTTATCTAAGAAACATAACTCTTCAATATATAACTAATTTTAACATTAAATTTATTTTCTTATGCAGATTGGTGAAGTAACATCATCCACCAAGTAGAGGATTATTGTATAAGTGAGGGTGCATCATCTTATGGTGTGATCAACCATCACTATTTTACACTAACAACATGTCCATCTATAGTTTAGTAATACATCTTGCACTCAAGAGGATATTGTTAACTCCCTTAGCATCAGGAGTGGAACATTAGATTAATAAAGTTTTATCATTGGTATCTCTTAGTCTAGCATGAGGATTAAGGGTAGTATTTACCAATCTATAATAAATGCAATAAATAATAGCAAGAGGCTTATTGCCTTCATCCCTATCACAACCAAGGTTTTCAGACCCAAACCGAACCGGGAGGTTGGATCGTGAAAACCAGGAACCGAATGGAAATCCGGTTTTTTAAGCATAGAGAACCGGGCATATGTGGCAATTCCGTGAATCCCTAAAACTGGGATTGAACTCCTAAAACTAGATGGAAACCTCTTGCTAATAGCAAGAGGCTTAGCAATTTTTTTTTAATTAAAAATCTTAACATAATTTTATTCTACTTAATTAAATTATCCATCTCTTACAAGGAATAAAACAAAATTACAATTAAAATCCTTCAAAAATATTCAACTTTACTTCAAAAATTAATCATAAATTTTAATGTTTTCATGGTTATTATTTTATTTTATTAACTTTCTTATTTAATTATTAAATATATGCTTGAAAATCATTAAATTTCTCTCACATATATAGATATATTAGTCAATTTTGCTAGTTTTATAAATTTAATATCTATATTTAGGCTTTAATTAATTATGACGTCATCACGGTTCGACCCCGGTTCGACCTCAAAAACCTTAAACCTCTCCTTTTTACGGTTCAATGAACGGCTCAGGTCTGAAAACCTTGATCACAACCAGATGTCAAAATATTTAAAGTTAAAGTTTTAACAATATTAGGATCATCCAAAGCAACAGTAAGATCAGGATAGTAGTTAAAATAAATAGGACCATCAAACAAAGATGAGGTAATCATGCCAAGAATACTAGTACGAAAATCTTTAAGTCTAGAATCTCTTAAGCATATAAGCATAGAAGCATTAATACGTTTTTGGGTAAGGGGTTTAGCAGCAACTTGAACTAATCCAATATGCAAATAACTGAATTTTTTAGCAAGAAAATCATTAATACTTCTTCTATTAAACAAACCACATTTTTCATGAGTTCTTGAAATAGAATATGTTTGCTCGACAGTTCTAACACTAAATTGAGAATAGAAGGTAGATTGGACCCAACTAGTCTTATAGATGGATTTAGTATGAACTTTAGACATACACCATTTCCTAAAATCAGTGAAACTGGTTTCTTCAACAAAGTAACCTTGTTCATTTATAATATTAGGAGGGGCATTAGATCTGGAGCTAACAAAGGAATTGGATCTAAATAATCTATCCATACCATCATAGGTTCAACACTTACTTGTTATGTTTATTCTTACAACCATTGCATTTTGTAACACATACCCTAATCAACTCTTTAATGAGTTAAATCTTGACCATATCCAACAATATCTTGATGGAACTGTTAAAATAAGTTTTGATGATAACAAACCTCTTATAATTAAAGAAGGAAGACATTCTTTTGTTGGATCTATTATTTCTGAAGAAATTTCAAAAAGAGATCAAGATCTCAGTGATTTCTTACAAAATAATTTTGAAAAACCTAATTTAAAGCTGAAAGTAGTTGCAAGTGACAACTGCCAAGTAAGCACTACTTATTATTCCACAAAAACAAAGAATCCTTTTAAACATGGCAAGCGTGTCATTGAAGAAGAAGAAGAAGAAGAAGAAGAAGAAGAAGAAGAAGAGACCGAATGTGGGTCTTCAACTGCTTTTGATTTTCAAGCTCCTCTGCCCCCGATTTTCAAACTCCTATTATTCATAGCCAACTAAGAGTTTTAAACAAAGCCTTTATTATTGATATGGTAGCTTTATTTGATGAATTTAAATCTACCAAAAAAAAAAACAAAGAAATAGGAAATCCTATCATGCTACTTTTGATCAGAAAGAGAAATATCATGCTAAAAGAAAATGGAAAGAAAAAATGCATGAATTGCAAAAACATATTTTGTTTTTTGATTTTATCGAAAACTATTATGTTTCAAAAAATATTTCAAAAACAGTTTAAATATGGTAAAAAAATCAAGTTTTGCTATATATATATATATATATATATATTCCTAAAGGACAAAACTTTTCATGTATACTAATTCAGGGTTGTTACATCTTCCAAAATTCTTAGGAGAGTGATAGAATGTAGCATAAAAAAAATTGTTTCACTCAAAAGCACATAATTCTCATCACTCTCTTAGGAATTTTGGTGATTGGAAAATGCAACAACATCATATTTGTATATATGTAAAGTTTTGTCCTTTAGGACAAAAAAAAAATAGAAGAGCTTGTAATCACTAGTAATATATAAAAAAAACTACATATGAAATATAAGAAGGAACATATTATGTAAAAATTGTGGATTAAGAATATGAATAGTACATGTATTGATAGAGACAGACATAAATAGGATCTTTGTTCTACAAAACTAATTTTTAACAACAACCACATAAATTACCACTCCAAAATAATACTTTTAGTAATAGAGTCAAGTAATAGTATCCCTCACTCGCTGATGCAGGCTGAGACCCACTAGATAGACTAAATCAAAGATTTAACCTAATGATAGGATGAATAATTCTGGGATGCCACTAAACCAGAGGTGTGGATGTCACTCTACACTACTAATTGCAGATGTCACTCAACATGACCAATTCACACACTTGATTGTTAGGAGGAACACTCAACTCCAAAGCAAGGAAACTTGCAAATAGTTTTTGGAATAGAAACTTTCTTCTTTTCTTCTTCAAATTTCTCATTGATATTTATGGATGAATACATTGCATGTGAAATAAATGCTTGCAGTAAATGCTTGATAACTTCTAATGCAAATAACAACTAGGAATGGTAACGAGTCTGGTTCGGGGTGGGTTTTTCTATGCCTGAAGGGTCAGCCCCGGAGACCCGAACCAAGCCCATTTAATAAACGGGTTATTTTTTTCACCCCAAACCCACCCTACCGAGTCCCATCAGGCCCTGTGGGCCCTGTACCGTCATGCCCGTCCCAAAATCATTAACACAAATTACAAACGCACAAATCTCAGATTTATCATTTCCTACCCAAAATCACATACACAAACACAAATCCTAACACCAACATAAACACAAATCACAAACACAAATTTCAAATTTATAATTTTCCCTTTCAAAATCACAAACCAAACACAAATGTCAAATTTATGATTTTCCCTTTCAAAATCACAAACACAAATTCTAACATAAACACAATCATAGAGATCATAAACACAAACACAAACTCACGTGATTGAGATGAATTGAACCTAGAAAAAAGAAGAAGAAAAAAATGGAGAAAGAGGTGGAGCGAGGTTGTGAGAGGGAAGCTGAGTGAGGCCGTGAATGGGGCAGCTGAGTGAGGTCGTGAGAGGGTGGCTGACTGGCAAGGAATCGGTGCGAGATGGGTGAGGGGGATGAGAGAGCTCAAGGCTGTGCAAGATTGGCAAGAACAAAACAAAGAACAATGAGAGAGTCAGAGAACTGGGCTTGCCTGCTTGTGGCCATGTGAGTGAGAGAGCTGAGAGATGAAGAGCAACATGTGAATGAGATAGCTGAGCTGAGAGATGAAGAGGGAAAGGTGGCGTGTGAGACTAGGAGTTGTAGAATTTG
The DNA here is from genome assembly GCA_032878915.1 of Castanopsis chinensis. Classification (NCBI taxonomy): domain Eukaryota; kingdom Viridiplantae; phylum Streptophyta; class Magnoliopsida; order Fagales; family Fagaceae; genus Castanopsis; species Castanopsis chinensis. The sequence goes on from JAVQMG010000122.1 coordinate 19,109,910, forward strand.
GAATATATTTATATCTAAGGTAAGGGGTTTTAAATTTTTTTTAATATTATGTATATGGGTTAGGTCCGGGCCGGGTTTACATAATACTTGAACTCAGCCTGAACCTATTTCGGGTTTTTTATTAAAACCAAAACCTGCCCAATTTGCTTCACGAGTCGGGTAAAACCCGCCCCATTAGGGACGGGTCGGACTGGGTACCCATGGGTTGGGCCTTTTGCCATCCCTAATAACAACTCCTTTACTTTACATCACTCTATGATTAGATTTACTAGGTTAGAACAACTACCAACAAGACTCAAGATTAACTTTGACTAAATAATAAATATAAATAAAAGACAAATGGACTAATAAATAAATGACACATATCATCTATGTGGTTGCCACATAACTTACCACTATGCTTCTGCATCAACCTCACTCATCAAATTTAGCCTTTATGCAATCCAACAAATTTGTGAATAACTCAACCTAAAAAGAGAGAGAAGAATAAAAAAAACTTTACAACTAATTTAATGCAATAAAATAATAGGTCTTATTTTCATTATTTCATGTCAAAGATGCTTTTCGTGAGAATGTAAATGAATATTGTAGGAAGATGGTGTGTAAAAGCCTAAATAATAGATTTGCAAGGCCCAAATAATATTGGGCCATGGGCAAGAACAGGCCCAATATGTAATCCCCAGATGAAAGCCTCTACAAAAGGCATATATCTTGGACCACTGATTACAAAGGTGGGATTACAAAGGTGCATCATTATGAGTCCAACGATAAATCACTCGTGGTAAAATACCTGTACTTAGTTAACAGCATCAACTTAAGTTTTGAGCCTCAAAGAAATGATCTCGGAACCAATGGGATTATTTGAGGACACTTTCTAAAATTTCTAGATAAATCTACAATAATCCGTCTAACAAACTTGCATTTAATGCTGGATAACTGATTAAGATAAGACAAGAAGCCTCAAAAGTCTCTATTCATCATAACGATGAAGAAAGAAGAGCCCAATAGGACAGAGGGCTGCCCAGTTGAACAAGGACAACACATACTAGAGCTCATGCTGAAGAAGAAAAAGGAGCAAATACAATAAAGGATAAGGATGATGAAGGAGATGAAGGTGAAGTATAAAGGGAAAGAAGCTTATAGAAAGAAGGGGATTTTTTCAAATTCTGAGAGAAAAAAGAAAAGAGAGATACATGGTGAGAAATGTATTGAGAAAAATTTGGTGAATAAATCTTTGATCCTATAGTATATTCAGAAAATTGTTTAGTTCCAACTTAAATCTCCCATTATGGATTATTACAAACCCATAATATAAATTAATTGTGATCATCAACCCAAGCTAACCATCGTTTAATATCGCGTAACCACAAATATAATTATAATTGTAAGTGCATGTTTTGCTCCCAAAGCCCAAAAGAAAGGTCAATGGCCCAAAGAGCCTAAATCAATGAATTTGTAGAGAGTGGGCTTGAAACTAAACTTTTAATGAGTTAGGTGTATAATTATCACAGTAGGTTAGTTGCTATTGGAAAGCAAGAAACAAATAGTTTTGAGCAAGGAAAATTCTCCTCAGCAAAGTCCGAAGAAGGTTGTTCTTATATATTTCTCTTAGACTTAACTAAAATTACAGTTCTTCAATGTATAGTCATTTTCCCTTAGATTTTCTGATCCCCCATTTGCAATGGGGTTTTTCTTCTTTATATTCCCCTTCTTCACTCTATCTCAGCCCTCCACGTGTAGATCAGATTGCTAACTTTGATACTTATCCCATCAGCACCTCCCTGACGTCTTTGTGGGTAGTTGTAAGGCTGAATGTTACTGTTCAGGTATCACCTTCACATTAATGCGGCTAGGGAGTTAGCTGCAGAGCATTCAATACGATGGTAGCAGCTTTCTTCTCAGATATTTCTCAGCTTTCTTTTGTCTTTTTCCACCTGATGTTTATCCTTGCTAGTATGATCGTCTGGTGCCTTGTTCTTGACGAAAAGTCGGACTTATAACCTCTACTCTATTTAGCTAAGGAGATACTTCTCCTTGGACAATATTTCCAGTTCCTCATGACCGAACTCTCTCCACGGACCACTATTCTATAGGTCTTTGTCACTATTACCTGTTCTCGGACTACTTAATATCCTCAGACACAGTCCACAACCCAATACCCATATTTGGGCCCCTTATCCTTACAATAATTTTTTCAATATTTATCACAGATTTGATGGAAAATCTTAATTGAAATAGTAAAACATTAAGATCATATTCAGTATTAATATGATAATATCAAACTTGTGGAAACAATGACAGTAACTAATATATGCACAGAGAAAAATAGTTATTGCATTTATAAGAAAAAAATACTAATTAATGATTAAATTTAACCAAAAGAAAATTATAATTTTTCGTAATCTAACCCAAAATAGCTCAACATTACAAAGGAACAAAGCTAAATTTGTGTGACGGGGGAAAGAGCTAACTTTAACTAAGTGTGGCTTAAATTTGACCACATATACCGAATTGTGAGCATGTAGAAGATAGCTGCAAAGTAAAAATCACCACATATAAACCTGTCAATATCAAGCATATCAAATTGTCAATATCAAGCAAGTAAATGTAAAAAAAAAAAAAATTAATTAAAAAAAATTAAAAAAAAAAAAGGTATAAGAAGATTAACAAACACCACATGATGGGCAAGAGAGTAGATGTAGGAATCAAATGTAACAAAAAAAAAGTCACATCCTTTACTTCAAGAAAATATGTACCTCAAATGAAATATATACCTCAATAGAAATTAGATATAATTTGCCTTTAAGCTCCAAGTTTCATAAATATCAAATTTTAGCAACCGGGCTTGTAGTCGTGGATCTTTGGATGCCGTCTGTGTGAATGATAACAATGGGCAAAATGTTTAACAAAATGTTGTTTTTTGGAGTGCATTTGATTTTGTCATGGCTTTTCAAATTGAATGCGAAACTAGAAACTAAAAATCATAAGGATAGTAACTGGTTTTTTTTTTTTTTCTTTTTTTATTTGAATCAGTCTGTGAAGTGAGGAAAGTCTAGTGACTAGTGGGAATCGAGATAGCAGTGGGTATTTGGGATTAGTAATTTTACGTTGTTATCCCTATTACTATTGCAATTTTAACACTTTCAAATGAGGGCGATTTTGTACAGTTGGAATTTAAAACCCAAACAAAAGAAGCCCACGAATTTGTTCTATTTTTTACATTTGAATAAAAGAAAAATGATATACATATAGGTTTTTTTTTTTTTTTTTTTTTTTTTAGTTAAACCTATTGTATGGATTGAGTTAAGAATGAGTTGTTTTCTTTTTTCCTTTTAAGTGTGTATGGGTGAGGATTTCAAAACTTTCTTTTTTATAATTAAACCTATATACTATTGTGATAATTTTATGAATTGGAATAAGAATGAGTATTTTAAAAAAATTAAAAAAAGAAAAATAAAAGAGAAGTGGACGGTAGGGATTTATAATTTTTTTTTTATAGTTAAAACTATTTAATTGTGGTGATAATTGTATGGATTGGGATAAATATGAATAGTTTTGTTTTTTTTAAAGAAGTAAAAGAGAGTTAAACGGGTTGAAATATTTGAATCCGAATAGATAACAAATAGAAATAAAAAGGAGATATTTGAATTCATATATGTAACCGTTTTTATTTTAGTTCAAAGGATGAATATTATTGAAGTGTATGTAGGTAGTGGGTTTTCGGTGGAGTTTTTGTTGTTGGAATAAAAAATTTCGGTAAGTTTAAAGAATGCTAAATGATGATACCTATACAGGAGAATCTTGTTATTAGAAATATAGATAATTCACATTCAAAACTTAAAAAAACTTTTTTTCTATTTTATTTTTATAAATCAGTTATTTCATTCAAGAACCAAACATAACAAAGTTCATACATGGCCTGTTAGCAAAACAGAGCCAACCACCTCACAGCCACTAGCTTACAAGTTTACAACAAACCAAGCTAGGATCAAACAAATAACCACTACAATTAAGAAACTACACAATAGTGTATATCACCCATTAACCAAAGCAGGTCTTAGAAAGCCCCAGTTAGTACATAGGTTATAGGACTCCTTGAAGAATTAATGAACCAGATGCTGCAGCATGCCCCAGCCTTCCTTTTATATCCCGACTAATTCTCTTGATAATTTGCTCTTCTATTAAGTAGGGGTGTTGCGGTCGGTTTTTTTTTAACTGGCCAACCGAAACCGAAATTTTCGGTTGCCAAAGTTGTCAACCGAAATAGTTGAAACACCATCGGTTCCGGTTAGTTTCGGTTTCGTCGGTTTTTCGGTCGGTCTTCGGTTTCAGATTCACAGTCACAAAAAAGAAAAAAACAACTCAACATCAATAAGAACCACCGCTGGCCCACTACAACCACAAACATCACAGGGTCTAAAACAACTCAACTCAACATCAAAAAGAAAAAAAACAACTCAACTCAAACTTTAGCAAACACCGCCGGCCCACTACAACCACAAACATCGCTGGCCCAAAACTCAACCAACCACCGCCACAACCACGACACCACCACCGGCCCAAAATCCCAACCAACCGATCAATCAATGACTCAAAACCCACACATCGAAACCCATCCGAAATACCCACGACCCGATTAATATATCTGAAGGTCAGCGACGAGGGCTAGGAGGTCGACGGCGAGGGCTGTGGAGGCTGGCGGCGAGGTGAGGCGGCGAAAGATCATGAGCAGGGATGAGAGGGAAGAGATAGAGTGACCGAGAGAGAAGAAATGAGAGACCTAGCGGCGAGGTGAGGTCGGCGGCTAGGGCTATGGAGGTTGGCGGCGAGGTGAGGCGGCAAGAGATCTTGAGCAAAGATGAGAGATCTTGAGCCTTGAGCATGGAGGACTGAGAGGGAAGTGAGAGCGACTGAACGAGAGAGAGGTAGAAAGAGAGAAAAAATTGAAAGATAAAGATAAGAAGGGGCGGCTGAAGAAAATAAAAGGGAGAAAATAAGAGGGGTATTTTCGTCTTTACACATTCTAGGGTTTCAAAAAATTAAATAGCTTAAAAAGGCCCAAGTACCGCGCGAAGGATCGAACACTGGATCAGGTAGGCAAACCAAAGGTAGCGTACCACTTAGCCACTGATCTGATATGTTTTACAATTGCATAAATATATATATATATATATATATTTCGGTCGGTTCGGTTCGGTTTCGGGGTAAAAAATCCAACACCGAGACCGAAACCGAAAATTTCGGTTTTTTAAAAATGAAACCGAAACCGAACCGCACCGAAACCAAACCGAAATTTTGGCATCGATTCGGTCGGTTTCGGCTGGTTTTTTCGGTTCATCGGTTTTTTGCACACCCCTACTATTAAGCATTCACCACCATAGCTCCTATTTTTCCTTTGCACAGAGTTGCTCGAAATCCTCTACCTTCCATATTTGTGGTACCCCATTAAACAATGTATTCCAAACACACGGACATTTGCTACCAAATATAATCTCATGACATGCCTCCAGATTCTTCTAGTAAAGGGACATTCAAAGAACAAATGTTCTCTGCTTTCCACACAGGCTTTTCTTGATCCCCAAGTGTTATGAGACTGAGTTTACTCTAAATTCTAACCAACTCTTCTGATCTTGCAGGGTTCCATTGCCAATTTGCCCCTCTCCATTCTTTAAAAACACAGGCATCTAATGTGCTTGCTGCATCACACACAAGTCTGTATCCGTAAGTCTGAAGTAGCACAATCAGGATGCCGATTGTCCTGCCAAATGAATTTGGCGCCCATCTCCAACTTTAAATTTTAAAAGCTGCCTAGCCTTATCCCACAACTTAAGAAGTGTCCTCCATCCTCAAGTGCTATCTCGTGGAATTTTCAGACCAAAACTTGAAAACTATATAAAGGGTTCGTATTTTTCTCAATATTTTTTTAAGCCTGACCAGCTATGGGCCTTAAATGTATACCCTTCACCGGGTTCATGCTGGTCCATCAATGTTAAAAGCTACACCCACCAAAAGAAATTGCCAGTAACAACTAACAAGTCTTCAGACGATAGTAACACTAACTGAGCAGTCAAGACACCGATGGTGAGCTCAACAGACTTGAAAGATGTACCATAAACCAGAAATGTGACAGGCCAGAACCATAGATAACAAAACCAAAGTGCCAATTAGCCATTTACATGTAAACGTGTGAACAGATCAAAGAGTTAGGCACATGGTACATATAATTACAAACTCTATGCAATAACTAGTCATTACAACTACATTCTCAAGCCTACAAAGTCTAAAAACATGTACCAGGCATTCTTTAAGTCAGCCCTGAAACAGATTACAGTTTTTGGGATAGTTCAATTTAATGGCAGCATCCCCCAACGAGAGCCTCCAGGTCCTCCTAGTGCAGGGAGAACCACGCAGCAGGGTCCCAATTAAAATTATTCCTAACTAGCCGATAAAAAACACCCTTGTTTTCATACTGGAGATTCAGTTAGAAGTTATATCAAGGCCTTAAGCCACCTGAAAGTCAGACTGGACATTATTATCAGGGTGTCATGGCGGTCACACCTTACCTTGAGAGGTTAATAGGTTAGAAGTTTGATACAGTCAACAGATACAGGCAACCAGAATATTATCAGTTTTTGGACTTTGGCATGTCACCCACACTGTTAGAGGAGCTCTCTTGTTGACCTTGAGATGAAGAATACCTGCTTGAAGAGCTAATTTCAGTAGCACTTCTTTCTTCCCTCTGTGATTGCTTGCCCTTCCTTCCTTCAGAAGACAAATCCTGCATCAACAAACTCAGTCATCTTCAATTTACAAGCATTTCTGCAAGCACTGAATTTAAATCTTTAAATTGACCTGCTGCACTGATGATCCAGGCATCTTCAGTTCAAGTTCTGTTGCCACATCATTAGAATCATCACATCTTTCCACATTGCTACCCCTTTGATGATCTGATGACTTGCTTTTGGAATCTTGTTTGCTTGAAATCTGCGAAGTGGATGCATATTGGGCCGACGGCTGCTCCACTGGAGGGTTGGGAGGAGTTGGATAAGGGATGAAAGTTGAACAGGGATTAGCAATGCCACCAGTAGAGTGATTTCCAAAGAAGGGAAATGGCTGCAGAGATGGGTGCATAGGGATTGGGCCTGAAGGGACAGGTACTGGAACTGGGTATGAGTATGGTGGACCCATAACAACAGAAGGATCCATGGCAGCCCATGGGAACATAACCCTGAGTCTTTGCTGATACTGAACATTTAGATTTTCAATATCAGACTTTAATGATGCCTTCTCTTCTCTGAGCTCAGTCTTCTCCTGTGTTAACTGTATGTAGTGAAAACTGATTAATAATACAAGCAAAACAACAGGCTTCAAAACCTTGAGGTAATATGGAGAGAACATCACCTCACGTGATTCTTCAGTAAGTGCTGCATATTCAACCTTTAGTCTGTTGACTTCACCAGTTAAATCCTTCAGCATTTGGATTGTGTCATTAAGGATGGTTGCTTTGTCATTCTTGGGCCTATCCGGATCTGCATTTTGTTTGTAACATGTAAAAAGTCGTATCCAGTGCACAAAACTCCCACTTTAGCGGGGTCTAGGAGAGGTGATTGGTAGGCAATCTTACTCCCTCCCTTTGTTTTTAGTAACATGTAAATGTCCAAATGTGCAGCAAACTTGTCATCACCACAAGAAGAAGTCCAGTGAATAACTAAGATCACGATCACAATTACTATTCATGTTTTTTTTTTCTTTTCTTTTTGGGTAAGTAAATTTATGTTTCTTTTCAAACTAGACAATTACTTAAAGCAAACAACATGTTATGACAGCCAAGTTAAAACAAAAGCTCTCAGGCTCTCAGAGAAGGTGTACATATGTACACATATCCTGCCTAGGGTGAATATTTATTTTACAAACCAACAGAAAGTCTACTGCTCAAAATCAGTAATCACTTGTAAATTTAAATCATTACTAACAGGGAAAAAACAAAACAATGGAATGTTTAGTAAATAATTCACTAATTGTGAGCACATGTTCTAGAACCATTTTATTAATGGTACAAACTCTGCAACAGGCTAGGACTTCAAAATGTAGTGTAGTAGTAACATTAAAATACATTCACCAATAAAAGAAGTTTTGAAATGAACATACTTGTCACATCATCTGTCAACCTGTACAAGACTTCTAGGTTGAGGATATGAAATAGCTTCCATTTTAATGAAGAAAAATAAGCATAATTTTATTCATAAAATGCTCAAGATTAAGTCATAAATGCAGGCACAAGGTATTGTCTTTATTTTTTTTTTCATTAAACATGCTTGCCATTTTGCAAACTCTCATTTATTGTCAGACGGAGGGAATATTGTTTTGCCATTACTTCCACAGTATATGTTCTGAAAGGAGAAGAAATAATTTTTGTCCATTTGAGTTTTCAAGTGCAATTTACATCTAGTATAGCTGTAGCTTAACTCCTTTTGAATGAGAATTAAATCAATCCTTTATATTGAAAGCAAAGGGAACATTGCTCTCTTTTTTCAGAGTAATAAGCTAGTTCATAATCAAATTCCCAAGTCTAGGCAAGCAACTTCAAGAAAAAATTCCTCTTGAATTATAGTAGCACCTTAATATATGCTCAGCCAGGAAAGAGCAAGTCAACAATGGTGTTGCTATAAACTCACACAGCAGTCCTGAAAAGTTCAAGCCTTGCAAGAGCTTACTTATTTTGTCATGACATAGCCAACACACAAAAATTTCTTTCTTCTTCTACATATCTAGTAGTTCTTTTAAAGCTTCAGCTATTTACATCAGCAAAATTAGAAAATTCCATTCATTTGGGCTTACTAAAGTAACTGAAGTAGGAAAACAAATGAAAAAAAAAATTGTCATAAAGATGATACAAACACACGATCCTGACAACAGATATTGGAACTGGCTGGACTGTATCTAGCAAATGGTCATCATACACAAACAGGCCAGGCATATCTGAGAATATGCAAACACACACCAGCAACCACCCACTGAAATAACAACTGATTTGTAAGAGACATGTTACATATATTACAAATTTTATTACCATTTAGGTATAAACTTACGTTTCCATTTTTGTTCCTGCCGAGTGTAACATGTGGGTCAATTCCACGATCCACGCACCCAAATTCATGAGGTGGGTTTATGTGTGACTTAAATATATAAATATATATATATATATATATATATATATATATATGATTTGAATTGGTTTTTTGGTGCTAGCAGATTCAAACTCAGTTCTCTTAATAGACAACAAAACACTTTACCAGTTCAGTTAACTGAATTCCACTGACTTGACAAGACAACTCAGAATCCAAATTAGTTTGATAGTAACTATTTATAGTAAAGTTTGAAGTACCCCAAGCACTTCTCTATTGTTTTTAACCTTGTAACAAATAATTGGGTGGAAAATGTAGTGAAAAGATAAGGTAAAGTTACTAGAGTGTACCTAATGTGTTCCCAAGCTCGAGAAATTGCTCATTTAATCGATCCCTCCTCAGCTTTTCACGGTCAGCCTTCTGAACTTTCCTCGCAGCAACTGGATCCTTAATTTCCACATCAACGCTTTGTCTGAGAAACACCATCAAACAATGATTTTGTCAAATAGAAACAAATTTAAAGACAGAATATTAAAAATTAATAATTAAAAAAAGAAAGAAAAAAAAGGAGGAAAAACTAAGAACCTGGGATTGGAGGGTGCAGAGGTGGAAGGGGCTAATTCTGCAGTGAAACTATTGTTGTCTGTCTTCCATTGATCCATTGAACTTATTCTTGTCTCTGTCTCTTTAACACATTAACCTTAACTACCAGAGCTTAATCTGGGTCCTAGGGTTTATGCAGCTTTTTCTTGTTGGTTAGTGGTTACTGTGTGTTTCTGTGAGTATCAGAGGAGAGAGAGAGAGAGAGAGAAGAAGAAGAAGAAGAAGAAGAAGAAGAAACTTTGATCTGATGAGGAACTCCAAGTCAGTCAGTGAGAGATAAAGATTCAGAAACATGGCCAACAACAAAGACAAGGCTGGCTTGTGTTTTACACGAGCCACGAGTAAAAAGCCTCACCCACCTGGAATTCATTTTTCTAATCTGTCTTTAATCATTTTAACTTTCTAATCTTGTCTTTAGCATTTCTCTTGTTTAAACTTGCTCCAACCAACCTAGGTTGAATTTGGATACTATTTGCTTTACTGAAAATTAAAATTTTATTTTTGAAAACATTATAACAAAATATTTTATATTACTAAAAGCCCATTCTCACATGTTTTTTATCACTTGGCTAGTTCATGAACAGTGTCATGGGACCAACCAAGTGAAACGCAAACATACTGGCAATCCAACATGGGCTTAGATTAATTTGAAAATCACTTGTTTTTTATTAAAAAAAAAAAAAGAAACTAGCATATTTTTTTAAAAAAATTAAGGTTAAATTATTTGATTAGAAAATTGCTTATTTTCGATATAAAGGAAAAAAAAACTAAATACTAAAATATTTTTAAAAAATTTAAAGTTAAATAATTTGAAATAAAGGACAAAAAAAAGGTAGCATGAATTCTGCAAACAATACATAAAATAAGTAAAGAAAAAAAAAACGTTATTTTTAATAAATCAGATAACTTGTTCAAATAATACTCATGTGGAGCCTTATAATTTGATAACTAATGGGTACGAAAAGATTTAAACAAGTTTAGAATCAAATTTAGTTTTTCAATAATACACATTGTGGGGGGTCTAAGGACCAAAGAGGATTAGATCATGGTGTAGCTTGCATAAACTAGCCTGAAGGGGTACATAAGCTCTATGGATTCTGTCAACTCGAGGATGGAAGTAGAAACAGGGTAGTTAGTATTATATGAAGGCCTATGGAAAAGAGAAAGGAACATAATGGGAGCAAGGATAGTGGGGGGAAGTTTCCTGAAAGATATACCTTCCACCTCCGCATTGAATGTCCAACACCAACCATATCAGCTGTATTAATATAAAAATGACACCTGAACAGTAACTTCACAGTTAAAAATCGCTTCTACCATCTTCAGCAGAGTTTTGATGGAACAAGTATCCTGAGAAATACTTTGAGGCATACAGGTGGGGGTTATAATGCAAGAAGAAAGGATATAAAAGAAAAGGAACCTCCTAGAAAAAAGGAACGAACATTTTCTCTAAGATACAGAAAAACGGGGAAGTGAACAGTGTATTATCTGGTATAAAACTTGTTCTAAGTATATATAAGAAACTAAACCTCAAGCCAGTCCGAGGAGAGCATATTTTCAATTACTACTTGAATTACATCTATCTGTTGTTGTTCTGGGCTCTTCGGCTATAAACTTAATCTTAGCTTAGAATTACACTTGAGGTATTTTCTCAATCTCTAAAGAAAATTCTATTGTTTGGGTTTGTGCCTTTGTTTTCTAAGTATTTACACACATAAATAGTCTTATAAATCACAACGTAGTGGGTTTGAGAAAATTCTTCCAACCAAATTTAGTACTTTATCCACGTCATAAAATATCATCCCATATTGTAATGGGGAGATCCCATAAGATTGCCACACAAGATACCTCCTTAACCATTGTGATATGACTAGTAAACCAAAAAATGACAGACACGTAGTACTTATATCATAATTCCTAGGGATAATTAGAATAAACCCACCAGTGGTATGGCCCGTTTTCACTTTGCCTACCCGTGATTTAATCATTTACACTTTGCCCACATGAACTTCAATCTGTTACCCATTCATTACCCACCTCTGTTAAAATTAGGGGTAAAAATGTATTTTATCTTCACTTTTATGTCTCTCTCCTCTAAAAACAAAAAAAAAACTCAAACAAACAAGATCAAAGAGTGGTTTTGTAGCTTGGATTCAAGAACACACTTGCTTTTGGTATGAACAGTCTTGAGCCAATCAATCCAAATAAAATTTTCATATTCACGCAAATCCTAAAAAACATTTACAAAAATCCTACACTTGAAAGTGCTCTACTCTAATTTCACAAAAATCCTTTCATACAATTTTAGTTATTTACAAAAATCATTCACGTTTTTGGTTGATGGTGGATTGTGGGTGATGCCGTGACTGGGTTGGGTTTGAAGAGAGGGAGAAGTCAAAGAGATAGAGATGAAGAGGGAGAAAAAATAATTAAAAAAAAAAAAATTTTCAGCATCCCACCAACAACCACCACCACCACCACAACCTTCCCCTTCCTCTGATCCATGCCGCCACCACCAACACAAACCCACAGCCACCACAAAACAACCCACAGCAACCCGAAACCCACCATACCGATACACCAACACAACCTTCCCCTTCCTCCAATCCACACTGCCACCACCAACACAAACCCACAACCACCACAAAATAAACCCAAAACAACCCGAAATCCACTATGCCGATACACCCCAATGCCGAAACCCACTTTGACCCACGAGCAAGAAAGACCCACTCCAATCCATGCCAATACGCTCCAAAGCCAAAACCCACTCCTACCCACAAGCAAGAGAGCAGAGAGGCCATCATCTCAGTCCAAGTCTAAGGCCATCGAACACATCGTCCTGTTCAAGGTGAAAGATGAGGTCGAACCATTGAAGGTGAAGGTGTGGCTCGACGCTCTCAACGGCTTGTCCTCCCTGGACCAAGTGGCCCAGCTCACCGCTGCCCTATTAATCCAAACTACTATCATGGCCTGCTCATGGTCGAAGACGTCATTGCCTTTGAATGGGTCGCCCCTGATCTTCATTTGGCGATCACACCCAAACCCAAACCAGGATTCACAATTCGAATCAGCTTCTTCAAATTAAAGGAAGGAGATGAGGGCAAAGATGTAAGAAAATCAGAGATACTTGGGGTTTTAAAAGAAATGAAGGATGGTTTGTTGTCAGGGCAACAATAAGAAGTTCTTCAGTAGTCAAAAACCCAACTTTTTAATTCTTGTTATATTTGTTTTTGCCTAAAAATGTGTTTTTCTAACGACAAACAGAGAGGTAGGTTACGGAAGGCCAACAGAACTAACCTCAGGTGGGCAAAGTGTAAATGATTGAACCACGGGTAGGCAAAGTGAAAACGGGTCATACCACAGGTAGGTTTACTGTAATTATCCCTAATTCCCAACATCTAGTGGGCTACTCATCTCTAATGTTCAACTAATAACAATACTAAACACATATTTAAATATGAAGACAAACATTTCTAAAAGAACTTATTTGTGCATATTAAAAATAATATCAATAATAGGTTCATATGAAAAATAATATTACTTCAATTACAAATTTTTATTTTTATTTTTATTTATTTGGTTGAGTACTCAACATTCAAACTCTTAAGAGACTAAAATGTATGTCTTTAAAATTTATTAAAAATATTTAAAATCACAACAACAACTAAAAATCAAAATGAAGACAAAACTAGAATTTAGGTTCAAGTACTGGTTCGATACTTCAATTAACATCTTTTTTTCTTTTTCTTTTTTTTTTTTTTGAATCTTCAGTTCAGACTTATGATCTTTCAAACTCACTACCCCGAAAAGTAATGTCTTGGAGAGTACCTAACTCATTCCAACTTGATAATTAAGGCCCTTTCCCCCTCCAAAAAATAAAGGAGACCTTCTCATTTGCAAGGGCAAGAATGGTAATATATCACTATTTGCATAAATATATAGCAATACCATTGTTCATGAAATAATTAGGAGAGCACCAATGTTTTATAACTTGCGTTCTGAAACTAGAGTTTTATGTAGAACTCAATTTCATGAAACTCGAGTTCTATTAATGGAATCCACGATGGCACCCAATGACGTGGAATTTCAGAATTGTAAATGTCGCGTGGAACTCGAGTTTGTGTAATACAGGTGTAAAGAAAGAAAATTCCCGAACTATCACAAGCTGACACATCATATTACTAAGTTTACAAAGTACAACCAATTATAGAGCGCCACATACTACGCTTAGGTTTTGCTATCACTATTCAGAAACCAACAGTAATTTACCAAGTAGAGACACAAAAAGCATGCGAAAACTAATCACACATCAAAACCTAAGCGTAGTATGTGGCGCGTGTAAGTAATGATACAGGCAGCCCAATCGAGTGCTGACATGTGTCACCTTGAAAATCAAAACATTTCAACCAATCAAAAGATGCCACTTGTCTTGGAGAAAAAGTATTAAAGCTCCTCCAATCAGACTATGACACATGTCACCAATCAAATTTCGCCACATGTCGCCCTACCCCCCTCTAAAACTCTTATAAATAGAAGCCTTCCTAAGGCACTTCTAGACACCAAGACATCTTAGGACACGCCAAGACACACCAACACATCTTGGAAGACATCTTGGAAGAGATCTTGAAAGACACACCAAGATTCAGAAGTACAGAAGCTCTGCTGGATTCAAGCCCTAAAGCCTCTATGAACTTCAACCTTCGAATATGAAGAACATTCGAAACAGAATCATACAAACTACCTGCCTAGATTTTAAATTTTGTTGGAATCAAACCCAAAAGCCTTCAGAAACTTCAAGAAACCACAAATCAATGAAGTTCTACGGATTCAAGCCTCTAAAGCCCCGAAGAATTTCCACCACAAACCTTCGATGACAATGAACACACGAAGAACATGAAGAAAAAAGTATTTCTAACAAGCGCATAGCTAGAGATTCATTATAATTTTATTTCAAGGGTCTTCGTTCTATTCTTCGGCCAAATTGAATGATATTTGGTGTTTAAGTCAAAATCACATTACCATAATTCCAATCAACAAGTCTTTCAAGGAGATCAAATCAGAGGATCACTCTTTTGTAATCACAGAGAATTGTATCACATATTTATCAATACAAATTCGCATTTGTGAAACTATTTTACTTATTTGGCATTATTTCAGACTTGAAATTTAGTCGTCCACAACAAAACTGAGTTTTATAAACTCGAGTTACACTTTAACAATGACTGTTTTGCCAGTAGCTTTCACTATCACTCTCACTCTCTCTCCCTCTCCTTCACAAACCATACATCAAACACATAACCTGCAATGTATTTCATATAGCAATTTTCCAATCAAATAAAACATTTCAGCCATGTACAAAGAAAAAAGCCAAGCTATGACTAGAAGTACTTACACACACTAGGAAAACAAAAAACAAAAAAAAAAAAAAAGAGAAAAAAAAAAGAAGGAAAGAAGGGGAAAAAAAAAGAGTCTCATCAATTGGGCATTCCAACAATATATATATATATAGTTAGGCCTAGCAAGCATGACCATTTATTTTACTACCGTAATTTGAGAATCTTGTTCTTCTTTGGTTAGCTTTTTCTTGGTTTGAAGCTATATGCAAAATACTGTCAGGTTTCCATCTAATTCTTTCACTTGTTCTCTGCGAAGTTGCTGCTTTGATTGTTGAAACATGCAACACAACATCTTTATCCTGCTTTCTTTTTGAATAGTTTCTGGTAAATTTATTGGGATGGGACTTTGTTTTGGTATCTCTGTGGCTGAACATTGAAGGGGAAAATGGGTTTTTCCCCTACTTCTTTTATTTTTACCATATACAAGTTGATGATAAGTTTACACAGAATTTGAGTTTATAAAACTCAAGTAACTCGAGTTTATAGAACTTAAGTTCTAATTACAGGGATCTCAAGTTTTATAAACTCAAGTTTTATGTGGACTTTTTAATTACAAAATGCTAGATCACAGTGTACCACCTAGGATGCACAGACGTAGTGCCAGAGGTGCCGCACCCGCGTCCGACGCAGCGCGATGCGGCAACGCTCGAGGGACACCATTGCTTGCGCGTCAATGCTGCGTCGGGCTGCGTCTGCCACGTGTTTTCTCTCTTTTTTTTTAGCCGACTCATGCCAACGCGACTCAGACTCTGCGCAATTCGCGCTGAATCGCGCCGACTCAGGCCATATTGATCGTATCAGGCGATACCAGCGAAACCGCCGATATGGCCGATTTAGGCCGAAATTCAAAAAATAAAATAAAAAGGTGCAAAACGCACTGTTTGAACTTAATAACAAATTATAAAAGGGCTAAAACTCTCTCACGCACTCATTTCTAACTTCATCCAACCAAACTTTAGCTCTCTCTCACGATGTCACTCCTCTCTGTGCTCTCTGCCTCTTTACGGTGTGCTAAGCTCGCTGCGGTCTCTCTCACGCTACATTCTCACTTCATCAAATCGAACACCTGCACTTTAGCTCTCTCTCAAGCCTCGTCACTCGTCTGCTCTCTGCGGTGTGCTCGTTGCGGCTTCTCTACAGTGTGCTCGCTACGTCACTTGCCTTCACTCTCTGCCTCTATGTCTCTGCTCTCCGTCTCCCCCCTGTGAGACACAGCCACTCGGCACTCAGTCAATTCATTCAAACTTCAACTCTCTCTCACGCATTCTCAACTCATGTATTGATATAAAGCTTTCCAATTTATGAGTTGTATTCTAATTTCAGAACATCATGGAATGTTTTAGTTTCAATCTTGTAGGTTATATTTAATTTATGAACATCATGTTTTAGTTTTTATCTACTAGTGCTCTTAAATTTGGTGTATGTTTATATAATGTGAAAAAGTATGCTTAGCAATATATTAAAAATATAAATAAAAATATTTTTAATAATTTTTTAATCGCCGTGTCCCACCGCACCCGCACCCACCTTTTTCAAAAATTGTCAAGTCTTACACCCGCACCCAAGTCTCGAAACGTACCCGTGCTTCATAGTGTACCACTAGGGGTGTCAATGCTTGACCCAACTCACGAACACGACGCAAACCTGACACGGGGTTTAGCGGGTTAGGGTTAGGCCTTAGCGAGTTTGGGTCATAAATAGGTCAACTCGAAAGTGTCACGATAAGAAACATGTTATAAGAGGGTGAATCTTTGTAACTCGCAATAGACACATTTTACACACCAATTTATTTGTGTCTACCCGAAATAACCCATTTAACACAACCTGTTTAACTAGTATAACAAATAAATATTTATTTTATTTTAGATTTGCCAAATACCTTTTATATTCAACCTATATTTTAAATTCTTCTAAAAAAAAAAACTTATATTTTAAATGTAAAAAGAAAAGTGAGTAATTACAACAACTTACAAAGGGTATAATTGGAAATTAAAACTTTACAAACCCTGAGGATATTATATTTTTGTTGAACTATGTTATTTTGAATTTGGGTTGAAGTGTATGCATTTCTTTTAGGGTGTAAAGAATTTATTTCTAGATAGATATTATATGTTTGTTGAAATATATTATTTTGAATGTGGGTTGAAGACTTGAAGTGTATGCACTACTTTTGGGATGAAAAAAAAAAAAAAATTCTAGATGGATGTTATATTTAATATTGTATAGGTTGAAATGAGTTGTGTTATATTCGTGTCAACCTAATACGACTCATTTATTAAGCGTGTCAAGGGGTTGGGTCAGGCTAACTCGCCTTATTAACAGGTCAGGTTAGGATTGAAGGATTATGACACGGTGATTAAATGAGTCGGGTTCAGGTTGAGCCATTTAGTCAAATACCCCTACCTCAACATGTCGTGAATCCGACATGTTAACCCGAATTGACACCCCTATGTACCATTGTCACATTTTTCTGGAATTTGATGGCTTTAAACTTGAGCTACATGCAAAACTCGGGTTTCATGAACTTGAGTTTCAAAATAGTGGTATTTTCCAAAATAGTTTACAATTAGTGGTAGATTGCTGAATATTTCAAGAAATAGTGCTATTTGGCTATTTTTGCCTCATTTGCAAAGGACATAGAAATCTTTGAAAGAGTTTTTGGGAAAGAGGCATTAGAGCATCCACATTGGTGGAGCCATATTTTTTAGCTTTTAGCAATTCAAAATGCTACTTTATCTATTTTAACACCGCACTTAATAATACACTCAGCATCAATGGTTTTATTTTAGCAACACTTCATTTAAATATTCTTTTTTATTATTTGTTTCCAAAGGTCATATTTTCAAATAATCTTCTAGTGTAACAAGAATATTTTTGTAGTCCTGCATCTTCTTTTATATATATATATATATATATATAAAATTTTTTTTCGAGTAAAAAAATTTCTTAATCATCGAGAAGCAATCTTGGACTAAACTATCAACCTTTCAACAACCATTTACATGAAGCATACATGTAAACTATGAAGTGGAGGAACCTATGAAATAACATATAAATGGAACACATGTTATAGATGCAACAATGTAGTACATAAATTACTCATACATAACTCATATTAAATTCAATAAAAACTCACGTCAATAACTCACACACTCAAGTTCCTACTACTCGCCTTGCAATTGTCATAAATGTTCAACGAGGTCCGATTGGAGTTGCAAATGAATTTCTCGGTCTCTAATACGTCCATGACTTTGAATGAATGGCATAAATCCATTTGCTTGTTCATGTGACACTTCTATTGGAGGATTATCCATTTCATCAATTTTCTCATAATCAAAGTCTACCAATTTATTTTCATCTCGCTCATCTTTAACAATCATATTATGGAGAATAATGCACGATTTCATAATCTCTTGGAGTGTTTCAAGATGAAAAAATCGTGTAGGTCCACGAAAAATTGAGAATTGTGCTTAAAGCTCAACAAATGCACACTCAAAATCTTTCATATACGCCTCTTGGGCTTTTTCAAATAATTGTTGTTTTTGTCATTGTGAAGCTGGGTTAGTTTTCACAAATATTGCCCACTTTGGATACATGCTATCAATAAGGTAATATCTCATTGTATAGTCATTACCATTGATTAAATAATTAACTACAAAAGCAAGTTCTTTTGCAAGCTTAGAAAGTATAAGAGATCTCTCTAACACATTAATGTCATTATTTGACCCAAGTAACCCAAAAAATACATGTCATATCCAAAGATCATGTGATGCTACTGCTTCCAAAATAATAAGTGGCCCATGAATATAACCACTGTTAGGATATGTGCCCTTAAATCCTATTGTATGATGCTATGTATGACATTATGTATGACTTAATGTTGTGTTTAATAAAGTTGTTTATTTTATCTAAAATAATGGTAACATGAATATTTGGACATTATCATATAGTCCATGAGATGCATAGTATGTGATTTATGTGAAAAGTCACAGAAGATATAAATCACAAGTTATTTGTAAACTCAAAATTTATAGTTCGTAGTCGATGATGAAATTGGGCATTTCATCTGCGAAGACTATAACGTATCAACTAAGATGATTTGTCTTGATCATAGAAGTGGTGACTTCTAGTTGATATGTTGATATGTTTTAAGAGTTAAGATATATTGAACTGGACCGCTGTGAGATTTATTATTCTCCTAACGACTGTCAAATGAATAATAAATCTCACGACTTCTATTTGCATGAACTCTTAATCCTGAGAGAATAATGGACTTGATCATGAGGTGTAAGTTGCTTTGATATATCAGAAGTGAGATCTAAAGTAACGGTCAAAACCTTAGTATGTTGGGCAACCACATTTAGTGTTGATGGAACATATATTCTCAAGATGGAATTCATAGTCTCTTAATGGAGATACAAAATATTCCCTTGAGATAAGTTTAATGAGTTTGGTTATTCAGAGAGTTAGGCCTAATCACTTTGGTAAGAAATTACTAAAGTATATATTTATGAAATTGGATTTCATAAATATATGATGAATAATTTTAAAGGATTAAACCGGGTACTCAAGGATAAGATGTAGTAATTTACAAAGTGGCAGTCTACATTCATGACTTTGTGTTACTACGAATATTTTATGAAGGGGTTGCGTGTAAAATAAAGTCTTGGGATATAATTTATTAATAAGGCTTAAAGTGCAATTATATTTATATAGTGGTATTAAATATAATTAATGGTAACTTTGGACTTGTCAAGAGTTGACGGAAAAGCCCAAGGCCCATTGGAGCTAGTGTCTTATTGATCCCTTTTGGTCCCATTCCAAGCCACACACTAAAGCCCAATTGCAAAGGCCCAATAGGCCGGCCCAATTAGATAATCAGTTAGTTATAAAGGGAGAAACATACAGAATTTTTTATGTGATTTTATCGTAGAGAAAAGAAAGAGTGTGAGACACACTTTTATTCTCCCTTTGGAAACTGATTGAGAGATCACACATCTTGGGCGTAAAATGGAATTGGAATGAAGATTAAAAGTTTTCCCAAGTGCTTCTAATCTTTGTTTTGAATTTCTCCACACCAAGGTACGCTATCTTGTTCTTAAATTCTAAAATTTACATAGTGCATGTTGTGAATCATGAATGAAATAGATCCTTATTTGTTGCTTCCGCTGTGTGTTTTGTATGAGATACAAAACCAGATTTTATCCAACAACCACAATATTGACCTTTCCATACAGCTAAACAATTTTTTTCATTTCCAATGCATGCAATTAATCGAACTTAACATACTTGGAAAACCCCATTGTTGGCTATGGGCTAACAATCTACCAATGTCTTTGTTGTTTGGCTTTCTCATGTATTCCTCAAAGAAAACATCAACCACCACAATAAAAAAAAAAAAAAATTCAAGCACTGTAATGCAGTGGATTCTCTAATCTGCACACATTAAAAACACATGATACTCCATATGCAAGCATTCTAAGTGCAACAGTTATCTTGTGTAAGAAAGATAAACCAAGTTTTTTGGCACTATCTCTTTTTTAGACAAATTAAGATTCATGAGCTTCTACCTTAGATTGAATATGAAGAAAAAGAGAATGCATCATCCAATATTTCCTACGAAATGAATTAGGAGGATATATTGGTGAGGGAGCAAAGTAGTCAAGATAAAGCATTTCTTTGCCTACCAAATGAGTACGTCTGATATAGTGAAGACATTTACGTCATGATGTTGAATCCATGACAACTTATTTGATTATCTTATCCTCATTTGAGTCATCAAGAAGCAACTTCCGAAACAAAGAGCAACCCATAGAGCCAACCTTCAAGACAATTGGAATTATTACTATAGATACAAGAAACATAAGCAATCCATGCTATTAATGCCATAAGCAATTATTACATATGCACATGCACACATGCACAATTCACAACACAAGTAAGATTAGCAAAAAATTTGCTTCCCATATCAATTCATGCTTTTAATGCCATAATATTAAACATTAGTACAACATGCAGCACGAAGAAACAAATATCAGTGGCACAATCTCATGTATAAGCACAAGAAACAAGGAGCAATCTATCCAAAAACCAGAGAAGAGTCCAACATGAGAAAATGAATAAAAGGATCCTAACCCAACCTTTCCTTTATAAAGAGAATATTTTTAGGCATGTAAAAAATCCCAATTAACCATTCAAAATTTAAAAGCATGTAGCCATACTCACAGGGCATTAATGAAAAATGGAGAATAAGATTGAAACCTAAAAGGTGAACGAGAGATAGAGATTTTGAAAAAAGGGCATTATTACAACAAAAAGAATATCACAGAATTTGAACTTAGACCTCTCTTGACCTTTAGAAAATAAAATGGTTTACTATAATAAAGAGAAATTTTTTTCCTTACTCCCATAAGAAAGTAGATCAACTAAATACAACAATTCATGTACCAAGAATGGAATAGAAAATACTAGGAAATAAAGTGTATAAGACAAATATAATGCTAAGAAAGCATTCAGGTTCAGACAATCATCTAGTTTTAGATTAAAGGCAAATGACATAAGGAAGGAGTATTTTATATAAGCTAAAAAGTTACGATTACAAAAGTGAAAGTCTATCATAAGCTATTGCCAAAATACATGAAGGTCTATCATAAGCTACAACCAAAATACACGAAAGCCTAATCTACTACCAAAATAAGGTCATAGCAAGGCATCATCTACATGTGCCAACCTTTTCCTAACATCACAAAATACATTATGGCCTAAGCTACATCCAAAAATAAGGTCAAACTCAACTATTTACTTGTAGTTCATCTTGCAATGATTCCCTTTAGGAGTTTTTCATAAAAACGTTTATGTGCTCCTGTCAGGGCACTTGTATCCACCAATATGATTCTCTCCTCTAACATATTTTGGATACAAAGTTTTTCCCTCTTAATACTGACTTTCCTTCCTCAATTCTAATTTTATGCTCTTCCAATTGAATTCTCTCACTATCTCTCAACTCTTTCAAGCGAACCCTTTCTACTTTGATACAAAGACTTTCTTTTTCTTATTCTTGTGATTCCTCAATAATTTTTTTTTTTTTTTTGGCCAAATATTCCCCAACATCTTTTTGATAGTTTAGTTCTTTCGGTTGGCCTTTTTAGCCTTCCTATCAATTGGTCTCTCAAAATTGGAAGTGTCATCAAATAAGGACCCACCATCCCCCTCAGTAATAGATGTTGAATTCGAAGTTGGAGCTAACAATGTTCTCGATCTTCCCTTAAGATCACTCCACTTTGGTTGGTCCTTCAACATGAACCAACAATGTTCAAAGTGAAAGTGTTTACGAAAGTTGTTTTTATACAAAATCTTCGCGTTGGCAATCTAAAAAAATTAAAAGAAATATGACATGATTAGTATCTTCAAAATATTGGTAATGGGTATGTTAACACTACTGCAATATAATTTATACCTTATCTTGTTTAGTTGCACCACTTTCAGGAATTGTGTTAACTTTAGCCATGCACCCACAAAACCTATTTGTCACCTTGTTAATCATTCCCCAACTACTTATTAGGGAAATAGCAGTATGTATGGTATCGAAGGTATTGTGCTCCTTGAAGTATTTCCAATTTTTTTCTTGAAATTTATTTTGTTTTTATTCATTACTGTATATGCCATTGACACTAATATTGAGTCATGCTGACACTAGGAGTTGATCTTCCTCTACACTAAACTTATTACCCTGTTTTGCTTTCTTTGGAGAGGCACGCTCAACTTTAGGTGGAGAATCAGAAAAGAACATTGGATTATTTTAATATGTACCCAAAAGTAGTGAGCCAATATCAATATCCCCCTTTATAATACTAGTTTAATATGGTAGGCCTCCTTGTGACTCCATAAATTAGAAACAACACTATACACTTTCTTCTCTCAAAAAAACAAAAAAAAAACAGTATACTTTCAAGTAGACTAAAAGTAAAGGCATGTACTATAATAAATTAGAAATAACAAATATAAACTTCCCTGCACACAAAAAATTCCCAAATGACATTTACAACAATAAATTAGAAACTGAAAACATATACTTCCCTGCAAACAAAAATTTCCTAGAACAATTCCCAACGTGACATTTACTATAATAAATTAGAAACAACAAATATAAACTTTCCTGCAAATAGAAAATTCTCAAATGACATTTACAGCAATAAATTAGAAATAGCAAATATACACTTCTTGGCAAACAAAAAATTCCCAGAATAATTTCCAACATAACATTTACAACAAATTCTCAAATATAAACTTCTAGAAAAAATCTCAAACATTTTAAAAAATAAATTAGAAACAGGAAAAATACAATTCTAGAAGACTAGAAGCAAAAATCTTAAATCAAAAACCCTAAAGCATCACACAAAGAAGATAGAGATAACTCACCTATAAATTGAAGAGCAAGCTTTGAAACAAGGAATAAATGCACTTTTAATCCCTACATTTTGCATCATTTTCATTTTGGTTCCTACATTTTCATTTCACTACTTTTAGTCCCTAAATCAATTAGCGTGTTTTATTTTGGTTCTTACCGTTACTCACTTAACAAAAATTGCTGATATGTCAAACAGAGTGCACTGTTGACACATTAAATGCTGATGTGACCAATAAAATAATATTAAAAATATCATGTCAGTATAAAATAATGATTAAAAAGGACACATAAACATCCACGTCAACTTTTGATTTTGAAAATTAATTTATCTAATTTAACAATATAAAAAATAAAATTAGAACCTAAAATACACATGAATTCAGATCTGGTCTCCATCTTAAACATAAACAAGAACATAAAACCAAACTATTCAATCACATGAACATATACCCAGAAAAAACTTCAACCCAAAACTTCCTTATCAAAAACCGGTTCCCTCAACCCTTCTAAAACATTCTCCAAGCTTCCTCTCTCTTCCAAAACTCAAAGCTTCCTCTCTCTCCTCCAAAAAAACGGAGATCTCTCTCTTCCAAAACACGTTCATGGCCAAAAGCTTCAAGCTCTACTTCCTTGCTCATCGCCACCGCCACCACCATAACTGGTTGTAGTGCTTTATTTTCTTTCTCTGACTGACCCATTCTCTTTATCTCTTGATTTTGCTCAAACCCAAACCCAAACCCAAACGCCTCAAGCTCCTCGCTCGGATCGGTGCTTTGCTCTCTCTGTGTGGCTCAGATCAATGTCTTTCTCTCTCGGTGGGTCTCTCTGTCTCAAACCGGTGTCTCTCCCTCCCCAATTCCCCTTTCTGTTCGCCCCCCTCCCTTCTTTCCTCCCCTCTCCACAACTTTCCATAGTTTTGATCTGGATTTAGAGAGAGACTGAGATCGGTGTGGTGGTAGTTGTGAAACAAAAATTGATAGTGGTGGTCGATGGTTGTGAAGCAGTGGTCAGTTGGGTCTGGTGGTGGGTCGAAGCGTGGGTTTCTTGTTGGAGTGGGTCGTGGGGTGGGTTTGTTGATCGTTGATTGCTAGGTTTGAGATGCTTTGGTATTTTTGTTGGAGACCAGTTTGTGTTTGTGTTTGGTTGACAAGAAAGGGTAAGAAAATCCTAAAAAATATGAGTTTGTGTTCTTATGTTTAATCTGGGTTTGTGTTCTTATTTTTATTTTTATTTTTCTTTGTGTTGTAATGGTTGAGCTAGGTTTGTGTCGGTGTATGTGGATTGATTTTGTTTTGGATAATTTGGTTTATGTATATATACATAAATGGATTGATTTTGTTTGTACAATATTCATTTGGATTTTTCTGGGTTTGATTTTCTTGTGTTCTTACGTTTGATTTTCTAGGTTTGTATGATTTTTTTTAGGTCTCTGCTCTTCTATCTTTTTGATGAAGAGGATGGCAGATCTAAATTCATGTATTTTAGGTTCTAATTTTGTTTTTTTTTTTGTTTTTTATTTTGTTAAAATAGATAAATTAATTTTCAAAATCAAAAGTTGATGGGATGCTTATGTGTCTTTTTTAATCATTATTTTTTGCTGACGTGGCATTTTTAATATTATTTTATTGGTCACATTAGCATTTAATGTGTCAACAGTGCACTCCGTTTGGCACATCAGTAATTTCTGATAAGTGAGTAACGATAAGGACCAAAATGGAACGCGATAATTGATTTAAGGATTAAAAGTGGTGAAATGAAAATGTAGGGACCAAAACAGAAAAGATGCAAAATGTGAGGATTAAAAGTACATTTACGCCTTGAAACAATTGGTGGCACCCAAAATGAATCTCTAACACAAAACCAGACAAAACTCACATCCGAAGAGAGGAGAGAGGGCAAGATGGGTCAGAGATGGGTTGGCAATGGAGGCAGAGATGGGTCAGCTTAGGGCTTGGGTCGGCAGTGAGCGGAGAAAGAAAGAAAAAAAAAATGAAAGGGAGAAGAGAAGGACGGTGGCTTGGGTCGGTGGTGAATGGAGGAAGAGGTAGGTTAGAGCTAGGCAGGGGAGATGGCTTGGGTTGGCAAGAGTGGAGGAAGAGAGAAAAAAATCTAAAGGGGAGATGGTGAAATTGAAGTAAAGATTAAAGGGGGAGTGCAACGGGAAACTAAGAAAAGAAAGAAAGTGAAAATAAAAAAGGAAATAATCATCATAATAATCAAAAGATAAATAATTTTTTTTTTTTTAGAATAACATCTAAGTTCCAGTATATTGTCAAAAGATAGTTGTGCAATGCAACTCAAAAGCCAAAAATTTTACATTTAGCTCAAATGATGCAGCCCTATTTTTGTTTTATTGGTTGTTAAATTTGACAATTTAACAATTTGACACCACCAATGCTAGATGAATACATTATAAATTAGATGTAATACTTCCTCTTTTTACACACACAAAAAAAAAAAAGAAAAAAAAAGAGGCAAATCTCGTCATAATTTAATCAGTGAAACTCAATAATATTACGTGTGAGAAGGAAATATTACTCCTATAGTATAGTGCTGAATAATTAGTCGGAAATAATCGCACACTTCTTTTGGTGGTGGTTTTCATGGCAAATATCGATTGGTCTGCACAACCAAGGGATCTCACACTAGCAGGAAAAGACAAATGAGAAAAGGCGTTTGGGATATCCCACTGCATTTTGCAAAGGAGCAAGCCCACCAAGTCTGGGTTCGTCCACATCCAATAGAGGCCTGGCACTGGCAGAGTCTAAACATAGGTTCATCCACTGATACTAGTAGTGTAATGTATGCGCTCCACTACTTTTTGAATCTTTTTAGATAGTGACATATTATACAAAAATAAAAAACGTTAACTGGAATACTACCTTCTTTTTTTGTCGATTACTTCAACATAAATCAATAAATAAGGCGGGTACTTTAATTGCATGGAATAGCACTATTCATGTTTATTTCAAAAATAATAGTGTTGGATAGATTTTTTAAAACATTTTTTTAGGTAAAAATGCAAAACTGACCCTCTAACTTTCAACGTTTTTCATTTAAGTCCTCTAACTTTAAGTTTTGTCATTTCAGACCTCTAACTTTCAAATTTTGTCAATTCAGACTTCTGTTAGAACTCAGTTAAGATTACCTTTAAACTCACTGAAAAATGACCAATTTACCCTTCTTTAAAAAAAAAACTTCAAAATTAAAAGAATAATTTGTAAAAAAAAAAAAAAAAAAAAAAAAAAGGGAACGACGACTGGCAGTGGCTCCCATCAGACACAGTAAGAATAATTACAAGAAAAAATGACTTGGAGGATCAAACAGCCTTGTTCACGAACTGTTCTTCTTCTTCTTCTTCTTCTTCTTCAGTCTTCAAATCTAAAACACACACTCACACTCACACTCACACTCCCTCTCTCTCTCTCTCTCTCTCTCTCTCTCTCTCTCTCTCTCAAACCCGACAAAAAAAATGGCACCCATAGATGATAAACCCACACTTGTTCACGGATTCGACCCACCCAGTAACGACCCACATCTCTCTCTCTCTCTACCTCGACTTCCCATCCTCCACCATCCACACCATCGCTCTCCTCTCTCTCTCTAACCCCCACACCGATCCACTCTCTCTCGACTCGCACTCTCTCACCATCCACTCCGTCCTCGACCCACAGTCCCAAGCTCCTTTCCCTTCTCCATCGCCGATCTCCTCTCCCTTCAATATTTTTTCTCTTTTCCTCCACCTCGCCGGCCTGCCCAGCCATCGATCGAAGCCTTAAAACGCTCTCGCCGGAGTACTCTGTGTTGAGTTCGTCTCCGACTGTGACTTCGATCCGCCCCTCTCTCTCTGCTATCTTATTTTCTCTGCTGTGGGTGTGGTGGGTTTCTGTTTGTGTTGCTAGGTGTGGTGGGTCTGTTGTTGGCTGATTTGGTGTGGCTGGGTTTGTATTTGTGTTCGTGTTGTGGCTGATTTGGGGTGGAGTTGCTGGCCTTGACGGTGGAGAAGAAGCCTTTAATTCTGAATTTGGTTGGTGATTTGGTTGTTCTTTTTTTTAATTTTGAATTGTTAAAAAAAGAAAAAAGAAAAAGAAGGGTGAAATGGTCATTTTTTAGTGTGTTTATCGGTAATCTTAATTGAGATCTAACTGAAGTCTGAATTGACAAAAATTAAAAGTTAGAGGACTGAAATGACAAAACTTAAAGTTACAGGACTGAAATGAAAAACATTGAAAGTTAGAGGGTCAGTTTTGTATTTTTGCCTTTTTTTTATGTATGCACTAAGTGTATCGACTTAAGAAAAAGTACTAGTCACATCTGCACTATACCTCAAAAAGATTAGTCACAATTAAAACTCCTTATAATTGTTAATAAAACTCAGATATATCCAGTAAATACCC
The DNA here is from genome assembly GCA_032878915.1 of Castanopsis chinensis. Lineage (NCBI taxonomy): Eukaryota > Viridiplantae > Streptophyta > Magnoliopsida > Fagales > Fagaceae > Castanopsis > Castanopsis chinensis. Next base: position 19,137,841 of record JAVQMG010000122.1, read on the forward strand.
GATGTAGGACTCATCACACACTCACGCACAGCACACAATCAATCAAATTGGGACATCACATTCTCTCCCACTTAAATCCCTAACGTCCTCGTTAAGGCCCACTTTGTAAGGTAGTGTCTTTGAGCCCACATGGAATTACCGGACCGGCTCTGATACCATAGTGCGATGTGCGTGGGTGTGTGATGAGTCCCACATCGGGTATTTATTAGGTAGATATGGGCTTTATTAACAACTATAAGGAGCTTCAATTATGACTAGTCCTTTTGAAGTATAGCGCAAATGTGGCTAGCGCAGATGTGGCTAGTGCTTTTCCTTGGGTCGTTACATATGGTATCAGAGCTGGCCCAGTAGCTCCGTGTGGGCTCGAAGACACTATTCCACAAAGTAGGCCATAGCAAGGACGTTAGGGATTTAAGTGGGGGAGATTGTGATGCTCCAATTTGATTGATTGTGTGATGTGTATGGGTGTGTGATGAGTCCCACATCGGGTATTTACTGGGTAGATCTGGGTTTTATTAACAACTACAAGGAACCTCAATTGTGACCAATCATTTTGAGATATAACGCAAACGTAACTAGCGTTTTTCCTTGAGTTGTTACATTAAGTTACACATTTGTCTGAAAAAAATATTATTTAAAATATTGGGTGGCACAAATTAACATTTTTAGTTGGATGGAATGACATTTAAAAAAAAAAAAAAATTGTCATTTTGTGTCACGTAAGACTCCATGTCAGTGGACAGTGATTGTCCTGAATCAAAAGAGATCCTTTTTCTTTTTTGCCATTATAACACTTTGATTCATTTCTTTGGTAACAGGATAAGAGTGAATGGCCATACCCCATCCTGATTTGGATGAGAAATGCCAACTCGCCCATGTGATACCCCACCCTACCACTTTTCTATTTGGGCCTAAATTCCGGTCTTTCACCACCATGACACCTATGGCAAATCATTGATTTTAGCTTATGTCACAAGAAATCTAATCCCAACTCGTTGGAAATTTCTTACAATACTTTTCTCATAGATTTCCGTCAAAAAAAAAAAAAAAAAAAAAAAAACGAAACAAAAATCACATAAAAGTTAAACCTATCCCAAAGTTAAACCTATCCCACCTATCCCAAATAAAAGGATTCCAATTTGTTTACAATATACCTAAATTCACATCAAATCTCACAACATACTTAAATATCAACATGTGATTAGATTATAACACTTGTATATGACACAATCACGTATACTTATTTAAAAAGTGAATTTAGGCGTACCAATCACAAAATAACACTTAAACATTTTGTAGATATTTTTGAATGTATCTTCAGAGTTTTCCAATTACAATTACTTCACACCCTAAACAGTAGTGTCACATTTGCCATCCCTCACAAAAGAGAGCGGAAGACGTTTCTTCTTTAAAGAACAATGGATGGTTGGCATTTCAATTTCGAGACTTGAATACCAGACTTCAGTTTTGCCTTTTAAAACGACAAAAATAGTGTTCTAGGATGCTGCCAGCAATTGCTAACGTTATGATGAATATTCCAACTCTTGTTATATTATGAATGCATGAGACTTGAGGATTTTTTTTTTCTTTTTTTTTTTTTTTTAAATTAAAATGGAAGTATCTACCACTTGTTTCCCGAGTCAATTACCCAAATCATAGTTCAAAAACTTAAAAAGTTTGTTTTGCTTTACTGAAAAATTAGTTGTTAGTTGTTCATAGACTAAGAGCTGGTTGATTCCAATGCGCAAAATTCAATTCCAGGTCTGATACAAAAATTTCACTAATTGAGCAATCGGTAAAACCCACTCTTTCCCTTAATTATGGCTCTTATTGCATATCTGCATTGGTAAAACATCTCAACGTCTTCTAACACGCTGTGATTATTGCATTTCAAATATAGTGTTACACCAAATAAATGCAATCCAAAACACTGAAAGAAAATTGGAAGAAATGACTTCTAATAACATTATTAACAGAAATGAATCCTAATCCAATAATTTTCATTAACAATTTATTTATAGTCACACGTTACAATTTGTAGGGAATGACCACGAAATTCCGAATACTCCAAAAGGATGTAGACCAGTTTAACCAACATACTTGGAGCCATCTGTCATGCTGATCCACACTAACTCATATAAAACAACTCTGGATGAAATGTATTCACAAACCTATCCAGAATCCTATCATTAAATAGTCAAGAGTTTAAGGAGCTCCACAGGATAGTGATAGGAGTAGATGAAGGCATCTCTATGATTGAGTAGAATTTTTATGTAAGAAAAATCTATAAAAAGGAACTCCACCTCTCTTAACCTCTATCACTTCTCTCAATCTTCAAAACTCCAGTTCCAATCTACGTCTTCTGGGAATTCCGGTGCACAGAAGGGCTACTCACATTTCGTGAACTAATGCTTGCAGTTCTTAAAAGTCTACGGAATTCTGATAGACTTATCTTTCCATCTTTGTCAATATCGGCTTCCTCAAGAAGCGGATCAATGGAGCCCCTTAAGCCTGTGTGCTGCAAAGCAATGAAGCAAATTTCAGAATCACAGGAGCATCTTTCTAATGCTCAAATAGATAAGCACATCATTTGCTTGTCATAACCAGGCTTGCCCAATGGAAAGCACACCCCAACCCCAAATTAATGCATGTTCTAGGATTTTGATCCCGAAAAATTCCACAAGTGCAATGACACTTGGCCACTGAAACTAGAGCACAGCTAAAGCAGCAAACCTAGAGTATAACTGGTAAAGGAAGATGTGGGATTCAGGAACTAACACAAAACCACTAAATTTTCAGTGAGGTTGACTAAGAGAGTCAGACTTGCACCTTCTAGTCTACTCTAGGTTCAGAACTCTGATTTAGACTTTAAATAAATGCCATGTAAAAGAATTACTTTGTCACTGTGTGCAAACTTATGTATGCTACAAGATCTTGTGCAAAATTAGTATCACTGGGCACAAAAGAAAGGGCCTAACAGGGTCTAAAGACAACAGTGCACAAAACCAGGACTAAGCAAATTATGGTCCGATGTAATTGCCAGTCTTAATTGATCAGGGGTACAAAAAATGACCCCAAACCCTGATTATACCAAAAAATAAGGATAAAAAAGCCCAGGATCATTTGTGTGCATCAGTTCTTTTTGTCATCTCTATCTCACACTCTTTGGGGAAAGAGTCAGCAAAACTGAGATCAAGGGTAATTTTAATGCAAAAAAATATCACTGACCAGTCTCAGTTCCTCTGGAGTAATAAAACCATCTTTATCTATGTCAAACTTCTCAAATGCAGCTTGAGACCGCTGGTGCCACTTCTCAGAGTCGTGCTCCTCTAATTGATGCACATGTAGAGCAGCTGCCACGAACTCCGTGAAATCAACAAGACCATCCGTGTTGCTGTCAATCTGCATTAATGAAAGACTCCATTATATTTAAAAAGTAACTGTATTCACAAGACAAAGTGAAGTACAGTTAGGTATAGATGTCAGATTTCTTGAAGGTGGGTTAGAGTAGTATGATAGTTTCTTATTTCCTACTTCAAAGGGGGAAATGCTCACCGCTTGCAGAATCTCTAAGACACGTGGTTCTTTCATCTTCCAAGGAAGATCTTTAGCAAGGGCCTGCATAAAAACCATCCATGTTAGGACCAAAGGAGAGAGAGAGATATGGTACCAGAATGTAAACCAAGTTGAATAATGAAGAAAAAATTTTACCTGTCTCATTTCTTCAAGACTAATAGCACCATTTTTGTCCACATCAATAGCAGAAAATTGATCCTTGAGATCAGCAAGCTCCTCATCATCAATTGTGCTAGCCAATGCCTGCAATGCAATCAATTAGTCAAAAAAAGGATGGATGAGGAAAAAAAAACTACTTTCCTTCTGACTTAAAAAAAAAATATTAAAGGAAATCATCTCACCCTTAAAGCAAACTGTTTCAACCGACTGTATTTCACAAATTGTCGCATATTATTAAGAACAGATATATCGATAGGGATCTCTGATGCGTCACCTCCTTCTCTAACCCACGGGTGTGCTGGCAATTTTGAAACCAATCAGATGAGTTAATCCCCCCACCCCCCCCCCCCCCCCTAAAGTTTATACGAGTATAAAAGGGGGAAGAACATAACACAGTAACTATTCTCAGGGACTAAAATGAAGTATAAAAAGAAAACCAAAACAATCTCAGTTTGAGTCACAACTCACAAACTAAAAATTTTTGTAATTGCATTAGCCAATTCCAATATGCCAGAAGTAATCAAAATTGATATTTACTAAGAGACAAATTCAATACATACATAGGGCCTGGGCAGCAGTTAGTCTTGCCCGAGGATCCTTCACCAGTAACTTCTTTACAAAATCTTTAGCACTGTTGCTTATGGTTGGCCATGGTTTGCGGCGAAAATCAGGCTTGTTTCGTAAGACCTGCAAAAGTGAGGCAGTTAGATAAGTATACACAAGAAAACTATGGGGGGAAAAAAGAAGCAATATTGAAGACACATGGTGATGATCTCCCTCCCTGGACTGCACTTATACATTGGGTAATGCCCATTAATATACAGACATTATCAAGTACTCCAAAGGTAACTTTATTCAGGAAAATGAAAAGCTGTGAGAGATTAATTTTTTGAATGTTTCTTTTTTTGGGGGTGTTGTCCCGTTTTCCATTTAATAGAAAAGCTAGAGATTGTAGCATAAACTACTCAGAGAAGAAATGAAAATAGCATAATCACTTGTCCCACCAGAAAGTAAAAAAAAAAAGTAGTTTAAATTAAGATTGTAGTCAACCTCCTTAAATATACCATCTTCAGTCTTATCCCAGAAGGGGCGCCTCCCACAGAGCAAAATGTAGGTAATCACACCAATACTCCAGACATCTGATTCAGGCCCAGACTTGCGTTTCAATACTTCAGGAGCGACATAATAAGCGCTGCCAACAATATCTTGAAACTTCCTGCCTGCATTGTTTGTAATCATATGGCTTTAGAGGAATCAAATGCATGACCAGATATACATGTAGAATAACAGCTTCAAAAGAAAAAGAAGCAGTTAAGTTTTTTTTTTTGTTTGTGGGGGGGGGGTTGGTTCCACATGCACCCACACTTCACTCTCCATCCCATTATTATGGAAGGAGTAAGTGCCATTAAAAAGTTGAATCTCATAGAACTAATGTAGTAGAAGTTTTACTCACCTGGTTTAATGAAATCAGACAAACCAAAATCTGTGGCTTTCAAAGCTGAATCCACTCTCGTCGACTTAAAAAGAAAATTCTACATGCAGCAAATGCAAGGGAACCAGTGTCAAGCATCATTACTAGTTTGACTAGTTCACTACTAAAACCTACTATTTCCAATTGTTAAATAAATAAAAAAGGAGAAAGTACAGGAGAATGAGCGCGGGCAGAAAACTGAGCACACTATTCCTCTGCTAGTGAACCTGGCTAATGGCTATACCTCTGGTTTCATGTCTCGATGTACCAATCCATGTAAATGACACTCAGCTGCAACTTTGAGCATCTGCCGTACAACTACTGCTGCATCTTTCTCAGAATAACGGCTGTCCTTCCTGAGTTAAGTGAATCAAGCAGAAGTACTGGTGTCATCACTAATTAATCAAAATATTAAAAAAAAAAATGGAAATATTGCGGCCATTAACAATATTAGCCAATTTTTTAGCCACTCCTGGCAAGACCAATGAATGATAGATACCCATGACTAAAATAATTCTTACTTGGCCAATATCCGATCCAGCAATTCACCACCCTCACATAACCTGATTACAGAGATTAAAAAAAAAAAAACCACAAATTCAAGATATGGACAATTAATGAAATAAGAAAATTAAAAAAGGCGATTAAAATGGCAAAACAGAAGTGCAAAATCTTATCTAATAAATGAGGGTTAAAGCAAGCAGAAAAAGGACACTGTAAAATTATGTGAACAAAAAAAACAAATGGAGAATGGTATAGTTTGAAAAGAAGCACATGAAAGCAAAACTTACTCCATTACTATATACACATAAGAATCATCCTCAAATGCATTATAAAACTGAACCACATTCTCATGGCCTGTAAGGGCTTGCAAAATCTTGACCTCTCGCTTCACATCCTCAACAGCAATAGGAAGAATCATCTGCCATCAAATCCAAGGTTTCTCAGAAACTTTTTTATGAATATTTTCCAAAAAATAAGGGAGGACACAAGTTCTGTGGAATTAAAGATAATGAAAGTTATTCTATCTAAGAGTTTTTAACTTCAATAAAGCCAACCAAATGTGTTTTATTGTTTTTCTATTGACCTGCAATGATAGAAGTTCTAGGAGCACATTTACCTAACCAGAGGAGAATACATAACATTTATCACTCACCTCAAATTCCTTAAGAAGAAAAGAATCACGCTGAGTAAGTTTCCAAAACAATCCCATTAATTCACTATTTGCAAAACATTCAAAATGGTATTATCGTTATCATACTGAGATTTAGCCCAACAGAGCTGTCAAAGTAACCCTTGAACTTTGATGATTGCTTTTTTGCTAAAAGTGGGCTAAAGTATACTTGTACTACAAAAAAGTAAGGCTTTAAAAAAACTGCACATAAGCAAAATAAGCTAAAAGCTAAGTGAAAAAACCAGTGGCAAACGGAATAGGTAATCAGTCATCAGGCATATGAGCAATTCGTCAACATATCCTTCAGTTGTCCATGGTGGTTTCTTCGTAAGTGTATAAAAATTGGAACTTCATAAATGGGAAAATCGATCTTCCAGGCTTTAGAAAACCATTTAAGACTGCAAAGCAACATGACTCCAAGATTGATATTCAATGCAGATGCAAGTCAACTAAAAACCCAACTAAAGAAGCCAGGTCTCCATAGGAAAAGGATTAAGAAAAAAGTCCTCCAGAAATATTGGGACCAAAATCACCATTTCCAAGCCATAATCAGGGGAACAAAATCCCCCAAAGTTCTAATCACAAATTTCTCCGAAGCCCCATTGAGCAAATAACACCGGAATTGAAATCCACATACTTCATTCATACATACAAAAACCAAAATTTTAACAAAAACCCATCGAGAATCCAGAGTCAATGAAGTCCACGAAATCCCACAAACCAACCCCAAAAAAAGTAGAAGATGACTACCTAATTCACAGAAATCAAAGAAACAAACAAACTACCTTATTCTTCTCAATCCTCTTGACGGCGACTCGATCCCCATTCGACTTGTCGGTGGCAACATAGGTATACCCGAACTGACCGTGTCCCAACAACTTTCCAATCGTGTAACAACTATCGAAATCCTTAGCGTACCCGAAGTCGGTGCGCTTCCCACATGGGATCACCCCACTTTGTCTTTTCGAAACGGGTTTTTCTTTGGGTCTCAGCTGATGTGAATTCCTCTCATTCGCTTTGGTCTGTCTCTGATGACTCGAAGCCTCATGTTTCTTCGTAGTTGTCGCCGCCGTCGTCGTCGTCGTCGTCGTTGTTTGTGATTTTGTTCTCTCTCTGCGGTTGTGATTGACGGTTGTGGTGGTTGTGTGGTTGTGGGTGTTGCTGTTAGAGCCACTGACTTTGGTGGCAGAAAGACAAGCACCCATGATTGAAACAAAAAGAGAGAAGGATACAGAGAAGAGAGTTTTTTTTTAATTTTTTTTTTTTCAGAGGTTTTGATGGATCAAAAACATGGCTAAGGTTTAGATTATATACTACCCCCAATAATCAATCATTTATTTGCACAGGCACCCACGAATGTATGAATGAATGATGGGATAACAAAATAGGAAAGGTAGAAGCACATAGGAGGAAGTAGGGAAGAAAGAGAGGGTGGTGATGGTGGTCAAAAAGGAGACCCTTTAAAGAAACAAAACTAACTCGGAGAGAGAAAATGTGAAAGGGAAGGGGCTAGGAGCAGGAGTATTTCTAAATTCAACCTCAAATCTCTTATTTCACACAGCTCATATAATCATATACATAATAATACACTTCATATATCGAACAATTTTCGAAAACTTTATAAAGAAAAAAAAAATCATTAATATTTTTATAATTTTTTAAATTTTCTATAAAAGTAAAAATAAAATCATTTTAAAATATTTTTTTAATAATTATTCTAAAGACTCTTATTAACGTAACCATTTTAAATATAATTCCTTACAATAATGAGAGATGGGGTCTTAAACCCTTGTTTAAATAAATTAATAAAACTCTTGTACCATAACTAGAGGGATATGGGGACTTCTAGTTGCTCTCAAAATTATTTAATACATCCGGTGTATTATAGTTTACATTTCGATCCCTGCATAAAATCCTTTTTTTTAAATACCGAATAATTCATTATTCAATGCTCTCAAAATGTAACAAAGTGATATTTTATTCTCGTAAGTTTTATCGTGAATATAATTAGTAAAATTCATCCTGTGAAATGATACAGTTGAAAGACTAAATTAATAATAAATAATTAACCAATTTATATGAGGGAAGTACAGATCATCCAAGTTTTTTTTTTAAACAAAAAAGAAAAAGAAAAAATTGAACCATGATATTTGTAATAGGCCGTTGTTTTGCGGTGGATAGTCTGTTAGGTGGAATCATGTAGATCCTGGACTAACATGTTGTCTCAGCAAAAAATAGACTAACATATTGTGATTAATTTTTTTTTTTTAATTAAAAATATTTTAGCATGATTTTGTTTATTGTTTCCTGATATGGTATTTTCCATTTCTTTTTGTTAAAAAATTCTCTGTTACTTCTTTTGGTAAATAATTCTCTATTATATCAGCTCATGAAGTCATGAGCTTTCAAAATTTAGTAATTTACACGAAGGTCAAATGCAAAAGACGCAACTATATCATTATGTAATATATAAATATATACACACACACACACACACACACACACACACACACATATATATATATATATATATATTGTTTGTATATAGTAAAGCTTCCAAAAAAAAAAAATTTATTTCTTTAATTTTTTTCCAAGTTGATGGAATTTCTCCTTCCATAAAGTTTAATCCATATTAATATTATAAAACATAATTCTTTGTCTTCTTCTATTAGTTTATTTTCAAAATTATTATATTATTGAAAAATAATAATATATCTAAAAGTATAATAACGTCACACTCTTCCATATATCTCACATGATTAGGAAGTTCTACCCATGAATTTAATCAATATGATCCACCATAACTATCAAAACATAAATAATATCGTGAATCTTTTTTTTTTTCTTTTCCTTTTTGTATATCGTGTTGTATTGTATTGTAAGATACACAAATATTTTTTTTAACTTATAAATATATATATATATATATATATATATATTATAGACTTGGAACATATGCAACTTGTAGTGCCAATGGGCCCAAGATACGTATTGGGCCAGCCCAAAGGCTCTCACGAGGAGGAAAGTCCAATCCAATATCTTGAATGGTCCGAGGACATGATAAGTCCCACCTACGAAGTCATGTGACAAAGAAAACTGTCATGCACAAGCAGAACATCACGAAACATGACGTCCGAGGATGACCAAGTCCTCGGCAGCATGTTGCCGAGGACGAGGCGAGTGATCCGATGGTTCAAAAGCATCCGTACTGAAGACCTGGGATACCAAAAACTGAGAAAAAGAGAATAGGGGATAAAGGGAAGTGACAGACAAATATCAAGGATAAAGCTGCTACCACCGCATTGAAGGCTCCATACCTACCGCTCTAACTGCATTAATGAGGAAGTGACGCCTGAGCATTGGAGTTCAACCTAGCACTTGCCGCGAAAGATTTTGGTAAGAAGGAAGGATAGGACAAGTATCTAAAAAAGAGCTTCTGGACTACACGTGGAAGAAAGGAGAAAAAGATGCAGGCCTATAAAAGGCAAAGGAAGAAGAAAGAAAGGGGGAGAGGAAGAAGAGACAGACACACACGAGAGAGAGAGAGAAATTGTAAGAAGAAGCCAAAAATATTCCTCGGCATTAACATATGATACAGCTTTCACCCATATACTAGTTGAATGCATGAATTCTGTGATTGAATTTATCCTTCTATGTTATCTACTGTCCATAAACCTAGACTAGAAGCTCATTCTCTATAAATTTATTGTTTCGAGTTCATTAGGTTGGTTCTGAAAGTGTAATTTTATTCCAGCGTGATTTGTGCCCTTACACAACTAATAACTAATTTAATTATAACTATCAATATTCAGTAAATACTTTTCTAGATGACATTTAACATCAATATCATAAATCAAGCTAGCTGTTTGTTTCTTTTGTTATATTTATCATCCTTACGAGTTACGAGTTTTTGCTACGTGGCTTTTTAGTTGTGTAATTCCACCCCAATATTTGTTTGATGAATACATTTAAGTTTTATCATATTTCTCTTATCGTCAGTAATAATTTTTTTTTTTTTTTGGAGAATCTAAAAATGGGGTTCTTTATGGTCATTACACGCCCGAACAGGGAGCCAGTGGCCTCGGGGTAGGTAAGGTGAGAACATCGCAGGCAGACCATCATGTACCCTCTGTGTGGGAGTCACCTCATTTGAGTACACCCCCCACCAAGTATGCCTATCAACGGAAACCTGCTGGTAGCAGGACTCGAACCTAGGTGTGTTGCACGAAACTTCCGAACCTTGCCAGTTGAGCCAACATGGATACAATGATTCAAAGTGGGAGCATTTTCCCTTTTTTTTTTTTCTTTTTTTTTTTTCTTTCTTATCAGTCCTTTTTTTTTTTTATGTACCTAAAAACAAATAGGAACGCATCAATTTGTATAATCAAATAACACTATTTTTTTCCCTATTAGCATGACTGGCAGCCCTTTCACATATTTCTTATAAAGAAAATTTTATTTTTAAAAAAATGCATAAAATAATGCAAAAATAGTATCAATCCAACCCAACCAAACAGAAACAAGCACAACAACTATTTCTTTCTTCTAACATGATCTATTCAAACCTGAAACCAAGCCCAATTTTTTATTTTTAGTGTGAGACTGAGGGGACAAAGAAGAGAGCTTTATATATATATATATATATAAAATGGTTAAATATTGATATTTTCTTTTTTAGTTATTGACATGCATTTTAAATTAATGTGTGTTATGTTTTAATTGGTTCAATTGTAAATATTGTAGGTTTAGCTGGCATTTAACAACCATATCATCTACGAAAATGAATAAAATAGCTCGAATCATGATGATACATAAGGTTAGGATTACAAATATTTGTCCTACTTTGTGTTCCATTTTTATTCATCAATTATTAGGTGTTCAAATAATTTTTTTTTTTTAGGATAAGAGATAGATATTTTAATAATTAAAAATTTTAAAGTTTGGTAAAAAAATTAAATAAAAAATCTCATATTTAAAAATAAAATTACAATTTAGTGAAAGAAAAACACACACGTTAATAGCAATGATGATGCCATATAATGGACAAAATAGCTTCTGTTCTTTGAAAGCTTTCTCCGTCCATTTACTTAATATTGATTTAAAGAAAATCTATTACGCGGCTATAACTATCTTCAATGGTGATCAAAACAAGAAAAAGAAAAATGGCGATCAATTCATGTCAAAGCCATTCACAATTCGACTCTGTTGCCTTCGGAGACTCAAATATGTATTGTCGGTGGTGGTTACTCGTATTTTATTATTACCTTTTCAACACTGATTTCCCAGAAGTTGAAGGCTTGAAGTCAATTATTTTCCTTTCCACGCTAAATTATGACAGGCTTAAAAAAAGTTGTGCTACAAGGGCATCAGGCATAATTGGCTTACCGACATTCTCAAGCTGTTTGTACAAGTAATCGTGTAAAAATAAAAATTAAAAAGTCTTTCTGTATTTTTTAAATACTAGCTTAGCTCACATGTTAAAGTAATTATAATACTGAAACTTATAAATTAAGTCATTGTGAATGGTGTAAGTTTGTGTGGGGTTATATAAGGAAATCTTATATAAAGAAAAAAATTAAAAAAATAATTGAATTCAAATATCATGTTTTCGATGAACCATAGATTATAATTGTATTTAACTATCATTTTTTTTTTCACATGAGATATACACTTACACATATATACCTAAGACAAAACTTAAGTACAGTATTTAGGTGTTGTTCTTTAAATTTTTCCTTTAAGATTCAGTAATGAAAAAAAAAAAATGGCTAAATCTTACCAGGTATCCTAGGAAAAACACCTAAGTACTGTACCTAAGTTTTGCCTATATGCTTAACTTAATTAAACCCTTAAATTTAAACTTTTAATTTAAGTTATGTTCTAATATATTCTTTAAAGATTATTAATTTTAATTAGAATGATGTTATTTGATAAAAGTTGTGGTATCAAAATAAATCTAACAACTTTAAGAAATTATCCAAATAGTCAGGAAATTTTTCTCTGAGTTCAAATTCAATAAGAATTGCGTAAAACTATATTTTTACACTCAATAATAATATATTATCACGTGCGATATATTAAAGTTAAGCAATATATAAATTCATACCCAATTCTATTGTACAAACAAATAAAAACAAAAAATGTACAACTCTTTGCCACTCTCTATCTCCTTCTAGTCTGCCACCTTAACCGTCGGTGCCTCCACCACCTTTCTTCTACCGCCACCGCCACCGTCTCTCCTAAAACACAATAAATTCTTTCATGGACTCTCTCCCTCATTTTAATGAAAATCTTCATGTGCCAAACATAATAACTCCCAAGAAGTACTCGGATACCCAGTTGAGATTTTAAAGATATTCATTACACCACAATTAAAACCCTTTTAGAGCACCCACAGTAGATGTGGGATATGTGGCAAATGGTAAATATTTGCCACATATCCCACACCAAACACAAAAATGCCCCATTTATCAGATGGGGCAAATGTTGCAAACTTTTGCAACATTGAACAGTACCGTGGCAAATTTGCCACGGTACGGTCAAATGTTGCAAAATATATATTACTTTTTTAATTGATTTTTCTCTCTCCTCAGTCTGTCTCTCACTCTCTCTCTCTCCCGACCGGTCTCTCTCTCCCAGCTCCTCCCTCAACCTCAAACGTCTCTCTCTCTTTGCACCTCAAATCTTCCCTGCCGATCTTCATCTTGCCGATATCGGTCTCACTTCCCGCCGATCTCGCCGAATCGGTCTCGATCGATCTTCATCTCGCCGAATCGGTCTCGATCGATCTTCATCTCGCTCGATCTTCATCTCGCCGATATGGGTCGGTGATGGTTTGGATCGGTGCTGAATCGGTGCGAGGTGGGTCGGTGTGGTTTGGATCGGTGATGGTTTGGATCGGTGTGGTTTGGATCGTTGCGAGGCGGATCGGTGTTGAATGGGTGCTGATCGGTGCTGAATCGGTGCTGATCGGTGATGGTTTGGATCGGTGATGGTGATCGGTGATGGTGATGGTGATCGGTGATCGGTGATTGGTGATGGTAATGGTGATCGGTGATGGTGATGGTGATCGGTGATGATGGTGATCGGTGATTGGTATTTTTGATCGGTGATGGTGATGGTGATCGGTGATCGGTTGTGCCGGTGGTGGCTGGCCAGTGTTTTGGGGCAGGGGTAGATAATATATTATTTAAATGTATAGTAAATATTATTTTAATGTGTAGAATTGAAGGATAGAACATCTGATAAATAGGATGTTGTAAAATGATGTGGTAAAATAATAAAGTAGGGTTTTGGTGTTGTAAAATGGCATTTTTTTTGCCACAGCTGCTACGGATGCTCTTATAAATTCTGACCAAAAATGGAAAACTAATGAATCTAACTTGTCATCAACTTCAGTCTATAAATTGTTATAACATATCTTTTGTCGACTCAAATGAATTGTGAAGAGAGGTTACGTTAGTGATGATTGTGGTTTTAGTGGTGGCATAGGCACTGTTGGTTAAGTTGGTGGAGAAAGTGATAGAGAAATGAAGGGCTGTACAGTTTTTTATTTTTATATTTATTTGTTTGTAGAACAAAATTAGGTCTGAACCTATCTACTGCTTAATCTTGAAATAATTGATGTAACAAGATATTATAGGTGGGTTAAAATTTGGGTTAGTTCATTAGGTTCCCAATTAAATTTAAATTATATTTTAAGAAACGTTGCTGTTTGTATTTTATTTGTCAAAACAACTATGTTTGAATTTAACTAAAGTTTCTAATTATGTAATTCATCTAAGTTATCTATACTACTAATAAAAAAATTCCCCTATTTCGTCTTCAATTTTTAACCGACCAAAATATCTTCATACAAATTCTAAAATAACATACCATTTAGTTTAATTTTTTTTTCTACAAAAAAAGGTCAAAAGAGTAATACTATCTCATGCATAAAAGGGGAAAAAAAATCATTATTCTCATTTTTATTCAAATGTTTGATACTTATATGTATTTGTTATCTATTTGAATTCAAATACGTTTATCAAAAAAATAAAAATATAACATTACTTCTTCCAAAACAAACCCACTACCTCACGTAAAAATATCCATTCTTATCATGTATTCAAATGTCTGATTCCTATTGGTATTTGTTATCTATTTGAATTCAAATAATTTAATTATGTTTTAGGCTTTTTTCTTTATTTTCTTTATTTTGCATAAAACTTAAGACACTATCTTTATCTCATTTTTAAACATTATTCTATGTTACCTTATCTTTCTTTTAAAAAAAAAAAAACAATATATCACTTTTAAACATTATAACACTAAACAAAAAAAAAAAAAAATTATTACACACACACTTTGAGTCTGGTTGTACATAAATGAGTTCTAGTTATCTGAACCGATAAACTCTCTAATGATTAAATAAGATATCTGAGGGTTTAATTTCCGCCTATACTACAATTCAATTGATGTCTTAATTTGAAAATAAAGAATTATCATCGAAAGCAGACGTTATAGATTGAAACTTTCTTAAAAAAAAAAAGTAGTATAAAAAAAAATTGTCTTAGTTTCTTAACCCTTCCTTATTAAATTTAATTTTATTATCTTTTATTTTTATTTTTTATCGTATGTATAGGGATAAAGACTGTATATTTAAATAAAATGTAATTTGCCTATATTGTCGTTAGCAGCGGCTAGACACATGGCGTGCGCGCATAATAAGTAGTTATAGAAGTCGAGTGTTGACTAGGTCTTTGGAAATCTTCAAAAGTCAGATCTGAAATTGGTTAAAGTCATCGTGCATGTCATGTTCTAATTTAATATTTGCGTTAGGCATTCGGATTGAGCTGCGGCATTATATGGTGGACCTACTAATGATGGTACAGCTAAATGCAAACCAGACGATAAAGAAAATATTATTATTAAAACATAAATGGACTTATATTATATACTTCATCATTTAACACATTAATTTTCTTCTCAATATTAAGTTCCAAAAGTTTTATAACTCAATGTTAATATGCAATAGGTTTTCAACAGAGATATTTAGTACCCATCTGAATGTTGATGATAAAGGCAGCGTCTGCATTTTGGCATTTTCTTCTTCTTCTTCTTCTTCTTCTTCTTTTCTTTGAGAATGTGCATTGTGAGTCTCGTGCAAGAAGAGAAGAGCGTTTTTTTGCTTTTTTAGTGGGTTATATGCACTGTTTACGGAATCCACAAGTATTTTATATAGAAAAAAATTTTAAAACAAGGTCTTACAATACTATTCACACATTTAAAAATTATTTCGCTACAGTGTTTTCAGTTTTCAATAAAATAAGTGGTATCCAAACATACCATTAATCACTAATATATGGTTAGCCAATCACCAATATATGTTATTTTTATAAGCTTCAAATATCATGATATCAGAAATTTGAGTGATAGTCTAATGATAATAGTATTATTTATAGCATTTTGTGTTTGTGATTCGAATTTCCCCTTCTTCTTCTCCACTATCTACTTATCTCAAAGAGAGAGAAATAAAAAAAAAACCAATACATCATTGCACCAATTCGTTACTTTTTGCTGAATTACTCTCTGTTAAAGGTTTAAGTAAATTACATAATTTTCAATAGTTTAGAGGGATTTCAAATAAACCTATTTAAAAATTAAAAAATATTATTCATTTTACATTTTATTAATAATCTATCATATTTTTTGTTAATTTTAATGGTAAAAGTAAGTTTTATCATTGTAGGTCATATGATATGGTTTTACTATTTTATGCACTACAAGTACATAGACATTAGTAATCTGGTTTTTAAGAAATTTGAAGTCTTATTATGATTAAAACTCAGTTAGAAAAAACTTTAAAAATATTAAAGTAGTATAATTATTTATTTTAATTTACTATAATAATTTTTATAATTTTATAATTTATATTTAAGAATACAAATTTTAATTGTTTGAATTTTTCATACAATTTATTTTAATAACTAAATAATTAATAACGTTAGTTTAAATGACAAAACCACCCTTAAACATTAATAAACATCTTATATGGGTTAAAAAAAATGTTTTAAAATGATTTCTACTGTATATAGTTAGATTTAAGAAATAAAAAGTGAAAAGTAAATACAAGATTTACGGAAATTGATATTTCCAATCCGAAAGGTAGGAGTTAAAATTTTCACGTACAATGGGAATTGAGATATTACAATTATCATGACTTCAATATTTTTTTTATTATACATATATATAATATATTTTTTTAGTTTAATATTTTAATTTATTCTTAAAATTTTATTTTTGGACACCCTGACTTAAATTTTATACACCTTTATTACAAATATTTCCAACTCTAGGAGTAAAAATAAGTGTTTGTGAATTGTAAGTGTCATTTTTTATCATAAATTTATATTAAAGTAATGTTACAACCATAAACTCTTTTACAAAATTTTTACAAAATTTTTATGTGGCCAATTTCTTATTGATTTTCATATAGACCCACTATTAATATCACTTTTTCATTTACCAATAATCACTTACCACATTAGCAATTTGTAAAATAGTTTGTATCTTTAGCATTATTTTTTTATATTATATGTGTGTGAGTGTATCTAATATTGATTGTGTGCATTACTTTTTGTTATAATTTTATTTGTATAAATAATGATGTGTATTGGCAATTTGCATGTAAAGTACAAATATAAGGGAAATGTTTTGACATGACTTTGATGGAATATATAACAATTGCTTTATATAATTTAGTAATTAGGAAATAGAGAGGGTTTGTTGCATGTATGTGTATTGTTATCATGTTATAATAACTTTTTGTTATAAAGTCAGAAAAATTCAAGAAAAACATTTTAAAGTTAGTGATTGTTCAATTATTTGATTGGTTAAGTAGACACGTAGTGTATTAATTATGTATGAATAAGTGTGGTTGCATGCATCAATAATTAATACAAAACCAATGAGATGAGTTTATTCATTTAGTTTAAAATATTTTTATAAAAACAAAGACAAATAGTTAATTACAACTACATAAAAATAAAAATGTTAGACAAACTTAATAAAATAAAATGGTCATAGCTACCCACAATGACAATAAATACTCATAATGAACTATCATATAACAATTCAAAATTTGAAAACTTGTAAAAGGAAATTGTAAAATTTCAAAATTTTTTTGTCAATAAGTCGATATATTCAAGTTCTCTTTTTATTAATTATTTTTTTTAATGACCCCCTAAATAAAATTCATGGAGTCGCCACTGATAGGTAACCGTTATGAATATTGAATTTGTTACTTCACATCCTCTAGAGAGTACTTCTTGTCCCAAAAAAAAAGGGAAAAACAAAAGAAAAAAAAAAGAAAAAAAAAAAAGAAAAAAGAAGAAGGAAAGAAGCTACTTCCAGTTCTAGGATATACCTTCTTGTAAGCATATACTCCTGGCAAGAAGTTATTTCATTGCAAACAACTCCAGATGGTCAAGATAAAGACTTTGACTTGAAATATTGTTAGGAATAAAGTAAATGGTGCTCTTTCTATAAACAAATCACTAATTATAAGGGGGGAAGAACACAAATGAAATTTTCTTTTCCTTCTCAATTCTGCTATTAATACTTTTTTTAATAACTTGATGGTTGGGAAAATGGGGAATTTGAAGTATGAACATTTCTATTAGAAATATAATGAGATGTTGGTTGAGTTATATAAGACTGTTGGCTAATAACACAAATTTTACTAATCATTTATTGAAATGAGAAAATGTGAATGGTGGATTATTACTCTCACTTGGGCTCATAACAACCACCACTATTATTCTCCTCATCACAATGTGCCATTCCATCCAATTATTACTAGATTTGTTCCTCTCTTTTTTTCCCCTCAAAGTCAATTAAACTATATATTTGGTGGAAAGCTAGTCATTCACTTCACAAATATCTAATCTTTACTTAATTAAATCCGCAACATCTCTCTTAAGAATACCATTAAAAATATATGCTTAAGTGAGACTAAGCAAGCATGGTATTAGACTGAGTACTTTTCCCACACAAGTAGTAAACCTCAATTAATAGGTTGAGTATCCATAGTTGATCTAAAAATTTTATGATTAAGACGCTCTCTTTTTTGGCTATCAAAACTCAAAAGAGCTCTAATATGACCGCGAAAACAACTACGATGACTATGATTTAATTATAATATATATATATATATATATAACATTAACATTCATATTTATGATTAATCTCACGGTAGGCAGATTTTTGGATCAGTAGGAGGAATCAAGAATCATCAATAGAGAACTTGGGAAAGTTGAGATTTTCATTTAACTTGTTGCCTTAAAATTTTCCGTTTGTGTTTTTTCTTTCTTTAGTTACCAAAAAATTAGAAGGAAAACTTATTTAAAAAAAAAAAAAAAAAAAAGAGTGAGAAGGAGGATTTCGACTTTTCGACACTTATTGATTAAGAAAATGGAAACAAAGACTTTGACTGGACTGTAATAATAAAAAACAGAACATAAGGATCCCTATCTTTTCTTAATTTTTGTTAAATGTGATAATAAGTCAAAGATAGAAGTATATATCTACTGCTAGTCTGCTACATGCTGTGAAAACCCTACTTAATTAATTGATCGCCAGCATTCCAAGTTTTCACAAATAATCTAAATAAATAATCTCTAATCACCTGGATCTGGATCAATAGTCTTTTTATGTTCCAGCGCACGACAACTCAACCACTTTCACAGTTTCACACGATATGCCTGGTATAAGATTCCTCAACCCACAAAAACAAGAAGACTTTTCTTGACATAATAGTGAGTTGTTGACTCATTGTTGGAATAAACAAATCCAACATTCTACTAAAAAAAAAAAAATCCAACATTTCCTTTGCTATTAAAAAAAAAAAAAAAAAACCTCATAATTTTTTTGGGAGGGAAGAAGAGGATAAAAAATAACTAATTTAGGGACATTTTAATTTAGCACCCAATTTAATTACATATTGAAATGATGGACTATGAATAGTTGACATTTTTTTATACCATTGTTTACATGGATACACATTTCTCTATTTTTCACTAGTCACAATCAACTATTTCAACAAGATATGAAATTGGATGTAATAAAATTGGATGTTTCCATATGATTGTTGGGTACAAAATATTTTTTTTATAAAATTTTTAAAAGAAATTAATAAATTAATTTTCCAATATTTTTTTATCCGCCACTTAGCGTTGTCCTTATATCCTTAAATTATTTGAAAAGTTGTAGTAGCTAGTAAAGAACATTTACATTTACCTGTAATTTTTATGAACATATTCATTTTCAGTAAAATTTTCCAAAAACTACGTAGGCAATACAAATTATGAAAATAAAAGGTATCATTGTTTGAAAATTTGTGGGGGACTTGTCAACTCCTAAAACCGGAGAGAGAGAGAGAGAGAGAGAGAGAGAGAGAGAGAGAGAGAGAGAGAGAGAGAGAGAGAGAGAGAGAGAGAGAGAGAGAGAGAGAGAGAGAGAATTTTTTAATTAGATGTGAATTTAGACAAATTTACCATTAGATTACATTATTTTCGTATATCCTCCATACTTGCAAAATTTCAAGGTGATCAAAAATTAATAGTCATGTCATCAACTAATTGTTTAAGTTCAAGTTTTTACATAAAGATGAGTTTATGGATCAAATGATATATAACATCTGATTGAGATGAAAAATGACATGCATGTTATAGAATATGTAATTCAACGGTAAGATTTTCAAAATATGAATTCTATAATAAGTTATTGGGTGGTGTAATATTGTTTGAAGTTAACACCATGTATATATATATATGGGTTGAGTTCAAGTTTCACCTGACATAATTTTAAGTAATGTTACATCATTCAATATTTTTTAATTAGATGTAAATTTTGATAAATCCATCGCTAGATTATATTATATTCGTATATTCCCATGCTTACAAAATTTAAAGTTGACTAAAAATCAATAACTATGTCATTAATTAATTGTTTAAATTTAAGTTTTTAAGTTTTTATAGTTTAAAATAATGCATAAAAGATATGTTTATGAATTAAATGGTAAATTACATCTGATTAACATGCATGTTGAGAACATATAGAACATATAAATTAACAGTTAAATTTTTAAAATATGAAATTAATAACAAATTATTAAGTGATGCAAGTATAAACACAAATAAATAAGGACTTTCACCAACAGAAAAAAGAAACTAATAACATATGATGAAGAGACAATAAACATGCACGTTTAAATACACGTGGATCTTATTGCTTGAAAAAAAAAAAAAAGTACTGACAGGTGGACCACTCAATATACCGCTAGTGTTCTTTATTATATCCACCACTACAGTTGGGCACTCTCAGACGTCTTCTGCAAAAAGAAAAGTGTCTTTCTAAAAGTTTTTTTTTTTTAATTAATAAATTTTTTGAGGTAAGAAGTTTGGTCATCATAACGATGTTTATGGGTTGAGTCACGATTTGGTGTCAATCCGTCACTCAACTTATTTCCTTATTTTCTTTGAAAAAAACAAGTATTTCACTCTATTTTGTCGGTTGATTCATACAATTTCTCTCATAATTCATGTTCGCTAATGGCAGAGTTAGAATTTTAAATAATAATAGCAAGAATAAAAGATAAGAATGAACGTAAAATTCATCTAAAAAAAATTAAGGCGAAAATGCACTTTTGGTCCCTACATTTTGCGCCTATTCTCGATTTGGTCCCTAAATTGATTTAGCTCCTAGGTCAGTCCTTGATTTTTAAAAATCGTTTTTAAAATAGTCCCTACCGTCAACCCAATGACAGAAAATGCTGAGGTGGCAGACGGAATGCACTGTATGCACAGTAAATCCTGATGTGGCTAATAAAATAATAATAAAAAAATTATTTAGCTTTTAAAACATAACACATCAGCATTTTAATAATAAAAAATTCATGTCAAAAAATTTAAAAATAAAATAAAATAAGATCAAAACCTTAAATCTCATTAAATTAAATAATTAAATTTGTATTTTTTTATTACTTTTCATTATTTTTTTGGAAGAACAATAAGAACATGTTCTTCCCTAACACATCTAACACAATTAAACTCAACAAATTCTAACACAATGAACACCAAATTTTACAGCAAATCAATCCCATAAACTCAGTAAACAAACTAATCTCCAACAAACCCAAACCTAGAAATTTTCTTGGGAAACAAACACAAAAAAAAAAAACCCAAAAAATTCAACAAAGACTCATTCCCGATGAAAACCCACACTGATTCAAAATCAAACAAGCCCCAACCACCAAAACTAACCCAGCACCACTGAAATCAAGCCAAACCACACCGATTCAAAACAACCCATCACTGATTCAAGCAAACCCTAGCCATTGAAACCAACCCAGCACCACCAAAAACAAACTAGACCAGCACTGGTTCAAACCCATAATCACCGATTAAGCATCTACTCATAACTTCAAAGCCAAAATGCAACAAATCGGAACCAAAGGAACCCACAACGGCAAACCACAAATCGGAACCAAAGCAACCCTCAGCCCGATAAGAAGCACTAGACGTTCTCAATCTCCTCTGCCCTCTTTCTCTCTCAGTCGGGGTAGGGTAGGGATTTTAGGATGGTTGTTTTCATTTTGGGATGGAATGGGCAGAGAGATTTTGATCTGGGTTGGGGAGGAATCTCGTCGTCGTCTTACCTCTGGAATGCCGTCGATCGGAGCCTCATTCCTGATCTCCTCGGCAAGCTTTTCTTCTCTCTCTGGGTTCCGTTTCTTTGATTTTCTCTGCTTTTGAAATGGATGGGTTCTTTGGATCTTTTTGATCGGCGGTCGTGGGATTTTTGGGATAGGAACTTAATTTTTTAAGCTAAAAAAGCTTCTTTTATTTTATCCTTAATTTAATTTAATTAATTTTTATTTATTTATTTATTTTAAAATTTATGAGCTGGATTTTTTGTTTTAATTTTTTATTAACTTAAATCTGACGTGGCATTTCAAAAATGCTAAATAAGTTTGTTTAATAATATTTTAATATCCTCGTCAGCACCATGTCAGTAAATAGGACACGCCGTCTGCCACCTCAGCATTTTCTGTCACTGGGTTGACGGTAGGGACTATTTTAAAAACGATTTTTAAAAATCAAGGACTGACCTAGGAGCTAAATCAATTTAGGGACCAAATCGAGAATAGGCCCAAAATGTAGGGACCAAAAGTGCATTTTCGCCAAAAATTAATTGTTAAAAGATAAAGCTCCAAGATAAAGCAGATAGAGAGCAAAAACAGAGACAGAGCAGAGCTACAAGCCATAGTATATATGTATTGATAAAGCTATAGGTTGTTTAGTATAGAGCTAGTATAATTAGTCAGTTTTTAGTGGACACATGTTAGTCCTACATTGGTGTTTTGCTTAGTTAGTTTGTTAGAATTTCAAGCCACTATTCTTTCTGTATATAAGAAACAGAGAACCTGAATTTTATTTAGTATAGATTCATTCACATATAGCTATCTCTCTTTCACGCTTCCCTTGGATTCCAGCATTGTTGAAGATGTACGTGCTTGAATTTAAACATGGTATCAGAGTTGAGGCCAAAATGAGAAATTAATATTAATTTTCAAACATTATAATTAGTAGTTACTATTCACAAACTATATTTTTTTACTAGCATCTTGAGTCTAATAGACTCGATTTTGGGGATCAAAATCGAGTCTCAAAGACTCGATTTCCATTGGCTATCACGCCTGACGTGGCATTTTTTCCACGTGACGACCACTTGGAAATCGAGTCTTAGAGACTCGATTTACACTCTTTACATATGAAGTAATATGTTTTACAAATCAAGTACCCTCTCCCTGCTCTCTCTTTTCTTTTCTTTTTTCCTTTTTCACCTTTCTCCCCCTCTCTCCACTCTCACCTGATCTGCAATCCTTCTTTTTTTTCTTTTGTTTTTGTTAATCTGGGTTTGCAGACTACATGTAGGTGGTGGTGGTGGTGGTGATGGATCCAGGCAGTAGTGGTTGCTGATCAGTGGTTTTGATGGGTGGGTTTTGATGGTCGCTGATCAGTGAGGGGAAGGGAGGCAAAGGGTCAGGATGGGTTTAGGAGGGAAAGGGAGGTGAAGAGACAGTTGGGTTTGGGAGGCAAAGGGTCGGCGGCAAGATGGGTCGACGGTGGAGGAGAGAGAGAGTGGGTGATATGGAGAGGTGGGGAAATGGAGGGTCGACGGTGAAGTTCAGAGGACAAAATCGGGTTATGGGTCGATGGTGAAGTTCAGCGGCATGCTCAAATCGGCCGCGGCGTACTTAGATCGACAGCAGTGGTGGGTATGGGATGTGGTTTCGACGATGGCTGTGTGGGTTTTGATATTTGCTCGCCTTGGGTTTTTTTTTTTTTTTTGGTGGTGGGTTTTGCTCAGCCATGGTGGTGGGTGGATTTTGACGTGGGATAGGCAAAATGTGGGTTTTGGTGGCTGTGTTTTTGGAATTTTGTTAAAATTTTTTTTGGTATTTCTGGAATGGATTGTACTGAGACTTAAAATTTGTTTTTGCTTATAAATCGAGTCTTAGAGACTCGATTTCTAGGTGGTTGCCATGTGAAAAAAATGCCACTTAGACCTAGTCAGACCATGAAAATCGAGTCTCAAACACTCGATTTATAGGCCCAAAATCGAGTCTCTTAGACTCGAGATGTAAGGAAAAAATATAGTTTGAAAACCTTACTTACTAATTATATTGTTTGAAAAATAATGTTAATTTACCATTTTCGCCCAGAGTTGAACTAGTTGAGACTTTCAATCTAGTACTCTTTGAATTTAGTAGTTCGATCTTTCATTTGTGATTTCTCTTTCAGTGCTTTTGCTTTCAGATCAAGTAGAAAATTTTCTTCTTTATTTTCTCTTGATTCTTGCACTAGTTTCTTTCCCCTTAGATCTTGTTTTTCTTTTTGCAATTCTTGGCAAATTGAAATCAGAACTTAGGGTTTGTGTAATTGAATTCTTCATTTGGATCTTGATTTGATCAGTGGAATTTAGTTTCAATTCTTGTGGTGAAAACCTTAGGGTTTCTGTAATTGAATTCTTCATCTGGATCTTGATTTGATCATTGGAATTTAGTTTTGATACTCGTTGTGAAAACCTTGGGGTTACTACAATTGTTTGTTTTTTTGTTGATCTAGTTCAGAGTTTGTGAATTTTGATTGTGGTATATCAATTCTTGGTTAGCCAAAATATGAGTTTGAAGATATGGGTGAAAGTACATCAAGTACTTCTGTTCTAACCATTTAGCCATGGGAGAATTCTTCTAGTTTTCTTGTCTAATAGTGACAATCCTAGTGTGTCTCTTGTTGTCCAGAACCTCACTAAAGAGAATTACAACACTTGGAGTAGAGCTGTTCTCATTGCTTTGGATGTTAAGACCAAAATAGGTTTTATTGATGGTTCTATACGACAGCCTCAATTTGTTGATCATCCTTGTTACACTGCTTGGTGTAAGTGCAATAGCACTGTTCTAGCCTGGTTGTTCAATTCCATTTCCAAAGATTTGCAACCTAGTGTGGTTTATTTCAAGACAGCAAGAGAGGTTTGGCTTGATCATAGGTTCTCACATGGCAATGATCCTCATATCTTTGAATTGAGAAAGGAAGTTTGCTCTTTGGATCAAGATTTGACCATTAATGGTTGTTATACCAAGTTTAAGGGACTGTGGGATGAACTCTCATATTATAGGACCTGCTCTTGTGGTCATCAAGAAGAATGTGTCATGTCCTTTTTGATGGGTCTCAATGACACCTATGTAGTAGTGAGAGAACAAATCTTACTAATGGACTTTATTCATTTTTTGAGAAAAGTTTTTTTCTTTTGGTCCAGGGTGAAAAGTAAAGGAAATTAGGAAAAAGACTCAACATTGAATCTTCAAATTTGGCAGTCAAAACCAATGTTTCTTTTGCTAAAAGTTTCAACAAGAGTTTGGCAGGCCTCTATGTACTAATTGTGGAATTTTAGGGCATGTGGTTAACAAATGCTACAAATTGCATGGCTACCCACTTGGTTATAAGTTCAAGAATAAAGGTCAGCAAGGTGGAAGTTCTTTTGCCAACAGTGTTGTTGTTATTGATAATTTTGAGGAGAATGTCAGCCTTGCTCGAGCAGAATATCAACAACTTCTTGGTCTATTGAATTCTCAAAATCATTTTGGTACTCAAACACCATAGGAATCCACTTCTGATCCACATCAGGTTGCTACCATCATCACTTAGCCATCACTAGGTCATCAAGGGCATGAGATGTCAAGTATGTGGTCTTCCCCTCAATTTCTGAAATTACATTTTCATTCCTTAGAGTACTTTGTGTTTTTTACCAAAGTTAACACTTCACATACCACATTCACTGACTAGATTCTTTATAGTGGAGCCACTGATCATATGGTCCACTCACTTCAATTTTTCACATCCATCACTTCTGTTGTTCAGATCTCTATTAGATTACCTAATGGAGATGTTGCCAAAGTTATTCACATTGGAACTGTTCAATTGTCATCCACATTAACCTTAGAGAATGTGCTTTGTATACCCACATTTTCTTTTAACCTTGTATCCATTAGTAAACTGACCCAATCTCCTTCTTATTGTTGCATTTTTCTTTCACAGTACTATTTTATTCAAGACTTGTAGCCTTGGAGGATGATTAGGTTGGTAAGAATCAAGGAGGCCTTTACACTCTATAGCCTACATTTGCTCTTCCAAAATCTGTAACAGATATTATTTCCAGCTTATCTTCTCTTAATTTAGTTAGTTCTGTCGATGCTTGTACTGTTGCACATGTTATGGATGATTCCAGCCCTTGGCATTGCAAGTTAGGACATCCTTCTACACAAAGACCAACTTTGTTGCATCATATTGTACCTGATATTTTTTCTTGCAGCAATAATTAAACTTTTGATTGTTCTATATGTCCTCTTGCCAAGCAGAAAAAATTACCTCTTTCCATTTCCACACACACTTCTTCTTCTTGTTTTGATTTAGTACGTGTTGAAATTTGGGTTCCTTACTCCTTTCTTTCTTTAAATGGCTCAAAGTACTCTTTTACCATTGTGGATAACTATAGTAGCTGCACCTAGGTCTTTCTATTATTACAAAAGTCTGATGCTTCTTCTCTAATTCAATCATTTTATAATTTGGTGCTTAATCAATTCCATTCTACTATCAAAGCAATCAGATCTGATAATGGTCTTCAGTTTGCTTTATAGTCCTTTTATAATTCTAAGGGAATTATCCATCAATTATTTTGTGTAGAAACCACTCAACAAAGTCTACTATTGAAAGGAAACACCAACACCTTCTTAATGTGGCTATAGCCTTGAGATTTCAACCCAATTTGCGTTTAAAATTTTGGGATGACTGTGTCCTTACTACAACTTACCTCATCATTAGAATTCCTAGTCCATTATTGAATAATGTTACACCTTATGAGAAATTGTTGTTGGGGTTTATGCCATAAAATTCAATTTATTGACATGTCATAAATAATTAAATTGTTTAATTATTGAGACTATTTATAAATGAACTAATGAGACATTATTTTAGTACAAGAGATGCATAGTATATGATTTAGTCATAGAAGATATAAATCATAAGTTCTTTGTAAATTCAGAATTTTAGTTCGTAGTCAGTGATGAAATTTGACATTTCATCTGCAAAGACTATAACATATCAACTAAGATGATTTGTCATAATCATGGAAGCAGAGACTTGTAGTTGGTATGTTAATATGTTTTAAGAGTTAATACATATTGAACTGGACTGTTGTGAGATTTATTATTCTCCTAACGATTGTCAAATGTATAATACGTCTCATGTCATCTATTTACATTAACTCTTAATTCTGAAAGTTGGTTGCTTTGATATATCAGGAGTGAGATCTAAAGTCACGATCAAAACCTTAATATGTTGGGTAGCCACATTTAGTGTTGATGGAACATATATTCTCAAGACGAAATTCATAGTGTCTTAACGGAGATACAAAATATTCCCTTAAGATAAGTTTTAAGGGTTTGGTTATTTAGAGAGTTGGGCTCAACCACTTTAGTAAGGAGTTACTAAAGAATATATTTATGGAATTGGATTTCATAAATATATGATAAGTAACTTAAAGGATTAAACCAGGTATTCAAGGATTAAGATGTAGTAATCTTTAAAGTGGCAGTCTACATTAATGACTTTATATTACTACGAATATTTTATGAAGGAGTTGCATGTACAATAAAGTCTTGGGATATAATTTATAAATGAGGCCTAGAGTGCAACTATATTTATATAGTGGTATTAAATATAGTTAATGATAACTTTGGACTTATCAAGAGTTGACAGAAAAGCCCAATGCCCGTTGGAGTTAGTTTCTTATTAGTCCCTTTTGGTCCTACTCCAAACTACACACTTAAGTCTAATTGAAAATGCCCAAAAAGTTAGCCCAATTAGATAATTAGTTAGACATAAAAGGAGAAACAAACAAAATTTTGTAAGTAACATGATAGAGAGAAATCTTTATGAAATGGTTTGTATGTGTGAGTGAAAGCTACTCTCTTATTCTCCATTGGAAACTGTTTGAGAGACCACACTTCTTGGGTATTAGTGGAATTTGAGTGAAAATTAAAATTGTCTCCAAGTACTTCTGATATTTTGTTTTGAATTTCACGACATCAAAGTACGCTTTCTATTCTTTGTTCTAGAATTCAAAGTTACATGTTATCTTTCATGAATGAAGTTGATCCGTATTTGTTGCTTCTGTTGTGTGTTTTGTATGAGATGCAAAACTAGATTTTCCAACAATTGTTAGGTCATCCACCTACATATCTCATCCTAGTGTGTTTGGTTGCCTCTGTTATGCTTCCACATTAAGCAGAAATAGATCTAAATTTGACCCTAGAGTGAGAGCTTGCATCTTTCTTGGTTATCCACATAGTATAAAAGGTTAAAAGTTGTATGATTTGGCCAATAGAACATGTTTTTTTTTCTCTAGAGATGTCATTTTCAAGGAGACTTTTTTTCTTTTCAAATGTTGGTTTTCAAACACTGTTCCACCTCCTGCACTAGTTGATGATTCCTTGTTTCCTTCTCATACTTGTGTTTCAGATTAGCCTTCTCCTCCCATATTTGCTAATGCACCTTCACCTACTGGTTCTGCTGAATTTTCTCCACCTTTTAATATTTGTGATACTGTTGTGCCACCTGATGAATATTTTGACCTTGTTCATTCTGACACCTCTCTACCATCTGTTTCTCCAGCTATCATTCCCGTTTTTGGTATTACTATACCTCTTAGACAATCATCTCGGGTGCATAGATCCCCTACTTACCTTAGAGATCATCATTATAATCTTGTCTCTACTTCAGTATTGGCCTCTGCTTCACTCATCTCTTCAAATGACTCCAATTCTTCAAGTTTAGGTATCTTGTATCCTCTATCCTCTACTCTTTCTTATGAAAAATTGTCCATTCCTCATAAAGCTTTTTCCATTGGTTTGACCATTCACAAAGAACCTAAATCTTATGCTCAAGCTCTTTTAGATCCTAGATGGCAAGATGCTATGCAAGCTGAGATAGAAGCTTTGCAGGACAATAACACTTGGGTCATGACCCCTCTACCACATGGTAAGGCTCCAATTTGTTGTAAGTGGGGGTTTTTAAAATTAATCTTAATGCAGATGGGTCTGTTGAAAGATATAAAACCAGGCTAGTGGCTGAATGATACACACAGACTAAAGGGGTTGATTTTTATGAAACATTCTCACCGGTTGTAAAGTTTGGTTACTGTCAAGACTTTGCTTGCTTTGGCTGCTTGGCATCTATCTCAATTAGATGTCAACAATGCCTTTCTACATGGTCACTTACTAGAAAAGGTTTATATGGTTCAACTTCCTAGTTTTGGTAGCAAGGGGGAGGTATGTAAGCTCACAAAATCTTTGTATGGACTTAAACAAGCTACCAGGCAGTGGTGTGCTAAGTTTTCTTCCACCATTATCAATCATGGTTTTGTTCAGTCCAAATCAGACTATTCACTGTTTACCAAAATTCAAAGGGGTTCTATCATCATCCTTTTGATTTATGTTGATGATATTTTGATAGCAAGTAATGATGTAAATGCTGTCAATGTTTTTAAAATAGTTTCTAGATAAAAAGTTTAAACTTAAAGACTTAGGCACTCTCAATTACTTCATAGGTCTTGGAGTTGTCAGAACAACTAAATGACTGTCTTTATGTCAGAGAAAATTCACCCTTGAGTTGTTATTAGATACATGATTACTAGCTTGTAAGCCTTTAAATGTTCCCATGGAACAATCCAATAAGTTGAGCAGTGGTATTGGAGATGTTGTTCTTGATCCTTCATTGTATAGAATACTGATAGGGGAGTTGCTATATCTGACTTTGACAAGACCAAACTTCAGCTATTTAGTTCACAAGTTGAGTCAGTTTATGAGTGCTCCCAAGTTGCCAAATCTTCAAGCCATTTACAAGATTCTTAAATATTTAAAAAATACATCAGGATAAGGTCTTTTTCTATATGCAGATTCTAAGTTGCAACTGAAGTGTTATCGTGATGCGAATTAGGCAATATGTGTAGACACCAAAAGGTCTATCTCTGGTTTTTGTATCTTTTTAGATGATTCCTTGATATCCTAGAAGTGCAAGAAGCAGGTGGTTGATTGCATTGCTTGACAGTTTTGGTTTTCAACACAAACAACTAGCTGCACTTTACTGTGATAGCAAAGCAGCTTTATATATTGCTGCCAATCTAGTGTATCACGAGAGAACCAAACACATTGAGGCTGATTGCCACTTCATTAGGGAGAAAATCCAAGATGTAGTGATCAAGACCTTTCATGTTTCTACATGGCACCAGTTGGAAGATTTATTCACAAAACCACAAGCTCAAAGGCCATTCCTGTATCTCTTCTCCAAGACGAACTTAATTAATATATACAATTCATCTTGAGAGGGAATGTTAAAGGATGAAGCTCAAAGATGAAGCACATAGAGAGTAAGAAACAGAGACAGAGCAAAGCTACAAGTCGTAGTGTCTATGTATTGATAAAGCTATAGATTGTTTAGTATAAAGCTAGTATAATTAGTTAGTTTTTAGTGGACACGTGTTAGTCCTGCATTGGTGTTTTGCTTAGTTAGTTAGTTTGTTAGAATTTCCCGCCACTATTCTTTCTGTATATAAGAAACAGAGAATTATCACTTGATAATTTTATTCAATACAAATTCATTCACATACAATTTTCTCTCTCTCACGCTTCCCTTGAATTCCACCATTGTTAAACATGAATGTGCTTGAATTCTAAAATTAATTAATATTAATAACAAAATAAATTAATTAATTAATTACTAATGTAATTGTCATACAAAATATAATATATATGTAAATTTTAAATTAATCAATTGTGCTCTTGACGCTAGTAACCAATTCATAAAGTTAATAACAATCAAATAAAGAGATTAATCTAAATGTATAAAATTTAAACATATAATTTGATTCTTAAATTGAGAAATTAAATCAATGTAAAAAGAGTAAAAATAAGTAGTAATATACCTATAAAGTTGTATTGGTCAGGTTATATAGGTGCATGATCAACCCTAGTCATCACCAATGGTTCAAGCACGTGGATGGTAATCATGTTAAGGCACCCACTCCTTCCTAAAAGATCAAAATTTTGAGAAAGCTGTGTAACAATTGCAACCCATGCCAAAGTTTGTAACCCGTCACTAAGAGTCATACCCATCACCATACAACACTCCTACACGTAAAGCCATCATCATCCTAAGTAATAGATATAGTGTATGTGAGGGTGCATCATTGTTATGGTGTGATCACAAATTATATACCTATATCTTCCATTTGATCACACCATAACAATAAGTGATAAATTGTAGCCATCATGAAATCTTGGTACCAATGAGATATATGCTAATTCTCATGTGATCACACAGACCACATCGGATAGTGAGGCATATGTATGCTTAGAATATCAAATAATTAATACACATGCCATTGAATTTTTTTTTTTAGGAAAAAAAATCCTTCATGACCATCGTGACAAAATCCAACTTAAACCTCACATCATTATATGTTGATTTTAAAAAATGAAATAGCGATAAGTACGCATGAATTTTCAAAGAAGATAATAGAATTATATTTGGTATAATTTCTTTTTGTGATGTTTACCTCTGTTCATAAAATTTTATTGAATTGATATTTGAAAATCCAATATATAGTTGGATTTCATATGTGAAAATTCCATTGTGATGTTTACCTCTGTTCGATGTTGACCTCTGTTCATAAAATTTTATTGAATTGATATTTGAAAATCCAATATATAGTTGGATTTCATATTTGAAATTTCCATTGTTTTAATATGCATAGATAATTTCATATTAATCGGATTTTATTTACTATTTAATCTTCAATCTCATATTTTGTGTATAATTTCAAAATAAAAATAAAAAAACTAGAAATTTAAGTTTTTTATAATGAATAGAAATATCATTGATTATCATGATATTATAATGAGATAATATAATCCAATGGCAAGTTGGTCTAATTACCCTCTCAATGAAAAGTTATGAAATTATATAAGATAACATAAAGACAAAGTTTTATACATACTCACACCAAACATAACCAATCTTTTTATTTTTTATTTTTAGGAAATAAACCCTTTGTTTTTAGGAAACAAACCTAAACAATCTAACAGTTAGGGTATAATATTTTTTGTGGAGACTAGAAATTTTGTTAGGACATATGTGTTTCACATGTTAGGATCATATGCTACTATTTTATGTAATTGACTAATCCTTTGACAAAACGCACTTTATTTGTAATTGGGTAGATCTAGGATGTGTTTAATACTTCAAGAAACCTTGTTTCAAGACCAAGTGTTAAAACCATGTAAATCTGTCAAAAATTCAAGTGTGAAAAGTGTTGTTCATTAAAGTCCGACAGCTAGTATCTATCGAGTCTTGAAAAGCTATTCCAGCCCATGGCTCGATAGTAGCTCGACAGATAGGGTATCTGTTGAGGTTTATAAAATTCAGATTTTCGAGTCTATTTTTCCTCCAATCTGTGATTATGTGTTTGAGTTTTCTTTTGTCACAACCTAGACATATAAAAGGATTATTTTAAAGGCCGTATCAGGTTACATAGCCAAGAGCACAATTGCACAAGAGCATAATTCATCAAGTGTGACCGGAAACCTAGTTTGCCCTAGTTCTTGAGAAGCTATTGTGTTTGTACACCGTAGGGTTTTGTGACCAAGCAACTTCGAGATCTTTATATGTTGAAGAACAGAAGAATTTTGCAGCCAACATTCTTCTTTAGTTGGTGATTGAAGTCGCGTATTGGGATCCGTGCAATTGATTAGTCACGTACTGAGAGACATGCATTGAAAATGAGAGATTGTCACTATAGAATAAGTCTAATTGGGTATTGGGGTAAAGGTTCAACTGTAGGTTGATATAAGATACTGAGATTCCTTTACTTGTAACCGGTTGTTGTGATAATAGTGAATTTTTGGTAGTGGAAACCTTAAAATCACCCGGTGAGGTTTTTGCTGTGTTGATTTTCCCCATTTGTAAACAAATCGCCGTGTCAATTTATTTTTCGCTGTACTTTAGTTTATTGGTGATTTGTTTTGTGCTGCTACGCATTTTTGTATGTTAAATTTATTAATTAATAAACTTGTCTAATTAATCAATTAATTCATCATAAGGGGTCAATACATTTTTGGCCTATCAAATTTGATAAGACTAAATTGCTGCGTGTCATATCTGAGGCCGAGGAGGCCACTGTAGCCCTAAGGAGATCACACCCTCAAACGGTAAGGTCACTATAGTGGCACGTTACCAGAGGAGGTCACACTGAAGAGAAGGAGTTGCGGGGAAGGGGCCAGCCTTGACTGAAGGGATGGTGGTTGCCACCACATTTAATGCTTCCCACTAAACTCCTGGCCACATTTAAGTGGAGAAGACCCCTTGATAGTGCTGCCTTGATTGCCGCAACTCACAAGGGTTTTAGGAAGGTGTCTGATGGAATAAACACTCAAGTGGTAGCTTGGGCGACCAACAACTAGGGGGCCAAGATCATCTAAAGAGGGCTATATAATGTGAGAGACCCTCCAAAGGAAAGGGATTTGAAAAATGGTAGGAGAAGATACTATAGCAACTTAGAATAGAAATTGTAACCAAGTCTGAAGGAATATATTCAAGAACTATTCTCCTCGGACTTTGCCGAAGAGTGATTTTCTTCGCATACAATTTAATTTTCTTTATTTTTCTAACATCCTATATCTTCTGTGTGCGCTAATCCTTCCATTGAAGCCTAGCTTATAAGCCCACTCTCTACAAATTCATTGTGTTGGGCTCTTTGGGCTTTAGTCCTGTTACTTTTTGGGCCTAGGAACCAAAACACACCCTTACAATTGGCGTCGTCTGTGGAAAGGCTTGAGCTTCAGCAAGATCAACGTTTAGCCATGGTAGGTTCGGGGTTGGACCGGGAGGAATTTGTTGGCTCTTAACGTTAAGATCGTTTTCTTAATCTTAAGCGGAGAAGGGATCGAAAGGATAACGTACACACTGCATGCACAAATAGCAGTCAGTCTCAAGGCGGGAGTCACATCTCTTATGAGGAAAATACTAGGAGCCTGTAGCTAGAGATAGACTGTTTGCATAGGAAGTTAAGCCGCGGGTGATGTAGAGGAACACCTTTGAGTTCTGGCCATTCTTCTGATGATAGCGATGATGATAGCTATCGGCCTAGATCAAGGACTCCCCTTAGTGAGTCTTTTTCCTATAACGAGCAACGCTATGATAAGCGTAGAGGGAAGAGTCCGTCTTGCAAAGGCCTGAGCAACGATGCTATGAGCAGAGCCCTGACTTATCTCCAAGTTGCCCTTCACCAGTAAGATTAAGATAGGAAGGCTTCCTTGGTGATTTACTCAACCGATATTCACCATGTACAATGACAAAACGGACCCTGTGGAGCATGCTAGCCACTTCAACCAGAGAATGGCAATTCACTTTAAGAATGAGACCTTGATATGCAAGGTATTCCTATCGAGTCTAGGGCCCGTAGCGATAAGATGGTTCGATGGCTTGAGGGAAGGCTCCATTGACTCCTTCAAAGAGCTTACAAGAGCCTTTGGGTCTCAATTCGTCACTTGTAGTAGGGTTCCTCGGCCTTTGGACTCGTTGTTGTCCATGACTATGCGAGAAGGGGAAACCATAAAGACTTATTCCGATAGGTACTAGGAGATGTTTAATGAGATAGATGGGAATTTTGACGACATGGCTATAAGGACGTTCAAGGTCGGCCTACTTGCCGAGCACGACTTGAGGAAATCTTTGACTGGGAAAACTTTTGAGAGTGTGCGTTAGCTTATAAACCGTATTGACAAATACAAATGGGTTGAAGAGGATCAACAATAAGGAAAAGGGAAAGCTAAGGTGATCCCTCAAGACAAGAGGGATTTTAGGTTGAACCGACACAACAATAGCTGTCCTCGGAGAGATTTCACTTGGCAATCTGCATCTCCAGCTGCCTAAGTGGTTAATACGGTGTTCCGAGAGCCAGTACATCAAATCTTGGAGAAAATTAAGAATAAACCATACTTTCACTGGCCAAACAAGATGAGAGGAGATCCCGCAAAGCACAACCAAAGCTTTCATTGCTAATACCACCAGGAGTGAGGACACACCACAGAAGATTCCAAGACTTTGTGGAAGACTAGAGCAGCTGGTCCGAAGCGGAAAGCTGAATCAATTCTTGTACCAACCAAACAGGCAAGGTGGCCAGGCAGGATCAGGAGCCCAAGGAAATACTTTTGCGAGACCACCCTTGGGTACAATCAGTGTCATCTTGGCTGCCTCAGAGAGGATTAGTGCTCAGCCATCTAGGGTAATGTCTGTAGCTCGGCCATCTACAAGGGACTCACCCCCTAATTCGAAGAGGACTAGATCGGAGGGTGACCAGTTTTGAGCTTTTTCGAAGCGGATAAAATTGGAACCTTACATAGATATGATGACACCTTGGTGGTTACCCTCAAGATCGGAGGGTACGGCGTTAAGAAGGTGCTAAATTAGGGCAGCGGTGCTAAATCATGTACCCCGACTTGTATAAGGGACTAAAACTGAGGTCCGAGGACTTGACTTGCTACGATTCCCTTCTAATAAGGTTTGATGGGAAGATCGTCTTTCCAAAAGGCCAAATCCTACTACACGTTCAGACAGCGACAGAGGTCATAGAAGTGCACTTCATTGTGGTAGATACCTACTCTCCATACACTACTATTGTGGCAAGAACTTGGCTTCACGCCATGGGAGCTGTACCCTCCACTCTCCACCCTACACTTGAAGGTGAAGTATTTTTCTAGGGATTGGGTTGAGGAGTTGGTGGGGAGCCAATCTATGGCTAAGTAATGCATGGTGGCCGCAATTAGACATCAGATCGAGAATGAGACCCCAGCCTCTGCGGGGCGGCACTTATAGCAATCAAAAGTGCCTATGTTGTCCACGAAAGTAGAGGAAGAGAGGGTAAAATGCGAACAATTGGAAAGAGTTGTCATTGGTGACGATGAGAAGAAGTTCTTTCGGATTAGGGTTCAACTGCCTCTTTGGGAAAGGTAAGAGTTAATAGATTTTCTCAGAAGAAATATTGATGTGTTTGCATGGAGCGCCTATGAAGCCCATGGGTGGATCCAGAGGTCATTTACCATCATTTAAACATTAATCCTTCTACCATCCCCAAAAAGCAACCATTTCGGTGCTCATCCAAGGAAAATTTTGATGCTGTTAAGGGGGAAGTACTCAAGCTCAAGCAAGCTGGGGCCATAAAGGAGGTGTTTTACCTCGAGTGGCTGGCCAACACAGTGGTAGTAAAAAAGAAAACTGGGAAATGACAAGTATGTGCAGAATTTACGGATTTAAATAAAGCTTACCTGAAGGACCTTTTGCCTTGTCTCGAATAGATCAATTGGTGGATGCAATTGTAGGTCATCCCCGAATGAGCTTTTTGGACAACTTTTAAGGCTATCATTAGATACCATTAGCTTTAAACAATCAGGAAAAGACTGTTTTCTTACACTCACTAGAAATTATCACTATAAAGTGATGCATTTTGGATTGAAAAACGCAGGATTTACCTACCAGAGAATGATGACCAGGATGTTTGAGCCTCAGTTGGGCAAAAATATTGAAGTATATATAGACGATAAGGTGGTGAAGAGTAAAGTAGAATCCGAGCATATAGACGACCTCGGGGATATTTTCGAGATATTGAGGAAACACAAATTGCATCTTAATGCTGCTAAGTGTTCTTTCAGCATGGGCTTTGGCAAGTTTCTAGGTTACATGGTCACCCACCGTGGAATTGAAGTTGACCTTAATCAGATCAATGCGATTAACAACCTGCAGCCTCCTCAGAATCCCAAAGAGGTCTAGAAGTTGACAAGAATGACTACTGTCTTGAACCGATTTATTTCTTGATCAGCTGACAAGTATAGACCCTTCTTCCAGTTGTTGCATAAGCGGAAGAGGTTTGAATGGACGGAGGAATGTTCCTATGCCTTCTAGTAACTAAAGGAATACCTTTCTTGACCATCTATTATGTCCAAACTTGAGGAGAAGGAGGTCCTATTTGCCTATATTGTTGTAGCCTCACACACGGTGAGTCTGGTGTTGATTCTGGTTGATGATGGGGTATAGAAACCAGTTTATTATATGAGAAAATCACTACATAAGTTAGAGGTACGTTATTTACCCTTGGAAAAGACCATTTGGTCGGTGATGCACGCAACGCACAAGCTTCCCATTACATCCAAGCCCACACGGTTGTAGTTCTAACCCAACTTCCTCTTCAATCCCTACTTTAGAGAGCTAGTTACATGGGACGGGTCCCTATATAGGGGACGATCCTAGGGGCTTTTGATATCAAGTATATATCTCATACCTTTGTTAAGGGACAAGTCCTCGCAGGCTTGGTGGCTGAGTTTATTGAGTCCCCCCTAGAAAGGGAAGGAGAAGAGCAGAACATTGATAGAAAATCAGTCAAAGTGGTATCCTTGCAAGAACCTCTAACATGAACAGTATATGTTGATGGCGCGGCCAATCAAAGGGGATCTAGAGTGAGGCTAGTTGTGATATCTCCCGAAAAGATCATTATTGAGAAATCCTTGAGACTGGGTTTTTCGGCCACAAACAATGAGGATGAGTATGAGGCCCTGTTGGTGGGAATGAATATGATTCCGAAAATGAAAGGAACAATGGCAGAGGTGTTCTCGGATTCAAGATTGGTTGTTGGTCAAGTAAATGAAGAGTTAGAAGCCAGGGATTCGATGATGCAAGTATATTTGACCTAAGCTAGGCACCTACAATCATAGTTCAGATCTTTCACCTTACAGCAAATCCTTAGAAGCAGAAACACGCATGCAGACTCCCTTGCCACACTCGTAACTTCGTCGGCCTAGAGCTTACCTTGGATTATCCTGGTAGAGGATTTGTGTAAACCCACTGATCTGAGGAGGGATAAGGCTCAGATCCATCAAGTCAGGATTGAACCTAGTTGGACGGATCCTATTATGCTATTCCTCAGAGATGACGTCTTGCTTGAGGGGAAGGTGGAAGCCGATAAGGTATGGAGGAAAGCTCCTCATTTCTGGTTGTTCGAGGATCAGAAGTTGTACAAGTGCTCTTTCTCTAGACCATACTTCCTGTGCGTCCACCCTGACATGGTAGAGCCACTCCTGGAGGAGCTACATGAGTGGATTTGTGGGAGTTATACGAGAGGCAGGTCCTTGTCTCAAAGGGCTCTCACTCAAGGATATTGGTGGCCAGACATGCAAAGGGGGGCATAAGAATACGTGAAGAAGTGTGACCAATGCCAGAGATTTACTCTGAACATCTATTACCCAAGAGGTGTGCTTAATCCTTTGTCTAGTTCCTGGCCTTTAGCTCAATAGGGCTTGGACATCATAGGGCCCTTCCCTAAAGCAGCAGGGAATAAAATGTGGCTTTTAGTCAGCAAGGACTACTTCACCAAGTGGGTCGAAGCGGAGTTGCTGGCAAATATCAGGCACATGGATGCCAAGAGGTTTGTATGGAAGAATATTGTCACTTAATTTGGGATTTCTCATACCCTCATCTCAGAAAATGGACTTCAGTTTGACAGCAAAGCCTTCAGAAGGTATTGTTATGAATTAGGGATTAAGAACAGATACTCAACACCGGCTTACCCATAGGGGAACAGACAGGCCGAGACTATCAATAAAATCATTGTAAATGGACTCAAGAAGAGATTGGATGATGCAAAGGGTAAATGGGTAGAAGAGTTGCCACATGTTCTTTGGACGTATCAGACTAACCCTCGCAGGTTCACAGGGGAAACCCTTTTTTTAATGATTTATGGGGCCAAGGTTGTGATTCCCCTAGAGACTGGGTGTCCAACGTCGAGGACGAGCTTATTCACTCCGAACAGCAATAACAACCTATTAGAAAAAGACTTGGATTTAATTGAAGAACGAAGAGAAAAAAGGCCATGGTTTATTTAGCATACTATTAGCAAAAGCTTAAACAGGGGCATGACTCCAGTGTAAAGTTAAGACCATTAGCCCCTAGAGACTTGGTATTGAGAAAGGTTTTGGGTAAGGCAAAAAACCTAGCATAAGGAAAGCTAGGGCCCAATTAGGAAGGGCTATACTGTATCACCTCGGTAGCTGGCATAGGATCATATTACCTAGAAAATTTGGACGAGCATGTTGTACCACGCCCCTGGAATGTAAATAACATACGAAAGTATTATTATTAATGAAAGAAATTCAGCCATGTTTCTGTCAAAGTTATGTGTCTCCTTGGTTACTTGTTTGAATATTAAACAGAATTTTGGTCATGTTTGGCTCCTCGGACTACATACCTTGGGTAAATTAATATTCTTGGCTATTTGCATAAGTGTTAAACAGAATCTTGGTTATGCTTGTTCCCTTGGACCATATGCCTTGGGTAAATTAATACTCTCCACCACTTGTTTGAATATTAAACAGAACCTTGGTCAGGCCTGGTTCTTCAAATCACAGACCTTGGGTAAATTAATATTTTTGGCCATTTGCATAAGTGTTAAATAGAACCTTGGTTATTTGCTTAGCTTCTCAGACCATAGGCCTTGAGAAAAATAACACTTCGTAATTTCGCCAAGGATGAGACCTTAGCATATGCATCACTAGGAAGAGGCGAGGACTCACCTAGGGCTTTGGTCAAAAGGCTCTGAAGGTACACTTATAGGGAACTTATAAAATAAGAGACCTCAAAAGTCCCATTTTTTCTACTAAGTGTTTTACTTGTTTCTAAGGACTTAAACATTTCCTGTTGATTATGTAGTTTTTAGTGCTAACCCATAGTTATTCTCCTCATTGTTTACATGGGTTTGATTTATTTGAATTAATAACAATGCATTATTGTTAGCTTTTTGTCAAGACATGGGTTTTCACCCTTAGAAGTCTCATTAACCTAACCCTTTGACAAAAGACTGAACATATTTCATAGCTACTTAGATGCAAATATTGTAAAGGAGAGGGAAAAAGAAAGACAAAGTCCACTTACTATAGAACAAAAATCCATGTCTTTTCATTAATTAAGAAAAGAGATACAACTCAAACATGGCAAACGACCATAACTAAGGAAGATTACAGGTAAAAGGGAAAAGAAAAGAAAGAGAGTAAAAGAAAAAGATCCTAAACTATGCCTTGGCTAGAGGAGGGTCTTCTTTATTGCTCGGTTGGGAGATGAGTGGGTCAGTGGCCTTAGGATCAGCCTCCTTGGATTTGGTGTTAGCCTCCTTTGCCTTAGGAGTAGAATCTTTGGCCTTAAGAGCGACATCCTTGAGCTTGAAAGCGGCCTTTGGACCCTTGGCCACTGACAGGGGCTTGACCTCCTTGCCCTTGCCCTTGCCCTTGCCCTTGTCCTTGTCCTTATCCTTAGCCATCTCAACCCCTTAGCCTTGGTCACCAGTTTGGCCAGGCAGTTTGGAGACCTCGGGAGGAGGAAGAGAGGCTTAGGTGATAGGCGGCTGCTCAAAGGAGGTTGGTGCAAGGGCAGCAGGAAGGGAGAGTGCATCTGGAACTTCACGAATGTTTGGAGGGTAGTAGACGCTCTCAGCCTTCCTCCATTCTGAAGTAGTAGGGACTCCTGCCAGGCTAAGTGCTTTTGTCTACACCTCTTGTCAAGAGTCCCTGCAGAACTTAGCCAGCTCCTTCACCAGAAGGACCTCGGTCTCTTGCACCCCAAGATTGTAGGATGCCTGCTTCGAGGCCTCTGCGGCTTCCTTGGCCATCCGAGCAACTTCCTTGGCCTTCGCCAGCTCTACCTTCAGCTCTAGGACCTACTGTTTCAATGTGGCCAACTCTATCTCAATATGTTAGAGCTTTTCGTGTTACTCCTCGGCCTGGTCTTGGGCATTCTTCAAGCCGGCCTCAACACTCTTCCGCACCATCTCCTTAGCGGTCACCTTTATGGTAAGCTCTTGGTTCTTCTGCTCAGCGGCACCCAAAGCCTTGTTAGTGTAGGCACGGAGGTTGGCCTCGACCCTATCCTCGTTTTTTGCATCCTTCACCCACTCCTCAGCCACAAAAACCTTTTGGATAGCCTACACAGAAACAAATAAGGAATGCGTTATTAAGTAAAAAAAGAAAAAAAATTCTAGTAAGGCATGCCAAGAAACCTACCAAAGTAAGGTCCTTCTTCAGGGACAGAAAGAGGGTTGGCTGCCGTACATACTTTAACGCATCCATATCCCTTGGCAGTATGAGGGGCTACTTTAAGGCTTCAGTGAGGTAATGGGCGTGCCCTTTTTGAAACTCCTTGATGCTGGAGTTCCATGGTACGACAGCCCCATCTAGCTCCACCCAAGGGTCCCAAGTTGAGTTCTGAAGGCGCACATCGGCCGCGGTTTAGTCCTCTCTGCTCTTGACCGAGGAGGCCCTCTCCTTGCCTTGGCCGTCTTCTGCTGCTTGGGGGGAACTTTTTGCTTTTGGAGGACCAACTCCCCTTCCTTATCCTTCTTCGTTTTCTTCAGGTTGGTAGGAGCTTACACATTAATTGGAGGAGGAGGAGGGGGAAGGGTAGGAGAATGCTGAGACCCCGAGGCGTCCTTGGGCGCCAACCCTTTGGCCCTGTCCGCAAAGAGATCACACAAACCTCTTTTCCTTGTCAAAGACAATTCTTATTCTTCTTCCTCCGAGCTGATGATTGCGCGCATGACTACGAATCTGGAGGTGAGAACGCTGGAAGTCTTATCAAGCTCGTTCCTCGAGTCTAAGACTTGGATCACAGGCTGTTCTTGCTCCTCTCTTTCCTCTTCTAGATGAAACTGGTCTATCTTTGCCTAGAGTAACAGCCACAAGGAAGTTGTCTCTTTTCTCAAGACTGCTGCTTCATAGGGATAGTGATGAGAGGGCAACTCAACGGGCGTAATATCTTCTTGGGCTAAAAGTCCGGGCACTGAGACGTCTATCTAAGCTAGCCGAGGGTCACTTGCTCTTATTGCGTGGTCCACGTCCTGAAAATTTTCCAATAAGGGCTTGAAGTCGAGGATGAGGTGGACAGCTCTCAGTTGTCTGTCTTTGCTTATGAACACTTCGGCTTTCCGCACCTTGTTGAAGTCTGCGACGGTGAAGAAACTAAGGTTGGGAGCTACGTATCTTTTATTTGCAAAGATAACCGAGAAGCATAACCACGGTCAGGATAATGAAGCCTTCCATCAGAAAGAAACAAAACACTAAAAGAAATGAGAAAGTAGCAAAACTATAGACCAATGCCTATTTTAAAAGACCTAAACCTAAGGTACCCCACCTGGCTCTCCTTCCCAGACTGGGCAGTGAAGACCGTCATGCTAGTCACCTAAGACAATCAGAACTTCGTCTTTAATGCCCTAGTTGGATTTAGGGAGACATGAGATGAGCCTCATGACAGAAGACCTAGACTTGAGGTAATACCTCGAGTCTGTGAGCTGATGGCACTCATACATCCAAACGACGTCGTGCCAGGTGAGGTTTAACCCCACGTGCTCGTTGAGAGCATTTACACTACCCAAGACTTTAAATAGGTTGGTTGCGCATTGATAAAGGTAGATCCTATGAGCTATTAAGTAGTCTCTAGTCACCCTCCCCATGGATAACCTCATCCCCCCTTCTATGAAGGCAATCATGAGAATAATGACTTCCCCTTCCCTTCTATGGGTATGCCACCCACCTGGAGGA
This sequence comes from Castanopsis chinensis, assembly GCA_032878915.1. Classification (NCBI taxonomy): domain Eukaryota; kingdom Viridiplantae; phylum Streptophyta; class Magnoliopsida; order Fagales; family Fagaceae; genus Castanopsis; species Castanopsis chinensis. Next base: position 19,180,507 of record JAVQMG010000122.1, read on the forward strand.
CAATACTGGAAGGAAACACTTTAGGGAATGTGGTACAAAGCCCTAAACCTCTCCATACCAGTGGGAGAATCTACTAGGTGAGCAAACATACCCATCTAAGCAGACTAATATAAAGCAAAAGGAGTTTTTAAGAGGAAAAGAAATGGGGAATAGAGGGCTGAGGAGACTGGTAGAGGAGAAAAGAACCGAAGGAGGAAAGAATTTACGAAATTAAAGGCGTGGGTCGCTTTAGGAGCTTCTTGAGAGTTTGAGAGTTCGAAAATTCAAATGCTTGGAAAAGTGGAAGAAATGAACCCCCCCAGACACCTTTTATAGTAGGCGGAATTGGGTGGGAGTTATCTCACCCAAAATTCGAGGAAAAATGCCAGCCAAAGGATCTTCATCTCACCGTAGGACGTGGGGAACAAAGCGTTGCCTAGAGCATTTAATGAGACGTTATGGATTGTGACGCGTTAGAACGGTTACAGTGCATGCGAAGTGACGTTCTAACGTGTGGAATTCAAAAGAAGCGTGTGGAGATAATTATCCAAGGTCAAAAACCCACTTTTCTCCTCGGAATAGAAATTTGATAAGGCTACGTTGCCACATGTCATATCTGAGGCTGAGGAGGCCACTGTAGCCCTGAGGAGATCACGCCCTTGAACGGTAAGGCCACTTCAATGGCATGTTACCAAAGGAGGTCACACTGAAGAGAAGGAGCTTCGAGAAAAGGGCTAGCCCTAACTGAAGGGACGGTGACTGCCACCATAGTTAATACTTCCCACCAAACATCCTGACCACATTTATGTGGAGAAGACCCCTAAACAGTGCTGCCTTGATTGCTGCAACTCATAGAGATTTAAGAATGTGCCTAATGGGACAAACACTCAAGTAGTAGCTTGGGCGACCAACAACTGGAGGGCCAAGATCATCTAAAGGGGGGTATATAATGTGAGAGACCCTCCAGAGGAAAGGGATCCGAAAAATAGTGGGAGAAGACACTGTAGCAACTTAGAACAGAAATTGTAACTAAGTTTGAAGGAATATATTCAAGAACTATTCTTCTCGGACTTTGCCGAGGAGTGATTTTTTTTGCATATAGTTTAATTTTATTTATTTTTCTACTATCCTTAATTTACTGTATGCATTGATCCTTCCATTGAAACCTAGCCTACTAGCGCACTCTTTACAAATTCATTGTGTTGGGCTCTTTGGCCCTTAGTTCTATTACTTTTTTTTGCATACAGTTTAATTTTTTATTTATTTTTCTACTATCCTTAATCTACTGTGTGCGTTGATCCTTCCATTGAAACCTAGCCTTCAAGTTTACTCTCTACAAATTCATTGTGTTAAGCTCTTTAGGCCCTAGTTCTATTGCTTTTTGGGCCTAGGAACCAAAACACGCCCTTACATTTTCCATGTCGCTTTTATTTATGAACCCTCTCTCTCTCTCTCCAAAATCCAAACACAGAGTGGAAGGTATATTATTTCCTTCATCTCCCTTCCTCTGTTCATTTATTTTCTCTTCCATTTTGCAGCTAGTTCTACTTTTGTGCCAAAAACATCACATTTAAAACATTTGTTCTTTTTTTTTCTTCTTCTCACATTTCTTCTCAGTTCTCCCTTCCTTTGTTCCTTTCGGCATTTCTTTTCCCTTTTTTAAAAGTGCAGCTTAGTTTTGCCGCATTAGATCAGGCTCAAATGAATGATTCACATATTCACGAAAAGCATCACATTTTAAACGTGTGAGATTATTATTTTTTGTTTCGAGTATGGTGATCATGTATAGGTGTGAATCGTGATTATTGCTTCTATACTAAATTTCATTTTCAAGCTTGATAATCCATCACCTCATATATAATAATTAAATTATCTGACAATTGAGACTAGCCAGTAGATTCAACCAATATTAAAGATAACAATACCAAAAAAAGAAAAAGAAAAAAAAGACTCTGCTTATTTTATACAAAATAAAAAGTGTACCTTAATTTTGACCCATAATCGTCATGTTATTTTCCTTTAGAATATAACCAAAGATATTAGTAATCATTTGGCGCTACTAATTAATAATTTAATAATATTAACTATAAAATATTCTCACCTTGGTCCTTTATAGTTTTTAGATTTATTTGAAATTGGATTAATATATATCGGAATACGTAAAAACCGGTGATATTATATAATTTTGGTGGGTTGAGATGTTCTATCATAATTTATGCTTTATGATATAATTATTAATTATCACTTAGAAGTAAGGAAGTCAATATCGTACTGGAAGTTATATCGGTTTGGCCAATGGTGCGATATATTTCAAGTACCAGTCAATACGGTGTACCGTTTCGGATTTACCACTATTTTATATATATTATACACACACACACACACAAGTTTATAAGCATATAATATTTCACTAATATTATAATAAATATAAAAGTATCATAAAACATTATCTCAATTCAAAATAAATTATTCATAGTTTTAGACTTTAGTATCAATTAAAAGAAAAAAAAAAACATAATATAAAAATAAAAAGTTTAATTGTTCATTGCATACTAAGAAAACAAATAATACTAATAAGTTAATGTAAATAAGTTACCATTATGTCTTTACAAAAATTCAAAAATTACAAAATCAAAAAAAAAAAAAAAATTTCTGTATCAGCCGGTACGCCCGATATTGCCCGAAATTGGCCGGTATGGCCGATATTTAAATCGGTATTAAACGTTATCGTTTTGATACTGATATACGTATCGGTACGGTACATATCGATTGGTACGACCGGTACCGGTACGATATCGACTTTACTGCTTAAGAGCATACAAACCGAATGTTAATAGAGTGGTACAAGTAAGCCTGTTCCCAAATTATTTTATCATTTAAACATCACCATTGTTGCTTGACGACTATTAATTTGACCAACAAATATATAAGCCTAGCAACGTTGCTGCGAATTGCATTTTGGCCTACCAACTAAGGTCCTAAATGACACAAGTCAAGTTTTTTTTTTTTTTTTTGAAAAGAAATCACAATCAGACAAGTCAAGTTAAATATTAAAAGTTTATGATTATTACATTTAATTTAATTACATACACAACCTAAATTTCAATTCATCACTAAGTGAGATCATGGGTTCAACTTTGATTTATTTTCTTGTCGAAGAAGCAAATAAATTAATAAAAATTTATTATTTTCTCATATTAATAAATAGTGCTACTGAAAATTTTCTACCCTTTACCAAATTCATATTAATAATAAAAATAAAATAAAATTATTTGAGTTAATTAGATAGAATAATTTTTATTTAAAAAATTGAAAACATAGATAGAATGATTTTATTTAAAGAATTAAAAAAAAAAAAAATTCACTAACCTCGTGTTGTGAAAATTAGATATACTTTTTACTAAAAAATTGAATATTTTTATATAATCAATAAATTACAAATAATAATTTGACATATCATGAACTTATTTGTACACTTACAAAAGTCAATTTTAATATAAGTATATTTTAATACATATATATATATATATATATACACACACATACAAACATATAGTATTCAAATACATGGTATGGTAGTTTCTCAAAAGAAAAAAAAAAAAAAAAATACATGGTATGGTATGTATCACTTGTTTATTTGTCGAATCTAAATTCAAATTCGTTCTTGATTTTGTAGTCCTACTACGATGATATTGTGAACAAACTGGCTTCAACAAACGGAAAGGAGAAAAATTGAAGTTTGACAAGGTCCAAAGACCTGTAGAGCTTAAAGAGATAATAACTTTTCATGAATTTAGCATGTGGGTCTATTGAAACAATAATTGCTGCTCCAGGGACCCAAGATTAAGAAAGTTCACCCTCGTGACTTTTAGAAGACTTGGTCTGATCACAAGTGGTGTTACCATATTTCCCCACTTTAATTAACCGAGTTGATTAGAGACACAGAAAGTGACAGCTTCTCTCTTCTTGTTCTTACCATTCTTGGTTTTTGGACGGTCGTAGTTTACATGTTTTAAAAATAAAAAACAGTCGGAAAAGTTGGCTGCTGAGGATGGTCTTTCGGTTTGATTATCCCTCACACTTAATATTGGTCACTGCATAAAAATTATGTTATCTTCGTTTTCTATCCCTTTCATAAATCAAATTGTAAGAATAGGCGTCTAGGGAATCTCTGGTCTAGGTCAAAAATCAAATTCACGTTTTTTACTCCCAATGCGTCATTGAAAATTTCACACTATTAGTCCTTTTCTTATAATGAAAATAAAAATAAGATAAAAAGCAACATAAGTTAGCGTTTTTCATTGAGTAAGTTAGAGCTATAAATTTTTTTTCTTTGATTTTTTTTTTTTACAAATTATTAAATTAATATATTGTAATTAACATAAATATAAGGTTAATATTTGTTACACACTATTATATATTCAATTTTTGAACTGAAATTATAAATTAAAAAATGGCAATTTCAGTTTAATTATTTATGAAAAATGTCTAAAAGAGAAAAAGTTATGTCTATACTTGTGTAGTAGCTAGCAAAAGCAGTGCATCTGTGCATGATATGTGATAGTTAATGATTCTGAGAGTCAAAAGCAATGTTCTGAAAAGACTGAAGAAGCAACAAAACAAGCTCGACGAATGACGATGCGGTGGATGAGACATCACAGATAAGAGAAGTACTGGCGCTGTGGACTAACTTTTCACACCACTACTCCATTTAAAGATGATTACGACTCACAAGCATTCACACGGATGATTCTGAGTTTATTTGGATTTTGAAACATGAAACAAAACAAGTTTTGGTTTCAACTTTCAACTTTTAACTCAGACCTCACCCAACTCCCAAGACATCCCACGGTTAAGGGAACACATACGGGCCCCAATGAACTAAAACCAATGAATACTACTAGTACAAGCTGTTTCTTTGGGAAGATTGACTTTCTCAACGTATTTAATGGGTAAAAGCGGAAACACGCATTTCTTTAACTTTTTTTTTTTTTTTTTGACACAACCCATTTCTTAACTTAGATAAGGGATATAGGAGAATAGGACCCTTATGCTTTGTTTGGTTACAAAGGAGGGGAGAGAAGAGAAAAGAAATGAAGAATAGAAAGAAGAGAAAAGAAATTAGATCTCTTCTCTATGTCTGGAAATAAGGAAAGAAGGGGAAAAGGAAAGAGAAGAATTCCTTTGTTTGGTTTGCAATAAGAAAGGAAATGAAAAAAAAAATATTTTTATTTTTACTTTTATGCCCATATAAATATGAAGGATGCATAAAAATAGTAGACAAATATGTAATTTCATATCATATTATATTATTTATATGAGACTCAAATTTTTAAAAAGCGTTGTCTCCCTTCAAATCAGCTCAAATTGGGCGGATTCCATATATGTGGGCCTAGGAATGGGTTTCCTGCCCTATTGTTATCAGCCATGCTAACCCAACGAAGGAAATGACAACATTCCCATTCCCTATCATTTTTCTTCTCTTCCAATATTTCCAAACATATTGTTAAAATAATATCAAAATTTTTATTATTCACAAAACGAGAAAATGGAAGAGATACGAAGTTGATATTGTTTGAATAGTCATAATATTTTTTTCCACCATTACTTGCCCAAGTGTGAGGTAATATGTAGAGATCTCAACTCAAGCACGCTTATTATTGCTCTCTTATCACTATCTCTACTCACAACTCCATTCTTCTAAAAAAAATTGGAATATTTCAACTACATGTTTGATCATATCAAAACCCACACAACCAATCATGGTCAAATATACAATTAATCCCTATTAGTCCTAAATGTTTTGATAGTTTTATTAATAATTGAGTAAATAATATACAACCTTATAGAAAGTTTTAAATAATTTAATAACTTTCATTGTTACACAATGAGGCTTTGTTTGGTATGATGAAAAAGTGAAATAATAGAGATGAAGCAAATGTTCGTTAGTTAAGAATAAGTGGATTCAGACGGAACCAAACCTTCTTTTTTTCCTCTTTGTAGACACGAAAATGGTGAGGGAGATCTCTTGGTGTGGTCACCGGTGTGGTGCCTGCCAAAACACCTTCGATACTTAAGTCAGTTCTCGGAAGACTTTTACAGTAAAAGGAAAGGACAAAAAATAAGTGTATTATTGTATATATCTCACCTCTAATTTGTGCTTGTGAAGGCTTTATATAAGCTTCTCCTGCTCCTAGCCGTTGTGGCAGTTATTGCGGTTTTAATACCCCTTTTAGTAACGCTCCCTATTAAATGATAGGGCTTCAATTCATCTCCAACGGGTCGTATAGCTGATTCTGCCAGCCTGGGGCATTATTGGCAATATTGAATGATCTTGCTCCCTTCGCGTGCACTTGTCTATCTTTCCTTCGTCTGTATCGGTTTCCTCGCTCGTTCTGCTTCCCTCGTCTATGTTGCTTTCCTTGTCCATGTTTATTTTGTCAGTCCTGTCAAATAGAAAAAGTTGGGAGAATAAAAAAGTTTATGCACGTAGCAAGCAAATGGGATAACAACACTAATAGAGGAAGAATTAGGTTATGAATCGGCCATGACATGGATGGGCACAAAGGGATAAATATAAAATTTTGGTTGTTCTCCAACTTTTCCCTTATGTTGTTCCCTCTTGATTTGGTAGGATTAAAATTTGTGGTCCAAGTTTTCCACCTAGGCCATTTTTCTTTTCCTCCATTTTTCCTCCTCAACTAACCAAATAGTAAAGCACACCCATTATCCCCTCTCTCCCCCCCCCCCCCCCCCCCCCCCCCTCTCCCCAATTTTCCTTTTTTATTTCCACCCCAATCAACACATGGGTTGAGAGCTATTAGGCTGCTCAATTCCACACAGTTGAGCTTTCAAAAAAGAGTTATTATTAAAGAGTTGTTATAGGTGTGTTTGGCAACAATTGTGCTATTAGAGTTTGCTTTTATTAGGGGTTATTGTGTTTTCTTTTCATTCTTGTAACCAAAATTTCCACTTATAGACATCAGGATCATTAGGTTTTGCTTTTCATTCTTGTAACCAAAACTTCCAGTAAAAGACACCATGATCATTTTTTCTTTTGCTAATAAATTAGGAGAGGACTGTGCCATTGCTAACTAGTATATATTATATAATACCAACATGATGAGATATTAATTTTCATATTTTTTGAATTTCTTTGTTCCAACTGGCCCTTGCCTAAGACTTTTTTTTTTTTTATGTAATGTGTGCTACTTTAACAATAAAAGGATTTCACCCATAAAGTGACTGTCAAATATTGCTCGTAGATCATAAAATACATGGAACACTGTTCATATACAGATATAATAATAAATATACACAGACATGGAGGAGCGTAAGAGAAATAGCAAAACCAATATTCCAACCAATCTCACAAGTATAAGAACTTTTAGGGACTCTAATTGGGTCTTAATATATTCATGCTTACACGACAATCTTATCCCTACTTTTTTCAAATACCAGTGCACTCAAGTTAATTCATGCTCTCCCATCAACAAAAAAAAAAAGAGAGGATAAGTTATATCATGTTCTAAATACCACTTTATACTCGAATATCAAATAAATGTTAAAAATTTTCAGTAGTATTGACTTCACTACATCGAGGTTTGCATTCCCGTGGACAGAATTAGTTTGCGTTCACTGCGTGAACATGGTTTTTGAGGACAGGTTTTCTTTGCTCTAGGTTTGCATTCCTGTGTCAATTCTTCATTGCTCTATCAAGTGTCAAGTGTCAACCAACTTGCGTATCTTTACGACCAAAAATTTCAATTCAACGATTCCCCAAAGTCCGGGCTATGATATCTTCATTGTCATACCCATGTGAATAGAGAATTAAAGATAGCTCCTGGAATTAGTCAAACTTGCACAAATTGCCTCGTTATCAGCATTATGTCCATCTAATTTAGCGTGATACTGATACTTTTTTTGTAAATTTTTTTTTGGTAAAAAAGTTTGTATTTGTAGCATTACTCTTGTATAATAGAGTAATGCTACAGCCACAAGGTATTTTACAACATTTTTTCAAACTTGTGACATAGCTTACTTTTTATTAGTTTTCATTTAGGCTCACTATTAACATTTTTTTTTTCATTTACCAATAATCACTCACTACATCAGTAGTTTGTAAATTTTTTTTTTTTTTTGTAAAAAAGTTTGTATCTGTAACATTACTCTGTTATGCTATAGCCACAAGATATTTTACAACATTTTTACAAATTTGTGATATGACCTACTTTTTATTGGTTTTCATTTAGGTCCATTATTAATATATATTTTTTATTTACCAATAACCCTCACCACATTAGTAGTTTATAAATTTTTTTGTAAAAAAGTTTGTATCTGTAGCATTACTCTTATATAACAGACTAATGCTACAGCCACAAGATATTTTACAACATTTTTACAAACTTGTGATGTGGTCTATTTTTTATTGGTTTTCATTTAGGCCTATCATTAATATTTTTTTTTTATTTACTAATAACCACTCACCACATCAGTAGTTTGTAAATTTTTTTTGTAAAAAAGTTTGTATCTGTAGCATTACTCTTATATAACAGAGTAATGCTACAGCCACAAGATATTTTACAACATTTTTACAAACTTGTGATGTGGCCTTTTTTTTATTGGTTTTCATTTAGGTTCACCATTAACATTTTTTTTTTCATTTACCAATAACCACTCACCATATCAGTAGTTTGTAAGTTTTTTTGTAAAAAAATTTGTATCTGTAGTATTACTCTTATATAACATAGTAATGCTACAGCCACAAGATATTTTAAAACATTTTTACAAACTTGTGATGTGACCTACTTTTTATTGGTTTTCATTTAAGCCCACCATTAACATTTTTTTTTTCATTTACCAATAACCACTCACCAAAACAATAGTTTGTAAATTTTTTTGTAAAAAAGTCTGTATCTGTAGCATTACGCTTATATAACAACACAAGTACTAGGACATCTTAGGAAAATTTTAATTTTTATATAAATTTCCATGACTCGGAATATTTAGCAAATCTTTCAAAGGCAGAGTTCATTGGCTCTTTTTTGTTAGATGTAAAAAATAGTTATTGAGTGCCCTAAATTTCCAGTGTACATAAATTCTAGAAAAATTAAAAATTAAAAACATAGTTGTTAAAAGTTTTCACCGGAACAAGATTACACTCACTAACTGAGATTTGCATTAAATGTAACACAGGAAATCAATCAAATTCAAAAAGGAAGAAACCAATAAATTATGCAACTTGACACTACTGAATGTTTCCAAAACTGTAAATAATGCGAGATAGTGAGCCACAGACCAAATGATCACTTGTTCTAATCCTTTATCTCTCTCTCTCTCTCTCTCTCTCTCTCTCTCTCTCACACTCACACTCACACTCATACTCACACTCACACTCACACTCACCACTTGTTAGGTCAAAAACACTGTTGGGCTGTTAGCAAAATGAATAAATGAACAAATGACATTATTGGGCGGGTCACCCAGCCCAACAGTCTGGGCCAGTCAGTTTTATTATCACAAGTAAATGGCTCGACCCTCTTTTGTCTTCTCGAAAGTTTTGTTTCTGTTTGTTTAGATATCTAAAATCTAAAACAAAGATACAAGTGGAAAAAAAATTAGCTATCAATAAAAATTACCAATAGTAAAATTAAAAAAAAAAAAAGTCCAAATCAACCTATTTTACCAAAAACAAATAACATGGCCTTTTAAAAAATTTCAAAAAAAATATTTTTGTCTTTATCCAGCAGTAGACAAGTGCAACAAAGACCCAAGAAAAAAAGAAGAAGAAGAAGAAACCCTCAGTGAAGTTAAGCAACAGAGTCAAAAGCTAGAGTTATTGCCATATATATGCAACTAACACTGGAGCCGCCTTCCTAATTCTAAGTCCTGACTCTGTCCCTGCCTAAACCCCACCAAAAAAGAACTTGAGTTACGTTTAGTACTCTTATATACTGAACCAGTCAAGATCATGACACATGGTTAAAACAGGTATCATGATATTGATGGGTCTCGCGCTAGACCCAGTTTTTGCCCCCGCAAAAAAAGCTCATCTCATTTTGTAGTGTAAGATGATTAGTGGAATAAATCTAGGATCTATATTTTGCCAACTCATTTAAAATTTAACTATGCTTACACTAAACTTGAGTTAATGAGTTTGCAAAATGTAGACCCTATATTTATTCCACTTTGATAATGGCCTTTAAATGGACACTCTATTCCCCTTGGAATGGAGAGATCCGAATCCTTTTCACGGGAGGGAAAGAATGCATCTTGTTGTGTAATCCATAAACTTAATGGACTTTCTATGAACCCAATAAAATGAAATTTAGAGTCATTCTACTAAAATTGAGTTGTCTACCATTGAATTTTGATCAAAAGACCCACCTACCTCCCTAAAAAAAGAAATTATTCTGTACACCATTATTACACCTCTAATGTAAGAATTGGCTTCATGAGAGGAGGGCATAGTACACAAAATGCATAGAATAATTTCACCACTTAAAGATTCGAACTACGAACATGAGACGCTACAGAAAATGTCATTAGACTTGTTACTATTAGCATTTACCATAATGACAATCCAGCTCTTGATTGTTAGACCAGTAATTAAAGTAAAATAATGCTACTGAATTTTCAAATTTCTGGTGTCATTGCCAAATTCAGCAGGGCTTATTCAAGTTTGATTCTTTTATTTTTCTTACAAATTTAATAATTCAGTTTTTCTCTTGACACATAACTAAATATCGTTTATATTTCTAACATGAATCATCGTTTATATATATTAGTTAGAAAAAACTTATCCATTGGAACTCTAAAGCTTAATTATGGTTTATATTTCTAACATCAATTTACTAAATACCATAGAAGGCTTCACTGTCTGGGTTCGAAGCTCAATTGAGCTAGCTAGTTTGACCTACTACGGAGGCAACGATGATAACCCACAAGCAATTTCATGTAGCAATAAAATTTTGAAATTTCAAAGCACATCACATTAATCTTTTTCTATTCCTAAAATAAATAAATAAATAACAATTCTAAGAACTTGCAAATTAATATATATAACAAAAGATTTCATTATACAACAAGCAGTTTTAACTTATAACAAGCAACATTATGTACACTCTTTTACGGTAGTGATGCTCCTCCAATCGTCTTGTATGAATAGTTGGTCAATAAGACATTAGACTTTTACAATCTTAAAACCTCGGGACCTATAGAAAAACCTAATTTTTTCTCCAATAACATGAGCTTTTTGACTAACCTACTTGTTAGGACATATGTGTTTCAAGTTGTTTTGAATATATGTCATTATTTTATGTAATTAGCTTATCCTTTGACAAAACGCACTTAGCTTGTATTTGGGTAGCTTTAGGATGATTTTAATACTTCAAGAAATAAGGTTTCAAGATCAAGGGTTAAAACCATGCAAGTTGTCCAAGATTTAAGTTGAAGAAGTGTCAGATTTTAAAGCTCGACACCTGGCTCGACAGCTGCATCTATCAAGCTTTAAGAAGTTGGTTAGCCATGAGGCTCGACAGTTTCTCGACAGCACCTTGACACCTCTAGCTGTCGAGATTTAAGAAAAACAGATTCTAAGTTTTATTTTGATTGCAATCCGTACATATGTCTTTGAGACTTCTTTTCTTCTAACCCTAGACATATAAAAGGATTATTTTAAGGGCCGTTAAATAGTACACAAGTTGTACAAGCATTGAGAAACCTTTGTTCAAGCAATTTGTGACCTGAGACAAAGTTCATGCCCTAGTTCATCTCTTGTGAAGAAGTTGCTGTGTAATGTGCACTGTAGGGTTTTGTAACCAAGTATCTTCTTGATCTTCATCGTGTGGATGAATTGAAGAACTTCACAGCCAACAACTCTCTCTAGTTGGTGATTGAAGTCACGTACTGGGATCCGCGCAATTGGTTAGTCACGTACTGAGAGCAGTGCATCAAAAGGAGAAACTGTCACTACAGAACACGTCCAATTGGGTATTGGGGTAAGAGTTCAACTGTAGATTGGTAAGGTACTAGAAATTCCTTTACTTGTAACTGCTTGTTGTGATAATAGTGGAGTTTCGGAAGTGGTGACCTTAAAATCACCTAGTGGAGTTTTTGCCATATAGGTTTTCCCCATTTGTAAACAAATTACTGTGTCAATTTATTTTCCGCTGCATACTTTAGTTTATTGGTGATTTGTTTGTGCTACCACGCAATTCTCATGTTAATTTGATTAATTAATAATTTGGCTAATTAATAAACTTAATTCATCACTACGGGTCAACGCGTTTGTGGCCTATCATTACTTGCTACCTAATTGATCCCTCATGCTTCAAACTCGTAAGTTGATTATTCACTTCAAGAGCCAAAATCATCTGGAAGCTCATTGAAAACATCCTTGCGAAACCCAGAAATCATGGCAGCCATGGCTTTCTCATACTCAATTCCCCTTTGCTGAAAGTAAAATAGTTGATCTTCACCAATTTTGGAGGTGATGGGACTGACGAGATATCCCGTCTTGGACAACTCTAAAGAATACCTTCGTCCATCCACCCTAAGCATAGATGAGGGCAAACAAGTTATTAATAAGAGGATTCAATACTTCAAACAGTTCCAAGCTAGCTGCCATACTGTTAGAGCCTCATCAACATGCACACTAATAAGCCCCAAGGCATTATAGGAAAGAGCATTAAAACCCCAATCATGGCCCCAACGACTAGAAACTAAAAAGCTATATATAAACACTCATTAGGAAGATAGAAGGTATATAACTCAAACCAATAGAAATATTTTACACTTCTTATTTACTCTCAAGATATTGCCAAATATTAATTTAAGTATCGGAGATGTTGTGGTAGGCTCCACACCAATATCCATCTCAAGAAAGCTTTAGTCCATTTTGCAGGGACAGCGACGAGATATCGGTATCATCTGGACGGATATACTCGACTGACGATTAGACCTCATCAGCTTGGTGCTGTCTATGGGAACGACATTTTCATACTAATTTGACACTCATATTTTTTCATTATAAGATTTGCCAAGGAAACACAGCCAGCGGTAATCAGAGACACACAAATTATGGCAGCAACATTTAGAGCTGACCAATGTAAATGACATAATTCCATCAATCATTTTGTCCTACCTAAAACAAGTTCAATTGTTTATTTATTCATTTATTTTCTGTCCTTCTCACTGGGATGACTGGAATGCCCCATCATTGTGTCATGTCCAAAAGATGGATCATAAAAAGCTTTACCACATGATTTTGCAATTTTTCTAGTAGATAATTAGTTCTGCACTTTCTACTCCAAGAAGAGCCTTTCACAATTAAAAACTAATTCAATGACATATTTTACAGTTTTGCTAGCTCATGTACTTTTCATTTTGTAGTAACTCCATCAATTTTGAAGTGTAACCCCCCAAATAATAGGTCAATAGATACAAATCCTCTGATACAAAAGCTGCAACATCTCAGAGGGAAATAAAACCAAAATACCTTACACATAATGTATTAACTTCCATCTCAAAATGTTGTTCCATCTGCTCAGAAACGGTAAGTCAGTACCTCTTTGAAGTGCAACAAACATGAATAAGAAATGATGATTTTAAAAACATTGAGAAGTCACTAAACTTAGCAGACATTGATAGGAGATGGAAATAAGACAAAACAACTGAGAACCGATTGTCCTGGAGGTGGACGAACCTGAGAAGGGTGCTCAATGGAGTAGATTTCTTTGGGTCAGAGTGAAAATTGATGTTACCAAGAAGTTGGTCAGGTGAAAAAAAAGTAAAAATAGAAAATGACGAACAGAGATGGATCTTCTTTAAATACGAGAGTACGGGGCATGTCTGAGAGGTGAGCTAGGAAGAAGGTTCATGCATGGGTGGATTGGAACGAACTGGTGGCGGAGATACTCACCAATTCTTCAGCCAAGCTAAATGCGGAATACGGGGGAAGGAGAGGGTCTTGAACTCTCGCACATGACAGCTGGGTATTAACTATCAAAGGGTTGGTTAAGCACACTTGCACCAAGAGGGTCAACCTAAGATCCCACGTGAGTTGGATGTCTCATGGGGGCAGATAAAGATCTAACACACGACTGGCCTACCAACCCTGAAGTGTGAGCGAGAAGTCAATACTTTAGGAAAAGGCCAAAGCCTTCCACAGGCTTTGCAACACCGGAAATCTCAGATGCAGATCTGTCAAACCTGATTGAGGTCCAAGTGCAGAGTGTAGCGGTGACAAGCGAGTGATTAAGCCTCGGGGAAGATGATGAAGAGTGCAAGTACAAGAATTTAACGAGGAGCAATCCAATAAAAGCTCCACTGCTATGGTGTATAATGAAGAGATGGGCTGGGTCAAAGAGCCAAATGGGCCTAACAGAGCCCACTGGAGGAGAATAAAGAGATTAAGCAAAAGCCACAGCCCAAAAACTCTTCTAAAAACAAGTGGTACGAAACAGGTTGGACCAATTCTACTTCAGGAACTTGACCCAAATATTTCTGGTCTTAAGCGTGTAAATTAAGGGCATAGAGCGTACAAAGGAAACTCAAGATGGAAAACAAATCAAGGTTGGCGGTATGGCGCCCAGCTTAATGAGTATCATATCCTGGAACTGCCGAAAGCTTGGGAACCTTCAATCAATTCAAGCCCACAAAGATATGGAGGGGGCAGAATATCCTAAGCCAATCTTCTTAATAGAAATGAAGGCTGGCCTTAGTTGGATGGAAAGGCTCAAGTATGACTTGGATTTTGTACAAGGCCTGATTATGCCTAGTGAAGGTAATAGTGGAGGTTTTGCTTTGCTCAGGAAGGAAGAAATGAATGTAAATGTTGAAACTTATTCTAACTCTCATATTGATGCAGTGATTACTGATCCAGCTGCTAATTTAGTTTGGAAAGTGATCGGTTTCTACGGCCATCCTGTCTCTTAGATGCAACATACATCTTGGAAGCTTTTGGAATGTCTCAACTCTCATTTCAATTTACCATGGATGGTTCTTGGCGATTTTAATGAGATTACTCATTTAGAGGAGAAAAGTGGCTGGTTAGAGAGAGATGTCAATAAAATGTAAACCTTCCGAGATTCCTTAGAAGCCTGTGGACTTGCTGATCTTGGTTTCTCTGGACCATGCTTTACTTGGTGTAATTGTAGACTTGGAGAGTAGCGAACATTGATCAAATTGGACAGGACGGAGGCAAACAATGAATGGATGGATTTATTCCCAGATGCAAATGTGCAACATAGATCAATGTCAACCTTTGACCACTGCCTCTTGATCTTATATCCCAAAAGTGATAGGTTAGCCCATCAACGAAAGCGAAGATTTCGATTTGAATCAATGTGGATGAGAGATGAAAGCTGTAAATAGGTGGTAGAATCTGTTGGATAAAAATCTGGTTTTGTATCTCATACAAAACACTCAGCGGAAGCAACAAACAAGGATCTATTTTATTCATGATTGACAACATGCACTCTGTAAATTTCAAAATTTAAGAACAAGATAGCGTACCTTGGTGTGGAGAATTTCAAAAAAAAGATTAGAAGCACTTGGGAAAACTTTTAATCTTCACTCCTATTCCACTTTACGCCCAAGATGTGTGGTCTCTCAATCAATTTCCAAAAGGGAGAAATAAAAGTGTCTCACACTCTTTCTTTTCTCTACGAAAAATCGTGTTAAAAAATTCTGTATGTTTCTCCCTTTATAATTAACTGATTATCTAATTGGGCCGGCCTATTGGGCCTTTCCAATTGGGCTTTAGTGTGTGGCTTGGAATGGGACCAAAAGGGACTAATAAGACACTAGCTCCAATGGGCCTTGGGCTTTTCCGTCAACTCTTAACAAGTCCAAAGTTACCATTAATTATACTTAATACCACTATATAAATATAATTGCACTCTAGGCCTTATTAATAAATTATATCCCAAGACTTTATTTTACACGCAACCCCTTCATAAAATATTCGTAGTAATACAAAGTCAGAAATATAGATTGCCACTTTGTAAATTACTACATCTTATCCTTGAGTACCCGGTTTAATCCTTTAAAATTATTCATCATATATTTATGAAATCCAATTTCATAAATATATACTTTAGTAATTTCTTACCAAAGTGGTTAGGCCTAACTCTCTGAATAACCAAACTCATTAAACTTATCTCAAGGGAATATTTTGTATCTCCATTAAGAGACTATGAATTCCATCTTGAGAATATATGTTCCATTAACACTATATGTGGTTGCCCAACATACTGAGGTTTTGACCGTTACTTTAGATCTCACTCCTGATATATCAAAGCAACCTACACCTCATGATCAGGTCCATTATTCTCTCAGGATTAAGAGTTCATGCAAATAGAAGTCGTGAGATTTATTATTCATTTGACAGTCGTTAGGAGAATAATAAATCTCACAGCGGTCCAGTTCAATATGTCTTAACTCTTAAAACATATCAACATATCAACTAGAAGTCACCACTTCCATGATCAAGACAAATCATCTTAGTTGATACGTTATAGTCTTCGCAGATGAAATGCACAATTTCATCACCGACTACGAACTATAAATTTTGAGTTTACAAAGAACTTGTGATTTATATATTCTGTGACTAAATCACATAAATCACATACTATGCATCTCATGGACTATATAATAATGTCCAAATATTCATGTTACCATTATTTTAGATAAAAAATAAACAATTTTATTAAACACAACATTTAGTCATACATAGCATCATACAATAGGATTTAAGGGCATATATCCTAACAATCTCCCATTTGCCCTAAAGACTATTGTGCACTAATCTAACTCCCATTCCCTCCAAATGTGACTCGAAAGTCCTTTGAGGCAAACTTTTGGTAAAAGGATCTGCTAGATTATTTGCACTTTCAATCTTTGCGACCACAACATCTCCACGAGCAACAATGTCTCGAATGATATGGTACTTCCTCTCAATGTGCTTTCCTTTCTTGTGATTTCTTGAATCTTTGGATTGTGCAACCGCTCCACTATTATCACAAAACAATGTGATGGGAACTTGCTCCATTCTTACAACACCAAGATCAGAAAGGAGTTTCTTGAGCCAAACAGCCTCTTTTGCCGCTTCACAAGCAGCAACGTACTCGGCTTCCATGGTGGAGTCCGCAATGCAAGATTGCTTAACACTCCTCCAACTTATGGCTCCACCTCCCAAGGTGAAAACACATCCTGAAGTGGATTTTCTGAAATCTAGATCTAATTGAAAATCTGAATCTGTATAGCCAATGGGAATCAAATCCTCACAATGGTAAACAAGCATATAATCTCTCGTTCTCCTAAGATACTTGAGAATGTGCTTTACAGCTTGCCAATGTTTTAGTCCTGGATTTGATTGATATCGACTGACCATGCCAACTGAATAACAAATATCTGGTCTAGTACAAAGCATGGCATACATGAGACTTCCTACTACAGAAGCATAAGGAACTTGTCTCATCATATTTTCTTCCTCTTGAGTCTTAGGCCTTTGGTCATCAGACAGAGGAACTCCATGTCTAAAAGGAAGCAATCCTTTCTTGGAGTTTTGCATGCTAAACCATTCTAGAACCTTATCTATATATCCAGCTTGTGATAAGCCTAACATCTTATTCTTGCGATCTCGCCAAAGTTTGATCCCTAGAATAAAGTTAGCCTCACCCAAGTCCTTCATATCAAATTGGCTAGACAACCAAACTTTAACCGATGACATTACCCCTACATCATTCCCAATGAGTAGAATATCATCAACATAAAGCACTAGGAACATTACTACTTTGTCTTGATGTCTTTTGTACACACATGGCTCATCAAGATTTTGTTCAAAACCAAATGACTTGATTGCTTGATCAAATCTGATGTTCCATGACCTAGATGCTTGTTTAAGTCCATAAATGGACCTATTCAACTTGCATACCATATGCTCTTGGTTCTTTGCTATGAATCCTTCTGGTTGCATTATGTATATTTCTTCTTCAAGATTTCCATTAAGAAATGTAGTCTTGACATTCATTTGCCAAATCTCATAATCATAATGAGCAGCAATGGATAAGAGAATTCTGATAGACTTAAGCATGGCTACTGGCGAAAAAGTTTCATCATAATCAATACCTTCTTTTTGTGTATACCCTTTCGCCACTAGTCTTGCTTTAAAGGTTTCAACCTTTCCATCTATCCCTCTCTTCCTCTTGTAAACCCATTTGCAACCAACAGGTTTAATGCCGTTAGGCGCTTTTACAAGATCCCATACATGATTGGAATACATAGAATCCAATTCAGATTTCATAGCTAAGACCCAATGATGTGCATCTATATCATTCATTGCCTCTTCATAAGTGTAGGGATCCGATCAGCCTCTTCTGAGATAGCTATATAAGTTTCTCCCAAACCTCTAAATCTCATAGGAGGCCGAATAATTCTCCCACTACGACGAGGCACCTGTGTACTAGACATCTCATGAGTAATATCTTGTGGTGTATCTAATACAGCCACATCATCCCTAGTTTCATCCATTGGTTGTTCAACTACAGGTTCATTCATTTCAGCCAAGACAACTTTACTTCTAGGATTAAAATTATTCATATAATCATCTTCCAAAAATTTGGCATGGGTGCTAACAAACACTTTGTTATCCTTATGATTATAGAATAAATAACCCTTGGTTTCTTTTGAATACCCTAAAAACATGCATACTTCAGTTTTAGTTTCCAACTTATCAGACTTCCTTTTCAACACATGTGCTGGACATCCCCAAATGTGGAGATATTTCATACTAGGCTTGCGCCCACTCCACAATTCCTTAGGTGTGTTGGGAACAGATTTTGATGGAACTAAATTCAAAACATGCATAGTAGTTTTTAGTGCATATCCCCAAAAAGAAACTGGTAAAGTTGAGTAACTCATCATGGACCTAACCATTTCCAAAAGAGTCCTATTCCTTCTTTCCGCTACACCATTTTGTTGGGGAGATCCAGGTGCAGTCAATTGGGAGACAATCCCATTTTGAATTAGGTAATCCTTGAAATCCCCAAGAAGGTATTCGCCACCTCGATCAGATCGAATGGCCTTTATGCATTTACCCAATTGATTTTCAACTTCAGCCCTAAACTCTTTGAACTTGTCAAAGGCTTCGGACTTCCGTCTCATTAGGTACACATAACCATATCTTGAGTAATCATCCGTGAACGTGATGAAGTACTCATAACCTCCTTTTGCTTGGGTTGACATAGGACCATATACATCTATATGAACTAATTTAAGTAACTCTTGGGCTCTTCTACCTTTCGCATTAAAAGGTCGTTTGGTCATTTTACCTTCCAAACAAGATTCGCAAACTGGAAATCCATCAAAGTCCATGGGCTGTAAAAGTCCATCTTTGATTAATCTTTGAATCCTATTTGAATTACTATGACCCAAACGCAAGTGCCATAGATATGCATCACTAGTAGAAGGAAACTTTCTCTTTAATGATTTTACATGAGAGCTACTATCTATTTCAGAATTGTATAATTCATGCATGTCAGGAGTTAAAATATAAAGACCATCCACAATATTGCCAGAACAGATAAACATTTTATCCTTCTTTATTACAATATTGTCTTTCAGGATAACACAATATCCATGTTTACCTAAGTAAGTTGCAGAAATTAAATTCCTACGAACATTAGGTACATACAAACAGTCTTCCAATATTAACACTCTAGACTTAAAACACAAATTATACACTCCAACAGATACAACCGGAATCCTGCTCCCATCAGCTAAAGTAAGAAATAGTTCTCCCTCATTCAACTTTCTGGTCTCCTGGAACCCTTGCAAAGAATTGCAGATATGATTAGAACAACCTGAATCCAAACACCAGGAATCTGTTGGATTCTGTACCAAACATATTTCAAGAAGAAAGGAACTCTTATTACCCTTGGTTTTGGCAGCCTTGAATATTGGACAATTCCTCTTCCAATGTCCTTTCTCACCACAATGAAAACACTTTCCTTTGCTTTTCTTTCCTTTGTCTGCAACCCCTAAAGCAATTTGTTTACCAATTTTCTTAGTGAAGTCCTTCTTCTTCTTCTTCTTACCCTTGCCTTTCGACTTAGGTTGAGAAGTAGAAGCTTCACCCACATTGGCTTCAACACTAGAAGTACCAAGGATGCCTTCCGCCGCCACTAACTCATTCATTAATTCAGACAAAGAGTAAATCTTTTTGTTTATATTATAATTGAGTCTGAATTCCTTGAATGATTCTGGTAGTGACTGGAGTATCATATTCACTTGGGATTCTCCATCAATGTCGGCACCCAAAACTTCTAATGTGTTCAGATTAGCAATCATCCTAAGACAATGCTCCCTTAAGTGAACTTCCTGCAGCCATTTTGGTATTATAAATTTGCCTCATGGTTTCTTGCCTTGTAGACCGGCCTTGCTCACCAAACATCTCCTTCAGACTTTGCATGATGTCCGAAGCATGTTTTACATCCTGCATTTGATGCTATAGAACATTTGAGATAGATGCTAGGATATAGCACTTGGCCATCTCATTAGATTTCTGCCAACGATCATATCGCTGTTTTTCCTCAATAGGAGCATCTAATGAAGGAAAGCTAGGACATGGTTGAGTAAGCACATATTTATGCTCTTCAGCAGTAAGAACAATGTCCAAATTCCTTTTCCAGTCAACATAGTTGGATCCAGTCAGTTTGTTTTGGTTAAGAATAGCAACAAGTGGGCTAAATGATGCCATGATTTAAATATGAAAATAATAAACATGAATATAATAAGTAAACTGGACATTATCAATTTAGCATATAAGCATACAATATGGAACCTTAATAAAACCATAAAATAATATATGCAACGACAACCCAATTCATGTCTATAATTCCTTGGTAACAAGTTTATTATAAACACATTAATTGGTTGAGAACTATTCTCATTATTAGTGCTATCATGATAACTCTTATCAAACACTAATAATATGCCGTATTACCTTCAGCCTCTAAGTAATAATGACATAGCTCCTTTGGGAGGTTAACATTACACTTAGTCTAGTGTATACCATTATCTAGAATCATGTGTAGCCACATTTCATCTCCCTTTTATAGTGTTTAAACTTATAGTACCATGAAACAAAACACCCTCCTTTGGGATCGCGAGGCATATGCGTCAAGACGAGGTGTTTGTCCACACTACTTTAAACGGGTAAGTTCAAACTTGTAGTACTATGAAGTAAACACCCTCCTTTGGGATCGCGAGGCATATACGCCAAGACGAGGTGTTTACCCACACTACTTTGAACCGATAATGGAGGCTGTGAGATCCAACCCTTGTATCTCTCTCCCACTAGAAATTTTAAAATAAAGGTTTTTAATGTCAAGAACCATAAAAATGCTAGACACGTGAAAAACACAATCCTAATCTCATTAGGAATAAATTTCATTAAACTAGCATTAATATATATAAATATATATAACTTAATAAAAATTTATATAACGTAATATATATAAATATATATAACGTAATATAAATTTCATTAATGATGATGTGCATAGTTGTCAAATCGTGAATCATATCGTAAACCAATTTTTTTTTGTATCGTGTATTGTAAGATACACAAACACCTAATAAAATTATAAAAAAAATTATAGATACATATATAGAAGGTATATTCATTATGAATTTGAAATATATTCAACTAATGACCAATTTAATCATTACTTACGTAACGAAATTTAACAAAGCTAACTAAATAAGTCAAATTAGCTTATGTTTATAACATATACATTCAAATTGATTAAATTCAGAAGTGATAATACATGATATACGAGCCAAAATAATAATCTTTTCATCATCTTAGATAATTAACTCCATCTAAGTCAATGTTATCATTATGTTCAGCATCTTGCAAAATTATTTTTCACAAACATTCTTTTAGTCATTATCAATATTTACTATTTTTTTTTTGGCTTTCTTTCTTTCTAGACTCATAATAATTGTTGGGTTAAAATGAATCGACCCCTTACAAATTAATTAATTACCCAAGTTAATTAATTAATTTCAATTACATACAATAGCGCGGTAGTACAAGCAAATCACCAATTATGCTAAATGTAGTGGAAATTAAATTTGATACGGATGATTTGTTTACGAATGTGGAAAACCACCAAGGCAAAACCCATCGGGTGATTTTAAGATCACCACTTTTAACAATCCATTATTATCAATCACAAGCAGTTACAAGTATAAAGAATCTTACCAAATCCTTTAGCCTATCCCGAAATACCAACCCACAGTTGAACCCTTACCCCAATATCCAATTGGACTTGTATTGTAGCAAAATCTTTTCGTTCATTGCACGAATCCCAACACGTGATTGACTAATGATACACGGATCCCAGTACATGACTAACTCCTTTGCATGAATCCCAGTATATGACTAACTCCACAGAAACCCTTTGATTGATGTAGTTGATTAGCAATAGTTTCACATAGAAACACCAATAAGATATTCAATGATGGTATAAGAGACTTTGCTTGGTTACAGAACCCAAAGGCGTACAAGAAACGCATCAAGAACTCTTTTTTCTGTAGGAGAAGGCTAAGGTTTCAAAAAGAAAATCTTATGAAACTCTCTAGAGTTAGGTTTTTCTTTTTCCACCTCCTTGTTTAAATGGGAGCTCAATGCGCTCTCCTATTTCAAAATAGGTACACACAAACCTTGGGCTTTTCTAGTCCAATAAGGATTATACAAACCTATAAACAAATAGCCTTTTAGAATATAAACATGCTAGCTATAGTCTGAATCCTGTAAGCTCGATAGATCAAAATACGTGTCGAGCTTTAATGAATCTCGACAGATCAAGCTTCTGTCGAGGAGGTATCGAGACTTGCAGATTGCACTTTCTTGAGCAGTTCTTGAGTAATCTTCATGCTTTCAATGTAACCTACTTAGATTTACTTAAATACAAGTAAAGTGCATTTTTTCAAAAAAAATGCCAATTACATAAAAATGTCCCTTACAATAATAATAAGAACAAAATAAAAGATAATTATATTTTCATTTAATACATTATTAAATAGCATAGAAAGTAAATTTGCACATATGAAAGTAAGCGTTATGAGTATAGTCTAAATTTTGTAGGAGAAAGAGAAGGGAGGAAAAAAACTTATAGACTTGCTATTTTATTAGACTTAATTAAGTTTCCCAATAATTTTGTGTTATAAAAGTCTAACAACTTGTTTAAATCAAATAAAACCGCAAATTTTAACCAAAAAACCTATTTTAAACCCATATGTTTATGTATCGTACAATACGTATGATTCACTTGTACGATATAATTTATACGATACACATTTATGTACCGGACGATTCATGAGCACTTACGATACGACCTTATGATACGAAACTTTTTGTACACAACATGATATGTATCATACGATACATATCATACGATACGTATCGCGTATCGTATGATATTGACAACTATTATGGTTTATATTACCACTATATCATGCTTTGTACTTGTTAATTGGAAACCTACAGGTGCAATCCATCCCTCACAGGGCATCTGAGAAGGGGTCCTCTTATCTCCTTATGTATTTATCTTGTGTGTAGAGGGCCTTTCGGCAATGCTAAAGAAAGCGGAGCTATCAAGGTGCTTCAGAGGCATATCAGTGTGTAATTGGGCTTCACAGGTCTCCCACTTATTTTTCGTAGACAACATCATCATCTTTTGCAAGACAAATACTATTAAGTGTAATCAGGTCCTCAGAGTTCTCCATCAGTATGACATGGCATTGGGGCAAAAGCTGAATAGAGAAAAAAAAATCCCTCTTGTTTAGCAAGAATACGAAGACAGAGACTCAAGATGAAATTTAAAATCTTTTTGGCGCGGAGGTTATAAAGCAACATGAAAGGTACTTGGGTCTTCCCTCATTCATCGGTAGGGAAAAAAGAAAGGCTTTCAACCAGATAAAAGACCACGTGGGGAAGAAGATAGCAGGATGGAAAGGAACACTATTTTCAAGTGCAAGAAAAGAGACACTAATTAAAAAGGTTGCTCAAGCCACCTTGACTTACACAATGAGTTGTTTCATGCTTTAAGACTCTCTATGTAAGGAATTATGCTCAATGATCAGCAAATTTTGGTGGGGCCAAAGGAAGGATGAGAAAAAAAATGTCATAGATAGCATGGGAAAACCTATGTGTACCCAAGGCAGATGGGGGTATGGGCTTTAGGGACTTGAAAGCTTTTAACTTAGCTCTCCTAGCCAAACAAGGTTGGCACCTCTTCTAGAATACTGACTCCCTCTTTCACTTGGTCTTTAAAGCTAAGTATTTCATGCTTAGCTTGGTAAAAGGACATCCTTTTACTTGGAGAACTATTCTTGCATCAAAAGAGGTCTTAGTAGAAAGGATTTGATGGAAAATTGGTAATGGAAAAAAAGGTTCACATTTGGGATGATAAATGGATCCCAACCCCAACAAACGTTAGAGTTATGAGCCCAAGGAAGCATGTTGTGGGAGAAAATAATGTCCCGTCTCTAATTGAGAGGGACATAGGCGCTTGGAAATTTAAAGTTGTGAGAAACAATTTTCTCCCACATGAAGTTGATGTTATCTTAGGCATTCCCCTTAGTTCGCCCCCCCTATTCCATTGTGTGGACTGTAACTTCAAATTTAATTTTCTTTTCTGTGAAGAGTGCATATCATGTAGCTAAGAAGTTAAAAGCCCCCAAAAACCATGGAGAATGCTCAGATCACTCCTAAATGTTTGCTCTATGGAATTTCATCTAGAAGCTAAAATGCCCAAAGAAGTTTAGAAACTTTATTTGGCGAGCCTGTAAAGACATTCTCCCCATCAAAACCAAACTTTGGGATAGAAAAATCTAGACAGATATTGATTGTAATATTTGTGGATTTGTGGAAACAGCAGCTTCGACTTTTGGAGCCGCAACCTTGCAATGGTTGTGTGGAACCTTTTAGGTATTTAGCCATTAGCCCAGGATTGGCAACCAAAAAACTTGTTGGGTATATTACACAAAGTAATAATGGAAGAACAAGGTTAACACAAAAGACAAATAGAAAATAGATAACTTGAAGGCACTATATCGTTTTCCTTAGACAATATTTGCTCCCACATTATTGTTGTTAAGGGTTATCTCAAATTTGTCCCCAAGATACAACCAAGATGTTAGGTTCTACAGATAACAACTCTGAAGAATGACCACAGGATTTCTTGTGAACATAAGCCTTTATTTATACCCATAGGGTTATATTTCATCAAAAGGCAAATATCGAGAGTTAAAATGTTTCATAAATTTGTTAATAAGGCTTGAAATCTCTTTAATCTTTTTGAACAGTCACTAGAAAATTCTAAAGAAAATCCAGTTTCACGATTTTCGATCGGTCGAAAATTACTTTCGATCAATTGAGTGCTCTTTTCGATCGGTCGAGCATGAATCTAACAGCAATTGAGACATCCAGAGACTCCAGGAATATGTTCTTATCATTTTTGATCGATCGAGCCAAAGCTTTGACTGATTGAAAATGCTGTATTTCGAATTTTCACTTAGAAAATTTCAGAACTTGAATTTTCACTTTATGAAACAATATTCTCCAAACTCAAACATCATATTACAACCTATTCTTGTATATACCTATATATACAACAAAACTTCCTAGACCTTTATGGGTTTCTCAAAGATAAAGTTCCCTCCCAAGATATTGAGCTGCTAGTGATCACTGCATGGAGTCTTTGGAAAAGTAGAATTGCGGTGAGACATGGAAAACCTTGTAAACAAGCAATTGTAATTAACTATTATGCATACCGTTACCTAAAGGAATATCGTCATGCCATGACACCCCCTTCCCCAATGCATGCTGAAGGCCCTATGGTGTGGGCTCCACCATAAGACTTTTATAAGGTCAATGTGGATGGAGTTATCTTCAATGGCTTGGGCCATTATGGAATTGGTGTGGTAATCCACAACAACAAAGGTCAGATCATGGGAGCTATGTCAAAGAGATTTCCTTTTCCTCTTGGCACTCTAGAAGTTGAAGCAAAGGTGGCAGAATGTGGGGTCAAAGTGGGTGTTTGGACTCAAAGACATCATCAGAGAAGGGGACTCCCAGGTGGTTATGCACTCTATGGTTGGTTTTCACCCTGCCAGTCTACCTATCCAACAAGTGGTTGTTGGAACAAAAACTTGGCTATCAATTTTTACTTCATGGAAAACAACTCTCACTCGCAAACAATCTAACTCTACTGCTCATCTCTTAGCTAGATATGCTAATGAAATTCCTGAATATACAATTTGAGTGGAGGATACACCACCCATTATTGCATCTTAGATTGAACTTGATGTACTATCTTTGGGCTCTTGCCCGGTTTAAATAAAATTAGTATCTTCCTATCCCAAAAAAAAAAAAAGAAAGGAAAAAAGAAAAGAGAACTGATGTAAATGATAATTGGAGTTTCGAATGCTCCAAATGTAATATCTATACTATAATATACAAGGAAGCACTTAATTGGTGCCAAACTTCACTTTGTTATTCACTCTCATGTATCATATTAAAAAACAACCTCAAAATCATTCTACTAAAAGACTTTTACTTGTTTAAAATTGCTGAGTCAATAATCACTTTCTGTTTAAAAAAATAACAAGTGAGAGTCTTTTAGTGGAATGGTGGACAAGTGACATGGTTCACTAGAGGATTGTATAATTTCTCGGAAACTTGGCAAGAAAAGTTTGAATTCACCAATATTTACTATTTTACCCTTTTGGTTAGTCTCTATTTTCCTTTCTATAAATTTTTTGATATATCTGTTGGAAAATTTAGACCCCGGTTGATAGAATTAATAAGTTTTAAACCTAAGTTGTTAACTAGATTGATTATGAATAAACCTTGTTAAAACACACTAACATCAATATCATGCACATCGAAAACCTTCCCATAAAGCAATTCACTATAGTAAAGATAATTTTCAGATCTAGTATAAAACCTTCGTCCATAGACTCTACAATCCTCTAGATGAACTTACAACAGAAAACTTCTACCGCTTCATAACCTCTGAACTCTTCAATTTATGAATGCTATCCTATTGCATGGATCCCAGTACATGACTAACTCACCAACTTGAAGAAGATTGTTAGCTACAAAATTCTTCATTTTATCAACAATGAAGATCAAGGAGCACTTGATTACAAAACCCTAAGGCACAAAGACGCAGCAGCTTCTTTCAGAGAGAATAAGGGATCAGTCACTTTTTGCATGTATTCTCCTTGTATTCTCATATGTGACAGCCTTTGAAATAAGTCTTATATATATATATATATATATATCTAGGGTTGTGAGAAAAGAAATCCTACACAAATACATAAGCATGGGCCAAAATCATATCTGAAAAACTGATTTTCGTAATTCTCGATAGATAGAATCTGTCGAGAGCTGTTGAGACCTTGATAGATAGAATTTGTCGAGAACTGTCGAGACTCATTAAACCTCAATAGATAGATATTTGTTGAGAGCTGTCAGGAATTTGTCCAGCTTTAATGAACTGCCCTTCTTCACTTGTTTCTTGATCCAATCTTTATGGCTTTAATACTCGGCTTGAACAATATGTTTCTTGAAGTATTAAATACATCCTAGATCTACCCAATTACAAGTAAAGTGTATTTTGTCTACATAAAATATATCCTTAATAATATCTATATCTATACTACTATTTAAGGGGCTTCACCTATTTGAATTTCTCACTTTTTTGGTTCAAAAATGCCCCTACATCCCTATATTTAAATAGAGACAAAACAAAAAGACAATTTGGTAAAAATACAACTCTAATTCCCACTAAAGCATTGCATAAAAAATAGGGCCACTCTCTTGCAGATTTCAAATTTCTTTATTCACTTATAAATTAAATTTTCAAAATAAAAATTATATATAAAATAAAAACACTTTTTTTTTTTGGCTACAAAATAGGACCACTAAAAAAAAAATCTCCATCGCACATGCGAAGCACGTGTGACAAGACTAGTTACTATTTAAAGGATTTTCTTTATTTGGATTCCTCATTTTCATGGTTATAAAGTACCTTCATACCATTCACTTACATATTTTCAATTAAAGGGGATAAATACGTAAAATAAAACTCCTTTACTTTAGTAACTCACAAACCCATGTACGCTTTGCCAATTTACAACTGAATAACATCTACTCTCATTCTTCTTCAAATTACACAAATTCAATTTCAACTTTACATCCTCTTCTTTCTTCTACTTTCAGATTTGAGTTCTAAACAATTTAGCATAATTTACACGATTCAAATGACTTTTCAAGTTTTATCTTATGCATCTCAAACTAAATAGCAAGTTGTTCTTTCTTTTCTTCATCATTAACTATTGTTTGAGTTCTTACCTACCATGGCTACCAATGATTTAGAGTTTAAGGTGTACTTACCTCTGGATGAATGAGATTTTATAGGGATTCAATGATATTTGATTGTTACTTATTACCTGTGACTGACTTCAACATCACGTCCCTCAAAATCTGTTTTCCTTTTGTTTTTTGTTTTTCCTAATCTTTTCCTTCTTCTTTTTTTGTTCCTTTGCACCAAACTGTGTCCGTGTCTGTTTTTCTTTTTCTTTTCTTTTTTCTCCTTATCTTTTCCTTAAATTTGTGTGTGGACATTTTCAAATGTTTCAGTTTTCACTCACACACACACTCTTTTTATTTGAAGTCGTCTACACAAATAATAAAGCCCAAACGGAATCACTTGGCATAAACCTCTATTTGAGTGTATGTTCATACTTCATGGGTCTATTCATTTATGTATTTTGTGTTTCAGTTTTCACAGCATACCTTTTTCATTTGCATCAACGTGTATAAGTTTTTGTTTTTTTTTTCTCATCTTTTCCTTTTTGGGTGGATATTTTCAAACTTTTCAGTCAAACACAAACTCTCACTAACGTATATCCAAAAGTTTTTCCTTTTTTATTTTTATATAGGAATTCAAACACAAACAAAACTTGAGGATAATTCCGTAAAAATATATTTTTAACTCACACATAAAACTAAACTAATTTTTTTTCGAATCCAAAATTTTAGCCTCTTTTATCTCTCCTTTTTCTTTTAATTGTGCTCTCTTTAAAATTTCAATGCGCACGCTTTTTTATTTTATTTTCTAAATCTCTTCTACCCTATTTGAAAAGTATATTTTCTATTTAAATTTGGTTACTTCTTAGTCCTTCCTTTCTTTTTTTTTTTTTTTTTTGGATTACTTTAAAAAAAAAAAGAAAGAAAAATATCAAAAAATAAATTCTCCTCTCAAAATCACAGTTTTTTTTTTTTTTTTTTAAATCTTAAAAAAAAATTATTAAATTTAAAACAAAGTGATAAACATCAATTGGTTATAGATAAACTTCTCAGATTTAGATCCTCTATGATTCCTAAGGTGCTCTATTAATAAATTTCTTTAAATCCTAACAAGTTTTTATATGATTTACGGGTCTAATCCACTTTTTTTTTTTTTGGTGTTGTAGTTTTTTATAAGAAAAATTTTTTATGGCAATTATTAACTTCTGTTTAATCCTTAATTCTAAAATTTAGCCATTGGCTACACTTCTATAACAAAATTTAAAAAGAACTTAAATTTAAAATTTAGCAACTACATTATTTTTTTACGGTAAAAGGCTCACATTTTTTTGTTTTAGTTTTTGTTAAAAGAAAGGGTCTAGGATACACATTTTAATTTTAATTTTTCGGTGATGTAGTTTCTTAAAAGAAATTTGTTAATGGCAGTTATCAACTTTTGTTTATTCCAAAAATTTAGTTTTTTAATTCTAAAAGTTATCACTTACTACACATTCATAACAAAAGCTAAAAAAGCTTGAATTTAAAATTTAGCAACTATCTTTAAAACCGAGATAAGGTACATAACATTTTTTATGTAGTAGTAAATTAATAATTATAAAAAAAATGCAGTATTATTTTAAGAGTATTGTTAGTGAAATTAGACCCTTGAATCATACAAGCCTTTGAGCACCTACTCAAAGACTCTTTTTATTTTTTTGGGTAAAGATTAATAATTTAGAATTACTACTGTGGGAACCCGAGGACCCGAGGAACATTAAACAATTGAGATAAAATCCCGCTTAGGTGGGGGGCCGGGGACTCGAGGAGCTGTGAACAGTCTTCGTAGGCATCTATGGATAGCCGTAAGCATTGAATGCTGAAGATAAGATCTCCTGACCGCAATAAATAAGGACGCGACAGCCTGACTCTCAGTATTAATGAGGAAGTGACCTGAACAGTGGAGAGGATCTCCAGATATTTTTACCATCATTATCCTCTACAAAGAAGAGAACAGGTGGCGCCAAAGGAAGGAGGAAGAGGAACGAGATGGAGGGTGGAGATGAGAAGAACAAAGGATATAAATATGAGGAGAGATGAAAGAGAGGGGGGACGAAGAAAAAAAGGAGAGAGAAGATATAGTCAAGAGAACAAGGGGAAAAAGAGTGGGAATTGGAAATAATAGTGGTGATAAGAGTCCTCGGGGCCAGTATGTTTCTCTGTTGTTTGTTTCCATCTCTACAAAACTTCATTGTTTTGGGCCAAGACTCATAATGGGCCTATGCTATTGGTAAGTTGGATCTAGGACCATTAGGAATTCTTGGACCTTACAACTACATTTTTCAATCACAAAAAAAAACCTAGGGGTGTGATAAAAAACTATCTCACTCGCAAACGCATAATACTTATCACACCCCTAGGTTTTTTTTTTTGATTGAAAAATTAAGTAATCCCAAATTATAATTAATTCAAATTATTAACTTTTACCCAAAAAAATAAAAGAGCCTTTGAGCATACACGTGAGCGCGTGCTCAAAAGCTAATATTTTTTTGACACTTATAACAAGACAAAAAATTATATTAAAATAATGTCTACAAAGACGATTGGGAACATATTTGTACAATATGTTAATGAATTGATGTGCTTTTATTGGAAAAAATTATAAATAATATTGAATTAGGAAAAATGAAAATTTCCAATTTTTTGAGTCTATAAATAAAATATAAAATAAGAAATACAATGGATAAGTGGAATGAATATATATATATATATATATATGTATGTATGTATGTTTGTATGTACTACATAATTTTTGAACTCGTTTATGACTAAATGAATGATTATTATTATATAAAATGCTTAATTTTATATATTTTTCATTATATATAAAAACTCTAAATTAAAATTATCAATAAAAATTTATCTAATTATTTTTTTATAATTCCTTATTTATTAATGAAGAGGTTGATTTGAACTCAAGTAGTTAAATATTTTCTAATGCTTGTATAAATAAGGTTATCCTAAAATAATTACTTCGAGGTCAAAAAATCAATTATATTTGTACACCTAAAAGAAATGTCATTTGTTAAGTCTGATTTTGATAATTTTTTTTTTTTTTTGAGAAACCAGACTACAAGTCTGGGCTATTATTGAAAAGAAGAACAAGTATTCAGTGAACATCAAACATCAATAAGGGAATCATGACCGCGGGAGGGGAATTAAACCAAACCTGGGCACTCCTATAGCCTCTTGCTTCTTTTGCTAATGCATCAGCCACACAGTTACAAGAACGACTAGTATGAGAAAAAATAATAGACTGAAACATCGAGGCTTGACTGCGGATGTCTTCAATGACGACACGATAAGATGAAAGCCTAGTAGTATTGTGATTTAGAGCATTGATTACCATTGCTAAATCCCCTTCGAAGACCACTCTCTGTAGTCCAATTTCTGCAGCAAATTCGACAGCTTTCCGGCAGGCTAGAGCTTCCATATCAGCAACTGAGTGAGTCAGCGGCATTGAGGACGAAACTGCGCCAACGAATTCACCTCTCCAGTCACAGACAACAACTCCAATGCCTGCCAAATGATGATCCTTGAACATTGCAACGTCGAAATTGACTTCGTGATATTTTATGTCAGGTTTATTCCAATGAGGCCTGATGGAAGCGGGAGGAGGGGCTGTGTCTATCTGCTGGACTGCCAGGAAGTCTTGCAGCAAATTTCCTGCCGTTGAAAGAATTTGAGCCGTAGATTGCACAGGTCTGCCAAGGCGAATAGCGTTTCTCTGGTTCCACAATAGGTAAGCTGCAATAGAGAAAACCTCCTTTCTATAATCATCCTTTACCTGCAAAAACAGAGAAAGTAAGTGACTAAAGCTTCGGGGACGGAGGAGATTTGCTTGGTTGAAGCAATGAGCCGAGCTCCAAGTTGTCTCCACTTTACTGCATAACCATAAGGCATGCAATGTATCTTCGAGGTAGAGATGGCAGAGTTCACACTTATCGGAAGAAGTGATTTGTCGCTGCAACAGGTTACTCATCGTTGGCAGAGCATTATTACACACCCGCCAAATGAAATGCTTGAATTTGTTTGGGACCCGCAGACCCCAAACTGCCTTCCAGAATTTTTTATTGGCTATCTGGTTTGAAGTTTCTGCATGACTATCATCCCCATTAGTAGCCAGCAGCTTATACGCACTACTTGTACTGAAGGTACCTGAAGGAGAATAAGCCCACGCTATTCTGTCTGGAGGGCCTCGGCGACTCAGTGGAATTCCCACTATGGCAGAAGCTTCTTGCGGTAGAAAAAGCTGATGAACACGATCAGCTCCCCACACTCCCAATTCCGAATTGATCAAGGTGTGGACCTTTGTATCAGCTGCAACAGTGGGCAGGGGAGAGATGACGGAGCAATTTGAGCTTCCCGACAACCATTTATCCTCCTTGATCCGAAAATTCTGCCCATTCCCTATACGCCACACCATCCCCTTCTGAATAACATCCCTTGCACTATGTATACTCTTCCAAGCATACGACCCCGTGTTCAAATCCTTTGCCTCCAAGATTGAGCATGTTGGAAAAAATCTAGCTTTAAATACCCGATGACAAAGGGAATTAGGATTATTTATCATCCTCCAAACTTGCTTGGCCAACAACGCATCATTGAATTTTTCTATATCCTTAAACCCCATGCCACCCATGTCTTTATCTTGACAAAGTTTCTTCCACTGAACCCAATGAACCTTCCTACTACCTTCCCCATATCCCCACCAAAACTTACGAGAGTTAATACGTCTAAATCTTTTATCAAACCTTTAGGAAGCTTGAAGTAGCTCATAGTGTAAGTAGGAATGGCCTGGATCACTGCCTTTATAAGGACTTCCCTTCCGGCTTGTGAGAGGAGTTTTTCCTTCCAATTCTGTAATTTCTTCCAAACCCTTTCCTTGATGTATGCAAAGCTTTGTTTCTTGGCCCGACCAACAAGAGCTGGCAACCCCAAGTACTTCTCATACTGACGAATAGCAGGGACCCCCAGTAAGGCTTGGATCCGAGACTTCACTTGGGCTTGTGTGTTTGAGCTAAAAAAGATATTGGTCTTCTCTCGGTTAATTTTTTGCCTAGAACTCCTCTCATAAACAGCCAATACCTCCAATATTCTTTGGCATTCAGCTTCCGTAGCACGGCAAAAAAGCACATTGTCATCTGCAAAAAATAAATGGAAAACCCGAGGACCATTTCTACATATTGACACAGCTCTAATATCATCATTCACTTTAGCTTTTTGAATTAAACTTTGCAATCCCAAGGCACAAAGTAAAAATAGATAAGGAGATAATGGGTCACCTTGGCGTAAACCTCTTGAAGGTTTGATTCTACCCACTGGCTGCCCATTTAGGGGAACCGAATAGGAGACCGACTTCATGCATGAGCTTCGAGCCCCAAGTGCTGCATAATTTTCTCCAAAAATTTCCATTCAACTCGATCATATGCTTTACTCATATCGAGCTTGAGAGCCATGTACCCCATTTTACCAGTAGTCTTTCTTTTAAGGTAATGCAAGGTTTCAAATGCTACCAGGATATTGTTAGAGATGAGATGCCCCGACAAGAAAGCACTCTGAGAATCTGGAATTGTTTAGATTAAAAACTTCTTCAACCCGTTAGCAACCACTTTAGCAATAGGTTTATAGATAACATTACAAAGACTTATGGGTCTAAGGTTAGCCACCTTTTTTGAATCTTTAATTTTTGGGATAAAAGCAATATATGTGGTATTAAGGGTTTCAGGAATGATACCTGAGTTCAATGCTTTAAGAACTACCTCTGTCACATCTTTAACCACAATATGTCAAAAAGTTTTGTAAAAGATGGGAGACATACCATCGGGACCCGAAGCTGTGAGTGGGGCCATTTGTTGAAGAGCCTAATACACCTCCTCTGCATGAAAACCATCAGCCACACCCACATTATTTCTTGCTGTGGCATTGTGAAGAACACCATCAAGAATTTCCTCAAAACCCGAAGGGTTTGAGGATGTAAACAACCCCTCAAAGTACCTCTCAACCACCTTACCCATTGCTGCCTCCTCTTCAACCCTAAACCCATTCTCATCTTCTAAGCCCAAAATGTGGTTTCGCCTATTTCTTTGGTTGGCTTGACAATGGAAATATTTAGTATTGCTATCACCCTCTTTTACCCAATCATTCTTAGACCTTTGCTTCCACATCACTTCCTCTTTTTTCTTTAATTGTTGAATTTCCTCTCTAAGAGCTTGAAGCCTAATAGGGTGCTGCCCATACCCATCGGATTCCTCCAAAGATTTTAATTTAGCCAATTTTCTTTGCAGCAAGTTACGGATATGGCCAAAGGCTTTTCGGTTCCACTCTCTAAGGCTGTCTTGACAAGTATCAATCTTCCTATTAAAGCCCCAAGCTGAACCCCATACGGAATCATCTCCCCATGCATCTTTAACCACCCCTTCACAAGTGCAATCTTTCAACCACATAGCCTCAAAGAGAAAGGGACGACCTTTATGATAGAACCTTTTAAACTCCGAATCCGAACACAAGAGAATGGGTTTATGATCCGAATGAAAGGCATCCAGGTGATGAATGCGAGAGGTTGGGAACCTGAGAATCCAATCTATAGTTGCCACACCTCTATCTAGACGAATCCACACATTTTGATCCCTAGGTTGTCTATTACTCCAGGTGCAAGGAAAGCCATTGAACCCCAAATCCTTTAACCCACAAAAATGAAGAGCATCACGGAGACCTTGCATTTGACGTTCCGGTCTATCAATCCACCTTTGCTTCTCCTCCGCCAAAATTATTTCATTAAAATCACCCATGCAAATCCACGGAAGGGAAGACTTAGAACTAAGAGTCTTGAGGAGGGACCAGGAATCTTCCCGGTTGGCGATTTTAGGGTCACCATAGAAACCTGTAAACCGCCAGGCATCATCAACTCCATGGTCAATAATTGCATCTATGTGATGATCAGAGTAGGTTTGATATTTAAATCATATGTTTTAGTGTTGATTTTATTCATATGGTTAACACCCTAATTTATACAACTTGAGTAATGTCTCTAATTATATTGTGTTCTAGCCTTTAAGAACGCATATAGTAAAATTACACATGAAAAACAATCCAAATTTCTGAACTTTTTTAACAAATTGAAAAAGAAGTTGAGTAAAGATAAACTTACATTGGATTTTGGACCAATGAATCTAGTTTAGCCAAATATTATGTATGATCTAAAAGGATGTAGGAGGAATTCTAAATTGAATTTAGTTAGACTTTTGAATAAATATGGGAGGAATTCTGAAAACTAAGAAATTAACACAAAGCACAAATACAATTTTAAAATATAAAAATAGATAAACATTGATAAAATCTTAACAATCAATAAGTAAAAGTAACTTGGAATTAGATTGCATTGTAGCACTTGAAAGACATGTTTTGAACCAAATTTTTCGTAGTGATAGTCAATTGAAAAAATCAAAACACTTTCAAACTAAGTACATAGAATAACAAAAACCTAAAACACACAAATAGTTCAAAAGTTGAAAATTTAAAATAAATAAATAAAAAGCTTACCTAAGAGAAACTAAGAACTTAAATGGGTGCTCCTTGTTTTGCTTCTTTATAGTAGACTTCCTTTGATATAATATCCATACATGAAAAATAACAATAATTAAGATGAATTTATTTAATCAAAACTATCATATACAAATATATATATATATATATATATATATATCTCTGTGTGTGTGTGTGTGTAAGTTGCAAATTGGAAAAAACACTTTCCCCCAATTAACATTTGATTGACCAAATTTTGTTTAATTAATATTTAAAATGTTGGGTATTAACATGTCCTCTGTTTAGAGGCAGGATTTCAAAATTATCTTATTTCTTAATTAAAATTCAGTATTTTAAAATTTTAATTATTAGTGTATTTTAAAATATTAAGTGTGAATTTTGCTTATTATTTTGTTTTCTTTTTTCAATGGGTTATGGAAATATTTGCCATTGCAAGTGTTTTGGTGCTTGATAAATTTTTCATTTTTATTCTAAATTTATCAATTTTTTTTTACTAACTATTGTTAAACTTTTGTAAAGATATTCTTATAAAAATTAGCATATTTCATTACTAATATAAAGGGGGGGGGGGGGGAGGGAGTGTTAATTTTTCAAATCTCATAAGAGGGGAGTGTCTTTTCCCTTTAGTTTTTGGGTAGATCATCGTTCCCCCAAACTTTAAGGGAGGAGAGTGTAATTTCCCCTTTAAATTGTAATTAAATCTGTTCGTTTTTAGACCCTTTAAAAACACAACCAAATTAACCTAGTTAATTAGCCAAGTGACTACTTAATCAAATTAAACAAATCTAGGTTAACACAAATATATCATATCATTGTAAAGTGCGGAAAATAAAGAACACAACGATATGATAACTCAGGAAAACCAAACTGGTTAAAAATCTGGGGAGGATTTAAC
Source organism: Castanopsis chinensis (assembly GCA_032878915.1). NCBI lineage: Eukaryota > Viridiplantae > Streptophyta > Magnoliopsida > Fagales > Fagaceae > Castanopsis > Castanopsis chinensis. The sequence goes on from JAVQMG010000122.1 coordinate 19,217,355, forward strand.
TTAGTTATCCTCAAGGTAAAACAAATCCACTATGAAAGAATTGAAATTTACACAATAGTGACTTAAACCACTAACATCCTATTGCTACCTCGAGTAGAAAACTTACTACCACGACCACGTGACAGCTTCGAGTCCACAAACTACTTCTTTCTTGGATTCACAGCAAGTACAAGCACTCCCACTTGTGTATCTTTAAGCTCTTAATGCAACAGCTGAATGATCATCAAGTTCTTGACATAGTCTTGATTCTTGATTATCCTAAATATATGTGAAGGCAAACACCTCTAAATCTCACAAGAAATTCAAATACACAGCATAAACAACAACTGCAACAACATCTAAAACGTGGCTAGGGTTTTCCCTTTTATACCTAGGACAAAACATAAAACCTTACACGTCAAACCGGGCTTGGGCTGAGTTGGAAAAATTTTGCAGAAAAACAATTTGCATGAGTTTCGATCGATTGAGTCTAATTTTCGATCGATCGAGTCTAATTTTGGATCGATCGAGCCAGGAAAATTTACACAGTAAATCCTATTGTGCACTTAATTCCAACTTTACACACAAACATACTTTTAGCAAGTCTAAAAACAAGACTAAACTTTTTTATCATGATTTACCAACATTACAAATTGAAGTTCTAATACACTTAAAACTAAAGTCTTAGAACCCAACAAAATCTTATCCCTTGATATAGGAAATATATCCTAACAATTAATATTGTTAAAATTTTAGATTCCTGTAAATTAGATTGTTTAACCTAATTAATTAACTAGTAAATACTTAGATTTATTATTCAGATCTAGGTTAAAATAATAAAGTCATATCATGTAAAGCAGCGAAAAATAAAGAACACAAATATCTAATGACCTAGGAAAACCAAACTAGTAAAAAACCTGGGGAGGATTTAATCTAACTATCCTCAAGGTAAAACAAATCCACTATGAAAGAATTGAAGTTTGTACAATAGAACTTAGACCACTAACATTTTATTGCTACCTCGAGTAGAAAACTTACTACCATGATTCCATGATAACTCTGAGTCCATGAACTATTTCTTTCTCTTGATCTACAGCAACCACAAGTTCTCCTACTTGTGAATCTTGATCTTCTTGAATGTTCTTTATGCAGCAATTGAAACGATCACCAAGATCTTGACATAAATCTTGATCTTGACATAAATCTTGATCTTGATAACTCTAAGTGTGTATGAAGGTAAACAGTTCTAGACCACACAAGAGATTCAACACACAGTACAAACAAAAAGACTATAGAGGGCTTTTGGATACAAAACCCTAGATCTACAAAAGAGGTACAAAATGCACTTTTATCTCTCTCTAAAGCCTTATAAAAACGTGCTTAAGGTTTCCTTTGTATACTAAAAGAAGTAAATCTGAAACTCTAATCCTTAATGGGCTTGAACTACTGTATGGGCTGACTTAAAATTTTGTAGACCCGTATTTCTATCAATCAAACTTGTCTCTCGATCGGTCGAGCCAAGAAAATTCTAAAATCTTCTTTCTGCAATTTACTTGTTCTTGAATCTTGACTTGTATCACCTTGAGTATTGTCTAATAATACCTATAGACTCTTAGATCTATATCTAGATAAGTTTGTATTTATGATTTGCCAATTGTTCTAAACTGTTAGAACCTAACAAATATAATAAAATTTTCAAATAAATAATAAAACGTCAGATGCAACTTGAGGGGAAAAGAGCGAGGGGTGTTGTGTAGGATTCCAGATTTCAGTTTAGAATTTATTTATTTTTTCTAGTGAAGGAAATTAAAAAATTTATAACAGAATTTTAGTTTGAATAGAATTTAAATTTGTTAAAATTCAAATGATAAAGTTTTACATTAATTAAATTATTGTTAATTTTATCCCTTAAACTAGTGCTTTGTTTAAACGCTTATTGTTACTTTATCTAAAGAAATTATTAAGGACAAATAAGCTATTGTTTCTATAAACTGAAGTTTAGGTACATGTTGCATGTTTTGTTAAAACACTTATTATTATTTTATCTAAAATGCATGTTGCATGTTTTGTTAAAATTCTTATTGTTACTTAATCTAAATAAATTGATAAGAACAAATAAGTTGTTTCTATCAACCGAAACGTAGATGCGTGTTGCATGTTTTAGTAAAATACTTATTGTTATTTTATCTAAAGAAATTAATAAGAACAAATAAGTTGTTGTCTCTATCTAAAAAATTGTTTTTATCTAAAATATTGCTATAATTTGGTAAAACCACTTGGCGTAACTACAGTTTCTAAACTTATTTTTTATTATATAGTATATGATATGATATGATATAATATTTATTTATTTATTTATTTGGGTGCAATTTAATAGTATTATCACCTAAAATAGTATCAATTCAATTAGATTTACAACAAGGCGCCATAAAAAATCTGAAACATGCTCATTAAAGTTCATTTGTTAATGCAATAGTGCAATATGTTATTTATATATTCGTGTTATTGTTATAATCTTCAAGTAATATGAAAAATAATGAAAAAAATGATTTTTTTGTACTAGAAGATAGAAATTCTATTCTAGCCTACTCTAAGTGTACATATGTGTGAAGCTCTTTCTTGAAGACTTGAATCCCGACCCTTGCCCCCAACATCCCACAAACATTTATACTTGTGGAGTGACCATCGCACCAAGAATATGGGGTGGTGAAAAAGAAAATGATTCTTATATAACATGGACATAGTGATAAATTGATATAAACATGGTTGAATTCAAAGCCGCATAGTAATTTCCTCACTAGTAAAATGCATTGGACACATGTTATTTTATTTTAAAAAATTGATAAGAACAAATAAGTTGTTGTCTCTATTAATTGAAACTTAGATGCATGTTGCATTTTTCTTATAAAAAAAATGCATTTGCATGTTTTGTTAAAACACTTATAGTTACTTTATCTAAAAAAATTGATCAGAATAAATAAGTTATTGTCTCTATCAACTGAGACTCAGATACGTGCTACATTTTTATTAAAACACTTATTGCTATTTTATTTAAAGAAGTTTATAAAAACAAATAAGTTGTTTTCTCTATCTAAAAATTAATTTTCATCCATTTTTTTTGTAATTTGGTAAAGCCACTTGGTGTAACTACAGCTTCTAAGCCCAACTTTTATTATATATAGTAATTGAAATAATGCTTATTTCAATTTTCTAACCCAAAAAAAATGACATTAAATTTTTTTTAAAGTATCCTTGTCCCATATTTTTAAGTAAGATTATTAATTTTGAAAATTTAAAATTTTAGGTTACTTATAAAATCTCTCTCATTTTTTGTTTCTCTCCCACCTTTTTCGTTTTTTGTACCTGCTCAATTCTATTGAAAATAAACCCAAGTTGATATAATAAAAAAAAAAAAAAGTTAGAAAGTTTAAGGAGAGGTAGTGCCTAATTTTATGAGATATGGAGAAACGTGGTAGAAAAAAAAACTATTTTTTAATATTAAATTTACCTAAAATTTAAGAGTTTTATTTAAAGTCCACAACTTAATTGGCTTGAAAGTCCCTTAAATAGTATTATAGATAATGTTTGATATGGTCAATTCCACTAATATACTTTGAGGTAAGGGCTAATGCCAACCAAGTTAGAGACTTTTCAAAACTGATCAATTTGGTCTTTGAAGCCAACTTAGTCCCTAAAACAGTTGAAAAAAAATTACTAACTGGCTAAACAATATTTAAAGACTAAATTGGCTTTAGGAACTAAATTGGTAAGTTTTGAAAAGTTCTGGACCTAGTTGGAATTAGCCCAAATCTCAGGATATATTAATGAAATTTATCCTATTAAATAAATCACAAAAGACTTTGATGAAATTTACCCTGAGATTTGGGTTAATGTCATCAACTACGTTCAAGACTTTTCAAATTTGACCAATTTGATTCATAAAGCCAACTTAGTCTCTTAGTATTGTTAAGCTAGTTAGGCATTTTTCTCAACCGTTTTAGAGACTAACTGTTGGTTTTAGGAACCAAATTTGTTAGTTTTTGGAATTTACCCTAAATGTTACTATGTTGCTTGATTTTTACTATTTCACCGTGTTGACTGTTGTGAGATCTTTCTTCATTGACCATAGGAGAGGAACTCGAATTTTAACACGAATCTAAACTCTCCATCAAAAGAAGTCTGCTAAGTGCTAAGTTGCATGATGTTTTTTTTGGTTATGATATTTTGATCTCCCTCGTTGGTCTCATGAGACCAATGCATGGTTGTCAAAATCGCGATCCGGATCGTAAAATCGCACAATTTTACGATCCCACCTCACCAAAAAGTTTTAAATCGTAGCAGGATCGCAAAAATGTTAGGATCGTGTAGAATCGTGTAGGATCGTATAGGATCGTAGAATCGTATGGGATTCTACCGATCCTACCGATCTTACCATTTGGCTTGAATTTTTTTAAAAAAAAAAATTGGATTCATTTGGGTAAACCTAAACCTACAAGCCCAACAAGTTTTAGAAGCCCAATAATGAATTGAAGTCCTAAATTTACCCCTATGTCAACATAAAATCTCAAAAAAACTTATGGTATAAGTTTAACGTTTTCAAAAACAAAACTTAAACTATTTAGAAACATAAAGCTCCAGCACGCACCTCTGTCCCACGCCTCCTCAGCCCTCTGTCAAAAACCTAGCACCTCTCAACCTTTTTAATGGTGAGTCATCATTGCCTTTAAGCTTTCTTAACTTAAGTTTAACTCTTTTTTTTTTTTTTTTTTTTTTTTTTTTTTTTTTTTTTTTTTAAACCCAGTCAAAAACCTAGCACCTCAGTCCCACGCCTCATCACTCCTTTGTCAAAAACCCAGCACCTCTCAGCCCTCTCAATGATGTTGCTGTGAGCTATTGCTGCCTTTAAGCTTTTTGGTAATTTGTTTTGGTAGTTAGTACTTAATAGTTTATCATTTATTTGTACTTTGATAGTTTGATTCCATATTGTTGTGTTATGTATATGATTTAGTAGTTTAGAATTGTACACAACCTGTTTGATGAATTCTCTATGTGATTTTTTGAGCATGCTCTGTATCTTAGAGTCTTTTTTTTTTTTTTTTTTTTGCAGCTCTAGTACAAATATACAATGTCTACTTTGGCTAGAAAGAAAATTAAGCGAACTTTCCATATGTGTAGATAATGTTTTGGTACTTAGTTGCTAATTAAATATGTACTGAACTTTTTAGATACATTATATCAAAAGTTAAATATATTTTGCTTCGTTAGAATGACATAAGAACAATGTAGTGCGTGCAAATTACATTTTATGATGCAATTTTTTTTTAATGGATGGATTCATATTTTAAGTGATTATATAACATACAAAGTCACCATCAATGCGTTTTTTGCTTAAAATCTGAAAATAGGTAGAATCTTACGATTCACGATCCGATCCTACGATCTTCGATCCTACCTACCTCCCACGATTCTACGTAGGATCCCGATTTTGACAACCTTGGACCAATGTCTTACAAGTATGTGAATCCCTCTCATGAGATCGACGTATACAAAATTTTCTAGAATGGAAGACCAAAACAGTGCATGCCTACATGGTCCAATGCACTAGGTCATTTTACTTAGGTCGTAGCCAAATTTGTTGTTGATTTGCAAGCTCATTTTTTATTTATGCAACTAATGAGAAAAACAAAAGTCGTTTTCTTTGAGTTAATGATTACTAATTACATAGCATATTCCCCATGTTATTTCTTATTCCTAAGGTATTGGTTTAAGAACTATTTTTAAAAATATTTTATGAGAAAATAAATAATTAATTATTTTATGAGAATAAACATGGTGAAGACTGTTAGGTGGTACTTACAAATTTTGACAAAATTGATAGCGCCACTTTGAAGCATCTGAGTTATTGAAACCACCTAACTCATACAAAAAGAATGGATAAGATTGCGCCACTTGGCTGCTTGTGGGCCATGAGCCTTACCTAACCCAAAGAATGAGTCACTTGGCTCTATTGACCTCTAAAAAATTGAGAAGAAAATGTTAATAGATGCTTAATGCATTTGCCTAACAATTATTTTTAGAAATATTTTATAAGGTGTTAAAATTAATAATTAATTTTTTGACAATTTTTTATATTTCTCGTTAGAGTGGTGTCAAACTTTTATAATATAAGTTAACAACAATTATTTTAAGGATATCTATTAATATGACTCAAATTAAATTTTTTATATAATTAATAAAATATTCTAGTAGTAATAATATAGGGTTGCCGTAAAAATTTCTAGTACAACATCTTTTAAGTGAAACAATTGCAGCATGGATGGAAAACAGGTTAACTCAAACGTGGCAGTGGCAGTGGCAGTGTGGCACCACTTATTTTCATATATTTATCTGTTTGTTATGGAGGAAAACATCGAAGGCTGCAAAGGCCTCATTCGTTCAGACACAATGATCATCAAATTTAACAAACTACGGGGTGTGACTAGCAAATTAAGATTGCTTGACTAATAAACAAACCAAAGGCAAAGCAAAGAGACACGGGTATAGTAATAGTCTAAGCAAAGATATCCTCAATGGGCTTGCCCTCCAATTTGGCTTTCTCCAAATCCTGCAACTGTTGCTCCTTGACCAGTTTCTTTAGCCTGGCAAGCTCAAGGTCCTTACTCATCTTCCTCCTGTACATCTCTGCAAAAGTAATGGGCTCCTCTAGCACTGACTTCTCTCCCTCTCTGATCTTCAGAGGGTACACTTTTGCCTCCGGTGCTGGGTTCTGGAAAGTGGCTATGGACAATCGGCTGCTGTTTGAGTTCACCACTGCTTGGTGATCAGCATTCTTGAACCTCCCATTACTCAGATACTGTTTCAGAAATAATCCAAGTGAATTTAATCAATTACTTGCCTAGCTGGCTAGCACAAAATTACACCGTTCGTCAATTTCATGGTTCAAATTTTATGTTAAAAATGTAAAGATTATTAAATGATGTGACAGTTGGTTTATATTAAGGGTCACTTTTAAAATGGAGAAAATCTTGTTCCAAATATTGAAAAATACGATTAAAGATTTAAAAGTAGAGAACTTACATGACCATGATCTCCGAGATTGACCACAAAAGCTCCTTGAACAGGTTGAACGGTGATCCATGATTTTCCACCGTCTCTGGTAGCTTGGAGACCACCAACCTGATCCTGAAGCAAGAGAGTGATGGTACCAGGGTCGGTGTGACGCTTGAGTCCGAGTGTGAGGTCAGGTTGCGGACATTTTGGATAGTAATTAACCACAACCTTTTGGTCCATGTCCACGCATGCTTTAGTCAAAGCCTCCTTCTCCAAACCCATGGCTTCAGATAAGACCTCCAAGAGCTTGCATGCTAATCCCATTAATTTCTCACTGTATTGCTCTGTCACTGCTCTCCACCCCTCTGGCTTGTCTGGCCACCTTGAATAGTCTCGGGTCCTTAGTGGGTATGAAAAATATGTCACAATTTCACGCCAATCTTGCACTGCTTCTCCCTGCAATAAAAATAATGATCTTAATTGACAAGAACGAAATGTCACTGTTGGCTATTGATTCACATTAAGACAAAATTATGTAAATTTTCAAAAATAAAAAAACAAAAACAAAATTAGGTAACCCCCATTCTACATGGGTCGGTAATGGGCAGCCATCACAAATACCAAAGGCACTGGTCCATGTGTTTAATGGGCCAAACCTATGCGTGTAGCCATCACAAACATAAAATTGTTGTAGGAATAAGAAACTTGTTAAATTGGTAAATAACAAAAACTATATAACAAAAAAAATTGTAAATCAATCCCCAACTTACAAAGTTTCTGATTGACTCTTAGTTGTGACCAAAAAGGGTTGCAATAAAAACGTGAAAAAGTATCAAAAGGGTCATGAAGTTTGAGATTGAACATGAATTTAAAAGGCCAAAAAAAAAAGGAGGTTTGGAGCATTACTTGTAGGTGGCTGGACACGATGAAGCCACCCTTCTTGCCACCGGACATGTCAAAGCGAAGCTTTTCCTCAGGAGGCAAAGCAAAGAACTCTCGGGCAAGGTTTGTCATGTCTGATACGAGATTGGTATCAACACCATGGTCAACAACCTGAAAAATACCCCAGTCCTCACAAGCCTCAACGATTTTCTTGCAAATCTCAGCTCTCCTACCATGAATTTCATCGATACCAGCAAGCGAGATGATTGGAATTTCGTTGCTGAATTGGTTGTATGCAACTTTAGGACGCTCATCTTCGTCCCTAACGAAGCTAGACTGAAGGGTCTTCTCCCCTGCTAGAGCTGTGAGAGTAGTAGGAGCCATTGTAGAAGGCGGATCGATGTGATCTTGTTTTGTTTGTTCTTTCGTTCCTCAAAAGTCAAGACTTTGTGGTTTGATTAAATTTCTGGCATGAGTAGAATAAAGTAATACTAGGTGCATATGGAATGAGTGGCAATATGTTGCGAAATAGGTGGGTTTGTTATTGTGCTTGCAAGGTGATGTGATATTTAAAGCTAAGCGAAGGTCTCGAGGAAGTGGCAGCTTCAACTACCACTGATGCTCGTGGCTACTTACCCTCCCCACACTATTTTGTATCTAGAAACCTACCCATCGGTATTCTTAGTTCACCCAACTATCATTTTCCCTTTTTTCTTTTTTCTTTTTAAATGTACGGGCAGTGTTTATTGCACAAATTGCACGCACTGCACAAAAATACAATTAAACATTACGTCCCCACACTGTTTTGTTTCTAGAAACCTTCCCCTTTTGTTTCTAGAAACCTACCCTTTAATATTAGGAGCCCTATTACTGCTCTTGTTTGGATTGAGATTGGGTGCAATCAGTGGCGGTTCCAAGATTTTTTTCTAGGGGGTCAGTGGTGGTTTACATGATTTTCTTATTACAAATTTGTCTGCAGTACATACTAGTAATAGAATAAAAAAAAATTATATGTTCATTTGACATATTTTTTCTTAATATAATGAAAATTTTAATTATGTTAAGTGAATTTTAATTATTACTGCTTAAAATACTTTTATTCATTAGTTTAGGACAACTATATGTTAACATTGTACTATTAATGCAAGATTTACATTATAGATGATTGTTTAGTACACATTTGTTTAGAATCAATGTACGATTTACATTATAGATAAAGATACTATATACATTTGCAAAAAATATACAATATTTTACACATTTGTTTAGAAACAATATAAATATTACATTAATAGTACAAGGTAAACTATGTACTTTCTATTATTTTATTTCAAATTTTTTAAGATCTAATGGTTTTTTTTTTTTTTTAAGATTTAAGATGAAAAAAAAAAATTACTTTTGTTGTTGGGCTTACTATTTATCCTAGATTTTAGATAAAATTGGTTTGTTGTTAGGCTTTTTTTGTTTAAAAAGATCAAAATATTGTTAAAAGGATCATAATTAAACTTATTTCAAGTAGGTTTAAAAAAATTTATGGTCAAGGCGTTTAAATTTTTATTTTAAAAGGGTAAAATAACCAAAAAAATGTGTGTATATATATATATATATATATATATATAATTGCCAGCTCAGGGGTTCATTTGAACCCCCTAAACTATACATGGCGCCGCTCATGGGTGCAATAAGCCTCTACTACACCATGCAATACCCTTTTTGATGGTCAAAATTAAAAGTTTAAAAAGTTACTTTTAATCAACCCTTGTATAAAAAATTTCTACTTTTAACATTTTCACCATTTTATTTTTCACAACTCTTTCTCTTACAATTACATGATGTACGTGATCCGAATCCTCTTCCCCATTTCTTCCCTACTAATGCTCTGGTCTTTTAGAGTTGTTTTGTACTTTATTTTTATATAGGATACTTTTTTTTTTCTTGAACAGTTTAGTTTTGTATTTTGTACTTTTTTTTTATGGGAAGAAAACCTATATTGAGGAACCAAAGAACTATACAGAAAAGAGCCAACCTCAACCCTGATAACTTCACCAAAACAGAGAGGGTAGCTACCGAAACAAAAGAATCAAACTACTTACAGCTTAAGGACTCACTTTAATTTAAAATTAAATTTTAAAAAAAGATATTTAAAAAAAAAAATTCAGTTTAGGACCCAAGAAATGACAAGCTAAGGTCCGAGGATCAATCAACTCGTCAAAGTCTCAATAGTCTTTATGTAGTCAGAAGCATCCTTAACATGTCCTTTGTACCTGTTCTTCAATTTTGGACGAACCTTAGCTACAAAATAAATAATTAAAAAGGTTAGATTCAAAACAAAAAGAAAAAAAAGGAAAACCTTCGTCAAAAAATGGCACACAAGAGATGACACACCAAGCTTTGCCCCCCCCCCCTACCTACGCTCCAACTTGGGAACGTCACCCCAAAAATCATTCAAGAGAGTTTCCCAACCATCTCCAGACACAAAAAGTAAATGGATTTCCAGTAACGGAAAGATGAGGGAAGGTTAACAATGAGCCTGGATTTCATATCCCAAGGTACGAGTTTGTAATACCCAAATTCTTTTGATTCGTTTAAATGATATAGGAGCATAAATTCGTCCAATTGAATCATGTCCCCCTCGGTCACAATCATCCATATTTCCATGCAACTAATGACGATTCACCAAGAGTTCGACATGAGCTGCTCGGGTGCTATACTGAGATGATGAAGGAGCTTCATTATGAATGGATGGACATGGAACCTAAGGCCACCCAAGAAAGTAGCCTCGTAAAAATACACCTCCCCAGGAGTAAAGGAGCAAGCTTTTTCCCCTAAGCGAGGTAGATGAACCCTAGTATTGTTAGGGAGTTGGAACATATCCCTAAACCTAAAGAAAGTATCCTTGTCCAGAGAACACTCCTCCTTAAGATCATGAAAAGCCCTATGCACGGTGTGAGAAGAAGATGAAGGGTTTAAGGACGAAGGTGTCTAAACCGCAATGTCAGATTCTACTACCTTATCACTAGATGACAGTCCTCTGTCTAACTCGCTAGAACGTACCTCCACCGACATCTCATGAAGAGATCAGAACCAATCTAAGGATTGGCACAACAAAGGGTAAAGGTTAGCTAAAACTAATTCCAAGGCACTATCCCTAGAAGCAAAGAGCCCAACTTGGGGGCAACCACTAGGGGACCTGAGAAAAGCTCAAAAAAGAGCAAAAAAGAAAGAAATGGAGGGACAAAAGCCCCTAATTTTAAAGTAGTCAAACATCAAAAACAAAGGAAAAAAGAGAAGGAACTTCTAACGGAATCAAAATGAAGAAAAGGAAAGGGAAATTCAGGTAGAAGAAGGAAAAAATCATACTTGAGAAGAAGAAAACCAAATTGGCTTAAGCACAGAGGGAGAAAGAAACGCAGAAATGGAAGTTTAGAGTAGAAATGGAGAGAAAGGAAGAAAGAGAAAAGCCTTTATAGGCATCCTAAAAACCAAGACGTAGGAAAACCAAACGCCCTGTGGAGGAACATGCCCATGTCTAGCCAGTCCAAATGTGACACAGGGCCACGAAGAGTGCAGCGCCGTCACGTCGCCTTAAATACTATAGAAACGGAATCCCAGGAGTCACGTTTGACAAAGGTTGACCCTTCATATTCCTTTGTTTGTCAAGGTAGTTAATGATGACCGCAGAATAGGGGACAACTAATGACTTGGGAAATTCTCTTCGTCCACATAATGTAGCGGACGACCAAATCAACATAAATAAGGCATTCAATGCAAAAGCCGTTACGATTGGATGAAGCAACTGATTTAATGGCTTAGAGACATCTAGTTTACAACATTAAATCACCATAGGCGTTACCTAGACAAGTAGTTAAGCCACCATTAAAGGCCCCCAATGGCTAGAAACACAAAGGCATATATAAATCACATCAAACCTAGAACAAAGGTACAATTTTCACACTTATCATCATAGATACTCAATTATTGATCTCTCTCTGCATCTGACTTTGTCATCAGAGGTCCATTGGTTGGCACCACGCTGGTGACCTATCCGATTTACTTTCTTCTCGTCTTGCAAGCATCCTTGGAACCATCTAGATGACCACAACTACTAACGAATTTTGCTTCATCACATACTAAAACATATTCAGCCAAATTTAACAAAAAAAAAAAAAATACACACTTTGACTCAGACATGTTATGGATGCATTATGGACAGCAACCTTCCAGTTTTGTTAGAATACTTGTTTCCCTAATGTCATTGTGGAATGCAATTTTATTGAACTCATTGATCTTCCAAACTCATATAGAATTTGTTCTTTGGAAGTAGATTGAATTTTTGAAGATGTTAAGTCAATATGTGAAAGTTCTAATAATATATCATTTTTAATTGTGTACATTTATGATGCAATTGTATTGCTCTAGCTTTTGTTAATGCTATAAAAGAGAATGAGAATGACTTTGTTTGGCTAGAAAAATGCTCATCTTCACCCAAATTTTTATAACCTTTCAATTTTAGATTGCATCAAGAAAATGTCCTCTTCTCTCCTCAGTGCCCACTCTCACCCTAATATTCCTTAAGAGTAGTGGTGTTCACCAAACCGCAAAAATCACACCAAAACCGCCCGCAAAATGGCATAACCACACCACACCACACCGCAAGTAACAATGCACCGCGCCACATGATGTAGTGTAGTTTGCGGTTTTAAAATAAGAAAACCACACAAACCACATCGCACCGCACCTTCTCTACATATTAATATATTTACTTTTTAATATTAAATATATTATTAATAGTTTAATAACCCTAGTTGTCAACAAAAAAAGTTTAATAACTTAAGCAAGTGTTGATTAGGAAATTCAGCTCAAAACAAAGAAAAAAGAGCTCAATAGTTTAAAACTTGGCCCAAAACAAAGGGAAAAAATCTTTTTTGGGTTGGGCAAGAAAAACCCTAAATTTGAAAAATATAGCAATTTCAAACTGCATCTTATATATCGCACCGCACATGTGACAACAAAAATGAAATGTGGTGCGGTTGTGGTTTTGACTAAACTCTAAAGCGCACCGCATTGCATATGTGACCGCAAAAATGAGATGTGGTGCGGTTATGGTTTTGGCTAAACCGCAAAGCAAAGTATGGTGCTAAAAATGGCCAAAAACTCACACTGTGAACACCCCTACTTAAGAGTGTAGTCTTCCTTATTACTGCCTGGACTATTTGGACAACTCTTAACAAATTGGTCACGGAAAACCAACCCTTCGTAACAAGCTCAATCTTAAAAAAAATCACATCCCTTGCAGTTGAATTTTTCTTCTCCCTACCTCAAAAATCCTCTAAGACCCATGGCATCAGCCTCACCATTGGATGGAAACACCCCCCTCCCCCCAAGACTTCTTTGAGCTCAACACTAATGGCTCCGTTACAGGGAACCCGAGTAAAGCTAGTGATGGGTCATATTAGAAATTGCAAAGGATCTTGGATTGGAGGATCCTCCAGGAACCTTGGCCACACTCATTCCATGGCTACTGAACTATGATGGTTTAGTCCTTGCAAATGTATGTTGAAATTGATGCAAAATCCGTTGTTAGGTTGCTCACATCTCATGACATCTCAATTGTTAATTTCCACCCTTGTAATGCTCTAATATTTTACTGCGCGCATGTCCCTCCTCCAACTTATTGAGGAAGCCCACATTTACCACGCCCTCTGTGAAGGGAATCATTGTGCAGACATTTTGGCAAAAGGAGTTTATGCTAGTAATAGTTTTGTTTTGTATTTGTATCCTCCTTCATGTATTATGTATCAATTGTTAGCCAATGCTTGGGGAGTTACCTACCCTAGATTTTGTATTGCTTAATTCTATTTAGTTTGATTTCCCTTTCAAAAAAAAAAAAAACAAAGGAACGCAACTCTTTTCTCTTTCTATTAAATAACGTGATTCTAAATAAATAAACTTTATTGTTGTTTCGATTGTAAAAAAAATCTAAAAAAGAAAAAAGAGAAGAAATGTTTCATGCTACCTTTCTCCACCACATAGAAGTCCTAAACCAACATAACACATTATGAGTAAGGTTGTAAATGAACCAAACCGTTTATAAAGCACTCGGGCTTGACTCGATAAAAATCTCATTCATATTTATTTGTTGATAAATAAGTCAAGTATGAGCCTTAGTTTTAAGCTTGTTTAATAAACAAGCCAAGCCCAAGCAAAGAAATTGTTCATGAACAAGCTCGTGAGTTATAAGGCTCGATACAAAACAAGCCGATTATAAACTCATTTATATGCTTGATATGTGTTTGCTAAATAAACTTATTACATATATACTAATAATGACATGGCCCTCATGGGACCACTACCTTTTACCTTAATTTTTCACTTCTCTCTAAACTGACCAAGCACCACTTTAGACTTTAGTTATAGGCAAGGAAGGATGAATGAATTGTTTAAATTATGTAAAGTTATAATTTGAACAATGGTTAATCGCATGTGGGACTAGAAGCATGATAAAATGAGTATGCTATTTATTTTTGTTTACTTGATTTTTGGAGATTTAAGCATGCATTTGATAATGTAATTTTGTTGAATCTTAAGCTCAAAAGCTTGATTGGAGCTCGAGTTTGAGTTTGACTTGACTAATTAATCAAGTCAAACTAAGCTAAGTTCAAGCTTTTTTGCTTTCTCACAAGCTCAAGCTCAAACTCAAATACTATTTTAGGCTTGTCTCAAACTCGAGCCAAGTTTAAGCTTTGACTTTTACTGATGAACCAAGCTTGAACATACACTACTTGACGTAGCTTGACTTGTTATGATTGTTTATGAGTGCCACGAATCCTCACTATAAAAATTGACTACTGATTTTTTTTTTTTTTTTATACAAGATAGAAATTCTACTCTAACCTAAAATTGACTACTAATTTTAAAAAAAAAATAAATAAATAAATAGTTGACTACCTACCAAAAAAATGACATTTTTAAAATGACACCGCTTAGTTATTTCAATGTTTTTCAAAAAATAAATCCTTGGAAAAATAGTTATTAGTTATTAAGTAGTACAATTTTCAAAACAATTAAGTACTTTGTCCTTGGAAATCGCGTGCCACAGGCCCGCAGCAACAATGCCAGCTTGGGATTTCTCGCACCTTCAAGCACCTCCGAAAGGTTCCCTACTTATTATTACTACTAGTTTGAGTGGCATGTGCTATCCTTGGGTGAGAAATTTAAGATAGTTTTTATTTGAAAAAGTATGCAAACATGTACTAAAATATATGTTATACAATGCTCTATCATCCATATAGGAATATTGATTACATACAAACTTATCGTAGTTATTTAACATATGAATATCTATTTTACTATGATAGTTTCTTAGAACCTATTTGCTAAATGCAATATCCACTCACTAAAAAGATTCTAAGAATGATAACAAATAGGTTATCAAAAAAAAAAAAAAAAGAATAATAACAAATATCATTCTTCCAACAATAAGCAATTAAGTTTTATGTTAAGTTTTAGACTCCTGTAAACTAGATTGTTTAACTTAATTAATTAACCAAGTGAATACTTAAGTTTATTATTCAGATATAGGTTAAAACAATAACAATCATATCATGTAAAGCAGTGGAAAATATAAAGAACACAAAGATCTGATGACTTAGGAAAATCAAACCGATAAAAAATCTAGGGAGGATTTAACCTAGCTATCATCAAGGTAAAAAGCAAATCCACTAGAAAGAATTGAAATTTGTACAATAGAATTTAGACCACTAACATTTTATTACTACTTCGAGTAGAAAACTTACTACCACAACCCCATGAAAGCTCTGAGTCCACGAACTACTTCTTTCCTTGATCTTTGCAACACTAGCACCCACACTTGTAATAAAAAACGCAAATTCTCCTGTTTGTGACTCCAAGACCACCCTTGAAGGTTTAGATCATTAGTACCTTTGATGACTAGAGAAGACAGCAACTTCTACAATATCGGATCTTGAGATTCTTCAAGGAATCACACCGGTAGAAGACATGAAAGAGTTTTTTGGGTACAAAACCTTAGATACAAAAGAGGCACACTCTTCTCTCTCTAAAAAGCCCTAAAATTCCTCTCTAGGTTTAGCTTATAATTTCCTTTAAATATTGGAAAAAATGGCTCATGATTTGGGCTTCAAACAGTCAAGTTATGGGCTTTTTACGTTTGCTGATTTTTTGCTGATATGCGACTTTGGATCAATTGAGCACCAATCGAACGACTTTCAATCGATTGAGTACCAATCGAGTACCAATTGAATGAAACAGAATGTAACTCATTTTTTTCTTCTCGAACTTGAGTTTTTTGCCTTGGACTACAATGTAGATCATTCTAAACAAATGAGACTTAGTTTTTGTCATGGTTTGCCAACATTACAAACTCAAAACCTAATAATCTCCCTCTTTAGCAATCCGTGACAAAACACACATACAACATAATGCCCATATACAATAAAATGTCCAAATACATCACAAATCCTAATCTAAGACTCCTAACCTAGAAGTTGCAATAAGAGGTAGAATGTCTTGATCAGAATGTACCTGTCGTTCCTGAAAACACTCAAGAGAACACATCACCGCATGTGTGGAAAGAAAGACATATAAACAATAATATTATACACAATATAAAAACAAAAGTAAATTTTAACTCTTCCCCCAAGTTAGATACATAAAAAAGTTTTTATATTCTCCCCATTTCAAAAACAGTTTTATCTCCCCCTCAACAAAACATATTAAAAACCTTTTTAAATACGATTCCCACATTTCATCTATTTCTCCCCCTTTTTGTCACGTATGGACAAAGACAATCCAATTAGAAGGTAGACAGAAAACATACGCAATAGAGAATAATAGAAAATAGAGAATAAATGGAACACAAAACAATTAAACTCTATAGAAAATAGGGACAACTCCTCCTATGAAGAGCAACAACTCCCCCTATGAACAACAAAGGTTAAAAAAAAAAAAATTTTCTCCCCCTATAAAAAATAGGAAAAACAAAACATGTTTTGGGAAAAATAGTTTTGGGAAAAATTTAGGAGGTGGGGAAAACAAAGACACACAAACCAAACTTAAAAACTAAGTTGAGGATACACATGAATAAACATATTTTCTCTTTCAATAAATGCAAACTTGACACTATGTGACCCACAAACAAATGCATGAGTAGAGAAAATATTTGCACATTATTATCCATTATATCTCCAAAAAAAGAAATTCAATCTTCAGCATTTCACGCATCAAGAAAAATAGCATATACTAAAATGTATAAAGGACTCAAAAATTAATCAATCAATTTTTAAATCAAGTTGAGTACCCAATTTAGCAAAGTGTATGCATATTATGTGCGAAAATAATGAGAGATATGACTGCAAAACTGCAAGATGGATAAAAAAAGAACAATGCAATGCATGTGAATCCTAAACATAAATGATGCATGAAAACAAGTTTGGTCAAAAACTTAAAAACTGAAAATTTTCTAGTTTCGATCGATGGAGCATCGATCGAATACCAATCGAGTCAAGCAAAAGCTAGACTTGAAAAATCTGGAAATTTTTGATTGATCGAAAATCAAATTCGATCGATCAAAATTTTGGAAAACTAAATTTTTTTTTTTTGAAAAACCAGAAATTTTCTGCAGAATCAATTTTCAAAAGATTTTTCATGACATGTAATGCATGAGAATGATTCCAAAAATTTTCAAAAACATGAGTTTTCAACCCAAAACTTTAAAACAAGGTTTTTAATCATCAAAAACACAATTTTTGCCAACCCTTAAACATATTTTGCATCAAACACTATAGAAAACATAATCTTGGTTGACCAAACCAAATTCACACACAATTTCATGTACTAAGTTTAGCAAAGAATAACTTGTGAAGTGTGTGTAACTAATAAAAGCATGAGATACATGTGAAGTGATAAGTAGATAGTAATCAATCACAATTTCTACAGAATTCCTCACATAAGTTTGAAAGAGACTATCACCTAAAGAGTTACATCATATAACTCTCACATTTCCTAGAAAACAAGCTTGCAATCATGTAAGTTTCATTTTATTTTGCCTCATAATGTACACACCAATTTTATTTCATTGTGAATTTATTATAACCCAATAATATACACACCAATTTTAGTATTTATCCGATGCTGCACCTTATGTACTTTTTGTGCATGTGCTACACTTTCTTGAGCACAAAATCTTATGATATGTACTGAGGTGTTCATGATTGGCTAGTAAACAGTGGTGAGATGGTTATTTATACCTTTCTCATTCAGTTCTAGTCCTAGTAATCAAAATCATGTGATTTCAAAATCCAAAGCATGTGATAAAAAACTATAAACAATTCCGACACAACATGCACTACATAGCTAAAACTAGCAAAGTGTAGTAAAACTAAGCTCATCCAAGCTAAACAAGGTACACAAGCATGTTATGTAAAACTAATATGGCCAACCTTAATTACAAATTCATGATGTGTAATACAAAAGAAGTAAAAAAACTTTTTGGTTTCAAAAAAAAGAATTTATGACCAAAGCTAAAAGCACACATTATGCTAAAAGATAAAAAATGCAAATGCAATGCATGATAGTGCTTAACTAAGCTATAGAGGGTACATAAACAAGAAATATCAATTTCTTAATTAACCCTTGAGTACATGTACAAACCAGTACATACTCACATAAAATCAGAAATAGCTTAGCACTTATATAACACATACTATTCAAGTTTCTCCACAATGTCAAGCATGTTCTAAATCAAGAGAGAGATATTATAACTCATGTAATCCTCAAAAAAAAAAAAACTAGACACAAAATAAAATATTTTTGTCTTTTTGAAAATTTAAAATGTTTTTGGATTTTTTTTAAATTAAAAAAAACAACCAAAAAAACAAAAATAAAATATGTCCACAAACAATTGAAAGAATTAAATTAGGGACAAGTAAACAAAACTCACCTTAGCAAGTCTTTTCTCACCCATATAGCACAAGTCTTTGGCTTTGTAGGTGAAAAATCCATGTGAAGCAAAATGTATTTGAGGGATTACACCAATCTTCTAAGAAAGATTGAAATCCTACAAATTCCTTTCACAAGCCAATAAGCTTGAATTTTTCAAAAGAATATAAAAAATTTGTATGGACTTATGGTAGGAGAAATATCATCACATATCCTAGATTGAAATACAGAATGTTTAAATTTCAATTTATGGCAACTAGGACGAATGTGATCGAAGACATCACAAAAGTGACAAATATGAACAAATTTAGGAATATTAGTATTCTTAACAGCAAATCAAGTCTCAGATTTTGGTTTTTGTCTCAATAAAGAATAATTTGGACTAATATGACCAACAACACCACAAATGTGACATGTAGGCACAAAAACAGATTTATTATGCTCTCTAATAGTAGGTTTAGACATAGGTTTAGAAACTTCAGTATCTACATTAGAACTTTTACCTTTGTCTAACCTAGCAAAATAAGCATTTTCTTTATTATTCCTCTTGAAAGGAGGGACATAAAATTTTTTAGCTTTAAGCTTAAGAGAAACAGAAACACTTTTGTTATCAACAGTAGGCTTGGCATTAGTCAACTTTTCAAGTTTAGCTTTAGACTCAACTAAATCTTGTTCCAAGCTTTTCATCTTTTCATCTTGAGAGGAAATTTTATTTCTCAAAAATTCATTCTTTTTATTAGATTCATCTAATCTCACAATTAATTCCTCATTTTCAAGATTAGCCAATTTTAACTCTTCTTTAAATTTCTTAGCAATTATCAAAGATTCAAATAATTCCTTATGAAGAGTTTCACAAGCATCAGAAATATCAACATGAACAATAGTGTCCTTTTTATTCAAATCATCACAGTCAAAAATAGTAAGGCACTTAAAATTATCCATAATAACAAGGATCAAGGATCAAGGATCAACTCTAAGGTCAAAAGATCTAGACACTAGAGCTAGCTCACTCTGATACCACTTGTTAAGTTTTAGACCCCTGTAAACTAGATTGTTTAATCTAATTAATTAACCAATTGAATACTTAGGTTTATTATCCAGATTTAGATTGAAATAATAACAATCATATCATGTAAAGTAGTGAAAAATATAAAAAACATGAAGATCCGATGACCCTAAAAAACAAAACCTGTAAAAAACCTGGGGAGGATTTAACCTAACTATCTTCAAGGTAAAAAGCAAATCCACTAGAAAGAATTGAAGTTTGTATAATAGAACTTAGACCACTAACATTCTATTGCTACCTTGAATAGAAAACTTACTACCACGACCCCATGATAGCTCCGAGTCCACGGACTACTTCTTTCTTTGAACTTTGCAACACAAGCACCCACACTTGTAATAAAAAAACACAAACTCTCTTATTTGTGACTCCAAGACCACCCTTAAAGGTTTAGATCATCAACACCTTTGATGACTAGAGAAGGTAGCAACTTCTACAACACCGGATCTTGAGATTCTTCAAGGAATAACACCGGTAGAAGACATGAGAGAGCTTTTTGGGTACAAAACCCTAGATACAAAAGAGGCACACTCTTCTCTCTCTAAAAAACCCTGAAAACCATCTCTAGAGTTAGCTTATAATGTCCTTTAAATACTGAAAAAAAGGGCTCACGATTTGAGCTTCAAACGGTCAAGTTATAGGCTTTTTACGTTTACTGATTTTTTGCTTATATACGACTTTCGATCAATCGAGTACCAATCGAACGAAATAGAATGTAACTCATTTTTTTCATCCCTAACATTTTGGTAAGACATTGTCACAATATTTGAATTTTTACAATGAAAAATACCATATGCAATTGAATTAAGCTCTTCGTCCCATACCTACAACCATCCACATCGAAGATTTTTATTCATACTTCATTCTTTATCATATTACATTTTATGGAGAATTTATTTTAAAAGAACAAGATAAGAAAAGGCATATGTGTGATCCAATTATATAAAATTATAAGTTTAGAAGATTAAAACCTACTAAATTTTTGTTCTTTAATTAACAACTAGAACACCCTATATTACCATTCCAACTTTCCAAGCATGACTACCACATAATACCAAAAATAAAAAACATGAAGATAATCTTTGGGATATTATAATTTAGTGGGGATAGTTTAGACAGTGAACAATAGGTATCATAAGATTTTATTAGGGTTTAACTGAGAGAGTAAAAATAGTTGGGTATTGACTTATTTCCAAAATATATATGGAGAATTTGCTTGGTTAAAGTTTAGGGGAGAAATTGAGAACTAACCCAAACATAAAGGAAGAAAGTGAATTTTTTTAGTAAAACTATATGTCAAAGAGAGAGAGAGAGAGAGAGAGAGTCTAAGAAAACTATGCGTGAAATAATAAATTTTAGCTCACCAAAATTGACTAAACCAAAAACGTTTTGGGACATAAATGTCACAATATTTTCGCTATAACTATATTTTTAGTTGTTGCGAATATCGATCTGATAGTTTATTATTTTATTTTTGACCAACGAGAAACTTACGCCTGAGTAGATGTGAAAAAAATTGTGGCAACAACAAAATGTCACAATACTTTCACAATACGTTTATTTTTAGTTGTGATAGGTCCAAGTCTAATAATTTTTTATATTATTTTATTTTGACCCATAAAGAACTTACATGTGAAAATATTGTGATACAGCAAAATGCCACATTTTCATAATACCTTTATTTTAAGTTGTGGTGGATAATGATATGATGTTTTATTGTTTTATTCTACTTATTTTGATCTATAAGATACTCACACATCAACAATTGTGAAAATATTGTGACAACAACAAAACCAACATTCACTCTCTTTCTTCATCCTCAAAAAAAAATATAAAAATAAAAAATAAAAACTGAAATGCACAACAATAATGCTTGTGTATATTTGCATAAGTACTATAGCTAAAGTAAATTTTGCATAATAAATGCATAAACTGATGTAGGTGACTTTTGGGATTGGTTAGG
Source organism: Castanopsis chinensis (assembly GCA_032878915.1). NCBI lineage: Eukaryota > Viridiplantae > Streptophyta > Magnoliopsida > Fagales > Fagaceae > Castanopsis > Castanopsis chinensis. Next base: position 19,239,269 of record JAVQMG010000122.1, read on the forward strand.
AAAAATTTGTCTCTTATGCTATTTTGTATAAGTTGATGTGAATGCTTTAAGAAACTTACACCTAGCAGTTGCGAAAATATTATACAACAACAAAATGTCACATTTTAACAATACATTTATTTTAAGTTGTGGTACATTCTTATATGATATATCTTATTTTTATTTTATTTTATCTATATGCAACTAACACCTTTGAAATTGTAAAAATATTATGATAATGCCAAAAATGTTATAAATTTTCACAATACGTTTTTTATTTTTATTTTTTTTATACAAGATAAAATTTCTACTCTAGCCTAATCTAAGTGTATATGTGTATGAAGCTTCCTCTTGGAAACTTGAACCTTGGCTTTTGCCCCACACACCCCACAAGCACTAATACTTGTGAAGTGACCATCGCACCAAAAGTGTGTGGTGGTTGGTTTATTTTCAATTGTGGTTGGTTTTGGTATGGTAGTTTATTATTTTGTTTTGTTTACTAAGGAGCTAACACCTTAGCAATTATGAAAATATTATGACAATTTATTACGTAGGAAATCAAGTGTATCAACTCTAGAACAGAAACACTATATCTTTAAAAAATAAAAATGGAAATAAGCTCAAAGAATGATTTATAACACAAATGTTACACAGCTACTTATAAATGTTTAAAAAAAAAAAAAAAAAAAAAGAGGCCCAGCATGTTAACCACTATGCATCAAGTTTTTTTTTGGTCTTACAGTGAATATATGAATGACTTTTGCCTTTTGTCACCAACAAACACTTTTTGGCTTACTAAAAGATAAAAATTGACTAAAGCTAACAAATTGTAGAAATAGCTAAAGACACTTTTTATATAACTAGTGTTGGCAATGCATGCAAAGCACGTGCTATTACCTAAGTAAAAAAATTAAGATAAAAATTATATTAAAGAAGTATTAAGCTATATACATAAAAAAAAAAAAAATGTATGTTATACAAAATTAATCTCATTAGTATAAAAATTTTGATCACCCACAAAATTAGGGTAGCCATTTAACATATAAATATCTATTTTTCTATAAGTTTCTTAGTACTTATTTGCTAAAGGCAAAATCCACTCACTAAAAGTTTCTACGAATGACAACGAATATCATCATCTTTCCACAATAAGCAACTAAGTTTTGCTAAGACATTGTCACAATAGTTAAATTTTCGTAATGAATGATGTCATATACTACAATTAAAACTCTTTATCAAATATCTTTAACCATGCACAATGAAAATTTTGTCATTTATTCTTTCTTCTTTATCATTCTACATGAGTATACTTTCTTATTTATCATTCTACATGTGTCTAGGTCCAATTTTTAGCTTGCTTAGTTTTTAAATGAATACCCATTTTAGGCAAGAAAAGAAGAAGAAAAAAAAAAGGATAACCAAAGTAATGTTTCATTGAATTTTCCATTAGATAAATTATATGTTTCAAAAATTTAAACTTACAAAATCAATATTCTCTAGGTAATAAAACATCTTATATCACCATTCCAAGTTTCTAAGCATTACTGTTAGAAACTGAAAAGAATATGGATGGACACCCAAAGTGGGCATGTCCTTCTGTATACCACATTCAAGAGTTATGGAGGAATGATTTGGACCGTTACTCTACCCCACTAAGTCCACTATCCCACTCAATATTAATGGAGTGGTTTGTATTTAAACACCAAGAGTGGTATCCATTGAACAATGAATGAATTCTGCATTTCTTATAGTATTTACAGAGTGCTGTAAGGCTCTAAGGTTGTGAGTTATGTTTGCATCACTCTAGTAGTGTACGACACCACCGAGAAATTTTTTTTTTTTTTGATCGTTGGTTATACAAACTAGAATTCAAAACATGTTTGAATAGCTAGTCTGCGTGAAGGCTAGCTCTAGACAACGTAGAACAATCTCAAAGCTCCTTTGTGATCATCGGTTTAGGCAAAGAGAGGTATGCCGAAAAACCAATTATTTATATTCCGTTGCTAGTCTCTATTTCTTACATTGTTATCAGAGCATTATAGGTTGTTCTCGATGTCATATGCATATATGATTAGTTCTAAAAGCGTTTCATGCCTCTGCAATATGCTATGAATTTTATTCACCTCACATGGCCTTCAACGACAAATTTTGATTCTGAGCATTTCATGCCTTGAAATTAATATATGTTGTTTATATTACATGTATTAATATTTAACTTCAGTTTCGTAGTAAATCTCTAAGTGTACCATGAGATATAGTTTAACAAAACTTAGCAAACTGAAATTTTAAGGACAAAACTGCTCTTCTATGATTTTTATTTGCAAAATATGATTTCATATTATGAATTTATATGTTATAAGCTTTAAATCGGTATATGGTACATTAAAAATGGACTTAAAATGAAGAAGATATAAAACTTTGAAGTTCATATCTGAAACACGTTTTATTTTTTGCTGAAAGAAATTGAAAGAAGAAGGTTGAAGACCCTGCACATCACGGGCTAGAGTGATAGCAAATAAAAAATAATAATAAAATAAAATAAAAAAGGGTTCCACAATAGTTTATTTCTTAAATGTATTATTCTGGATTTGGGTGGAAATGGATATTCTTCTTTAAGAGCCGAAAACCTCAATTGGGTTTATGGTCTTTGTCTTTTTAAGTTCTTGATCTGAGTGGTGATGATCTTAGCAATGCAAAGGATTGGCTTGATGCAATAAATATGCTAAGCTCTCTGGTAGTGTTACGTTTATTTTATTGTAAGCTTCACAAACTTCCTCAATATTTGCATCATGTAGAACAATCAGCGTAGTACCATTATTAGCATGCACAGTAAAGAAAAACGTTTGAAATCTTGTCTTTTCCTATTTTATGCATATTAAGCCTATTTATAAATGAGTTTCTTTACGTGTGAAACGTACTATTCAACTTAGCATTTATTTCTCATGAAACATAAAAGGTATATGCTTCAATGATATGGAATTGATCTAATTTTGTAAATTGTTTAATTCCATTATTATTTCTTAGCTAAATATGGTATAAAAGATAAATATTATAGTTAACGCGACAAAGTAATAATTATTTCTTAGTGAAATAATGAGATGCCTATATGAATTGTTCTCATAAGTTTAAATTGTGATAGTATGTTTGGCTTAATAGTTAATTAATAATATTGGTGAATTATTTTTAGTACATATATTTTGTAAATATGTTTAGAATTGAAATATGGAAAGTGGGAGTATAGTTGAGTTGTGTTATCTCTCATACATAATTTTGCACAAATAGATTAAATTTAATCTTAGTAATAAATACTAGTGGTGCAAGAGATGATTAAGAAGCTTAGCAAATTTTCAATCTTGCGACGTGTGTTGATTATCTAAGTTTATTTTAGATCGAACGTCAAAATTTTTTAAATATGTGTGTAATGTCCCATTTGTAAAATTTTGTAGTGAAATGGCTTCCAAAGGTATAGTTGTTGTTCTCAATAAAGGAGAGAAACTGGATGGTGAAAATTACAATATTTGGCACTGCAAGATCTAGTATGTGCTGAATGAGCAAGTAGTCCTAGAGACTCTAACTCATTCGTTAAGTAAACCCGATGAGGGAAGCACTAAGCGACATCAACGTGATCTTGCTGCTTATAAAAGTTGGCGCAAGAAGGATTTGTGTGCAGGCTTTACAATGCTGAGCAACATGCACAATGACTTGATTGGTGAATTTAAGCAGTATACAACTACACAAGACATGTGGAAAGCTCTAAAGCTAAGATATGGAGGGACATCAGCCACTAGACTGTGTGGCTTAACAATGAAATTTTATTCATATAAGATGTGCTCTAAACATATGATGAAGCAGCATCTAAGGGGTGATGTCATCCATGATTCAAGAGCTCAAATCAGCTGGAAACAATCTTACTGACGAACAACAAGTCCAGGTAGTGATTTGTTCACTACCAAGTTCATGGGAGACGATGTGTCAAAACTTGACACATAATGAAAACATCAAAACATTTGATGATGTGGCTCGTCACTTGGAACTTGAAACTGAGCGCCTTGAAGCAGCCAAGCTGATTAGTTCTGTGCACATGGCTAAGACTAGCTCGCGTAAGGCACTAGGCCTAAACGCAAGCAACCTGATTATGCTTCTGGACAAGAGAGACCTAATGGGCCACCGCCTAAGAAGGCTAAGTTTGTCAAGCGCAATACTAGAGGAAAGCACATGTTGAGGTCTAAAAAGAAGTCATGATAAAAAGGTCCAAAGAAATGGCACATTGGACCAATCCATGAGAAGTTAAAAAAAAAATGAGGAAAAAGATGGGGCTTACAAAAGAAAGAAGGATGATGGACCTGAGGCCCAGGTTCTATGAAGAGGCAAGGAGTCCATAAAACAAAGGGAGAAAGGAAAGAAGTCAGCCCGCTAGAATCAGAGGAAAAAAAACAAAGAAAGTCTAGAAGAAAGGGACTGGGTTAGGATACCGGAGACTACATAGGACCTCTGGGTGTGCAGCACGGCCAAGGTGGGATTAATACAGCTTAAAGAAGGATTAAAAGGCACCAGGAACGAAAGGTAGATGGGTCCTTCTCGAGCATACAGCGATGCAGCACAGAGCCAAAGGGCTTGGAGAGCAACGACTCAGGAACGGGAGGCCGGTACCTTCGGGAACCCAAAGAAAAAAGACCCACAAAAGGAAATAGCTGGGGAAACCTTCGATTTGGCCGAGAAGGACTTGGCTTACTGGGAAAAATGACAAAAATAGAGGGGTGGCTAAAAGGGGGCTAAGCCTGAAAGGGGAGAAGACAAAGAAAATTTGGAGGGAGCAAAGTTAAAGGTCAGCTCCCCAAAAGGCACCTCAGAACGAAAGGTCAGCAAGGCACTTTTGAAGGAAAAAAATATCAAAAGAAAAGAACTATGAGAAACAAGTAAAGAATCAGTCGTTAGAAGGACTAGGACAAATAGAGGCTCTAGTACCCAAGGAGCCAAGGGGGAAGAATCAATGGTACCCCAAAACCCTAAAAGTGACACTATAAAATGATAAAGTAGCCAACATTAAGGGGCATTCAACAATAGGGAAATCGTATAGAATCATTGAGAAAAAACTCTGTAAAACTAAAAGAAAACAGGGAAATATCTCCCGGTATCCTAGAAACAGGCACTACAGTACATGCTTGGATTCAAAAGGATTCAAACTTTGCAAGTCTTAGAGGCTTAGAGAGTCATCTAAGTCTGTAATTTTTGAGCTTATTTGAACCTCGTATTACATCTTAGTGAGTTCATTGTAATCAATAATTAAGAAAAACTAATGAAGTATTTCCTATTTATTTGAGGATCCCGAACAATTATTTTGTGTTTTCTTTATTTACATTTTTGTCTTCCTTTGCTGTTTTCTTGTTAATCAATACATATATTCTCGCTTGCTAGTGTATACGTATTGCAGGAGTCTTGCCCTGTGCACCACTTGGTCTGTAAACAGCCTATTTAGCTGCGGTAAACCAAGCCCAGTCCCTTCAAACTACAACTAGAGGGTCTGGGGTCCTGGCTTAAACTTGGGCCTAGATACTGTCCGAAAATCGACTCTCACAGCACGCAAAGAAGGACAAGTCTAAGTTGACTTGTTATAATTGCAAAGAGAAAGGACATTTTGCTCGTGATTGCACTGAGCCAAAAAAGGTAACACCTAATCCTACATCTCACCATGTTTTTGTAACTATTCATGTCCTTGTTGCTAATTCTGCTCCGATGTGGACTATAGACTCAGCAACAATAGAAAATGTAGCGTGAGATAGAGTGGGACTTGTGGAGTACCGCCGGATTCCTGCTGGGAGTAGAGACATCAAGGTGGGAAACAGAGCTAGCGTGGAGGTATTTAGAATTGGTACCTACAAGCTAGAGTTGTGAGGTGGTCGCACTCTGTTACTCCATGACGTATTGTATGCTCCAAAGATCCAAAGGAACTTACTTTCCGTAGTTACTTTGTTAAAACTTGGTTTTCAATTTATTTATTAGAATAATTATGTTTTATTGCATTTGGGAATAGTTTATTATGGCTGTGGTTTTATTTCAAATGGTTTTTTAATTTTGGATATTGAATATTATAATAATGATAGTTCAGTTTTTTTGACTTCATCTGATAATGCTTAATTCAATTATATGGCATGCTAGGCTTGGCCATATAGGGCAAGAGAGGATAGCTAAGTTAGCAAGAGAAGGTCTTATGGGCAATCTTACTAAGGTCACTTTGTCCACATGTGAACGTTGTCTAGTGGGAAAGTCAAAAGGAAAACCATTTGGAAAAGCCGCAAGGGCATCCTTTCCATTGCAACTAATCGACTCTGATATGTGTGGTCCAATGAATGTGAGGGCAGGGTATGGAGGTTTCTACTTCATCACATTTATAGATGACTATACATGTTATGGTCATGTCTATTTGATTTCTTATATGTCTGAGGCTTTAGATTGCTTTAGACAATACATGAGATTGGTTGAGAATCAATTAGACAAGAGCATTAAGGCTTTCAGAACTAACCGTGAGCGTGAGTATCTATCTGAGCAGTTTAAGGAGCTCTGTGATGAAAAGGGAATTGCAAGGCAGTTAACGATGCCTTATACACCACAACAAAATGGTGTGGCGGAAAGGAGAAATCGAACACTGCTAGAGATGGTTAGGTCAATAATGGCGCAAGCAAACCTACTGATTTCGTATTGGGGGATGCATTTTTTACTGCAGCCTATATACTTAACCGAGTGCCCTCTAAATCAGTATCTTCCACACCTTATGAACTATGGACCGACAAGAAACCTAACTTGAATAACTTGTGGCCATAGGGTTCAATAGGTTATGTTCACAATACTTCTCATAGATATGGGAAGTTAGAGCCTAGAGGAAGGAAGTGTATCTTTATAAGATATTCTGAGCATTCCAAAGGCTATGTGTTAATAGGTGAACAACCTGATGGAAGTATGACTAAATTGGAGTCACGTGATGTTGATTTCATTGAAAGTGAATTCCCTAACATAGGTGAGATTGAAAAGAAGTTGACTCTTTATGAAATGATGGATCAAGAGGTAGGCGCCCCAAGTAGACTAGTAGAGGACAAGGAAGAAATTCCTGAAACTCCTAGAGATAGTGAGAGCAACTCATAACCTAGATCCACAACAACCTCAGCCACGCAGAAGCAATCGTGGAAATGTTCCTCATCATCGTTTTGAGATTGAGGGGGAAGCTTTCATGATTGCTTCACAAGATGATGGTGAGCCAAAAACTGTGTAAGAGGCTCTCTCATCTTCTATTAGTGATGAGTGGATGAAAGCAATGAATGATGAAATGGAGTCTATGAGGACTAATCAAGTCTGGGATTTGGTAGACCTACTGTCAGGGCAAAAAGCAATTGGGAACAAATGGGTCTTAAAATCAAACGTAAGGCGGATGGGTCAATAGAAAGGTATAAAGCTCTATTAGTGGCAAAAGGATGCACTCAAAAGGAGGGTTTTGACTATAAGGAAACCTTTTCTCTGGTTGTGAGGTTTGCCTCTGTTTGACTCATGTTGGCCATTGTTGCAAACTTGAATTTGGGATTATACCAAATGGACATTAAGACAGCTTTTCTTAATGGAGAACTAGATGAAGAAATCTATATGGATCAACCTATTGGCTTTGTGACCAAAGGTCAAAAGCACAAAGTGTGCAAACTTAAGCAATCCATATATGGTTTAAAGCAGTCATCTAGACACTAGTATCTGAGATTTCATCGAGTCGTTCTATCGAATGGTTTTATGATGATCGAAGAAGATCACTGTGTCTACGGAAAACGATCCAAGGGAAGTTTCATTATTTTGTCATTGTATATCGATGACATATTATTGGCTGGTAATGACATGGAGATGATTATCACCACAAAAGGGTGGCTGTCCTCTAACTTTGAGATGAAAGACATGGATGAGGCAGATTATATTTTGGGGGTTAAAATCCTTAGGGATCGCTCAAAGAAACTTTTAGGTTTATCATAACAATCCTACATTAAGAAAGTTCTTGAGCGTTTCCAAATGCATAATTGCAAACCCATAGATACTCCAATTGCAAAAAATGAGAGCTTAAGCCTTGATATGTGTCCTAAGACTCAAGATGAAAAAGAAAAGATGGTTCGTGTTCCTTATGCCAATGCAGTTGAAAGCTTGATGTATGCAATGATGTGTACTCGGCCTGATATATGTTATGTTGTTGGATTAGTTAATAGATTTCAGTCTAATCCAAGACTTGCTCATTGGAAAGTTGTCAAGAGGATATTAAGGTATCTTAAAAGGACAGCGAACTACATCCTTTGTTATCAGGGTTCAGATTTACGTATGATTGGCTATAGTGATGCTGATTGGGGTAGTGACCTAGATGAACGCAAATCTACATCTAAATATGCTTTCTTGCTAACTAATGGTGCCATCACTTGGAGTAGCAAGAAACAACCCTGTATAGCATTATCAACTATGGAAACAGAGTATGTAGCATGGTCAACGGCTGTTCAGGAGCAATTTGGTTAAGGAAGTTCTTTTAGAATCTTGAGATTGTCAAGTATGCCTCAGATCCCGTTATGGTATATTGTGATAGCATGGTAGCACTTGCGTATGCTAAAGACTCTAAGTGTCATGGTAGAACCAAACATATTGATATATGATATCACTACATTCGAGACATGGTTGCTCACAATGAAGTGGTTCTAAAACACATTTCTACAAGCCTCATGATTGTTGATCCTCTTACAAAGCCTATAAGAAGGGATGCCTTTTAGGCTCATGTTAGGAGTTTAGGGCTACGTAGAATATGATGATATGTTGTTTTTAGTTACCATTTATTGTACTCTTTTGAGATTTTTTTAATGCATATGATGTTATTCAGTTAATAATATGTATGTTTACACATACATATACCATATGATGAGTTTTGTGGTATGAAAAGTATGTCAGCAGGCTTAGGTTGGCTCACTCACATGAGCAATCGCCTCTGGCACTTGAGTAGTGAGCAAAGATGAGACACTGTGTCATTTAATGCTTATGTAACATATATAGATGGTTGACACAAATAGATCCTTGGTTGGAACTAAGATAAGGTCTATAATATATTTATCTTAATTAGACCGTACATGGATAGCCCATGATCCATGTAGCCTGTGGTTAGCAAGATGTGAGACCTTATTTGATGCCTGAGGTGGCAAGCAAATAAAGGACTCGAGTTAGGCGCTTGAGTAGCAACTAGACTAAGATTTGTACGGTGTATTAAGTTGAGGTATGGTGAACAAATTCTGCATTTCTCATAGTGTTTACAGAGTGTTGTAAGGCTCTTAGGTTATGGGTTATGTTTGCATCACTCTAGTAGTGTGCGACACCGTCGAGAATTTTTTATTTGTTTATTTTATATTATGGGTTATACATATTGGAATTCAAAACATGTTTGAATAGCTAGTCTGCGTGAAGGCTAGCTCTAGACAACATAGAACAATCTCAAAACTCCTGTGTGATCGTTGGTTTAGGCAAAAAGAGGTATGCCGAAAAACCGATTGTTTATATTCCACTGCAAGTCTCTATTTCTTACAATTACTACTATCTAAAACTCAAAACACGTTAAGAAAATTTTTGGGTTGTTAAAATCTGGGGGGAGTATTTTAGACATTATGGACCTGTTTGGTTAGATATTTATAGTATCTTTATTTAAGTCTTGTGGAAATAGGTGTGGGTTAGAAAGTGTTATAGAAATACGTGTTTCAATGTTTAAATACTAAAAACTGTTGTTTAAACAATTGTACCAAACACCCCCTATACAATGGAATATTTTAAGAGTCATAAATTTTAGTTAAGATTTAACTGAGATAATAACAATATGACGTATTTGCGCTTTTTCAAAATATTAAAGGAAAAATTGTTTGATTTTAAAGTTCACAGTTCAAAGAGGAATTGTGATTTTTAGGATGAAAAGTGTTTTTATCCTAAGTGTGGGCTAGTTTTTTGTACTCCTAGGGAAACTATTTGCGTACTTCTTGGGAAATTTTTTGTAGTCCCACATCAAAAGAATCTCCCCCTACCTTATACCTTATAAGTGTGAAGCCGAAGGAGTAGTGTACCATCAAATCATCTTCTGGTCATATATGGTGGGATGTTTTGAATATCTGATGATAGGGTAGCCAAAATTGTTTAGGTAGTATCTTGAGATGGAGAATTGTTGCTACTGCCCCTGTATCAAATAAGGCCATTACAGGAATGGGTCTGGAATAAGTATCAAGGAGGATATGCACTTAGGCTATAGGTGTGGGGCTGGTTAGGGGGGCTATAATAGGCTGGGATGTGTAGATGGTTCGAATTTCTGGGTCTAAATCATCTGAATCTGAATCATCTTTTGAGGTAGAATAAGCCATAACTGCTAAAGCTTGGGGAGAGTAATTGTCATCCAATGAAAAGAGTGATTCTACACCTGAGAAGGGGGTATCATCTGCATGAATTTGGGCTTGTTCAAAAAGCTTTGCTGCTTTTTCTTTCTTTGGATAATTTTTTGCAAAGTGACCTGGTCTTCTGCATACAAAACAAACTTTTGAAGCTTTCCTTTGAACTGATTTCTTCTGAGAAAATTCCATTTCTTTTTCCTGAAGGACTTCTTCTTCTGACTTGCATAGTGTCTTTTCTTCCAAGAATACTTCTTGAAACGGTCTCTCTTTTTTGTTGGATAAGCATAACTTTTGTCATAGCATTTTATTTGTAAATCTTTTCTTTTACAATTGTCTTTGAGCTTGCTATGGACCTTGTTAATTTCTGAAAGAAAATTTCTCTAATTGCAAAGTTTTTCAAGAGAAATAAGCATATGCTGGTAGATTTATCCCAAAGAAGCTTGTTGTAAAGTTATTTTTTGAAGGTTCATCATACGTAGAGTTTCATCTTCTAATGGTTCTGGAAAAGAGTTCAGAAATGTGTGCTTAGAGTTGACATCATCCATGCTATCAAAAGAGTACTACCGGCTTGACATTCTGTCAAAATATTTTTTTCAAATCTTTCCTTTTAAAGGAGCAACATTTCATTAGTAAAAATTATTCTCTTGCCACCTCTGTATAATGAGCCACAGAGGCAAGAAATTCACTATGAATGATTGTGAAAAAGTCTTCTAGAGTTTTACACTGGGCTGCTTGTCTTTGCCTGTATTCTCCAGGTTGATCCACCATTGTCTTAATCTTCCTGTAAGTCTTGCAACAAATTTGGCAATAATTTGTGCAACAGTGTTATTTGGGGCTTGAAATTCAGCTATGCACCATGAATACATGTTAAAAATCTCATTATGCCATTTTGAAGGGGGGTATTATCAATGGTGAGCAAGTGTTTTGGATATGTGGTTGACGAGTAGGTTAATCTTGTTTGGTAATTAGGGATTAAAGGTGGTGGAGAAAAAATTGGTGGTAAGGGGGGTTGCTTAGGTTGAAGAACATCATCATCTTCTTCTACCGTTGGGTTTGTCATAAATACTCCTTCTAATCCAAGATCAGACAAGTCTAGATCCGTGTCATCAATGACTGGAAGCACAAAAGGTTCTTCTGGATCTTGAAGAGTAAGGGTTTTGAGAAATGACGAAATTGGGTTTGGAGGGTCAGGGTCTATAACCAACATGTTCATATCTGAAGGTCTTAAAGAAGCACCAACAGCTGGATCTAAGGATTGGTATAATGGTTCTTTGTCCTTTTTCATGGGAGAATGTTCATTTTGTGGTTTGGTTTGAGGTTCTAGTTGGAGTGATGCTGAACATGTTATACTAGGAAAGATTCCACTTGATTTAAAAGGGTTATGATCAGGATGCATCATGGTTAATGGTTGGAGGTTTTCGTAAGGAGAAACTAGGGAGAATGGTGAGGCCAATGGCATGGACAAATCCTTATACAATGACTGGCGAGGTTTATAAGGCATGTAGACTTGCATTGGAAGAGCTTGGTTAACCTCTTTCCTTGAATTCTCCATAGACTGAAGTTGCACCAACAACAGTTTTCTTTCTTTTTCTTTTTGCCCAATGAGAGGGAATGAGACAGACAAGTCTTTTACTGTGGAAGCAATGGTTGCCAATTTTTGCTCAATTGTTTGTATTTTCTTCTTCAAGTCTTCAATAAGAGAATTTGAGGACGAGAAGGTATAAGTAACTGCTTCAGCCATCTTTTGTTGATTATCAAGAATCTTTGAAAGAACTTGGTTTTATGCCACTGCATTTTCTGCTTGCTAATTTAAAGTTGCTTCAGTTGAGGAAACTTGTTTCTTGGTTCCATCTAGATTGTTTCCAGCAGGATTTTTTATTTTCCAAACATGTTTGGTGTTGGTTTGGGGATGGTCAAAAATTTCAAGATAAGGGAAATTTTGTGAATAAGAGGGTAAGGCATGGTCAAAACATGTAGCAAGCTAAGGGTTTCTGTATATGAGTTTGACTAATAGGTTTGGGTTGACATTTTGGTATTTGGGCGAGGACTTTCTGGTAGTGTGGGATCAATGGAGGTTTCTAGTTTTGGCTATAGTTTTCTTTGGATGGAGAAAAAGAGGGAAGATTTTGTTTCTTGGTACGGGGATAGATGACATAATAGTCAAACTTTCCAGAAGGTTCTCTAAGGAAGTCAAATTCTGGATCTCCTGCCTCATATCTTTCTTTAAGAATCTGCTGGGAGGACTTTTTCCTTCTTCATGAATGGTTTTTTTCAAAAACTTCTTCTTCTTGGCAATTAGCACAGTCACAAACATCCCACCATATATGACCAAAAGATGATTTTCCTTCATAACAAGGCTGTCTATCTTCTCGAAATGCTTTGATTTAAAGACCCTCTAGTAGAGGTGAGCAGGAAGTCACCGGCACCGATCCAACCGACCGGCGCTGATTGTCCCGCACCGCCATTGCAACCGACCGACGAAGTCGATGCCGGCGATCGGAGTGCAAAAGGAATCTCGATGCTGGTGCGGTGCGGTCACGGAGCTGGAAATCCGAAGCTGATACATGCCGAACCGAACCGATACCTGTATGTATGTTGTTCTCCACTTCTGATCTGAGTCCAGTTCTTCACATCGTCTGATCTGAGTCTAGTTCTAAATTTCTATGAATCTATTTCCTAATATATGGCTTAATGAAACGGAACGTTTCAGTGTAATAGGGCTATTTAAAAAAAAAAAAAAAAATTCAATAAAACGACGTAGTTTTACTTTAGGGTTACAAATGTTAACAAGTATATAAATAGTTCTTTTCACATAACCTACCTCAGAACCCTCTCTTTCTCTCTCGCCTCTCTGTTGCTGTTGCTCAATGCTCACCCCCTGCCAGTCCGCCGCAACACCGCTGGTGAGTTTCATAGTCACAAACAACTAACCCGCTTCTTCTCTCTCTATACTCTAAGTCCACGATAACTGACATCTTTTTTCTTTTCTTTTTTTTCCAGCAATTTGATTTTCAGGGAGACTGAGAGAGCTATCACTCTTCAGTCATTCATTGAGAAAGATTTTGAGCTATAATCACTAATGATTCAAAATATTGCTTAGTATCTTGAATATATATTTTTTTTAGTATTTTTGTATATTTACTTTTATATTTTTGACTTGGGAATTTTGAGCAACATAGTGTAACTACTGTGTAACTATTGGGGATTCTACTTATAGTTGTTTAGGTTATATATATTGAGATTGAGTAATGTATATGGTTAGTGTCTGATTGAGTAATAAGTAATTATGGTATAAGTAAGAGTTGGAATATGCTTTTGTGTGTTGGTTGGATGGAGAAAAATATTGTTTGGCATTTTTACTTTTTTTTTTTTTTATTTGACTTTTCTTTTGCCTCTGTTTTACGTGTGACTAGATTTTTTATGGCTTGCTAAATAAAAAAATAGTTTACATTTACTTGAAATATTGAACAGGATGATACATTGATATTGGGCTTGAAAGCCAATTTTTTTTATTATTAAAAGAAAAAATAGTTTTTTTTTAATATTTCAAACCGACCAAACCGACTAAACCGACCACAAAAAACCGCACCGCTATACATCGAAAAACCGACCCTAGGCGGTATGCATCGGTTCTAATTATGAAAAAACCGATCTCTATCAGTTCGGTAATAAATTTGAACAAAAACCGCACTTACCGAACAACGCATACCCCTACCCTCTAGGCCTTCATATGACACTAGGTGGATCATAGCAATTTGGGTAGGAATGACCTTGACCTTCTTCTTTTCTGGTGTGGTTGTCAAGAATCTAATCTCCACGTCACCATTTGCTTTTTTGACAAAGAAATGATTATTAGACTGTATTGGCTTAACCGTCTGATGGAGCATTTCATATATCGTAATCCATGATTCTGAAAAGAGAGAAGTCATCTATTCTCTGTTTAACTATCTTGGAACAAACGTGCACATAGGTGTCATGCCTGGATCAACTTGAATTAATAGAGCATCATTGGATTGGGCCATCTCCGAAACTGCCATGTCAAAAGCATGATTTTGAAGTCTATAGGCTAACTGATAATAAAGTGTGGCAGCAAAAGTATCTTGCACCTGGAAAGCTCCTGTGATCTGAACTTGCACTTTAAGAGCATCATAAAGGTGAGGATCCTTAAGAGACATATTGAAGTTGGGGAAGAGTGTAACAAAAACTGTTCCCACATTTAAGGTAGTCTGAACAATTCCAATAACTACATTATGATATTCCAAGAACCTAGAATCCAGGAGTGAAATTCTAAAGGCTATAAGGAGTCCCTTTCTTCTATGGAAGGTTAGTGCTAACCTAATTACACCAAAGTGGAGATGTGTGTACCTTTGTTTTTGCCATGGGATTACAAACTCTCTGGGAAGGGCAAGGGTGATAAAATTTTCATTCTCACTGGCTGAAATATTGTACTGATCAAACTTGGAGGCCTGGGCATGATAGGCCAAAAACGTATTGACCCTTTGTGATGAATTAATTGAATAATTAGCCAAGTTCAATTAATTAACCAATTTAACATGCAAACACGTGGTAGCACAGACAAATCACCAATAAACTAAAGTGCAGCGAAAAATAAATTTGACACGGTAATTTGTTTACGAATGGGGAAAACCTCCAAGGCAAAAACCCCACCAGGTGATTTTAAGGTCACCATTCCCGATAATCCACTATTATCACAACAAGCGGTTACAAGTAAAGGAATCCCAGTACCTTATACCAACCTACAATTGAACCTTTACCCCAATACCCAATTGGACTTGTTCTATAGTGACAATCTCTCCTTTTGATGCATGGCTCCCAATACGTGACTAACCAATTGCGCAGATTCCAGTACGAGACTTTAATCACCAACTTAAGAAAGATGTTGGCTGCAAAGTTCTTCAATTCATCCTCACAATGAAGAACAAGAAGATGCTTAGTTACAAAACCCTACAGTGCAAAGACACAGTAACTTCTTCACAATGAAATGAACTAGGGCAAACCTTGTCTCTGGTCACAAACTACTTGAACAGACTTTGCTCAATGCTTGTGTAACTTGTGCTTACTTTGGAATCAAAATAATCCTTTTATATGTCTAGGGTTATGAAAACAAAAGACCCAAAGACATATTCATGGATTGGAATCAAAACAGAACTGAAAATTTGCTTTTCTTAAACCTCGATAGATAGAGGTGTTGAGATGCTGTCGAGCAGCTGTCAAGCCACGGGACTAAAACAGTTTCTTAAAGCTCGATAGATGCAGCTGTCGAGCTTTAATGATGAGCACTTTTCAGCTTGTTTCTTGGATAGTCTTGCATGGCTTTAACACTTGATCTTGAAACCTAGTTTTTTGAAGTATCAAAAATATCCTAGATCTACCCAATTACAAGTAAAGTGCATTTTGTCAAAGAATTAGCCAATTACATAAAAAGAACAACATATGTTCATATCAAGTGAACCACATATGTCCTAACATGACATATTCTTTGACAGTAGAAGGACGAGAAGGGCCTAAAAACTTTTTTATGGATTTTTTAAAGGAATTTTGAGGTTTATCAAATGCATTGTAAGGATTTACAATAGGGAAATCAGTAATAGGAATCTTACTATCTTCAGGTATGTGGGAGATTTCATACAAGTAGTCTAACCTATTTGCAATGAACTTACGAAGAGAAAGGTCACAAGTAGGTGTAATGGTATCAATAACTGTTTCACATGAACTGGCCATGATAGCTTCTTGAGGGAAGAACTATTCACCTAAAACCTAACAGGACACAAACACCACTTCTAGGCTTACACGTCCACAAGATAATTTAGGAAAACTAGGTTCTTTAAAACATTAAAAGCAACTCCTTAGTGTTCTACTTGATTATCAAATCCAATGTTCTAATGTGATGAATATAGAGGATCCACTTATAGTGGCAACTGTAAATCACAAAGCATACTGATCAGGATAATAATCAAAGTATACTAATCAAAGAAGGAGAAACTAGTTTCTGGTGGCTCTAATACCAACTAAGATTAATAAGAACGAAGAGAACATACAATAGGGGTGTAAGAAGATTATGATAAGGTTACTAGAACTGATTTATTGCATATATTACTAAGAATGTATAAAAGATAACATGAACATAAGGAATGGAACACAGAACAATATACAATAAACTAAGGGATATTATTAGGTTTAACAACTTTTTTACATCAGGCATAAGAAAAACTGAAACATATGTTACAAAGGTTGACTTCACTCTCTATCTCTACCAAACTAAAGATACAAGAGGCCTATTTATAAGCAATAAGTAGCAAAAATATTTTACAATCAGAGCATAAGAAGTCTCTACAGCAAATGGTAGGGGCTGGCTGATTCTTGACAAATGTCTAAGAGAGTAGGGGACGAGAAAATGGATTGACAAATGTCATCTGGAATCAGGAGTCCAGGTTTAATAGTGATCTTCTTCCGAATATGACCACCAAATAAATGTTATCTGGGAGAAGAAAAAAAGTCAAGAACTCCTTGCATGATTGACAACTGTCGTAATAAGTCAATAGGGGCTTGGACTAGACCAATATTTGGCAAAGAAAGCAAAGAATGTCTGCAAAAAAAAGTCTTCTATGGTTGGCTAGTGGACATAAAGCCTTCTAGTAGATAAAATGCACATGCTCAGAGACGAATTTGGAACTCTTTTTTTTTTTTTAAGTGTTGGAAATATCTAGTCGTCCCGTCCATCTCTTCCTTGGAACCATTCTTCATCAATGTCAGCATCTGGATCATGGTTATGGTAGTAAGGATCATTATTTCCAATCAAAGGATTGGACATTTCCCAATGGTCCTTATGTGGCCATTGTTGTTTACATACATCTGGATCTGCTAGCACTATCTCAGGTAGGATTCCCTGGTTAAGGGATTCTACCATTATAAGGGAATAGTGGCAAGATATCCAAGACACATCTATGTGTGTATGAAGAGTACCATCAACATTAGTTACCCAATGCATGTCTGCATGGTGAAGGATTCCTTCTGCACACACATTATTTTTGGAATTAAGCTTAACAACTAAACAGGTAGAAGTAATTTTTTGGCCAAAGCGTGGGTGCTCTATTTTGGAACACTTGTACCATTCACCATTATGAGCATCATTTTTCAAGATTTCAAACCAAAATTTGGTAAAATATTTATTTTCATTAGGGAAAATAGAGACACAAGTAATACTCATTGAGCAAGTACCACATGTAGAGGTAATGTACAACTGTCTAATTGGTTATCCAAAAGGCAAAAGAGGTTTTCCATGGTTCATCTATATCTGGAAAAATAGCAAGGAAATGATGCTGATGCTCTTTAAGGTAGTCATGGAGGATTCTAATGATTCTTTTAGATCTAACTTCAAGGGTCAAGGTCTTTATTTGGTTTTTTATTTCTGAGAGAAGGGTTTCTATCATATTAAGAATATCATTAGGGGCTGAAGAAGAGCCTGAGGATGAGGATGGATCTGTGATTGGATATACATATAAAGGTGGAGGAATGATTGTAGTGGTAAGGACTGGAGGTTTTCTTGACCTTAGCTAAGCAAGAGTTATCCACTCTTCTTTCAGAAGGCCTCATTGAACTTACAACTTCTCATGGGCGTGTGAAGCTTTCTATGTCAACAAACATGCTGAGCAAGTTCGTGGAAAACTCAAATTGGTAATCAATTACAAAGATTTTAATCATTTCCTTGCAGATGACAAGTTCCCTTTGCCAAACAAAAGTGCTCTTTTCCAACATCTTTCACATGCTAGGATATTTTCAAAGCTTGATGTCAGAGCAGGATTTTGGCAATTAGGAATCCATCTAGAAGAAAGGTACAAGACAGCATTTTGCATTCCGGACCACCATTATCAATGGACTATTATGCCTTTTGGTCTTAAAAATGATCCATCTTAATTTCAAAAAGCAATGGTAACGTTGCTCCAGCCCCTTTTGACAAATGCACTAATCTATGTTGATGATATCCTCCTATTTTCAAAGGGTGCAAAATTCCATGAAAAATTGCTTATTGACTTCTACAATTTAGTAAAAGGATAATGCTTTCAGAAAAGAAAATGGTCATAGGAGCATCCTCTATAGATTTCTTGGGAGTAAACATTTCAAATGGAAAATATACTATGCAGCCTCACATAGCGATTTCTTTTGGAGAATTTTCAGATAAGCTCACAAGTACCAAATAAATACAGCAATTTCTTGGAGTTGTAAACTACATGTCAAATTTCATTCCAAAAATCTCCAGATATAGGAACTGTTTAGCTCAATTATTGAAAAAATCTCCTCTAGATTGGAATCCAGTTCATACAGAAGCAATCCAACAATTGAAAAAGTTAGCAGAAAAACTCCCCCTCTTTACAGATTCCAAGACCAGGAAAACGAATTCTGCAAATAGATGCAAGTGATGAATATTGGGCAGCAGCTCTCTTTGAAGAAGTTGATGGCAAGAGAAGTATTTGTGGTTATAAAAGTCATGCATTCAAGCCTTCAGAGCTTCATTATCATTCTACTTTCAAGGTAATTTTGCCAGTTAAACATGGAATTGAAAAGTTCCAGTTTCACCTTCTTGGGCATAATTTTCTAGTAGAAATGGATATGTCCTCCTTTCCTAAAATGCTCTAGTTCAAAAGAAAAATACTTCCACATCCTCAGCTACTTAGATGGTCAAATCGGTTTTCACAATGGTCTTTTCAAGTCAAACACATCAAAGGTAAAGATAATCTTATCACTGATTACCTTTCTAGAAAACCTTCAGTCCTTACCACCACAATCATTCCTCCACCTTTATGTGTATATCCAATCACAGATCCATTCTCATCCTCAGGCTCTTCTTCAGCCCCTAATGATATTCTTAATATGATAGAAACTCTTCCCTCAAAAATAAAAGACCAAATAAAGACCTTGACCCTTGAAGCTAGATCTAAAAGAATTATTAGAATCCTCCATGACTACCTTAAAGAGCATCAGCGTCATTTCCCTGTTATTTTCTCAAATATAGATGAACCATGGAAAACCCCTTTTGCCTTTTGAATAACCAATTGGACAGTTGTACATTACCTCTACATGTGGTACTTGCTCAATGAGTATTACTTGCGTCTCCATTTTGAACCAAAATTTTACTCATATATTTTCCCTTGTGAAAATAAATATTTTACCAAATTTTGGTTTGAAATCTTGAAAAATGATACTCATAATGGTGAATGGTACAAGTATTCCAAAATAGAGCACCCACGCTTTGGCCAAAAAATTACTTCTGCCTGTTTAGTTGTTAAGTTCAATTCCAAAAATAATGTGCATGCAGAAGGAATCCGTCACCCTGTAGACATGCATTGGGTAACTAATGTTGATGGTACTCTTCATACACACATAGATGTGTCTTGGATATCTTGCCACTATTCCCTCACAATGGCAGAATCCCTTAACCAAGGAATCCTACCTAAGATAGTGCCAACAGATCCAGATGTATGTAGACAGCAATGGCCACATGAGGACCATTGGGAAATGTCCAATCCTTTGATTGGACATGATGATCCTTATTACCATAACCATGATCCCGATGCTGACGTTGATGAAGAATGGTTCCAATGAAGAGATGGATGGGACGACAAGATATTTCCAACACTTTAAAAAAAAAAAAGAAAAAGTTCCAAATCCGTCTCTAAGCATGTGCATTTTATCTACCAGAAGACTTTATGTCCACTAGCCAACCATAAAAGACTTTTTCTTGCAGACATTCTCTGCTTTCTTTGCCAGATGTTGGTCTAGTCCAAGCCCCTATTGATTTATTACGATTGCTGTCAATCATGCAAGGAGTTCTTGACATTTTAGCTTCTCCCAGATAACATTTATTTGGTGGTCAGCAACATATCCGGAAGAAAATCATTACTAAACCTGGACCTCTGACTCCAGATGACATTTGTTAATCCATTTTCACGTCCCCAACTCTCTTGGACATTTGTCAAGAATCAGCCAGCCCCTACCATCTGCTGTAGAGACTTCTTATCCTTTTATTGTAAAATATTTCTGCTACTTATTGCCTATAAATAAGCCTCTTGTATCTTTAGTTCGGCAGAGATAGAAAGTGAAGCCAACCTTTCTAACATATGTTTCAGTTTCTCTTATGGCTAATGTACAAAAGCTGTTGAACCTAATAATATCCCTTAGTTTGTTGTATCTTGTTATGTGTTCCGTTCCTTATGTTCATGTTATCTTTTATACATTCTTAGTAATATATGCAATAAACCAATTCTAGTAACCTTATCATAATCTTCTTACACCCCCATTGTTCGTTCTCTTCATTCTTAATAATATTAGTTGGTACACTACTCCTTTGACTTTACGCTTATAAGGCAGAAAGTGAGGGGAGACTCTTTCGATATGGGACTGCAAAAAGTTTCCTAGGAAGTACGCAAATAGTTTCCCTAGGAGTACAAAAAAGTAGCACACACTAAGTTTATATATATATATATATATATATATATATATATATAGGAAAAGAATTGATAATTCAACAGTTGTGAAAATAATATGACAACAACAAGATGTCTTAACATTTTCACTAGAGAAATGCTATGACCACAATATTTTCACAACAAATCATAATTAGTAGGTTATTTCAGGTTGTTAATGGTAGGCGAAAAATTAAATTCATTGGTAATTTCTAATTAGAACCAATAACAATTTACCACCTATAATTTGTTATGAAAGTGTTGTGAAAAATGTTATAGATTTATAATTTATTTTTTCATAATACATTCATTTTTAGTTATGGTTGGTTCTAGTATTATATTTTATTTTAACCTATAAAGAATTAATACCTTAATAATTGTGAAAATATTGCGACAATTTGTTATATTACTAACTTATCTCATATAATCACCACACACCCTTAGTGCGATGGTTACTCCATAAGTATAAGTGCTTGTGGAGTGTGGGGGACAAGAGTCGGGGTTCAAGTCTCCAAAAGGGAGATTTACACACATATACACTTAGATTAGGTTATAATAGAATTCTATCTTGTATATATATATATATATATATATATATATATATATATAAAAAAAAAAAATAAAAAAAAAAAAAAATTTATTGCATATAAACTAGGTAACTAACAGTTCATATGTCTATAAAAGTTTTTTTTTTTCTTTTTTTAAGTTCAACTGACGATGTTAACCAAAAAAAAAGAGGGGGGGGGGGGGGGCTGTACAGCATGAGTTGAATAAATCAAACACTGTAGCTATATTAATTATTATTTTGATATATATAAAGAATTAATACCTTAATAATTGTGATAATTTGTTGTATTACTAACTTATTGTATACAAACTAGGTAACTAACAGTTCATATGTCTATAAAAGATTTTTTTTTTTTTTTTTTTTTTTTTTTTTTTTTTGTAAGTTCAACTCCCGCTGTTAACAAAAAAAACGGGGGTGGGGGGAGTTGAGTTGAATAAACCAAACACCGTTAGATATAAGGATTGGCTCTTTTTTATATATTGATTAGTAGCAGTAAAGTACTTTGTAGTCTTACTGTTTAAAATTTTAAATACGTGTGGATGGAGAGACGGAGCTACCTTTCATAATTCGTAGCCCCAAAATTTTGAAAAGTGGATTTAGCCTTTAAATAAAATAACTTAAAAACTTATTTATTTTTCTGCTTCCCCCAAATTTTTAAGCTCCTTTCTTTCAAGAAGAAAAAAGTGTAAATTTTTTTATATTCTAATATTTAAGAGCTTCCATTTCAACGTTTAAGAGTTAGCTCAACTCGGATCAAACAATAATCTTATATCAGTCTTGTTAAATTTCAAGTGATATGCCTCCAATGGGAATCAAGCAAAAACTCAACAGTAATAATTTTTTTTTGTAATTCTCTACCTATGGTTCGAAACTCATCATCTCCTAGTATTTACCAATCTAAAAAAATAGTGATATGACTCTAAAAATAAGAGGAGGAAGTGACCATCGATCTAGGATTTGGCTCTCTAGAGAATTATCCCCTGTTTCCTTATAGAATTTTTTAAAATTGTATTTTTAGTCCCTTAAATATGATCTTTGTTCGATTTTGGTCCCTTAAATTTAATAAGTTTGATTTGGGACCTTCAAGTTTTTAGAAAGTAACAATGCAATCCTTCTGTTTATTATTTTTCATTTACGTGACAAATAGAATGTTGAAACTTGAGACACACCAATATATCTAACGGGCTAAAATCAAATCGACTCCATATTTATTGAGTAATTATTAATAAAATCAAATAGTAGATTGTGGGTTCCAGTTAGCTCAACTAGTAAAGTTTCTGATAGTTATATAAGAGATCTGGGGTTCAATCTCCGCCTACACAAAAAACTAATTAGTGTCTTTGTCTGATGATAAAGAGCAATCATCATAAGCGGACGCCATAGATTGAAACTCTCTCAAAAAAAAAAAAAATCAAATAATAGATTTTATTAATCAAATTTATGGTGTGATTTACCATTTATGTAAAAGTATGGAATATCATGTCGCTAAGCTATACATTGAAAGTACCTAATAATTTTTTATATTCATGAAAACTAAAATCAAAACAAACCCACATTTAAGGGACTAAAATAAAATTAACCTCATATTCTAAGAAATTAAAATGCACGTAGGAAGTAAACATAAAGCAATGCATTAACAAAATCACTAGATTGTTGCAATTTAAAATTTTGAAGGACTAAAATCAAACTTTTAAAAATTGAGTAATAAAAATCAAAACAAACCCATATTTGAGAGACCAAATATGAAATTTACGTGCTCTTAATTTGGTTACAACTTTTTTTTTCCCCTCTGCATCAATGAATGTTTGAAACCTATTCGATTTTAGCTTACCAAAAAAAAAGAAACCTATTCGATTTTAAAACACTGATTAATTTGTTCATAATTAAAATTTAAAACGTTGTAGATTTTTTCCCCCCAATTAAGCCAAATTCAATCAGGGCCATCAACTTGTGGACCTGGTTCCAAGCTAGATTAAAAAAGTAATCCTCGGAAACATATAATAATTCGCTTGTTCGGGGTTAAGTTGCATCACGTGCTTTGCACCTAATTTTTTTCTGAAAGAGAAATAATATTGGCTTCGGCTAGACAGGCACGTGTCTACCCGTCTTGTGGTTGAACCATGAAAGGTGTTGACCTTCTAGTGCAACTTTTTTTTAATTAAATCAAAACGTTTGCTTTGCAACAAAGAAATTCAGGAAATTACATTTTAAACCTTAGGATGTATAATCAATTTTTTAATTTGTTAGGATGCAAGGGTGTATAATACATTAAAACGTAAATTATGAAGTTGATCTATATCTTTTTATCTTTTGTATCATTTATTTAGGGTTTGTTTAAGATTCACTTATTTTGCTGAAATTAAAAATTTTTTGCTAAAAATACTGTAAATAAAGGTAAAAGAGCTAAAATAGTACAGTGAGATCTATGGATAGTATCAAAAAAGTACAGTGGGACTCATAAATAAGAGTAAAAATAAGCTGAATAGTAAAATAAACTAACTTTTTAATTTTTGCCAAACACAGTGTTGTGCATTTGGCATGGATTATTTATGCCAATTTATTTTACTATTCAGCTTATTTTTGCTACTATTCACGGGTCTCATTGTACTATTTTAGCTAACTTTTACCTTTATCTACAGTACTTTTAGCAAAAAGTTTTCAGTTTCAGCAAAATAAGCGTATCCTAAACAAACTCTTAGTTTTTAACTTTTCAATTGCGGTCAATTTAACCCTTATCATTTTGATACCGTGTCAATTTGGTCATTAAAATTAAGTGTTGGACGAAAATTATTAACGAGTCTAAAGAATTGAATAAAAATTATTTTTTTGCCAAGCACTTGGAACACCAAGTGCTCATTAGAAAACACACAAAGCAACAACAAAATATATGCATGCCTCTCACTTGAGTGCATACTGCCTATTTGGGACTCAAATCAGATCATCATTCTCACTCATCCCTCCATAGCCAGCTTTTTCAAGCTTTGGTTGAGAATGGAGGTTGCAAACGGCGAGCACCGATAGCAAGGTCTGAGCAGTATTCTCTCTCTCTCTCTCTCTCAAAATTTCAATATAGACCCATACTAATATGATCGGTCTAGTCTCATAACCTCAAATCCAAGTTCAATATGATATGGCTCTAACAACGGCATGAGTTTCCAACACAAGTAACTTTAAAATGGGTTCACCTATTTTGAGTGTTGGTGGCTGCCTGATTTAGATGGGTGTTGGATTTTAAATGGGGTTGGGCTCTGATGAGTCAAAAATAACGCGAGATCGTCATTCCATGTTAATGAGGACCAAAAGGAGTGTTACACATTTATTGCATACATTGATGATGAAACGTAATGGACGGAGCAACAGTAACAAGTGAGTTATGCACTTCAAAGCTCCCAATGATAATATATTAGCCGTTGCTCATAAATGCCGAGATTCATTACCCATTAAGGCAGGAAACAACTATAAAAGAGAGGAACAATGTTATCCAAAGGTACACACAAATACTCACCCAAATTCACTCCAAGTCATTTTCTCTCTGAATAGTTTTCTCCCCTTTCTCACTTAAGCATTAGAGTGTTTTTGGCAAACACCACACCAATGTATTACGCTTCTTTCTCAAGATTTTTGTAGGTATCTACCGGAGACACGACCAACCATAGGATTGTTTGTGGGAAACACTAATCTTTTAAAGCCATCTTCCCTAAGTGACAAAAGAGAATGTCGTAGCACAAGATGGATGCTGAACAAGCTACACAGCAGATTCAAGCCCTGACAGCCAGCTTAGAAGAAGTGACTTGTGAGAATGAAGAATTGAGTAAAGCCGTTAAATCCCAGAATGAGGAACAACAGCATACTATGGAGAATCAAAATGAAAAAGTGCATTAGAGGATCAAAGAAAACCATAATGAAGAAGGATTGGATAGCCAGGCCAACAGGAGGTCGAGAACGTGAGAAGAAAACTCATCCAGAATGGAGAGCAAGCTTCGTAATATGAGGAGGGAAATGGATGAACTCATGAATGCAGTAAAAGACAAAGCCGTAGAGAAGTTAGATGGAATTTTTCGAAGGACAGATTCACCTTTTAGCACAGAAGTATTAAACCGTCCACTCCCACTGAAGCTTCACCTTCCCTAACTGGAGTCCTTTGACTATTCAAGAGATCCTTTGGATCACATTGAGTCATACAAAACTTTGATACTTTTGCAGATAACCCCAGACAAAGTAATGTGTAGGGGCTTCCCAACAACGCTAAAGGATGCAGCTAGGGTGTGGTTTAGCAAACTACCCTCAGACACCGTTATGAACTTCGACCAGCTTAGCAAAATATTTTTTTGTCATTTCATTAGAGGGACGGCGACATAAGAAGCCAATTGGACATCTTCTCAACATATGCCAGTCAGAGGGATAATCATTGAGGCAATATGTGACGCACTTCAATAAAGAGTTGCTGCAAGTGGACGAAGCGGAAGATCAAGTCATCCTGTTGACCTTCCAAGTAAGGCTGCTACCAGGATATTTCTTCTTCTCAATTGCCAAGAGTCTGCCGAAAACAGTGGCATAAATACTTCACAAAGCCCAACAATATATGAATGCAGAAGACGTTGCGACTGCTAAAGGTGTGATGACCAAAAGAAAATGGGATGAAGGGACCAGTTACAACCCTAATAAGAAGAAGGAGACATAGGGCACTAGGCATGCATTGGACAGAACCTTCCATATCGAAGGCCTAAATTTACTAGTTTCACTCCCCTAGTGATGCCTATTGAGCAAGTATTGATGTTGACAAAGGACAAACCTTCTCTGCAATGGCCCAGACCCATCTATGCTCTAACAGAAGTAAGAGACAAAAGCAAGTACTATAGGTTCCACCAGAATCACGAGCATCGCACTGACGAATGTAGGCACCTGAAGGACCAAGTAGAAACATTAATCCGTCAGAAAATATTACAAAATTTTGTACAAAGAATGGAGCCGTATAGAAGACAACAGAGGGACTAGAAAGAAAGGGAGCTAGAGATAGGAAGCAATGAAGCCCCCATAGGAGAAATAGGGATGATCTCAGGAGGATTGGTAACGAGAGGATCCTCCAAATCATTGAGAAAGGCATATGCCAGAGAAATGAACAACATACACTCATTGTTCCCACCTTCAAAAATTCCTAAATACAATGAACCGAACATCGTCTTTTCTGAAAAGGATGCTCATGGTGTTAGACAACCCTATGACAATGTGCTGGTTATAATGCTCAAGATGGAAGAATTGAACATGCATCGAGTACTGGTAGACAATGAAAGCTCAACAAACATCATCTATCTACCAGCCTTCCAACAAATTGAGTTGAACAAAGAAAGGTTTTTACAATTCACTTCTCCATTGGTAAGTTTCAACAAAGAGGCGTTGTTAAGTTAACCATAATTGCGGGAACTTATCCAGCGCAAGTCTCCAAGGAGATTAATTTCCTTGTGGTAGATTGCCCATTGACATACAACGTCATCCTTAGACAACTAACACTCAACAAGTCAAAAGTAGCAACGTCGACCTATTATCTAAAGGTTAAATTCTCTACAACCCATGGAATAAGGGAAATCAAAGGAGACCAAGTCCTCACAAGAAAATGCTATTAAGTTGCCCTAGCATCAGGGGAAAACCACACGTGGATGATAGACGAACCTAAACTAGTCTCCGAACCATCAGAAGTGCCATAAGAAATTAAGATCGTCCTTGGAGATCTGTCCAAAGTCTTGAAGATAGGTTCCGCACTTTCAGCCTTAGAGAAGACGAAGATAACAAACTTCCTAAAAGAGAACCAGGACATTTTCGCTTGGAAGCGCGAGGATATGTCAGGAATAGATAAAGAAGTCATCCAACATCATCTCAATGTTAATCCAAAGTGTAGACTGGTGTAGCAGAGATGAAGAATATATGCACCTAAACGCAATAAGGTAGTAGCAGAAGAGGTTAAGAAACTCTTGGAGGCAGGCTTCATAGGGGAAGTTTTGTGCCCTGAGTGGCGAGCCAATGTAGTGATAGTAAAGAAGAACAATGGCAAGTGGAGGATGTATATCAACTTCACAGATCTCAACAAGGCATGCCTAAAGGATAGCTTTCCCTTATCCAGGATCAACCAACTAGTAAATTCAACTGTTGAACACAAGTTCTTAAGCTTCATGGACGCCTTCTCTGGCTGCAATTAGATCATGATAGACGAGGACGTTCAAGAGAAGACTGCATTCATCACTAGCTAAGAGTTATATTGTTATAAGGATGCCATTCAAACTGAAGAATGCTGGGGCCACATACCAAAGGTTAATGCACCGCATGTTCTCTCATCAGATAGGAAGAAATGTGGAAGTGTATGTAGATGATATGTTGGTGAAAAGCAATGATGAAGTGAACCACTTGGATGACCTAAAGGAAACCTTCAACACACTACGTAAGTATAAGATGAAACTGAACCCAACAAAGTGTGTCTTTGTTGTCTCACCAAGGAAATTCTTGGGATTCATGGTATCTCATTGGGGCATAGAGGATAATCTAGACAAGATAAAGGCAATAATGGAGATAAAATCCCCAAAGACAGTGAAGGAAGTACAGAAATTAACAGGAAAAATTGTAAGCACTGAACATATTCATCTCTCAAGCGACAAACAAATGCCTACCCTTTTTTAAAGTCTTGAAGAAGACCTTTTAATAGACTAATGAATGTGAAGAAGCCTTAACGAAGCTAAAAGAATACCTAACACAGCCTCCATTGTTAAGCCCTTTAATAACTAGAGAGAAGTTGCACTTCTATTTGGCATTATCCAATACGGCAATAAGCTTAGCATTGATCAAGGAAGAGGAGGAGGTACAGAGGCCGGTGTACTATAGCAACCAAGTATTTTAGGGAGCCTAAGCAAATTACCCAAGGTTAGAGAAGATTGTTTTCGCTCTTGTAGTAGCCTCCAAAAAATTGTGCCACAACTTTCAAGCACATCCCATCGTTGTCATGACAGACCAACCTATAAGAAAGATGATAAACAAAATAAATGCAACAGGGTGCCTTGTCCAATGGGCTATAGAGCTTGGCCAATTTGACATAGAATATCAACCTCAGGTAGTAATCAAAGCTAGGTCCTCACTGATTTCATTGCAGAATTCACTTATCATTAAAAAGAAGAAGAGCCCCAAAAGAAGACATGGATGGTTCAAACAGATGGGTTTACCACCAAGAAAGCTAGAGGAGTAGGCGTGGTCCTCATATCACCAAAAGGAGAAATCCTGAAGTACACGGTTGGATTGCAATTCCCAACAACTAATAATGAAGCAGAGTATCAAGCACTTCTAACAAGATTGAGTCTTGCAAGAGTCTTTGAAGCAAAGACCCTCATCGTCCAAGCCTACTCTCAGCTTGCAATTGGCCAGGTAAAGGGAGATTATGAATCAAAGGAAGAAAGAATATAGAAGTATCTGAAGATCATCCAAGAACTCACATAGTACTTCGATGGTATCAAGTTCCAGCAAATCCCTCATGCAAAGAATGTTGAAGCTGACTTCTTAGCACGACTAGCTTCGTCAGACAAACATGGCATATCTCCTGAGTTATGCATGGAAACAAGGGGACAACCCAACACCGAGGGGGAACAGGTGATGAAGATACAGGAACAAGACAAATGGATGACTCCTATTGTCTGTTATTTGAAAGAAGGACAACTCTCAGATGACATGAATGAAGCACAGAAGGTACAAATCAAAGCAAATCACTTCGTTATTATTGACGATGTCTTATACAGACAAGGACACTCCCTTCCTTACCTCTGTTGGGCTAACAAGAAGGAGACTAACTATTTACTTCGAGAGATACACGAAGGAATCTGCGGTAACCACGCGGGAGCAAGGTCTCTTGTGGAAAAAGCACTCAAAGTAGGTTATTATTGGCCAACATTACAAAAGGATGCATATGACCTTGCCAATGCATGTGACTAGTACCAATGCTTCGCGAATGTCCAAAAGCGACTAAGTGAGCCAATGACCCCAATAACCGCTCCATGGCCTTTCGCTCAATGGGGGATTGACATAATGGAACCACTCCTTATAAGAAGGAAGCAATACAATTTCCTCATCGTCATAATCAATTACTTCACGAAATGGGGGGAAGCCGAGCCAACAACAACGATCACAAAAGCCAAGATCACCAACTTTGTATGGAAGAACATAATCTGCAAATTCGGCATTCCAAACATAATCATATCAGACAGTGGAAAGCAGTTTGACAACACTAAGTTTCAAAAATTTTGCCAAGATCTAGGCATCAAAGGCCACTACTCCTCTCCAAGACACCCTCAGGCCAATGGCAAACCGAAGTGACGAACAAAAGCATGCTCAAAATTATCAAAACTCGATTTGAGGGGGCAAAGGGTGCATGGCTAGAAAAGCTGCCTAACATTTTATGGGCATACAGGACGACCACAAGACTGCCAACAAAAGAAACACCATTCAGGATAAAGTTTGGAACTGAAGTTGTCATACTCATGGAAGTAGGATTGACAAACATCCGGATCAGGGAGTACGAAGAGCAAAGGAACCACTAAGAGCTCAACAATAATTTGAACCTGATCGACGAGGTGAAAGACAAAACTATGAAGCGGATGGAAAAGTACAAAGGAGCAATGGTCAAGTACTACAATAAGAAGGTGAAGGTGAGAAGATTCGACATAAGTGATCTCATCCTTAGAAAAGCCTCGCAGGCAACAAAAGACTCGTCCCAAGGGAAGTTAGGTCCAACATGGGCATTCGCCACTCCAAAAAAGGATCATACTACCTGAAGACCTTGGAAGGCCAAGAACTACCTCGTCCATGGAATATAAAACACTGAAAGAGATAGAATCAGTAAAACTCCCCAAGTATTTCAAAATGGTTACTTTTATTTAGATGTATTTCCTCCTTTTATTATTGTTTGTCTTACATAGACGGAGGAATATTTTGTCCCTCCATCAATAAAACATAGGCAGAAGTACTTCTTAGGAATTATACGTAGCAGATTCTTCCATTATGAACTATTGGCCAAGGCGTCATTGAAACGTGACATAGAAAATGTATTAACACGTATTAATAAACACCATTCATGCATGAGAAAAGTTATTAATACATAACAAAACTATTTCATCAAAAAAAAAAAAACTATCATTCATACATGACATAATAAAAGTTGTTAATACATAACAAATTCGTCATTCATACATGATTTAATAAAAGTTATTAATACATAAGATTTCATCATTCATTCATGACTTAAAAAAAGGTATTAATACATAACAATTTCGTCTAATAAAAGTTATTAATACATAACAACTTCATCTAATAAAAGTTATTAATACATAACAACTTCGTCGTTCATACATGACTTCATAAGAGTTATTAATACATAACAATTTCGTCATTCATACATGACTTGATAAAAGTTATTAATACATAACAACTTTGTCATTCGTACATGACTTAATAGAAGTTATTAATACATAACAACTTCATCATTCATACATGTCCTGATAAAAGTTATTAATACATAACAATTTTATCATTCATACATGACTCAACAGAAGTTATTAAGATCATCATTCATACATGAAGTTATTTAACACATAGCCACACTGTGATTCATACATGACATAAAGACATTTGCCAAACAGGTTCAAGGGTAAAAATATTTATAAATTATATCCTCAAAACAGACGAGCCCGAAAGATTAACTGAAAGACTGTTCAGAGAAGAAAAGTAAAATAGGCATGCTCAAAACAACGAGCCCCAAAAAAGATAATGTTTTTGCCTTGCAAAAATAAAGAAAGTAATGAAAATCCTCAAGGAAGACTAGAAGGGGAAGGATTTGTAGGGATGCTCTTAGCTACATCGGGCAGAACCTCACCTTTCGTCGCAACCTCAGAAGGACGATCCACCAAAACTTCTTTCTCCACCTCTTCCATATCAATCTGGGAGAAGTCCATCTAGAGATGATGCTTTGCCAGGAACTTACGAAAGAGTTCAAAACTATCCACATAGTAGTCGCAGAACTTATCCAAAAACTCATCAGAAGCCTTAAACTTCTCCATCGCTTCAAAACATGCCTTCTCAACCTTTATGAGGGCCTTGTTAATCTACTTA
This sequence comes from Castanopsis chinensis, assembly GCA_032878915.1. Lineage (NCBI taxonomy): Eukaryota > Viridiplantae > Streptophyta > Magnoliopsida > Fagales > Fagaceae > Castanopsis > Castanopsis chinensis. The sequence goes on from JAVQMG010000122.1 coordinate 19,270,849, forward strand.
TCCTTTAATTTTGTAAACGCCTTCTCAGTTTCGATATTTTTCTCCAAAGTTTTCAAACGATCTTTGTCCTTCTTGGCTTCATCAGCAAGAGTGAAAATTTGGATCGTCAGTGACTCATTCCCGGCAGAAAGATAAGAAATCCTAGATTGAGCCTCAACCAACTTCTTATCATAGTCTAAGTACTTTCTGAAGATGTACAAGGACACTCCTAGCACCTGCAACGACAAATAAGTGGCAGTTCGAGAGAGAGAGAGAGTAAGAAAATAGATGTGGGCATAAGAGACAAGAATGCATACCTACATGAGCTTATGAACGTGTGACGACATTAGCTTAGAAGGAGGCTTTGCCATCAAAAGCTCCAAATCCTCCATGGAGATTGCGTCATAAGCCTTCTACGTTGCAGTCCTTGCGTCTTCCCAAAAGGAGGCAATCGAGACCATGCTCGTGGCTTAGGCCTTAGAGCCACCCCCAAGAGAGACGATCAGCTCCCAGGAAGAAGTAGGCGAGGCAGGGCAGTGATCTTGAAACTTGACCACCGAAGAGGTCACCATAACATTGTCCTTGGATGGTTCATTCTCCCTCTGGCATTTCCTCGACAGAAGGTCAACAGATAGACCGGTCTTGGCTTTCTTCTCCTGAGCCTCGATGAGTTTTGTTTTGCTAAATCTAGTCGTCATTCTTGAAAAAAGGATGGAAGAGATGATTCCTTAAGTAAATAAATAAAAAGATGAAAAAGAAAATATTATTGGTGTGCTTACTCTTTTTTACGGTCACAATGTTCTTTTGAACCTTGCTGGAAGGTTCTGGATCGAGAAAGTGGAAAAATAAAGATTGGGGGGAGATGAGCTCGACAAAGTCCTTGACGATCTCCAAATACTCCTTAACCTTCTCTAAACAAGCATGATATCGCCTCTTCAGTAAGGGACAAACTTTATCTATACACAAAAAAGAGAGCGCAAACAATAGATTTAGAAAGCAGCGAATACACGAGCATTGAAACATGCAAATGCAAAGTATGAATAAAGGATGCACCAAGCACAGGATTCCCCCAACTACAAAGCAACTTGGGAGCTTCATTTGGATCCTCACCGGGTACGGTCTCCCAACCTTCACCAGAGACGAAGTGTTTGATAGAATGCTTTATAGAAAATATCAACTATTGGAATTTTGCTTTGATTTGATGATTGTTGAGAATTATTCCTGTAAAATGGAGGCTTTGTAGAGAAAAGCAATTTTATTTGATAATTGTGGGTTCTTTAAAAAAAAAAAAAAAACCGATGTGGTGGTTCTGTTGGTAGTTGACATGGCATGAAAAATATTTTTTCTATTATTCTGTTTGACACATAAACCTTTTCTATCAAAGGGATATTGTCAGAAACTAAATTGACATAGCACTAAAAAGGTTAGGGACCAAATTGACATATAATGCAAAAGATAGAGACCGATTTTGTAATTTACCCTACATTAAACCTTAAGTTTCAAAAAGACAAATTAAATCTTATAGTAAAAAAAAAAAGGTAATAAACTAAACTTTAAAGTTTTAAGAAGTAACAAATTAGATGCCAACCATTTAAGTGGAATTATATTGTGTTTGGCATTTGATATGAGTAGGGATATAATTTGCCACATTTTGATATCTCGGTGTTTAATAGGTTACATTTTGAATCTCAAAGGTTACTTGTTGTTACTTTTAGAATGATATAGTTTAATTTATTGGGTAAATTCTAGTAAGCAACCCTGAGGTTTAGATTAGTGATAGTTAGGTCCAAGACATTATAAAAGTGAACAATTTGGTCCTTAAAGACAAAATAAACCCTAACACCTCTAACCCTCCATTACTCTTTTCTCTTCTTCTTTTTTCCTCAATCCTATCTTTCTCTGTCTCTCCGTTTCCTCTCTTCTCTCTCTCTCTCTCTCTCTCTCTCTCTCTCTCTCTCTCTCTCTCCAAATCGATCCACTCTCCTCTATGCATCTCTACGTCTCAATGGTGCGTAGGTTTTGGTAGCTGTGACTTGTAGTTTGGGTGGTTGTTTTTTCGGTGGTGTTGCATTTCTGGAGGTTGGTTTTGGTTTGTTGTAAGATTTTTGGTGGTGGTGGGCTTTGATGTGTGGTTGGTTTGTTGTGGGGTGTTAGGTTTTTTTTTTTTTTTTTTCTTTGGGTTGTGGCCAACAGTGGTTTTCGATGGTGGGGTTAGGTTCCTGTATGGGGTGGATTTGTAGTGGTTATGGGTTCCAATGGGGTATTGGTTTGCTATAGGTTTTTTGGATTTGGGTTTCAATGCTATGGTTTGGCTGGGTTTTATGGCCAGTGGTGGTAGCAGCAGATCTGAGGTTAAAGAGGGAGAGTGGGGGTGGTGGTGGGTTTCGATGTGGCGGTGGGTTTGTTATGGATTTTTGGGATTTGAGTTTTGTTGGATGATTTAGGTTTTATTGCTATGGTTTGGCTGAGTTTGTGACCGCTAGTGGTTTTTGGTGGTGTGATGGTAATGGGTTTTGATATAGGGTGGATTTGCAGTAGGAATGGTGGTGGGTTTGCTATGGAATTTTTGGATTTGGGTTTTTGTTTAAAGATTTTGCTTAGCTAGGTAAAATTGGTTTGTTAATTTGTTGTGGCAATGGTTATGGCTGATCTAAGGTTAGAGAGACTAGGATGATTGAAAAGATGAGAGAAGGGGAACATAGGAGGAGAGAGTCACAGTGAAAGATAGAGACATAAACAGAGGGTAATGGGGTTAGGGATTAAATTGTCTTTTAAGGACCAAATTAGTCAATTTTAAAATGTCTTGAACTGGTTGGTATTTGCCCAAACCTCAAGGTATGTTAGCGGAATTTACCCAATTTATTTTATTTTTTAAAACTTTAGGGTTTGATTTACTATTTTAAAAATTTTAGAATTTAAAGTGTTACATCTGGTGAATTATAGGACTTCAAATAAAATTTACCCAAAAATTACTAAAATGGAATAGACAACTTGGAAAAGAAGTCATGTCTATTTAGATTATTTTGGTCAAACTGTAGATTTTCTTTAATGAACTTTACAATTATGAAAATTTTCCCAAAAATAATATTTTTACTTTACTATAAATGGTCCTAATACGTCTAGTTATTGGAATGACTTATTTTTGTAGATATTTTGTTTTTTCTTTCATCTCATGAGAATATGCTAAAATATGAAAACGAAAAGGGAATTTACAACTAGGGAATTTTTCAAAAAGGAGTGATTATCTTGTAGTGATTGTAGATTCTCTTTAAAAAGAACTTTACAATTATGGCATTTTTCTCAAAAATAATATTATAACTATATGTCTAGATCTTGGCATTTTTTTTTATTAAAAAAAAATTCTTGGCATTTTATGCTAAAATGGAAAAAAAAAAAAAAAAAAAAACTAAACAAAACAAAAGTGCAACTACACAAAGTTAGTGAATCACCCAAATTTAGGACCTAATAATAAAAATTTTTCAAAAAACAAATTTGTAAAATTATGTGGACAATGACATTAAACTCTTTAGTTTTTTTCTTTTTTATATTAAAATAGTTGTTGATGATGCAAAAAATCAGCAGTTGAGATCCTCGTCGTAGTGGATGGACGAAGCTGTAATTGGGGTGTTGGAGGAAAATCTGCAAAATGAACTGGGTGGAAAAATAACACGCCGATGTGGCGTTAGCCAAACCGCCTCCGATGCTTAAGTCAGTAAGAGAGAATGATTTTAGAGAGAATTTACTAGAGAGTGATTTTCGTAGAGTATTTTTTGTGTGTACCTTTAACTTCTGTTGCCTTCTCTTCTTATAGTTGTGTGCCTTATTAATGGGCAATGAATTTCTGTTTTTATGTTCAACGGCTAGTGCGTTACAAAATATTTGTCTATGTTAGGACATATGTGGTTCAAGTGGTTTTCAACATATCTCATTATTTTATGTAATTGGCTTATCCTTTGACAAAATGCACTTTACTTGTAATTGGGTAGATTTAGGATGTGTTTAACGCTTCAAGAAACTGTGTTTCAAGATCAAGTGTTAAAGTCATCAAGTCTGTCCAAAAAACAAGCTGGAAAGTGCAAGTTACTAAAACTCGACACCTAATCTCGACACATGCATCTATTGAGCTTTAAGAAGCTGTTTTTGCCCCGAGGCTCAACAGCTTCTCGACAGATTCTCAACACCTCTATCTGTCGAGATTTATGGAAAACAGACTCTCAGTTCTGTTTTGATTCCAATCCGTGAGTATGTTTTTGGGACTTCTTTTCTCCAAACCCTAGACATATAAAAGGATTGTTTTAAGGACAGTCAAAAGAGATGCAAGTTGCACAAGCATTGAGAAATCATTGTTCATGCAATTTGTGACCTAAGACAAAGTTCATGCCCTAGTTCATCTTTCTTGTGAAGAAGTTGCAGTGTAATGTGCACCGTAGGGTTTTGTAATCGAGCATCTTCTTGATCTTCATCGTGTGGATGAATTGAAGAATTTTGCAGCCAACAACTCTCTCTCTAGTTGGTGAATTGAAGTCGCGTACTGGGATCCGCGCAATTGGTTAGTCACGTACTTGGGAGCCATGCATCAAAAGGAGAAACTGTCACTACAGAACAAGTCCAATTGGGTATTAGGGTAAGGGTTCAACTGTAGGTTGGTAAGGTACTTGGGATTCCTTTACTTGTAACCGCTTGTTGTGATAATAGTGGAGTTTCGGGAGTGGTGACCTTAAATCAACCGGTGGGGTTTTTGCGGTCAGGTTTTCCCCGTTCGTAAACAATTCACTGTGTCAATTTTATTTCTGCTATATATTTTAATTATTGGTGATTTGTTTGTGCTGCCACATGAATTTTCATGTTAACTTGATTAATTAATAACTCGGCTAATTAATCAACTTAATTCATCATAAGGGGTCAACGCATTTGTGGCCTATCAGTCTAAAATTCATAGCTCACTTTGTAACCGTTGCGCCTTCCATTACTCTTTGTCATCAATGAGCATAATAAATGTTTAACGTCTTCTCTTGGTTAATGATGATCTCCTCATAATGACGATCATAAATTTCTGACTCATCAGCTGCCCCCTTGTTTGAATTTTCGTCCGTTAGACAAGATGAAAACAAAACTATCTGACGCTTCATATTCCATGTACGATGCATTTATGACGAGTTGATGTTTGATTCTACTGAGTGCCATGTGAACGGTCGAGATGTGTCTGACGTGCAGACTTTCCGTGGTTTTCTTGCTCATGTTTTGGCCATTTATCTCACATTTTCCCCTTTTCTTTTCCTTTTTTTTTCGTTTTCTTTCCTTGTTAAGTTGGCATTCTAGGGTTTTTCTCTTCTTCAAGCTTTCTTTTTCAGTTTTGCATTCTCTGCTAAGTTCTTCATGCTCCTCTTTCTTTTTCTGCTCTTCCATGGTAAATTATTCTTTTGTTAGGGTCGATTGTCCATCAATATCTTTTCTTTTTGCTCGCTTAGGTCATCTGCTTTAGATTGTGGAGAGAGAATGTCTCGAGAGGGTTAGTCTTTTCGTAGGGGAGGACTGTCCGTATAGGTTTGTCCTTTCCTCTTTATTTACTTTAGTTTCTTATTCTGCTATAATTTCTAGGTCTTTGAAAATGTCTAGGGAGGTTAGGTCTAGTGAGCTGGAAACGGGGTTATCTTCGTCTGATAATCGTGAGATTCCCGAGGTTACTTCCCCCTCTACTCCCTATAAAGCTTGGAACATCCAATGTGCCCTCTCAGAGAAAAATGAGAAGCAGTTCAGGGATAGGTTCCAATTTTCTAATTCGGTTAGAAATAGGATTTCAAGTGACGAGGATAGGGCTTGCCACTCATATGCTGATGAAGTCTGTTTCTATGAAGCAGATTTCGCTGGTGGTCTTCGACTTCCCGTTCATCCCTTTGTTAGGGAACTTTTCGCATTTCTACACCTTGCCGCAACATAATTAATGCCTAATTCTTGACAGATCGTCATTTGTTGTATGGTGGTATGGATGCCTGCCAATGATGGAGACGTCATCAAGAGAGACAAATTTCTCCATTTTTATCGTCTAAGAAAGTCCAAAGTCCCTAGCTACTGGGAATTTAAGCCATGGGATAGGGCTTCCAAGTTAATACTTGACTCTCCATCGTCCCTCCACAATTGGAAACCGAACTTCTTCTCTATTTCAAGCAATGGTTGGGGGTTCATCCCTAGTGAAGGCCTGAACGAAGCCCCCAAGTTTTTTTGTAGTTAGGGAACTCTTATGTCTGGTGCGTCCTTCTTGTCTACTCTTTCTGTTTTTTATTGATTCATTATGAGTGACAATGATATATGATATACTTACTTTTTGCAGTTCCTTAACACCCTCATCTAAAGAAGAGATATCACGACTGTGTTGAGAAGGTGAAAGAATCCTTGGAGACCATCAAAGATTTTGATGAGCTCATTTCTCCCCAATCGTTGTTCCTTCACTTTTTGGGTCCAGAACCATCTACTCAAGTTCAAAGAAACCTCAAAGTTGTGAAGAAGAGTGAGTGCTTTTTTTCTTTTTCTTTTTCTTTTTCTTTTTCTTTTTCTTTTTCTTTTTGATAGTTTCTCCTTCCTTTCAAGAATGAAAACTAGATTCAATAAACAAAAGCTGGCTGAAGCTTAAGAAAAGAAGGCAAGAGGTGGCCTCATCAGTGGCCTCCTAGCGAAGAAGCGTTTAAAGGTAGGCAATGCTTCTAAGGATGACCCTGTGGTGACTCCTCCCTTTGCCCATTCACCCGCTAAGCGTCCTACCTCCCCTACCTCGTCTTTGGAGGTGATTGCTTCTGCAAAGGAGGGAGCCAAAAAGAAGAAGGTTGCTAGCAAGTCTTTTCTCCTAAGTTTCTAGGATGATGCCAATGTTGCTGCCCTAAAGGCACACGAGGCACTCTCTGTGGATGACCTAAGCCCTTTGATGGTGAAGTCATCTACTAAGATGATATTGTCTCATATCCAAAAGCTTGTGCAGGTATATTTTGATAATGTGGGTTACATCTTTTAGTCTAGATTTTTCCTTTCGCTTTGTTTTGACTAGAATCTTTTCATTTTTACTCATAGGCTTTAGGGAATTCTCTATTCATCTCTGGGAAACTCTTGGATTTTGAGAAGAGCATAGCTACTACCTAGCTTGTGGTCAAATCGCTCTCTGCTGAGAACGAAGCGCTCAAGAATAAGGTTGCTATCCTCGCTGTTGAAGCCAAGAATGATCAAGAGCATGTGACGACACTAGAAAAGAGCCTTCTGGTGGAGAAAGATTTTTCCAAGCTAAAGGATAAACAGATAAGTGATTTGTAGTTTAATTTGCAAAAAGCTAGACCTGAGGCAGTGCAGGAGTTCAAGGAATCCAACTTTTACTCAGGTGACCTGTGTAAGTATTATGGGGAAGGCTTTGAGCTCTTTAGAAAATGGATGGCAAAGCATCACCCAGATTTGGATCTTTCTAGTCTTGTCATGGGCGAGGTTGAGAAGGAACTACTAGCTAATCGTCCTTCCGAGGCTACAGCTGAGAATGTGATGGAAGAGGCCACGACCATAGCTCCTGCAGATCCAGCTTCGTCAACTCCTAAGGAACAGTGATTTATTTTCTTCTTTCTAGCTTTTTTTATAAGACGAAAATAATTTCTTTTATGGGCCCATTGTTTCAAGTACTTCTTTTGAACAATTTCTTTGGGACCGTGTGTTTTGGGCATGCACTTTCTTTCTAACAATGACAACTCCTTTGATGAACTGCTGACATATAACCTTTTTTTTATATAAGTAAATCTTTGTTGTGTTCAGATGACGACGATGGTTTTCTTTTTGGGTACCTTCATGCTTGAGTTGTGTTGAACAACTTTTTCATCCTCGGTTGTGTTTGGACAACCTTTCATTGAGTCATGTTTGAAAAACTTTTTTACATTCAACTGTGTTTGAATAGCTTTTTTATTGAGTCATGTTTGAATGACGATATTAGTTGTGTTTGAACAACTTTTTATGTTTAGCTATATTTGAATAGCTTTTTATTGAGTCATGTTTGAATGATGATGTTAGTTGTGTTTAAACAACTATTTATGTTGAGCTATGTTTGAGCAGCTTTTTATTATTGAGTCATGTTTAAATGACTATATTTGTTGTGTTTGAACAACTTTTTTTATGTTTAACTGTGTTTGGACAGCTTTTTTATTGAGTCATATTTGAATAATGATATTAGTTGTATTTGAACAACTTTTGATTTAGTCAAACTTTGATGGCTATGACAATGTTGGCTGTGTATAAACAGCTCTTTGACTTGGAGTAATAATGACGGAGATTCTTGGGACGTCTCCCAAGATTGACCCCCTACATATTACACATGCTTTCGCTAGTAAATAACGCATGGATAATCATCGATGAATACACATGGATAATGCTTTCGTGTATTATTGATCTATGAATGACAAAAGTAATAACTAACGTACATACTGAGATGAAGGTTGGGCAACTTGAAATATAAAATATTCCTTACTGGTAGTACTTCTTCAAATGTTCTATATTCCATGGTCGAGGCAGTTCCTGGCTGCCTAAAAACTTAAGGTAGTAGGAGCCTTCTTTGGAGTGACGGATTACTTCATAGGGACCTTCCCAGGCTGGTCCCAATTTTTCTTGAGATGGATCCTTCATTGTCTGTGATATCTTCATGAGGACGAGGTCTCCTGTGTTGAACCTTCTTATCTAGACTTTTCTGTTTTAGCATCTAGCCATTGCTTCCTTGTGCTTGGCCATTCGCTTCACGTCTTCCTCTTTGACTTCATCAATTAGATCTAAGTTGTTGTTAAGCTCCTCTTGGTTCTTCTAACCTTCATAAGTTTTGACTCGAAGGCTCGTCAGTCCCATTTCCACTAGTATGACGGCTTCAGTGCCAAATTTCAGTCTGAATGGCATTTCTCCTATTGGAACTCTTGTGGTCGCCCTATATGGCCAAAAGACATTTGGTAGTTCTTTAGACCATGCCTCCTTTGCCCCTTCAAGCCAAGTTTTGATAATTTTGAGTAGGCTTATGTTCATCAATTCTATCTGACCATTGGCTTGAGGGTGTCTTGGAGAAGAGTAGTAGTTCTTGATTCCTAAGTCTTGGCAAAATTTTTGAAACAAGGGATTGTCAAACTGCTTTCCATTGTCTGATATTATGATGCGTGGGACTCCAAACCTACAGATGATGCTCTTCCACACAAAGCTAGTGATTCTAGCCTTTGTTATCGTTACTACTAGTTCTACTCCTACCTATTTTATGAAGTAATCAACTGCGACGATCAGAAATTTGAGTTGCTTCTTCCTTAAAGGGAATGGGCCCATAATGTCAACCCCCATTGAGCAAAGGGCCATGGTGAGGATATGGGTGTCATCATCTCTCTTGGTCTCGTCTGGATATTTGCAAAGCATTGACACTTATTGCATGCTTTGATGAGGTCGTGTGCATCCTTCTGTAAATTCTGCCAGTAGTATCCTGCTCTGAGTGTCTTTCCTGCTAAAAACCTTGCTCCAGCATGATTTCCACAAATTCCTTCGTGTATCTCACAGAGTACATAATTCGCTTCTTCTGAGTTAGCACATCTTAAGTATGAGAGTGAATAACCTCGTCTGTACAATTCATCGTCAATAATGACAAAGCAGGCTACTCTGATCTGTATCTTCCTTGCTTCTGTTTTATCTTCTAGGACCCATCCTTCTTTCAAATAACAAACGATGAGAATCATTCACTCATCTTGTTCTTTTATATTCAGAACCTGCTCACCTTCTGTGATTGTTTGCCCTCTTATCTCTATACACAGCTCAGAGGGCGCATTGTAGTTGTCTGACGAGGCCAATCTAGCTAGGAAGTCAGCTTCTCAGTTTTTGGCCTGAGGGATTTGCACGAAGTCTAGTTTGTCAAAGTGCTACAAGAGTTGTTAGACGATCTTCAGGTACTTCTGCATCCTTTCTTCTTTGGCTTCATAATCTCCCTTCGCTTGTCCAATTATGAGCTAAGAATCAGCTTGGATGATAAGACTCTTTACTCCGAGAGCTTTTGCTAGACTTAATCCTGTTAGCAATACTTCATACTCAGCCTCATTATTCATTGCTGAAAATTGCAATCTAACTGCATACTTTAATATTTCTTTTTCTGGTGATATGAGCATTACTCTTACCCCTCCTACTTTCTTCGTGGCAGACCCATCTGTTTGAACCGTCCATGTTTCCATTGGGAGTTCTTCTTCCTTGTAGGAGTAGGTGAATTATGCGATGAAATATGCCAGGACTTGGGCTTTGATTGCTGTTCGAGGCTGATATTCGATATCGAATTGGCCTAGTTAGATTGCCCATTGGATGAGTCGTCTTGCTACATCCATCCTGTTCATCATCTTTTTTTTTATTGGTTGGCCTGTCATGACGACGATGGAGTGTGTTTGGAAGTAAGGCCGAAGTTTCCTTGAAGCAACCACCAATGTGCAAGCTATCTTTTCCATCCTTGGGTAATTTGCCTCTACTCCTTGAAATGCCTAGCTGGTATAATAGACTGGCTTCTGGACATTTTCTTTTTCTTTGATCAATGTCGAACTTACTGTGGTGTTAGACACTGCTAGGTAGAGGTACAGTTCTTCTCCCATCATCAAGGGACTTAGCAATGGTGGCTTCATCAAGTACTCTTTTAATTTTGCAAGGGCTTCTTCACATTCGTCAGTCCACTTAAAGGCCTTTTTCAAGACCTTGAAGAATGGCATGCACTTGTCCATTTCTCTGAAGACAAATCTGTTCACAGTTGTGACATTTCCTGTCAAGCTTTGAACCTCCTTCACTTTTTTTGGTGATTTGAGCTTAATTATTGCGTTTACTTTGTCTGGATTTGCCTTTATGCCTCATTGGAACACCATGAACCTAAGAAATTCCCTAAAGAAATAGCAAAAACACATTTTACAAGGTTTAATTTCATATTGTACTTACGTAGTGTGCTAAAGGTTTCTTTCAGATCGTCTAACTGGTTGGCTTCATCCTTACTTTTCACCAACATATCGTCTACGTATACCTCCACATTCCTTCCAATTTGGTGAAAGAACATGCGGTTCACCAATCTTTGGTATGTGGATCCTGCATTCTTCAATTCAAAAGGCATAACTTTGTAGCAATACAACCCTTGGCTAGTGATGAATGAGGTCTTCTCTTGATCTTCTTCATCCATAAGGATCTGGTTGTATCCAAAAAATGCGTCCATGAAACTTAAGAGCTTGTGTCCAGCATTTGAGTCTACCAGTTTATCAATCCTTGGTAAGGGGAAGTGATCTTTTGGGAAAGCTTTGTTCAAGTCTATGAAATCAACGCACATCCTCCACTTGCCATTGCTCATTTTTACCATTACCACGTTTGCTAGCCAATCTGGGTAGAAGACTTCCCTAATGAAACCAGCTTCTCTACTTCTTCAATTACTGCACTGTTACGCTCTGGTGCAAATATTCTCCACTTCTACTATACAGGTTTACACTCTAGGTTGACGTTGAGACGATGTTGCATGATCTTCCTCTTAAACAAAGGCATATCCTTATGTTTCTAGGCAAAAACATCTTGGTTTGCCCTCAAAAGCGAAACCATCTTCTCTTTTTCCAGAGTCGAGAATGTTGATCCTATCTTCAATACTTTTGATGAATCTCCTAAGATGACCTCAACTTCTTGTAGTGCTTCTAACGGTTCGGAGATAGGCTCCGGTTCATTGATCACCCATGTGTGGTTTTCCCCAGATGCTAAGGCAGCTTGGTAGCACTCTTTTGCCAGAACTTGATCTTCTCTGATTTATCCTATCCTATTGGCTATTGGAAATTTCACCTTCAAGTAATATGTTAACGTCACTGCTCTTAGCCTATTAAGTGCAGGTCTTCCCAAGATGATGATGTATGATGAAGGGCAGTCAACTATGAGCAAACCAATTTCCTTGGTGATCTGTGCTGGGCAAGTGCCTGCAATCACGGTTAGAGTGATGATGCCCCTAGGGACGATTCTATCCCTAGTGAAACTCACCATATGAGAGTGAAAGGCCTGATCCTTCTTTTGTCCAATTTCATCTGCTAAAAGGCAAGTAGATGATATCTACTGAGCTTCCATTGTCAATAAGTACCCGGTAGATGTTGAATTCTTCCACTCTAAGCATGATTACCAGTGGATTGTCATGGAGTTGTCTAATGCCGCAACCGTCTCTCTCTAAGAAGACAATATCAGGTTCGTCACTCCTTAGCATCTTCACTAGAGGGAGCCTTTCTTTCTCATGGGCTTTTCTCAAGGACTTCAATGTTCTACCTATCGTCAATCCTCCTGAGATAGTCTTTATCTCTCCTGCAAGAGGTTTGCTATCTCCTTCTTCTCGATGTCTGTCTTTATCGTGCTTCTGTTAGTACCTGTAGGGCTCCATTTTCCTAACATACTTCTGTAACTTTCCTTGCCAAATTAAAGTCTCCACCTGGTCTTTTAAATGTCTACACTCATCAGTACGATGCCCGTGGTCTTGGTGGAACCTACAGTACTTGTTCTTGTCTCTTCTTTCTGCTGGAGCACTAATTGGCTTTAGCCATTACAGGGAGTGATCGTCCCTTATCTACATCAATACTTGCGCAATTGACATTATTAGAGGTGTAAAGTTAGTGAACTTTGGCCTCCTATCCGAAAGTTCCTTCTTTTTTCCTATGGTCTACCTAACACTTTGTGTTTCTTGCTTCTTATCGCAATTGCTGCTTATTCCTTCTTCTCTTTTCCTTTTTCCTTTCATTTCTTTTGCAAGCATTGCATCTTCTGCATTCATGTACTTTTGAGCTTTGCGAAGAAATTTCGCAACAGTTTTTGGTGGGCCTTTGGTGATTGAGAAGAAAAAATCCCCAGGTAGCAACCCTGCTTGGAAAGTTGATAGGATGACTTGATCTTCAGCTTTGTCTACCTGTAGTATCTCCTTATTGAATCAGGTCACGTTGTGTCTTAGTGATTCTCCTTCTGCTTGTTGAATGATAAGGAGATGACCAGTTGGTTTCTTGTGTCTTTGCCCCCCAAATGAAATGACGAACAAAACCCCTGTTGAGTTGTTCAAAATTTGCAATAGTCCCTAGGGGTATCTTGCTGATCCATACTCTGGCTGCTCTTTTCAGTGTTGTTGAGAATGCCCTGCACATCACCTCGTCTGGGTCCATCTGCAACAGCATCAATGTCTTGAATGATTCAATGTGATCCAAGGGATCCTTGGAACCGACATATGATTCTAGCTGTGGGAGATAGAATTTTGGTAGGAGAGGACGGTTCAGTACTTTAATGGTGAATGGTGAGTCCGTCCTTCGAATCATCCCATCCAAATTCTCCCCTCCTTTGTCCTTCATGGCACTTCTTAATTCATTCATCTCCTCCCTCATGTTGCAAATCTCATTCTCCATCCTGGAGGAATCTCCTCCTGAGGTCCTGTCTCACCTGTTGGCTTGGGCGTTTTGATTCTTCTTCACTGTGGTTTTCAACTATTCGTTGACATCTACGTTGTGGGATTCCATTGTCTTTCACAACTCTTCATTCTAGCGAGTCAGCTCTTCCACATTAGCTAGAAGGGCCTGAATTTTGTTGCTATTGTGCGACTTCTGGCTCCATTTGTATTTCAAGGAACTCTTGTGTCACTAGGAAAGATGGCTGGAATGATTAGAATTCCCATAGACAACGCCAAACTGATGATGCAAAAATTTGCAATTGAGATCCTCATCGTAATGGATGGATGAAGCTATGATTGGGGTTGTCTATGTTGGAGGAAAACTTGCAACATAAATTGGGTGGAAAAGTAATACGCCGGTGTGGCATTAGCCAAACCCTCTCCGATGCTTTAGTCAGTAAGAAAGAAGGATTTTAGAGAGAATTTACTGGAGAGTTCTTTTCGTAGAGTATTTTTTGTGTATACCTTTAACTTCTGTTGCCTTCTCTTTTTATAGTTGCGTGCCTCATTAATGGGCAATGGATTACTATATATATGTTCAATGACTAATGCATTACAAAATTTTTGTCTGAAGTTCACAACTCACTCTGTGACCGTTGCTCTGTACGTTACTCTTTGTCATCAATGAGCGTAATAAATGTGTAACGTCTTCTCTTGGTTAATGATGATCTCCTGTTAATGACAATCATAAATTTTGGACCCATCATTTGTCTTCCTATAAAAGTCAATATTCATAGTCATTAATCTACCCATATTGTTTACCTCTTACGAAAAAAAAAAAAAGAAGTCTTTTATTTCATTCAAGTTTACATTATTTAAAGTTTATTAAAGCATTCACACCAATCTCAACAAAATTTTCACTAAATTAATACCAAAAAATAAAACTCAATTTTCTACCTTAACAAACACATACGTACATTAGCCTCAATATTTATTTCTTTACTTTATTTATATATTATTTTTTCTCTCTTCAAAATTAAATGATTAACTTCTTACATATTAATTCTCTATCCCAAACAACATCACCTTCTTCTCAGAAGCACACTACCACACAGACCCACCTTCTCCTTCAATTAGAGCTCTACCACACAAACCCACCCTCTCCTTCAATTAGAGTTGGATTAGCTTCCACCAGGCCTAGTCACCACAGCCAATGATCTTTAGCTCTGACTTCACCCCTTGTTTCTTTCTCAAGAAGTTCTTTTTAAGGCCATGTTCCTTTAATACCAAATCAACTGAAGCTACCACAAGAACATCAATTAAGAAGCTGAAACATGGGTCATTTGACAATCATTCTCACTTTCAAACTAAGCTCCTTCTTCTTATCAATTTGATTCTGGCTTTCTTTTGGAAGATGTTTCTGAAGATTTCCTTGTTCCACAACTTTACTTCCTCTATAAATTTCAATAAGTTTTCTTCTAGACTGTGAGAGCTAATCCAATTATCAGATAGGAGCTTACCAAACAACAGGTGCGACATCCAAACTAGTTGGGATCTAAAAGGTCTAGGAAGATTTATACTTGGGAATTTATCCAGGGTAAGAAGAATGGAGCAGTGATAAGAGTGGGTTCTAGTGAGATAAAGGACAGAAGCTTTGGGGTACAAGTTACTCCAATCAGAGTTAGCAAAAGCTTTATCGAGACGTTCCTGAATGAAGCGATCAATGTCTTGGTTATTTACCCATGTGAAACAGGGCCCTTGGAACCCCAAATCAATCATGCCATATGAGTCAAGGCATTCTTTGAATCTTAGAGCTCAGCTTGTGTTAATGGGATTGCCTCCACTTTTATCTGCACTGGTTAGGATTTTATTGAATCCCCTATCATGACCCAAGTCAGATTGTGAAGGGGGGCAACTATGGACAGGTTATTCCATAGTAATTAATGCTCAACAAGTATAAGGCCAGCATAAATACAGGAAGGTACCCAAGAAAGGTTCAAGGAAAGTACCTTTACGATGATGTAGATTTCATACTCTGTTTTGGCGAGTTGGGTGACTTCCACATAGTCAGATTTTCATAAAAGCTAGAGTCCTCCAACATAGCCAATAGTATCAGTGTGGATAGCTCCATCAAACGGTAGATTGTCAGTGATGTCTTTAACTTGATTACCTCCAATGCAAGTCTTAGTAACAATAACCAAAGTTGGGTTGTGCTTGATTAGTAAGCTGTTCAAAGTAGGTTGAAAGTGAAGGTTGAGAGCCCCTCTACAATTCCACTACATAATATTCATTGATGCTAGGGAGAATGGGGGAAGGTTTAGAGATTTGGAATTGATTCCTTGCTTGATTCAAAAATTTCCAACTTAGATCTCTTATATGGACCTTCAGTGTCCCATTATTCTTTGATATGCATATTGCGTGCTCCATTATTCTTATCAGTTGCTCCCTGGAAATGATTAGCAGAGAAATCTGTGGGTTTGTGCACAAACTTGAATCAACTTTATTGCTTCCAAAGACCCCATCAAGCTTGTCACAATTAGTGAGTCTGCTAATATTTTCCTTGTTTGTATCTCCTCCAAAAGGCATGATTTTGGCAAGATACGCTCCAACGAAATTGGCAACAATTCCCTCTAGCCCAATATCCTTCCCTTTGCCTTGGATGAAATTTCTGTTGGGAATCTCCACTAAGTGTTTTCCCACTCTAACCAAGCTAGATCTACCAAAAGGAGGAATCTTTGTTTCTGACTCTTTAGGGTTAGCGAGAATATGTGACTCCAAGCTACCATTTGCTCCTAGTCGAACCACCCCTAAACCATTGAGGGACTTGCTTTGATCTTATTTAGCATGGATGAGGAGAGTGGCATGATTTTTCCATTGATTTTGATTGCCCACTATCTCAAATTTCTTGCTTCCACGAGAGGCCAAAGTTCTTTCCCCCTTGTTTCTCGATTTAGCTCCATTTTTTAGTAGCTCTAAGGAGGAGAAGGGGTGCTTGGTCAAACTTGAACTTGCCTAGGGAGAAGGGATGGGTGTATGACTGATGGGGGATTCAGCTTTGTGTGTATTAAAAGGGCTGGAGTGGTTTGTGGAGTCTAATCTCATTAATTTCCTTTTACCCTCGAGAGAGACGCAAGGGGAGCTAGATGGAGGAATCACAGAGATATTTGGGTGAAAAGGACTACCCATATCTTTCGCATTAAATGAAAATGCCTGGGATGGGCTAGCATTGGCTTGGCATGGGCGATTTGTTCCGGGCTTATACCTTTATTTCCAGCACCCTACAAGCATCCAAGGCCTATATTCCTCTTTTACTGTGTCCACTTCCAATGCCCCAAGAATCGTAGTTTTTGTCACCATCGCATTCTCCCTCATGGGCTCACTGCCTGGGGTTTGATCCACTAATACCTCCTTTATGACATAAGGGCAAACTTTTTTCTGATGATCAATTCTTCCACAAGAGAAATAAAGCAAACTGATACCCTTATAGATGATTTCATGGCCAAACCTTCCAATGGGAACTTTTCTAGTAAGGGGCTACTCTAAGTCCACTTGCATACATATTCTTGCATTCCTTCCCCGAGTACCTGAAGCAATGTTAGCGTCAATGAAAAGACCAGGGCCAATGGCATTTTCAATTTCTTTCAACACTCTTACGTCGTAAAACTCGATAGGGAGTTCTAGTAGGCAAGCTCAGACGATCACCTTGGAGCAGGCCGTAAAATTGGGCTTAAAGTAGGGTTCCCATGCATGGATGTTTAAGTAATGTTCTCCAATGAACCAAGGCTCACCTTTTAACACTTTATCATAGTCCTCAACTAGGCCAAATTTGATTAAGAAGAAATGCTTGCTTAAATCTACACAATCTAGTCTTCTTGCTGGCTTCAATAGCTGCATGATTCTGGTATGTAGGAAATGGAACCCTCTGTTCTTCCATGCACCTTAATAATGAGAGAATGGGACCATCTCTCTCTGATACATATTTTTTCAATGGATAGCTTGATGGTGACCACACCTTCAAATAGGTCCTCTACCTCGTCATCGGAATAGGAGTTCTTATCAAGGTCAACGTGGAAGTTGAAGGTTTGAGCGTAAGCTTCAGGGATTCCTCAAACAAGCTTAGCTTTGTAATAGAAGGGCTCATTTCCATTATTGGTTGGACTGCTAGGGGATGAGATGGGAGGATTATCCTCCTTGACTTTCTTCGCACTGTGTTGTAGCTCAATTTCTTCTTCTCTAGACCTCTCAAGCTTCAAGAACTCACACCCCATATTCAAATCAGTAATTACAACTATTACTTCAAGGAAATTTATTGCTTAAATTGGCATGTGCTCTCCATGCTTGGCCAAAATTTCCAAAAAAAAAAAAGAAGTCACTTTCTATTTAGTCATTTACTGTTTTCATTTTTTGGGTTTATAACTAGCCACTTTTCACTCACAAAGTCACAATTGAAAAAGTCATTAACTGATGGAAAATTTATTCAGTATAACATGAAAACAAGTAATTTTTGTTGAATAACCACTGCGCACCCTTAGTGCGGTGGTCACTCCATAAGTATAAGTGCTTATGGGGTGTGGGGTGTGGGGGACAAAGGCCGAGGTTCAAGTCTCTAAAAGGGAGCTTTACACACATATACACTTAGATTAGACTAGAGTAGAAATTCTATCTTATATTAACAAAAAAAAGTAATTTTTTTTTAATAAATATTTAAGAAGAGCACTAAATGAATATGCCTTGGAAGAGTTTGATAGAATGCTTTAAAAAAAAAAAAAAAACAACTATTGGATGCTTGCTTTGATTTGATGATTGTTGAGAATTATTCTTATAAAATGGAGGCTTTGTAGAGACTAATTTTGTAATTTATCCTACATTAAACCTTAAATTTCAAAAAAAAAACTTAAATCTTATAGTAAAAAAAAAAAGGTAATAAACTAAACTTTAAAGTTTCAAGAAGTAACAAATTAGACACCAACCATATAAATTATTGTGTTTGGCATTTAATAAGAGTGGGGAAATAATTTGCCACTTTTTTTGAAATCTCAATGTTTAATATGTTACTTTTTGAATCACAGAGGTTACTTTTTGTGACTTTTAAAATGATAAAGTTTAATTTATTTTATTTTTCAAAACTTTAGGGTTTGATTTATTATTTTAAAAAATTTAGAGTTTAATTTGTTACATCCTGTAAATTATACAACTTAAAATATAATTTACCCAAAAATTACTAAAATGGAATAGACAACTTAGAAAAGAAGTCAAGTCTATTTAGAGTATTTTGGTCAGACTTTAGATTCTCTAAAATGAACTTTACAATTATGAAAAATATTCCCCAATATAATATTTTTACTTTACTAAAACGTGGTCCTAATACATCTAGTTATTGGAATGACTAAACAAGCCAAGCTTAAGCCTTGGTTTTAGGCTTGTTTACAAGCCCAAGCAAAGCTATTTGTTCATGAACAAGCTCGAGAGCTATAAGGCTCGATACAAAACATGTCAAGTATAACTCATTTATAGGCTTGGTATGTGTTTTCTAACTCATTACACATAACTTAATAATAAAATGTCTCATATTAGACCACTACCATTTTCCTTAATTTTTCACTTCCCTCTAAATTGATCAAGCACCACTTTAGACTTTAGTTACCTTTTTTAAAAAATTTATAAGTGGGACACATATGATCCTTCCTTATCCATTATCTAATGTAAAGTTATAAAACATATTAATCCATTCGCATTCACAATAGTTATATACAAGTCTTTTTCTAGTTCTTTATCATCTAATGTGGATTTAAAAATTATATTTTAAACAATTGATAAAGCTATAGACAATAAAGGATGAATGGATGAATTTAATTTTGTCAAGTTGCAATATGAATGATGGCTAATCATAGGTCAGACTAGAAGTATGATAAAATGAATATGATATTTTCTTATTTTTGTTTTGATTTTGGGAGATTTAAACATTTGATAAGATAATTTTGTTGGATCTTAAGCTCAAAATCCTGATCTGAGCTTAAGTTTGAGCTTGATATTAAACTCAAGCTTGGTTTGACTAATGAATCAAGCCAAGCTCAAATTTTTTAGATTTTCCTCAAGCTCAAGCTCAAACAATATTTTAGACTTGTCTCAAGCTCAAGCCAAGCTTGAGCTTTTTAATTTTACCTACGAGCAAAGCTTGAACATGCACTACTCGGCAAAATTCGACTCGTTTACAACCCTACTTTCATCGCATAAGAATATGCTAAAATATGAAAGCAAAAAAGGAATTGACAGCTATGGTATTTTTCAAAAAGGTGTGATTATCTTGCCGTTATTATAAATGCTCTTTAAAAAGAACTTTACAATTATGGCAATTTTTCTCAAAAATAATATTATAACTATATGTCTAGTTCTTGTCATTTTTCATCCCATGGGTATATGCTAAAAAAAAAAGTGCAACTATACAAAGTTAATGAATCACCCAAATTTAGGACCTAATAATACAAATTTTTCAAAAAAAAAAAAAGTAAAATTATGAGGACAATGACATTAAACCTTTTTTTTTTTTTTTTTTGGATTTCTTAAAATATTTGTCTTCCTATAAATGTCAATAATCATAGTAATTAATCTACCCATGTTGTTTTCCTTTTAAGAAAAAAGAAGTCTTTTATTTCATTCAGGTTTATCATTATTTCATTCAGGTTTACATTATTTTGACCATATTTTCATCAATTATTTATATTTATTATAGCATTCACAGCGATCTCAAGTCTCAACAAAACTTTCACTAAATTAATCCAAAAAACTCAACTTCTGTTCCTTTAACAAACACATACATTCATTAGCCCCAATATTTATTTCTCTACTTTATTTATATATTATTTTTTCTCTTTCCAAAATTAAATAAATAATTTTATATATATTAATTCTCTATCCTAAACAACGTCACCTACTTCTCAGACGCACACTACCGCACAGACCCACCTTCTCCTTCAATTAGAGCACTACCACACAAACCCACCTTTCTCCTTCAAGTAGAGTTGGATTAGCTTCCACCAGGCCTAGTCACCACAGCCAATGATCTTCATCCCTAACTTCGCCCCTTGCTTCTTTCTCAAGAAGTTCTTTTAAGGTCACGTTCCTTTAATACCAAATCAATTGAAGCTGCCACAAGAACATCGATTCAGAAGCTAAAACAAGGGTCATTCGCCAATCGTTCTCGATTTCGAACTGAGCGCCTTCTTCTTGTTAGTTGGAGTTGGTATGTAAATCAAAGACTCAAGGAGTAATCTATGAATACTCTTTATATTTCTCCTCACAAACACAGACTCATATTCCATTAAAAAACATTCACCAATTCCACCATAAAAAATGCAGATTTCTCAACAACACAAACACATACGCCTCAAAAAAAAAAAAAACCCCGAAAGTTCACAAAAAACGCAGACCCACCTCAACAACTTCATAAGAAAAACAAACCCACCTCAACCTCATGAAAAATGCAAACCCACCCTAGCACCAATGACCTCTGCGACCGCAACAACCTAAATCTGAGGGGTGCAGCATAGAAAAAAAATAGGAGGAAGAGAAGGGAAGGGGAAAGGGAGAGAAAATGGGTGAGAGAGCAAAAGGGAGAGAGAAAGAGAGGGAACGGGTGAGAGAGTAGAGTGGGAGAGAGAGAGATTAAAAAAAAATTAGCTTTGGTGATTAATGGTGCTCGCTAGACGTGGTGTGCAACATTTCATTTCTAAAATTTTCAGGTAGATTGAAGAGGCTGATGTGCGAGAGTTAATTTTTAGGGTCTTTAGCTATATTTTTAACCGGAGATTAGATTGGCTAGACTAATGTGAATGCTCCTAGTCACAAACTCCAAACTATGCATAAGAAAACTACTTTAATGAAACCTAAGTGATACTCCCTTTTTACAAAATTTAATCTATATATATTTTTCTTCTTCTTTTCTTCTTTTCTTTTATAGTATTTTTTTTTTTTTTTTGAATCTATTCTTTTATAGTATTTTATTATAAAATAAAAGGAACAAAATGCAATGCAAGTTAAAATAGGTAAAATTTAGGTATAATACATTAAATGCAGTATAATAAGTTCTTCAATTAAATTGAAACATGTGGCTGTATTATATTTAATTTCCCTTGAAAAAGAAAATATTTTTTGTGTTTTATTGATTGATACAAGTATGTGTTTGAACTTTGAATTTATCTGAAAACCTAATTTTATTGTACCAAAGCTTTGTACAATTCTTTCTCAAAAGAAAAAAAAAAATTGTCCAATTAAAACATTTAAAACAATAAATGTATATGCAATTTTTATTTATTTAGAAAAATGTATATGCAAAAACTAAACCAACATAACACACACTGTTTAAAGTTTAAAATTAAAAATAAAAATAAAAATAACAAGTTTCCCCCTTCCCCCCCCCCCCCCCCCCCCCAAGTTTTCTTATACCATAAGTGTCGTTAGATTAATCAAAATACAATAAGCTATTGAGAATGGCTCAACATTAGACAGTAACAAAATACAATAAGCTATTGAGAATGGTTCAACATTAAACAGTAACAAGAATAACAACAAGAATAACAACATTAAATTTGAAATAAAAGCGCAATAAATTTTATAGTTCATCATTGCGGCAACTCACTAGTTTGGTAACTAAATCACTAATTTGGTTTGTTCATCACGAAGTAAAAGAAAAGATATCAGGTTTGTCATCATGTTTTTTGTTCAACTATGAGAAACCCCTCTACCATACCCGAACTTACAAATACTAATCATTATTTTTTTAAACAACTTTAAAAAATGAAAAGTCATAGCACAATCTCATAATTTGAGGAAAAGCAAGGTGAGTAAAACAAATGAGTCATTATTATAATACGAAAGCAATCATTATTGGAAACAAAAATAAATCATAAATATTAACAAAGCCCTCAAAATAAAGTAAGTACCTAAACAAGAAGAGACAGAAGAACAATTGAGAAAATTGGTCTCTATCTTTTGCACCAACCAGCCTGTAACTCAATAAAGGGAACAAAATGCAATAAAAGGAACAAACATATATAATATAAAATCCTATTACTTTCTTTAATATATATTTAAATATATTATATAATTAATAAAAAAATATGGGTTCAATTTAATAATAATAATAATAATAATAATAATAATAATAATAATAAAAAATTATACAACCCATGGGTTCAACCCAACCCATGTGGGTTGGGTTGGATTGAGTTGGACATATATGATGAGTTAGGTTGAGTCGAATTTTTTTTGACCCACCATGGTAGGTTAGGTCAAAAAATTTCCTCAACTCGACCCAACCCGACCCATGCACACCCCTATATGACGGCTTTATTGAGTATTTGTACATTTTTTTTTAAATGATTTATGCAACATTTAAATAAGTTGCATGACTATATTAATAAGATACAATTAATAATAAACATGAAAGCACAGATTGGAGAAAATAAATTATTTTTTATTTTTTATTTCCTTTTTTGAATAGCTCTAATGTCTTATCTAACTGTCTCAAAGGACAAAAAAAACAGAAAAACAAAAGGAAAAAAAAGGGCCTAATCTTAAAACCTAAAATTGGACCATTTTTTTATTAATTTTTTTAGGTAAGTGGAGGCAATTTAATACAATTCAAAAATTCATATTAAAAAAAATACAATTCAAAAATAAAACCCTAACGGCTAGTTTTTTACAATCGTGTGAATCGATGTTGCCTCCGCTGGCTCCAACGGTCATATTGACGTTTAAACTTCAAACCCCGTCACCGAACCTCATTATAAAAGCATGTGCACACACGTCTGCCCTAAAAGCATATATTTTGTCTTTCTTTACGAATTCAAATCTTGCATTGTCCCTCTATCTCTCTCTCTTCTCTCTCTTTCTCAGACTCTGATCTTTACTGTGTCCCTGCCAAAACACCGTTCAGTTTTTCCCCTTCAACATTCTTAATTCAAATCCTATGGAGACCCCATCATCAATCAGAAGAGTCACAAGGTCACAGGTTTTGGCTGTTTCGAAAAACGACAATAACATTCCCATCTCGAGTGAGTGTTTCTTTTTCTTTCAAACAATCATAGGCTGAAAGAAAATGGGTTTATTCCATTTCTTGAATTGGTTTTTCTCCACACAAATAGAAAAAAGAAATCAAGAAATTTGATATTTAGGAAAATGGGTTTCTTTTTTTTTTTTTTAATCGTTTTCTTGTTTTGATGGTTCTTTCATAGGAAAGGTGGACGATTCCTCTGAAAAGGGTCTCTCGAAATCAAGGCAAAGAAGTGTTAAACAACAGCAAGATCGGTCTGCGTTGATCGACATAACGAATGATTCTCCAATTGTTGGGCTTGCAATGGGGAGCTTGGAGACCCCATCATCAGACATAACCAAACAGAGGAGCAGTAGAGCCAAGAACAACAACACGCCGGGGTCCGGAGAGGCCTTGCTTAGGGGTCAAGTCAAGACCCTCTTGCAGAGAGTGGAAGAAGAGGCCGAGCTTTCAAAGCTCTCTCTCGAAAGCCGTCCTTTTCTTCAAGCCTTTGTCAATTCTCCATCAGGACTTCTTGCCCCAACCCCTGCCAACACACCCCATATCTCGAATTTGTCGGCAGACAACAACAGCGGTTTGGTTTCTACGTTGCCTTCTCCGATTGTCGAAGAACAATTGATTTCTCAGGTTGGTTTGACTTGTTAAAAGATTGCAGATTTCAGTTGTGGTTTAATTTTACCTTTAATTCATTGCAATTTTATGTATTTGAAAATTTTACTCTTGGATTTTTGTTATATCTTTATGGCATTTCTTTCTATACAAATATAGGATTTTATATCAGATCTGTCAATTTTAACGTTCCTTTTCCTGGAATTAAATCTTGACAATTTAAATCAAAATCGTGACTTTTAATTGGGATCCTTTTAAAATGTAGAAACCTCATTTGGGTTCTGGTCCATCTTGTTAACTTACCAGGGAAATTGGAAGTCTTAATTATCTATTGAGACTTCAGTTTGTTCTGTGAAAATGAAATTTTGTTCACAAAAGGTTGTTAATGAAAAAGTTATGACTGGGTTCATGATATTTAATTGTGATTTCATTTATAATATGAAAATCTTATACGGGCTATTTGTTTTGAAAATCTTGGCAGGTGATCGGAAATATATTCGAAGGAAAGAAGCAAGAGAGTCTTGAATCTGAAAAGAGTCTGCTAACCAGGTCTTTACTGCTGGATTTCACTGAGAAATCTGAGAGTCCTGATTCATCAGAATGCTCATCCGTGGTCACTTACCAAGGAGTAGGAGGAGGAAGTGATTTGAAAGAGAAGTCAGCCACAGATGATGATGATGCCTCTCTCTGGTCTATCCAGGTTAATGCAAGTAGTACCCATGATGAAGATGAGGAAGAAGTAATTGAAGAAGAAGAGGAATATGAAGACTATTTTGATGAAGACGACGAAGAAATTGAAGGAGTGGGGGAAGATGAAGGTTTGGTTGACGAACTGTGTGAGGGTATTAGCAATATTTTTGTGAATGAGAAGAGAGCAGCTCCCAAGTTTGCTGGAAAGCACACAAGATATGTTTACAACAGTGATGATGAGCTTGTTGGAGAAGAAGTGGAGTGTGCACAACAGAGTGAGGATGTTGCTGGTGGTGTTTCACCAAGTATCATGCGCATGAAGGGCTTGCCCACCCCAAAAGGAAAGCATGTGCGTTTTCCTTTGGAGGAGGAAGATAACTGAAGTGAAAGTTCTGATCATATTCTGTTGGTTGTCTTTCTTGACACCATCTGATCATATTCATCTTTTTGTTGTATCTCAAAGAAAAAAAAAAAATCATCTTTTTGTTTTGGATTCTTTTTGTGGTTGGGGGGAATGATAGAAGCTCATATGACCACAAATGCTGTGGTCGAATGTTAAAATAATACATTGATTGAATGAATGATGAGGATTCTTGAATCATGACTAAAATATGATTAATTTGTAGGCAAACTTTGATATCACATAAACTCAATCTCCTCAACCTCTCACGCACCATTCAAAACCAAGGAGACCGAGGAAGGAGGGACTGAGGAAAAACTGTGGTAGTATTTTCAATTCGACATTAAATTTTGGGCATTAAATTCTGGATTTTTCTTTTCTTTCAATTCTTTCAATTTTTGGGTGCTTTACAGATAATATGGAGTTTTGTTAATTTACCTTTAAGAAAATACGTTAGTGCTTTACAGATAATATTAAACAATGTATACAGATAAGCATACCACTTAATCCTTGCCATTATTAAGTCAAAAAACAATAGTTTTCTCATGCTTTATGACTTTGGAGAATGGTTTGCCATGTTTTCTCATGCTCTACAATTAGTGGTTTTTACCGTGAATGTAGAAAATACAGATGATGTATTCTTTGCTGCTGCAGACTTTTGGATATATATATATATGTACCCATGAGAATTGTGAACTAGTGAAAGTCGGTAAATTTGGAAGTAGATTCCTAGGTTGTAGTCAATTTAAGGTGTAAGGGCACAAATCGCGCTGGAATAAAGTTCCACTTTCAGAACCAACCCAATGAGCCCAAAACAATAAATTTATAAAGTGAGTTTCTAATCTAGGTTTAAGGACAGCAGATAACACGAAGGATAAATTAAATCACAGAATTCGTGCATTCCCCTCGTACATGGGTGAAAGCTATATCATATATTAATGCCGAGGACTATCTTTGGCCTCTCCTTACAATTTCTCTCTCTTGTTTGTGTGTGTGTGTATGTGTTTTTCTTTCTCCCCCGGGCCCCCCCTTCTCTCTCTTCTTCCTTCGCCTTTTATAGACCAGCCTCTTTCTCCTCCTTCCTTCCATGTGTAGTCTAGATGCTCTTTTTTAGATACTTGTCCCATCATTCCTTCTTACCAAAGTCTTTGGCGGTAAGTGCAAGGTTGAACTTCAATGCTCAGGCGTCACTTCCTCATTAATGCGGCCAGAGAGGTAGGTATAGAGCCTTTAATGCGGTGGTAGCAGTTTTATCCTTGATATTTGTCTGTCACTTCCCTTTATCCCCAATTCTCGTTTTCTTAGTTTTTGTATCCAAGGTCTTCAGTACAGATGCCCTTGAACCGCCAGATCACTCGCCTCGTCCTCGGCAGCATGGTGCCGAGGACTTGGCCATCCTCGGAAGTCATGTTTCGTGGTGTTCTGCTTATGCATGGCACTTTTCTTTTGTCATGTGACTTCGTAGGCGGGACTTATCATGTCCTCGGACCATTCATGCTATTGGGTTGGGCTTTCCTCCTCGTGAGAGCCTTTGGGCCGGCCTAATACGTATCTTGGGCTTATTGGCACTACAATAGCCCCTCGAAATCCTTATTTCTACTTTACTGAGAGGAATGAGGATTTCGATACACGCACCTTGGACAATCCGCTTCTGACGTTTCAGTCTGCAGAACACGCTTTAATTAAATGTTGGCAGCTCCTGGTTCCCCACGCTCTACCGCGTGATGCCCATCCAACAGATGAGCACTGTGTGGGGAAGTAGGTGGGAGATTACCCGCTTTACGATTTTCAATGGTATAAATATTGTCAGTTCAAAGGGTCTCTATTCGTTTCAGAAATTGTACAACGAACCTAGCTATTCCTGCAATCTACACGCGTCCTTACACCTTCTCAGTTCTAAGCCGAGGTGACCTTATTACTCTAAAGTAAGTCTTCCAACTTTCTACTTTCATTACTGCTTCTCAATCTCTCTCGTTATTCTTAGTTTCTTCGTCCTCGGCCATATAAATTTTCCAACCTCACCACAATATTCCCTCTTTATTTTTAGAAAATGGGTAGATTCGCACCCTTAGTAGATAGCCCTGAAAAAATAGAGAAGTTTAAGGCTAGGTACGAAATCCCACCCGGAGTGTCCGTTTAATACTGCAAAATGGGAGGGTGGCACACTGAGAGAAAAGCCGGTGAAGTAGCGATTCCTATGATAGCCTTCATAGAGGGTGGAATGAGAATCCCCATGAGACCAATCACTAGGAATTACCTCAGAGCGGCGAGATTATCCCCCACACAGTGTGCCCTAAACATGTTTAGGATTCTTGGTGCCGTAGACGTTCTAAATGAAAAATTAGGATTAGGACTTACCCACCACGAGGTGAACTGGGTTTACAACCTTCACCATATAACAGGACAAGGGTACTATCTAAAATCTAGGCACGCTGAGGTGAGGCTAATTCAATGTCTCCCTAATTCCAACAAGGGTCTGAATAAAGACTTCCTTATACTGTCTGGGAATTGGCATGACGGTCTCCCCTATCCGACGAGAGAGGGGGAATCAGGTGAATACCTGCACATCGCTGGATTGTATATGTATATATGTATATTCTTTGTTTTGTTCTTGTTATTGTAATACGTTTTATATCATTCATCTATTTCTTTTGCTTATCTCTACTTTGGATAACTGTGCAGATCGCCGCGCACTTACTCGCCATGCCCATCTGGTCAATTTTGCTTGCCTAGATAAAATTTTGAAGGCCGAGGTACTCGTTCACTCGGACGGTCAACTTCGCGCGGCGCACCTAATCCTTGGGTACACTCCGATCTCATCTGCCTTTCAAGCGCTGAAGTGCATGATTAAGGAGAAGGATCCTCGGCTGCCTAGGATTAGCGTCGCAGTTGAGGGTTTTTTGCTCCCTGCGGGTACTCCCGTTCCTCAAGGGACTCTCATCACAGAGCCCGTAAGAATTATCCCAGGAGCTCTTCCTCTTACCGTATCCTCGGCCCGACCCACGTTGGGTGAAAGCTCCTCTTCCCAGCCCATTATAAGGGAAGAAGAAGAGGAGGAAGGAGAAGAAAAATGAGAAGAAGAGATCGTTGAACTCTCAGATTCAGAAGAAGAGTTCAAAGTTTTTGGCCGGCTTCCATCACTTGGAGACCAATCTCCTGTCGTCGGCTCCCCTTCACTAACATCCTCGGACGACAAACAACCACTCATGAGAATGGGTATTCAACGCAGATCTAAGCCCAGCCTCAAGGATGTGTTGGAAGCTCAAGTTGGAGTCTAGGAGCTTCCAAAAGTGCCCCCGGTGAAGACCAAAGATAAGGGCACTGAGAGGGTTCCTCCAGTAAAACTCCCTCTTCCTCCTTCAACCCAATCCCAACACCCCGACCCAGCTGATCATAAGAGGAAAAGGGACCAGCCAAGGGAAAGGAGGTAGTTGAAGGGGGTAAAGATCTCCCCACCAAAGATGTGGAACAAGAAAAGGGAGGGAAGCATGCTTGTCACGTTCAGACGAGGTCGGAAAGACGGGTTGATCCCCCCGCAGCCGTCCATGCGCCCATTTGGGCTCCTTAGATGAACGTGGATGATTAGGCAGTCACTGCCAATGCTTCCATAAGGGGATTCGATGAAGGCACCGCAGCGTGCATTGCAGATGCCCTGGAGCAAGCGCTTCTGCTACCCGAGGACATGGGCGAGTTACGAAAGATGAGGGATCAGAACGTCTTTATGATCCTGAAGAAAGAATTAGCCATGGTAAAGGTTTCAATTTAATGTTCCTTATTACCCATGTTTTTTGTTATCGTACTTGTTATTATTACTTCCTATTTGATATTAACTGCCTCTGTATGCTATTAACTGACAACACTTTGTGCGTAGGCTGTTCAATCTACGCATAGAGCAGAGGAAATCGCGGCCAACTCCTATAAATCACTTAGGGCCGGTGAGGTGAGGCTGGATCACGCTCAAAAGATCCTGGAGTTGAAGGAAAAGAAGCTGCAAGAAGTTACCTCCAGCCTAACCAAGACAGAAAGTGAAAGGTCTAGCCTAGAGGCTCAGCTCAAGACTACTGAGAGGCAGGCCGAGGAGCAGAGGCTTCAACTGAGGCGAGCCGATGATAACTTCGCCTCTGCCAAGAAGTTGATTGAAGGCCTCAAGCAGGACCTTAAGAAAGCTGAGGAGGCTAAGCAGGAAGCCATTAAGGCTAAGGAGGAGGCACTTGTTAAGGCACGGGAGGCAGAAGAAATGGTTGACCAGGCAGAGCAGAGTAGCTATGAGGTGGGGGTGGCCGAGACTACTGACACCTTCAAAGCCCAAGTGCCAGAGGTTTGTAGAGATTACTGCCTCCAAGTGTGGAAGGAAGCCCTCTCCCAGGCTGGGGTTGATGCTTCCTCTCCCCTATAGAAGGTAGAGAATGCCTACATCCCTCCTACCATCCGAGTGGCCACCTCTAGTAAAGTCGAGGATGATACCGGCTCTTCCGCAGCTGGGATGCAAGTGGAAGAAGCTGCTGCTGGCGATACTGCTGCTGAGCATTCCTTCCAACGCAAGGTGAAGAGGTTCAACCTAAAGATGCACAGCTTCCAATTACCCCAAAGGAGCTGCCCCCCAACCCTCAGGCCAGCGAGACTCTGGAGTTAGTTTTGGCGACCTTGCCTATAATGCCAAAGGGGGGCCACAAAGGCAAAGAGGATGTTGGAGGGTCCTCGGCCTCAACAACAGCTCCTATTGACCTCGAAGACCAAGTCCAGCCCAAGCCGTGATGGCTCCTGTCTCTGTTGCTTCGTTTTTTTTTTTTTTTTTTTTTTTTTTGCTTTTTTGTATTTTTGTATTTTCTTTCTTTTTTCTTTTTTTTTTATGTACTACAGTTAATTAGTTTCAGCCTTTACTTTCCTTCTTTTGTAATTTATCAATTTGGTTATGAATGTACTGAAAGATCTTTCACTTAATGAGAAGAATTTCCAAATTGAATTACCACTTTGTGTTACACTTGGTGTTGACAGGTTCTTTTATTATTGTTCATGTAGTATGGCAAAACAACAATTTTGAATTCTTGGCACACACTAATAAATCCCTATCAATAACCAAATAAGGATAAAGGAAATTTGCGAGACTCATATACTTGCAAATGCTTTAAGTGATGATCACAAGTTTCCACTCAATTCTAGTGATGAATAAGACACTAAAAAGCAAGATACTCGTGTAAAACCAATTCAATTAGGACCCGCTTAAGAACTATCTTCATAACAAAATATCAAGGCAAGAAATACTAACATTTCTGATACATTCCACACTTGAACTAGGAGTGGCTCAAATGTTGCGCTTAATGCTTAGTAACGAATGAAGTTACATGAAACCCACATTTGAAGTACTTTTAGCGATCCCATACCTGTTTAACAACTAGCATTAAAACGTTTATTTATCAAGGTAGAGGATTTGGGGATCCAACGTAACCTTGATCCCGTTTTTAACCAAGGTAGGGGATCCGAGGACCCTACATAACCCTGTTTTTCTTTTAGACCAATGTAGAGGATCTGAGGATACGGCGTAACCCTGTTTTTCTTTTTTAGAACAAGGTAGAGGATCCGAAGATCCGGCGTAACCCTGTCTTTATTTTTAGAACAAGGTAGAGGATTTGAGGACCCGGCATAACCCAGAATCTAGCAATCTGTGCAGACATGTTAAATTTCCCAAGATAGAGGGTCTGAGGACTCGGCATAATCATGGTTTTGTTTGACAATCCATATTGGCACTTTGAACATAACATTACATGCAGCATAACAGCAATAGAATTAAAGTGGCAGAAGTGCCTTTTATTAATAATAATATCGTCGCAAATTACTTACATTCCAGGGATGGGGTATAACTTTTTCATCTAAATCTGCAAGGTAGTAAGCTCCTATTCCAGCTATTGCAGTAACGTGATACGGCCCTTCCCAGTTGGGTCCCAACTTCCCCTATGCCGGATTCTTGGTATTACCCTCGACCTTCCTCAATACTAAGTCTTCAGGAGCAAGTGCCCTTGAGTTCACGTGTGAATCATACCCCTGCTTTAATTTTTGTTGATAGTAAGCCAATTGGATCATGGCTATTTCTCTCCGCTCTTCAACCAGATCTAGGCTCCTTTCTAGTAACCTGTCATTACTGTCCGGAGCGAAGGAACTTGTTCTCATTGTCAGAAAATCGGTTTCTAAAGGAATAACAGCCTCGGCGCCATAAGTCATTAAGAATGACGTCTCTCCCGTTGATCGGCGGGGCGTGGTCCGATACGTCCACAGAACATAAGGCAATTCCTTTACCCATCTCCCTTTGGCATCATCCAGCCTCTTCTTAAGCCCGTTGACTATAACTTTGTTGACCGCCTCGACCTGCCCATTTCCTTGCGGATAAGCTGGGGTCGAATACATGTTGGTTATGCCGAGGTCGCAGCAATATCGCCTGAACGCTTTACTATCAAATTGCAAACCATTATCTGAAATGAGAGTATGAGGAACTCCAAATCGAGTGACGATATTCTTCCACACAAATTTCTTCACATCGACATCCCTAATGTTTGCTAGGGGCTCGAACTCTACCTACTTAGTAAAATAGTTAGTGCCCACAACGAACCACCTTCTGTTCCCAGGTGCCTTTGGAAAGGGTCCCACAATGTCCAGACCCCACTGTGCAAAAGGCCAAGGACTTGTCAGAGGATTAAGCACACCCCCAGGCTGATGAATGTTTGGTGCGAACCTTTGACATTAATCACACTTCTTCACATAACTTTGAGCTTCTCGTTGCATTTTGGGCCACCAATATCCTTGTGTTAGAGCTCTATGAGCTAAAGACCTTCCCCCCGTATGACTTCCACAAATTCCTTCGTGTAACTCTTCCAAAAGCAGCTCCGTCGCTTCAGGATGTATACATAACAGGTATGGCCCAGAGAAGGATCGTTTATCCAGTTTACGATCCTCGGACAGCCAAAAACGGGATGCTTTCCTACGTATCTTGTCTGCCTCAACCTTTTCCCCTGGCAGAATATCATCTTTAAGAAAGGATACAATAAGGTCCATCCAGCTAGGCCCCACCCTGATCTGATGAACTTGGATAATACCTCCACTTATTCCAGCAGGCTTACTTAAGTCTTCAACAAGGACGATCCGAGGTAAACCTTAGGCTGAGGACGTGGCAAGAATTGCCAATGAGTCCGCGTGTGTATTGTTACTCCTAGGGTCGTGTAACAAAGTAAAAGATTCAAATTTACGTTGCAAAAACCTGACTCGAGTTAAGTACTCCTGCATTCTCAGATCTCTAGCCTCCACCTTTCCATCCACTTGGCCCACAACCAGTTGCGAGTCCGAGAACATTTGCACGGCTTTTCCACCCAATTTCTGAACCATGTCCATCCCTTTTAGCAAAGCCTCATACTCGGCTTCGTTGTTAGTAGCCGAGAATCCCAATCTCAAGGATTTTTCCAGCGTGAGACCTTCTGGGGTCATAATTATCAACCCTACCCCGGATCCCCTTTGATTAGCAACCTCATCAATAAAAACAGTCCACACTGGGGGTCCTTTCCGCGCGATCATACCAACTGATTTTTCACCAATGTCCATGTTCTTGGCGTTATCTTCTATTGTGGGCTCAGCAAATTCTGCGACTAGATCAACTAACACTTGACCCTTCACTGATGTGCGGGGCATGTACTTGATGTCGAAGGAGCCCAAGATGGTTCCCCACTTAGCAATCCTACTTGTATAATTTGCACATCGGAGTATAGCTTTGAGGGGGAGTTAAGTCAGAACCACCACCATATGAGATTGGAAATAATGGGGGAGTTTACGTGTACCATGCACCACAGCCAGGATTGCCTTCTCCAATGGTGTATAACGCACCTCGGCTTCATGTAAGGACTTACTCACATAGTAAACCGGCTTCTGTACGTTCCCGTCGACCCTTATCAGCACCAAACTGACTGCATGGCTTGCCACTGCTATATATGCAAATAGAACTTCATCAACTTTGGGCCGAGACATGATAGGAGGACAAAAAAGGTATTCTTTAAGTTGCTGAAAGGCAACGGCGAGTTCCTCTGTCCATTCAAATCCTTTCCACTTATTCAATAACTGGAAAAACGACCTACACCAATCAGCAGACCGTGAAATAAATCTGTTAAGGGCAGCAGTCATCCCAGTCAATCTCTGCACCTCTTTTGGATTCCGAGGTGGCTGTAAGTTATTGATGGCCTTGACCTGAGCAAGATTAACCTCGATTCCCCTATGTGTCACCATATAGCCCAAGAATTTACCAATCCAACTCCAAAGGAACATATAGATGCATTAAGGCGTAGCTTATGCTTTCTCAGCGTCTGAAAGGTGTTATTCAGGTCTGGTATATGAGCCGAGATAGTTTTGCTCTTGACCACCATATCATCCACGTATACTTCAATTGTTTTTCCCAGTTAGGGTTCAAACATCCGCGTAATCATTCTTTGATAGGTAGCCCCAGCATTCTTCAAGCCGAAAGGCATCACCTTATAGTGGTAGTTTCCCGTGGGTGTGACAAAGGTTGTCTTCTCCTAGTCCTCTAGAGCTAAAGGTATTTGGTAGTACCCTTGGAAAGCATCCAGAAAACTCATCCGAGGATGCCCTACAGTAGCATCTACCAACTGATCTATGCGGGGCATCGGAAACAAATCTTTAGGACAAGCCTTATTCAAATCTGTAAAGTCCACACATACTCTCCACTTTCCATTCTTCTTCTTCACTACCACTATGTGTGCCAACCACTCTGGATAGAACACCTCCTTGATAGCGCCTGCCTTTTTAAGTTTCAGTACCTCTTCCTTGATGGTATCGGCGTGCTCTTGGGACGAGCGCCGAGGTGGTTGTCTCCGCGGCATAGCTGCAAGATTGACGTTAAGGTGATTACAAATGAAGTTTAGGTCAACCCCTAGAGCTTCGGAAGCGTCCCATGCGAATATATCAAGATTCTGCTTCAAAAACATAACTAGCTCCTCCTTTTCTTGGAATGGCAACTGACTTCCTACCTGAAAGAACTTCTCCATATCGTCAGCAATAAGCACCTTCTCTAAATCTTCATAACAGGCTCTTCAACCTCAGCCACATTTGGCTTGGCCAAAGGCGTTAGCTGCTATAAACTTCTCTCGGCTAAGGCCTGAGACTCCTGTCTCGCCTGATGCATAATTGCTGTCGTTATGCATTGTCTTGCCATTGACTGGCTGCCAACTATCTCTTCAACTATATCCACGTATGGGAATTTCACCTTGACATGCAGAGTTGATGATACGGCACCTAAGCCGTGCAGCCATGGTCTTGCCACTATGGCCGTGTAGGGGGAATAGGCGTCCACTACAATGAAGTTCACGTCCACCACCACCGGTCCTGACTGCATAGGTAATCGGATTAGCCCCTTCGGAATGACCGCCTTCCCTTCAAAACTTATCAACGGTGAGTCATAAGCTGTGAGATCCTCATATTTCAAATTCAGCCCCTTGAACAAGTCTGGGTACATAATATCGGCTCCGCTTCCCTGGTCAACCATCACCCTTTTTACATCGTAACCTCCTATCCTTAGCATAATAACTAACGCGTCATCGTGCGGTTGGATAGTGCCAACCTTATCATCCTCGGAAAATCCCAAAATGGGCAGAGGATTCCCTTTAATCCTCTTCGGCTCTGAGCCGAGGTCTTCGGCAGGATGACGCGACACTGACATTACTTTGGTAGGGCAAAATCCGATCCGACCTGGGGCAGCAAAAATGACGTTGATTGTGCCCAATGGAGGTCTCATATTGTTGCTACCTTGATTCACAGAACCAGATTGTGTGCCTTGTCCATGTGGCCGATTCATGAATTGCCTCAACTTCCCTTCTTTGACCAGTTGATCCAGATAATTCCATAAGGTTCTGCAACTCTCCGTAGTGTGACCCTTATCTGATGATAATTGCAATAGAGGTTCTGATTACGTTTTATGGGGTCTCCTATCATTCTATTAGGCCACCTGAAGTACGGTTTGTGACAAATCTTCTCCAACACCTGCTGCACCGGCTCGCAAAACACAGTGTTTACTGTCTGACAAAGAGCCGACCTGGATTGGCTAGCAAAATCCCTCCGTGGCCACTTATTATCGTACCTCTCTATCTTGAAATCCCTCCTCTCCTGAGGGATAACTTTCGTTTTCCCTTTGCTCTGCTACTGATCTTCCTCCACTCGCTTATACTCGTTAATACGATCCATAAGCCAACGAACAGGCTTCACTGGTTTCTTAGTCAGAGATTTTCTCAAATCGTGCTCAACTGGAAGGCCGACCTTAAAAGTGTTAACTACCACCTCGTCAAAATCACCGTCAATCTCATTAAACGCTTCCCAATATCTGTCCGAGTAAGTTTTCAGGGTTTCGCCCACTCTCATGGTCATGGATAGTAACGAGTCCAGAGGCAGAGGTACTCTGCTGCACATAACAAAACAAGACCTGAATGCCATTGTGAGTTCCATGTAGGAACCAATGGAGTTTGCCTTCAAGCCATTAAACCACCGCATCGTAACAGGCCCCAAGCTTGAGGGGAATACTTTGCACATCAAAGTCTCGTTGCTTGAATAGACCGCCATGCGTTGGTTGAAATGACTCACGCATTCTACTGGGTCTGTTCTGCCATTGTAAATAGTGAAGTTTGGCTGCGTGAAACGACGAGGAAGCTTTCCTTTCTCGATACGACGTGTGAAAGGTGATTTGGAGAGTTGGTGCAACGCCTTTCCCATGGCGTCACTGCCCAAGCCCCTGGGAAGAGGCTTCTTGCTCGCTCTATCGTGAAGGCCTTCCTCTTGGTATGAGAAAGTTTCACTGGGAGGAGTTCTCGACCTCGGCTTATAGCCACTGCTCTGGGAGTCGTCTAAGGAAGGATCAGATACAGAAGGCGTCCACTTCCGCTTGGCCCGACGCAGTTTCCTCTTCAAATGATCAATTTCCCTCTGCATGGCCTTAGTACTTCCTTCATGAAAGATCCTACTTCCGCCCCGTGGACGATTACTGGCAGTTCGCCCTGTGTGCACGCTACCCTCTCGATCTCCCATCTGTTCTAGATGTTGGAAAGGGTCTTCGTGCTGAGATCCCAAAGATTCTGCATGGTCTAGACTAGAACCCACCATCACGTTATCTGCATTCAAACACAAGAATTCCCACAAACGGCGCCAATTGTAAGGGCACAAATCGCGCTGGAATAAAGTTGCACTTTCAGACCAACCCAATAAGCCCAAAACAATAAATTTATAGAGAGTGGACTTCTAATCTAGGTTTAAGGACAGCATACAACACGAAGGATAAATTAAATCACAGAACTCGTGCATTCCCCTCGTACATGGGTGAAAGCTGTATCATATATTAATGCCAAGGACTATCTTTGGCCTCTCCTTTCAATTTCTCTCTCTTGTATGTGTGTGTGTTTTTCTTCCCCTCCCCCCCCCCCTTCTCTCTCTTCTTCCTTCGCCTTTTATAGACCAGCCTCTTTCTGCTCCTTCCTTCCACGTGTAGTCCAGATGCTCTTTTTTAGATACTTGTCCCATCATTCCTTCTTACCAAAGTCTTTGGCGGTAAGTGCAAGGTTGAACTCCAATGCTCAGGCGTCACTTCCTCATTAATGCGGCCAGAGAGGTAGGTATAGAGCCTTCAATGCGGTGGTAGCAACTTTATCCTTGATATTTGTCTGTCACTTCCCTTTATCCCCTATTCTCCTTTTTCCAGTTTTTGTATCCAAGGTCTTCAGTACGGATGCCCTTGAACCGCCAGATCACTTGCCTCGTCTTCGGCAGCATGGTGCCGAGGACTTGGCTATCCTCAGACGTCATGTTTCGTGGTGTTCTGCTCATGCATGGCACTTTTCTTTTGTCATGTGACTTCGTAGGCAGGACTTATCATGTCTTCGGACCATTCATGCTATTAGGTTGAGTTTTCCTCCTCGTGAGAACCTTTGGGCTGGCCCAATACGTATTTTGGGCCCATTGGCACTACATAAGGTAAGCAACAATGCCATGTTTTTTATTTGATTTGAATTAAAAAATTGAATTATTAATTGTGATGAATTGCGAAATTAATTGTTTTAAATTTTATGATCAGGTTGATCCTAAATATGGCTACATTTTAGTGGGTGAATAACCAAAACTAGTGGGTGAATAACCAAAAACTTGTAGGTGTGGGAATGAAACTACCCCACTTGTCCTTCGAATGATAAGTATGCTAGAGAATAAACTGCAGCTTACAAATCAAAAGTTCAGCTAGGGAAAGAGCTAATCAGAGAAAGAAAAAGTCATGAACTTCATGTAGAAGCTAGGGAGAAAGTTATGAGATTTAGAGAGAACGAGGGCCAAATTTCTAGTAACGAACACCCCCTGGGATTGTGCAAGCTGTCACTAGTTGTGTCATGGGTATTTTTCGTTTTTGTAATGTTGTGTTTTGTCTCATGAACAATAATATAAGGGTGATAAGGAAAAAACAAAACCAAACAAAATTTTGACGCTCAAAGATTCAGTAACTCACCCCAAAGACAGAATCGATAACACTTTTAGATCAAAACCCAAATGGTTAACAAAACTTCACAATTTCATCACTTCGTGCCCTGCATGATCTGCCAGACGTTAGTCTCCATCTTCTCCTCAGTTTCCTTGCTTGATACTGCCCAAAGGATTCCAAGCTAAACGGGTGTCTTAAGATCTCAGTTGGGTAGCATTTCACTTTGTATAAGTGAGCTCGCGTTAGGGTTCTACGGAGAGGGAGTTTGATTTGTTTTTTGTTTTGTTTTTGGCATAAAATGTGTTAGTCTAATGGCAAGTGGGGGTGGGTTACAGATCACTAATGGAAAGGATCACAGGTAGGTAAAGTGTCGAAAATTAAACTATAAGTACGCAAATTGAATTTCGGGCAAACCACAGATCAGTAAGTTGTGTAATTTACCCATAATTTTATATTTATGCTGTTGAATTTTCTTAGCATATAATACACGACTCCAAAAATACAAGTTCAAATTGATTGCTGGCATCAAAACCAATGTCAATATACAGAAATTTCCAGACTGGGCAGTAATATGTACATCATATTTACGATGGAAATTTGCTGTCGACCTTCCAACAGAGCCGACCATCCAATCACCAGCTCTATATACTCCAGTACTCTAGTCAAAACCAGGGATGCCATGTTGGATCCATCATGCACAAGTTCCTTGGGGTTAAGGCTGCTTCAACCAACTCAGTGACACCCCTCTGCACTGACTGTGGTGGCTCCATGGTGTTCTCCTCCTGAGTGCAGGTAGAAACATAACAATAATCAGAGGTTTATGAAACAGAAGAAATACACCACGAAATGAGATACAAATAAAGCGTATGCCAAGTCCATCATTTTTGTGGGCACAACGAAGTGAAAAACACCCTGACATGTGTCTCTGTATGCATGTGTGCACAAGTAGCCAGAGAAAGTAATGCTGAGAAGTGAGAACATTTCCAATCATGTAACTGATTAAATTCTGCGCCTCTCCCCCTCAACTTAAAAGGAAAAAGAAACGAAAGAAAGGCACAAATAATAATTTTTCTTAAAAAAAAAAGTAATAACAATTAAATCACAGATTTCTTTGCTCTCCACCCTTCTCTTATCTTGAACATCTAAACAAAGATATGTTAACATCCCTATACTTTTTTGTCTGTCCCATTCATTCTTTTTCTATCATTTGTATCTCTTAAAAACTACCAAACAGTGTGGGGCTTACCTCTTCAGAAATATACTGTGGGGCTATTCCATTAATCCGGCCAATAACATGCTCGACATTGGTTGTAACCTTCTGTTTAAATTCAATGGGGTTCATACTACTTCCTCCAGCAATAGGGGCTAGGGGCATGCCAAGTGGTCTTCTCCAAGACCAAGACAGCAGCTCATCACGGAAAAACATAGCTAATTGATGCCATAGATGCTGACTTTGCTGCAATATGGAAAGCATGTTATCCAGTCAAGCAACATGGTGATTAATAACTTAATTTAAATATCACATAGAGACATATTTCTTTAGTAAAACTCACTTTAGGTGAAACCACAGCCTGTGCCGCAGCACACATAGCAGACACAATAAGGCCTTCCACTCCAAAATTGGAGAAGAATGCTTGCATGTTCCTTGTTAGACGAAAAGGTACAGGCTCATTGAACTCAATCATTCCATTTGCATCATATGCAGGATGAAAATCTGTTTGAAATATTTTCCCAGTGTTCTTAGCAAATAATATTTTGTTCGGGGACCTTCCCCCAATTTGTAGCATGAAAGACATGAAACTTGAAAGAGCCAACTGAATGGCAAATTGCTTTTTGAAAGCCCACATATGGTTGCCGCTCAGCAGAGTCTTGTACATGTATTGAGAGAAGATGCTGTCAGTTACATAACTTCTTGTTATTTCACCATAAGCTTGGAGACGGAGATCTACAATAGCCTCTGGTGAGATTTGTCCAGATATAGCTTGGTTCAATTGCTCCTTGAAATAGGTGATTGGCAGATCTGCCTCTCGGTCATTCCTTGCACAGTGGTTCTCATACACCTCAAGGAAGGTGCTGTACATCAAATCATCTTCTACCATGCGGACCTATTCATGAAATGATCAATTATTAGGATACATACTTTCCTATAGTGATCCAGAACCGAATCATGAAAAGGAACCCAAATTTTTATTGGACCAACTATTTGCAGGTCCCACAGGTCCTAACACATGTAACGCTACTACTAATTTATTTATTGATACGTTGTCTAAGTTTGTCATATTAACAGAGGACAGGGAGAGTGGGAAAAGGAAATCAGATTTTTATACAAAGAGAAGCTTATAACCTGAGACCAAACGGGAATTATAATTGGTGTGTGAATACAGATGTGACGGCGTCTTGATTCCTTGTGTTTATCAAACATTTGGTTCATCACCCGGAAAAGCTGCAATATCCGTTCGTCACTTCTAGCATTAGGGGTCAAAGATGTTTGGACAATAAAATGACGTTGAGAGCCATCTGAGCCAATTAGTGTCAGACGCCGAAAACTACTTCCATGCCTTCGCACAATTGGAATATCAGCTCCG
Source organism: Castanopsis chinensis (assembly GCA_032878915.1). NCBI lineage: Eukaryota > Viridiplantae > Streptophyta > Magnoliopsida > Fagales > Fagaceae > Castanopsis > Castanopsis chinensis. The sequence continues at coordinate 19,311,031 of JAVQMG010000122.1, forward strand.
ACCCTGTCCAACTTTACTGTATGATCGGGTGCAATTTCCTGCACGAGGCAGTGTTTTCATAAGAATAGCAAAGTAATTAAAGAAAAGTATGATGTATGAGCCAACTTTAAGCTTTGACTTGTCTTTGTAAAAATCTAAAAAGTAAGAAAATTGATCTACTAGAAAAATATATAAAATTCACCCCAACCATCCACACCCTCCCCCCCCCCCCCCCCCCCCTCCGCCCCCCAAAAAAAAATCCAACTCCATTAATTCTAAAATCACACAAATAAGTCAGGGATTCTGCTGACAGAACCAAAATATGCACACACTGATTTAATTTACCTGATCACTAAAATACTGTCCAGGAACCTCAACATCAACCACATGGAAGTCACGGAGAACCCTGCTTTCCTCTTCCAGTTTCAAGACAGCTGGAAACCTATCCTCAACATTGCTCTGGAGAACATTTTTCCAATGTTTCAATCGCTCGGTCAGTTCAGAAAGGGTGGCTGGGAAAGTAGCTGTGCTTTCTGGATCAAGATCTCGTTCAAAATCCTGTTTGTACTCTCTCACAAAATCAACGTGTTTAACCACAGCATCTGCCGAGAAGCAAGCCTTACAAACACCAGAAAGCTCCTTCTTGAGAGATTGGGGAACCTCTGCTGTAGTAGCAGTTGGGTACTTGTAACAGCGGTGGAGCAATGCATTAACCACTGCTAGAAGTCTCTCCTCTGGCAGAGTTACAAACCTTGAACCAATTTCAGTAAGCAGAACCTACAAAAAATGGAAAGTTTAGTTTAACCAGTTAGTTGCCCATAGTTAAAGCAGTATACAATTCAGAATACTCAAAGTCTTTTACCAACATTACTGAATAAGTAAAACTGTGGCAAACAAAGAAGATAATCCCTTTCCCTTTTCTAAAATCTAGCACGCTAAGTCTCTCTCTTGGGAGCTCTGTGGTGCTGCAAGGAAACTATTGGCTTGCTCTAAGCGTTCAGGAAATCACAGTTCATGTTTAAAGGAACATTATTTGGTCATGTCTCATCGTTCATGTTTAAAGGAACATTCTTTGGTAATGTCTTATCTCCTCTTTGCTGACGATACTCTCATTTTCTGTGACACTGATCTTGATCAGCATTTACTACTCCGTATGGTGCTCATCTGATTTGAGGCTATTTCAAGTTTAAAAATAAATAAGGGTAATTCAGAGTTGGTTCCGGTGGGAGCAGTTCCAAATATTATGGTATTGGTGGAAGTGCTAGGATGCAAGCAAGGTTCGCTTCCTATGAAATACTTGGGTCTTCCTTTGGATGCTAACTTCAAAGAGAGGATGATATCAAATCCAATTTTAGAGAAGGTGAAAACGAGACTTGCGGGATAGAAACGTCTATATTTAACCAAGAGAGGTGGAGTCAATTTTAATTATGAGTACTCTATCGAGCTTGCCTACCTACTTCCTCTCTTTATTTTATGGGGGAAGAGACTAAATTCCATATCTACTTAAATGGGTGACTGTTTGTGCTCCACTTTCTTCAGGTGGTTTGGGTATTATAAGATTGAGACTGTTTTATGAAGCTTTGTTAGGGAAATGGTTGTGGCAATTATGGTCTTGAGAGGGTCTTGAGAGGGATGCTCTCTAGGGAAGAGTGATTGACGTAAAGTATGGAAGTGAATGGGGAGGGGGGGGAGAGCGTACTAGCCCAGTTCTTGGCCCTTATTGAGTTAGTTTGTGGAGAACCATTAGACATGGTTGGCCTTCTTTGTCATGTCACATTCAATATGAAGTTGGGGATGGAACATGTGTGAAATTTTCGCAAGACGGACGAACCGGGGAGAGTTCTCTTGCTATATGCTACCCGAGTTATTTAGAATCTGCCACAACAAGAAGACAAGTGTGCCAGATTTTATGCAGTTCATCAATGGGGTTCTTCACTGGGATTTACACTTCGTACAGGCCATACAAGACTAGGAATTGGAGTCCTTGACGACCTTCATAGAACCATTTATGGTCCAGTAATTAGGGGATTGGGGAGGATAAGATGTGCTAGAAACCAGACAAAAAAAGGGCTTCAAGGTTGGTGAGGTTGGTGTTATTACTGATTTCTAGGTGTTGCTGCTATTACTAGTGATCCTTTCCCTTGGAAAATCATATGGAGATTAAATGTCCCTCTGAGAGTAGCATTCTTTGTATGGACTGCAACTTTGGCTAAAATTTTGACAATTGACAATTTACAGAAGAAAAAGGTAAGGATTACAGAATGATGTTATATGTGCAAATGTAATGGTGAATCTGTTGATCACCTTTTGCTACAATGCCCTATTGCTTCAAACTTGCGGTCCTTGATTTTGGGTTTGTTTGGAGTTTATTGGGTGATGCCAAAATCTGTTGAGCTTTCAACTTGCTGGCAAGGTCGATTTAGTCGTCGTCAGAATGGTCATATTTGGATGGTTATCCCCCTTTGCTTGATGCGGTGTATCTAGAGGGAAAGGGATAGCAAGAGTTTTGAAGATACTGAAAGTTCTACTCCAATTTCAAGTTGTTCTTTTTCATAACATTATTGGAGTGGTTGTCAGCATTGAGGAATCTTTCTTTATTTTCTATTGTTGATTTATTAGATTTATGCAATTTTGTAACTAACTGTAAACATTCTGTATATTTGGGTGACTCCTTTTTTCTGATTTATATATATTTTTATAACTTATAAATAAATAAATAAATAAGCTCATAACATTCCATCAAAGTGGATATGATGGTGCAACAATAGCATGGTTAGTGAAACAATAAGTAGATGTACATGGTAGTTAATTAGGTTTTATATATTTTATTGGTTATTCAAAAGTCAAGGGTATTTTAGTAATTTTACAATTGTTGGATATGGGCCATAGGTTTTCTTTCATTAATAAGTAAGTATTATTTAGTTTATTTAGTTTATGGGTAGCTTTGATTTAATTCAAATAGGGTTTGGTTTACCATTCAAAGTAGAAGTCCTGGCCTTACTAGGAGAAGTTAAGAATAATGTCTATATAAGTTTTTTATTATACTCAAACAAGCTAGAGTTGACTAATAAAATTATTGAGTCTTTTGAGCATAGAGGCACGCTGGCCTTTATGGGTTCTTTTCTCCCTCCTCCTCTCTTCTTTCTTTCTTATCTTCTTCTTTTCTTTCTCTTCGATATTGTTCACAGGTGCTGCTCATACAGCCCCTAAAGTCCTAAACACCATAAAAATCTATCCTTTACTTCTTCCTTACACCCGAAATCAAGCACTTTCATTTACCCATCAAAACCATAAATCCCCACATACTTTCATATATTGCTGTCAAAGCGTAAATTGTATCGTAAATTAATTTTTGATTTATCCAAATCGTGTATCGTAAGATACACAAACACTTAACAAAATTTATAAAAAAATTATAGATATACACATATAAAGGGTATATTCATTATAAATTTTGAATATATTCAACTAACGACTAATTTATTCATCACTAATGTATTAATATTTAATAAGCTAACTAAATAAATCAAACTAGCACGTGTTTATAATATACTTATTCAAATTGCTTAAAATCAAATGTGATAATACATTACAAATGACCCAAAAATAATAATTTATTTTCATCATATTCATCATATTGCCTAATTAACCCCATCTAAGTCAACGTTATCATCATGCTTACCATTTTGCGAACTTATTTCTTCAGTAAAATTTTCTTCATCGTCATTAACATTTACTACATCCACTTATTCTTTTTATTTTAATAATTTTTTTATACAAAAATTTCTTCTTGGACTTATAACAATAATGACAAAAATAAAAAATAATTAATTGTCAATTAATATCTTAGTCAAAGTATAGAAAATAAATTTGTAAATATTAAAGTGAAGTGTAAGTGTGTACTATCTTGTCCAAATTTTGTAGGGCAAAGAAAGGAAAAAAAACTTATGAATATGTTACTTTATTAGGCTAAATTAAGTAACCTAATAATTGTGTTAAAAACAAGTCTAACAACTTGTTCGATTCAAACAAAAGTACAAATTTTCACAAAAAATTCTCATTTTAAAGTATTTTTTTATGTATCATACGATACGAATGATTTTATGATACAACAAGATTTAATACGATATACACACTGTATCGTACGATTCATGAGCACTTACAATACGCCGATATGATATGTAACTTTTTACACACGATACGATACGTATCGTAAAATACATATCGCACATTGTACAATACTAACAACTATGTTTTCATATACCAAATAGCCATCAAATAACCCATCAAACCACCTTTAATTTCCTATCACAACTTCATAACCCTTTCTTCAGCAATTCTAAACCTTAGATCCACAAATTCACCTCACCCTATACCCACCACAACCACATGTAGACAAATTCCCCAATTGGTCCTACATTATAATAAGGCTATGGGTCAATGATTCTAAATGGCTTGGATCAAGACTATGCAAAGCTTAAGCTAAGCATGGGGAATCAAGAGCTTCTCAAGATTGACTCAATAGGTTCCAAATTTCACTTCTGTGGGAAATTTGGATTCATTAAAAGTTCTTGAGAGACATGGGAGATGATTTGAAGTGGATTGGGTATATGAGTTGAAGGATCATTAAACTCCATTGCTTTTCAAGAATTTTCATGATGGGAATAGGGCCCTCCATTTGATTGGATCAATCAACTCCATTGTTTCTCAAGAATTTTTATGATGGGTCTAAGGCCCTCCATTTGATCAGATCAATCAACTCCATTGTTTTCAAGCATTTTCATGACAGGTATAAGGCCCTCCATCTGATCCTCTGTAGTAATCGTAAAGCCTCTTCCAAGAATTATTGGAGTTTACATAGTGGGTGTTGATGTGAGGTGGTTTGTATTTCTAAAGGCAAAGACAAAAGAGGGTGACATTACGTGCAACTCCATTCCTGAAGACAATTGTAGTTTTGGATAGATTTGAATTTGGTGGAAAGTGGAGGACATGTTTGGTTCAGCGTTTCAACAATTCAATTCTTAATCATAGTTCAAGAGGGTTAAGACAAGACGATTCTCTATCCCTTCAACTTTTTTCATTTTCAGTACAAAGATTCTCAGAAGGATGTTAAACAAAGTTGCACGGTTCAATAACTTAGCTGGGTTTTAGGTTGGGGACATAGCAAAAGGGCTATGGAAACTTCCCATCGGCTTTTAGCTGATGATACAATTTCGTTTGGTGATGCTTGGTTGTTTTTTATGTGTTTTTCCTTATTTTGCAGAAATGTCAGGACCAAGTGTTAATCTAAATAAAAGTGAACTAGGTGATGTGGGCAACAAAGCAAGTCTCAGAAGTGGGTTGAAAGGTGGGGTACTCTACCTACAGTATATCTAGGATTGCATTAGGGTTCATCCTTTGAAGCAAGAACAGTTTGAAATGCAATCAAAAAGCAGAAAAAAGACAGATTGGAAGAAGCTTATTTATCAAAAGTAGGAAGATCACTCTTACTAAAAAATACATTATCTAGCGTACACATGAATTTTATTTCACTCCACAACATCTATTGATGATGCTAATAGATTAAAATAACTTCAAAGAGATTTTGTGTGGTCATTTGAGTGATGAAAGCAAATTTTGTTTGGTTGACTGGAATGTGGGGTGTTCACTAGGTTCGACTTGAAAAATATCTTTTATTGGTACAAACCCAAAAAAATCCACTACTCTAGAATGAGAGTACCACTAAACAAAGTTCAATTTTCGAGAGTAACATGTCTGAACAGTTTGTATTAAAAATTTTGAGCCACATAATAAAAAGGAAATCAATAGATTAACTCAAGAAATTTAATATGGAAATCATTACCTCAAGTTCACTGGCCAAATTAGTGTGCTTGCTTCTAAGAGCCTCCATTATATCTTTTGCAGCATCAAATGCACCAGCAGCAGAAGCTACCAAACCTAAAGCACCACTACGCCTTAATGCATTTTGACCACCCTCATTGATGGTTGAAGTGCTTTGTTGCATAGATTGGTCATTTCCTGCATGCACACTGCTCTCTGTGCCTGACCTTTCCGGTTCTTGCCCATGAGAGTTTCCACCATCGTGAGATCCAATTCCACCACTGGATTGAGAGCCTTGATGAACTTGATTGTCTGAAGATACACCGTGACCCTGTACTCTTGTACTTCCATCAGCCAAGCCAAGAGAACCAGCAGTAGTGCCAGAAACACCTTGCTGCATTCTTTGCTGGGCCATTGCAATTCTGCTTAGTTCAGACTTATTTGCAACATCACGCCGTTCAAGCAAATATGTGCGCAGCCAGAAATACAGAGCCTGCATATTAGTGATAAGAGAATCTCAAGAATATTATCAGAATAAAGCACCATACTGAATCTATATATAATCACTAATAAAAAGTTTTCACCTGTGGAAATACAGTGGCAATTTTAAGTAGAACAAGTTTGCAATGAGGAGCCTCTGTCCTCTGCAGGGAAAGTAAGAGTTGTGGAATCCAAGAAAGCCAAACCCAGTGGGGTATGTGGTCCAAGTATTTATCGAATGCCTTCCCGACAGGCTCATTAGGAGTATCAAAGCTGAGAAGATACAGAACACGAGCTAGATGGCTTCTTGAGTTAGATACACCAAATTTGATACCTTGTAGAAAGCAGCTAACAGCGTATTCTAACCAAGTCTCTTCATTTGTTTCTTTATAAGCCTATAAGCATAAGATAGCAATTCAGCATTTAAAACAAGTCATCAATAACACCAATGACATAACAAGTAGATGAAAATGTATACCATGTCACAATAATTGCCCCAGCTTATCCATCCTTTAGGCAAATTTTTGAAAAGGTTGATGGCAGTAGAATACGAACTATTGGCATTTTCAGAGTCATTTAGCTTTAACAAGAAATCCCCCTTTAGGCGAAAAATTTCTGCTTTGTGTTTCACAGGAAAATATTCTAAATTAGTGCTGTTTATCAGATTGAGACCATTGGTAAGCTCCCCCTTCATTTCCAAAAGAGCCTTTGCATGTTCTCTTATCTTAACGAATGCCTCCTGCAAGCATGCAACAGAAAATTGTGAGACACCTATTTCTGCCATCACTCCCCAAGACTAGAGAGATTTGAAGTCCAGAACACGAGGAAATGACAGTTAGAAAACTATTAACAAACTGCTTAATAGTTGACAAACAGAGATGTAAGAAAAAGAGGGAAAGGAAAACTCCATGCTCCATGCCCATCCATAAGGTTCAAGATCACTACAGGGCATGTCTGGATATGGTTGCAAATTACCATAAAATCCACCCAAAGAATGAAAAAAAACAACTATCTGACCTAGCTTCCAATCACCAGAGAGATTTGAAGCAAAGAAGAAGAGGGAAGAAGTTTGGTAATAGTTGATAGAGATGTAAGCTCAGAAAGGAAGAAAACTCTACATTTCTATGCCCACCAAGGAGATTCAAAATGACCACTAGACATGTCTAAGCATAAAAGCAAACCATTGGACCTAAAAATTATACCTGGTTTGAAAAAGTAAAATTTCATTATTCCTGAACTAAAGTCAATTGCACATATAAATTTACTTCAAAGTTATCTTCATTGGCCACAAATTCTGCAAAGTGGACCCATTTAATGAACAATACTTGAACTACTTGAACTAACAAAAAGATACCAAGTATGGGGCAGAGAGGACACAGTTCTTTTTACCTCTCCTGAGCTAATCCAAAAAAAAAAATAATTGTTATAGTTTCTATTACCTGCACTTCCATGGTTGCATGACCATACATCTTTTCAAGTATTGCCACACAAACATCATAAAGGCCTTGCTTACGAGCAATGTGAGCAAGCCTGTTAACATTCCATGCTTTGTCACGATAACCAAGGTGATGAAGTTGTGGATTTGTGGTGGCAAGATCCTTGAATGCATCTATGACTGCATTATACATTTCATTTCTCCATTGAATCAAATCGCACCAAACAGACATATTATCCCATTCATTTGGAGTTCTCAGCCTCCAAGTCTCAAGGATGTCTTTGAGATCAGCATAAAGGTTTCCATGTACACCACCACCAACAGAATTTCCAGAGAGTTTGTTACCATTCGCAAGGTCCACAAGGATTCTAGCTGATTCTTGAACTTCAACTAGCTGCTGGAATTGCTGTAAAAGAGGAATCCTAGCATGAACAGACATTTCCGGCAACTGCCACCATTGCTCCAAAGCAAGATCGACACCTTTCCCCAGTATGTTTTCAGCATCCCCCACACCATTTGTGCTTCTGTCATGAAGAGCAAAGAAGGCTTGAATCAATCGAAGTTTTGGAGTTTCTTCTACTTGAGCCTTCGGAATTACTTGATCCTTCATAAATGCCCAATCAGGCAACTTCCAAAGACTGTCAAGTAGTATTTCATAATTCTCAACACTCTTGCCAAAGTCCACCAATGCATCCCACTGACTAAGTTGACTGGCACAGGACAGCCATTGCTCTTCCCAAAGACACATCTCAGCCTTTGGCACTGTGTTGTTATATGTGCCTTGAGTTGCCTTAACCATGGCTTGGTAAAAGAGGCTTTGGGCACGCTGCCAGTAACCATGCTGGACTAGAGAAATCCCAGCCCTAGTTTCTGCTGTGATTGATCTTTTCTTCCATAACCCACACCTCATATCTTCTTCATTAAGCAAGCGATATAGCTCAGCCAGAGACTCGGAGCACTTTGTGTCATTCATGAACAACATGACATGACTTTCTAGCAAAGCCAATGCTATATGCCATGCATTGTATGTCTTTCCAATATATTTAATGAGCTCACTAGGCATCCTGGGTTGAGGGTGGCTCAACTGAAGCCCTTCTAGGAGTGCTTGCACAACATTTGGCCTGCTGGCTTGTTGCTTCTTGTGATAATCTTTTGAAAGGAGAGTAATCATTGGTTTAGCTAGTGCTACCTGCTCCTCCTTATTTAAGGTCACCCAGACAATGGGAAATACCAACACCCATAAATGGTATGCAACATTAGCATCGGTATGAGCCAGCTCTCTCAATGGAATAACAAGATCAGCAACCTGAAAGAAGGAAGTAAAAGGTCAACTTCTAATATGATGGGTGAAATGCATTAAGTAGGTAAGAATCTAGACAGCCTACCAACAGCAAGATACAAAAAACAAGCTCGGAAAACAATATCGTACCTTTTCAGTCAAATGTTGCTATCTTAACAGAGAATGCAAGTGCACCATACAGACATAAAAAAGATACAGCATACTTGGAGACTACAAAACAACCATAGCTCACTTCTACAAACTAAAATGGGAAATCTATTATCTAATCCTTAAGCACCATACACTGTGGACCTAAACGGTCTAATTGTAATTGGTATTACCTTGAGTTTGCTCATCTCATTTAGAAACTGTGCATGCTTAGAAACAAGGGCATCAAACGTTAGAGGAGCATCCCCAGGGCCCTCTGAAACATCAGGAACCTGATGTTGCATCCCAGAACTATCTGGAAGAGGACCTAAAACCATAAGTGACGGCACCCTAGCTGAGTTTGGAGCTAGTGTAATAGGTTTATCCTCAACTAAGATTGCCAGAAGAAGGTCAAGGCCTTGCTTGAGCCAAAAGACATCACTCAACGCTTCCCAGTCCTGGAGTTGGATAATAAACTGCAGCCTTGTGAACAATGATTTCCCGAGAGATTCATGATAAAGTGAGAAGAATTTCATCCTAATTTCAGGATCTCTTGCCCGTAAACCAAGCATGAATTGCCTTTCCACTTTCAGAAACACATCTTGACGAACGAGCAGGGGCAATCTGGAAGTCAATCAAAACATTATATAAAAAACATGGTGCAAAAAATATACAGGCTGATTTTAACTATATTGCTTACTTATTCGAATCAGCACAAGTTCCATAAACAAGCTGTAGGTATTTCTTATCCCACTCTTCCAGAGCACTTGGAGAAAAATGCTGTTTATCAACTTGTGAAAGCTTCTGAAGAAAAGAAACTATTTCCTTCGGAGTAAGAAAAGAACTGACTGATGTGCCTGGTTTGCCAAAGTCATCTTCAATCCACCCTTGTACCACGTCAAGTATGCAAAGAAGCACGCTAGAATCAGTACCTTTCTCTGAGAGCAAGGTATTCAAAATTTGAGTTATGGATTTCTTGCAATCTGGAACAAGCATGACCCTCTCACTTATAAGCTTCAAAACTGAGTTTAGATTAGAGATGACTACACCAACATCAGCACCTTGGCGAGAAGAAGTGACAGCAGAATCAGGATCGGTTCTCTGACCCTGGATATGGATGACAGTTTACTTAATGTAATTCAATAACAACAACAACAAGCCATAATCCCTAATTTGGTTAATGTAATTCAACAAATGAAAAAAAAATATCATGCCAAGTAAAAACACTAATGTGTAAGGTTAATCATGCCAAGTAAAATTAACATAGATACAAGCAAATATGAAGGTTCTAGTGAACAAGAATTATAAGGCATTTAACCTTGAACTTGCAAATAAGAACTTCTCCCAAGACCCCATGAGCCAGATGGACAATTATGACAGGACATCAACTGGGATGAATATTATGCCAAATTTGGTAAATATAACCACCATGCCAAATCAAATCATACTTGGGTCTTACACATCAAAATGAACCTACTCCGCAAATCAGGCCATTAGCCTCAGACTAGCAAGAATATTGACCATTGATCAAAACATATCCTCATCCATTCACATATTACAATCTTCACATTAACATAACAAATATCTAATAATTCGCAAAAGGTCAGCAGATCACTGAAATCTCTTTTATCCACTCAATTTTTAACAGTCAAAAGATATCTGAAATAGTTTGCATTACCAAAAGTGATTCAAGTGAATGAAATTAATACAATGAAGATTCCACTTTTCTCAAATTAATGTTATGACCCTTCACCTTTTATGAATCTTATCCAAAACTCCTTCCACTTTTATTCTAGAAACCCAAACCCATTGCAACCAGAGTGTTTATTTCATTGTGCTTAGAAGTGGTAAACATAAAATCTAGTTCACCACATTCAAGTATTGATGAACACTGAAAGGCCACTATATTTAATTCTTTTTTTTTTTTTATAGAGTAATAGTTGGGAGTGGGGGGATTTGATCCTTGGATGTCTCTGTTGTAAACACCAAAAGCCAAAAGGTGCCGATTGAGCTACAAGGCTCTTGGCCACATATTTAATCCTAGCATAAATGGAAAATTATCAATCATTCAATTACTATCATCATTAATAATATCTAAACCATGTGCTAATACCAAAAATGGGAAAAAAAAATTTATCCAAACTATTTTAAGTCACATAGATTTTTGTAATAATAAGTAAGAATGAGAAAGAGAAAGAAACGGTGGGTAAAGCTTATAGAATGCCTAGGACTTTTGTAATATTAGAAATATTTTAGCAATTAAATTGTATAATCACACTAATCAGCTCAGGTTCAGGATCCCATTTCCTAAAAACTCAAACCAATCTCAAAACCCCTTTTAAAAACATAGAGCCATCCTATTAGGATTAGGAAAGGTCTGCAACCCCACTTAACCCATCCCACTAACATTCGTAAAAAATTTGACCTCCCCATTGAAAACAGGGTTTACAAATGAGAAAAATAGGGATATAATGAGAAAATAGGGGCATACTGGTCTCGGATGAGAGCCTGCTGATGATCCCATATCTCGTGCCAGGCGTTGCAGTATACGAACCAAGAAGTTAGGATCAACGATGTTCTTCTGTACCTCAGTCAAGGTTTTAATGACAAGCAGAACAAAGCTAATTGAATTAGCAGTATTATCCTCGTTTGATGCTTGTGGAGCTGTGACAATATGAATATGCTTCTGAATCAGTTCGTCAACCTTCTGATACAATAGTTTAACATCTTGTGGTGTAGTGGCTGCTTCTAGGGGAAAAGCAACAAAGACCATCTTCAACAGTGAGCACAAGGACTTTCCAGCATCTAACATTTTATACTTGAAGCAGGGTTCAAGAATCTGACAAAACAAATACAAAAATAGTATCAATGTTGAAATATGAAAATTTAGTCACTAGACCTATCAGTAGAACTATTGGGAACAGTGTCATACTTGAGAAATCTGATTTATATTATTTCTAATGAACAAATGTGGCTGCTTCTCCAAAACCTTGTTCATTACATCTAAGCCTTGTGCGAGAGCTGTGGAAGGGTCCTTTGACTGAGATGGTTGAATACTGCTCAGCAACTTTTCTAAATAATTGAATTTAACATTAGCATTAGGCCACACTTCTAAGGCTTGTGAAAGTAGCTCTAAAGCTTGTTTGTACATTATACTTGCTTCCTTGTCCTTAGGCTCAATGACCAAGGCAACCTGATCCCAAAAAGACAGGCAAAAAGTTATAAATAATCATCAGAATGATTGAAATATAACGACACTTCAGACAAATCAATGAAGAACTGTAATAAATCATGGTAAGAACTTAGACCACTTTTTAGTCCTTTAAAAAAAAACCAGGAACAAACTTTTATCAAATTCATATTGTTCTATTAAGTTCAAAAAAAAAATTTCAATGTGAGAGACACCCAGCACTGGGCCACCAAAAGAAAGACAGCATGTGCCTGTGATGGTAACTCTTCTTCGTAAGCGCATTCTCTGCTTTGACTAATTTTTTTCAGGAAACTTCTGTGTTAGATACTTCTTTTAGATAAATGCCACATGAGATACCTCATATACATGTTAGACAAATACCATGTTTAATCTGTATTTGTTTAATGGATTCAACCCATCAACTGTAGGCATAACATTAAAAAAATAAATAAATTCATGGGAGTTTCATGTAAACTAATAAACTGGCACTAAAACAAAGTCAATAAATAATAGATTCCCCAAAACTTTGGGGTCAGCTATGAATTCTCAGCAGAATATTTTCGGTCGGCCACATGTATTTTATCTGTCATTATATTCTGTACAAAATCAGACTCTGTGTTACCCCCAAAATAAACATGTCATGTTCTACTATTTCAAGTTTTTAGGTCTCTCTCTAACTCTTTCCATTCCCTCGACTTGAATCAAATCACTCTTCCTTTAATTTCTCTCATTTGCATATCACAACCATTTCAAACAACTCTCCCTTGTCTTTTCATTCATAGGAGTCAACTATCTCTCTTTATTCTTCCACGTATCCATTTTAATATTATTATTTCAAATACACTCCTTTTAAAAACATGTTGCTTCTTAATAGGTATTCTAAGTTACACATCTCCACTTCATCCACCCGGTGTTTTATGATTTTAAATCTCTCCTTTCTTGTGAATTATTGATCCAAACTATCAAAAGCACCTACTTTTTGGCATCTATTGACCATCAAGTTTTATAACCCCTTCATCTTTATTTCCTCTTGTACAAGTCTTACGCCTAAATAACCTAAAGCCTTTAGATTTTAAAACATCCCTCTAGATGTCCAACTTGGCATGATTCCATCTCTAATTTCATCCATTAAACTTACCACATAACCTCTCTAGCTTTTCTATCATTTTTTTTTTTTTTTGATAAATAACGTAAGAATATTATTAATAATTAAAAGATTGCCAAGCCGAGTACATTGGGAATGTACTATGGAGGCACAAATCAAGAAACAAAAGAACAACGGTCAAGAAAAATAGAAAAAGAAGAACAAGAAAAATGAGAAAAAACCACACTCCATTCAAATAGAGTGCGCAAGAAAAAAGACTGAATCTCCAGCAAAGAGCGCTCGCAACCCTCAAAGCTTCTAGCATTTCTTTCTTGCCAAATGCACCAAATCAAGCAGTGAGGCACTAATTTCCAAATATCAATGTGACGATGTCAAACTTTCCTTGCCTGGCCTCAAACAACTTAAGAACAGTACAAGGCATAACCCATTGAATACCAAACAAGCAGAAAACCAAAGACCACAACTCCCAATCTATGGAGCAATGAAGTAGAAAATGGTCCACCAACTCCCCACACCTCTTACACATATAGCACCAATCAAGCACTATCAATAGACACTATATGGAGATCTTTACGAGGTTCTCTAAGTAAGAAAATTTCTTCCACGGTAGAACTCCCTTACACTTAAACCAACTTATTATCTGATATTAGTTTTGTGTCTTAACCTGTGTCCAACTACTCCTGAAATTTCATGATGTGACTCAAGCTTAATTCCACAATAATTTGTACAGTTTTGAATGTCTTCTGTTCTTGTATATATGTACTAAAGAGAATTTCTTCCATTCACTAAGTATTTTTCTAATCCTTAAAATCTTATTGAAAAGGTCTGTCAACCATCAACTCACATCACCTAAACACTTCCAAAACTTCAATGGGAATTTACCAGGTCCCATAACTTTTCCCATTTTCATCCTCCCCCATACATCTTTTAACTTGGATATCCTAATTCTTCAAAAAAAAACCTACAGGTTCATCATCAATTGGATTACTCAGTTCACTACAAATTCTAGTATGGTTTTCATTAAACAATAGATTACACTACAGAAATTACATATTATACAAGAGTGCAAAGCAAGTACTACATAAATATATTATTTTTAGTGCAGAAGGTGCAAACAAGCAGCAGATCAATAGGTTAAAAAATTTAAATCCATGAGGCGTTTTAACCGAAAGCAAAACTACAATCAAACTGTAAAAGACATAGATCTTTTTTTTTTTTAGTAAGCGCGTCATCAATATATCTTAGTCATAGATGAAAGCACAAGCTGACAAAAGCCTCACCCTAATAAGAAAATTGATAATCATTTCTTCCATAGCAGCATTTGGCTTGAATTCTTCATCAGGTTGGCTAGCAGATCCAGGGGTTTCTATGTTAGGGATGGACGATGCACCACCAGGTGACATGACACAGAGGGATTGGAGACCAGGCTCAAGTTTTACTCGCTTTGTTGAATCCTCAGGGAAAGTAGACCCATCCACTGAACGCTTAGGATCAGCACCAGCAGAACCAGAATTAAATCCATCATTGTTCTGGCTGGGTACATCACTATCAGTAACTACTTTCATTTCATTTTGCCTTTGCCTTTCCCAACCTACCACCAATCCAGCAAGTTCAATGGCAAGACGCCTGTTTTCTGCCGTGGTGTTATATGGCAACCCAAGGCGACTGAGTGAATTCACCATCTGCGGTACAAATTGTGCTCTGCAGCTGTAGAAGAGACCTGAATGGCGGACAATGAGCTGGAAAATGTGAATCAAATTAGGCATAGAGTGACCTTCCTCAACCAGAATTTTTTTTGTGTACCGTATCCAAATTGGCATACGAGAATCCCCAAGAGGCAACCTTCGAGGTAATGCTGGCATAAGTATATCAAGGGCCTGCTTGACTAGCATTTTATTTTCAGGTTGGCAAGTTCTAAGAAGTGCAACAAAAACCTGCAGTTTCAAATATTGGGCAGGTTACCATTTCATTGCATAGCTATAAATTTAAGAAACATTTGCATAGCTCACATGTTTCATATTGCAATAGAAAATAACATTCTAGAAAAACCACAATTATTCCAGATTTTACAGGAAGATGAAAAGACTACAATTACACATGTCAACTCATAAGCGGTTTGAACACACCTAACATCAACATCCCCTCCTCCCCCCCCCCCACCCCCCCTCCAAAAAAAAACACACACACACAATATGTGTGTGTGTGTGTGTGTGTGTGTGTGTGTTTTAAAAGATTCTACTATTCCACATGAGGATGGGACAATGGGCCAAGGGTACATTCTGAACACTCCCCATACTGACATTATTAGTTTACAGCATCAGAAAGTTAATTTCTGGGCAGAAAAATAGTCCATTAAAATTTTTAAATGATGTGAACTTTGAGCAAATTAAACAATGAGATATATAGGTTGCACACCAAAAAAGGGTACATTCTGAATACCCCCAATATTGACATTATTAGTGTGCATATCAGGAAACTTAATTACAGAGCAGAAATTTTTTATTTTTTTTGATAGGTGATTACAGAGCAGAAAAATAGTCCAGAAAATTTCTTAAATGATGCAGACTTTGGGTAAATTAGACAATGAGAAAAATAACTTGCACTAATATATTCCATTATGATATAAATCACAGCCAAACCTGAAGAATAATTTTTTCTGGGGCCTGATAGGCCTCTAAGAAGTGGCAAACATTCACAAATGCCCACTGCTTACTGGCACTATCTTCACGTTTGAGATGATTCCAGCCAAACTTGATCAGCTCTTTCCTATGATGGACAAGGTCATTCTGAAGATACTTTAGAAGCAAAGTGGCGAGCTGCAAAAGTTCTATTCTCAAAGGTTCATCATATTCAGCAGAAACCTACAAAAGGGGTGCAAAATATTTGAGATACATTTTAAAAGAATCACATTGTAGAAATCAAATTGACAAATAATTTTTATTCAATTAATTATAAACAGGCTCACAAGAAAATTTCATGGAACACATAAAAGTTGTGGATGAAGTCAAGAAAGCACCTCTTCTGGAGGATCAAGAAGTTTGTCAACAATTGTTTTTATAATACCAGGTTCAACAACCTCCCAACTTTGGTCATTTTGGAAAGCATGAGCGAGCATTGGAAGAATGAGCATTTGCATGACAACAACCAAATGATCATGACCAAGTTGTTTTGATTGGAAAAGGTTCAAAAAGTGCAAGAGAAGTGCTCTTTTCATGTTAGGTGGATAACCTTCCGCAACCTGAAAATGATTGTTTGCACTAGTAAGATCACACAAATAACTAGAATACAAGGGAAAACCGTCGCAGGTTCAAAAAATCAGATCCAAGAATCAAAGTACCTCAATGATATAAAACTCCTTCAGAAAAGTATAATCAATGCGAGTATGAAAAAGGAAGATGGAGAGTATATCGAAAAGAACATTGACTTCAGTTTTGTCGTGTCTCAAATAATTCAGGAAGCATTTGACAAGCCACTTGCTTTCTTTCACCTGCATCTCAGTAATCACGACAAGCCTCAGAGTCACCAATCAATGGACAAATATTACATAAAAAGTCCACATATAAAAATGAAAAATGGTAGATACTCAATAATGTGATAAGTTAAAAGTAAATCGGATAGCTATTTCACAGTGACAAAAGAACAAGGTTTTATTAGAAAACAATGAACAAGAATCAACTATGATTTTGAAATTGAGAGGTAAAAGATTATCTGAAGTCACCCACTAGAAAAACAAAAAAAGAGCAGAAGTTTCACAATTGTGTAAAATGAACTATACTTACTTGCACTAAGTTCAGTTCCTGTTCTTTATGCAAACGAGATATTCTTGCAGGTGACTTCCAAACAAGTACCAAGGTATCAAAGACCAAACGATTAGTCTGCAACCAGCCAGGTATCAATTTTACCAAAGTTTTGACAAGTCCAAGTCCCTGAAAATAAGCATCTGAAGTTGCACTAGAGGGGGCAGATGCTGGATTAGAACTATCAGGTAACGGAGTAACAAGGCCATCATCACCTAATATAGCAGCAGATGTACTTGAAGATCCCGGAGTCATAACCACATCAGATTTTGGTGAATATTCAGGGAAGGCACTTGCCAGTATCTTCTGTGGTGACTTTGCAAGTTCATCTCTCAAGGGCTGACCTGCATCTGAACGGATTATATACATAAACCTGCCAAAAAAAGAAGAAGAAGAAAAAGAAGAAGAAGTCAATATATGTTCCATATCAGAAAATTGACTTATATACACCAGTAAACCTTACCGCCTGAAGTATTTTGGTTGACTTAATCGAGCGAGAAAATAGTCAACAGCAAGCGATGCATATCGATTTAAAAATTTAGTGAGGGGAACACGGTATGGACTGTTAATCTCACTGTATACTTGTCCTGGGGGAAGTGCTCCTTCTAATTCAATTGTCAAGGTCACAAGTTCATCAAGAAACTTTGAAGCAGCTAAGGGAAGCAAGTGGAAAAGCTCAATAATAGCTGCATAAAGCATAAAAACCAACATGATGTCATCAGTACAATCAAGTGAGAGTTTGTATAGTCTATAACTCTTTTCCATAAGCAGATAAAACCTAGATGCATTACCTGCTGCAATTTTTGGTTCTTCACCAGCCTTCCATGACTTCTGACTCTGTGCAAGCTTTTCTGGCTCCAACCATTTCTTAAGGTGCTCTAACAACTTGCCACCCAAGGTAACATTAAACCAATTGGATAAAAGTTCAAGCAAGCGAGCCAGACCTTGTAGAAGAGGCATGCTGAGGTTCTTGGTATGTGCCAAGTTGACTAAAATAGGCCTGAGGCTGCTCTGCAGAAGTTCTTTGGGCATTCTTTGTTGATTGATAACCTAAATGACAATGACCAATAGAGGGAGTAAATTCCAAATGTTCCCAAAATATTTATAAAAGAAAAGGAATGAAAAAAAAATTAAGATGAAGCATCATGTGGTTAATTTACACACAATCAACAAACATCATGCCTCAACAGGAAATGCATTATGCTGGCCATTATCTAAAGCTATGCATACATCAACATCAAGTTCTAAGGATTAAATATATTGATTAAATATGATAGAAGCTCAACAAAACCTGTCGCAAGCCCTCCTTTGCAACAGCAACAATTTCTGGTGTCCGACATGTCAATGACTTGAAAAACATGGAAATAATCTTTGAACGCAATTCAGAATGATTTGGAGTTTTGAAATCTGCCCATGCCATCGTTGTACACAGGAGTTCAATGCAAGCTGTACGGAGTTTATTTAATGATGTAGCCACCTTTGGATTCATAAACTTCACAACCCACACTGTTTCATCAGCCTCGGCTATTTGCAATGCTTCTTGCAGAAAATTAACTAATTCTGGAGTCAACTTGAGAAGAGGTGGCCTCAAGGCCAGGCAGAAATTCAAAGCCGTAACTGTCCCAACCTAAATGCCATCCATTCAAATGAGAGGCGGAAGTTGATAAATATTCTAAAAAATTGCCAGTAGAAACAAGTTTTACCTGCTGATCAACAGTTCTTGACCGTAGAGGCCGCATTATAAGAGGCTGAAGCAAAGGTTGATATAAGTGCTCAAGCAATTCAGATACCTCGCTACCAGTCCTACTAGCCAAAAGTGCCAAACATGACTGCACATTCTTTCGCACAGTAACAGATGCATTGCAGTTGAACAACTCTGAAGCAAGAAATTCAACTACTCCCTGAAAACTTTGCTTTCGTGGTTCACTGTTTGCTTCATCAACATTATTAACTACACGAAGAACCTGTGTAAGCACTTGGCTTGTCTCTTCCTGCTCTTTGCTAGCATAAGTGGGAAGCCTTTTAAGAACATATACCAGACCACGCACAATTCTCACTTGGAAAAGGCACAAAATCTCTACAGTGACCTTTCCAACCAAAGCACCAAGTCCCATAACACCTCCCATCTGCGATTGCCATGTACTTCCATAGCAACAATGCAAAAGACGAGGTAAAAGTTGCTCAAAGACAGCGATTCGAACACTTGGGGGTGGTGATACAGGATTTATAGAGGGGCTAGAGACAATCATTGGAGTACCAGGGCCCCTTGACATTAGCAGATCAGCATGCTTTGTGCGAGCAAGTAACAGAAGTGTTTCAGCAAACATATTCAAAGCATTAAGAGCAGCTTTGGCATGAAGCCTGTTTTCATCTGCTAGTACATCAACTAAAGCATCTAAAAAAATTAGAGGGTCCAACTCTTTCAGGTTCAAACAAGTACCATTCTTTGACCTGGAACTAACATTAACATTTGATGAAACCACAGGACCCCCAAGTGCAGCAGTCGAAGTAGACGAATTTCCCGAGGAAGAATCAATATGAAATATCATTGCAAAATGGCGACAAACATTGAGAATAAAATCATCTTTGTGATCATGAAGATCTGGTTCCACATCAGCAGCAATGATGGTCATTAACAGAATCTTGAATACAGATTTCTCAGCCAAAAGTTGGGTCTTTGTCTTTACACCTAAGTCAGCCTGCATAAATGCATCATTAATATTGCAGAGAAGAAAACGAAAGTTAGGGATCATATATCTAAAGACAGTAAATCAGAATAAACAAGACAGTAAAATAACTCACACCCTGAGAGAGAGAGCAAGCGTAAAGAGTAATTTCAAACACAAAAAGGAAAAATAATAATAATAAGAATGCACCCAATAAGTGAGAAACCACCACCGAAGACCAAACCAATCATGTAGGCATCATATCTATTAAATATTGAGAAAGTGCATTATAGCATGAAAATTTGAACTTTGTAGACAACAGATGATTGACTATACAATAAGTGCAACATAAGCAACTAAATGACAAAACCCTCATTAAATTTGTTGCTCATTGGCCCTTGCTATTTAGAAAATCAATCAATTGAGTAGTACACTTCTTTTTGGGCAGGAATGTAAGACTCAATGATGCAGAGCATTTCAAGTAGCTGCATCCTAATCCTCTTGTAACTAGTTAGTTAGTTAGATGATTGCTTAAGCATTGGCCAATAGGATTTAGACACTTGTCAACCATTTTGTAGGCAGCCAACGCCAAATAGCTAGTATATGCGTGTCCCAGATTTTTGTTATTTTGTGATCAGTTTTTGCGTAGTAATTGAAATAAGCTTGAGAGCTTTTCTTTGAGAACTGTGTGTTCTTTGTCAGAGATGCCTAACCATCTATCAATTGTTCCAAGCAACTCACTTTCCATCCACTTCTAAATCATATCACAGCCCAGCATATACTTCCCTACATCAAACTTGGTATCAGAGCTTGAGAGCCATAGGATTCAAGTTCCTGCAACGTTCTTTCAGTTCTGTCACCAAGAACTATTAAGAACCAGCCAGGATTGTGCGAGGATAGCCATGAACGGATTCCATCTTCTACTTAGACATGAAAAATCATATGGATATGTTAGGCAAGCCATTTCAGGTAGATGTAACACACATTATGTACAAGATGGTGCAGCCCTATTCGCAACCAAAGAAGGGGAAAATAAACCCCAACCCAATGGTCAAGTTCAAGGCATTTGTGTGGGATTTGGCTGTGCAGAAGTAGCTGCCTTTGGTGTGCTGCAACAGAAGCAAACTCATTATACAAGGCAACTGTATCATCCTAGAACTTCATACAAATCCTGTAGCAACCAAGAGCACTTGAGGTCAAGTGCTTCTTAACAGGGAGCATGTAGCTATATCCTAATCTTCTTGTAACTAATTAGTTGGTTAGTTAGATGATTGCTTAAGCATTGGCTAATAGGATTTAGGCACTTGTCAACCATCTAGAAGGCTGCCAATGCCAGACAGCTAATATAAGTACTAGATTGTAGTTACTTTGGAATCAGTTTTTGGACATTGATTGAAATAAGCCTTGAGAGCTTTTCTATGAGATCCGTGCACCTATCAATTGCTCTAAGAAAATCACTTTCCATCTACTTCTAAATCATATCACAGCCCATCATACTTCCTTGCGTCACTCACAGATGAGTAACCCTTCAGTTCCAAAAGGTATTTTTTATAAAAATTCAGCCATAATTCTAATTCTATATACAAAGCTTTATGGGAAATTTTTTTTTTTTTTTGATAAATAACGAAATTTTATTAACAAAGAAAAACAGCCAACCCGAGTACATTGGGAATGTACTAAGGGGGCATAAAACCAGAGCGAAGATTACAACGATCAAGAAGAACAGGAAGGGAAGAACAAGAAAAATGACAAAAGACCACACTCCAAACAAGGAGAGTGTGAAGAAAAAACGACTTAAGCTCTAACATAGAGCGTTCACATCCCTCAAAGCTTCTAGAATTTCTTTCGCGCCAGATACACCAAATCAAACAATGAGGCACAATTCTCCACAACTCTACATTTCTATGCCGACGAAACTTACCCTGCCAAGACTCAAACAACTCAATAACCTTCTGAGGCATAACCCAATGGATTCCAAACAAACAAAACACCAACGACCACAGCTCACAAGCAATGGGGCAATGAAGAAGAAGATGATCCACTGACTCCCCACACATCTTACACATGTAACACCAATCCAGAACTAGCACATGTCGTTTGCGAAGGTTATCAGTAGTTAAAATCTTACCTAAGGAGGCAGACCATGAAAAGAAAGCAACCCTTGGAGGAACCTTCGCTTTCCAAATCATCTTCCAAGGGAAGGATAAGAAGGTAGGAGGGTATAAAGAAAGATAGAGACCTCTAACCTCAAAACCTCTACTCCTTGCTAGCTTCCAACACACCCGATCTTGACCCAATCCCCGAACCGTCGAAGAGTAGACCATATCCATAAACATATCAAAGGATTCTTGCTCCCAATCTTGAGGAGGACGACGAAATTTAGCATCCCAATGAATCCTCCCACCAGACCAACACATAACCTCCGCAACTGAAGACTCCTTTGTTCTACTAATACAGTAAAGCTCCGGAAAAGCCTCTCGGAGAGTACGGTCTCCACACCACACATGCTTCCAAAACTTCACTCGAGTACCATCCCCAACATCATACAAAAGAAGGTTAGAAAAGCTCCTCCAACCACTCCTAATATTTCTCCACAAACTAACACCATGAGCACTGGTCACCTTCTTCGTGCACCAACCCCCCCACTCATTCCCATATTTCACCTCAATAACTCTCCTCCAAAGAGCCTCGGTCTCCATGCCATACCTCCATAACCATTTTCCTAACAAAGCAGAATTAAAACTCCTCAACCGTCTAATACCCAACCCTCCAACCTGCAGCGGCTTACAAACCTGAGCCCAACTGACTAAGTGAGATTTAGAGTCACCATTAATATCACTCCACAGGAAATCACGTTGCAACTTCTCCATACGGCTTGCCACCTTCCCAGGCAATGGCAGAATGGAAAGAAAGTAAGTAGGTAAGGAGGACAGAGTACTTTTAATAAGAGTTACCTTGCCCCCCTTAGATAGGTACAACCTCTTCCACCCTGCTAAACGCCTTTCCATCTTCTCCAAGATAGGATTCCAAACTGATAACTCCTTAAATTTAGCTCCTAACGGAAGCCCCAAATATCTCAAAGGAAGAGAGGCTTGCCTACAACCCAACATCCCCACCAGAACATCCATATTGCGAACCACCCCAATAGGAACCAACTCAGATTTCCCCAAGTTAATTCTTAAACCTGAGACCTCCTCAAATCTAGCCAGGATTGCTCTCAAATGAGCTATTTGCGAAGAATCAGCATCACAAAAGATAAGAGTGTCATCAGCAAATAACAGATGAGACACCATCACCGAATTACCAACCGTACTACCTACAGAGAATCCAGAGAACTGACTAGTAGAAGCAGCCACATCCAACATTCGACTCAAACCCTCCATAACAATATCAAAAAGCAGCGGAGACAAAGGGTCCCCTTGCCGAATCCCCCTAGAACTACCAAAAAAGTCCGAAGGACTACCATTGATCAGAATGGAGAATTTAACAGTAGAGATACAACACATAATCCAATTTCTCCATTTCTCTGAAAACCCACAACGCTGAAGCATATACATTAAAAAACCCCAACTCACATGGTCATACGCCTTCTCTACATCAAACTTACACAACACTCCTGGAACACCTGACTTCAATCTACTATCAACACATTCTGAGGCAATTAAAAAAGAGTCCAAAATCTGCCTACCTTTCACAAAAGCATTCTGAGAATTTGAAATAAGCCCATGAGCCACCCTTCTGAGACGATTGGCCAACACTTTAGAGATAATCTTGTAGATCCCACCAACTAAGCTAATGGGCCGAAAATCCTTGATATCCACAGCATCCACCTTTTTGGGAATAAGAGCAAGGAAAGAGGCATTAAGGCTTTTCTCAAACACAGCCTGAGAATGAAACTTATGAAACACAGCCATAATTTCCGCCTTCAAAATACACCAACAAGACTGAAAGAACGCCATAGAAAAGCCATCCGGGCCAGGGGCCTTATCACCCTTAAAATCACAAATCACCCCAAACACCTCTTCCTCATCAAACGGCCTATCAAGCCAAAGGGCATCTTCCTCCGAGATACAAGAGAACTCCACATCATCTAAAACAGGTCTATGAGCCACAGGTTCAGCATATAGCTGTCTATAAAAATGGGAAATACAACCTGCTATAGCCTCCGGCTCGGAAGACAAAACACCATTCACCATAAGCCTATCAATAGAGTTAAATCTTCTGTGAGAGTTAGCAATACGCTGAAAGAATCTAGTATTCCTGTCTCCTTCTCTAATACAAAGGACTCTAGACTTTTGTCTCCAACAGATTTCCTCCATCAAAGTAAGTTTTTCTAGCTCACCTCGAACTCTCTCCAACTCCAGCCTTTCCTCCTCAACCAAAGCTCGACTATCCTCCACCATCTCTAAAACACCAAGCTGTTGCCACAAAAGTCTCACCCGATCTTCGACAATTCCAAAAACCTCCACATTCCATTTCTTCAAATCCAATTTCAGGAGCTTCAATTTATTGGCCAAAACAAAGCTCGGCACTCCTACAACATTATACGACTCCCACCAAGATCGCACCCTTTCCACAAAACCCTCGTCCTTAAGCCACATATTCTCAAATCTAAACGGCCTCCTACCTCTCTGAAAGGAACCACCCTCAAGAACAATGGGGAAATGGTCGGATAACAGCCTAGGCAACCGATGTTGAGAGACAGTAGGAAACTTATCATCCCACTCTGCAGAAAACAAAAATCTATCCAGCCTAGCCTTTGAGGCAATTTCACGAGTATTAGACCAAGTGAAAGATCCCCCTTGAAGCGGAATATCAAAGAGGCCTTGGTCAGAAATAAACGAAGAAAAGTCCCGCATAGCAGCAGAAAAAGAGGATGAACCAGAACGCTCGGAAGGGAACCTAACCACATTAAAGTCACCACCCACACACCAAGGAACATTCCACCAACTGATCAAACCAGATAACTCTTCCCATAAGAACCTTCTGTCTCTCACAGAATTAGGGCCATAAATGCCAGAAAACGCCCAGACAAAATGATCTGACACACAAGAAAAACGACAAGAAACCGAAAAACGCCCCACCGCTTCCTCCACCTTCTTCACAACCCGAGTATCCCACATCAAAAGCACCCCTCCCGAGGCTCCACAAGAGCCTAGATAAGACCAATCAACATGTTGACCCCTCCACAAACTCCGAACCACAGCTCTAGATATGAACTCCATTTTAGTTTCTTGAAAGCAAATAACATCTGGCTTCCATCTCTTAACCAAATTACGAACCCGGAGCCTTTTATCCCTATCATTCAGCCCTCTAACATTCCAAGAAATAATCTTCAAATTCATTGATTAACCACCACAGCCCGCTCCTTACATACATTCCTTGGTTTCATCGAACCAGCCTCGACATATGAAGAGGTCAATAAATTTTTCAACTCCCGCTGACCTTTCTGCCCCGACTTGCCGTGCTTCAAATGATCATCCGCTGCTTTAGGCTTTTTAACCTTTTTCCTGGCCTCTAAAGCAAGCAGCAAACCCGTAATCTGCTCCTCAAAACCTTCCAAAGAAATGCCCACTGATCGTCTAAACGCCCTAATTCGATTTGTTACCCAAAGAGATAAGTTATTACCATCAGCCGACTCCTTACACCCAACCCCCAGCTCAAGACCACACTCCAACTCCAAAGGAACTTCAGTGGCCAACGGTCTCTCATCTAAATCCCACATCTCCTCCTCTGCCACATTAACAATGGATAAAGAATCAACTGACTCATCACAGTCCTCTGCCCAGCTAACCATCTGACCCTCATTGATAAAAGAGTCAGAAACTGATACAGACTCTTCATCAGTGACTGAGCAGTCCGACACACTCTCTGGAGACCGATATAGAGATAGCGGAATCACAATTTGACGACCATCCCTCAATTGTAGCATCCACTCGTTAGAGTTGCCCCATGATTTGTCCAAATCATTGACCAATTCCCTAATGGTGGGAGAAGAAATGAAAACTGCCTTACCATCAGAAGGCTCATGCTCCATCACCCTTTCCACCGAACCAGGCATAATATCCTCCACCTCCTTCGTCGCCGCCGGAGATGATGACTTCACCACCGGAGTGTCTACCAGGTCCCCTGAAGGCAACCCCATCATCACCGCCAGCTCCGACGAAGGACACCCATGAGACACCACGGCGCCGGTGCTCGAAGACCCAAGCGGAGCCATGCCAACATCGGAAAAAGCTTCATCGGCACTGCAAGATGCCTCTGAGGCTTTTCCGGTCACAGTAGCATCACCGCAGTCCCCCGCCATCCACAGCCCAACACCACGTGAGCTCGCGACCTCTTGTCGCACCAACGGGGACTGCTCCATCGACTCGTGGGCAACGAGGTTAGGAATAGAGCACTGGAACTGGGCTGGTTTAAGAAATGCTGTGTTTTGGCGAGGCCTCCAGACCCTTTTGGGCTTAGCTGGAATAACAGGACAGGAAGGCTTGTTTAAGAGTTTGATGGGCTTTGAGGGAACAAAGGATTTTGGGCCCACTTCATTAACCTCAGATCTCACAACAGCCCACTTCCCATCAAGGCCACGTTCCAAACGCATAAAAAGGTCCAAGCAAATCTCAGGATTCATCCCATCACTTTCAAAAACCTCTACCGTTGACAAAACCTTCGCCCCGAGAAGCTCTCTCTGACCAACAGTACTTGCCTTGCTGAAATCACGGTAACCACAGCTTGGATTTGACAGAAGCTTCTCTCCAACCTGCTCCCTCTGTCCTAGGAGACTTTTCTTGCTGATATTGCGACTACAGTCTGACAAGATCTTCGCTCCTCCCAACGCAGATTTCTTCCTTCCTTCCGCCCCTCCGTCGGTGATATTCTGACTCCCCGCTGCGACCGACGCATAGGAAGGTGCGACCTCTCTACCGAGAAAACTTGAGATTGGTTTCCCTTGATTTTGTGCACCGCCTTGGTTATGTGATCTGTCACCCACCGCCACCACATCCACCTTAGGAGCACTCCGGGTTCTCTGAGACGATCCCTGACAGAAAAGAGCTGCTGGTTTTAAAACTTTCCTCAGGTTTATGCCAAAATGATGCCATCCACATCCCAACCTTCCCTCAGGAATCACAATGGCCCCCTTCCGTCGACCATGTAGAAGTTCAGAAACCATTAAAAAGTTGCCATGTGCGTTTGACCCCAAATGAAGTATGAACACAGCATTACCTTCTCTAAACGTTCTAACAAACTGACCAGGTGATTGCTTAGAAACTAATTCCTCTAAGAGGAACAAGAGACGTTTCGCACTCTCCTTCCCCAAGAAGACAGATCGCATTGAAGAAATGCCTCTCTCAAAGATCCGTAAAGAGAAAACAGAGCCCCCTTCCATAACAGAAAGCTCAAAAGTTTTGGATTCAATAAAGAAATAAGAGGAACCACCCATGCTCTTAAATCAGTGTACCTCCTACCCCGATTGCATATGATAACTCTTTAGAAACAAACTTCTAAAAACTCCATGAACTAGCTATCCAATTTTTTCTCAAACTAGAGCATCTGTAGATCTTCATTGCACATAATGAACCATCTGAGGTGACTCCTGCATCTTATCCTTGATTGATGCAATGCCAATCTTTTACTTGTTTCTAATTATCTAAAGTCTAAACTAATAGATGTGAAAACAGATGCTTCAGACTGAGAGAGTGTACTTTATGGGAAATTGTATTAAAATCCCAAAAAGTTAACAAGTCCACAATCAACTTATTACAATGTAACCACTTGAAATTTTTTAAGACCTCATTGAAGCAGATGACACCCAATAACAGGATGGCAAACGATAGAAAAAATTATCGACCAATTGGATGATTCAACCTAACACCATTGTTCACCAAAGAAAACTCCAACAATTAAGAAAATAAATAAATAACAACAACAACAACAACAAATCAATGGAATATGAACAAACCAAACACAAACATTAAACAGCAAAAAAAATTTGATACCAAAGGGTCACAATAAAGTGATTAACTAGAACACACTTTCAGCAATTTAAGGTTTACTCATCAAAAAAAAAAAAAAAACTGACCTTCATATCTGATGCCTCAGACCTCCGCCAAGATGAATCAACTGCAGAAACTAACAAAGTTGACAACTGCTTGGGTGTATATTCTTCAGCAGTAACATTTCCAGGCAAATTAAGCTGGGATGATAAGCAAACACGAAGGAACTTTAGAGCCTGCTTTCGGTAGAAAGAATCCATGGCACAATTTTTATGCACAACAGCTGCTACAGCGAGATTTATGCATCGATCCAATGGCACCAAAAATGGTGTTGAAGGCTCAAACGTAAGAATTAAGCGAAGCCCGTGCTCTGGATTCTCCTTGCACTCAAGTGCAAGGGGTTCTTTGAGAAAACGTCTGTTACGACCACCTAACTTGCCAAGAAGTTGCAAAGCTTTTGCACCCCAAGGATAGGGTGTGGGCCTCAGGTGAGACCATAAGGCTAAAATCACCTCCGACATAACATTGGCCATACTAGGTTCTAGAAAGTCAGGATTTAAACTATCTACCCAAAACTCAAGTGTTCTTAAACCCAAACTCACGAGGTCATCACTTCCTTTAAGACATAAAACAAGAGGCTTCATAAGACGGGGAAGGTATGGTAACAACGAGCTTAAGCGTGCAGGCAAGGTTAAGCACAGCTCCAACAAAAGATCCCTCATATCTTCTCCAGTTGGGCCCTCAAGCATAGTCAACAGCATATTTAGGCAGGGTTGTAACACAGGAATCAAGTCTCTCAGTAGAAGTTCAAATTTGCACCCTGCAAGTGCCCGAAACATTGTGCGAAGAAGTTGCATATAACCAAGAGGTTTTTCAACTTCAGTAGCATTTTTCATGCAAACTTCCATTATAACAGGCACATGAGGCTGCAAAATTCGTTCAAAATCTGAAGGTGCTTTAGCAACAGCGCCAAATATAAATCGAAACAGATGCAAAACTAATTTTGCTGCAGGCGAATCCGGATGCTTCAAAACATCAAGTTTGCTGCTTACAAGGAAATTAACCAAAACATCAGCAAAGGGCCGGTATACTTTAGCAGCTTGAAGAAGGGTAGAAAAAATATGGACAAGTTGAGTGTTGCTAATCATGCACTCAAAAAGCTCTGGCATACACAACGAGAACATGTCCATAAGATCTCGAGGTTCCATGATAGCCAATATCTGAGAAAAGAGATGAAGCATTTCCCTCTCCTCATCCTTCTCTTTGAAGAGCGCTAAGCAATGGACACCACTTTTTAATACACCAGAAGCTTTCCATACCTAACGCAAAAAACTTAAGTCAGACCAAGTTAATCATGCCAACCAGAACTATTACAGAATTCAGCATCTTATGTATAGCACCTCATCTTCTCTCAACCCTTTAAATGCTTGAGTTGCAGGCATATTAGATGATGGTGAAACAAG
This sequence comes from Castanopsis chinensis, assembly GCA_032878915.1. NCBI lineage: Eukaryota > Viridiplantae > Streptophyta > Magnoliopsida > Fagales > Fagaceae > Castanopsis > Castanopsis chinensis. The sequence continues at coordinate 19,340,383 of JAVQMG010000122.1, forward strand.
CACCTGTGGGTGATTTCCATGTGTGGAAGGAGAAACCTTAACCATCAGAAACATCATATGAGAAAAAAAAATGCCAACCATATTACACTAGGATTTTTTTTTTTCTTTGATAAGTCATATTACATAAGGAATTATAAAATTAGAGAATAGAAAAACCTGTGATCGGGGCAAATGTGCATGAGTAATACTCCATATGATAGTCTTCATTCCTGACAATGTATGCAGCCATGCACAATATATTTCATCCAAGGGAATTTTTCCAATAAAGTAAGAAAATAAAGAATAGGATAGGGAACCAAGAACCAGCATAGAGAAAATCAGGAATTGAGGTTCCTCATCTCTTAACATTTTTTATTATTAAATATAATACAAAACGAAGATGGAAATTAGTGGAAGAGGATCAATTACCCATGACCAACGTCTTTATCAAATGCTTACAATCATTGACTTCCTTTGAATGTTCCACAGGAACCTGCAAATTCAAAACTGCCTGCAACCAAATTATTTGTCACTAGAAAAGGGATAAATGAGGGGAAAATGTGGTTGTTTAAGATAAGAAGGGAGAATCAACTACAAATATAAAACCAATCAACAATATGCATGATCAAACAATAAAGAAAGAGAGAATGGCAGATCTTAATTCATTAATTTTCAAATTACTTCCAGTTAGACAATAAATAAGTACATGTGCAAGTAGTTTTGACACTACATGATATCCGATGAAACTTGTAAATGTTCAAGTACTTTTAAACAAAATCTTCAAGAAAGTAAAGTTTACTAAAACTTTTAAGAATGGCAGAAGATTAAAGCCAAAATGAAGGCCCTCACATATGCAGGGTGTACACAAAAGGTTCCCCCAAAGAATTACAACCTATAGTTCAAAAGATCAATAGTCTAAGAAGAGAAATGGATCCCACCACATGCAGCCAATCTTTTGCACAAAGATATCAAATGATGGACTTATGGTCATTCATACAGTGCTCCACACCATTGACCATCTGATTATTCCTTTCCTTTGTTCTCACTGGTAAACTAAAACAATGATTATTTTATATTTATTGGTCAACTGCAATCTTAAATAGTGAACAGAAATAGTTGTTTTTCTTTTTTTTCTCTCTTTTTAATTCCTATTTATATAAATTATTCCTTCCCCCCTTTTTTTGAGTTCCTTCAAAAGATGTACTTAAGGTCATTCATATACACATTGGGCCTTGAACCCAAAACCTCATTCTCCACTCCTCAATAAAGTCTAAAAAGAGAAATGGATTTCACTGCACGCAGCCATCCTTTTGGAAAAAGATATCAAGGGATTGACTTAAGGTCATTCATACAGTGCTCCACATCATCGAACATCAGATTATTCCTTCCTTAGTTCTCACTGGCAAACTAAACACTGATTATTTATATATATATATATTAGTCAGCTGTAATCTTAAAATATTAAACAGAAATAGTTATTTTTCTGCTTTTACTTTTTTTTCTTTTTTTTTTTTTTTTCTATTGATAAAGATTAACAGAAATAAAATAAAACAAAAGAGAGATAAAATATATATATATATATTATTTCTATTGAAAATTATTATTCATTTCCCTTTCTTTTTTTTCTTCAAAAAATAGACTTAAGGTCATTCATACACCCATTGGGTCTTGAACCTATAACCCCACTCTCCACTCCTTTCTTCTCTCTCTCTCTCTCTCTCTCTCTCTCTCTCTCTCTCTCTATCTATATATATATATATATATTTTCCTTTTTTTGGTTCTTTCAAATCGTAAGAATTTGTCAAGTAGAAAATTCCAAAATTTTAGCATTACAGATGCTCAGCATATCTTAAAGACCCAAAATGTCCTGAACACAACAGTAATTTACAATTTGTTATCACAAATGCCAATACATACTTCTGAACCCAAGAAACCCAGACATATAACCTCACACCATGTTTGGAAGGAGAATTAGAAGTGAGAGGAGAGAAGCAAAAGAGGGGGGTTTTTTTTGGGGGGGGGGGGGGGGGGTGGGGGGGGGTTGGTTTGGAGAGTGAGGGAAGTCCATCCCCCACCCCCACACCGCCCATATTGTTTGGTAGGAAGGAAGGAGAGATTGAAGGTATAATTTTACCGAAATACTCCCAGTTTAAATGGCTCAAAGTGAGGACAGAACTGACATTTCAAAAATTTTCCTTTAGATTTCACACACTGTTATTAAGGAATCAGCTCTCTCTCCTCCAATCTGCCCACTTTTGAGAAGCCTGGAAGGGTTTAGCCTCTCCTCCCCCATCTCTCCCTCCTACCCCTCAATCAATCACTCCAAACAAACACTGTTGATTCCAGCCCTTCTTCAGCAAAACCCATTACGAATCACAACAGCTGTAACCCTGGCATTAAAGAATCTAAAAGAAGTCAATACCCAGTGCTAGCCCCACCAAACCAGGGTAAACACTGAGCACCTAGATACTAGTATGTAATGCATACATAATAACATACATAAAAATTTCCAAGAGTCCATAACCAATAAAACCACGTACTAACCAATATTTTCATGATAATTTTGACAAAGATTAAGTTTAACATTCTTGAAACTCTTACCTTATGCAATAATGTACAGAATATATGCAAAATTAAGCACATAAGAATAAAATATATTCAAGTACTCACTCTAATATGGAGGATGAACCTAAAGAGAGAAAACTAGTGAGGAAACTCAAGGACCTCCAAATCATAAAACAAATTACACAGAAATAGCACACATTCAAGTAATCAAAACAACCTGCACAGGGAGTTCAAGCTTGGACCTCAACGTGGCACGATCCTTTCCCTCCTCACCCTCCTCCAACAGCTATCAAGAAATAAGGAAACATAAATTTATATTAACAAGAGACATACCAAAAAGACACAAGAATTAACATTTGACCAGGACAAGATCATAAAAAATGAAAAGAAATAAGATTGCTCAGGGAGTACAAAATTAAAGTAGCCTACCTACATCAAAACATAAGAATGATTGATGAATTTGAAGGGAAGCTAGCCCACAACAATAATAAATCTAATTCCAAAAATAACTCTAATTCCATGTATGAGCTTTCTTTTAGCAAAATGAAGTTTCATTGCATTGCCATAAGACAAGCTTTACTTGGGAAACAACAGAAAATGAAGCAGGAAAACAATTTGATTCCAATGTCTAATAAGGAAATCTTAATACAACATCCAGAAAACTATTATTTACCACCATTATTCTAAAAAACAAGTAAATAGATAAAACAGAAATTCGTTTGCCACTACAACATTGTCAACATAGCTTCAGTAGCCTTACATCTAATATTATAAAACGGAAAATTGTACAGCAATCACAGATTACCTGCGGAATGGTACGCTTGAAAGTACTAAATTTTCCAACAAAAGCATCTAAAATACGCCCCTGTAGAAGAAACACAAGAACAGTCATTCCCCAAAAGTTAGACATATCCAAAATGTTTGCCAGTTCCAGGCAAACTAGTATAAACATTAGATTCTAACTCATACCAATAAAACACGTGCTTCATCCATAGATGGTTGGTCAACACCTTTCTCGAATATTGGCTCCACCTAATTCCCAAAAAATTTCATTACATGATACTGACTCATTCATATCATAAAACATATCAGTTACAACTCTCTTGAAAGGACAGAGATAGCATATGCACCAGATTCAACATCAACCGAGCACAAGTAGTATGAATGCTGAGTGACAATGACGCATCATGCATGTTACTTGAGAACAAATAAATAATCCGTGATAGCTGCATAATCATAAAAATTTGTCAGCAGATACTATGACAGGGTATGATAGCAATTCAGTCAAAAAAATCATGACACCAACATGTATAGCAACTTATGGCTATTGATTACCAAGACTTGCCAACTATAGAGCATTACAGATAGGGAAGAAAGTAAAAGGTCAAAAAGAATCACCAAGAAAGCAACAAACTGTAATATCAGGAAAGGTTCTCTAATTTATTACTTCCTACTTGGAATGGAAGTTCTTTAAGCAAAATCAGATTAGGGTCAACTTCACTAAAAATCAAAGTATTGCCCACAAAAAGATAATGAGAAATCATCAATAAATTACTCTCTAGATTACCAACTGTAAAACCCGATAAATATATGCATCTTACTGCTTTATCCATCACTATGCTCAATGCCTCCATGACAATAACAAAAAGCATCAAGGATAACGGATCACATTGGCATAGCCCCCTAGCTCTCCAAAAATCCACTAAGAAATCAAGATTGTAAACAATATGTCAAAATACAATACATCTAACTCCTCCATATTGCCAAAAACCCGCATCTACTAGCATATAAATAAGAAAATCCCAATTCACATGATCATATACTTTATCCACAATTTGCATAGCACTCCTGAAACTCCTGACTTCAATCTATTATCTCTGCATTCTTTAGATTTTTTTTTATTTTTTTGATAAATAGCAAAAATTCATTAATCAAAATACCCAGGTATAATCTAAGCATTCATTAGATAAGACAAAAGAATCTAATATCTGTCTACCCTTCATACAAGCATTTTGAGAATCTAAAGTTGTCTTATGTAACACTAATCTCAATCTATTTTCCTAAACTAGCAAATTTTTTGTAGACTCCACCACTAATGGGACAAAAATCCTTAACATCAATTGCACTAGGTTTTTTTGGGATATGGGCGAATAATAAAGAAAGAGTACTTAAGAACTGAAGAACTTTCTCTTTCTCTTAAATAGGATTGCTAATAACAAAGAAAAAAGTATGTAGGAACTTCTAAGCCAAATAGGAAGAAGACTCAAACCACAAAATTAATATCATAAAGTTCATTCCAGAAAATCTAGAATTAACCAAATTGCCCTTATTGTAATTAAACTTAATTAAAACTAAACCAGCAACTTTCTAATAGAATAAAATCACAAAAGATTAAAATAAAAGAATTTTCCCAAAAACTACCACCTTGAAAGTTTTACAATTGTATTAACCGCGAAGTAGCAGAACAATAATATAATAAAACCACATATATGGAGGATGAAGATAGCAGTAAAATTTTGAATCAGACATCTCACAAAAAAAGCAGCACCTGTGACAAGGAAAGGTCCCCTCGAACATGATGAACAATCTCTGCCAGTAGACTATAAGCCAATGGTCTCAACGTCTCAAAGCATGCCCGACCAGTTCCAACTAGAACCCTAAAATGATTGTTCAACTTAACAAATGAATTGGCAATACTATTACTACTCATATAAAGAAGCACACATAATTTAGAATCACTCTAAAGAAATTTACAGAACAGCAACATAGGTGTTTACAATATGCAAGTCACAAGTTATCAGAACATCAGATCAAGACAACAACTTAGAGTTAAAATTTGACAGGAGAAAGTAGAACCATTACTAAATTTTCAACAGCATTTTAATGTTTATTGGAAAAAAATCAAGGGCGCGTTTGGTACATTGTAATGACAATTACTTAACAAATGAATTGGCAATACTATTACTACTTATATAAAGAAGCACACATAATTTAGAATCACTCTAAAGAAATTTACAGAACAGCAACATAGGTGTTTACAATATGCAAGTCACAAGTTATCAGAACATCAAATCAAGACAACAACTTAGAGTTAAAATTTGACAGGAGAAAGTAGAACCATTACTAAATTTTCAACAGCATTTTGATGTTTATTGGAAAAAAATCAAGGGCGCGTTTGGTACATTGTAATGAAAATTACTTAGAACAGGAGCTTTTTAACAGAAAAAAAAATTACTTAGGGCATGTTTGGTATAATGTTATGGTGATCACAATGTAATAGGAATAAGTATTACAAGGAATACAAGAAATTGGAATGGAATAATTATTCCTATTCATCCATTTGGAGATAATATGTGAATAGAATCCTAAATATGTATTCCATAGTTTGGTACAGTATGATAAGGTGGTCGAATGACATCGAATTTTAGTTAAATTTCGTAAACTAACATTTCAAAACCTCTTTGCTCAATCTTGGACATGTTTTATTTCAATCTATTTTCAAGCACAATTATAAAATCCATATTAAACCAACAAATCACAGAATCTTTCTTTTTTATTGGATGGGTAAGTAATTGTGATTTATTAAATTTGAAAAAGCGTATGCAAGAAGTAGACAGAGATTTTGAAAACAGAAAGAAACAATAGAAAGAAAGGCAAGCTATAAGATTAACAATACAAGTGCAATAATCTAAAAACTCCATCAAAGAAAAGGTTGAGAATAAAAGAGTGCGTCTCCCATTCGAAGAGAGTTTTCAAGAAAAGAAACTTGAGATTCGGTATTGTTAAATTACCAATTCTCTCAAAAGTTTAAAGTATTTGGATATAGTAAATCTAATCATTTAACCACATAATTCCAACACTCCCCCTCAAATGTAAGCTCAAACTCTCTTTTAATAGGCAAGGCCCAACACGTGGAATTTTAAATTGAAGGTAAAGTGGAGGAGACATGAATCAAACTCAGGAACTCCTGCTCTAATACCATGTTAAATTACTGATTCTCTCAAAAGCTTAAGTTATTAGGTTATGGTAAATTTTATCATTTAACATGTACTTCTAACAGGTATAGACAGCTCCTTCCCCTCAAATGTCTGCTAATTTCTCTCTCCAAAGGCACCATAGAATGCAGGCTGGCCCTACCTCCACAGAGTTTCGTACCTACAATGCCACATCATTCCAATCCAAGACTCCATCCTAGCATTGACTAAATTCGGCATGACCCAAGCAATCCCAATGGCTCAAAAGAAGAAAAAACCCACAGATCATAGGCAATTGGACAGTGCAATAACAGATGACTGTCTGTTTCACCAGATGATTTACACATGCAACAAATCACTAAATCATTATGATACCAGTTTCCACCCACAGCAGAACCAAGCTGATAGGACTATCTATAGCATCCATGCCCATGTTCACACCGAAGAGATAATAATGAAGGTGCTGGTAAAACAAGAGGAAAATTAAAGAAAAGCAACTTCATATGTCAAGAATGAAGCCAAGAAAAACTATAGAAGAGGATAAATGAAGGTAAAAACAAAATATTTTTGTTTGCTCCAGAGAGTGGAGAGAGAACACTTGGTGAGGAAGAGCTGAGCAGCAGTGGCTTGGGGCTTTTTGGGATCTTTATTTTTAAAGCTATTACATAGGTTAAGGAATAGCAATTACACTCCTTTTGGTAAGGAATAGTTATTTTTCTTTTAGAAAAATGGTTACTCTTCTTTTTAGAGAATAGTTATTCCTAAGGAATAATTATTCCACTTAATAAAAAAAAAAACAAACAACTGAATAGTCATTCTTTTTTTTTCTTTTTTTTTTGATAAGTTCACCTGAATAATCATTCATTAGGAATAGCTATTCCATTACCGGGTCCATGACAGTGTACTAAACTTTCCTTAGGAATAGGATCAGTAGCCGAATCATTATTCCTACGCATCTGCTTAGTGATAAAAAAGGATTAGAACCCTAAATTTGTACTACTTAGTTTGGTACATTATATGATAATATATTAGAATCATATTTACACTCCCTGTGGGTCTTGCTTAACATTTAAATATGTATAAATTAAATAACTGTATAATTAATATCATTGTCCTTTGTTCAAAATTATTCTATCCATAAATATTGAAAAATAAGAAAGTGACATCATGTCCCCCAAATTTTAAATTCTAATAACTCACAAATGTACAGACTTAAATAAAATGAAGATATCTATAACAGTTTTTTTGTTTTAAGTTATGCAAGTTTCATAAAAAGTTAATACATATATGAAATTTAAATTCATACATAAGGGCCAAAAAGAAGATTTGTCATTTGTTTTCTTTTTATTTAATTTCCTATCATAATTTAAATTGATTAGGCTTATATTTGAAAAAAAAAATAATTAAATAATTTCAATCAAAAATTACAAACATTACCTATTTAAATATATATATATATATATATATCAGTATCATATACATATACATGTGTGTGTGTGTGTGTGTCTAGAGAGAGAGAGAGAGAGAGAGAGAGAGAGGGTTTTAGGGAGTTATAGAAAAGTATGGTTTTTTATAATTTTCATCTTATCAGCTATTATGTGGCTTAAGAAAGAACTATAGCGGACCTGTAGAAAGAAACACTTATTCATCAATTTAGGGTTAAGTAATAGCCATTTCCTATAATGAAAATGCAACCAAACAACTGAATGATGATTCCAAAGGAAGAGCTATTCCATTCCTAAATATATTACTGCGTACCAAACATGCCCTAATTAATAGAAGAATATAACAGTGAATTTTGCTTCACGGAACAGCCACATATGGTCACGCACTAGCAGGAGTTAGTATGCATAAGAAAAACTGGAGGAAAAAAAAAACACGGCCATGCACACAAACACAATCAAGTCCCAAGTAAGAGCCTCTTCAATAATGGGGTCAAAGGTTGTAGTCCTAAATATGCAGAGTCCCTAAGAGATTGCAAGCCAAAACAGCCACATAAGATCATTCACTAGCAGGAGTCAGTGCATAAGAAAAAATGGAAAACAAACACAGGCATGCACACAAACACAATCAATAGTCTTAAGTCAGAGCCTCTTCAATAGTGGGGGGTCAGAGTTTAAAATCATAAATATGCAGTCCCTAAGAAATGGCAAACCAAAAATGGCATATATATTCTTTTCAGATGAACAAATATATAAAGGTTTTCCAACTTGTCTATTACTATATTTGTGGTCATGACTAATATATATGGAATCCCTGAGGCAAACCAAGATATCATATATATTTCATGTTCCTGCTTGCACAATTTTGACTTGATAAAAAAATTTTTAAAAAAAAAAAAGGTTGGGCGGGCCGGGGGGGAGATAATACAACTTTTATATCAAAGCTTATGACAGTTAGTCAGCAAAAAGTTCAGAATATTACCTCTCTTCCAAAAGCGTGTCAATCAAGGGAAATAATCCCCTCTTGAAATCAGTTCCAAGAACATGTTTTAAGGCTACCAGCAACTCCTACATCCAACACTTTTAACTTTGTAATGATGAAAGGAAAAAACATCCAAGAAAAGATAAGAAATATAAAGGCATCAATGTTGACCTTTCTAATGGTTACAGAATCTGAACATGTAACAAGTAAATTGACAATGCTTTTGCAAATGCTTTCTTCATGTGGCCTGATATAATCAGCGAAGCTCTTCAACAGGTATGTTAAAAATGAAACTGTCTGCAGTAGTAGAGATTCAATGTCAGTGAATGGTTAACAGAAGACATTTGGGAAAACAATGTTACATAAAAATACAGCAGAAGTCAATGCTTTTGGGGGGTTTATCTGCACATTATGAGCAAAGCTGATGATAAAACTGTACAAAATACTCCAGTTTTTAATGGCTATCTTCGGTATTTTTTTTTTAGGTAAAAATAATTTTATTAAAAAGAGACTACTTCATGTTAAATGAACACAGAGCATAAAGAACTACAAAACTGTAAATATTATATACAAAAAGCATATCTAAAAATGCAGCAATATCCCTATTTGTGAAAACCCAAGCCTGGGACCAATCACATAAGGAACCAAAGAAAATGGCAACAGTTGAATTCCTGTGCACTCTGCATCCCCATATGAGTGCCAATTGTTCCCTCCATATAGTCCACATCAAACACAAAGGAACCATTTAAAGTTTCTTCTCAAAATCATTTAAAGTTGATAGCAATAAGCAAGCAACTACTTCTAAGTCATTTAGAGTTTCTTCTCAAAAAGGGCATGGAAGAGTTTAAGCAAGTCTGAGATGGTACCTATCGGAGCGGTGTCTAATATAGCTCCTTTGGCAGCAATTTTGGGGTGTAAAGTTTCATTGTTTCCAATGAAGCATTTAGGATTGCCATTGGGCGCCCAGTTTAAATCCAAGGCAATCTGAAATTCAGTTTTAGAAAGGATGGAGAAACGACAAGCTAGCTGGAAGAAACGGTACTCATCTAAGGGAGGTAGAATTACCCTCATTAACAGTACCCTCCCCAGTCTGCCTACTTAATTTTTGTCTTTACTCACAATCCCAGCCAGTGTGGCTCATTGCTTTGAGGAATTACAACGGGATTTTTTTGTGATGGTCAATTAGGAGAAGGCAAGTTTCACCTGCCTAATTGGAAGACTGTTTGTCAGCCATTACAAACAGGTAATTTGGTTATTGAAGTCTTATTCAGTTCAACAATGAATTATTGGGGAAGTGTTATGGCAGTTTGCTATGGAAACAGATACTTTATGGAGAGTAGTAATGGCTACCAAATATGGTTGTTGTGTGAGTGATTGAAGTTCTGAGGTGTCCAAAGAGCCACATGGGGCTTCCTTGTGGAAGCACATTAGAGGAGGTTAGGCTCCCTAACCTCCTCTAATGTGCTTCCACAAGGAAGTCTGATGTGTGCTCTCAGATAGTCCTCTTTTATCAAGGGTTGTACAAGGAAACCGAGGTGGGGCGCCCTACTATGGATGGATTAGATTTTGATTGTATTGAAGAGGATGAGAGATTGTCATTAGAGGAGTTTACGAAAGAAGAAGTCATCCAGGTATTAAGGGAGATGGAGGGTGATAAAGCCCCTGGTCCTGATGGGTTCACCATGGCATTCTTCCAGAAATGTTGGAGTGTGGTGGAAAAGGATGTAATGGGTTTCTTTGATAGCTTTCATCAACACTCTATGTTTGAGCGGTCTTTGAATGCTTCGTTCCTCGCTTTAATTCCTAAGAAGAGTAATGCCGTTAACATCAAGGACTTTCACCCCATTAGTTTGGTGGGTAGTGTGTACAAGCTGCTGTCCAAGGTGCTGGCAAATAGGTTGAGGGTGGTTTTGGATAAGCTCATCTCTAAGACTCAAAATTCGTTTGTTGGCGGAAGGCAGATTTTGGATTCAGTGCTTATTGCAAATGAATGCCTGGATAGTAGGCTGAACAGCAAAATTCCGGGCGTGGCTTGCAAGCTGGATATTGAGAAAACTTATGATCATGTGAACTGGGAGACCTTGTTTTATTTGTTGGACCGGATGGGTTTTGGGATGAGATGGAGGGGGTGGATTAAGGCTTGTGTTTCGTCTGTCCGTTTTTTTGTCCTGATAAATGATTCCCCTGAAGGCTTTTTTGGCAGTTCTCGTGGGTTGAGACAAGGGGACCCACTATCCCCGCTTTTGTTTCTCTTGATAATGAAGGTCTTGAGTAGACTCTTAAGGAAGACAGAGGAGTGTAATCTTATTCGGGGTTTTCATGTTGGAGCTAGAAACTCTGTTGGTGTGAGTATTTCTCACCTGTTATTTGCTGATGACACTATCTTATTTTGCGATGCCTCTAGGGAACAGGAACTGTCCATAAGGTTGGTGTTGACTTATTTTCAAGCTTTTACGAGTTTGAAGGTCAATGTAGATAAAAGTGAGATTGTCCCTATTCGAGAGGTGAATAATCTAGATGCTCTAGCTAATATTCTCCATTGTAGAATGGGTAGTTTGCCTATGAAATATTTGGGGATGCCGTTGAGAACTTCTTTTAAGACAGTCTCGATTTGGAATCCTATTTTGGAGAAGATGGAGAAGAAGCTTTCTAGGTGGAAGCGTCTCTATTTATCTAAGGGTGGTAGGCTTATGCTCCTAAAGAGTACTCTCTCTAGTCTCCCAACGCACTTTTTATCCCTTTTCACTATTCCTAAAGGTGTGACAGCGAGATTGGAAAGTATTCAGAGGAATTTCCTTTGGGGTTCTTCTGAGGGTTGCTTCAAATATCCTTTGATGGCTTGGGAAAAGGTGTGTTTACCCGTCAAGATGGGTGGGTTGGGGATAAGAAGTGTGGTGCTTTTTAATCAAGCTCTTTTAGGGAAATGGCTGTGGAGATATGGTCATGAAGTTACCCACCTTTGGCGACGTGTTATCTCCACTAAATATGGTGAGGGTCAAGGGGGGTGGAGCCATGGAGGACTAATGTTTGCAGGAGGTCTCATGGGTGTGGTCTATGGAGAAGCATTTATGAAGGGTGGGAAAGCTTTTCTAAGCATCTGTCGTTTACAATTGGTGAAAGCACTCGAATCCGCTTCTGGCATGATAGGTGGATTGGTGACTATACTCTTAAAGATCTCTATCCTGAGCTCTATGTGTGTTCAGCGATTAAGGATGCTTGTATCTCCGAGGTTTTGTGGAATCCAGAAGGAAGTACAGTTAGAGTGTGAAATTTAAGGTTTTATAGAGCCTTTGAAGATTGGGAGTTAGCTGCTTCTTATTCTCTACTTCAGCTTGTCCAAACTCATATTCCTCGAGGTAATAGGAGAGATTCTCTTTTCTGGCGGCTTAAAGGGAATGGTAAGTTTGATTCTCGGTCTTATGACCATGCGATCCGAGGTGCTTCGAATTATTTGTTTCCTTGGAAGGGTGTTTGGAAACCAAAAATTCCTAAACGCGTGGCTTTCTTTCTGTGGACCGCTGCTCATGGTCAGACCATCACCTTGGACAACCTTATGCTTAAGGGTCGCCCCTAGGCTAATAGGTGTCGTATGTGTTGCTGTGATGGGGAGTCAGTTAACCACTTTCTTCTTCATTGTCCTATTACCCATTCCCCATGGTCTTTTATGCTTCAGGCCTTTGGTATTCTTTGGGTTATGCCAAGATCGGTGGCGGGCCTGTTATCTTGTTGGCATCAGTGGCTTGGGAAGCATAACTCGGACATTTGGAACTTGGTTCCGGGGTGCTTAATGTGGGTTGTGTGGTTGGAACATAATCGCCGATCCTTTGAGGACAAAGAGAAAACGTTGGATGAGTTACAGCTTTTGTGCCTTCGTAGCCTTTTGAAGTGGTCTTTGGTGTTGGGGTTTTACTAATTGTTCTTCTCTCTCTGTGTTTTTGTCCTCCCTTAGTTTAGTTTCTTGGCTTCCCTCTGTTTGTTTCTTTTTTGTTTTTTCTAGTTGTTCATCATCATGAACTCATTGTATTCCTCTTTTTTCTATCATTTATAAAAGTTTTCTGATTACCTATCAAAAAAAAAGGAGGTTAGGGAGACTTTCTCAATATGTTTTGTTTGAGGTGGGGAGGGGCTTTCAGATTCGTTTCTAGGATGATGTGTGGTGTGGTGTGGTGAGATACCTCTTAAGGAGGCTCTTCCATTGTTGTATTGCATTGCACGGTAAAAGGACGCATTTGTGGCTGATCATTTGTGTAGGAAAAATGGGGATCTTCACTGAGATGTGCTTTTTATTAGAATGATTCAAGATTGGGAATTGGAGAGCTTGCTATCTTTCTTTGATATTCTATACTCCGCTAATATTGGCCAGAATGGGGAAGATAGAATGGTGTGGTTATAGAATGGTGTGGTTGCCTGACAGGAATGGTTCTTTCAAAGTTAAATCGTATTAAGAAGTTCTAACTGCCAGAGGAAGTGTTATTCCCTTTTTTTTTTTAGAAGGAGCTCCTTCTAAAGTAGCTTTTTTTCACTTGGACAGCCACTAAGGGGAAGATCCTTACATTGGATAACTTGAGGAAGAGGAATATTTGTGTCATTAACCAATGGTGCTTGTGTAAGAATAGTTGGGAATCGGTGGATCACCTCCTTCACTGTTCTTAAGCCTATAGTCTATGGGACGCTTGTGTTTAGCATGTTTGGTGTTTCTTGGGTATGCCTAAACAAGAGATGAAGTTCCTAGATTGTTGGGACAGGGGTGTTGTAGAGGGATGAACATTCCATCCTTGAGTTTTCTTTTTTTTTTTTTTTGGATAGGTGATAAGAGTTTTTTTAAAAAAGTTTTATTTACCCATCAATAGGGCTTAGATGAGCCAAGAGTCTTGTAGCTCAATTGGTTGGAACCTCATGATGTTTCCAACTGATGAGAACAAGGAAGAGCTCACGGAAAAAGAAGATTAAATATACAAAGATTTAGGAATTGTGGTCTAGTTTTGATGTTGGACCTTCTTTGCACCTTTGATAGGTCATTTTAGTTATTAGTATTGAGTCTTTTAGGTTGAGAAGCTGTTGGATCCGTTTTAATTAAGGTCTATTAGAACAAGGGGAATCTGGTAATTTCTAGAAATCTGGAATGGGCTGTCATTGGTGGTACCAAAGGCCCATGAGTCTTATTTTATGTATATGTATTATTAAGTCTTTTATTTAATTATTATTAGTATTCCTATTCATTCAAGGAATAGGTTATTTAGAGTCCAAGTCCTACTAGGAAAAGGATAAATATAGCCTCTATATAAAGGATCTTTTGTGGTCATGTTATGGCAAAATATTTTGATTAATAAAATTCAGCAGCTTATTTTAAGCTTTGTTTGTGCGATGCGAACTTCTCCAAGGTGTGATGCCAAGGAACCTAGGTGTGATTGCCTTTATTAATAATATATTCTTCTTACTTAACAAAAAAAAAAAGTGATTGCCTTGTGTTTTCTTTATGTTATTTTTTGTTTATCACCTGTTTCAGCCCCCAAATAGCTGTCAACATTCATTCTCTTCTAACCTAAACTATTATACACCACTCCTTATTCAAGATTTCATCAAGAAAGATAGTATAGTGCTGAACTTTCTTAATGGTCCTGCATCACCAACAGAGCCATCTAGGGTTCAACACCCCCCCCCCCTCCCCAATTGTAACTATCAAATTATCAAAATAGGGCATAGAAGAGGTTCAATATCCCAACTCTATAGACAATAAGAATATGGTTTAATCATGTCAAATTCACATGCAGATAATTTACAGGCTTAAAAGCAATACAAGAGTCCTGGCAGGCATAGTGCCATATTCAGACCACAATCAGCTCAAGTTCATGCAACTCAGCTCTACTCCTTAACCATTCAGTACATTTTTTTTTTGTACGTAAAAGTGTAAAACCAATCAACCATTCAGATCATCTCTACCTAACATTTCAATATTCACCAAGTGAACAGTTTTAATGGTATGAAATTAGTAAAAAGAAGCATATACCTTAACCTGCGCACCCTTCAGCTCAATGAAGTGCGTCTTCAGATGTGGAGGAACCTTTTCCGGACCCGGAACAGATATAGCAGCAACCATCAATGGCAACAAGTGAGGAATATTAGTCTGAACAAGCCGACTGTACAATTGAAACAGAAACATGACCACCAATGGACTCTCTGTAACAATTTTGAAGGAGCGTGTACTCGGGTTAAGCTGTCCCGACCCAGCAGCAGTAGAGCCTATAGTCAAAGCTTGATCTGAAGAAGAAGAAGACAATGTATCCATAGGCTTAACATCTTCCCCGCCCACCGCCCCACTTTCAAAGAAATGGCTAACAGTCAATTTAAAGTTATGGTAAATCTTGCAAACAAAGTCCAAAAAAGGCTGAACTTCATTCTCCAGAGTTGGCCTGAAATTCCTGAGGAGATCAAAGATTATTCGGATGCAAATTAAGCCATTCTCTTCGTTGTCGGTAGTGAGTACTTGCATAGCCACTTTCAAGAGGTCCTGCACGAATGGGCGGAGAACTTCGCTGTGAGGAAGACGATTGAGGATCTCCACCACAATGTTCCGGAGCTTGTGCTCGGGATTGTCCGCGAACTGTGGCTTTGTAATCTGTAAAAGCACAACCGAGAATGCCCGAAAATAGCATTTTAGAAAATTCAAGTACTCCGCCGTGTGGGCAATTTCAAGACTGTCTCGAACTTCCATTGCCATCTGAAGCCTTTGCTGAATTGCTGTTTCAAAAACAAAACAAAAAAAAAAATCAAAGATGTTGAAAACGAAAATAAATCACACTATACAAATTTTGCACTCAAATTAGTAAGAAATTTTACTTTTTTTTTTTTTGTAAAGAACTGCAAAAACGTAGTTTAAATTAACATATTTGAGAGAGAGAGAGAGATAGAGAGAGTACATATGTCGGACTCGACGAGATTCCGAGAGTGCTGCTCGAAATTCTGAATAGGACTCATGGTGACGAAGTAGAAGGCGAACTATACAAAAACCCTAACTCCGCTCGAGCAAGAAATGAACGACTCGGAATCAATTTCAAATTCTTCGAACTTCTAGGGTTTCAGAGCAAAATACTTCAGCTTTCAGAAACCCAGTGCCTGTTCGTTGAGCTCGTTCGCAGTTTGAGGTTTCAGAGAGGGGAATCTTTTATACAATAATAGTATAACTAAGGAGAATAAATAAGTTGCGGTGAATTTAAATTAGAACTGAGAATAAACCCTAGGATTTTTCGTGATGATCTTCAGCAGAAATTTCTCTCTCACGCTTACTTTTACTTACGTACTTCCCTCTCTTTTTGTCTCTCGTGTCCCCGAAGAATCGAGGATTTGGGAGGGGAAATGAGTTCTCTTGTGTTATTAGAAGCAATTTATTTAAAGGGTCTTTACTTTCTCGGTTTTTGCTCACCTGGTCGAGCCCAAAGGTTATATGCTCGGATCTGCACCCATTGGGCCAATTGAATAGGTGGGTAAGTTTGTTTGAAGAGGTTTTTTTGTTTTTTTTTTGGTCCGTTAGAATATTAAAATTAAGGAAAAAAAAAAAGAGGACGACTCGGAACCATCTCTAGGATCAACCAATCAGGAGAGAAGACCCAATCGAGAAGAAAAGTGATGTTAAAGATTACTACAAAAGTACAAATTTTGCTACTTATAAATCGACTTCTCATCAATCACACAAAATAATAAATCATTTGTGTAAATTATGAATAACAAACAAGATAAATCATTTAGGTAAATCATTCAGTGGTGTAGCATAATCTAAATTATAATAAGGGACGG
This sequence comes from Castanopsis chinensis, assembly GCA_032878915.1. Classification (NCBI taxonomy): domain Eukaryota; kingdom Viridiplantae; phylum Streptophyta; class Magnoliopsida; order Fagales; family Fagaceae; genus Castanopsis; species Castanopsis chinensis. The sequence goes on from JAVQMG010000122.1 coordinate 19,357,116, forward strand.
GCTCTATAGTTGCAAAGAAAATAGCAAATAAGGCAATTGCATACCCATTAGACTATTACTATAAAAGAAAGTACTCGTTAGGTGTTATATTCGGTCATTGATGCATTAATTATCAACGATCTGAGTGGTGAGAAGCTAAGAGGAGATATGCGGTAGCATAGGATGTAACAAATTAACAATACTTTGTCTTTACCTTTCTAAAAATATATGATTTTCATTAAACTTCTTTAATTTCATCAACCTTTCATCTCCAAAGGTTTCTTAGACAACGGCACTTCCTCGTCATCCCCCACCCCCCCCCCCCCCCCCCCCCCAATTTTTATAAAAAATATAAGTAGTAAATAAGATGAACAAAAAATCTCCAATTCACCAATAATTCATATCCAAAAAATTCTTGTGGAAAAAAAAATTCCCTTACAGGTTACAACAATTTAAATAACTTTTTTAATTCATTTATAAACTATGGGAAAGTGAATTATAATAGTTATATATATTTTTTCAAAAGATAAAATGCCAAAATTCTTTTAAAAACTAATATTGATGACGTAGCATTGCCAACTCTTAATATTGATATCCTATTTTTTTTAAATCCTCAAACAAAGCTTTGAAAAACTTTATTAATGTGATTTTCAATTACATCCAAAAGTATGAGATTATCAAATTGATGAGTTAGTCAACATGATAAAATCAACATATTCATGGGCAGAGCTATAGCAATGCTTGGCCCCCCCAAATGTTTGAGTTAGTCCAATGATGCTTATAAAAACCAATAGAATTTGTCAATTAATCTAGTAATTATAAAAACAAGATAGTTTTTGTTTTCACAAATTCGTTTTTTTACATTTTTAATATCAAACTAGACAATTTTTGTATTCTCATTGAAGTTTAAAAGATGATAAGTTTCAGTTAGTTCAACTGGTAAAGTTTCCGATGGTTGTATAAGAGACCTGGAGTTCAATCCCCGCTTACACCAAAAACTGATTGGTGTCTTGGTCTGATGATAAAGAGCTATTATCAGAAGCGGACGCTATAGGTTGAAATTCTCTCCCAAAAAAAAAAGATGATAAGTTTCCTGAAAATTATCTTGCGAAAATACATATGCAAAAGCTGTTAATTTTATATACACAATATATTTTATAAACTATGACCAACTCTAGTATCAAAATATAATTGTTTATATATGTGAATGTGCACATGTATGTGATGATTTATCTTGACTCGTGACTCTTATTTTAGTACCAAAATTTGGCCCCCCCAAATAAAAAATTCTAACTCCGCCCCTGAATATATTAATTCCAATTACCCAAAATCTAGAGACCCGAAGTCCTTTTCCTTTTTCCTTCTTCTTCGAAAAATGTTAGAATATCATGTTGTAACTTTCAACTTTTTTGTTTCATGTTATATCCTTCTTGACTTAAATACTTAGGTAATCAAGTGCAATTTTTTGTCTACCATGATTTTTTTTCTTTTTAATAAACCATGTTATATGAAATTCTTTTGGTTCATGCTTTGCCCCCCCCCTTAGGTTCAAATCCTAATTCCATCCCTGCTCGTCACTTTTTTATGGTGACTAGGCTTTTCCAGTAGGTGGCCTTGTAAGCAAGCTAACTTTAACATAAATAATTCCACTTTCCAATAAAGTCGCTAGTATTGCCACTTTAGAAGAGAAATCCATTATTCAATTTTCTTATCGATTTGAAAGAAAGATGTCACTATTTGCTCCTAATTAAACTAGAGATACCATAATCTACATCGGTGTCATTGAGTTAACTTAAATACCACACTATTAAGGTACCATACAAGCAAGTCAGGCATACATGCTAATAATATAAAAGAATATATAATCTAGCAATTGAATTTACAAAACATTAATCAAATGTAAAGTTATTAAGTGATTTAACACTACATAAAGTTACACAATGTGTTACTCTCCTGGTAATGCCCAACTCACTTAAGATTAGACCAACAATCCTTAATCAACGAGCTCTTAATTAGTCCCTATAGGCTCAAGCTCCATCACTAGAATGGATCATTAGGGGAGAAAAACAACTTTATTGTTTTAGTTGCAAATGAAAGATTATTCTCTTAACAAAATGGAAGATAGGTTGTTGGAGAATGCTAAAATAATTTGATTTTGATGGGAACAAAAAAAGTGGTTGGGGGCAATAAATGATAATGGAGCTAACTTGGTAGGAGATTTGCTTAAAGAGACGAGGAAATGAACATGCCTTGCACCTTACAACGGACTTGCTTTCTCCCTTTTGGGGAATATGCATTTCATTGCAAATGCATCTCACCTAAAAAGTGTGGTAAAAATATAATATCACATGCTCAAGCTCTTCCATATTTCCTTTCAAACCTTACCTATGTGGATTCATAGTGGGATTTGGATTGGGTGTAATTGCCAGGGTATTGCACCTGATGCAATTACACCATCCTTACTCACAAATTTATTTCTATTTTCTAAAAACTTTTATTTTTTAACTTTTTTCTCATTTAATTTATTCAATGGTTAAGACGGTAAGTTGCTTAAAAAAAAAAAATTCACGATATCAGCCATTGAGGACTGTTGTGCCCGATCTCAATCTCTCAAATTGTGATAGATACTCCTTTACAAGGTTGGGCTGCCGATTGAGCCCTCCAAAAGGATGTTGGGTCTGTTGATTGGGCTATTGTAATGACAAATCTTGTTGCCCTTGAGACCTTTTTGAGCCTTCATTGATTTGGGCCTACTAATTCGATATAACCCAAAGCAAATGAGGTCGGACCTATGTTCACAGTTCTTGACATGATAATCCCGAAGCTGAGCTACACTTGAGCTGTGACGGAGCCCATGGGCAAGGGGTGAGTGTCCACTACAAAGTAGGCGGGTCTTAATCAAGCAGTAGCCATGGTGTGCTTTCACATGGAACTAACGGAATCAGGATAGTTCCAACCACTCACGTCAACTTCAATTAACAACATTCTAGTGAAGTGGACGCGAAGAAAACGAAGCCCCATGATTTGATTAAGCAAGCAAATTAAGAAAAACCACACCAGCCCCCATTAGCAACGACCTCCATGTCAAGCTAGCTCATGATCTTAACTTTCAGTAACTTTGTACACTGTATTAAAAGGAGAACCTTATCACACTGCTACTTCATTCATTCACTACCATATACTTCTCTTTCTATTTTTCCAGAGTGGAATTCTGGTGTGAAGTGCTAAAAAATGGATCATAGAGAAGAGAGTGGACTAGTGGTCATGGGACGAGGAGAGATTGACACGCGAGCGCCTTTCAAGTCAGTTAAAGAAGCAGTAATGTTGTTCGGGGAAAGAGTTTTAGCTGGGGAAATCTACGCCAGCAAGCTCAAAGAGGTCCTCTCTACTCATCTCCTCCTCTAATATTTGTTCTAGTAATCTATATGAATGAATTATTTATTGAAATTTAAACTTTTAATTAGGAGCTTGACCCTTCAAAAACTATAAATTGACCTCCAAATGTAAAATCAGATAATAAACCGCACTGATTTTGTACTGCCTTACCAAAATATACAGTGAAGGCTCCTTGAATTTATTTATACTGTTTATCTCTCAAAAAGAATTTATTTATACTGAACTCATTTGTACATATGAAGCGTTTTAGATAAACATAAAGAGTTTGAAATTCATAATGTAAACAGAAGTTATTGTTATTTGTATTTGAATTAGTTTCTATAAATTATGATGCTATTTGTTGCTGTACTTATCATTATCTGCAGGTTCCTTGGAAAAAACCTTTTTTTTTTTTAAGAAACAAGCACACACACATTCAAATGAGATGAAAAGAGGTTCTAACATAAAGGTATATCACAAACTCTACTTAAATGCCATTATAACTTTTAAAAGAGGGTGAAACAAGTTAGACTTTAAAAAAACTTGGAAGAAGTTTTTGAAAGATTTTACTTTCTCATAAAAATTATAAGATTACAAATATATTATAAGAATTTTATAAAAATACCTTTTAAATTTATTTTGTGAAATTTAATAATGCATGACAATTCTTTAGTGGTTCGTATAAAATTTATTCAAGGCATGTAGTTAAACTTTTTTTTTTTTTTTTGGTGAAATCCAAAATAAAATACATATTTTGTGTAAGTATTAAAAAGTTGTTTAGCGAATTTTAGGTTTTGTTGTGTGTTCAATATGCTTAGTTTTTGTAATTTTATTGAGTAATCGATTTTTTCTTTTATATATATATATATATATATATATATATTTTTTTTTTTTTTATTTCCCCTTATTTTCTAGTACTTTGTTGATATTTGGAGTAGGAAATAATGCAAATTCACAAATATGTCAATTACGAAGAGTTGAATTTTTTAAGAGATTGATTGAAATAATAATTTTCTAAAATGATTCTTAATTAGTATATTATTTTATTACTAATAATTGTTATACTCCAACATGCTAAGCATCTAATGTATTTCACAAGGTTTTTTAGTGTGGTAATTGAAGTTATTATTGGAAGTAAAAATTCAAATAAGAGGTCAATAGATTTAATCAAGCAATAAATTATCTCATAAAACTTGAATAGAACTAAATATTATATTACACATACCATATAAATACTCAATTTAAATTCAAATTTTATACAAATTTATAAAATTTTCAATTACACAATGATATATAACTAATTTCAATTTTATATGAAAGATAGTATTTAATTAAAACTTATGATCAAATCTATCAAATTAATTGAATCAGCCAATCAGGAACATTTTCTTCATGATATTATTTTAATCATATATCATAAAATCTAAAAAATTTCACTTACTTTTCAAGAAAAATGAAAAACACATATATAATTATGTACAAACATGCATGTATGTATGTTTGTAATTTTAATTTCACACAATTAAATTTTGGTACTAAAGGTTGCCCCTAAAGAAAAAAAAAATCATTCTGCCCTGCCCCAATAAAAAATAAAACAATTAAAATACTGTGGTTTTTAAAAATGGGCCCCTTCCATGCGCTATTGATTTCTCCTTGCAATCACATTGTGAAGGAAGCTACATTTTGAACATAAAAACATGATTCTATAGAATATATACCCTACGAAAGGAATTACAAAAAAAAAAAAAAAAAGTTTTAGCTAGTGATGTGCTTGGAAGGCTATCACCATTCAATAAAAGAGGTCTTATATTCGCACTCACTGTCTCACAAAATGGAAACCTCCTCTAGATGAAAGGAAATTCACAAAGTAAAAACCACCCTTAGATGGATCGGAAACTAACTTTTCTGGTCTCTTCCTTTCATTAGTAACTTTGAGATCAAAGATGAGAATTGGACTACTTGTGTTGTGCCTTTTTAACTCTTTTTTAAATTGAAATAAGGAAACTGTGTTAAATTTATAATAATACATACATAGGTGAAATTAAACTTTTCTACTTTAAACTTTTATATAATTTACAATATCCCTATAAAATATTAATTTACTTGATTGATACCTAAATTTGAAATAATTGTATGGATATATCCTAGACAGTCTAAATTGACAGTTATGTTAGATGGGAATTGTTATTTTTTATTGCAACTGATGAGTGATGAATGTGATTTCATAATTATACTCAATTTTTATCTCATTTAACATTCAATTTAGACAGCATGTGACACATTGATATGATTCTTTCAAATTGATAGTGTCAATTAGAGCAAATTGATTGTTGTGAACGTTATGAATGGAATGAAAGTTTAGAGCCAAGATGGGGGACTGAAATTTGAAGTATCATTCTTCAAAATGAACATGTGCACTTGCACTTTAATGTACATTTCTCTTTTAGATGCAAGCTGGAGCACGTGAAACTGGGCATGCCCAATCCAGAATTGGGGCCTTAACAGCTGAGCTTGAAGAAACAAAGCAAAGCCTTCAAAAAGCCAAAGAAGAAGGTAGCTTAATGGCATATTGCATAAATTCTCTTAGAGAAGAGCTTGAGCAATCAAAGAAAGAGCTACGAGAGTTGAAGACATTAGAATTCCAGAAAGAGCCCGTAGAAGAGCTACGAGAGTTGAAGACATTAGAATTCCAGAAAGAGCCCGTTGATCCTAACTTCGAAGACCTCAAATTCATTGAAAATGCAACAAAAGTGGACATCAAGTTACAAAATGAAGAAGCAAAGGAGTTTAAAAAAAAAAGATATGTGAAGTTTGCCAGCCCTCCTTCATTGGCTCAAGTTATTATCAATAAAGATGAATTACCAGAGAGATCTCCTTCGGTTAAGAAGACAAAGAAGAAGAGGCCATTAATGCCACTTATAGGATGGCTTTTTTCAAAAAAGAAGGGAGCCCAAGAAGGTGAGTCTCCTAGAGATAGGCCCTTGGCCTTGGCTGAATAAGCAAAATTCTAAACATATTTTATTCACAGGTGTTATTGGAGTTGGAGTATGGAGCGTTTTTGCTACGTTAAAGCGATTTGAGCTTTTTAAGTTAGTATACAAAAGAATTATGTCTATAGAAAAATATTATTTTTTGTTTTTACCTAGTCTTTTATTATTATTTTTTTTTTTTGAGAAGATTTTACTAAGTCATTTGATTGAAAGGAAATAATCAGAGATCTCTATATTCCACAATGTACTTCTTCCTGTTGCGGACTTCTTTCTCCTTTGTTGTTAATTTCTTTTTTGGGTCATGTTAATGGGTGCCTTTATGACAATTGTTAATTATTCATATCAAGAAAATATTAATACCACTTACATAAGAAATATAAAAAGTAATTAAAAAAATTGATTACTCTATCATTTTCTTATAATATGTTTCTAAAAATAGTTTCTAAACTAATGCATTTAGGGCATCCGTTAACATTTTTTTTTTTAATTCCCTCATATTTTGTAGAAATACCAAAAACTTTGTCCAATTTTTAGTATAGGTATAAAGGAAGGGATTTTTTTTTTTTTTTTTTTTGGTTGGGTGGGGAAGGGGACTAGCTAGCATGGTTATTTGTTGTGTCTTTGATAAAATATGGAAGGGTACTAGCTAGCATAGTCATTTGTTGTGTCTTTAATAAAAGTATAGGTATAAAGGATGAGAGGATTTCTTTTTTTCTATTTTTTGGTGGATGGAGGAAACTACCTCGCATTGTCATTTGTTGTATCTTTAATAAAATATGGGAGGAGACTAGTTAGCATATTTAGTTGTTGGGTTTTTAATAAAAGTATAGGCATAAAGGATGAGAGGATGAACTTTTTTTTTTTTGTGGGGAAAGGACCATTGTTATTGATTCCGTTCCATTCTGGCAGGAACGGCCGGAATATTTCGTACCGGCATGAAAACCGATACCATAATACCTCTTATTCCACCTCGGATCAAATTTTGGCCTATTTCCGGGTGTTCCGGCCATTCCGGCCAATTTCGGCTGAAATACATATTTCGGCCGGTACCAGATTTTGGCTTTGAAAAAAAAATAAAATAAAATCTTACCTCCTCCTCCTTCTTCTTCTTCTTCTTCTTCTTCTTCTTCTTCTGGGTTTCGGACCATTCTTCTTCATGTTTTCTTTTTTTTTTCTTCTTCTTCTGGGTTTTGGACCATTCTTCTTCATGTTTTCTTTTTTTTTTCTTCTTCTTCTGGGTTTCGGACCATTCTTCTTCATGTTTTCTTTTTTTTCTTCTTCTTCTTCTTGTTTTTTTCTTCTTCTTCTGGTGGGTTTTGAACCCATCTTCTTCCTCTTTTCTTCTGGTGGGTTTCAGTCCTGCCAATCTCCTTTTCGTTTTTTATTTGTGTGCTCACTGTGCTGTACAGGTAAATGACTAAATGTAATGTATTTTGACTGTCAGCCTCTTTTACTCTTCCTTTAAATGCTATCTACTATGTTTTAAATTTTTTGTTTGTTTTGGCAGCCCACGTGATACACTGTTGTCACTTGTCACTTGTGTTTTAAAATTTTAACTTTTTCATTGTTATATTTTTGTGAGCCCCACAACACTAACAATAAAAATAGAATGTTCAGCCTTATTCCACTTACTAATATTAACGTCTAGGTTTTTTTTTTTTTTTTTGTTCCATATTATTACTCTTATTATATTTTATAAATTATTGAACTGATACTCATTATTATTATTATTATTATTATTTGGGCTTAAAGATTACATATTAGTTGTATCATGTATTTATAACTTCTTTAAAACTCTTAATAATTTATATGGGTATTTTTGTTAATAATATATATTTTTTATTATAAAATAATAGTAACTCCGAAACACGCTGAAACGGTACTCCGAAATAAGCCTGTACCGAAACATTCCGTTCTAATGGGTAAACCAAAACGGGGACCGAAATGGTATTCATAACATTGGAAAGGACTACTAAGCATAGTCATTTGTTAAGTCTGTATGCTCTGTTTGAATTGAGGGGCAATAGATTAGAGGGAGGGAAAATAATTTAATTTATCCTGTTTGGATGTTTTTTTAAGCGAAGAGGAGAGGGATTTGGAGGGTTTCTAATCCCATATTTTTAATTCCCCAAATTGTAGAGATTTTGAGTGAAAATAGAGGAGAGTAATTTTGGACCTAATTAAACATTTTGAATTACTTATTTTACCTTTCATCATTTATAACAATTACAGAATATAAACATGCACAAATCACTCTCTTTCACTCTCTCTCTTCTCTCTCACACTAGTCTTTGCCTCTTTCTTCTCTCTCACACTATGCCCTTTGGCCCTCTCTCTTATGCTCTTTCACTCTTCTTTCTCACACCCTCAGATATCTATATTGCAGTTTGTTAATTAGAATGGAATTAGGAAAATATTTTCTTTCCTACATTATGAAAAATTAAATTCATGATATGAGCAAAATAAAAAATAAAAAAATTATAAATGAGAGAAACAATCAAAATAAAATATTTTGTTGATTTTTTGAGTAAACAAACAAACGAAACATTTTTCCTTTAATTATTATCAATTAAGGATGGGTTTTTTAGAATTAAAAAATAATAAAAAATGAGGTTTTTTAAATTTTACAGTGTGCTTTTAATAGAGAGTTAAAACCACTTGAGACAATTACTTGAACAACAAAGCTAGTGATCCATGTTTGAGAAGAAGTATTATATAATTAATTCATAAAAATATTACACGTTATAATCATAATTATTTAATCTAACAAATTAATCATTTTAATCATAGACCAATGTTGCAAGTCGATTTTCAAATAGGGTTAAATTTGCCTATTTAAATATATTTAATCATTTCTTCTCCTTCTCATCCTAATTTTTAAAACATCCCAATAAAATACAACACTAATTATTCCCTTCCCCTTACCTAATTTTAAAAACATTCAAACAAAATAAAGAGTAACCATTCTCCTCAACTCTCTTCCCCACTACTCGCCTCTCTCTCCAAACTTCCAAACATAGCTTTTATAAAATATAGGAGTGAATTAGCGAGTCCAAATCAATTGTCTCATTTTTCCTATCCACCTATTTAAATTAAATCTAATTTTCCAACCTTACTCATTTCATTTATTTAAAAAAAGAATAAAAAAGAATCTCAAATAACCCCAACCACCCCCACCATCCCATCCTCACCGGCAACCACCACTTGCCTTTGTCGACGTCAATATCCAGCCACCATTTTTAGCAAGCCATCCACCGCTTCTGGCCAATGGCCCAAAGAAAACCCAAACACCTATAATAATAATAATAATAATAATAATAATAATAATAATAATAATAATAATAATAATAACCCCAAACACCTGCTTACCACCACCACCACCAAAACTTGGCCGGTGCTAGCAGACAGCGCCCTCATCATTGTCGGTCATAGAAACCGCTGAAGCCCAATCCCCACCGTCGGCCAATATATCTAGAAGCAAACACCGACAAAGGTACTATTGACAATGGCAGAGGAGAAATAGGTTCTGGGGAATTACAAAAAGGCACACAACCATGCAGTTTTGGCTTGGAAACTTGACCCATATTTTGGTGGTGTTCTTAGATACTGCATCGCCTTGCATGTTCACTATGTGGCTCAAGTGAAGAAGGACAAGTTTGGGCGCGTTGATCTTTATGCACTCCTTGGCTTCGAGGCCAAAGTCAACAACTACCCATCACTCACTTGGGACTTCATCAATCTGAAGTATTGTTGATACATACAGGAAAGAAGTTTATCATGAATGTGTGGGTCTACCTCCTCTAATTCCCCACCGACAAAGGTTGGTGGTGGTGGTGGTCCTTGGGGATAGGCTATTGGGGTGGCTGGGGTTATTTGAGTTTATATTTATTTACTTTAAAAAACTGAAATGAGTAAAGTTGGAAATTAGAATTAATTTAAATAGGTGGACATGTGGAAAGTTTCTATTGGTGGAGTATAGAGTAAGATAGGAAAAATGGGACAGAAAATTTAGACTCTGAACTAGCAAGCATAGTCATTTGTTGTGTCTTTTATAAAAGTATAGGTATAAAGGATGAGAAGATTTCTTCTTCTTATGGGAGGGGACTAGCTAGCATACTCATTTGTTGTGTCTTTAGATAGCATAGTCGTATAAAGGATGAGAGGATGTCTCATTTGTTGTGTCTTTAGTAAAAGTATAGGTATAAAGGATGGGAGGATTTCTTCTCTTTTTTCTTTTTTGTTGGGAATAATAAAATATGAGAGTAGTATAGTCATTTGTTGAGAAGATGGATTAGTTGAAGTGTATTTCATTGAGATTCATTATCTATTGGCAAGGCCGGCGAAATAAGCTCAAACTCATTTACCCACCCAAACCCACTCTAATTAAATCCAAACCTACCCATGTATTACTTGGGTCAAATGGACACTGACCCAATTAGACCTAGTAAACTCAAGTAATAATTGGGTTTTAAATAAAAACCCAATTAGACCTAAACCTAACATCGAATAAGAAAAATCTTTGAAGAGGAACAAGACTAACTTATTACTAAAATTTTTATGATATCACGATTTTATTTAGCTGTTTTATAAAGTTATTAAATTATGATAGTAGTGGGTTTTAGCAATAAGTGAATTCTAATACCATACTAATAGAAATTCATTATAGTTCTCAAATTCTATACCTATAATTAAAGGATTTTAAATATTTTACCATAATTAATTTTTTCCCATGTTATATGCTTAATAATCAATGTTGTTTGGTTCTCTAGAATTGGTTTTTATGCTTTGCTATCTCTTTCATTGTATTTGATAGATAGTATACCTACAAACAACATAAATGAGTGTTTTATGTTAGGTTTATTGTCTTCTTATACATAAAATAATCTTGTGCATTGCAAAGGTTAAACACTAGTTAATATAATATATTAAAAACCCATTTTAATCCAAAAGGCCTAACCTAGTGGTATGTATTTAATTATATTAACCACACATTTTTATCATCATTATTCAATATACGACTTCACTCACACATCCAACAGATTTAACTTATGTACATTTTGTTTAATTTTAGGTAATAGTGATCACCACATTCATGTTTCATATATTTTTATACCAGTGCAATTTAAAAAATGTTGTTAATAGTTGTCACTATATGTCTATATGTATATTTCACATATCCTAAATATTTAATAGTGATCATTGCATATTTCACGTCTCTATCCAAGTGCAAGCTAAAATAACGTGAAAGAAGAACATTTTATGTTTGTTGCATTGAGAGATTTTTTTTTTTTGGGTACAAGTACAGCACGCGAAGATAAATAATAACTAGTTTTTTTTAATGGTCGGTAAGTCCGCGAAATTGAATAATTTGGTTAAAGAAAAAATTAGTGCATTAAAAATAAGTAACCATGCACAATTGCATGTGTAAACACTAAACATGTTAGCCATAGTACAACTTTGACATACTCTATACTTTTGATTATTATTTCTTTTTTTGAGAATATAGTTCCATTTATTAGGTTATGTCAGTATTGGCTTAAAAACCAGCTTTTTACTATTTAACTTATTTTTGTTATTATTCAACTTATTTTTGCTACTATTTATGAGTCTCATTGCACTTTTTAGTACTATTCATGAGTCTCACAATACTATTTCAACTACTTTTTAGCTTTATTTACCGTACTTTTCGTAAAAAAAAATTCAATTTCAACTAAATAAACTATACGGACTCTTAGTACAATAGTTTTTTTTTTTTTTTTTAATTTATATGTAACTCTTGGTAGGATAGCTCAATCATGTTGATTATTATCATTTTTAATGAAAATCAAGGTTTAAAACCCCATTTTCCCAATATTGAATTTGAACCTACCAACTTATAAAAAATAAAATGTATATAATAATTTATAATTAATCTGTGCATCGTACTACTTCTACTTGAAGTCATGGTTACAATCAAGTGGTTATTTTCTCTTTGTGACAAATGGTTATATTCTTCTTACGTCAAATAACTACCCTTTATAAATTCATTAAAGACTCTGGAAAATTACATAATTCCTCCTAGTTTGGAGTCTTTTCAATTTAAATTCTAAAATTGTAAAAGCAAGCATAGCATCTAGAATTGAATCTCCTTCACACACTTATCGTCAAGGAAAATATATTCAAAATTAAATAAAATACTATATAAGTTCATGTTTAAATCATATCATATCATGTATGATGTAATAAAAATTATGTCCTACAATTTGTGATTGCACCAAGTACTCACCATTACATTTTGTTCTCTCCTTTTTACCCCTTATGCCATGCAAACCACTACAAGTACATTAAATAATGAACATAGTTACAAACTGAAATTCTATTGTCAAAATTTCAAAAAAAAAAAATTAAAATACTATTCTTATTAAAATTTTACTGCCAAGAGTTTATAAAGTTTAAAAGAAGTTTTATAAACCATTTTATACCATTTTAATATTCTACCATAATTTTTTATTTTAATAAGAAAATTCGAGTCTTACACGTTATGCTTGCACGACGTAACTTTCTGTAAAAGTGTTATAGTATGACATAATTTCGTCATGTTATTTGTAGGGATGAGGGGCTTAGATAAGGATATTGGGTCATAGGCTGTGCCCGAGGACATCAATGAGACTGAAGACAAACACTTAGTAGGACGAACAAGTAGATTACTGGGCCGAGGAAGAGAACTGATCATAATGAACGTGTGACGTTGTCCGATGAGCAATCCCTTCTCGGTCAAACAGAGTGGAAGCCTAAAGTCTGACCACCCATTAGACACTGGGCAGTGGGCAATCATGCTTGGGAGGGTAAGCTTCAGTGAGAGGTAAGTCACCAGAGAGATGAGGAATATCTAGAAAGAAAGCTGCTATCACCGCATTGAATACTTTGCATCTAAGCCCTTGGCCGCATTAATGTGGAAGTGATACCTGAACAGTAACTTTTAACCTTACAACTACCCACAAAGACTTCAAGAAGGTGCTGATGGGACAAGTATTAAGGTTATTAGCAATCTGATTTACAAGTGGAGGGCTGAGATGAAGGGGGGAAGGGAGTATAAAAAGGGAGAATTCCATTATAGGAGGGGGGCATTTGAGATTAAGAGAGAAAAAACACTGTATAACTAAGAACTTGAATATTTGTATAAGTCCAAAAGAAATATATAAGAACATATCATCCTCGAACCTAATCAAGGAGTATTTTTTTTCTTCTTAAACTGTTTATCTTTCTCGTTCTCATGCCAACTAGCTCGCTATGATTCATATTTGACTATTTGGACATTCAGTTTCTAGCCCATTCTCTAACAAATTTATTATTTTGGATTTATTGGGCCGCCCTCCTAACATCTTGTGCTGGTGGGTTAATTTGGGTCCTTACAATTGACGCCGTCTGTGGAAAATTGAACATTCTTGAACTTGTTCAATCATGGTGGACTCAGGACCAAACAGTGAAGAATCTGTGGGATCCCAACATCAAGATCAATTTCTTAATCTTGAACAAATGTGAGACTGTGAAGTCAGTGTGCACACGACTCATACCAGTAAGAGTCATTCCAGGAGTGGGAGCCATGTGTCTTATGAAGAAAATACCAGAAACCTACAGCTAAAGATAGATCATTTATGAAGGAAGTTACGTCCTAAGTAAAGGAAAGGGACATCTTTTAGCTCGGGATCTTAGTCTGATGATGATGATAGTTATAGACCCAGATCACGGACTTCCCCCAGTAAGTCTTTCTCTTATGATAAAGGTCGCCATCATGGGCGAAGGAGTAGAAGCTTGACCTATAGGGGCTTGGGGAATGATGCTATGAGCAGGGTTTTGCGCCAAATTTCAAAATCACCGTTTGCACAGAGGATTCCTAGCCAACGTTTACCATGTATAATGGTAGGACGGATCCAATGGAGCATGTTAGTCATTTTAACTAGATATTGGTTGTCCACTAGAAGAATGAGGTCTTGATGTGCAAGGTATTCCCATCTAGTTTGGGTCCAATGGCGATAAGGTGGTTTGATGGGTTGGAGGAAGGATCAATTAGCTCTTTTCAAGAGCTTACTGGAGCTTTTGGAGTCTGATTTGTCACTTATAGTAGGGTGCCTTGCACCCTAGACTTCTTGCTGTCTATGACTATGCGAGAGGGGGAGACTCTGAAGACATACTCGAATAGATACTAGGAGATGTTTAACAAGATAGATAGAGATTTTGATAATGTAGCAATAAGGACATTTAAGGTCAGTCTGCCCACTAAGCATGATCTAAGGAAGTCTTTGACTATGCGAGAGGGGGAGACTATGCTAAAGGGGGGGACTATGAAGATATACTAGAATAGATATTGGGAGATGTTTAATAAGATAGATGAAGATTTTGATGATATAGCAATAAGGACATTTAAGGTCAGTCTGCCCACTAAGCATGATCTAAGGAAGTCTTTGACTAGAAAGCTTGTTCGAAGTGTGCGTTAGCTAATGGACCGGATTGATGAATATAAACAGGTTAAAGAGGATCATCAACAAGGAAAGGGGAAGGCGAAGGTAACTCCCCAGGACTGAAGAGGCTCTAGGCTAGAGAGATATAATAGTAATCGGCCTAGGAGAGATTTTGCTGAACATATTGGGCATGTTATTGCCTAGGGAGTTAACATAGTGTTCAGAGAGCCTGTACACCAAATCTTGGAGAAGATAAAGAATGAGTTATATTTCAAATGGCTAAATAAGATAAGAGGAAACCCCATAAAGTGTAATCAAAGCCTTCATTGCCAATACCATCAAGACCGAGGACACATTACAGAAGATTGTAGGACTTTGCATGACTACCTGGAACAGTTAATCAAAATTAGAAAGTTGAAGCAATTCATGTATCAGCCTAATGGGCATGGGAGTCAGGTCAGGTTGGTACACCAGAGGGAGGCTCCCTCAAGACCACCCCTAGGAACAATCAGTGTTATTTTTGCTGCCCTAGGTCGGGCTGGTTCATATTTATCAAGGGTAATGTCTATAGTAAGGCCACATGCTGAGGATTTGATCACTAATTCTAAGATGGGGAAGAATGGAGGTCCGACTAACGCTGAGCTTCTCTGATAAGAATAAGGTTGGAACTATTCAACCGTGTGACGATGCCTTGGTAATTACCCTCTGGGTAGACGGGTATGATGTGAAGAGAGTCTTGGTGGATCAAGGTAGTGGAGCAGAAATCATGTATCCTGACCTGTACAAAGGGCTTAAGTTGAAGCTTGAGGATTTAATCAGCTATGATTCCCCTCTGGTGGGGTTTGATGGGAAGACAGTTGTCCCAAGGAGCTAGATCAGACTGCCTGTTCAAATAGGATTAGAAGTCATAGAGGTAGATTTCATCGTGGTGGATGCATATTCCCCTTATACTGCTATCATGGAAAACCTTGGTTTCATGCCATGGGGGCTGTTTCTTTAACTTTGCACTTGAAAGTGAAGTATACCTTAAGGACCAGGTTGAAAAGTTAATTGGAAGTCAGGTCATGGCTAGGCAATACTTGGTTGCGGCAATTAGACATTAGTATAAGGGTAAGTCATCGGCCACCCTAGAAAGGGCTTTATAGCAACCAAAGGAAACAACAATGTCCTCGGATGCTGTAGTTGAAAGGGAGAGATGTGAAGAGTTGGTAAAAATCACTATTGATAATGATGACGATAACTTTTTTCAAATGGGAGTTCAACTGCCCCCTCAGGAGAAGGAAGAGCTGGTTACTTTCTTTAGAAAGAACGTTGACGTGTTTGCATGGAGTGCTTATAAGGCTCCTAGGGTGGATTCAAATTTCATCTGTCATCATTTAGATGTTAACCCATCTGTCACCCCTAAGAAACAACCACCTCGGTGCTCTTATAAAGAACATCCTGATTCTGTTAAAGAATAGGTAATAAAGCTTAAGCGCACAGGGGAAATAAAAGAGGTTTTTTTTTTTTTTTTTTTTTTTTTTTTTTTTTTTAATCCAGAATGGTTGGCTAACAAGGTGGTGGTAAAAAAGAAGAGTGGGAAATGATGAGTGTGTATGGATTTCACAAATCTAAATAAATTTTGCACCAAGGATCCCTTCCTGATACCTCGAATAGACCAGTTATTGGATGCGACGGTTGGTCATCCTCGGATGAGCTTTCTAGATGCCTTTTAGGGATACCATAAGATACCATTAGCTTTGGCTGACCAAGAGAAGACTGCTTTTGTAACGCCCACTGAGAATTATCATTACAAGGTGATGCCATTTGGATTGAAGAATGCTAGGTCTACTTACCAAACGATGATGACTAGAATATTTGAACCCTAGCTTGGCAAGAATATTGAAGTTTATATAGATGACATGGTAGTGAAAAGTAAGGCAGAGGCCGAGCATATGAGTGACCTCGAAGTTATTTTTGAGGTGTTGAGAAAGCATAAGTTACGCCTTAATACTTCTAAATTTTCCTTTGGCATCAGTTCAGGAAGATTTTTAGGTTACATGGTCACCCACTGTGGGATTAAAGTTAACCCTGCTCAAATTAAGGCAATCAATGATTTATAACCTCCTCGAAATCCTAAAGAGATCCAAAAGTTGATAGGAATGATTGCAGTCTTGAACAGATTTATTTCTTGGTTTGTAGACAGGTGTAGGCCATTCTTCTAACTTTTGTACAAGTGAAAAAGGGTTTGAATGGAACAGAGAATGTGCCCTAACTTTTCAGCAATTGAAGGATTACCTCTCTCGACCACTCATTATGTCCAGACCTGAAGAGAAAGAGGCCTTTTTCACCTACATTGCTGTGACTTCTCATGTAGTTAGTCTGGTATTGGTAAAGGTAGACAATGGAGTACAATGACCAATCTGTTATGTGAGTAAATCACTACACGAAGCAGAATTCTGTTATTTGCCCTTAGAGAAAGCCATTTTGGTAGTGGTGCATACTACACGAAAACTCCCCTATTACTTCCAAACTCATACAGTTATGGTTTTAACTCAACTCCTTTTACAATCGTTACTCCGAAAAGCTGATTATATAGGGAGAATTGCCAAGTAGGGAATGATCTTGGGGGCATTTGATATAAAGTATATGCCTCGGATCTCCATTAAAGGGCAAATTCTTGCAGATTTGGTGGCAGAGTTTACCTAGTCTCCAATAA
Source organism: Castanopsis chinensis (assembly GCA_032878915.1). Lineage (NCBI taxonomy): Eukaryota > Viridiplantae > Streptophyta > Magnoliopsida > Fagales > Fagaceae > Castanopsis > Castanopsis chinensis. The sequence goes on from JAVQMG010000122.1 coordinate 19,374,596, forward strand.
AGGCAGAAGAAGAGGAACATAGTTCAGAAGGAAGAGGCAGAAAAGATACGGAGGAAAGCTCCTAGTTTCTGGTTGTCCGAGGAGCAAATATTGTACAAACGTTCCTTCTCTTGACCATAATTGCTATGTGTTCATTTTGAGGCAGTGGAGCCACTTTTAAAAGAGTTGCATGAGGGAATATGTGGAAGTCATACAAGGGGCAAGTCTTTATTACATAGAGCTCTTACTCAAGTGTATTGGTAGCCGAGTATGCAGAAAGAGGCACAAGAATATGTAAAAAAGTGTGATTAATATCAGAGATTTGCTCCAAACATTCATCAGCCTGGGGGCATACTTAATCCTCTGTCTTGTCCATGGCCATTTGCTTAATGGAGTTTGGATATTGTAAGACCATTTCCTAAGGCTGTAGGAAATTGGAGATGGCTTCAACTTATCCACAAGGAAATAGGAAGGCTGAAGCTGTCAACAAGGTCATAGTGAATGGGCTTAAGAAGAGGTTAGACGAAGAAAAAGGTAAATGGGTGAAAGGACAAGCATGTTCACTCAAAATAGTAATGATCGGTTATTGGAAAGGAGTTTAGATCTGATTGATGAGTGAAGGGAAGCTACTATGGTACAACTGGTGCATTACCAGCAGAAGCTTAAATAGGGGTATGATGCAAGCGTGAAGGCAAGACCACTGGCACCAGGTGACTTGGTGTTAAGGAAAGTATTAGGTACAATGAAGAACTCATATTGGAGAAAATTGAGGCCTAATTGGGAAGGGCCCTACCATATTACCTCGATAGCTAGTATAAGGGCTTACTTTTTGGAAGACTTAGATGAAAATATTGTACCATGTCCATAGAATGTAGATAACTTACGAAGGTATTATTATTAATGAAATGTGATCTTGCCCTTTTTTGTTTCTATTATTATATGTGTTGCTGATTATTCATCTGAGTATTAAACAGAACCTCTGTCATGCTTGGTTCCTCGGACCACATACCTTGAGTAAATTAATACTTCCAGTTACTCATTTAAAGTGCTAAAGAGAACATTAATCATGCCTGATTCCTCAGACCACGTACCTTGAGTAAATTAATACTTTCAATTATTTATCCAAGTGTTAAATAGAACCTTGGTCATGCCTAATTCCTCGGACCACATACCTTGGGTAAATTAATACTTTCAATTGTTTATCTAAGTGTTAAACAGAACCTTGATCATGCTTGGTTCCTTGGACCACATACCTTGGGTAAATTAATACTTTCAGTTGTTTATCTAAGTGTTAAACAAAACCTTGGTTATGCCTGATTCCTTGGACCACATACCTTGGGTAAATTAATGCTTCCCTATTTATTTAAGTGTCAATCAGAACCTTGATCATGCCTAGTTTCTCGGACCACATACCTTGGATAAATTAATGCTTCTTTATTTATCTAAGTGTTAAACAAAACCTTGGTTATGTTTGGTTTCTCAAACCACATACCTTGGGTAAATTAATGTGGCCCTATTTATCTAAATGTTAAACAGAACCTTAGTCGTGCTTGGTTCCTTAGACCACATATTTTGGGTAAATTAATGCTTCCCTATTTATCTAAGTATTGAACAAAACCTTGGTCATTTTTGGTTCCTCGGACCTCATTCCTTGGGTAAATTAATACTTCTTGCCTATTTAAATGTTAAGTGGAACCTTGGTCGTGTTTGGTTCCTCAGACCATATGCCTTGGATAAATTAATGGAGCCTTAATCACACATAGCCTTTTGAGCTAAGCATCTAAGGTACACAAATCCTATTTCTAAGTTAACTTATCAGATTGTCAATTGCATGGGAATTGAGTTGTTGAACTAGCAATTGCAGAAGTGTTTGTTGAGGATAAAGGTAATGTTATGCTTATTTAGAAGAGGTTGTAATTTAAGCTTACAAATTTGATAATCAAACTATGTTCAATAACAAAATAGCATTATGATTAACATAAAAATGCTGATAATGTAAGGGAGCTTAGCACTTTTCATTAAATAAAGCCTTGAAAAGGCAAAGGGAATACATACTTAAAAAAAAAACTATGAAACACCAAAGGAAATAAAAGAAAAATAAATACAAAAGAAGTACATGTAAGAAAAGAAGTAAAATCCTAATTAGTCTTGGGTGGAGGGGGGTCGCTTTTGGTTGCTAGTTGAGCAGAGGGTTCAGGTGCTTTGGCTAGAGCTGGATCCTACGCCTTAGGAACGTCCTCAATCACTAAAGGAGCCTTAATTTGTCCAGATGCTTGACTTTGGATCGCCCCTTTTTCCTTGGAGGTATCCTTGGAAATGGGGAGAGGTTTGGTCAGCCCAAATGTTTTCGTTTTAGCTACCTCTTTCCCTTTGTCCAAAGTACCAGCTCGGGCAGGCTCTTTAGAAGGCCTAGTAATGGCTGGAAGGCTGCCAGCAGGGGCAGCCTGGCCAGGCTTTGGGGTTTAGAGTGTAATGTCTACCTAGGAATTGGAAAGGCTGGCTACATGCAGAGCTGGGGGGTAGAAAACGCTCTCTATTCTTCTTAACTTAGAAGAAGCGTCTACCCCAGCTAAGTTCAATGCCTCAGTCCATACTTGGAGGCAATATCTTCGGCAGACACCGGTGACTTGGGCTCTGAGAGATTCCTCTGTCTCCTTCACCCCTACGTCATAGCCTTCCTGTTCAACTCATTCAGCAACCTCCTCAGCACTTGCTAACTTTTTCTTCAGAACCTTTATCTGCTCCTTGGTAATAGCGAGCTGATCCTCAATTCTATGCAATTGTTGGCGTTAGTCCTCAGCTTGCCTTTCAGCCTCGACCAACACAGCCTTAACACTTTTCTTGCCCTTGTTTGCCTTAGTCAACTTCACGTTGAGGTTTTTTAATTTTCTCCTCAGCCACGGCGAGTGTCTCGACGACATCTATATGCCGTCCCTCCTTGTCCTTCCATTGCTTGTGGGCATCTTGCTTGTGGGCATCATCCACCCATTCTTCAGCAATGTGTGTTGCCTGGATTGCCTTTAAAAAAAAAAAAGAAAAAAGAAGAAGAAAACGTTAAAGTAATTTCTCTAAGAAAAGGAAAGAGAGTGTAAACACGTTAAAATTGATAAGTTATAGGTCTTAGCATGGCCACGTCCCTCTTCAAGGTTAGAAACAGCTTGTGCTTCTTTAGTGTCCTCAAGTCGGCCATATCTTGAGGAAGGAGTAGAGGCTGCTTTAGAGTGTTGGCCACGTAGCTAGCTCTCCCTTTCTGGAATTGTTGGATGGAGGAGTTCATGGGGAGAGGGGCACTGTCCAACTCCATGGGAGGGTTCCAGATCGGAATCCTAGGGCGATAGTCAGGCCCCCTCTCTATGACAATCCCCTTGGCACTTCCTTTGCGCCCCTTTCGCTATCTTGGCCCCTTTGTGGGGCTCAAGATCCTTGAAAGGAATGACTTTACCTTCCTTGGCTACCTCCTTCCCCTTTTTATCTCTCTTTCTCTTCTTGTTCGCTTGTTCAGGAGAAGAAGTGTGGATGAAGAGAGGAGTTGGGGGCCGGGTTTGAATGGATACTTCAGCAGTAGACCCTCCGATGTGTGATTCCAACAATTCGAGAAGGCTCGTTTTCTTCTTCCTCTAGAGCACCATGCCTTCTAGAATGTTAGAAGGTTCTTGACTGTTACTTACTTAGACTTGGGGTAAGTGAGAAAAGGCAACACATGGGGAGTCCAAAGCAAAGGGATGATCAAAGACCTTGAAATCCTCCTCGGAATCTATGACTTCTATTATTTTAAGTGCTTCTTCCATGGGAACTAGACTTGAAGGGGTTGCTTCTTCCTTGGGGGCTCGTTGAGTGGGAAGTTCCATTAGCTGAACGCCTGCAAGGGGAAGACCACTGAGGAATCTGGGAACAACAATGTTGATTTGGTGAGGATGGGGATCCTTCACCTTTATGACTTATGTAGGAGCCTAAAAGCTTGTAGATATTGGTTGGAACCCGAGGTTAACTTGAGTTGCTCGCAACTGCCCATCTGTATGAAGAAATATCTCGGACTTAAGAATCCTCGTCAGGTCTGGTTTGTTAACTAAATTGAGGTTAGGAGCTGTGAAACTTCTTGTCTACAAAAACCCCAAAAATGAAGATGTCATAAATAAATAAATAAAAATGCAGTAAATTAAGGAAAGTTACTTAGAATGCTAGTGCTAAAGCAAGGAACTTAAACCTAAGTACCCCACCTGGTTTCCCCTAATGTGCCGGGTAGTGAAGTCCATCATGCCACTTTCTTGAGACAATAAGAAAATCTTGGTCCAAGCCCTTATTAGTTTCGGGAAAACATGAATGAGTGTGACTTTAGGGACCCTAGTTTTAAGATAGTATCCCGAACTCTTAAGGAGTTAGCAGTTATACACCCAGTTCACATCGTGATGGGTGAGGTTTAGACCTATCTTCTCATTCAAAGCATCTACGTTACCTAGTATCCTAAACATGTTTGGGAAACACTGGGTAGGGCAGAGTCTGTGGGCTATCAGAAAGTCCCTAATAACTCTACCTAATGGGATTCTTACCCCTTCCTCTATAAAGACAATCATAGGGATTACCACCTCTCCTTCTAGTCTTAAGGCGTGCCTATTTCCTTGAAGTCATTGCCAGATGAAAACCCCAACTGGTATATTATAACGAGCCTTGAAGCTCTCTATGCCCTCAGGGGTATCTTCTAAGTTGACAAATCTGCCCATTTTTAGACGTGGGTGGGGGATGTTAGAAGAGTAAGGCAAAAATTGAAAGGTTGAGGAGGAAGGAGATCCTCATAATTAGCAGGTGGGCTAAAGGTTACTTACAATTTTAGGAAAGGAGCACCATGAACTGGTTCTTGTGAGTTGAAGATTCAAAAAATGGGTTATTTAGGTTCTTCGAGCATCTTATATAGGAGGGAAAAGTAAGCGGGAAAGTTCCTGCTCGAATCCCTAGGAGAAATCTTTGCCGTAGGATCTTCATCGCACCGTAGATCGTGGGGAACAGGGCGCCGTGCAGAGTAAATACTGAAGCATCCCAGATGCCGAAGCCTTAGGAGTGTGCCTATGGCAGGTGAAAAGACACCTACATGTGAGAAAATAACATGAGCGTAGGAGGTACGGTTGCCTAAAATCGAAATCCCACTTTTCCTTGAGAAGAGAAAGAGTAGAATTTCGAGGGGCTATTGTAAGGATGAGGGGCCCAAATAAGGTTTGGGCTGTGGGCTGCATTCGAGGACATCAATAAGCCTGAATACAAACACGTAGTAGGGTGGGTAAATAGATTATTGGGTCGAGGAAGATGACTGATCATAATGAACATGTGACGTTGTCCGATGAGCAATCCTTCCTCGGTCAAACAGAATGAAAGCCTAAAGTTTGACCACCCATCAGACATTGGGCAGTGGACAACCGTGCTTGAGTGGGTAACTTTCAGTGAGAGATGAGTCACCAAAGAGATGAGAAATATCTAGGAAGAAAGCTGCTACCATTGCATTGAATGCTCTGCATCTAACCCCCTGGCTACATTAATGTGGAAGTAATACCTGAATAGTAACTTTCAACCTTACAATTACCCACAAAGACTTCAAGAAGCTACTAATGAGACATGTATCAAGGTTATTAGCAATCTGATCTACACGTGGAAGGTTGAGATGAAAGGGGAGAAGAGAGTATAAAAAAGGAGAATTCCATTACAGAAGGGATTAAGAGAGAAAAAGCACTATGTAATTAAGAAATTGAATATTTGTATAAATTCAAAAGAAATATGTAAGAACATATCATCTTTGGACATGATCGAAGAGTATTTTTTCTTTTTAAACTGTTTATCTTACTCGTTCTCACGCCAACTAGCCTGCTATGATTCATATTTGACTTCTTGAACATTCAGTTTCTAGTCTACTCTCTAATAAAATTATTGTTTTGGGTTTGTTGAGCCACCCTCTTAACATCTTGGGCAGGTGGGTCAATTTGGGTCCTTACATTACTCATTATAAGTCCATGGAGATTAAGGTATTTTACCTTCAGTGATATTATTATTGAAGTTTTAGAGAATTAAAATATTACCTCAATTAAAACTCAATTATTAAAAGTTTCAACAAATTTCATAAATATTTCATTATTTATTTATATCATTTTGTAATATATTGTAATTTTTAAAAGTAAAATTTGGTCTTATACAACGTGCTTTTCACCATGTATCTTGACGTAATCTTTGTTTTTTTGTTTTTATTATTTATTTTATTATTCAATTTAGCTATTATATTATTCAATATTTTCTTAGTGTACATATCATATTAATTTAAGCCGTCAATTTTTTAAATCATTTCAATGCATGGGAGTATTTAATTTTTTTTTTTAAATTAAAACCACCAAAAATTTAAATTGTTTCAATGCATATCCTCAAAGATTCTCTGTTAACTAAAAGCAAAAAAATTCGCATAAATTGTAAAAACTAATGAATCAATCATTTAAAATTGAAAATATATAGGAGTACGAGTTTAGGCATGTAATGGACTTTAGGATTTTTCCTAGTGCTTCTCTACTGAATTTTGAGAGGCCAAGCATTCATGGCCTTTAATTTTTATAGTCTGACGATATTTCTATTTAGTGGCCTACGAAATTTACAGCAATTGGGAAAATTGTAATTAAAATTTTCTAATGATAGCCACAAAAAAAAAAAAAAAAAAAAAAAAAAAAAAAAAAAAAAAAAATCGCTGGTGGTGATTGGAACTTGAAGGTATATTGGCATCTCTATCCCAATATCTAGTAGGTTCTTATTAGAAGCTTTTGTTACTTGTTCATGGGGTTTGCTTGAATTGGCAAGATTTTAACATGAAAAATCAGTGACAAGTGACAATTATAGATACAAAGGAACCTTGGACACATTTGCAATTAATTTTCTAGAATAAAAAAGCCAACTGTGAATGATGATGCTGATGTCCACTAGTGAGCTGTACGGTCCTCAATAGAGCGATATAAGAACCTGCAAAACAACAAGACGAGACCTAGCAAAGAGCACCGGTGTGGTGCCGGCCAAAAACCCTTCGAAGGTCAAGTTAGGAACCTAGTTTTCCACCCTAGGGAGCTAGAGTTGAATTGATTATGCGTACTGTGGTTTTGTGAGGGTTTTGGGGTATTTATAGTTACGTAGACCTAGTGCCGATGCCTTGCATTTGGGCCCAAGCGTGTAGATCAAGCAAAAAGCCTCAATAGCCCAAATGGGTCGCAACCATGCTTATATAAAAAAGGCCTTGGAGCCCAGCACATGATGTGTATTACACGTACCCGTCCACCACAAGTCCACCACATATTGTCCTCTTCAGCTGCCCCCCATTCCATGAATCCGTCACCCAATATGACGGGTCCATGGAATTAGTCGCTTCGTTCTTCTTAATCTGTCATCTAACATGACAGGCCCAAGATTAGTCGGTTCGTTCTTCTTAATCCGTCACCTAACATGACGGGCCCAAGGTTAGTCGGTTTGTTCTTTTTAATCCGTCATCAAATATGACGGCCCAATGGGATGAGTTGCTCCGATCTAGTGAACCCGTCATGCATTTGCTACGGATGAACTGCTAGGTTAGAGTAGTCATAAATGCTCTAGGACACGTGGTGAACCTCGATCGAAAGCTTGCTAGAACTGAGGCGTCTCTTCGTGGGTCGCGCCGCTCTCCCTATATATTCATCACCTGCTCCAGTCATTTTCACATTTTGGAGAAATTTTCGCTAAACAAAGCACATCCGTCCTCTTTGTGATCATTGGCACACAGCTCTCTACCGTTCAGTTATCCATTACACTTCCTACCGTCATCTATTTACTCGTAAGTCTATTTCTTACATCCACCACTCCTCTTTTTATTTAAACGTTGGTCCGTTGTCAGTGTAGACCTAGAGTTTTAGGTTTTCCTTATCCGTCGTTTGTAGGTCCGATGTCTAGTAAGGCTTCCAGCGGTCAATCTTTTGTCCGTGAGGGAGCGAGCTATGAGGAGGTATACCCGTCAGGTCAGGGAGCTCGGGGTACCTCCGTCGAGGAGAGAGAACCGTCATCTAGCTCTCCTTCCTTCACGGAAGAAGAAGGGCAAGGAGAAGACGGGTTGGACTACGACTCGAATGACGAAGTAGAAGTTGTGGATCCTTCTGTTCGGTCTGTGATTGGCAAGGACGGTTTAAGGGAGTTCATCCTTCCTCCCGAGTGGACGGTGAATCACTTCACTTCCTCCATCAGTTTGCCACACTTCAACACCCTTAGGGAAAAATACCAGATACCCAACACAATAGCCATCCATCTACCTTTTAAGTATGAGAGGTGCTATTATAAAGGGCTAGAGGATGTCGGTGTGTACGAGCAAATGCTCAAAACCAGCCTTCGCTTTCCTCTAAGCGCCCTGCACCGTCGTCTCCTCCAGTATCTGGGTGTTTCCGTCACCCAGATCTCCCCAAATGCCTGGAGGGTTTTCTTAAGTGTAGAAGTTCTATATGGTGTCATGTCCAATGGGACAAGACGGTTAACGATGGAGGAGTTCTTCAATTGTTACTGTCCAGACGAAATCACTAAGTCAAAGGGGATGTATAGTTTCGTGGCAAGAAGCCCGTTGCTTAGATTAGTGTCCGAGACCCTAGACTCCAACCGCAACTGGAAGAGTAGGTACCTTTTCCTACAAGGAGACGAATGGATGGGTCGTCAGGGGACGACCCAGATTTTACGCCCGTTGATAAGACATGGGGCATAGTATCTCCGTCCAGTATGCTTCTCTCTTTGTGTCTGTCCTATATTATCTGCTTCCTGGTTATTTAACTTAATCCGTCTGTCTTTTGCAGCTCGTAGCCGTCCAGAAATCACCGTCGAACAGTTCGGTTTTCTTGAGTCTATTTTCCAGAAAACCAAACTGTCGGAGAGGACTTGGGCGAAGCTCGTCACCCTCAACTCCATCCACTGGTACTGTGACGGCCTTGAGCCTTCAGCTGCAGCAATTAAGTACGACGAGGGAATACGCAAGCGTAAGCCTATCTTTTGAATGTGATTTTGGTTTCTTGTCCGTCATATATTCTAACCGTCCTCTATCACAGAAATGGACGAGGCTAAGAGACGAGCCCTGATCAAGCAGCAAGCTGCCAACAAAAAGAAGCTTGGGGGTGACCGTCCACCTAAGGCGCCCCATCCGTCTGGAAAAAGGGGTCCGGAGAGGACCAACCATCCTAGCAAGAAGCAGAGGCTGGTGACGGGTCTTCCCGCCGTCCATGACTCAACAAAGCCTCCATCCAAGCTGGGCGTGGGTAAGGGCAAAGGTCTAATGACCAACCCCGACCCCGTCCAAGAGACAGCTCCCGTCCTGCTCCGTGAAGACCCTCAGTACGCCCTTGCCCAAATAACCTCTATAATAAAGGAAGAGGACTATGAGGACATCGGCAACCATGAGACGGAAGCTATGGGGGAGACGGCTTTGTTTAGCCTGACCTAGGTAATGTATCCGTCCACTTACTGTCTTGTTTTGACTTGTCATGCTGGCTTGCTAACTTTCTGTTTGTTTGATGCAGACGGTGCTAATGGCAAAGGGGCTTATGGACCGTTGCCTGGCCCGTGAGAAATCCTTGGATCGTGTGCGTTCCAAGGCAAGGGCGTTGGGGGAGGAGCTGAACGAGATAAAGCTCTGGAAGATCCGTCATGAGCAGAAACTAAAAGCGTCCAAGCAGGCTCATGAGGCATTGGAGAAAGAAGTAGAATTCTTAAGGGAGACGGTGAAAGCTAACGATGAGAACATCCGTCGAGCTAGGGTTGAGGCCGTCCAGGAGTACAAAGATTCTGACGCGTTGCTGACGGAGCTTGGTACTTCATTTGCTGACGGGTTCGACGACTGTCTCCGTCAGGTGAAGTCATCATTTCCTGATCTTAACGTTGGCCACATCAACATCGATGCCAGAGGCCAGACCCCTGCTCACACTGTTGAGTCCGAGGGAACAGCCGAACTTTTTGGTGAGGTCCCCAATGAAGATGAAGCCCCTCAAGCTGGTCATGACGACGTCCGTCCTTCCGAGCCTGATGGTGCTGGAACGCAAGCCGATGCCCCCCAAGCGGAAGGATAGTCTTGTTATGATAACCGTCATGTGTATTTGAAAACAAGTTGTAATTTTAAGAACAATTGGTTATGTAATTTTCTAACCATCATGTGTATTTTTGTGAACAATTTATTCAAGGTTGATATTTTATTCATCGCATGTTTCCTTCATAAATGCTTTAAATGCATTTTATTGTTTGGTGTATGTTTTCGTTGACCATCTGTCCATCATATTCTGCAAGTACAATCGTAGGCTTTATATTCCTTGCAATATCATTATTTTGGGTAATTCGTCCACCTTGTGGATTCGGCATATAAACATACTTTTTGTAGGTCCATCCAATTTAAGGACTGGATATATTTCAATTCCTTTATATAGACAGTCCACTATGTGGACTTTTGTATGGTCCGTCCACGCTGTGGATTTTGGAAGGTCCGTCCACTTTTTGGGACTTGGTTATCATTTCCATCTTTCAAATGGTCCGTCTACCATGTGGATTGGTATGGTCCATCCACTTTGTGGATTTCGGATATATTTCAATCCATTACGCGGTCCGTCCACTTTGTGGGTTCCGGATGGTTCGTCCACTTTGTGGACTTAGTAGTGATTTCAATCTTTTAGGTGGTCCGTCCACTTTGTTGGTTTCGGATGGTTCGTCCACTTTGTGGACTATTAGTTTCCATTTTAGATGGTCCGTCCACTTTGTGGGTTTCGGATGGCCCGTCCACTTTGTGGACTTTGTAATAATTTCCATTTTTATGGTCCGTCCACTTTGTGGATTTCGGATATATGGTCCGTCCACTTTGTAGATTTCAGATATATTTCAATCCATTACGCGGTCCGTCCACTTTGTGGGTTTTGGACGGTTCGTCCACTTTATGGGTTTCGGACGGTTCGTCCACTTTGTGTGGACTTGGTAATAATTTCCATTTTTATGGTCCGTCCACTTTGTAGGTTTCGGACGGTTCGTCCATTTTGTGTGGACTTGGTAATAATTTCCATTTTTATGGTCCATCCACTTTGTGGATTTCGGATATATTTCAATCCAATACGCGGTCCGTCCACTTTGTGGACTTAGACAACACGTAGACATACATGTGTAAGACATTTAGTTTTTATGAAAACTCCTTTCATTGCAAATGGATGCGTAGAACTTTGTTTAAAAACATGAAAAAGTTGCCTTTAGGCGCTATGGAAGTACTGTAGGAAATAAAAACTACAATTATCAAGAAAAGATAAACTGGCGGTGAGTAAAAGATAAACTGGCGGCGAGCAATACTATCTATTGTGTCGTCTACTGATAATACTTCTTTAGGTGCTCTGTATTCCATGGGTGGTTTAGCTTCTTTCCGTTCAGGGTCTCTAGGTAGTATGTTCCCTTCCTGTGCCATGCTGTGACACTGTATGGCCCTTCCCAGTTTGGTCCAAGCTTCCCTTGAGCGGCATCTTTCGTAGCGCCGAGCACTTTTTTTAGGACAAGGTCTCTGACCTGGAAGTCTCTGTGCCGAACTCTAGAATTGTAATGCTTCGCCATTAAGTCCTGGTACCGTGCTATTCTCTGTTCTGCAGCTGCCTTTACTTCGTCCACTAGATCAAGCTGTATGCGCATGGCTTCATCGTTTCTATGCTCGTCGTGGTTTCCAATACGGTAGCTTGTAAGACCTACTTCAGCTGGTATGACAGCCTCAGATCCATATGCCAAACAGAATGGCGTTTCTCCTGTCGGTGTTCTTACGGTTGTCCTATACGCCCATAAGACACTCGGTAACTCGTCCGGCCATATACCCTTTGCCCCCTCAAGCCGAGTCTTGAGAATTTTGAGCAAGGATCGGTTTGTGACCTTAACCTGTCCGTTGGCTTGCGGATGTGCGGGTGATGAGTAGTGGTTTTTTATCCCCAGCTGGAAGCAGAAATTCCTGAATGCTTCGTTGTCGAATTGCTTGCCATTATCCGATACCAGTACTCGTGGTATGCCATACCTGCAAATGATGTTTCTCCATACGAAGTTCCGGACATTTCTCTCTGTGATGGTTGCCAAAGCCTCAGCCTCAGCCTCCACCCACTTAGTGAAGTAGTCGATACCGACCACTAGGAACTTCAGCTGCTTTGCCGCTATTGGGAGGGGGCCCATGATGTTGAGTCCCCATTGTGCGAACGGCCATAGGGTCGTTATGGGTGTGAGCTCCTCTGTAGGTTGCCTGATGTGGTTGCCTGATGTGGTTGCCTGATGTGGTTGCCAAAGTGTTGGCATTTATCACAAGATCTGACATACATGTTGGCGTCTTTCTGCATTGTTGGCCAGTAGTATCCCGCCCTGAGGAGCTTATGCACTGAAGATCTTGATCCTGAGTGATTCCCGCAGATCCCTTCGTGGACCCCCCTCATGACATAGTCTGCTTCTTCGAGAGCGAGGCATCTCAAATAGGGTCGGGAGAAACCTCTTTTGTATAGTACATCTTTCATCATGATGAACCGAGATGCCTTAACTCTTAGTTTCCTTGCGGCCCCCTTATCGTCTGGTAACAGGCCGTCTTTCAAGTACGCAGCTATTGGAGTAATCCAACATTGCTTTTTGCTCACCTCCTGCAAACTCGTACCGTCTATTAGTGGTGATGTTTGGGCGAAGGATAGTACATGGTTGAGGACAATCATTGGTTCCGCGGATGCTGCCTTGGCAAGCTGGTCGGCTTCTTGGTTTTCCTCTCTTGGCACTTGAATTAGTTTGACCTGGAGGTTGCTCATTTGATTCTTCACTTCATCGAGATACTTCTTCATTCTTTCACCCCTGCACTCGTAGCTTCCATTAATCTGGCTCGTGATGACTTGGGAATCGGAGTAGACATCCACTATTTCCGCTCCGGCTGCAATGGCGATGTCTAATCCTGCTATTACGGCTTCGTACTCTGCTTCATTGTTCGTTGCTGAAAAGCACAGGCTGATCATGCACTTTATCTGATCCCCTTCCGGTGTGTGGATTACCACCCCGATTCCTCCTGCGTGTTTATTAGAGGATCCGTCCGTATGCACCCTCCATACGGAAAGCTCACGTGCACCCTGGTCTTTTGCGTCGGTGAATTCTGCAATGAAGTCCGCCAGGATTTGGCCCTTTACCGCGTTTCGAGGTTGATACCGAATGTCGTATTCACTCAGCTCGATTGCCCACAATGCCATTCGTCCTGCTGCTTCGGGACTTCTCATAGCACTTCGTAGAGGCTGGTCGGTTATCACGTTTATTACGTGTTCTTGAAAGTACGGTTTTAGCTTTCGAGCCGCAATAACCAACGCGAAAGCCAATTTCTCTATCGGGGGATATCTCTCTTCTGCCCCTCTGAGCGCTTTGCTTGTAAAGTAAATAGGCTTCTGAATCCTGTCTTCATCTCTAATAATCGCTGGACTGACAGTCGCTGGAGAGACGGCAATGTATAGGAATAGCTCTTCACCTTGCTTGGATGGGCTAAGTAGTGGTGGGGAGGAGAGGTATGTCTTCAGATCTTCGAAAGCTTTCTGGCAATCGTCCGTCCATTCAAACGATTTCTTCAACGTGCAAAAGAACGGCAGGCACTTGTCTGTTGCCCTTGAAACGAATCTGTTCAGGGCAGCTATCTTGCCATTTAAGCTTTGGACCTTCTTCTGTGTCTTTGGGGGAACCAAATCTACTATCGCCTTGACCTTTTCTGGGTTGACCTCGATGCCCCGTTGAGATACCATGAAACCCAAAGATTTCCCTGCCGTCACCCCGAATGCGCACTTGCTGGGGTTCAGCTTTATGTTATAGGACCGAAAGGTGTCCAAAGTTTCTTGGAGGTCGCTCAGATGGTTGCACTCTTGAACGCTCTTCACCAGCATGTCATCCACATGGACTTGCACATTCCTTCCAATCTGATGTACAAACATCTTATTCATCAGTCTCTGGTACGTGGCCCCAACGTTCTTGAGTCTGAAGGGCATCACCTTGTAGTAAAAGAGGCCTTGACTAATGACGAACGACGTTTTCTCCTGATCCGTCTCATCTAGTTTGATCTGATTGTAGCCGAAGAATGCGTCCATGAAACTTAAGAGTTCATGTCTTGCAGTCGAATCCACCAGCGTATCAATACGCGGTAGGGGATAACTATCCTTTGGGCAGGCCTTGTTTAGATCCGTGAAGTAAATGCACATTCGCCACTTTCCATTCGCCTTCTTGACCATGACTGCATTTGCAAGCCAGTCTGGATAGTGTACTTCTTGTATGAAACCTGCTTCCTGCAATTTCTGGACTTCTTCGGCGATAGCCCGGTCTCTTTCTGGAGCAAATACTCTCTTCTTTTGTCGGATGGGAGAGAATGATGGTGATACGTTCAGCTTGTGTACCATTACTGTCGGATCGATCCCCGGCATGTCCTCATGACTCCATGCAAATACGTCCTGATTTTCCATCAGGAATGTGGTTAAGCTTTGCCGCATCGAGGTGCTGGCCATCGTGCCAATCCTCGCGGTCCGTCCAGGTCTTGAGTTGTCAAGTACTACTTCTTCCAATTCTTCCACTGCTTCAGCCGTGACTCGCTGTCCCTCGACATTCAGTGCTTGCAATTGATTGTCCATCTACATCATGGCGACGTAGCATTCTCGTGCTACGGCCTGATTCCCGCGGAGTTCTCCGACTCCATATCCAGTGGGGAATTTAATCATCAAGTGGTAAGTTGACGTGACGGCTTTCCATGCGTTAAGAGTAGGTCATCCAAGGATCGCGTTGTAGGCGGATGAACAATCTACCACCAAGAACACCACATCCTTGGTGATCTGCTGTGGGTAATCTCCCACTGTTACAGATAATGTGACGGTCCCAAGGGGATAGAATCTCGTCCCCCTGAATTCGACGAGGGGGGAATTAGTCGGAGCAAGTTGTTCCCTATTCATCCCCATCTGTTGGAACGCAGGATAATAAAGGATGTCTGCTGAGCTTCCGTTATCAACTAGTACTCGATGTATGCTGTACTCCCCCGCCCGTATGCTGACCACGAGGGCGTCGTCATGCGGATGGTGAAGGCGTCGGGCATCCTCTTCTAAAAAACCGATAGTTGGTACATCCACCCGTGCGAGCTTCGGTGTCAGGCCCGTCGTCTCGACGTTCTGCACCATCCGTAGGTAGGTTTTACGAGCCCTTTTGGACGGTCCTATTGTACCTCCGACGATCATTCTTATGTCTACAATGGGTGGCCTTGGGCGCTTGTTCTCCCGTCTTGGGGGCTGGTTCTGTTGCGGATTCGCCCCTTCCTTACTAACAAACCTCTGCAACTTCCCTTGCCTTATGAGTGCTTCGATCTGTTGCTTTAGGTCGTAGCATTCAGAGGTGTCGTGGCCATGGTCACGATGGAATCGGCAGTACTTGTTTCTTGACCTTTTGTTGGGGTCCCCCTTCAGCTTCCCGGGGTACGTCAAGGCCTCCTCATCCTTTATCTGCATTAGTACTTGGTCGATCGGGGCCGTCAGAGGGGTGAAGCTGGTGAATTTCGCCATGGGCGACTTCGGGCACCTATCCTCCCTTCTTTCATCCGTCCTAGCCTTCTTTCGTCCCCCCTCTAATCGTGCTTCATCCTGCCTTTCCCTTTCCTTTGGCCTATCTTCTCTTGCTATCAATGCATCTTCTGCGTTCATGTACTTCGTCGCCCTGTACAGTACCTCGGACATAGTTTTCGGATCATTCTTATACAGAGAGAAAAGGAACTTACCCTTTCGCAGTCCGTTGGTAAAGGCCGCTACTTGTATCTTATCGTCCGCTTCGTCTATTGAGAGAGACTCCTTGTTGAACCGTGTTATGTAGGATCTCAGGGTCTCGTCTTCCCTCTGTCTGATGCTCATCAGGCATGCCGTGGACTTCTTATACCGGTGGCCCCCTATAAAGTGTGACACAAATTGGGCGCCTAATTCCTTAAAGGTGCTTATTGAGTTAGGCGTCAACCTGCCATACCAGACCCTAGCAGATCCCTTCAATGTAGTAGGGAATGCCCTACACATAATCTTGTCCGGCACTCCTTGAAGGTGCATTAGAGTCTTGAAGGACTTCAAGTGGTCTAAGGGGTCCTTAGTTCCATCGTAGCTCTCTAACTGGGGCATACGAAACTTCGGTGGTAGAGGGCACGAAGTAACAGGTGCCGTGAAGGGCGAATCAGTTCGATGGACCAGGTCATCGAGGTCGCTAGACACTCGTCCTTTGAGGGCGTTCATCATCACATCCATTCGCTCCCGCATCTCTTGCATCTCTGCGGCGATGTGGGGTGGTAAAGCCTCTGACAAAGACGGCTACTTGGCATCCCTCCTTTCAGTCTTACTTGGAGCGTTGCTTCCCTCAGGTCCATCGGGGTCCCTCTTTTCAACACTTGTTCCTTCCTGGTCCTCCTCTTGTATTCCTGGATGTGCATTCTTTTGTCGTAGCTGTTCTTCTAAGTCGTGATTCTGTTTAGTCAGGCGTTGGACCGCCGCTGCTAGTGTTCGGACCCGTCTTTCCAATGCCGCAGCATGCGGTTCGTCACCCTGGTTGTTTGCTGTTTCCATCGATCTAGTGTGGGCCATGCAACTCTTTGTCCCGGGAGCAAGGTGACGCTTTAATCACCCTTGTTTATCTGCTTCCCACAGACTGCGCCAACTGATGATGCCGATGTCCACCAGTGAGCTGCACGGTCCTCAATAGAGCGATATAAGAACCTGCAAAACAACAAGACGGGACCTAGCAGAAAGCACCAGTGTGGTGCCGGTCAAAAACCCTCCGAAGGTCAAGTTAGGAACCTAGTTTTCCACCCTAGGGAGCTAGAGTTGAATTGATTATGCATACCGTGGTTTTGTGAGGGTTTTGGGGTATTTATAGTTACGTAGACCTAGTGCCGATGCCTTGCATTTGGGCCCAAGCGTGTAGATCAAGCAAGAAGCCTCAATAGCCCAAATGGGTCGCAACCATGCTTATATAAAAAAGGCCTTGGAGCCCAGCACATGATGTGTATTACACGTACCCGTCCACCACAAGTCCACCACATATTGTCCTCTTCAGTGAATATAATTGTTATATTTGCTTTTTTGCTATTTTATATATAAAAAAAAAATGTGAAATTCATGTTCATCTCGCACCTACAATATATAGGACATTATGAATGCTGAAGGTTTGTGTACTCCCTACGTTTGCTAAGTATGGAAACAATATCATAGCAATATAGCATAATATTGGTTGTCATAATATGAATTGTAATATTTGAAAATTTGAGTAATAAATATTCTCACATTTTCTGAAGCCTATATAAACCCAAGTTATGCAACCAATTTCTGGCATGTTCAAAAGCAAAAGAGAAAAAAGAAAGAAAGAAGGAAGATGATATACAACGTTTCATTCCTTGACCACGTGATCAGGATGGTGAATGGTCCTCTGTATTGGAGGATATTTGTGCGCAAGGACTTCTGTCTCTATGACTAGCGGTGACAAAGTGTTGTTGTCTGTGGTATATCACCAGGGTGATGGTGGTTACTAGAATAAATCATGATTTGTTTGTTCATTTTTTTTTCCTTATTTTGTTTCACATTTGTTTTCTTTCTTTTTAAATTTTGGTACTGAATGTAGTTTACGCATTTCATTGCAATAAGAAAATAATTTCTTCATCTCTCTCTCTCTCTCTGCAGTTTTTTGTGTTTTCTCAAAACATATTGTTTTTGTTTTTTCACCCCTAGCAGATTCCTTGTCAATTTTTACATGTTAATAATACTATATGATTCTCTAATTCCTTAACACAAATGTAGAATCCCTTGACAAACAATCATGCCTGAATTTCTAAATTGCCAAATCTTGTGCGAAGCAGATAATGTGACCATGTAGAATCCAGTAACGCAAATGTAGCATCATGATCTGTCTGCATAGAAGGTGCACCAAAATCCGTCAGTTTAATTGGACTTTGTTAAGATATTTTTTTTGGAGACTTTTAGATACACCAAAATAAATCATATATATAGTTATTTAGGTGCCGTATAATAGGTTTTTCATTTAAATTTAACCATATGATTAAATTAACTAATTAATAATTCATATAATTGAATTTATTAATGACCCATCATATAATTACGCCAAAGTCTAATTCTCACATGCTTATAATTTAGAACTATTTGTTGAGTTGAACACTTCTTCCTTGTCATTTTTCCCCTTGTTAAGTAACGCTTCTTAGTCAGCAATGGAATTATTACAATTTAATTTTTCTGCTTAAATTTGGAGGAATATCAGGAAAGTACAATGATTTACATGGATATGTCTTCACTTACAGTTTCTCTTCAAACTTAGTTTGTCATTTCCAACAATCAGAAAATT
This sequence comes from Castanopsis chinensis, assembly GCA_032878915.1. Classification (NCBI taxonomy): domain Eukaryota; kingdom Viridiplantae; phylum Streptophyta; class Magnoliopsida; order Fagales; family Fagaceae; genus Castanopsis; species Castanopsis chinensis. The sequence continues at coordinate 19,392,941 of JAVQMG010000122.1, forward strand.
CACAATTTTCCTGCTCTTACCAATGGAAAAAAAATGCCATAAATTAATATGACAAAAGTACATTAATGAGTAGGATAATAGCTGAATTTTCATATATTTATCTTGCTTAAGAAATATGAAGTAAGCACATCAAGAAAGTTTTTCTTATTAGTTCTTTGTTTTCAATTAAAACAATAAATTTTGAAATGGTAATTTTTTGAAATAAAAGATATATAATGTTGAGGACCAAGTCTTGGACAAGCTTATAAGATTAGCGTAGAGGACCAAGTCTAGAAGTGTATTTTGCAAAACGTAACTAAGGCTAGCCTTACCATTTGTTATTTCCAGCAGGAAACATGAAACCAAATTCACAATGTAAAACTCTTCCATAGCAACCCAGAATAATAAGTCTATAAACAGCACTCCAGGTATCATTCATATTTTATAGGAATGTAAGTAAACTTTTTTGATATTCATTCACATGGACATTGGTAATCCAATGCTTATGAATAATTATAATGATATAAGCCAAATCTAGATCAGAATTTTGATAATCTGTGTAAGGCTATGGAACTATTTCAATTACAGATATAATATGATAGTAATATAAATTAGGCTAATATTAACGAGTGTCTTAGAGCAATTGTTAATTATTTTAAGAAAGTTTTGCCAGTACTTTCATGAGAAACATTAAAAGCTATTAAAAAATTAATTATTTTTTTTTCATAAAAAATTTTTAAAAATATTTTCTAAATCATTAACGTTCCCCATATAAAATTAATAATATAATTAAACTTAAAAAAAAAAACTTAAATAATATATATTAGCTATACACGAACTAACATGCAAGGCAAAGAGACCATTTGCTAATAACACCGGATAAAAGGGATAGAAAGAAGGTGCCAAGCAATTTGCGTGTATTGTAAGGAGAAGCTAAGCCTATATTTCGCCTGTTCTAATAAGGTTGGCCAAAATGGGCAATTAACCCCAATTTCTTAACAATATAGTAAGTAGGCACCGTTTTGAAAGTAAATAGCTTACTAACATCTTGACTCTTAGAGAGTCGATTTTGGGCCTACAAATCGAGTCTTTAAGAGTCGATTTACAGGGTCTGATCCGTCTAATGTGGCATTCATATCCACGTGGAGTCTACTTGGAAATCGAGTCTCTAAGACTCGATTTACAAGCCAAAAAAAAAAATTAATCTAAGTCTTTCACACTCCATTCCCAGAAATACACATCCTACTGAGCAAAAACCACCACACAACAAAAAAAAACCCCAAGCGTGGCGGCCTGGGTCACGCGCGACCTAGGTCTCGCGCGACGGCCTCCGTCCCGCGCGACCTGGGCGCGAGGCCTGGGTCACGCGGCGGCCTGGATCCATCACCACCACCATCTACATGCAGTACGCAAACCCAGAAATAAAAAAAAAATAAAAAAAAAAGAAGGCTTGCAGATCAGGTGAGAGCGGAGAGAGGGGGGAGAAAGGTGAAAAAGGAAAAAAGAAAAAGAAAAGAGAGAGCAGGAGATCTTATGTATAAAGTGTAAATCGAGTATTTAAGACTCGATTTCTAAGTGGCAGCCACGTGGAAAAACTGCCACATCAGACCAAATCAGGCCATGAAAATCGACACTCAAAGAGTCGATTTATGGCCCAAAATTGACTTTTTGAAAATCGAGATGCTAGTAAAAAATATAGTTTCAAAACGGTGTCTACTAACTATATTGTTAAAAAATTGAGGTTAATTGCCCATTTTGACCCAATAAGGTTAGTCCATAACATGACGAAATTGAATACTGTATTTATCATTATATATGTGTGCACTATAAGACAGAGAGACTGTTGTACGTCATTTAAAATTGTTGTACACTTTATCTTTTTTTGGAAAATGACAATTACAATCTTCATTGTAATTTGTAAATGGATAAAATAGAAAGGATCCTATTCACATCAAATCGAGTTAGATGGGAAGGATTAGGAAGCCCATAATTCCTTGTGAATTCTTCCAGGGTCACGAGACTCACAACTTTCATGCCGCAATTTTTGTCTTTAACTCTCATCAATTATCAATAACTATTCACAGTTGACTATATTAAAGTTGTGGAACAAAAGTTGTGTTTATAGATTATTTCATTTCTTACATATTAATTTTGAGAACACACATTTTTGAGAAAGTTGAGTTGTCCAAAGACATTCTGAAACAAACAAACTTTCTTCATTTCCTAATAGCCTTATTCTGATTAGTGTTGACTAATTACCGATTTGGAGCATTTCCAGCAAAATTTCTGACAATTTATGATTATTTTTGCAGGTTCAAGGTTCCATTACAGTTTAAATTAACACCACATTATTAATATTTGCCTTATTATATGGCTGTTAGCATTATTTTACCGGATAAAACAGCAAGTTTATGTTGTTACACGAAGATCCCTAAAGGATCGGTTACCATGCGCATGTGGTAGCAACTGACCAGCCAACTTCAAGTCCCACATTCAAAGTACGACCCATATATTATAACATATGATCTTGTCTTATCTATTAGATTCTCATATAAAGAATGTTCCACCCCATGTTAGCCAACATTAACCAGACCAAAGCAAAGATGGAGAATCAGAAAACTAAAGCAAGCCCCAAAAAATTGAAGACCAGACTATGCATCCCAAGGCTGCAGAGAGGCACTAACAACTGCACCAGTAAGAGCAAGAGCTTATCACCAGTGACCTTGCTGGAGCGTTTTCGCGAGGCTGTCTTTCGCTTGATCATGTTGTCTGCAATGTCCAAGGACACAAACAATACTAGTGGATCCACAGACAATATTCAAAGATGTCACTACCCCAGTGACCCTCACCACAGCGAAGCTGTCGCGGATTGCATAGAGTTTATCAAGAAAAAAGCATCAACAGATGAGAACCTCGACTCTTCTGCAAGTAGTTCTTCTATTCATGCCTCGCCAGAGGTGATCTTACCAGTTTCGGTTATGTAATAATTCTACATGATTTAGTTCTGAGTGTATGTTTAGTTGTAATTGTGCCATTTCCTTTTCCTTTTTGTTTTTTTGGGGGTGCCTTTGCTTGAGGAGTACTTGAGCTGTGAGATAGAGATACAGATTTGTAAATTTATGTGCATGAAATATTCACAGAAAGTGTAGATTCTCTTCCCTCTCTTTTACTGTATTTTCCTCGACATGTTTTTGGGTTATTTATCGAATCAAGTAATTGTCAACATGAATGGAAAATTTGTTAAATAAGCTTTTCTTCTCGCATATTAAACATTAACGTGTACTAATTTGATAAAAGAAATATGGAAACATTCTGATCTAGTCCTAATTAGATCATATATCATGCAATTGGAATATAATATATGTGGTAACTAGGTGAAATATTCCATAGATAAATAAATTCCCGGAAGTCCCACACTCAAACCATCTGCAGAATGCATGATCAAGATCTGTGCATCCTTGTCTGTGGAACGAACAACTCTGCCAATACAAGACTTCAATTTCTGAATTTGTCATTCGGGTTGATTTGCTTGAACTTCTGAGTTCTGACTACTGAGTCAAAACCGAGTTCCAACCGGGCTTGGAAATATTCTGGGAAGTTAGAATGGCCCAAAAAACAAAACAAGGTTTGTTAGGCCTTAAAACTTCAGGACATTGACAGGCCCAGATAACCGCGAAAAATCAAGTGCCATATTAAGATAAGGGCCCTATTGTTTTGCCCCTAAAAGGGACCGATACAATAGGGCTTTAGAGTGGCCCATTTCTGAATAATTCAGTGACATTATCAATGATCCAAAAAAGAGTGCCCCACTCTTCACTGGTCTATTGTAAATGTTCTGCAGAATATTTTAGAATTCAACGGATTTTTTCTCACATTGTTCATTTAGTTGGGTCAAAAAGGATCTAAAATTTGTGGTTCACGCTCTTGCCAAATGTTCGTGTAATATTGATAGTTTTCTTTGTTGTAATAATTCTTCCCTCTCATTTTCTGTTTGGAATGCTTGAAATAGAGACCTTATTTTTACCCTTCTTGTTGTGCAGTGGCAATGACACCAGAGGATTTTTTATTCTTTTTCTACACCTTTTAATTTCTCGATTGATAAATAAATCCAAAAAAAAAAATTAAATCCAATTGCGGCTCCAAAAATTTTTCAAAGTGGTCAGCAAGAAATTTAGAGAAATCACTCACCAATGGACAATGGAGAAGAAGTGTTGAAAATTATACAAAATCTAATAAAAATAAAATCTAATATATTGACCAAAAAAAAAAAAAATGCAAGTACAAAAGAATTTACAATTTTCTTTTACAAGTTTTCATATTTTAAAATCGTTGTATATTAATCTCGTTATCAATGATGAAAGTTATATATTTTTTAATGTTCACAATCAAGCAATCATTCATTCATTGAACTCTTATTTTATTACAAATTTTTTATTTAAAAATTCAACTCGACTTATTTGTTCTTGTAATTGTATTAAGAATAATTTTTTTTTGGTATATACTTTATTAAATATTCAACTCAACAGTTCAATAACAAATATAAACTTAGTTTATTTAACAATTCAACTCAGCTCAGTAGTCTTTGTAATTATATTAAGAATAACTTTTCTTGTATCCACAGCATTAATTTATTAATATTTAAGAATTTAACTCAACAATTTAATCAAAAATTTTTATCAATCACTACTCACTGTACCGCACCTAGTCCCCATGACCACTTGTCTAATCTCCTCACATTAAGCTATCTATTTTTGGAAACATTTTTTCGGGAATTGAAAAAACTATCAATATTTTTTCAATTTTCGAGAAAATATTTTCAAAAATGATTAATTATTGTGTGCCCTAAGGGCACATGTAGGGTCGCAATTCGTGCCTAGGCCCAACAAGAAGGAGGGTATAGGCCCAAAGAGCCCAATATAATAAAATTTATAGAGTGTAGGTTAGAAATCTTGTTTTTAATGAGCTTAAATGGTGGCAACAATGACCCAAGATTACAACACAACAAGGATGAACGAGTTTATAGAATGAAACTTATCCTCGGACTCAAGCCGATAACCAAGCGCTTATATTTCTCCTCCCTTAAAAATTAATTACAAATATCCAGTCTACAGTGTTTTTCTTTCTATCTCTCAATCCCCATTTCTTCAAATTGTACCCCTTGATACTTGTCCCATTAGCCTCTTCTCAAAGTCTTTAGGTAATAGCTGTAAGATTGAAAATCACTGTTCAAGTATCACTTCCTCATAAATGCGGTTAGAGGCTTAGGTACAAAACATTCAATACGGTGATAGCAGCTTTTCTGAGATATTTCACAATCGCTCTTGCTCTCTGTGCCCTTATGAAACATATTTTCATCCCCAAGACCTTCCAAAATATCATTTTAGTCAACATGACATACCACCTGATCCTCACTGCACTTAGCCGATGACGTACTCCTCCTCAAATAATTTACGTTCACTTCGTTTGCCACACTTGCTTTTGGAGTTGTAAGTTTGATATCATTATTACCATCAATCCGTTCTTGGACAAGTGAGCATCCTCGGACCAAGCCCATGGCCCAAAAAACATATCTTGGGTGTTTTATCCCCACAATAGCCCTCAAAACTTCATTTTTCTCCCCCATCCGAGGAGAAAATTAGGGTTTTGACCCAACACAACAACTTCTACATGCTTCTCAAATTTTCACATGTGAGAATATCGTTTCCCATTTTTGAAATAGTTTCTAATGCTTTGAAGCTTGCGATGCCCCTATTAAATGCTCTAGGCAGCGCCCTGTCCTCCACTTTCAACGGTACGATGTGAATCCCACGATCATAATCTCTCCTTGAATTTTAAGGGGGATAACTCCCACTAAATCCCGCCTTTCATATAAACCGTTTGGGAGATCATAATTCTTCCATTACTTCATAAACCAGTTAGTCCTTAATAATCCTTTACTTTCCTAATTCTCAAGAAGCTCCTGAAGAGTCATCTGTTCTTCCTTTCGTAAGTTTTCATGCTCCTAGATTCTTTTTCTCCTCGGCCATTCTCCTCAATCTCTTAATCTTTTCCCCCTCTTCAAAATCTTCATTTCTATTTTGTTTAAATGGGTAGATTAAAAGACCTAGTAGATACTCCTGCTAGTATGGAGGGCTTTCGAGCCAAATACCACATCCCCCCAATAGTTAGTTTGAGATATTTGCGCCCTAGACCAGATATATACCCATAGGAAAGAAGGGGAAGTCGTCATTCCCATAATCGTATTCATAGAAGGAGGGATGACACTTCCCATTGGGGGTGTAACTTGAGACTACTTGTATAACCATAGGTTATGCCCCGCATCTAATGTATTTAGAATCTTAGGTAGTGTCGACGCTCTCAATGAGCAGATGGGTTTGAGACTCACATGGCATGACGTTGTCCATGTATATGAGTGTCAAGTCTAGGTCTAACGTCGTTAGACTTGTATCGTGTCTTCCTAAATCTAACAAGGGCATGAAGGAGGACTACCTAATTGCCTCCGGGGAGTGGCACGACGGTCTTCACTATCCAGTCGAGGAGGGAACACCAGGTGTGACTCCATAGGGTTAGGCCCTTTGGCACGGGGGTTAGTTCTTCTAGTTTTATCATTCATATTTTTATTGTACATTAGTTTCCTTTTGATGGAGGATGTTATTGGTCTGACCATGATAAGCTTCTCGAATGTTTTTGCAGACAGGTAACACGTAGTGCTCTGCTTGAGCCTATCCAACGTCAAAGACCTCAACAGAGTTTTATGGTCCGAGGTGTTTGTGAGTAAAGACGGGCAGCTGAGGGCAGTCCATCTCATCTTGGGCTTTGAACTTATATCAACCATCTTCCAAGACATAGGCAATGCAATCATAGCAAGTGATCGTAGGCGTAGAAGAATAGACGTCTCTAAAACATGATTTCTTGCCTCATGAGAACTGCTTGACGAACTTCCTCTCCTCCTTCTTGTACACCCAATAGCAGCAATCCCCCCTGTACGCCTCGAAGTAGCAGCCTCCAGGGAGGAATCTACCTCCTCACGCTAGTCACTCGAGGAAGAAATAGACAAATTCTAACTAGAGAAGGAAGAAGAGGAGCAGATTAATCCTATCAACCTCTCAGACTTCGAGAGTGAACCCAACAGGTCAACAGCCAATTTTCCTCCTTTGATAATCGCAGAGGTAGATAGTGAGGCTGAGAAGAATCGATGGCTTTGAATCAGAGGAAGGGTTTGAAGGAAATAATGGCTGGCAGGCAGAAAGGGTCGTCATCTAAAGAGGCCCCGAAAACTCAACTTCCGCCCACCCTTCCATCCAACCTTCCCCCTCCCACAACCACAATCGGAATCGGCCTGCTCCCTATGGATAACCTAAAGAAGAAAAGGAAAGAGCTAGAACTGGAGGAGGGAGAAGTGGTTCCCCTAAAGGGGGCCAAACACCAAAAAATGGCCAAAGACAAAAAAGTTACTCCTACATATAATAGGGATGAGAAAACTGTTCCCGAGGTGCGCCAATAACTCATTTGGGCTCCTCGGCTAGAGGTAGAGGGGGCTGCCATCCTGTTGAATGCCTCCATTAGAGAATTTCAAAGAGGACATTTGGCCGACATCGCTGAAGCCCTAGAGTAGCCTCTCCTCCTACCAAAGGACATGGACGCTCTGAAGAGTATGAGGTAGCTGAACCTCTTCATGTCCCTGAAGAGAGATCTTACTATGGTAAGTCCCACTATTATATTAGTTATATAAACGCTAAGACATTTTTTATCACCATTTTTTTTTTATGGAAGTATTACTATTCTTGTGCAAACTATCTAGGAAGTCTTTATTACTGAGGAATGGATCAAGGACGCCAAGAAGGAGACCAACACTGAGATCTAAGCCCATACTGAGACCATCAAGGCCCTGGGCACCTTGAAGAAAGAGAAAAAAGAGTTGGCTGATAAATTGTTTGAGGAGAGAGCACAGAAAAGAGCTGAATCTAGTATCGAGAGTACTTAGAGGCAGACTGAAGGTCAATGCAAACAACTTCATCTCAAAGAGATATATCTTGCCACTCAGCAGAAAATGGTTCTGGACCTTAAGGTTGAGTTGGAGAAAGCCAAAGTCGTCGCTCGGGCAGCTGAGGAAACTACGAAGGCAGTAATACAAGCATTCTACAACCGATGAATAGAAGAAACTAAGATCCGACTAGCAGAGGAGCTGGTCTAGGTGTGTAGGGATTACTGCGAGGAGACTTGTGAGAAAGCCCTTGACCTTGCAGGGGTCTCTGCCTCCTCAAAGATTAGGCAACCGGGGAAAGTGTATTACCATCCTAATATTCGTGAAATCCCGTTTGCCCCCGCCACTGTCCCAGAATCTTCTGTACAACCCCTGGCTGTGCAGGGTCTTCCTCCACCCCCTGAAGCCTCTAAAGGATCCTCCCAGACCAGTGACGAAGGTCACAAAGGCGAAGTGGGTGAAGATAAAGGTAGAGAAGTTAAGGCCCCCTCAGAAGCCAAGGATGATGCTAAGGCTAAGGACGATGCCAAGGCTAAGGACGATGCCACAGCCAAGGACGCTGCCAAAGCCAAGAAGGACACCAAGGCCGAGGAAGTTGCCAAAATGAAAGAGGTAGAGGCCAAGCCCAAAGAGGTCGAGCCCATGGAGAAGAAAGATGATCCTACTCCTAAATCAAACAAGAAAGATGACTCTGCCCCTACATCTAAGGTTTAGATTCCTAGGGTTTTTATTATTATTATTATTATTATTATTATTATTATTATTATCATTATTATTATTATTATTATTATTTATTATTTTTAGTCAGTTCTTTTTTCTTTTGTAACTATATAATTAGATTTTTGTAAGCAAATTGTCTCTTATCAATAATTAAATCAACGAAAATTATAAGTTCCCTATTCATGATAGTTATGTTTACATCATTTCCTTGTGTAATTCCTGTTTTTTCTCAATACTTAACTAGGGGGATAATAAGACATTCCCCACTTTGTGTCTGCATAAGGGATAAAACCCTTCCATCTATTTAACAGAATAAAAAATTACTAAGTCAACAATATTGTCAAAATCACAAATATATACATGTCATGCTTATAAATGCTTTAAGTGATGCTAAGGGACTTTCAATAATCCAGATCATTGTAATGAGAGTCCCCAATATATGTAATCAGAGGGACAAATCATGGTCAATATTAACTTCAACATTTAGAGAAATAGCTTGAAGTGTTACTTTACCCAAAGTAGGTGATCTGAGGAATCAAACATAAGTAAGGGTTTGTTTAACACTTAGAAAAATATTGGAGAATATCAATTTTCCCAAGGTATGTGGTCTGAGGAGCTAAGCATAGCCAAGATTCTATTTGACACTTGGAGATAATGGAAGATATCAATTTTCCCAAGGTATGTGGTCCGAGAAGCCAGGCAAAGCTAAGGTTCTGTTTAACGCTTGGAGATAATGGAAGATATCAATTTTCCTAAGGTATATGGTCTGAGGAGCCAAGCATAACCAATATTCTGTTTGACACTTAGAGAAATAATGAAATATATCAATTTTCCTAAGGTATGTGGTCCGAGGAGCCAGGCATAACCAATTTTCTATTTGACACTTGGAGAAATAATGAAATGTATCAATTTTCCCAAGGTATGTGATCTGAGAAGTAAGGCATAGCTAAGGTTCTATTTGACACTTAGAGAAGTAATGAAAATATCAATTTTCCTAAGGTATGTGGTTCAAGGAGCCAGGCATAGCCAATGTTCTATTTGATTCTTAGAGACAACAATGGAAGATATCAATTTTTCCAAGGTATGTGGTCCGAGGAGTTAGGCATAGCCAATGTTCTGTTTGATTCTTAGAGAGATAATAAATGTAACGCATAAAGTAATAGGCTATATAGAACTGAAAAATTTTCATTAATAATAATACCTTCGTAGGTTATTTACATTTCAGGGACGTGGTACAACCTTTTCATCCAGATCTTCAAGATAATAAGTCCTTATTCCAGCTACTGAGGTGATACGATATGACCGTTCCTAATTTGGCCCTAGTTTTCCCCAAGCTGGATTTTTTGCTGTAGCCAAAACCTTCCTTAACACTAAATCCCCTGGTGCCAGTGGTCTTAACTTCACGTTCGAGTCATAACCATGTTTAAGTTTGTGCTGATAATATGCTAATTGAACCATAGCATTTTCCCTCCGTTCTTCAACCAAATCAAGACTCTTTTCTAACAATCTATTATTGTTACTCAGACTAAAAGAGCTTGACCTCAACGTTGAGAAACCCATCTCCAGAGAAATTACTGCTTCAGCCCCATAAGTCATTGAAAAAAGAGTTTCTCCGTGGACCTACGGGGTGTAATTTTATATATCTAAAGGACATGTGGCAGCTCTTTCACCCATCTCCCCTTAGCATCATCCAACCTTTTCTTAAGCCCATTAACAATTACCTTATTAACAGCGTCGGCCTGTCCATTCCCTTGCGAATAAGCCAGAGTGGAATATCTATTTGTAATACCCAGATCGTAGTAATATCTTTTAAAGCTCCTATTATCAAACTGAACATCATTATTCGAGATAAGGGTATGAGTAATTCCAAACTAGGTAACAATATTTTTTCAAACAAATCTTCTTGCGTCCAGATCCCCGATATTTGATAGTGGTTTGGCTTCAACTCATTTAGTAAAGTAATCTATGCTGACCAGCAGAAATCTCTTATTCCCTGCTGCCTTGGGGAAGGGTCCTACAATATCCAAGCCCCATTGAGTGAAATGCCAATGACTAGATAGAGGATTAAGAACTCCTCCTAGTTGATGAATATTGGGAGCAAACCTCTAACACTGGTCATACTTTTTTACATATTCCAGTGCTTCCTTCTGCATATTAGGCCACCAATATCCTTGAGTAAGGGCTCTATGAGCCAAAGATCTTCCCCCTATATGACTTCCACAAATCCTTTTATGCAATTCTTCTAGAAGCAACTCTGTTGCTTTAGGGTGCATACACAGTAGATATGGTTCGGAAAAAGAGTGCTTGTACAACTTTTGATCCTTGGACAGACAAAACCGAGGAGCCTTTCTACGTGCTTTGTCAGCCTTAAACTTTTCCTCAATAAGATATTCTCTTTAAGATACAACACAACGAGGTCCATCCAACTAGGTCCCACTTTGATTTAATGAACACGGACTACGTCTACATTTATCTTAGTAGGCATATACAAATCTTCCACTAAAACAACGTGAGGTAAACTCTGTGTCGAGGACGTTGCCAAGGTGGTTAGAGAGTCAGCATGAGTGTTTCTGTTTTTGGAAATTTGTACTAAAGTGAAAGACTCAAAATTTGATTGCAAACTTCTAACTTGACTTAAATATTCCTGCATTCTCGAGTCTTTGGCTTTTAGCACCCCTTCCACCTAGCCTTCAACCAACCTTGAGTCCGAGAACATCTCCACGTTCTTCCCTCCCATTTTCTGAACCATAGCCATCCCTATTAGCAAAGTTTCATACTCGGCTTCATTATTCGTGGCCAATTAGCCCATTCTCAAGGACTTTTCAATGATGTTCTTATTTGGAGAAATTATAACCAGCCCCTCTTCAGATCCTCTTTGATTTGCTGCACCATCCACATACACCTTCCACGATAGAGATTTATTTAGGGAGATCATGCCAACTAATTTTTCATTCATGTCCGATCTCTTCGTATGTTCTTCTAATGAGGGCTTAGCGAACTCGGCTACCAAGTTAGCAAAGACCTGACCTTTCATAGAGGTGCGTGACATGTACTTTATATCAAAAGCCCCTAAAATTGTTCCCCACTTGGCAATCCTTCCCTTGTAATCAGCGCTCTAAAGTATAAATCTGAGTGGGAGTTGGGTTAGGACCACAACTGTGTGAGATTAGAAGTAATGGGGAAGCTTTTGCGTGGCATGCACCACTGCCAAAATTTGCTTTTTCCAGCGGTAAGTAGTGGATCTCAAATTCGTGCAATGACTTACTTACATAATAGACTGGTTTCTGAACACTGTTATCAACCCTTATTTGTACCAAGCTAATAGCATGAAAAACTAAACCGATATAAGCAAACAATACTTCATCTACCTCAGGCCTAGACATAATAGGTGGCCGAGAAAGATATTCTTTGAGTTGTTGAAAAGCCAAAGAACACTCCTCAGTCCATTCAAATCCCTTCCATTAATTCAATAACTGGAAGAAAGGCCCACATCTATCCGTAGACCGGGAAATAAACCGATTTAATGCAGCCATCATTCCTGTTGATCTTTGAACTTCCTTAGGATTATGAGGTGGCTGTAAATTGTTAATTGCTTTAACTTGATTAGGATTAACTTCAATTCTACAATGTGTAACCATGAAGCCTAGAAATTTACTAGATCCCACGCCAAAAGAGCATTTGGAAGCATTTAGGCGCAATTTATACTTCCTTTGTGTCTTGAAGATATGTTCAAGGTTCCAAACATGCTCAGACACCATCTTACTCTTTACCACTATGTCATCTACATAAACTTCAATGCTCTTCCCCAATTGTGATTTGAACATCTTAGTCATCATCCTTTGGTAAGTAGCCTATGCATTCTTCAAACCGAAAGACATTACCTTATAATGATAGTTTTCTGTAGGAGTGACAAAGGCTATCTTCTCTTGATTGTCCAAAGCCAAAGGTATTTGGTGATAATTTTGAAAAGTATCTAGGAAACTCATCCGAAGATGCCCAACCGTGGCATCCACTAATTGATCAATGCGAGGCATGTGGAAAGGATCTTTGGGACATGCTTTATTCAAATCAGTAAAGTCTACACATACTCGCCATTTGCAATTCTTCTTCTTAATAACCACCGTATTAGGCAACCAATCAGGATAAAACACCACTTTGATAGCTCCTACTTGCTTGAACTTAATTACTTCTTCTTTGATAGCTTCAAAATGTTCCTTAGATGATTGCCGAGGTGGTTGCTTTCTTGGTACAACAGCGGGGTTGACATTTAAATGATGGCAAATGAAGCTCGGATTTACCCCAGGAGCCTCGTAAGCATTCCAAGCAAAAACATCAAGGTTTCCCTTAAGGAACTTCACCAATTCCTCTTTCTCCTGAGGAGGAAGCTGAACACCTACTTGAAAATACTTCTCTCTATCATCACCTATAGAAACTCGCTCTAAGGCTTTACATTCTGCTTCCACCAATAAACCCCCTGATAACCTCGGCTCCTTTAATTGCTACAAATCATGCTTATTTGATGCCGAGGACCCACCCTCAGCCTGATGTCGAACTGCAACCACCATACACTGCCTTACCGTAGATTGATTTCCGATCAACTCGTTAACCTCGTTCCTAGATGGATATTTTACCTTCAAATGCAAAGTAGATGGGACAGCTCCTATGGCATGAAGCCAGGGTCTTGCCACAATGGCGGTGTATGGAGAATATGCATCCACCACTATGAAGTTAACCTCTACAACTTCTGACTCTGTTTGTATTGGCAACCTGACTTGCCCCATTGGTATAACCATTTTCCCATTGAAACCTACTAGGGGTGAATTATAACCAGTCAAATCCTCTGGTTTTAACCTTAAGCCTTTATACAACTTGGGGTACATAATTTCTGCCCCACTACCTTGATCCAGCATTACACGCCTCACGTTGTACCCCCTATCCTGAGCATGACCATCAGAGCATCATCATGTGGTTGTATGGTTCCAACCTTATCTTTTTTCGAGAAACTCAAAGCCAATTGTAGTGCAACCTTAGCCCTCTTCGGCTCATAATTATAGTTCTCGGGCAGTGGTCGAGCCACAGTCATTACCTGGGAAGGACATGAATTCATCCTCCCATGAGCTACAAAAATGACATTAATGGTACACAATGGAGGCCTTAAAGAGATGTTCTTTGGAATGCTGGAGCCCGTATGATCAGTTTGCCGATTAGGCTTATATAAGAACTGTTTCAATCTTCCATCCTTAACTAATTGCTCTAGATGATACCATAAGTTTATGCAATTCTCGGTGGTGTGTCCTCACTCTTGGTGATATTGACAATGAAGATTTTGGTTATGTTTAGTAAGGTTTCCACTCATTTTTTTAGGTCATTTAAAGTATGGCTTATTCTTGATCTTCTCTAGAATCTAATGAAATGGTTCTCGTGACACCGTGTTGACGGCCTGTGGCACGATACCAGCCCTAGTCTGCCTGGTGAAATCTCATCGAGGATGATTATCGTTATATTTGTCCGACCTAAAGTCCTTCTTATCCTGAGAAACCACCTTCGCCTTTCCTTTACCTAACTGTTGATCCCCCTCAACTCGTTTATACTTATCAATACAGTCCATGAGCTGACGCACACTACTAACTGGTTTCCCAGTTAAGGACTTCCTCAAACCATGCTTAGCTGGTAAGCCACCCTTGAAAGTTCTAATGGTCACATCATCAAAATTTCCATCAATCTCATTGAATATCTCCCAATATCTATTTATGTACGTTTTTAAGGTTTAACCTCTTGCATGGCTATAGACAACAAAGAATTTAAAGGCCGAGGGACTCTATTGCATGTAATAAATCGAGATCCAAATGCCTGGGTGAGTTCCTTAAAGGAATCAATAGATTCCGATTCCAGGCCATCAAACCACCTCATTGCGACAGGCCCTAAGCTAGATGGGAACACTTTGCACATCAACACCTTATTCTTGGAGTGCATAGCCATCTTCTGGTTGAAATGGCTTACATGTTCCATAGAGTTAGTTTGACCATTATACATGGTGAATGTTGGCTGACTGAAAGCCGAGGAATTTTCCCCCCTTCAATTTTACGTGTGAAGGATGACTTAGAAATTTGATTTAGTACCCTACTCATAGCATCAGTTCCCAAGCCCCTGCTAGATGAATTCCTATTCTTGCGGTTATGGGGGCTACTCTCTTGATAAGGGTAAGACTCACTAGGGGGAGTTCTCGACCTTGCCTATAGCTGTCTTCCTTATTCTCATTCTCACCAGAAGAAGAGTCTGAGATGGATTGAATCCTCCTTCGTCGTTCGTGACGTAACTTTCGCTTCAAACGGGTCAATTTCCAACTGCATGGCCCTAGCATTCTCCTCATGGGAGACTCTGCTTCCACCTCATGATTGACTCCTGCTAGTATGGGTGGTATGTACACTTCCCTCCCGGTCTCCACCTTGTTCAAGATTATGGAAGTTATCTTGAAGCTGGGACCCCCTAGACTTTACTTGGTGTGGACCTGAATTTTCCATAACCAGACTTCAGACTCACTAAAAACCTAAGATTCCCACAGATGATGCCAATTGTAAGGTCGTAATTCGTGCCTAGGCCCAACAAGAAGGGGACTATAGGCCCAAAGAGCCTAATACAATAAAATTTATAGAGTGTAGGTCAAAAACTTGTTTTTAATGAGCTTAAACGATGACAACAATGGCCCAAGATTACAACACAATAAGGATGAATGAGTTTGTAGGATGAAACTTATCCTCGAACTTAAGCCAAGGACCAAATGTTTATATTTCTCCTCCCTTAAAGATTAATTACAAATATCCAGTCTACAGTGTTTTTGTTTCTATCTCTCGATCCCCTTTTCTACAAGACCTTCCTCCTTCTTATAGTTCCTCCTCCCCTCCATTCTTGCTCTCCACGTGCAGATTCAGACTACTCCTCTTGATACTTGTCCCATCAGCCTTTTCTTGAAATCTTTAGGTAATAGCTGTAAGGCTGAAAATCACTGTTCAGGTATCACTTCCTCATAAATGCGGCCAGAGACTTAGGTATAGAGCATTCAATGCGGTGGTAGCAGCTTTCTCTGAGATATTTCCCAACCGCCTTTGCTCTATGTGCCTTTATGAAACATATTTTCATCCCTAAGACCTTCCAATATATCATTTTAGTCAACATGATATATCACCTAATCCTCACTGCACTTAACTGAGGAGGTACTCCTCCTCGGATTATTTACGTTCACTTCGTCCGCCACACTTGCTTTTGGGACTGTAAGCTTGATATCATTATTACCATTAATCCGTCCTCGAATAAGGAAGCGTCCTTGGACCAAGCTCATAGCCCAAAAAACATATCTTAGACCTTTTATCCCCACAACACACATTTGCAAAATTCATTTATTATTTATCAAGGCATAATAATCTATGCACTTATATTTGTCTTTACCCTTTAGCCTTTTACTGTCCACATAGGCACACACGCCCCATAACACAGCCACTCAACTCTTACAACAAATAATAATTCGTAACACTAGACACTATCATAAATTATAAATTCACACTAATCTATCACAATTCAGAGAGTAAGACTATCAAAATAGTTCCCGAGAGAGAGAGAGAGAGAGAGAGAGAGAGAGAGAGAGAGAGAGAGAGAGAGAGAGAGAGAGAGAGTAAAATAGTAGCCAATCTAGACCGATTGACGAAGTGAAGGAGGCAAATGTTGTCTCTTTTAAACTCTAAGTTTGTGTTATTTTATTTAATTTTAATTATGTTGTGCCAATTTTTTAATTTGAGTGAAGGAGTGAGGACTAATAGAAACGGGCTTCTTTGTTTGTTTATCTGAGATTGTTTTTGGGCTTCCTAGTTTTTTTAAGGTGCCAGAGATATATTTAAGGGGACAAAGTTTAGTTTTGTTGGGATTAAATAAAATTTTGGATGTTCAAAATTTTCAGAGTGGTTAATTTTTTTAAGGTTGTCAAAATAAAATAATTATAAAAATATTATATAGTATAATTTTTTTCCAAGGTATTCACTTGAACGCCTTACTTCTTTTTATTATTATTATTATTATTATTATTATTATTGGTTAAAGTTGTTCTTCAACATATAGCCGCCCCTGATTAAACCTCAATTACAAAACTATAGGATTTAATTTATTATAGTTTGAAAATTTAAGATTTAATTAAAATTTTCTTCGATTATAAGATTTATATATAAATTCTCAAAAAAAAAAAAAAAAAAAAAAAAACACCACACGGGCTCGGCCACACCCACTCTCGAAAATCGAATAAAAAGAAGAAACAAATAAACGAAAACTATATATATATATATATATATATATATGTAAAAAGAAATGAAAAGAAAGGCAGCAAGGTCCAAGGCACCCAATAGCCAATATCTTGTTCTTGTGCATCTGATGCAGAGTTTTCCGGCGGTTGGTAGTTAGGAGTTAGGAGTTAGGAATTCCAATTTTATTCGGCGCCAAATTTTGGGGATTTCAGAAACTCAAACAAGAAAAAAATGGGTGGTACGTATAATTGCTCTTTTTTCTTGTGTGCAATATTGTTGATTTCTTTCTGCTTAACCACTTCCTAATATATATTTTTCAAAATTATTTTAATAAATAAATAAATAAATGCAGGCTCTCAATCCGAAAGAGAAGACAAGGTTTCATTGGAGCTGAATGAAGAGATTATTCAAAGCATGGAAGTCGGCATGGCTTTCAGAGACTATGTAAAATTCTCTCACTCCTCATTCTTATTATTGCTTTGGGTTTAGCAGAATTCTATGGTTTTCAATGTACTTCGTGTGACATTTTATGTTTCTTATCAACACCAGCAGCAACGGACAGTGTCTGGTTTTTGGGTGTGTGTGTGTGTCTTTGGAACCCTAATCCTCTGTTGGGTTGCTGAGAAAACTATGGAAGTGTTTTTGTTGCTTTTTTTTTTTTTTTTTTCATACAAGAACGACAAACTTAATTTGAGTAAAGCTGGAAGCCAAGCCACCAACTTATTTGACAACAAGAAACTTACCAGCTGTGCTAAAGCTAATCGGTTACTAGCTAGTTCAACTCGTAAAGTCACTTGTTGTCGAGTAAGGACTTGGGTTTGGATTTGCCTACACCAAAATCAATTGGACGCTATAGGTTCAAATCTATCATATAAAGTACTAAAAAAAAAAGAGAGTAAGTTGAATGGCCGTCCTATGTCTAGCAAAATTTAATTTCTATGTTGGGTACAGTATCTTAAGCGTAGTACATTAGGTTCCCAAATTAAATTCAAATTGTGTTTTATTAGTCGATGCAACCAAGTGTTTGAATATAATTGGGGGACCTAATGGACTGCATCTAAGGTACTGTCTTTAAGTTTTACCTTTCTATGTTTGTGTGTTATCAACGTGTTGTTGGAGATGGCTTACTTTATGTTTACAGTTTTTGCTCTGTGTTTTTGTTTTCCTTTCCATATATTGACTTACTGAAGTGTTTATGCATATTTGTATTGTTATCTACAGAATGGTAGAATTAGTTCCATGGATTTTCATAAGACTTCAAGTTATCTAGTAACAGCTAGTGATGATGAATCCATTCGCCTTTACGATGTTGCCAGTGCAAGGTCAGTGCCTTTATTTTTTGGCTTATCCTTCAAATTTTCCCCCTTTCTAAGCACCATTTTTGTTTGTTTTGTTGTTGTTCATTGTAGTTTGTTGGGAACATTTAAGTCACAGAAAATTTTCTGGTTATGTATTAGTCATACCCTGGTGCTCTCAATCATTGTGGTGATAGGGAATTGTTGGTTTCTCAAGACTCACAGCAATTTTTTTTGTTGGTTGAGTTGAGCACTTCTTGAAAGGGATTGTGAGCAAATTGATTAACACGTCGACTATTTGAAGAAAAAAAGAAAAAAACAATTGAGGATTATCTAAAGTTTGTTGTGCTTGATATTCTGTGAAGATGTAAAATATGTGCTCAGATGGGCAAAGACTCAATTCCTTTTGTGAAGCCTTGGCCCACCTGTTTGTGAGATGTGAAAGTTGATTTTTTGTTTAAATGTTATTCCTTTTAAGAAGGTCAAAGAACTATATGCTCAAGACAATTCTTCATTTTCTAGAATTTAAAATAGTCATGATATTACTTATCAAAAAAAAAAAAAATAGTCCTGATATTGAGATTGAAAACCATGGGCTTAACTGATAAATTTCTTTATTTGTGGGTGACTTCAGTTGGTTTTATCAAGAGGAACTATTGGGAACTGTAGTAAGCCATCCTGGTCTATGTTTTAGATTTCACTTTCGATTCTAGAGTCGATTGTGACTAACACTTAATCATGCGTATTAAATTCTCCTGTTGCCTTGAAAAACTCTTGTTTTCGGTCGTGCATTATTTTAATTTTTAGGCTACTTGTTTTGGCAGTGGCATGATTCATTGAGACGCTTTTTTTTTTTCCTGCTAATTGCCAGCTGTTTGAAGACAATTAACAGCAAAAAGTATGGGGTTGATCTGGTTTGCTTTACTTCTCACCCTACAACAGTCATCTACTCTTCAAAAAATGGCTGGGATGGTATGTTAATCCCAAAAATGTTTGTGTGTGCATGGTTTATTTAGAATCATCTATTTATTTGTTCAATATAATCAGAATCCCTGAGGTTACTATCATTGCACGACAACAAGTATTTGCGGTATTTTAAAGGTCACCATGACAGGTTTGGTTTCTCACACTAACGATTTTGGCAATTTTTTCTCATTCTCAAGTGACTACTTGCCTGAAAATATCTGTGTAATAATAGGACATCTTCTACTCTTGTTTCTAGGGTTGTGTCACTCAGCTTGTGCTCTCGCAAAGAATGCTTTATCTCTGGTTCTCTTGATCGAACTGTTTTGCTTTGGGATCAACGAGCTGAGAAGTGTCAGGTGGAGGCATTTGCATATAGATGCTCCTTTTCAAAATATGTTTTTTTTTATTACTAAGATATCTATTACCTGCAAATTAGGGTCTTTTACGTGCACAAGGAAGGCCTGCTACGGCATATGATGAACAAGGACTAGTCTTTGCAATTGCCTTTGGAGGATACATTAGAATGTTTGATGCTCGCAACTATGAAAAGGTTAGTGTTGATGTTCAAGACCATGGGAGTGTTAAGTTTGTCTAGATTGTTAAATTTGTGAATTCCAATTATTTAGTGAAATTTGATTGCTTCTAGGGCCCTTTTGACATCTTTTCTGTTGGGGGAGATACATCTGATGCAAATGTTGTAAAGTTTAGTAATGATGGGAGACTTATGCTTTTGACAACTATGGATGGACATATTCATGTGCTTGATTCATTCCGTGGCACACTTGTGAGCTATCTATCTCTTACACTTATCTTTCCATGAACTTTTCTGTTAACTGAAAAAAGAAAAAGGTCATTACTCAGTGCTGGTCCCCCTTAGGTGGCTCTTGGCAAAACTTTACTGATGGAGATCTTAAATTGGTAGCATTTATAGAGATGATTTAGTCCCTAAGATGTGCTTTTATGTTCTCTGTTGATTCAGTTATCCACATATAATGTCAAGCCTGTTTCAAGCAATTCCACATTAGAGGCATCATTCAGCCCTGAGGGAATGTTTGTTATATCAGGTACTGCTCGTGCCCTGTCACTTTTCTCAGGATTAATAATTTGGATAAATTTATTCAGAATTTGTTCATTTTGGATGATTGATACCTGTTTGTATGTTTACATTTTTGGTCTATGGAGTTTTTCAATTTTTTCGTTACCTAAAACTCTGATCTTAACCTTTGGAAGGAAGCTGCAAGATCTGATCTTACTGGTGCTATAAATAGCTTGGCTTTAAATACAAAGCTTTTTGGTGGCTCTGTTTTCATGGACTAGTTTCATTGGAATAAAATTTGTCTTCAATTATGTCCTGATTGTGGAGATTTATCGTTGTGGAAGTTTTTCCAGAATAATAAATTTAACACTCAGGATGAAAGTATCAAAAACTTTGCAATAAATCTTACCATGCTCAAATAGAATATACAAAGGAGTTCTAAATAAAAGAGGAATCTTACTGATACTTGAAACATTACACACACCTTGCCACACACCACATGCCACTCTTGCTTTTCTATTTCCTTACAGTTCTTTGCTTTGTTGCTTTCTTACACTTTGTTGGATACTGCACTTTTGGATGCTTTAATACATTCCGTAGATAGCGTTATACAGAGAACAAATACTGCACTAAGGAGACAAAGGAGAGACAAGCCATTAACTCCTATCACCTAAAAATTGACAATGTTGCATGCATGGAAGAAGAAAAGTCAAGAAAAGAAGCCCTTTCCTTACTAGAACTCTAAGCTTCCCACATTGCTCATGTTTTACTTATTTTCTTCACACCTTGCTTGTAGTCACACATACAAAATGTTTGAAACCAAATCACCGTCAATTGAGTCAGCGATGAATCTTACACTGATTACCTTTGCTTAACCTGTCAAAAAAGGAGGACCATATTACTGGACTTGCTGTTTTCCCCACCCCATTCTCCCAAAAATAAAAAATACTTCTAATTAATCTCTTTTGCTGCCCCTTTTATGGTAATTATTGACTTTCTTCGTTCTGATTTCTGGCAGGTTCAGGTGATGGAAGTGTTTATTCTTGGAGCGTACGAAGTGGGAAAGAAGTATGTTCCATGATTCTCATGCAGCTCTGAAGTTGCTTTCATTCTTTCTTTATTTCTTACACTTTTTCTTACTGTTATTTATCTGATATAGAGTATGGTTCTGCATTCTCCATAGGTAGATGTAATGTAATATGCACAAACAAATGCCCTCAAGATTGAAGATAAAAAATAGATGATTGTGTTGACACATCAGGGTCATTGTTTAGGTTTTTGTTAGGGTTCTTCTCACTAAGAACGTATATTAAGAAATACATAATGCCCCCCCTGGACATTTGGTCAGATCGTAAAGGGTGGTGAGCTCACAATTATAATGCAACGTTATTATATTTATGAACGGCAAATGTATGTCTGTATGTGTACCTTGTTATGTTGCTGACTTGGTATTGCTTATTATTAAACTATCTAGGTTGCTAGTTGGATGAGTACCGAAACTGAGCCTCCTGTCATAAAATGGGCTCCTGGAAGTCTGATGTTCGTCACTGGCTCTTCTGAACTGTCATTTTGGATACCGGACTTGTCTAAGTTGGGATCTTATGCTGGAAGGAAGTAGAAATTCAGTCATCAACACACTTACAATTTCACGTAGGAAGCAGTTGAAAGGTTTACCATTTCTGCCAATCTACTTTTTGTTAAAGCTTAAAATCAAAGGCAAATTTATTGTTTCTACTGTAGAGTTGTTTGCTACGCAGTGACAGTTAATTGAACAGACGAAGGCAAACGTGGCCTGTACCGCAACTCACATTAAAAAAAAAAAAAATCTGATGAGCTCCTTTTCAGAGGGTCGCTACAGTTGCTTACTTCCTGGATGCGTATTACATGAATTTTTCTGAAGGAAAATGGCCATAGATGTGTAGTTTAGGTATCAGAAAGTCATTTATCAAAAAAAATGTTTAGGTATCGGATAATCATTTTTGAAAGTCTTCGAACTATGATTGTACAGTTTACCTTCTTGTGAATCTAATTAGAGGAGTTATCAAGAGCACTTAAGTGTAGATTTTTAATTGACGTGTGTACAAACACCACTGATTTAATATATGGTAAATTATATATCTTGTAACCACAATTAGGAGGCACTTTGATTTAAACAATGATTTGTAATTTTGTTAGCTTATTTAGAGAATATATTTCTCCAAGGAAGTGAATGGCTTCAAATGAGAAATGGAAGGTAGAATAGTAGTATTTAAACATTTTGACATAATCTTTCTCAGTCTGTTGGACCAATGTTAAAAGGTGTTCATGCTACAGAGTACAAAAGGTGGCAAATGTGGGTCTAAATACCGTGAATAAATCAAGCTTTCTGCAATATAGAACTTCCCAAAGAGGCTGTGCCCAGTTTCTAGTCTGTGATAGTCTTTTTCTTAGGGCTAGTCTACCTCTTGGAATTCTTATGCATATGCTAGTCAACAACAAAATATCTCCTTGTCCAGTTTGAAAGAAAGATCTACTCAATTTTTCTAGTCTATCGCCGACCTACTTGTAACTAGGATGACAAATTAGAATGGGATTCACACTCCCCAAGTCCCACCACCAAAACAAAGATACAGCTCAAATGGTTGCCCCCCACCTTTTCGAGTTTTCTCAACCCAAGAGAACCCAAAAATCAATGATTTGCATGAACAGGAGAAAAATGTTGAATATGCCTTCAGACAATTGTATAACTACGTAGATGGCATGCACATGGAAACTTTTAAATGTAGTTTAAGCAAGCTCTAAAAAAAAAAAAAAAAAAAAAACAGATACTGGACTCTACAACACTGTACATAAAAGGGGCAAAAAAGCATGATGCATGCAATCCCTCATATTACTGGTAAAGGACATTGCGTACTTGAAGTCTCAAAAAGCTTCAAAGATCTTGTTGGATCCACAGCTAAATCTCCATAAAATATACTTCAACCAGGAATAGAAGCATTGTCTACAGTGAAAAGTCCACTCTCTTTGTCTACCCCTCTATAATAAAAGGCTAAATTTCCTAAACAGACATTAGGGCCATTTCCAGCCATAAAGTTTGAAAACTTGTCAAACGAATTAATGGAATGCATCCGTTCAAAATCTTGTTGATGGGGACCTTTTTCAATATCGAATCTGTTCATTGGGCGCTAACAGGGTACAGAGAACGAACAGAAAGTAAATTATTTTTGTTCCTTGAATGTCCATGTGCATGCATGTCGTCACAACACTTGCTCTGTAGTCTGTACCATCCAAACGCATTTATATCTTTAGTGTGAGCCCAAAAGCACTTGACACAAGGTTTTGCTTATAGATATGTATAAAAATAGTAAAACTTACCCACAATTCTTTTAGGTTCAAATACATAATTGTTTTAACCAATAAAATACAGTAAAACTTAATGTATTTCATTTAAGGAATTATATTTAAATTTTATCCATAATTTATATATAAGAATACATTACATTGGTTAGTGGCTGTATGAGGGCAAAGTGAGTCATTACCGAATGTAGTTGGGCTGTGTGATAATTATTATTATGGACAAACGAAGTGTTGTGAATCTTCATGTAAAAAGATAATCAATGACTTCTTGATTTGTTGTTACGTTCATTTTTGTAGTACCTGTGTTCATCCTTTAAGCAAAGATTCGATCGAAGTAAGCCCTACAATTAATTAAGAGAGCTGTCTAGAATCTGTACTTTGCATATAGCTTATTGGCCGTAAGAATATGCTAGTTGGTGGTCAGATTAACATTCTAGTTGACAAAAAAGAAAAAAAAATTGGTGTACATTTGAAAGAATAAATAGGTTAGGAAATTTGAGACTCTCAAGCCCATTTGGTTCACGTGGAATGAATGCAAAACTGAAACTTGTTTGGCAAGATTGAAACTTGTTTGGCAAGATTGAAACTTGTTTGGTAAACAAGTTTTAATCTTGCATTCATTCCACGTGAAATTCTTTTCCAAAAGTTGGCAGTGTCAGTTGACTTTAAGATGAGGGTTGAAAATATTAAAATAATACTCGAAAAGAGTCAAATAATATTCTCATTTTTTCCCCTCAAGGAATATCATTCTCATCTTAGAAAATAGAGCAGGGTTCATTTTGTGATTCTATAGGTAGAAGTGAATAATTAGGATAGTTTTTAGAGGAGATTATACATGGTCAGTGGCATGGTGTATTTGTAAGTTTCAATCTTAATATAAGGGCAAGTGGAGGTCCAATCTTAAATATAAAGTCTTCACCTTAATAAAATATAAGGGTAAGTGGAAGGGTGCATTGAGTTATTGGCAACAAAATTATAAATGTCAAAATATTTAAATTAGTAAGCAGTTCGGTATACACTTAATCCTTGAAAACACATAAATTTAAAAATCAAATTGCTTAAGTCTCTACCAAACCTGCCATCTTGACCAGTATAAAATCATAAACTTATAAGTTATAATAATGAGAGTTTTGTATATTTTTAATATCACATATGTTAGTAACTTCAAAACAGTATATCGATAATAACCAATATTAAAATATTTTGTGCCAAATTAAACTAATGTGTATAATATTTATAACTTTGAGATGGTGGTGGTACTACCGTACTAGTGAGATAAAACAAGGGTTGTGCCAATGTGCAACTTATTGGCTTGGGCACCATAAAACCCACAGCCCATTTGATAGTTTTGAGAGGAAAACAAACGAAATGGCATTGCGGTTTCTACGAAGTGGGTTCAAACTTCAAAATATATACCACTTTGTAGTCGCATATGTGCTTTCATCATACTTCCTCTAACAGTCCCTTCCCGTTCTCATAATAGAGTATTTCTTTATGCGATTATTAAAAAAAAAAAAAAAAAGAGTATTTGATTGGATATCATTAGCAAATCTTTTCATACTGTACACAGCACCATATGATACCCAGAAAACCTTTGCACTGTAGATTAGGAGCACCAGCACCAGCACAGCACCATAGATTCACTTTTCCACGCAATGTGCATGCGCGTGAAAGCTACTGAACCATTAATCAATTCAGTGAAGGTGACAGAAAGCCATTTTTTAGTTTTAACCTCCACAAATCTTGCACTACATCTGATAATGTGAAAGCTAAAACTTAACAAAAGACGTGGTCTTCTAGGAGCTCACAATATGTATAAGGTACAGAGTTGGTCAGAAAAAATATACTAATTTTTTTTCTTTTCTTTTTTTTTTTGGGTAAGAAAATATACTAATCATTACTATGATTCTTTGTGCTCTTTTTTTTGCTCTTAATCCATCCATTTTAGCGGATTATCATGGAATATTCATTCAAAATAGACAAAGGAAAAGCTAAATTATTATCACCCGTTAATTTCTTTTGCATTTCACATGTCAACTTCATAACTAGTACTTCGAACTAATAATAAAAAGGAGTGTCAAATTAGGCCCAGTTGGCAAACTACCCTTAATTAGCAACTTAGCATGGACATAGGCAACACCAAGTACGTACATAGTGGCTAATTAAGAAAACAAACATTAACTTCTATGGTGGGTCTAATCTAATGGTAGGGTGAAGATCTGTGATAGTAGGAGTTGAGGCTAAGCTCGAGGGAAGTGCGAGAACCATTGATTCCATCATCTGCAGAGCGATAACAGCTGGTGTACATGTAGTGCCCATTGGTGGTGTAAGGGTTCATGTTGCAGAAGCCATTGATGTCTTCAGCATGCATGGGGAACAGTGGGAGAGTTTCTTTCTCACCAGCTTCCACTTTTTCTTCTTCTTCATCTTCTTGTACTCCTAAGTTTTCTTCCATTAATCTTCTCTTATCAAAGAGAGTACTGTAGGATGAAGAATAGGGATCAACCCCTACACATCCAGAGTTGTACCCAATCCATCCACCAACTCCACCATTGTTGCCTCTATTTGATATTGAGCAGTTCTGTTTGAGACAAACAAGCATTGAAGAGAGAGTAACGGCTAGCAAGAAAGATATAAGATTATAAAAGGACTCAAATAAGTAGAAAAATTACTACTTTTTGCTCATTATACCATTTTAACTATAGTCTTAGTGCACTGCATGGTATTTTCCTCTAATTAGTTTCGCCCAAAATGAAATGGGTTTCTCTTCTTGAAAGCTTTAATTATTGACTGTTTTATAAGAAGGAAACCGAATGGATATACTTCTTTTTATAGATATTTTATAAGGATTGTCTAGCTTGTCTCTCCCTTTATTGAAATCAGATACCAAAAGATGCGGTCTTTGTATAGTAATTACAGTAGATCAAACTTGCTCTATATATGATCACGTAAATGGTCTCAAGTTTTATGTCGGTTTCTTGCTATTTCTATATGTTGCAACTTGCAAAATAGATGGTTTTAACTTTTAACTACAAGAACTTATATAACTCTGGAAAAAAAAAAAACTTTTAATAACTCAGTAAACCAATTTCATCATAACTCTTTTAGAGCGCCTAAGTGCCAAACCTATAGATGCTTACCGTAAAGCTTTTCTCCATAGTCACCGATCCATATCCATAATTCCCCATATGCCCAACAGATATCACCCCAGATGATAAAGATGAAGCAGAGATCCCTGCAAACCACAGACACCCACATCACAAAAATCAACCACAAATGACTAGTCAGAAAGGTACACCCACCAAAAAAAGAGACCTTTCAAACAATAGAATGAAAAATAAAAATAAAAATATGGAGAATAATATATAAAGGAGTAGTTTGTTCACCAGAGGTTATGTTGGGCAAGGGGTACTTGGTGTGAATGGATTCTTCAGGTGTACCATTCCAATTAGTGTTACCAACCCCAACCCCTCTTTGCATGGGCACATCAGAATTTAACCTTTTCTTCTGCCTTTCACGAGCTTTGTGGTTCTGAAACCAATAAAAGACATTCTTGCCTTCAATCTTGCCGTACTTTCTGAGTCTAGCTGAGATCCTCTGAATCTGCTCAGCACTTGGGGACCTAACTCCATTGTTGTAGTAAAGGTCCTTTAGAATTCTTATCTGGTCAGTTGTGGGAGTCCAGCGTGTAATGCTTGGCCTGCATAGATATCCCCCTTTTCCACTGTCACCATCCTCGTTTAGTGCTTGTTGTTGTTGGTTTTGAGGTTCCATTAGATTTCAAACAAAGAACAAAACAAGGAGAAGCAAACAAAACAAAGAGTGTAGAGAGAGAGAGAGAGAGAGAGAGAGAGAGAGGGGTTGGTGAGAGTGAGAGTGAGAGTAAGAGTGCTTGAAATGGTGAGATGGGGTGATGGGGTTTTAATAGTGAAGAAAGCAAACGTGGACACATGGAGAGGAAATCAGACTATCAGAGTAATATCTGGGGGAGAAGGACTGAAGTTGACAGACATGGGTTAGGGACAAAAGAGAGCTTAGAAAGGGAGGGTATCAGTGGATTACTTGGATGAAAAGGAATGAAAATTAATTATATTATGCCATTTGTGTGTGTGTGTGTGTGTGTGTGTGTGTGTGTGTGTGTGTGAGAGAGAGAGAGAGAGAGAGAGAGAGAGAGGTAGATAGAAAGAAGTGAAATGGAATGAAATGATATATTGGATGGAAAGAAAGAAAGAAGATATAGTCTTTTGAATGAATAAATGGCATTGGCAATTAATGTATGTGTTTGTGATTTACGAGGGTTCTTTTTTTAGTAATACTATTTTTTTATAATATTTTTATAAATTATTGATGTGGTAAATTTTTATTAATTCTAATATAAGCTTACTACTAATATCACATTATATTTATCAATAATTATTTAAAAATTACTAAAATCACATTAATAATTTGTAAAAATATTACAGGTTGGTTTATATACATAGCATTACTCTTTCTTTTAATGGAAATATGAAATTTTTTTTACCAGACCCAAAAGCCATATTCATGTACTTATTTATTTAGATTCTGAATTATTCTTGTACTTACCTATGGGCAGAACTGTAAATGACTTTGATGATGAACTCCCCTTAACTTTCATGGGTCCCAAACTATACATGAGGCTTTTCTATTAGGGTTTCTGTTTTTTTTGTTCTGTTACCCTATCCTAAACTCGTATCCTCTCTAGGAATTTCAGGAATTTGAGCTTTTTCCTGGTTTTACTATTGAGGCCATTGGGGGATTACTTAGCGGTAGGTGCAGTGGAAGGCTATCTGTATGGAGCGTACAGCCTTGAAATTAAATAATGGTATAGTGAGCTTTCCTTTGCAGAAAAATGAAGTAACTTTGACTAACCCTAGGGCCATTTATTCCTGAACAAGCTGTTCTGGAATACTATGCTCAATGTCTAGAAAAAAAAAGAAGAAGAAAAAAAAAAACAGAATTCCATCAGTTAACAAATCTAAATTTGAAAGAAAAATCAAGATCAGGGATCCTTGAGGACCATGACATACATGTTATATCCCCCTGGTCAAATTCAATA
Organism: Castanopsis chinensis; assembly: GCA_032878915.1. Classification (NCBI taxonomy): domain Eukaryota; kingdom Viridiplantae; phylum Streptophyta; class Magnoliopsida; order Fagales; family Fagaceae; genus Castanopsis; species Castanopsis chinensis. The sequence goes on from JAVQMG010000122.1 coordinate 19,421,619, forward strand.
TGTCCACTGATTGTAGCAAAATTACGAGTCTTCAACGGAATTTAATTTATGACAATATGCTCTAAAGTAAGCAGAACTTCTATTGAGATTCAAGGTGCCACGGTAAGTGCACTCAAAAAATAAAAAAACAAAAAAAGTTGCCACAGCAAGTGTGGAATATGCCTATTATAGGTTATGACAAAGAATTTTTGGAAAATTGAAGTCACGATTTCAATTGTTTTTTTGCATGTATGTAAAGGTATGTTCATTAAAATATGTGTAATAAACACGCTTCTTACGTTATACTTTAGGTTCTTTCTATGATGTTTGATTGTTTTCTTTTCTAAATAAAATTTTGAGAAGGGGTTTATCGCTTACTCCGCGACATTAACTGCCGCATGCAGTTTTGGTGTTAGTGTGTGAGTGTATTTTCTTATCTTATCTCTCTTCTCTTATATATATGTGTGTGTGTGTGTGTTTCTCAAAAAAAAAAAAAAAAAAAAAAATCTTGAGTCAAAGATATTATAGATAAGACTTCTTATTTAAGGATAAAAAGCGTTATCGCCGCGCATTCTTGGTGCGGTGATCTCCACAAATATAAGTGCTTGTGGGGTGTGGGGGTAAGGACTGGGGTTCAAGTCTTCAGGAGGAAGTTTCACACATATATACACTTAGATTAGACTAGAGTTGAAATTCTATTTTGTATAAATAAATAAAAAAAGATAAAAACTGTTACCAGTTAAATAAATTAAAATCCACTTACCATCTTCCACGGTATATAATTGTATATTCCAAATTTATTGAGATGCAATAAAAGATTTTATTATCAAATTATCTGACATTCACCCATAATTACCAACTTTCACTAGTAATATATATATATATATATATATATATATTTCATAGTAGCTTACACATGAGCATCATTACATTATATTTTGAAATTTTGGATGTTCAAACGAAGATGCATACAAAATAGATAATTGTTGCAGTTGTTCAAAATTTCTAATTTTGACTTTAATAATTTTTGTTGGCGCAAAAGGATATAAATTTTCCTTGGTGTGGAAGAAATATTTTTTCTACGTATGAAACAAAAGTTCCTTCTTGAAGAACTAATTATGTGAATATGTGGGTTTGTGATGTTTGGTTGAGATTAATTGTAACTCATATAATTAATAGTGAATTTTAATTCGCATCCATAAATATAGACTTAGAATTGCTGAACCACGAAAAATATTGTTATCCCATGTAATTTTTTTTAATTGTTTGGCAAAATTAAGTTTCACCAATACCAAATCAAAATCACATTTAACTAGTATAAGAATTCAAGATTGATCTTGGTAAGAAGGTGACGTTTGTTCCATTTATGCAATTGATTGGAGACCATAATTAAGTTTGGTCATGAAACAACAATTGTCTTCCTCAAGGAAAGCTGTTTGGATTAATTCTAACTTCTAATTTAGTAAAATGACAATCAAACTTGGATCATGATCTAACATTAATGCTAGGAACTCGACTTTGATTCTCATCTCAGATTCGATTCCTAATTATGAATTATCATCTTTAATCTCTCCTCCGGATTTCATGATTCCTGATCTCATAAAACAATTTTCATTCATTAGTAATTAAGAATTTTCTCAAATTATATAAGGAAAATGTTAATGAATTTTCTTAATATATTGGTTAATAATTTGTTTAAAAAATTTTTTTATGAAAAAGAAAAAATAATTAATATTTTGATAATTTTTTTTATTTTTCATAAAAATAACGTCAGAACTTTTTTAAAATTTACTTGTGAGAATGATACGATCCACCAAAAATTGAGGGTAAAGTGCAATAAAAAAAATCAGAGTCAGTATTATCTTTAGTCCTTTATGCTAAAGAGCACACATCCCAAAAATAAATGCGAAAGCCTTTAATAGGGGTTGTCACAGTTTCTGGAAGTTCTATCTGTGCTTGAAATCAATCATCGAACGCTTCATCATTCTTTGCCCTTTACCACTGCCGCTTTGTATTGTACCCTTTCCGATTCCCAAAAAAATACAAGTTTTGGATCATGTTAATAAATGTCTTTAAGGTATTAGTTAATAATTTATTTTAGAAAAATTTTAATACCATTTTTATAAAAAATAAAAAAAGTTATCAAAATATTAATTATTTTATTTTATTTTCTCATAAAAACTTTTTAAATAAATTATTAACTAATACCCTAAAAGCATTCATTAACATTTCTCTTCTTCCTTTCTTTTTTTAATTCTAACTTTTCCCTCTCTTTAATTCAGTGAGACAACAAATCAGCAGCTTTGACTATTAACCTGCCAGGGGTATTTTACGCGTGTGTGAGAAAGGCCCCAAGCAAGATTGGACACCAATTTAATCAAATGAAAGATTTAAAACAGTTATCCTATCCCTAGTTGCTAGTGCTATACTACAAATAATGAGCCTAGGTGCCAGAGATAAATTCTAAAGTTGTTGAGCAAAAAGCATATATATTGTAAAATAAATTAAAGATGGAGTAATGGCCGAAATGGTTCCAATAACAAATAAAATAAGTTGGACAAGATTTTTGTAACTTAATTGGTATCATCTATACATATATAAAGTACTTGAGGATTTAAGAGAGAAAAAACTTAAGTTGTAAAAGTAGCAACATAAAGTAGCTATTTCAAAAAAAAAATAAAAAATGAAGTAAGTAGAACTTTAATTTTATAAGTGTTTAAGTCATCTTAAGAGTTACCGCAATGATTCATGAAAAAAATGCTTAGAGGTTAAGGCAGAAAATAGTTTAAGTTATAAAGTTAGCAGTATATTGTAACTATTTCAAAAGATAAAAGGTTGTTTTAGAATATAAAGAAGAAATTTCTATTTTAGACCGTCTCTTTCAAAAACATATTGTTAGGGTACTATTTTTTTTTTTTACATCTAATTCTATTTGAGTACCACCTATTTATACCACTGATAAGTTATTGGGTTTTCTCAAATATTTTTGCTCTATTATTCCATTAATCACAAATATTTTATATCTCCTTATCTAAATTAGGTCATGATATAAACTATCACAAAAAGCTCAAAAACTCATATTTTATTCAGTTTTATTATCATTATTTAGCTAAGCCCAAAACCGGCCCTTTGAACCCAATACACACATCCTATTCTATTTAAAGCCCAATAATACTTATATTTGGCAATATTTGAAAAGCCCATGATTCAAATCCATGGCAAAACAATTTTATCAATGGAATTCAAATCCATAATCAAAACCCATGGTTCAAACCCATAACAATTCATTTATCCAAAACCCAATTCACATTAACAATATCAAAACCCAATCCTCATTGGCAATATTAAATCCCAGTTCTCGCTAGCAATATTTAAAGTCCAATTTTCATTAGCAACATCAAAGCCTAATTCTCATTAGCAATATCAAGCCCAATTCTCGCTGGCAATATCAAAACCCAATTTTCATTGGCAACATCAAATCCCAATTCTTATTGGCGATATCAAAAGCCTAACTTACATTGGCACTATTAAAAGCCCAAACTAACTACTTGACACTATTTTATCGAAAGCCCAAGGTTGTCAATACTTGGCAAAATACTACATTATTATTGTTTCACTTAAAAATATTTTAGATTCTTAAACCTATTACTATAATATTACAAGCTAATGGAATTTATGAATTATCTATTCTCAAAATCCATGTCAATCATCTTATAAAAATCCATGGAAAGTTATGATTATTAGACCCATGACATTTATTTATTTCATATTATAAACTCATGATCTATCTTACATCACAATATTCATAATATTTATTACCAAAACTCATGGTAATTATTCATCCTACATGTCCATTATGATTATCTATAGAGAAACTCATGAGAACATCACATTATTCCATTATAGTGGTTGTTACCATACTTATTTAAAACTCATGGTAAATATTATTTTCAGGAAAAATATTGGAGGTCATTATTTAAAAAGCCCTAAAGAAAATATCATTTACAAAGTAATCTATAGCAAAAATTATGAGAAAATATACAAGTTGTTACTTAAAGCTTATGAAAATTAATACCCAAAATCTATCATAAATATTTATTAAAACTCATGGATTCATTTTATTTCTACTAACAACTAAAACCCACGAGTAGTAAAAAACTCGTGGCAAAGCATGTCTTTAATGCTCATTTTGTAGGACTAAGAATCTCATGGAGTAGGGAACAAGCCCAAGCAAAGAAAGGGCCACGTGGCCCAACTAAAAGTGCTAAAATAGAGCAAAGTTCCAGCCCAAAAAAATCCCTAGCAAGAGGCTTGAGAGAGGGCAACTAGCCCTTGTTCATCCTTAACCAAAAAACAACTAGAGACCCCAACAAGAGAACCAAGCATTTGAGGATGAACTATGGGCTGTCCTATCATTTTTCTGCCACCCTCTGCCTGATGTGAACAGTGCCAGAGAGCTGTCATATCAGCTGAAGTCTAAAGGGTGATCAAACTCTATCATTTTCCTCAAAGTTGTACATCTAGTGGAAGGAGAACTGAAGCCAAGTTATCCAAACTTCAACAAATTGATGTTATAAATGTAAAAAATGTTCAAGACATGATTCATGTATCAAGCCCATGAATCCTAAAGGGGAAAAATTGGGAACATGTGATTTGGAGGGCATAAAGGGATTTCCAGCGGATCCCCTTGAAGTGAACTAAGAATTTGACACCTGGCTTGGGGTGTTGAATCTTACTTCTTGGGAACCAAATCTCAGTTATAGCATAAGGATTCATTCTTGTTACATGCCATAATCATATTGATTCTGCTCAGCCCCAGAAATTATGGCATTAAATGCAAAGCACTTTAAAATCTCATCATTACCCAAAGAAGCAAGGCAGCCCCTAAAGTAAACCATCTGCTTCTGATCAAAAATCCCAGGAAGATTAACTTTGGTTTCCCACCTTTGATTAACACTACGTTTTTTGGACTCTTGTTAATTAATACTTCCTTAAAGTTCCATTATAAAAACATACACACCTTAGCCCACAGGGGGGAGGCCTCTCAAAAGATTTCTGTCATTAACTACATTTTGCAGAAATTCAGTCCTTATTAAGCTTTCTTTAAGCTTCCTCAAGCTCTCTAGAGCTCACTCACAACCTTTCTCAACCTATAGTCACCATATTCACCACCTTGCTTACACCTTCTTACTCCATAAACGTCCTATAACTGACTAGAGATAGCTACCCTCTCTGAAACTCTAGGTTTGTTTAGTACTTTGCTCATGGTTTAGCTTCCCTCAAGCTCACCACTCATCATTCTCAGCCCACACTCATCCAATCTTAGATATTCTCTTTCCTTTTTCACACAAACACAGCTCATAAATGTCTTTCAACTAGTCATAAACAGACCACTCACAAAAGGCTTTGATCTTGGTGTTAATCCCACCTCACTCACTCAAAATAGCCCACATTCACCTCATTCATGCCTTATTATTATACATTTACCAAAATCTTAGTTTAAAACTTATTGCACTGAGCTGAGGATCTTTCTCTCCCTTCATTCCATCCTATTTTTCCTCTTTTATTTGTAACAATGGAGCCTTTAATCCTTGTTTATTATTATTATGATGGAAGATATAATGTATTTGTAACAATTGAATTTTTCCCTCACATTGATGTAATAATGGCTGAAAGTATATAAATTCCCCTAACTGCGACACACAAGGATCCCTAGGACTGAATACCTTCATAAATTTATTTAATCATCAATTTCTATATTTTTAAGTGTAATTTCACCTATACTGTTGGAGGACTGATTTGAACTATGAAGCTATAAAAAGGACTAATAATATAACAAACTAACAATAATAACGTGTTTATTGGGCTTTATTATTGTTTTCTTGTTAGGGTGCAGTCTCTATCTCTTGCTTGGGTGGACTTCCACAACACCGAAAGCCTTTGGACTCTATTTCAAGGGTGCATTGTCCAGTTTCAGCTTGGCTACCCCATATTCTATTTGGGAACATCAAAATTTTCCCCTCCACACGTATCAAGATGACATTTTTAATTAAAAATTTTTGTGTTTCCAATTCATGACTAAAGATAAGAATAATTTAAATATCCTAATTCATTATGAAACCACACTTACTTTGTTAAAGTATAAGAGCATTCACATTGAAAATGCTAAAATAGCTAAAATGTTGTTTTAGCACCTCAAACACCAAAGTACATGCTCATTACAGGTGCTAAAACTATTAAAAAAAATTAACAATTGGCTACAATAATCTACTAATAGTGTCTAGTAGCAAGTTACTAATATTTTATTATTTCCCTCTCTCTCTCTCTCTCTCTCTCTCTCTCATCACCTCCTCACTGTTGCAGGTTGCTAAGGCCGTCATATTTAACTCTAAATCAGGTTTCAAAAAAGCAAACTCATCTCTGCACTGTACCAGAATTTCTCTTTGCCTCAGGTTTGATTCAATTTGCTTGGCGTTGGTTGTAGCAATTTTGGGGGTGGGTTTGCAGTGAAGACTAGAGTGTTGGGTCTGTGGTGTTCTGGCTTGTGGTTGTAGTTTTAGGTTGATCGGCAGAATTGTCGATGGTGGTTTAAGATTGTTTTTGGGTATGCGTTGGTTGTTATTAGGTTTTTGTTTGTGACGATTATGAAATTTATGGGTGTATGTTCATATTGGTTTGTGTTTAATATTAGGGGTGTGCGTAGTTCAATTGGTGCGGTTTTTTCTAAAATTTATCACCGAACCGATAAGGATCGGTTATCCCATAATTGTAACCGATGCACACTACCAAGGGTCGGTTTTCCAACCTATAGCGGTTTGGTTTTTTGCGGTTGGTTTCATCGGTTTAATCGGTTTAAATATTAAAAGTATTAAAAATGTTTTTCTACTTAGACATTGCTCAATCGGACAATCAATAACAATAACATGATAAATTTTTTGACGAAGTAAATGCTTTACAATGAATTTATACTTCCACAAAGACTAACTCGGTTTATTTAAAATTTTAAATTCCTCAACATATAATTCATACTCCAACGCAAAACCCACTGGGCTACTACTAAAATAAAACAAAACAAAAAAAAAAAGCCAAATATCCAATAGTCACTTAGGTAGTTAGGCAGTAGCTCATCACAACCATTACTTACACGACTCCAAAAATATTTTAGCTTTGAGAGTGAAAGAGAGAGAAAACCCAGGCATTATTAAAGAACTGGGTTTCATATGTTCTAACCTTGCTGTGTCACAGAGAGAGAGAGAGAGAGAGAGAGAGAGAGAGAGAGAGAGAGAGAGAGGAGTGAGTTACCGGTGGTAGGCGACTAGGTGGTAGTTGGCTTGGTTGTGAATGGTGAGCCTGCCGAGCTGTTGAAGCACACAGTTATGAGAGAGATATTGAGATAGAGTGTCTGAGAGTGCTGAGAGACTTGAGTGGCTATTTATACTAAGGCAAAAACCACTCAAATCAGCAACCCTAGCTCAAAAAATGACATTGTTTTGATATATATTTTTTAAGTTAAAGTGAAATGAATCGTTTTTGTCAACAAAAATTAAAACAAAAGGAAACAACTAATATCGGATCGGTTCGGTAATCAACTCGGTTTGGAGTTGCAGTTCCGATGGCAACACTGCACTGGTGTCGGAGCGAGAATCTCCATCTGATCTTCGACCTCGGCTCAATCAGTCGGTGCTAGAGGCGGTAAGATTAGGTTGGTGCCGGTCGGTTGGATCGGCTCCGGTATCAGTCTGCTCACCCCTATTTAATATGGTTGGCGTATGTGGTGGTGGTGGTTTTGGGTCATGGGTTTTTGATCTAGTGGGTTGTGGCTTTGAGGACAGTGATGATGGTGGTGGTTGATTTTGGATGGTGATGGTAGGGTTGGTGGTTGTTGGGGTAGCAATTTTGGTGGTTGTTGGGTTTATTTAGAGAGAGAGAGAGAGAGAGAGAGAGAGAGAGAGAGAGAGAGAGAGATGAATAGTGTTTTACTATGATGTGATAAATAAGAGATGAGATGAAAGGTGAGTCGTGAGATAATGAGTTAAAATAGATAAAGTAGTTTTTTGGATACTAAATGGTAATTTTTTTAGCACCTGAGTATGAATGCTCTTAGGTTAAGCTATTTATATTAAGTTTTCCATCTTAAATTCTGTCGTTATCATTGTGAGCCTTTACCATTATAAACAATATGTACATATAATTTTATCTAATTTTATGCAAGTTAGTATTCTTGGACTTTAGTTTTATAACACTACAAAAAACAGGGGCTATCCCAGCATTTTTAAACCGCAGCTATAGCCCTAAAAAACGTCGGTATAGACCAAAATGCCCTATCCCAGTGCTTTTTTTTCTTGACAATTTGTAGCACTGCTGAGTGTGACAATAGGTCTTGTTGATCTACATCTAACCTACATCAGTGGTTTTGAAACCCTATCCTGTCACTTGTCAAAAATTGCTGGAATAACCTATACCAACGGTTTTGTAACCCTATACCTGTGCTATTTAAAAATTGAAAACCGTCGTAGTAGATTGAACCTATATCAGCGGTTTCAAACCACCTCTATAGAAATTTTTATATTTTTCTCATATAGCTTTTACCGATGGTTTTTTTAACCCTATACTAGCATTTTTTCGAAACTTAAAATCGCCGTAGTAGGCTTAACCTATACCTGCAGTTTAAAAACTGTTGCTATAGGAATTTTTATATTTTTCTTATATAGCATATACCAGTAGTTTTAAAACTGCTGCTATAGGTCTTTTTTTTTCCAAGCCCATAAAGTTCTCTTGCATTTTTCTTTCGCATCCTATTTATAGCTAAACAAAATAACACACTAAATACAAGAGAGGATCTAGTTTAAACTGCCAAATTTTTAAGTACACAATCTTAATATACATTACCAACATAAGGTTAGGATAATTATTCTCAAATTTTTATTATGGAAAGAATTATTCTCACAATTCTTAACACGTGATGTTGATACTTGAGACCATTAGATTTTGAAGCTCAAAAAGAGGGGAAAAAATGTAGCACCTAGCTACAAAATACCAATAATCAAGTTCATTAGAATTGATACTTTTACTTCCAAATTCTTTGGGTGCATCATGACAATAATTGATTTTTTTCCCAAGACATTAAGGAATGATTAAAACAAATTATTGTAGTCTCAAGACTTATGTCACCTATCAAATCATTGGATTCTTCCTTCCCACAAACTTTGATTTAAAACCGTTTTAAAATGTAATCTTTATTATTCTTCTTCCTAATATAATTAAGTATAATACAAACATGCATGTCACTCAACAAGTAGAGTTAAAAAATTTTCACCAAAAAAAAAACCTTTATAATAGTTGTTCTCAATTAATTGTAGGATGTGCGTGAGACAGAAAAAGGGATAGAAAGATGCATACCTTCCTCCACTTTGTATTGCTTTAAACCCCTACATGTTGATTTAGTGAATTATGATGATGTATAAAAAAATCAGTAGGCTGGATGCTTCAGGCTTTAATGGGCTAGTGGTTACTTGGAAGGCCTGAAAAGAAAGAAATACAAGATCAAAGATGGCCGGGGTGAATCGGACAAGAACCCTCCTATGCTTAAGTTAGTTTTTCTCTCTAGTACTCAAGAATTCTAACTTTAGGGGTGGTGGAAATTTACCTTCAATTGATATGGATGAGTCATTTTATAGTGAGCTTTGGAGTGGTTAATTGTTTAGTAACTTCCTCAACGTGGATGGAAGTTAGAAGTTTCAGACTTAACTTCCACAGCTGCTATAGAAGTTAGAAGGTCCAGACTTATCTTCTACAACTGCCATTAGAAGTTAAGAGCTTAGTGGGAAGTTAGAGCGATGAATAAGGATTTTGCTCATACTTCATAATAGTAGAACGTGGTCTAGATTATAAGCTTTTGTATATAAATTTATCCTGAGAATTTCTAAGTGTTAGGAGGTGCTTTGATGTTGGACGACCTGCCCAGATTGGGACTACTCTTTTGGACTTGGACGACCCTCTAGGCGAATAGGAGATGGTTCAATTCTTGGTCCACCATCAAATTCTAAATCATTAAAAACAAGAAAGAAGAAGGAATAGCCATGAATTTGTTGTGGGGGTGAGTAAGTGGGGAAGAATGGAGGAAGAGTGACTGAACATTAAAGATGAAATTCCAATATATGTGGGAGAAAAATTTAGTATAAGAACTTTTGCATGCTAAATAAAAAAATTTTGAATAGAATTTTAGCGAGAATATGTACAAGAAATTATGAAATTTAAAACTGGTTGGGGGGAGCTATGTACAAGGGTGGGGGCCATGGCCCCCCCAAAATTTTGAAATTATTTTTAATATATATATATATATATATATGTATTTTTTATACAGGATAGAAATTTTATTCTAATCTAATTTAAGTATATATGTGTGTAAAGCTCCATTTAAAAGATTTGAACCCTGACCCTTGTCCCCCACATCTCACAAGCACTTATACTTGTAGAGTAACCACCGCACCAAGGGTGTGCGGTGGTGGTCCTCTCAAATATTTGAATTAGTTCAATGATGCTCTTAAAAAAAAAAATTGGTCTAGTAGTAATAGAGATATGATGTTATTTTTCACAATTTATTTTTTATTATAAAATGTGCTCTTATATTTGTTAAATATTTGATAAATTTTGGCACTAAATATGTTTGAATATTTTTTTTCAATCCATTATGTGGTGATTAACAAGTCATTGACTCATTAGAAAAAATCTTGTCACTAAAACTATACATAAAATGTCTCTTTAGTTGCCACATAATGAGTTAGAGCAAGATAGTTTCAAGTATGTTTGAAATTTAACTTATTCCTCCAATTTTTGGACATATTCATGTTTTTGAAAATTTCATAGTTCAAATGAAAGATTTGTTTACTTATTTTGGTATAAAATTTTATCATTTGTATTGAAAATGAAACTTTTTAAGAACTTAACTATGAAAATGGGAAAAATGAATTTTATTTTATAAAAGATAGCTATCAAACAAAATTTTGATTGGAAATATTAAGCTATTTGTTGTTGTTAGGTATGTGTGTATATATATAACTTATCAAATAAAAAAGTGTGTGCATATAATAATAAAGCGTGTGTGTACATATATATGTGTGTAGAGGTTTGTCGCGATAAATATATTAGTATCGCCACTTGGCCCCCCAAATAAAAAATCCTAACTCCGCTCCTAGTTGCTAGTGAGAACATGAATTTTTTGTGTGTGTGTGTGGAGTATAAAGTAAAGCATGAAGAATAAGACAGAAGATTTGTACTCGAACCAACAAAAGATTCAAAATTCAGAAGTGGATTATGAAGTGCTGTTAATATAATAATGATTATAGTAAGTCTCAACTCTAACAACATGCACAAAAATATAAATTGACACCAAGATAGAGGAGGGAAGCGGCTTGAAGTGTTTTAAGAAAGGAAAGTCGAGCGAGGGAAGCAGCTTGAAGTGTTTTAAGAAAGGAAAGTAAAGCGAGATTCATGGCTTGGTGACAGTTCAATAGGAAAATCTCAATTTGTCCCACGTTGCTGGAAAAAGAGAAGCCATACTGAGCTCTGTGTGTTGTGATTTTGTTTTGTTGTTCTTGTGAGAGTTTCTTCCTTTTTTTTTTTTTTTTTTTTTTTTTTTTTTTTTTTTTTTTTTTTGGGGAGAGAACAATAGTAGACTTTATTAATTTAATAACATGTTCTACAATAGGAAAGAGAAAAAAAGGAGCATGCTCCTCATTCTCTTTTGCAACAATAGCAAAAACTAGAGCAACATGCAGTGGCAGCTCTAGGATTTTTGTTTAGGGGATTCATTAAACAATTTTAATAAAAAAAACTTAAATATATCGAGTTACCAACAATAAAAAAAAATTAATATATGAAGTTTTACAATTTCCTTTTACAAGTATTCAATTTTGAATTATGAGTATTTATTGCCAATTTGGGTAGGTATGAGCCTACAATCATTTTATTTTGTTAAGTTTATCTAGCATTTTTATTTTTTATGCAGTTTTTATTATCTATTTGTTATTGTTTTTATAAAAATATTTTAAACTAAATGACTAAACTAAACTCATTGGTTTTGTATTAATTATTGACGCACATAATCACACTCATTAATACATAAAATTATATATAGTGTCTATTTAACCAATCAAATGCTTGGACAATCACTAACTTTACGATTTTTTTTCTTAAATTTTACTAACTTTATAACAAAAAGTTATTATAACATAATAACAATACACACACATGTAACAAACCATATCTATTTCCGAATTATTAAATTATATAAATTTATATTATATTTATATTGTACATACAAAAATCCACACACATCATAATTCACACAAATAACATTATTACAAAAACTAATGCACACAATCAATATTAGACACACTCACACACATAATATAAATTTATGAAAAATAGTGACACTTACAATTCACAAACACTTACTCTTTATTCTTAGAGTTGAAATACTTATAATTAAAGTGTACAAAATTTAAGTCAAGGTGTGCAAAAATATTTTTAAGAAAAAATTAAAGTATTAAACTAACAAAAAAAAATATTTTATATATATAATTTTTTTTCCGAAGTCAGGTTTGAATCCCCTGAGAATAATGTAGCACCGCCCCTGGCAACATGAATACATTTTAAAGAAATAATAACAAAGAATATACTAACAAAATATTCCTATATCAACTTAATATCCTCGTGAATCCAAGCCACTTCCAATGACACAGTGTGAGGCAGAGGATAGTTTGTTTTGGCCATTCACAAGCATCGGTGTTTACACCTCTAAGTCTGGATACAAGTTCTTAAAAGATGAAAATCAAGCGGAGACAGATGAGGAGCAGAGGATGCATGAGAAACATTTGTGGAGGACACTCTGGTTTGCCCAAGTTCTGAACAAAATTAAAAACTTAATGTGGAGGGCATGCCGAAACTCATTGCCAACCAAAAACAATCTGGTGTGGTGAACAATCCTCGACAACCCGACCTGTGATCGCTGCAAGCAGGTTCCAAAATCAACTCTCCACGCTTTGTGGTCTTGCCGAGAATTGGATGTGGTTTGGGAGGATGACACGCAATGGCTCTGCTGAAGAAACCATACCTTTGTGGACTTCAAGGAACTGCTATCATGGCTCATCACAAACCAGCACGATCTGGAGCTCTTTTCCACGTCGGCTTGGCTAATCTGGACTCAAAGGAATCAGGTACGCTTGAACAAACCTAGCATTAGCTCTCATCAGCTTGCTGCAATGGCAAAGGAGTGTGTTGCCGAATTCACACAGACTATACCTCTACCACCATATCCTCGACTTGCAACCACTTCCATACAGACCAGGTGGCATCCTCCAACAGAAGAAATGGTGAAAATTAATTGTGATGGTGCTACATTCAAAGAACAAAAAAAATCTGGCATTGGTGTGGTCATCCAAGATGGCAACGGCATGGTCTTGGCATCAATGGTTAAACAACTACCACAGCTATACACAGCCTTGGAGATTGAGGCTATTGCAGCTTCAACAGCATTGTCTTTTGCAACACAGGTGGGATTTCACAGTGCCATATTGGAGTCAGATTCACTTATGTTGGTTATGGCTTTGATCAACAACAGCACCTACCTTTCCTCAGAGGGCTTGTTAATGGAGGATATTAGATTTAATGCTAGTTTTTTTAATCAATTACTTTACTCTCACGTAAAGAGAGAGGGTAATAAAGTTGCGCATAAGTTAGCAAGACATGCTCTTTGTATTTCAGATTTTTCGGTGTGGATGGAGGATGTTCTACTGCCCTTACTTTCTGTTGTCCTAGATGACATTGCTGGAATTTCTTAATAAAGCTTGATACGTTCCTTCTCAAAAAAAAAAAAAAAAAGTAGCAGCTCCATTATGTAAGTAGCGGCTTCTGATCATAAGCATCAGAATAATTCCATATCATCCTTTACGCAGCGCATAATATCTTCCTAGGAGTACAATTCTTAAGGGGGCAGATTTATGACTTCCTTAAACCAAATATGTGTTCGTTCAGTTTGAGAGAAATGAAAGAACGGGAAATATTAATATTGTCTCATCAATAAAAAAAATTAAACGTCTCTCTTATCCGGGTTCTCCCATAATTTTGCTGTGCTTTACCAAGAAATGACTCTACTGTCACATATTAAATAAATGCTTCAAAACAGCGAAACAAAAACTAGTGGCTAGGGTTTGCTCTATATTATGGTCTTTTATCTTAGACTTGGTAAGACAACAAGCAAATGAAAATGAGACTATAATAGCAATCTAGAGAGAGAGAGAGAGAGAGAGAGAGAGGATGATTAACCAAGAGAGTAAGGAGTGTACCACTGCGGCTTTGCACACTAGGGCAATCCCTTTTATGAGGTAAGCAACTCAGGATTTTAGATAAGACGAGAGAGAGACACACACAAATCAAAGTCTAAAAGTTGATCAAAGATAGAAAGAAGACCATGACTATTAGGCCAAAGAAACAAACAACCTCGCGAATCCCCTATGTCTCTAAGAGAGAGAGAGAGAGAGAGAGAGAGAGAGAGAGAGAGAACCAAACCCAATGCAAATGCATGATAAGGAAAGGCAAATCTCATGATGATAGTTAGGGCTGTACACGTTGCGGTGCAACCGATTTTTGGAGGCTTTTTTGCATCGCACCTATTGGGTGCGGTTTCCTCTCAACCCTGATTGCACCTCACTTATGGAAGTGTGGAAATTGGTCTACACAAGGTGTGGTGCACCATTCTAGTTCAATGCAGTTAGTTCAGTTAAAAACAATAACCCAAAATATTATTAAAAAAAAAACTTTAATCCACATCAAACAATTCATTCAGAATCATTAAACAATCCAAATATTCTTTAAAAACAAAAACAAAAAAACAAACATATTCACAATATTTCTCAAATACCCACACAAAATATCTCAAATAAATTCACAATCTCTCTAAAAATCATGGTAAGGCAAAGCATAGTTAGTATCCTAGGTATTGAGCATCAAATAAATTTACATACCAAGTAGCAAGGAGAAGCATAGTAACCCTAGGCATTGACCATCAAAACCTTCTCTTGAAACTTCCAAAGAATAGCTATGAGAAAAAAGACAGAGGAGAGAAAGATGCTTGAAGAATGGACGCATCGGAGAGACAGATGATGGTGGCAGACAGCAAGTGGCGAAGTCTAAGGAGAGGGAGAGAGAGATAGCAGTTGTGAGGAAAGAGAGAACGAGAGGTTGTTTGATATAAATGGAAAATTAAGAAATTTGACCTAACATAAAAAAACGTTGTTCCATAGTTTAATTTTATTTGATTTTTAAGTCCAAAACAATATCGTTTAGCATCAGAAATATTAAAAATAAAATCCAAAAATGACTTCATTTTAGTAGCAAAAATTTTAAAAAATAAAATCCAAAAATGACTTCGTTTTATAAACATATAACCTAACTCAACCCTAACATCAATTTCTTTTTCTTCTTCTACCTTTAGATTCAACCACCTCTCTCTCTCTCTCTCTCTCTCTCTCTCATCCTTTTCTTCTCGGAGCTTTCTCTATCCCACTCAAACATTATATATATATATATATATATATAGAGGCGGTGCAATTTAATCTTTGTCGATGGGCAAAACTCACCACTACTCGCCACACCTGGTGGCGAAGTACTCAGAAAACGCTGCTAACCTCCACGCTAGACACCTGGGGTGGAGCTCTGAGGCGGGCGGCTTGGTGCAGTGAGGGGCAATTCCATTGGCGGCAGGCGGTGATTGAATAGGCCTAATGATAATGTCAAAAATTAAACAAATTGCGCAGTCTGGAAAAGTTAAAAGAGAGAGAGAGAGAGAGAGAGAGTCTAAAGACGTTAGAAGTTATAAAAAAAGGAATGAGATTGTTACAGGTTGAATTCAAGGAAATATTGAGAGGCTGTTAATTGAAAAGAAGGATTATCTTTTGTTTTCATTTTCAGTTTTTAGTAGGATTTAGCACAAAATTGATTTAAGAATTTTTACTTAGTTTTCATTTTTAGTATTCTAAATATTGGATTTGAATATAAAAAATGAAAATAGATCATAAAAACCAATATAGTGGAAATTCTGTAAAAATTATGAAAACACAAAGGACCCCACCTGAATGATGTGAGTGTGTAAGTGAAAAAAAAAAGTAATATAAAAAAAAAAGTAGAAAACAATACTAAATCGGTGTATGATGTATTTTATATCCAAATTATATATTTAAAACAACTAACCAAACACTCAAATGTGAAAATTAGTCATTTTTTTTTTCAATATTCAATTCTAAGATTTGACTAAACTGGTTTGGCTTTGTTATTTGTACTAAGTTTTCAATTTCAGTATCCAAAAAATTGAGTTTGAATATAAAAAATACATACAGCTCTTTGTCCTTCTTATTTTCATTAAAATGAATATATTGACATTTTTGTAAAAAAAAAAACTCAAAGGTTTGTGTTCAATATTAAAAAGTGAAAACAAAAAAGAAGTAGACAAGAAAATTTGTGCCAAACATAAAATGAGTTGGAAATAGAAAACAAGTATAAAATTTGAGAAAAAAAAATAAGTACAGAAATTTGAAAATGAATACACACACCCACCACGTACCAAACAACACCTCTTTCTAACAAACTCAGAAGCAATACTGTCACTAGTAGGTTTCAAACTTATTTCAAATGCAGCAACCAGTATCATTTCAACCTTATCTCAAATATTAATTACAAAGAAATTTGGCTGAACTCGCCAGCACATGTACTAAATCTCAACCTGCCAGATTTAATAAGAAGCTTCAATGCAAACAGACAATGAAGAATTCAATCAAAATCTCCAATTCCTAGTTTTATCAATAGAAAGTGCTTTGCCATTAAAGTGAATCTCACAGTTTACAAATGAAATACTCACGCCAGAGATATAATAAGAAGTTTGAATGCTAATAGACAATGAAGAATTCAATCAAAATCTCCAAATCCTAGTTTTATCAATAGAAAGTGCATTGAAGAGCCATTAGAGTGAATCTTACAGTTTACAAATGAAATACTCACGCACATGCCGGGAGAAAAAATGGAAAAAATACTTCATAATATCATATCAGTAAAATTATACAAACATTTAACCACT
The DNA here is from genome assembly GCA_032878915.1 of Castanopsis chinensis. Taxonomy (NCBI): domain Eukaryota; kingdom Viridiplantae; phylum Streptophyta; class Magnoliopsida; order Fagales; family Fagaceae; genus Castanopsis; species Castanopsis chinensis. The sequence continues at coordinate 19,438,726 of JAVQMG010000122.1, forward strand.
GCACCATAGGAATCTTAAAAAAATACCAATCTGTCACAAGCAAGCAGTTTCAATCCAGCCACGCTTCAAGCTAAAAAACCAATAAAACTACCCTAGCTCACAACCGGTCATTCATCAGGATGACTGTGTAATCAATCCAGACTATCCAGAGATTCAGGCTGCATAACTTCTAACAGCATGTCCAGTGCATTTCTGATTTTATTAATCAAACCAACTTTATGAGCTTCACAAACTTGCACCTCACTTGTTCCTATTTCAGTCAAAAATATATCCATACAATTGCTTGTATAAGAATCATAATAAGACAGCCTTTGACACAACTGCAGAGCAGTCAAATCCTCTCCATAGCTCTTTCATACACCAAACAATGGAAATAGCAGGATTCAAACTCATCTGCAGAAGACCACTGCACACAATTGATGATCAGCTTTCCACAGCTGAAAATGACCAAAGAAAAATAACACAAAAACCAACGGGGGGGTTGGCTCTTAGTAATGCTGCACTCATCAGCTGCTCAGATTCAACCCAACTCTCCGCCTATTTGCAGGCCCTCGTCGACTCCAAGTTGGTTCACGAGGCTCTATATGGGTGTAACTTCTCTCAGCAGATCCCCTTGCTTCCATGTTAACTGCTCTCCTAACTGACTGTTTTTTCATATGGTACTCAGGTTTTGAAGCATTTAACTTCTGTGCTTTGTCCTCTTCATATGACAATGGTTGAATCCCCTGCAAATCAGGTTCTGGAACAAACCCAGTTGGTCGTTTGGATTCATCCATTCTTCTAAATGTGATTGATATCCTAAGAAAATTACAACAATAAAATGTGAGTGGATTGAAAAAAACAATGCCATCTGTAGAAGAAATTATAGTAAACAAGAATGGTGTTGTACAGTTCAAACCAATACCTCTTTGAAGGAACAGCAGGCACACAATGCTTAGCCACGTCAGCCCCATTTCCATTCAAGACAAGAACAGATCTGGAGTAAAAAACGACTAAATCATTCCAATGCAAAAAAAAAAAAAAAAACTTTGAAATAAGAAAATGTTATGACAAGTAACAAGCTGCAGAGAATAATAGTAGGAGGGACATAAAATGCAGGAAAAAATTCAGCACATCATACTTACCCCAATGGCAGGAGGATGGAATAGGGACCCACAAACTCACCAGCACCCACAATCTTCAAGTTTGATCCAAAAAGAATATCGCACTCACTTAGAAATGATACAGTGCAGAAAGGCCGCATAAAATCATGGTTGTCAATGTGTGGCGGTATACAATCCCCTTCTTCATATATATTGACAATGCAACTATCAGGTACACAGGTTGGAGGAAGTACATGCCATCTGACCAGCCTCCTAATGATCACCTTGAAAAGAGGAGGTATAGGATCTACAAGTTCATCCGGGAGGATGCCAGGTGGATTACCATTTTTATCCTGCCACAAGAAGAGTGGAAGTTTTAACATTCTATTATTTATTAGAATTCTTCCTGTGATTATTGATGCTGTTGGAGCATAATAATTACTGAGACCCACAATAAAACATGATTGATAGGTCAGGTAGTCAAAAGGACTTACTATTGCATAATTGTAACAGCACCCAAATTGGAGGGTTACACGCCCCTTGCCCTTCATCCACTTACTGGGTGCTGAATATGTCCGCTCTGCAAAAAGTTTAGAAATGCACAAATTATGTTTTAAAATATATATTTATATTTCCCACTTATTACACAACAACAAAACCTTAGTTCCAAAACATTAGGGTTGACCATGTTAAAAAAGAAGTTTTAAAGAAAGAATAAAAAGAAATTCCCACCCAAACCAAATCATGGATACAAAGATATGTTTGACCCTAAAACAGTATTATAGCATCCAGGTCAACAATCAAAATGTATACCTTAACCATAGTATTAACCAAATAATTAACAAATGAAAGGAGAAGAACTAACAAAAGAACATAGGAAGTCAGGATAAAAAAACACTGGCACTACCAATTGAATGACTGTTTAGTTCATTCAAATAAGCATCATGTCAAAGAGTATGGACAACAGGGTGAATCCCTATTGCTTTTACAATAACAAAACAAAGACAAACCAATTTAACATACTGCATAGGCAAACGGTATATGGTTTTTGAAAAGTTTTAAATCCTTTACCACTTGACCATTAATTGGACACGTGAACCTCGGGTCATATTATCAAATAATTACTAGGGAAAGGACATTAAACCAGAAATACATAGTATCTTACAATCTTGGACCTTGACCATATGTTTCGGTCCAAAGCCCATTCTAGACTTCTTGGTCCAAGCGTCTTACCTACCCTATGATTCCAAACAAACAAAAACAAGACCATTCTCATCGATCGCTAAACTGACAATCACATAGACTAAACAGTTGGATGATGATAATCAACCACAACCAGATCAACACCTATGTGGGGTAGAAAGTACCATGATAAAACCAAATCAAATAACAAATGAGATGAGCTATAGCTCAGCAGGCATGGATGAGCAATTTGAAAATACAATAAGAACTTAATCATTAAGACAAAATATCTTTACTTGGCAAGAGTTTAATCTGCCGCTACTGGGTTTAACATGATGAGAGTAGCTGACTACAATTTAAGTTGGAGACAATTATTGAAACTGGACGCCAGAGACATCTCTAAATTACATAAAACACCAGCATTGTCAAAGAAAGATCCATCTTAAATGTTCAACACAAATTGCCATGAGCCTTATAGCTCAGTGGAACCACCTAATTCTTCCCATGGGCAGAACTTGGGTTCAAATTCCCTCTCCCCTTGCTTGTTGTAAGCAAAAGAATCAACGATTCTTATGCTTCTGACCCACTCTAATGCCTAATTCCTATAAACACTTTTTGGTCATCTGCATAGCAGGCAGTGCAATAACAATGACATACAATCTTCAATACCATCACAATTACTCAAAAAAGATCCAAAACAAGAAAGCAAACAAAAAACAAAAGCTTAAAACAAGCAGACCCGTAAGGCTAAACTAACCTTTCAATTCTCCCTTTGCCCCCATCTCCTGAAGTTGATAAACATGATCCACAATCCTCTTCTGCTCCACGGCACTAAAAACACCAGTGTGAAGCTCCAGTCCATCAAGAATATTAACAATCTTTCCCTTAACTCTTTCCAAGCAAATGAAGTCTTTCTTTCGCTGCAAATTCATGAACCGAATGTACTCTCTCTGTTCCCTCGGCAGCTTCGGCTTCTCCACCACAACCTTAGATATCCTCAATTCTCCAGTGGCAGCATTCAAATCAACAACCCGTTTGCTCGTCTTAGAGTCCTCCTCCTCCTCCTCCTCCTCCTCCTCGAACTCGTCTTCCTCCTCCTCCTCCATGTCGGCCCAGGACTTCTTTTGTTGGCTTGGGGGAGTTTCAAGCCGTGGCGAGCCACTCGTAGACGGCCCCACAACGGGTTCAGAGCCCCCGTTCCAGCCATCTTTCCAACTACCAATCGAATTGTTGTCACAGTTATCATCATGATCGTCGCTCATCCCAGGGCTATTTGAATTCTCAGCATTCGCATTCTCTTCTGAGTGTTCTTGCTCAGCATGGGAATCAAGTTCTACAATCCCAATTATACAAATTCAGAAACAAGAAAAAGAAAAAGTTTTTACTTTTTTTTTTTTTTTTTTAAAAGCACCCTGTAAGTTAATATATAAACAATAAAGCTTAACAAAAACCCTAACCGAAATCCAACCAAACCCACAAAAACTACAAAGCAAAATCGATGATAATAAAAAAAAAAAAAAAATTTGGAAAGCAAAAGTAGAAGAAAATAGAGTTGAAGTTGAAAAGAGAGTAACCAAGGTCGAGGGAGCGAATACGATCGGAGAGAGTTTGAGTACAGTGCTGGCAGAGATCTCTGGAGAGAAAGGGTGCCCACGTGGACAGAAACTCCGAGGCGATTCGGAGCTCCGACGGCTTGTAGTTGCGAAGAGACGGGTCTCTGGGTCGGGGCTCGGGTTGGTCGTCGCTCATGGCTAGGCTATACACACTAGTACAGAAGACACAAAGAAAGCTTTAGAAGAAACTTGGATCGATTGTTGTGAACGAAGGAGGGGTTGTTACTTTTTTTGACTTTTATATATGCTGCTGCTTTTGTGCTGTGATTGTGGCGGTTGCGCCGTCGGTGAAGTCCTTTTTTTTCGATGCCGAATGTAATTTTTTGTGAGGTGAGGTCTTCTTGTTAAATTCGGAATCGGATACGCGTGTCTCATTATTATTGTGTGTTGAGGGGGTCGTTGTGGAAATTAACAGTTCGATCCTTTACAAGATTCGAATCCCTTTTTATTTTTGTATTACATATTTTTTTTTTTTTTGGGTTGAGAATGTTCTGTATTAGAATTTTAGTTGAATTAGAAATTCAAAACTTTATTAGCCTTTGTGCACGTGTATGATAACGTTTGTAGGAGAAATAATTTTTATGACCGTTATCAAGTTGTATTCAATCCTAAAATGTAGTGTTTTAATCTTAAAATTTAGTCAATAATTACACATGCATAACAAAAAGTTAAATAGAGCTTATATTTAAAAAATTTAGCAACTATCAATTTTTTTTTCTTTTACGGTAAAAAACTCAAATTTCTTTTTTGGTTAAGGAAAGACTTCAGATTTGCATCCACTTTTTTTTTTTTTTTTTTTTTTTCCTTTTCTTAGTGGTGTTGATGTTGTTCTTATATTTATAACAGTTATCAAGTTGTATTTAATACTAAAATTTAGTCATATACTACACATCTATAAAAAAAAAAAAAAAAAAAGAAGTTAAAAAGAACTTGTATTTACAATTTTGCAACTACCGTTTTTTTTTCTTCTATGGTAAAAAACTCAAATTTTTATTGTTTTGTTTTTTGTTAAGGAAAGGCTCTAGATGTGCATCCAAAAAAGAAATACCCCTATTTAAAAAAAAAAAAAACATAAAACTAACACATTCTATCCAGGAAAAACTTACCCGGCCAAGTTTTTTTTTTTTTTTTTCAAATTCAAAGTTTAAAAACAGTACAAATTTATAGATAACTACGTGTTTAAAAGTTTATTAACAAAAAAAAAAAACTAAACATTTAAAAATTTCGGATTAAATTTTTTTTTTCAAAAATCCCACATTCTATCCAAAAAAACACTACCCGGGCACCTATTTTTTTTTTTATTTTTTTATTTATTCAGATTCAAAGTTTAAAAACAGTACACATTTGTGAATAACTACATGTTTAAAATTTTTGAATAAAATTAACAGTCTCCCACATTTGCTTAATGTATGATTTATACATGTGGGTTTAGAATACATGCTTGATACTCCCCCCCCCCAACCCCCCATACTGCCTGCATGTCTTCTTCGTACCCCCGTTTTTGCACTCATTTCGATTCGTCCATATCGCCCAAGCCACCATAATTACCTTCTCCACCCCACTAATGACCACTTATTACCAGAGCATGTCCATGAAAGACCCAAAGTGATGAACCGATGAGCCCCGAAACAGAGTAGATGTCCGCCAGACCTGACTGGCTCGCTGGCATCGCCAAAACAGATGGGCTGAAGTCTCTTCCTCCATATTACATTCATCACAGTAGCTGTCCAACAACACTTTACGTCTGACCAGATTCTCCTTCGTGGGTAACACATCTTTACAGGCCCGCCAGGCGAAATGTTGTATCTTGTGTGGAATATTACAGCTCCAAAGATGCCTCCAAAACTTCCTCAACTGACTGCCATCCGAACCTTCACCCACAGTTGCACCTGAATTATTTATGTAGTTTATATATAAAATAACCATTTTTTTTTGAGAATGTTCTATATTAGAATTTTAGTTGAATTAGAACTTTAAAATTTTCTATACACTGAATTATCTTAATAAATTAAAATAAAATAAATCATATTTGTTAATTTTTTGGGATAAATATTTGATCTTGTACTATTAATAAGAGGATTTTTAGTGTGGGTTTCATCATTTTACATACTAAAATATCATCGCAAAAATTCTTAAAATCCAAAAAATAACATTGTCTTTTAGTTAAATAATTTTAAATTTAAAAACACAAATAGGTTAAAAGAATAATTTACTATTTTTTAATAAGGTTCCTAAATTTAAGACTTTCAAACTTTTATCAACTCTCACATAAAAAAATATCATAAAAATTAGGACACTATCTCTATCTCACTTTTAAACATTATTTCACTAAACCTAAAATAAATAAATAAAAAAAGTCTCAGTAGGCGCAAAGTGCGTGTGATGAGACTAGTTTCTGTCTATACTATTAATAATAGGATTTTCTGTTTGGGTTTCAACATTTTGCGTACGAAAATACACACATAAAAATTCTTAAACTCTCTAAAATACCCCTATTTTTTAGTTAAATAATTAATAAATTAAAAAAAACAAAAACTAGTTAAAAGAGTACTTTACTGTTCCTAAATTTTAGGCTTTTTCCTTTATTTTCTCAATTCGGCCTAAAATTTAGGACACTATCTCTATCTTATTTTTAAACATTATTCCACATTACTATACCTCTTTCTTTAAAAAAAAAAAAAAACACGGTTATATATATACCACTTTTGAATATTATAACACTAAACCAAAAAAACAAATAAATAAAAAAGAGCATTATTGCATACACAAAGTGCGTGTGATGAGTTTAGTATAATAATAGAATTTCATGTAATCTAAATTAAACAATTTTTATCTATATATAATGTCAAAAAGATCTCTAATTTAATTAGATAGTCCTCATTCTTAAAAAGGAAATGTTAACATAATGTCTTGAGGGCATTAGTTTTCATATTTTTAAAAACTTTTGTGCATGCCCAAGATCGCCGCTGACGCAATAAAGGGCTCACAACTAATTTGTATGTGGGTAATGTGTTCAATCTTACCAAACGAGTCCCCAAACTAGTGGTTACACTCTCCCTTTACTCTTCTAAGTTCCCCAGTATGTCACCTCACTCTTGCTCGCTCTCTGTTTCAGCCTCACTCTTCACTCTTTACCCCCCAAAGAATCCAACCCCCATTCCTTCTACTTCGAACTCCTTTTATAGCTCTTCACTAATGGGGTAGCTATCATTTCTTTCCCCACTAACTCACGGATTCCCATGTCCACCAGAATCGCAAGGGATTCTCACAAATTCAGAAGATTCTCTTAGAACTTGTTCTAGACTCAGGACAATGCTCGAGAGTGGATTCCTTTCAGAAGTGTTGATTCCTGAAAATCGATCCTGTTGTGACCGCCTAGAGATTTCTTGGGTAGTTGGTTCAGGCCACCGACCTCTGAAGGCCTCTGAGGAACCTCTCGGCCAATAATCGAGCACCTATGATGGAGCTCAGGGTTACCTCCCCTTTGTGCTTCAGGCTTGCATTACCTAATGGGCCTTGGGCTTCGTGTTAGGCTTTGCCTAGGTGGGTTGGCCGGATTCACTGGGCCTGACTCACCCACAACTTTTTATGGGAAAATAAAAAATAATTGATTTTTTGATAGTTTTTTTTTATTTTATTTCTTATGAAAGTGGTATTAAAAAATTTTCTAAAATGACTTATTAACAAATGTCCTAAGGGAATTTCTTAGCTGAAACCTCCCAAAAAAAAACAATGAGGTTCAAATTGTAATTCAATAAATTTCAAAAACAAAAATCTACCTGAAAAATCTCCCTTTAGCTTCCCACTTGAGTTCTAGACAAATATAAACTTCCCACCTATTTCTAAAAAATAAAAAACTTCCCACCCTATGTACACGAACAAAACCACCCATGCTTATATTTGCAATCTCGCTAAGAAAAATCCTTTATAGTCAATAAGTCTTTCTCTTTAACTAGCCTAATCATACATGCTTCACCTGTTCAATGGGATTTTTTAAAATATTTTTTTGGTTTAGTCTCATAATTTTTCGTTTATCCTAATTTAAAGTTTATGCATTTTTCCAATAATATTTTCATTTGCAAACTACTGATACAACCAGAGTATACTGAGGCTAGCTCCAAAAATAAGAACACATTCACACATGAACATACATACATACACATATATATATATATATATATATATATATATATAAAAGATCACACATTCACACATGGACATATGATTTCAAAACTATTTAGGTGTTCAATTTTTTGGTGCTAGCCTCATTACACTTTGACCATATCAGTAGTTCACAAATGCAAAATATTATTGGACAAATGTGTAATATTATATTGGAATGAATGGAAAATTATGATACTAACACCCCCCCTAAAAGAGAGCCAAATTTTGGACAAATGCATAAATCTTAAATTGAAATAAATGAAAAATTATGATAGTAAAAAAAAAAAAAAACCATTTTCGTGCGTGTGAAGAGCTTAATTATAATTAATAGCTTCTTCGCATTCTTTAAGCGTGTGCTCAAAGGTTTTCTTTTTTCTCTTCTTTTTTTGGTTTAATGTCAAATTTTTCATTTACTACAAACTGAAGTTTATGCGTTTGTCGAATAGTGTGTGTGTGTATATATATATATATAGAGAGAGAGAGAGAGAGAGAGAGATTGAAGTGGGAAGTTGTAACTATTCCGTAGCATATGATCTTTTTATATCATATTTATTTAAGAATAATTAGTCTCCATTGCCCCAAAGGGCGTTTGTGACATTGACAATGGCATGATCGGCATCCTTCAGAGTTAAGGTCTCAAAACTCTCCATTCCAATTGGTTACTTTACGCAGTTAATACTGAAAGCCCACCAAAAGCCCATTCTGCTTCCAACCCAAACCAAACAGCACACCCCCACCCCGCCCCACCCCCCCCAAAAAAAAAAAAAAAAAAGATTTCCAATAATCTGATAAAATTACACCAAAAAGGATAAGATGGATAAGCAAATTCAACCACTAGCTTTTGCTGCAGCTGTTGTGCTTCTTCTACAAAGCAATGGGCACTAATTTCCTCCAACCCTTCTCTTCAAAATCACCACCATCATCAACTACACTCATCTTCACAAAAATAACACACAGGCAAAGCCAAATCTTCCTACCTTGCAGAAAACAACCGCTAAGAATAAGTCCCATCATCACTAACAGCACCAACACAAGTAGTAATACTAATAACAACAATACCAGCGGAGACAGTGCACAGCCACCACCAGTTCCACCAAACCCCGTGGAAATAAAGTTCAGACGAAGGTCATCGAGAAGGCGGTCAAGGCAGCAGGCTGAGGATGGTGCTGCTGGCAGTGGTCAAGCTATGAAGGCGAAAGTTGAAGAACCTCCAAAGAAGTGGGAGGACATGAATATTACTGAGAAGGCAATAGAGCTGTATGTGGGAGAGAAGGGTCTGCTTTTTTGGCTCAACAAGTTTGCTTATGCTTCTATCTTCATTGTTATTGGAGGTTGGATACTTTTCCGGTTTGTGGGTCCTTCTCTCAATCTTTACCAGTTGGACACTCCACCTTTGTCTCCATCTTCTGTATTCAAGGGTTAGATTGAAATTTGAAACCACAATTCAGTATAGGCAACCAAAATTTTATGTTCATCAAATTATACAGAGAAAATTTTGCAGCATTCAGATAATAATGTGGGAAGTTGCACTTTTTTTACTCATTTTACTTTAAAATGATCTGGGAAGTTGTAACTTGGTAGCATACGATCTTTTTATTTCATATGTATTTGAGAATAATTAGCCTGTATTGCACCAAAGATGTCTTTGTGACATTGACAATGGCATGATGGCATCCTTCAGGCTCCAACTATTGCCACCTCATTCTCTCCTACTTTTTTTTTTTTTTTAAATTTTTTTAATTGGAAAGGGATACATAAGCAAACAGAAAAGGCAAAACAACAGAGAAAGGAAGAAACATGAGCTACATCTAATACTATACACGATCTTCCTGTATGAGGTGTTGCACTATAGATGGGGGAGACCCTCGCCAATATTGAGAAACCTCATTCCTTGTGGCAGATTGAGCGAGCTCGTGTGCAACCCTGTTGTAGTCCTGTTTCAAATGCTTGAACTCCCAGCTCCTGAATGAATTAAGAAGACCAATGATTCCAAGATACAGCTGGCCAATTCCTCCTCCAATTTCACTAGCATTAATACTTTGAAGTTTGAATAACTGATAGAGCATCGGGAGCAAAATTTTTAAATAACTATAAAATCAAAACAATATTATTAGTTAGCCAACATTTGAAACTAATTTGGTTTCTAATAAATCGAGTCCTCTGGACTCGATTTTGGGCTTATAAATCGAGTACATTGTACCCAATTTCCTTATCGCGGCACCCGCTGAGGTGGACAAGGAGTTCACGTAGGCATATAAATCGAGTTCACTGAACTCGTTTTTGGTTCAGAAAAATCGAGTCCTTTGGACTCGATTTTCTAGTCTCAAGTCACGTGCGTAGCGGTGGACAGTGATTAGAAACTCGAGTCGTTTGAACTCGAGTCGTTTGAACTCGATTTCTTTTGAGCACTCCACGTGTCCGAAATCGGTGAAACCCACATCCAGATAACTTTTCCAAATTTCCCTCAATTTCAAACACCCTCACACCGTCTCCCTCAGTCTCACTCTCAAACACCCACACAAACACATCGTCTCTCTTAGTCAAAACACCCACTCTCACGCTCAAAACACCCACTGAAACCCACACAAAGTCCGGCTCGCCTCCGCCTCTCCAAGTCCTACCAGCTCACTGGTCTCACCAAGTCCTACCTGGTCTCACCAAGTCCTACTAGCTCACTCCGGCTCGCCTCCGCCTCTCCTACGAGGACATCTGGCTCCGATCCTCCGACGGCGTCCACCTCCACGCCTGGTTCATTAAGCTCTTCCCCGATTGCCGAGGTCACCTCTCCCAGTCCTTTTCTGTCGGTATTTTATATATATATATAATTTCAGGGGTTTTCTCTCTCATGATTTGTTATTAATATCTGGATTTGATTTTTTTTTTTTAGCGAATCATTGTATTCCTTTAACTTTTCATTACGAAGTTGGGTTTTATCTTTGAAATTCGAAAGAACAATTTTAGACCCTTTAGTGTTTTTTAATTATTTGTTATTTAATCCCATTTAGTTAAAAAAAGAAAAAAAAAAATTTCAATGCTATTTGATGTTTGAATGAATACGATGAAGGTTGGATGCGAAATTAGTAATAATAAAATTTGTTATCTTTTAACTTTACACTGGTTGAAGGACATTCAGAGAGAGAGAGAAAGAGAGAGAGAGAGAGAGAGAGAGAGAGAGAGAGAGAGAGAGAGAGAGAGAGAGATGTATTAAGTTTTCAATGATATTTTTTGATAGTTGGAGTTGGGGGATTTGAACCCTGGTTCGATGGATATGTTGGAAATGCATACCAATTGAGCTACAATTTTTTTTTTAAAGAAAAGATAAAAAATAATAATAACAATTTGGAATAATGCACAGCTCAGCTCAACTCTATGGATGGGATGGTTTAAAACAGTTACTAGTATGCACATTCATTATTATAACATTGGTGGCTTTCCTATCTATCTTAAATTAACTGATATCTCTGTGGTCACCTCTCCCAGTCCTTTTCTTTTGGTATTTATTTCTTTTAGTCTACCTGGTCTCACCAAGTCTTAGGGTTTGAATTTCGAATTTCGTGCAAGTGAGTTTTTCGAATTTGAAGGAATTTGAGAGGATTTTTTTGTTTGCCTTATTTTGTTTTTGTTTGAAGAGTTAGGTCGTTGTTTCAATGAGGTCCATTTTTTAAGTGGGTTATACCATCTGATTGCCAAATGTCGTAACCTTGACATCAAAATAAGTCATATATGTCTCTGTTTGTGTGTTAATGTGTATAAGATCATAAATATAATTACACTAATAGGCCGTCTAGACAAACTTTAGTCAATTCCGGGAATTCCCTTATTGATGTGATCTTAGAAGTCAAACTGGTGATTGCTTAGCAATCCTAATCTTTTGATGTACAACTAAAGAAGCTAGGTACCATGTCTGAACTCAAGCAGCTTGGATCATTTTGGAGTCGTAGTTGAAGAAATGTTCATGAAATACTTCTGAAAATTTATAACAAAATGTTCGATGTATATAATTGGTTTGTGGTTATTGATAACAAAAAAGTCCAAGTCACTTCCCTTATTTTTTATCCTAGTTTCTTCTCATTTTATCTAACTCACTTCCTTTTTTCTTTATTTGAGTTTTGGGATCATTACCTTTCATAGGTCCAAGATCCACATTTATTAATTCAAAGCTCCAAATGATCAGCTAAAGTTCTTGTCATATCAATTAAATTTCCATACAATTTTACATGTTTTTCTTTGTTTCTCTTTTGATATCTGGCAATTGATCCCCCCCTCTGTTCTTTTCTTTTACTTTGGCCCATGTAAATTTTCTGTGAGAGATTATTGCTTCATGGAGCCTGGTCAATGCTGTTTAGGATCATCCATGTTAGTTGTCTATGCAATTAGATATACACCTTGCACTTTTTAACCAAGATGAGAACTAAAAATAGATAGAGAGCACTGAAGCACCCTTCAAATATAGTGGTTTCTTTTTCATGGATAGTTCAATTAATTGGAACAAACATCTATTGAGGTTCTTTGGTTTGTCTGTATTTTTTTTTTTGGTATTCAAGTGCAATTTTCTGATGATATGAAACACTTGAATCATTATCCGGGTAAGCATCAAAAGCTGCTCTTGCAATTATCGTGCTTTGTGCTTTAATAAGGAAGTGTTGCCTTCTGCATCTAGTAGTTAGTGTCATTTGCAAAAAATAAGTGAAAGGTAAAGAATGATTTGCAAGTCAAAAAAGAGGAAAAAAGAAAAAAACTGTGGAGTCATTTTCTCTGACAAATTCCAGTAGCTTCTTTTCTTCCCACCTTAGGTATCTGCTATCTGGATAAAAAAAATATTCATTCTCTCAGATGTATGGCTTTGAGCTATTGATTCATGGTCCATAGAAATATGTCCTTCATAATAAAAAATTGCACATGATGAAGTGTGGTCCTCTTAATAAATAGAGCATTTTCTCTTGATGAGCTTTTAGAGAGAAAGCTTCAGCATTTTGGAATGAAAATGTTAAATTTGAAGCTACAACAAAATGACCCTTCACTTAATACTAAGCTACAACAAAATCATTTACCAACAACGATAAAAACTAAAATAAAATAATGGTTTTTTTTAATACTAAGCTAAGTAGGATTTTTTTTGTTGTTGTTGAAGTTAGAGAATTTATAATGGTAGTGTTTAAAACTTTTACCTTTTAGCATCTCAAAAAATTATTTTATCTATTTTACACCTTAGTTGGTTTTGTCATGGGTCGTATAATTAGTATCTATCAGGCAGAGCACAGCCAATCAAGGAATGAACAATTGTCATGCCCCAAGTTTTCGCCCGACCCCATCCATCTCATTCCGTATCCTAGACTTCACAGGTCGACCTTTGGCCTGCAACAGATCTGGGTCAAGCACCCACTTTGGACCTTCCACATCCCTTCACAATGACTTTGACTTTGGCACCACAAATTGGTGTGAGTAGGTGCGAATGACATTCTCCAAACTATAACATTGGTCAATATATGCAGTTACATCTTGCCCCAAGTACTGAAGAACTGTAATTGCATGTGAACAATGGATCTTTCGATTTTGCCATTTTCTGCAACCACACGTTTTGGCCAATATGTTTATTTCATGACTATGTTGTCCCCCTCCAGAGCTATACATGTTGTGCGCAGTCGTTACTTGATATATACCATGGACATTATTAAACGGCCTTACTTGGTGTGTTTTAGATTTTTCCAGATTTGCACCAAAGATTCCTAAGGCATATCTACTCCACACCTTGCCCTCGAACAGATCATGAGTAATTTTTTTGTGTCGATCATGGAAATTCGCGACAAGTTTGCTCCAAGTGAATTCAACCATTGCAGCAATGGGCAGGCCACAGACACCTTTAAGTACTCCATTGAAGCACTCTGAGACATTAGTTGTCATAACCCCATAACGGTATCCACCATCATGTAGCTGGGTCCACTTGTCTATATCCTCTTTCATTAGATATGTGTATGGCATGATGGATGAGTCGGGTTCATTTAGCTGTTGTCCAGTGGCTGATTTCTTCCTAAGGGCCTCTATCTCGGCTTCCTTGATAGGTTGCATGTACAAGTCAAATTTAGCTTCTTGAGTAGCATACCCCGATTCAAGACCAATGACTTTAAAGTGGTGTCCTGAAAATGCGTGTTGAAGTTGCTAGCAACATGTCGAAGGTAATATCTGTGGTTTACTCGTACTCATCTAGTATCATCTTTAAGCCAGTTTGCAATTGCGTTTCGAATACCCTTATGTCGGTCAGAAATTATGCAAATGTCTTTATTTGCTATCACATCCCCCAGTGAAATCCTCAAGCTTTCTAAAAACCACCTCCAACTAGGCCCTGACTCTTTGTCCACAATAGCAAAGGCGAGAGGCAAAACATTGTTGTTGGCATCAGTGGCCATTGCAATCATCAACACCCCTTGATATTTACCATACAAATGGGTCCCATCAATACTAATCACTGGCTTACAATGTCTAAATCCTTTAATGCACGGAGCGAAAGCCCAAAATACATAACGCAATATTACACCTTCCTCCCTCGGTTCAGTGAGATACCAATACCGGGTGCCAGGTTCTTGATCCAAGTATGCCAACAACAACTTGTTCAACCTTTCGTAAGACTCTTCCCAATCGGCGAATATCTTTGCAATAGCCTTTTGTTTCGCATCCCATATCTTAGAGTAAGACAGCTTATGTTCATAATACTTCCCTTTGATGTAATCTCTAAGGTGATCAATTGTTGCCATGTGATTTTTTTGCAACGTTGGAACAAATTCTGTTGCAAGAAAATTACAGTCCATCATTCTACCATCAAGAGCCATGCCAAGGGTCATACAACTGTGAGGACCCCCATAAGATGTGACCCTCCATATTCCTTCTTTAGGCTTCATGACTGCCCCAACGTACCACTTTCATGACTCATCCATGCATTTCACATACAGTCTACTTTTGGTCGACCTACTAGTTATAAAATTTTTGTTATGCTTTGCGGCATAAATTATTAATGCACGTTTCACCGCTTCTTTATTCGCAAAAATCAACCCCGTACAAAAATTCCTGTCTGCATTCCAAGAAGAAGCAAATGCTTGCTCACCAACTTCAGGATCAACCATATTTTCCCAAGTATTTTCATAAAATGTTGAGGCGGGAGGTTCATAAACGAGGGTCTCATTTGTAACATGCTGAACTCTAACAGTAGCGTCCGCATCATCTTCATCACATTCATCCATATCATCAACATGAGGATTGAGAGTAATTTCATGGTCATCAACACCCCTGTCAAAGTCGCCTTGCTCAATCCTCTCTTCGTACTCATCTCTATCATCAAGATCTTCCCCAACACAGTATTCGTCTTCATCTTCAACTACTGGAAGTGTAGAGGATTCACCTCGATGTGTACAAAATTGATCTTCATATCTATTGCCAGGTTCGCTCTCAACTGTTATTGGTGTCTCTTGAAAAGGGGGTGTATAGCCTCCCAATGTGGTGCATTGATCATCTAGGACTGCATACTGTAGAGATGCGGTTGTTTGTGAAATTTCCTTTACGCCGACTTCCGCACGCGGCTCCAAAGTGACGTACAACTCAAAATTTGCTGTTTGTTCCCATTGATGCATCTTGTTAAACATGATCTTCACATGTTTGTCTTCTGTTATCGCTGCATATCTGTAATTAATGCATTGATTGAGGACTTCATGTGGAGAACGGAAAATAATATGTATGTCATGCAAAGCAGGGTTTAATTGCAGCTCTTCCGTAATTTTTATCTTCAAATCACTCAGGGTCTTTAACTTACGACGTATCATTATATAACAGCACTGCATACCTGGACCTTAAAATGGAAATCCGTCATAAGGGTTGGCATTGTTAAGGGATCCACCGTAGTATATATTTATATAGATTATTATCAACCTATAGATCATCAAGTGCAATTGTGTTAGTGACAAATTTATAACTCTCAATCACCTCAGGTCACATACAAAAATAGTCATTGCCAATTTCATATTCTTTTAAAATTCCAAATCATTCTACGTATCAAACTTAAATATTATACCAACCAGTTATCCATTGAAATCTCTGTTACAAATCTTAAACAAATATATTTTCAAATAATTTATGCTAAAAAGACTACAAATACTATCTTAGGTATCAAACTCATAATCCATTTCATACCTATGATAAAGACCTAAAAGTACAAAATATTCCTAACAATTGATCACAATATTTAGTACTAAATTTTCTCAATAATTAATCCCAATATTATTTTTTTAAAAAAACCTAGCATATTATTATTAATCACAATATTTACACTAACAAAAAAAATATTCCCAATATGTTGTAACAACATTATTAATCACAATATTTGGTACTAAATATTCCCCCAATTATTTTCCCAAATAATTTAATCACAATATTAATTTTTTTAAAAAAAATTAGCAAATAATTTAATCACAATATTATTTTAAAAAAAAAAACTTAGCAAATAATTTTAATCACAATATTTACACTAACAAAAAATAAACAAATATTCCCAACAAATATTAATTTTTTTTTAAAAAAAACTTAGCAAATAATTTAATCACAATATGTAACACTAACAAAAAATAAACAAATATTCCCAATAATTAATCACAATATATATATATTTTTAAAAAAAACTTGGCAAATAATTTAATCACAATATGTAACACTAACAAAAAATAAACAAATATTCCCAATAATTAATCACAATATATATATTTTTTTAAAAAAAACTTAGCAAATAATTTAATCACAATATGTAACACTAACAAAAAATAAACAAATATTCCCAATAATTAATCACAATATATATATATATATATATTTTTAAAACTTAGCAAATAATTTACTCCCAATATTTACACTAACAAAAAAAAAAAACAAATATTACCAATAATTAATCATAATATTAATTTAAAAAAAAAACTAGCAATTAATCACACAATATACTAACAAATAAACTAATCACAATATTTTCACTAACAAAAAAAAAAAAAAATTTACCTAATACGTTTTAATTGTTTCTTAAAAAAAAAAAAACCTAGCAAATAATTATAATAACTAACAAAAAATATTTTCAATACTGTATTACTTGAGAGAGATAACAATGTGACAAATTGTAGGAATGTGAGTGGTGTGAGTGTGAGCTTGAGGGTAACAAATTGTGTGAGATTTTGAGAATGTGAGTGTGAGTGTGAGCTTTTGAGGGTGGCACCAAAGAGCTGAAATGAGAAAGAGCAGGTATGTGAGCCGGGTAAAGGGAGGGGAGGGGGGGAGGGGGGGAAAAGGTCCCAATTGGGACCCACATGACACCTGGATGGTCTGGGGACCATTCACAGAAATCGAGTCTTCTGGACTCGATTTCTAAAAGCAAATAAATCGAGCCTACTGGACTCGATTTCCGTCCACGTGCCCAAAATGCGGTGGTGACCTAAAATCGAGTCCAGTAGACTCGATTTCCTTTAAAAGGAGCACGTGATCTCATAGACATGGAAATCAAGTTCAAATAACTCGATTTTTCATGGAGTCCAGTGCCCTCGTGACAGACATGGAAATCGAGTTCATTGAACTCGATTTTTGTGTTTACGTGGACTCCTTGTCCAGGTCAGACGGTGTAACGATCAAGAAATCGAGCACACTATGCTCGATTTATAAGGCGGAAATCGAGTCCATTGGACTCGAATTGTTAGAAACGAAATTAGTTTGAAACGTTGGCTAACTAACAATATTGTTTGGATTTTTTTGTTGTTTATGAAAAAATGCCGAGCATCAGTTTCATTCTCTCCTACTTTGCATTATATTTGAGCAAATACTATATTGCGTCAAATATCATTTGGTAATTAACAAATCAATACGGATTTTTTATTTATTTAAAACGCTGTCAAATTGTCTCTCAAAATCAGTGTTCGTAACATTTTCTTCATGGTGACACAGTTTCTTGTTATTAAGGAAAGTAAACGCATAATATCCACAAGATAGTGATTGCATATATGTATACATTACCCTATATCAATTACAAACTCTTAAATGACATTTCCTCGTAAATCCACAATCCTTTGCCCTTACTTTTTAGTACCATGCCCAATTTATTTTCTTGGAAGAAAACCATGAGACTTATGACTTCTAAGCAACATCACAGCTCAAAGAAGGAAGTAAAGCATGTCTGAATCAAGTTAATGGTGATTCCATCAGAGGAATTGATTCGGATCCCCTCCCAAATACATCTAGATGTAAGACACGTGACATTTGAAACATTTAAAAAAATCTATCTTAGCACTCAAAATCAAACAAATATAATGTGTCTCATATCCATATAAAATTTGAAAAAAAAATGGAGGAGATCTTATCCCATTCCATTCATGCATACTTTGGTGGGGAAAAAAATATAATTTAGACTTAACCAATAAAGGAAACAATTTTGGAAACAAAACTTTAAAGCTAGCTTTGGCCATTATAAAACACCAACCCATGACTATGGTCTCCAAAACAAATCGGACAGTAATCCTGCAACTTGTAACTTGCATGCCGCACCAACACTCTCACTAACAAATGAAAACAATCTAAGCTGTCAATTACACACTCAGAGATTGAAATACTAATGCTACATTTCTAGAATGACTATGACTATCGTATGGGAATAAAACAAGCCCGTAACAAATTCATGTTCCCGCCAGCATATCACCTAAAAGAAAGCCAAAACAAAACCTCAACAGGTACCCATTACAGATACAGCAACCCAAAAGAGATCACATATTTGCTGCTACATGGCATTGACAGGCTGAGAGAGTGCATTTCTTTGAGTCTTGCACCTGTAGAAGACAAGGCCAACATTCAGTCCAACATTAAAATGAATAGAAACAACAACACCCCAACAACCTCACCCCCCCCCCCCCAAAAAAAATTGTTACCATCTTTTTTCACTTCTTTTTCCCTAACAAAAAGAAATCATGCAGACATAAAATTCCCAACAAATTTTAAACAGGCTGCATTTCTTTTGTCAATTCATAAAAATGGTTTAACAACAGCCTTTTTTTTTTTTATTTTTTATTTTTTATTTTTTTTATTTTTTTAAAACAGCCTTTCTTTTGATAGTAATTATAATTATTACATACTAAATTGGAAATGAGGATATAAAAACTAAAACTTAGAAAATTTTTCTTTGATGATAAATGTTGAAATATGAGTTATCTGAACGTGAATGTCTCACAATTATCACACAAATATGTATATATATATATACACACACAGACCACCGCACACTCTTGGTGTAGTTGTCACTCCACAAGCATAAATACTTGCAGGATGTGGGGGGCAAGGGCCGGGGTTCAAGTGTCCAGGAAGGAGCTTCACACATATATACATTTAGATTAGGCTAGAGTAGAAATTCTATCTTATATAAAAAAAAAAAAAAAAAAAAAAAAAAATCCATGTAAGACGGTAACTATTTCATGTAGAACTTTTACAGAAAATGTCATGCATACAAAGATCAGGTGCAAATATTTCACTGGGAATCATACTACTGCAAATCAGTCAAAAGATACCCACAGCAGCCAAATTCCCTTTATAGCTTCACAAGTTGAGAGTTACTAACCTATTGCATTGTAACCGGGATGCATAATTATGGTTGTTGCATGTTGTGCACATCCAATCTCCATCACGCCATTGTTTTGCTCTGCTTAGTGAAGAGAATAAAATCTTGATCACAAGAGAATTTGTAGGCTTCAAAACTATGATAAAGTGCATGCATGTGCTAGAGACCTATAGTCTCACAAGAAAACAAGTACCCAAGTTGTCCTAGATACATGGGGTGTGCCTATGTAAAAGGAGAAATCCAGTAAAAAATGTACCCTTTTCCAAGCAGAGTAGGTGTAGTTGCTTGCTGTGGAAATGGCATGGGGAGCATGGGTGCTTGCAAATTTGGAGCAGTACTGGAGCTTACATTGGGGAAGGGAGCAAAGAGTCTGTTATTTGAGTCAGCACTGGTCCCAATTATTTGATCAAAAACTGGGTATGATTGCAGCTGCCCATTTGTCTGTCATTCAACATTGAGGAAAAAAACCAAATTGTTATGTGAAACCCAGATTAAAACAACAATGCATTGATCCAAATGCCATGCAACAAAAAGAATCCTTACTTGTCCTACATTCAATCTCTTGTTATCCCAATCGTGCACAAACTCATCAGATGCTAATCGCTTTGTTCCAAGTGCTTTGGATCCAAAAAGAGGAAAACAACATGCAATATCAGTTACGGATTAACTCATTCCATTTGCATTTGAAATGGAGTGGGTCCATTCTAAAGTTAGGAAATTTCACACATCTAAAGGTCTTTATTTAAAAAAAAAAAAAAAAAAGTAATACATATAAAGGTAACTATAATGCCATGTCATTTAAAATCAATTATCATTCCTTATTTGCTGGAATAGGATTTTACGTAACATGGCTCCATTTTCACCTTTATATGTATGAAAAACTAAATCTTCACAATGAAATAGACTCTCTCCATTTTTTATAAAAGAGAGAGCATCCCGATAATTTTTTATAGGTAAATATATCACATGGAATTGAACCCAAGACTTCACCCTCCACCCCTTGGTCTATAGGAGATGCAATATGGTAAATACAGAAAATCTGTGGCCAACTACTAATAAACAATACTCTTATAACTACGCTGACCAAAAGAGAGTGTACCTGGTGGAAAAGCATTGCATTTTTTGCACTGAAACAAAAATCAAAGCAAGATCAGATACATAATAGTAACAAATAACATGTATCTAAAATCTTATATGCAATCAATTTTAAGAATAAAGTTAAATTCCAGGATTGTTCAATGAGTGCAGTCATACCTGGGCACGTGAAGAGTAATTATGGAAGCCACAGGTGCAAATCCAGTCACCATTGCGCCATCCTTTCGGAACTGAAAGAAGCTGATTAGCAGGGTCTGGGTATGGAAGTAAAGAATTATGGTTACCACCTAAGGGCCATGCAGAAGCAGGCTGAACTCCATAATTATCAGATCCTCCTACAGACCAGTTGGAGCTCAAAGGAAGTGCCTGCTGTGGAGCTCCATTGCCAATTAATCCAATATTCATCTTTTGTTCTAGTCCTCCTTGGGCCCTGGCAAAATAATGTGAATAAGTTGGGAGAGAAGCTCCAGGCATTGCAATTGCTGGCATTGCTGCTACCTCCTTTGGTTGCCCGCACTTTTTGCACTTTTCTCTTGAGGCATAATTGTTGTTAGTGCAACCTATTGATCCATTTCCATACACACCCAACCCACAATGCAGCAGGGGAGAAAGGAAGCCAAGTATACGCACACCACGCAGTCCATCCCATACCAAAATACACATACAAAAAACACAAACGCCTCAACCTAATTGATAGCAAGTTCTGATTTCAACTTGACAAAATAATTACAAACCAAATAGGCAAACGGCAGAAATGGCCATGCTTTCACTTGATAAACAACTTCCCCATTTATTAAATATCCATCTAAAATGTTAATGGCATTGCTGGAAAATATATAAATAAATATATATATATATATCCTAGTCATTACAAGACCATCATAAGAGATAAAATTAGAAAACAATTTCATAGTCTCAAAAACTTCCCTTTGAATTCAGAACTATCTTGACTTCCAGACAATTTTAGAACTCATCTAATTGCAATTATTTTCAGTAGATATATTTATGTTCTCTAATAACATGTAGAACAGTAGGCTTACTGCACTATTAGCAAAAAGGCCACTTCATTTGTGATTGCAAACCACACCATAGAAATGTTTTGACATTAAAGTACACAGTTCCATTAGGGAACAAGTTATTTAGCTTTTTGCTGAAAGTGTGCTAAGGTATACTTGTACTGTACTTTGAAAAAGTGAAATTTTAAAAAACTGTACATAGAAACAAAAAAGCAAAAAACTAGCTTATAAACTAGTCCCAAACACACACAGATCTTTGTCTTTGATACTGTCCATATATATCTTCATAAGCATACCAAACTAACTCACTAAAACTTGGAGTGGTTAAAGTGTTTATAACTCCTCAGTTCCAACAATCTGTCAGTTCTTAGCCAGTAAATTGAGAAAAGTAGAAATGATATTTCTTGTGATGAAAACTTGCACATACTAAACAAATTTCTAAATAGACCTTCCACAAGCTTTAACCATTAAACCATTTGAACAAAGTATATCATATAGAGAAAAAAGTTGAAGCAAGCAAGCCTCACTAACAGTGTTGGTAAAGTGTGCTTAAAGTGAAAAGCACCAAGCCTTAAGTGCTTTGCGCCTAGCAAAGCGCCTTCAAAAAAGGTGCAGCACACTTCATTGAAAATTTTTAACATGTGCAATTTTTATTTTATTTTATTTATTATTATTATTATGTTTTAAGAAAATAATTTAGTTGTTTGATGTTAATGCTATTAATATGGGCTCTTGATTTGATATACAGTGACAAATTTTTTTTTTTGATAAGTAATATACAAAGAGTATGAATATCCAAGGGACCACGCAAACTCACCACACAGTCTTTGAGTGGGACTACTAGAGCTACAGGAGTTGAAGAGGTTCAATATGAGATCAAGAGTGAGGCAAATAGTAGGGAAAAAATTTCATACGCTGCTTTACCCACTCTGCCCTGCAAGAGTTTTAGTCTTTTTAGGAATAGTTTATTTAGAATTAAGTTTTGAAGGTGTGATTTGCCTTCTCCTTCCTAAGTGTTAAGTGAGATTGCTTAGGAAACATAGGTGTGATTGTGTAGGGTTTATCTTTCTTTATTTCTCATTCTATTCATTGTACCCCAAACAGCTATCAAACTCATTTAGGATCCAATATTTTTTTATTACTCAATCTATCCAAACCTTTAAAATCAAACCCAATTCAAAAACCATTCAATAGTTCATTAAGAACGCTAATTTAGTGTTTAATTCCTAAAGATCCAACACGAAAAGTGGTATAAGAGCCCATTAAGGCTTCTGTTCTACATTAGAGACTTAGAGATGCTAAAGAATGTAACTGTTTTTTTTTATTGGTTGTAGGGAATGTAACTGTTAAGTGTTAACCCCCTTTGAAGACTCATTAGAGGTGAGAGAAACTAGTTCTAGTCTAGAACTAGCTTTCTAGTGCTCAAAATTTAATTTAGGATGTTTCGGATGATAGAGAGCTCTTGTGAGACCTTGCTTAGTTAGCCTAAATTGAATTGAGTTTTTATTGTTCATTTGCTACTGGATTAGTTTTAATTAAGTGTTCCTGAAATTGGGTCAATCTAGTAATTTCAAGATTTTCTAAAGTGGGCTGTCATTGGTTATACCAAAGGCCCATGAGTCTTATTCTATATTTTGAGTCCTTTTTCTATTTGGTTTAGAAGTTCTGAAGTACTTTTTACTTACTTGTTATTAGTAGTCTTAGTTTTTCTAGCAAAGGATGTAGCAAAATTGCAGCAACTTAGTTTTAAGCTTTAAGGGTGTGATTGCCTTCTCCTAGCTAACTGTTATTGCTATGGAAAACCTAGTGGTGATTGCCTAGGGTTTATCTTGCTTTGTTTCTCATTCCATACATTACTTTAACACCAAATAGCCATCAAACTTATTTATGAACCAATCTTTTTTTATTGCCCAACCCTACCTAAACCCTTACATACCCTATTCAACAATCCATCAATATCTCATCAAAAACCCTAATTTAGAAATGAATTCCTGAAGATTCCACATCATTTTTAATTCAATATTGGACTTCATTTTGATCATGGACGTATTTGAAATATATAAAAAAAGCTGTGTTTGAACTTTATACCACCGGTTGATCACATGACTGTCACACTGTCCACTAATAATTTCTTACAAAATACTACATTATATTTTAGAAAAATGCATATTTCTCAGTTTCACATTCAATCAGCTGCGTGTGATTGAGCTTTACACCTAAGCTAGCCCTTTCCCCTTTTAAGTGTGCCTCAGCCAATTGAGCTACAAAACTCTTGGCATAGAAGCCGCTTTAATTTAGGGCAATTACTACTTCAAATAAAATTCAACACAACATACTCCGAAATCCTAATACCCGAACCAGCACAATCAATTCATACGAGAGACATCTCAACCTTTCAATCAATCATACAAGCTCCTAATCTCATTTAAAAATGGGAGAATCAACAATTAAAAACCTAGGGAGCTATCAATTCGAATATGCAAAAAATGCGAAAAATTAAGAAAAAAGAAAAAAGAAAAAAGCGAGAATAGAAAGAAAAGAGATCGAAGAAAGATGAAGAAAACTAACCGGTGCAGATCCAATCGCCAATACGGGGGAGCCACTTGGAGTCAGCGGGGGTTTTGGTATCGACGAGAAGCCGCGGCTGCTTACATCTGTTGCAGAACGACCTGAATGCGTAGTTCCTGTTCTTGCATCCACTGCACTCCCAATCTCCTTCTCTTCCTTCTCCCATTCTCTCTCTCTCTCTCTCTCTCTCTCTATATATATAAAATCTATATATCTATATATTTCTCAAGTTTTTAAGTATGGTATCTCCAGACAGATCGATTGATAGTTTTCTTTCACGTTGATGTTTAGACCCTGACAACGTTAATATAGACATAAATATGGTGCTGCTGCTGTTACCATATTTGTTTTGTTTTTGCTTTTATTTGCTGCGGCTGAACATACCGGATAGTCATGAACATGAAGTAACCATCAATCAAGCTCTCAGGCCGGACGAGTTCTGCTGACAAATTGAGAGAAAAAGGACTATCCGCCACGGCCTTAGAAAAAGGATCTCACGTCCCTAGCCCACTAGGCTTCCTATTGAATGGTCCATGTTTGCCACTGTTTGGGCTGGGCTTTTCACATGTCCCTTGAGTTGTTTATACAATTGGGTTTGGCTAAAAAATATACTCTTTTTTTTTTAAATTGATATCTTCCCTTCTTTAATGAGTCAAGTTTAGCTTTTTAAGCTGGCTTAATTGATAAAATATTTTATTATTACTAGCTTCATGAACATGAGATTTTTTTTGTAGTGGTTCTATTTTGTAGAAAAAAAAACTGTGTTTACATATATAATTTTTAATTTGAAAATATAATTTATAAATAAATAAAGTAATTTGAAAATTTACAAGAAAGTAGTTTTATTTTTTAGGCAATATTTTAGTAGGAGTTAGAGTTGTATTTTTACTAGATTGTTCTTTAGTTTTATTTCTACTTAAACATAGGGGTATATGACCATTTTTGAACTAAAAAATAAGGAATTCAAACAGGGAAAATCCTTTCAATAATAGTATAGATAAATAAAAGAGATTTAAGGTAATAATTAATTGAACACGGAAACATACCCAACCTTCACCTTCGGAAGACTTTAATTAAAGAGAGATGCTATGTCCACAACATTTTTATAACATTTTCACAATAAATCACATGTGGTTAGTTGTTATTGGTTCAAAATTGAACATAACATGAAGATTACTTTTTTGCCCTAATAATAACCACCAGTAACAACCTGCCATTTAGAATTTGTTGTAAAAATGTTGTGAAAATGTCGTGGACATATCATTTTTCTTAATTAAAAGGTTGATATAACATTGTTTAACAACTTTGTACAACCTTTGGTTGACAATGTTGGACTTCTTACATGTACACGAGGCCACTGCTTTTTTATAGGAACTATCAACCCAATTGAATGTAAGGTGACAACAAATTAAGTTCTAGCATTAATATCATACTGTACTTCTATGGCTGGTAGTAACTAATAACAGCAATTGCCTTTTCATCAACAAAGTACCAAACAGAACCTATATGGAGAATGGGGACATTTATTTTACAGCAAAATATGTCCACATAAGTTCCGCGG
Source organism: Castanopsis chinensis (assembly GCA_032878915.1). Classification (NCBI taxonomy): domain Eukaryota; kingdom Viridiplantae; phylum Streptophyta; class Magnoliopsida; order Fagales; family Fagaceae; genus Castanopsis; species Castanopsis chinensis. Next base: position 19,464,621 of record JAVQMG010000122.1, read on the forward strand.
TTATAGTAATTTCATGCTATTTCCTAGTAAATTATGCAGGGATCAGTTTCTGCCCTTCTGGGTCTCATTGAACATAAGTAAACAGAACCTACAAGCGATGTGATTACAACTGCTCGACTTCCTTGCCTATTAGCCTTTGCATCATGGAACACTAGGAAGCATGGTTTTTAACCAGGTCAACCTCTTCTCACTTTTTATCAATATGAATGTTCTGAAACAAATCACTAGCAGCATTATAAGTATTGCGATCAACACCTTGCATACCATTTTGTAACAGCAAACAATGTCTTGCAGAATATGTGGGTCATTAGTTTGAGGTGTTGCAGTTCCATTTGATTTCAAGACAGAATTAATCCCCCTTGAATTCTCAGTGTCCTTAATGATATTTCTGGTTGGGACCTGAACACAAAAGCTATGTTGACTGGCGCTTGTTGTATCCATGTAAAACGATGGCATTGACATTCTCCCTTGAGTGTGCAAGACAGTTTCTACCAGACATATCTCCACCAATTACAATGGCTTGCTCTCCAGTGACCTTTGGCTTTATAAATATTGTGTATAGCTCTTCATAAGTAGGGCATCCCCATTTTCTGTATGGCTCAATCTCAGGATGCACCTGTGAGTCTCACAAGTTGAAATTTTGAAATGAAATTAAAATTAGATGTAGAGAGAGAGAGAGAGAGAGAGAGAGAGAGAGAGAGAGAGAGAGAGAGAGAGAGAGAGCTCTAGCTCTAGCTCTAAAGAGAAGAAAATATTTACCCGAACATTTTCCACACGAGGTCATCAACATTATCTTCCAACAATAATTCCTACCGAAGCTGCCATGGTTATACAAAAGTTTTACAATGCAATATCGTTTTATTTAAAAAATTGTAGTTGTTTTTTTCAGTTCCATCTTATCTTAACTTAGACCTGTCAGCATCTTTTCACAGATGGTCTTAGGCCTCCTCATTAAAGCCACTGACACACATGTCTCGAAGGTAGTTCATTTCCTCAATCAACAATTCTACAAATATCTTCTCCAGGTGTGGTGGACAGTTTGAACTGGACCAAACTTCCTCTGATTGCTCTTGATTTGTCCGATTATCAATCTAGTATGTGAAAGATTTTGCCACGTTTAGGTATAAAAAAAGATTAACTTTCTACTAAATTCCATCTTTGATATTCATAACCAGCATTGTAATTAAACTAACCAGCAAAAGGATGTTATAAATACAATCCCTTAATTCTTGCATATGCAACTAAAATGCGTTGTGCTATCAACAATTTGTATTACATTATGAAGTAAAATTTGAATGCAGGATGTAATAGAGCATATTGACTCTCATAAACCAAAATCCATGCAAACATGATATGAAAATCCACTTAAATACCACCTTGAATCTAATTCAACATTGAAATATAGACAAATCTCAACACAACTCTTTATATGACCAGTGGATTGTAGTAGCATTGTTCCTTTGTGATTATTAGAGCAAATGAAGAAGAATTACAAGGACCAACATGAATAAGAAATACACGAACATTCACTACTTGTATATCATTGCAAAAGTTTTGCATTAAAATACAAGAACAATTTTGGTACATAAAATAGTCATTGGTACAATGATACAGATACATTCTAATGGATTTGAAATTGCAAGTACTTGCATATTCTTGAACCACGTTGATTGCTAAAATTAAACCCAGTTGACCCTCTTCTGACTCTGCGCATCAATTACACATCAGAACAAAACTAAGAGATAATAATCAAAGTTTAAGAACACATTGTTCCCCTATAATACATAAAATTAGCCCATTCAATTCACATTTATAAGGGGAACATATCTGCCATAATAGTAGAGGTAAAAAAGCAAGGTGTTTGGTATTCCACTTTCTTAATAATACAGCCAGCTACTTATATCTATCTATATATATATATATATATATATATATATATAATGCAGTGTTGACAACATAAATAAGAGAAGAAATAGATACTTTTCATACCATGTCAGGCTTCCATATTGTCTTCCTTGTAGACTCCAAGGGGTGAGCCATGTACAGATAAAAGCATCTCAGCAGGCTTAGGGAGCCTCAATGTTTTGGGTGTCATCCCAATAAACAGCCTTTGGCTACTCACCTGCAAAAATGATGAGATGTCGCGTCACTTCATGCCTAGTTCATAGCCAAAAAGAACCTCCCACAGTATCAGGGAAGTCATCAGCCATAAGTCTTCCCCCCCAACAAATACACACACCCTTTTTCTCTCTAAAACCCACCCAAAAAAAAAAAAAAAAAAAAACCCTCAGAACTCCTAGCTGATACTTAGCAAGCTTTTATGGTTCATTCAATCGTAGTCACTAGCTGCTTATCCTCATAATTTAACCTTTAACAAATGAATTGCTTTTGTAATTTATGATCATTGCTTAAAATGACAAATCTATTAGTACAAATTTTACATCCAGAGCCTCCAAGAGTTCTACTTCAGCAAACTAGATGGGTTTGCAGCAGACACCCTTGAAAGTGAAAACTGACTCAGCATCCATAAAGTTTTTGTATGTACAATTCATTGGAGCATCTAGGGCGCACTGGAATTGTAGGCACTTAATTTGCATCAGCTGAAAACTTCTTCAAGGTCAACAAATGAAACAAGAATTTGGTTCCTAACTAATACTTACCAAGATATTGGATTAATTACATTTTAATAAAATTTAAGCTTCATACAAAACTAAATATGAAAAAAAGAAGGACAAACCCTGGGAGTTTGAAGACCATCTTGCACCATCTTGCATCCTGTAGAAATACGTGTGGGTAAAAAAGTATCGTAAGTTTCTGAAAATTGTTGTTTGAAAAGGGTTGCCAAACACCCCCTAAGTTTCTGACGGTAGCTCCAAAACCTATAAAACCGAAATTTCAATCAGAATAACAAGAGAAAGGGACTGGAGTGAGTGAGTGTGTGTGTGTGTGTGTGTATTAAAGGGTCTTCGGATTTTGGCTCAAAACATGCTTTAATGAGTTAATCACATGAGGTTGCAAAAGAAAAGCATATTTCAATGTAATAAAACAAACACAAATGAGAGTTGAAACCATCCTTTGTTTTGTTTGTTAGGAAGAGTTGCATCCAGAAACCCTTGTTTGGAATGACATAAATAGTTAGAGAACATACAAAGTCATTTATTTGTAGATTTCCAGCTGGTCTAGCACCTAGATAGCTTGTTTTCACTGCCGCCAATCAAGCACTCTTGTGAGATACATCAATGAGAAAAAAAAAAATAATTCAAATGTCAAGTTTTATACATCAAAATATCCAAAATTTGTCGATACCTGCTTTGCTAGAAAACTCAAAGTACCCAAAGATGCAACAGTAGCAAGGCAGTCAGAATAAACCATGGACAACTGGCGCAGAAGAGATGCATGTATGCTTCTTTCATGAGGTTCATGGATACCTTACTTTCCTTATCATTCCAGTGAACTTCAAATTGTTTGTTTCCTTCGATTCCTACAATTGAAAGGTTTGGAAGATTTTCTTTTAAAATATTTCATTGTGGGGGGGTGGTGGTTTGTAGTTGTTCAATGCTGTAATAAGAGTGAAGCAAATGCAATTCAGTCAGCAAATACACAATCTCCACATCGCGAATAGCCCTAAGATTGAAACAATTCTAATGAATTTGCACCATAAGATCGAAAGTTCAACAAAAATTGTGTCCTCACGTTCATTTCATGATTCAAATACACACAAACACACAGATATGACTGAATAGAATTGAATTGAATGGAAATAAAATCTGAAAGAGTCAGTGTTTTTATTAAAACAAAATTAAAAACTTTACCTCTAATTTGTCCTTTTGTCTTTTTCTAAGTTAATAGTCTGGATATTACTTATTTTGCTGGAAACTAAAAATATTAAAATATTAATTCTTAATTACTGTTCATTAATAAATTTAGTGTTCATAAGCTTATATGCCTTGTTCATGTCTCATGAACAGTGCAAGAGGTGCTAATTTAGTTAAAAAAAAAAAAAAAGGCAAAACACAGCTTTAGATTCAACTATCCAAACGCTCATTAAAGGTGCCTTTGGGTAAGGCTTCTTGTGTCTGCGTTTGTGTAAGGTGCGTTTTTTGGCTGGTCCATGGCACTGTTCATGGACCAGCTAAGTGCATTCCACGGGTGAACAGTGATTTGTAGCAATAAAAAATATTTTGTTATAGTGCTTTCAGTAATAAATTTTCAGTTTTCAGCAAAATAAGCAATATCCAAATGTACGTCATACACTTGCGCTAGTTCATTCCTAAGCCTTCATTGCACAAATCTAATCATCTCACATATTCTATCTTCAACTGATGCCTCACATAGGCGGATCTGGGAATCCTTTTGCATGGGTCTTAACTGAAATTAGTCAATAAATACATGGATTTGATGATGTTCTGTTTAAAACAAAATCAAAAGGGTGTTTGTTAACTATACTACAATTCTACAACGCATTTCCATACTCATCAAACCGAGCACTATTGACTTCAATGAAAATTTTCCAATTCTTCTTCGTGGACCCTTTTGTAGGTATGCCCTTTTAACTTTATCCTGATAATTTGGATGGTAATCTAGAATTTTACTTCATAGCCCAAGATATATGAGAAGATTTTCCAAGTCAAATTAGATGGTTTTGCATTGAACTATTTTGTTCAGTTATTGTGACTATAGTTTCTTGGGCAAGTAGCAATTGCATTGATGTTGATTTTCTCTTGAGAAATTTATCCATAAATATTTCAAAACTAGCAATTTCAACACTTTCAAGAATTTAATTTCAATTTTTTTAATTAACATACTAACATAAATTTTTCGCTAAACTAATAAAGAATTTAACTAAACCTGCCAATACTTAATTGAGTTTTATCTTTTAGGACCACTTTTAGAATTGCAATAAGATCTAATCTTGCAATGAGGTTCTCATAATTGACCTCACCAAAAAAAAAAAAATAGTGGTGCAATTGTACAAATATTTCAAATCTCTTAAATTTATGTATCCTTGTCTTTTCCCTTTGAAAAAAAGAAAAAAAAAAAGAAAAAAAAAAAGAAAGAAAGAGAGCGGTGGGTGCAATTGGACCCACTCAAAAATATGTGGCTCCGCCGCGGCTTTCTCACAAATAATTTTATTCTTTATTCCATATTTCAGTGTTGCCACCATCTTAACATCCACATCTCTACCACATTCGTTTTATGAACTTTTTTGTTGTTGTGATAAGTTCATTCTATGGACATATTGAAAGAGGAATTGTAGAATGGGTCCCTAAATATTTCAAAATATTTAGAACCAGTAAAACTCGACTAAAACCGCATTCTTTTGGCCAAAATTGTATTTTTTTTTTAAAATATTTCATCTCTAACATAATAAAATGAAGTTGTTCTAAATTGAATCTTTTCTCATAAACTATGCTACTAATGCATCACTGTCAAAATGCATCAAAACATCCATGGTACACAGACTACCACCACCTAAAAAAAAAAAAAAATTGCATTACCTGAGTGCGGTACTTTATAGTAGGGGTGGCAAAGTATGCCCAAACCTATTTGCCCACACACTCTGATTAAACTCAAATTCACCCAATTATTAATTAGATTAAATAGGCATCAATCTCATTAGACCTAGTAATTATTGAGTTTTAACTAAAAACCAATTGGAGCTCGTTTAGACCAAAAACAATCCACCCAAATTCAATCCGCCCCTCCCCCCTAAAAAAAAAAAAAAAAAAAACCCAGCCCTCAGAGTCTCAATCTCAGATATTTCAGGGTTTCAAGAGGGTTTTCATTTTCCTTCATTTTCTAGGCCTCCAATCATATTTTAGTTGGAAACCCAACGGCTTCAAAGCTTCGGACACATCAAAATTCTTCAAAGCTTTAGCAGATTTCTAAGTTGTTCGCCGGAATATTCACGTTATCTCTTTCCGGTCACTCTGGCACTCATCGGTAAGCTTCGAATCTCGGATTTGGTTCCTCTTTTTAGTTACTCAAAAGTCTTCTTTTGCTTTCCTTCGTTTTCTCCGTTACCAAACAGTTTACATCTTCTAATTTTATCTTTTCGGTAAGCATCGGTAATGCTTTGTTGAGTATGTTTGTGAGGTTTGGTGATTTGGGTAATGCCTTGTATGTGTCTGAGAAGATGGAGGAGAGGGATGTGTTTTCTTGGAATGTGTTGGTGGGTGGGTATGCAAAAGCGGAGTTTGTTGACGAGGCATTGGATTTGTATCATAGGATGCTCAAAGTGCACGGTTAGTGTTTGATAGAATGCCAAGGAGAGATAGGATATCATGGAATGCAATGATTTCGGGGTATTAAGTTAGTTATAAGTTATTTAGCAATGTAACATATTAAGAGAAATTTATAACAGATGTGAATTGTTCCTGTATCTATGAAATTTGTGTTATGTTGATGCAGTATGGTAACACATTTTGGTTCACAAGACTTTCGTGTTGTATGGATAGTGATATCTCTATAAAGAATGCATGGTAATACTTCAAAAAGATTTTGGCAGTATTCTGAGAAAGACATGCGGGTCAATTATAGTGTGTATAATTGTTTTATCATATTCAAATGTCTTTGTTAGTTTAGCGTATAGCAATTTCAATGAGACTTAAAACAAAGGTAATGACAAAATGCCAATGAGATGAGGATAAACACGTAGTTAAGACCTTCAGGGGCCAAACAGATGCATCTGAAGGTTATTGTTTGTGAAGTTCAAGGTTATGACTCAATGTTGTTAGGTGCAGCTGTGTTTTTAATCTCATATTCCTATCAAATGAACTGGGCATGTGGAGACTAATGGGATGTGGTTCATTTTTTTTTTTTTTGAGAAGGAAGACATCAAACTTTATTAATAAAATTAGCTGTGGTCGGCGTGAATTACAGGAATCAAGTGTGTAGGAACATCCTCCGTCCACACCAAGAAACCTCTAACATGTCTAGCATGTTTAGCTAGGTTATGCGCTACATTGTTGCCAGAACGACGGACATGGGAGAAAGAAACACAACTATCTGCCCCTAACGTGGCCTTTGCTGAGCTGAGAATGTGACCATCGATGGCTAGGGATGGCTCAACTGAACTGAGGGTGGTTATTATGTTTGTTGCATCACCTTCCAAGATGAATGAAGTGTGCCTGAGGTCTTGTGTGAAGGACAATGCTCTAGCTGCAGTCATTGCTTCTGCAATGTCTGGGGAAAAAGGAAGGCTAGCTTGTTCAGACAATGATGATATTGCTTGCCCATTACTGTCTCGGATAATTACTCCTATACCTGCTTTCCCTATATCTCTGAATAACGCACCATCAAAATTCACCTTGATCCTTCCTAATGGAGGAGGAGACCACCTGACCGGGACTGGGCGACTGTGATGGATCTGTTTTGGAGCATCAGAAATAGCTTGGTGGAATGTGGCTAGAGCTTCTGAAGTGACATGGAGTACTTGCGACAACGTGAAATCTTTGGATGAGGTTTGTACTTGGTTTCAACAGTGCCAAATGGTCCACATGACCATAGCCATTAACTTTACGTTCTTCTGCTCCTCATGAGGGAAAGTGAGCACTTCTCTAATTGATGGGAAGGTTTTTACTTGCCTGAAGTCGAGGGAAGGAATAGAATCCCATATTTGTGCAAGCTTATTACATCCCCATAACACATGGTATGTGTCTTCCACCTCCATCTTGCATAATTCACATGTATCTTCATTCAGTATGTGTCTCCTTCGTAGGTTGTTTTTAGTAGGAATGGCATTCTGGCAAGCTCTCCAAAGGAAATTGCGCACCTTGCTTGGGACAGAGAGGCCCCAAATCATTTTCCACAACCCATTATTGTTGGGTGTATGGCTTGTTTGTAGGCTTCTACAATGTTTTGTGGCTAGGAGCTTTGAACCTGTCTTTACTATGTAACAGCCTGAAGGAGTAAACGGCCAGACCACTTCATCCTCCACCTTGCTTAAACAGAGAGGAATACTTGCAATAAGCTCTGCCTCCTGTGGTATAAATAGTCCTTGCAAAAGATTTCTATCCCACTTATGCGTGTATGGGTCAATGAGGTCTGATACCTTCATATCTCTAAAGCCTTGTACAACTTGTGAGCTGATCCGAGGCTGAGTTAGGGAGGGTAGCCATGCATCATTCCACACACTTATCTTCTCTCCACACCCAACCCTCCAACGTACACCCTTAAGCAATAAGTCCCATCCTTTTAGTATACTCCTCCATGCATAAGAACCGGTGTTAGAGTATGTGGCTTCCAAAATGGAATAATGGGGAAAGAACCTCGCTTTGAAGACTCTATAGAATAAGGAGTTTTTATTGTGTAATAGTCTCCATGCTTGCTTTGCCAAGAGTGCATCATTGAAATTTGCTAGGTCCTTAAAACCCATGCCCCCCTCGGATTTGGGTTTACAAAGAGTGTACCACTTCACCCAATGTACTTTTCTTCTATCTCCTTTTTGCCCCCACCAAAACCTCCTAGTGAGACTTTCAATGTCTGCACAAAGTCCCAATGGGAGCTTGAAGCAGCTGATTGTGTAAGTCGGTATAGCTTCGACCACTGTCTTAATAAGAATTTCTCTCCCTGCCTGTGACAAAAGTTTCTTCTTCCATCCCTGAAGCTTTTTCCACACCCTCTCCTTTATGAAATTAAAGCTGGCCTTCTTGTGTCTTCCTATTAATGATGGTAGTCCCAAATACTTCTCATATTGCACGATCTCGGGTACCTCTAGTGTGATTTTAATGTGGTTCTTGATTTCATCAGGGGTAGATTTACTGAAGAAAATGGTGGTTTTGTTTTTGTTGATTTGTTGACCAGAGCATTTGCCATATGTGTCAAGGATGTTCATAATCTGTTGGCATTCCTGAATTGTGGCCCTGCAAAACAATAAGCTATCATTTGCAAAAAGGAGATGGGTTAGTCTAGGGTTATTTCTACAAAGAGAATAACCCTTGATTTCTCCTTGTGTTGCTGCCTTATTAATGAGGCCATGTAGACCTTCAGTGCATAGCAGGAATAGGAATGGTGATAGTGGGTCCCCTTGACGAATACCTTTGGACGGTTTGATCATCCCTTTAGGTTCTCCATTTACAAATATAAAGTAGGTGACTGTTCTGACACACAACATCAATAGGTTAATCCATTTTTCAGTGAAGCCCAATCTTCTCATGATAGATTCAAGGTAAGGCCACTCCGCCCTATCATAGGCTTTGCTCATGTCTAATTTAATGGCCATGTAATTCTCCTTACCACCATGTTTCTGCATACTATGGAGAGACTTAAAAGCAACCAAAATATTACCAGAAATAAGCCTACTTTTTTTAAAGGCACTCTGATTTTAGGTAATAATATTTGGTAAAATTTTTTTGAGTCTATTTGCCAAGACTTTGGAGAAAATATTATAAAGCACATTGCAAAGACTTATGGGTCTAAAATCTGAAGCATACTTAGGGGATTTATTTTTTGGGATTAGGGAAATAAAAGTATGATTAAGATTTTCAGGGAAAGTTGCAGAATTTAGAAAGTGCAGTACAGTTTGTGAAACATCAATACCAAGAGTACTCCAAAAGTGCTGGTAGAACAGTGGTGACATGCCATCAAGTCCAGGGGCTTTTAGTGGGGCCATTTCATTGATTGCCTTTTGCACCTCCAAAGCTGTGAAGTCAAGTGAAAGTTGGTGGTTCATGCCAGCACTTATTACTTTTTGGATTGAATTGGTTGCTTCATCCCACTGTGTTTCCATTGACGATGTAAACAACTCCTGATAATAGGACACTAGGATATTAGCCACTTCATCTTTGCATGTACTCCACTGACCAGTAGAAGCCCTAGGCCTTTGGATTGTATTTTTTCTTTTATGTTGAGTGGCCCTACTGTGGAAGAACTTGAAATTTCGGTCTCCCTATGAAGCCCATAAGACTTTTGATCTTTGAAACCACATCCTTTGCTCTATATCCACCAGGCTTGCAATTTCTTTTTTCAACTCCATCAGCCGAAAATTTTGACCAGTCCGCATGGCTTCCTTTTCAGCTTGTACCAATTCTTTTCTTCTCTGCTTCAACTATGCTTGGACATTGCCGAAGTGGTCTTTATTCCATTTCAGCAACTCCTTCCCGCATTTTTCGATTTTTTGTACCGTTGTAAAGGTTGGATCATCACTTCCTCTAGCATCCCAGATCGCTTCAACAATTTCAAAACATCCCCTATCTGACAACCACATTTCTTCAAATCTGAAAAGTTTCTGTGCATTGTGAAAATCAAGTCCCACTGTGTTGATCCATAGTGGGCACTGGTTAGAAGAATCTGCTGAAAGATGATGAATTTTTGTACCTGCAAATCTCAAAAGCCAATCATTAGTTGCAAAAGCTCTATCAAGCCGCTCCCATATTGAGTGACCTGTGGAGAAGTGCTTCTGCCAAGTAAACCAATTGCCTAAAAAACCAAGGGCAATAAAACCACATTCATCCACCATGTCCCTAAATAACTGCATTTGTACTTGACTTCTGTTGCTACCCCCAAGTTTCTCTGAACTCCCAATAATTTCATTAAAATCCCTGGCACATAGCTAAGGGAGATTAAATTTTTTCTGAAGTTGGCGGAGTTTATTCCATGATTCATATCGTTTGTGGGTAACTAGCTCTCCATAGAAGCCTGTGAAGAGCCATGCGTCATCCTTTCCCTTATTGATAATGGAATCTATATGGTTCTTTGAAAAAGTATCAACATGTACATCAATAAAATTCTTCCAATACAAAGCTAGACAGCCCCCTCTACCACAAAAAATAGATTGTCAAATTCTATCTTACGTTTAATCTCCTGTAGCCTAGCTTCATCTGCCCATGTTTTGGCTAAAAACACGACGGAGGGATCTTTAGCTCGAATCATCATCTCAAGCTCCTTCCCTGTTCGCAGGTTCCTAAGCCCACGGCAATTCCATACAATGATACTCATGGTAACTGGCGGGGCTGTTGAACAGCCTTCGCCATTGAAGTGTCCTGCCCATCCACTCTTGAAACCTGGTATTTTTTGCAAGGTAACACGAGTTGGATTTCATCATCATCCTCCCTTCCCCGTTTTGCTGCTATAGAGGGTTGTATGTCTATGTCTATCTTAGAAATATTACGTGCCAATTTCTTCCATTTCCTGAGCTCAATAGTATCGGGTAACATGGTTAAAGTTTGGTTATCCACGTGGGCCACATTTTGAGTTCCATTATTTTCCAACCTGTCCGTTCCATCATTTTCCAACCTGTCCGTTGTAATCCCTAACTTATCTCCATCATTGGCCGCATGTATTCAAATTCCAGCTGTCATAGCTGATATGCTATAATCATGGGATTCAAATTTTTTAAGGGCCATGTCAATCTCTTCAATGTGGGACTCAAAATCTTTTAAATGGCCTGAGGGAGTTATAATAGGAGCGTGAGTTGTTACCTGCAGATTTTGAGGTAGATTCTTGCGTGAAATCTGCTCAGTAACGTCCAAATTTTCCTCTGTTTCCATACTTGGAAAATTTCAAAAGTCAGCGCTTGGTTGTGGCTCGTTGGTGGACTGAGGCTGACCGACTCTTTGTGTTTCCGTTGGCGACTTCTTTCCGGGTTTGGCTGGTTGAACAATGTCTTCTCTCGGACCTCCAAGGCCATCACCCATGCTTGGAACTGTCGTAAAAGCAGCTTTCCCTGGGTTGAACGGTGTCGCTCTGAGTCATGCACCATACCCCTGAATTTCCTCAGATCTAGAGCCTCTATCTGTAAGCCATTTTTGACATTCTTTCTCATCATGCGATACTAGACCGCACCAATAGCAGAAGTTGGGTAATTTTTCGTATTTGAAAGACACCCATCGTTCATCATCTTCTCCTATATCAATTTTGCGGCCTCAACACAGGGGCTTTGAAATATCCACTTCCACCCTTACACGGACAAAGTCATTTCCCACTAACTCTTTTATATTTTTCGTTTCTGATACTTCTCCAAGGGATTCGCCCAGTTCTATGGCTGTCTCGGGATCCAGTAATCTCATCGGTAGACCATGTATTTGTACCCAAAATTTGGTCTTTGAAAAGCGCAAGTTCTTGGCCGGAGTTTTGTAATCATAACGCTGGAATAAGACTAAGTGTTTATCAAAGGACCATGGCTGCTGCACTAGAACTCTTTCAGCGTCAGAATCTAATTCAAATATAAAGAGCAAGATGTGGTCTCCTGCCTCCCTGATTTTGAACTCGTTGCGAGCCCTCCACAGGGGTTTGAAGGTTCGTCCAACAGCTTCCACGTTAATGGCACGCTTTGTCAAGAACTTTACTGCTAGTACAAACTCCTTGTTTTTTAAATTTTTTGATTTTGTCAAGCTGAGTTTAGTCTCTTCTTCAGCAGTCAGAGACAGTTTTTTCCATTTGCTTAGAATATCTTCCATGTCAGATACAGCAATAAGAGATTAGTATAGAGAGAGAGAGAGAGAGAGAGAGAGAGAGAGAGAGAGAGAGAGAGAGAGAGAGAGAGAAGAGAGAAGAAGAGTGTTTCCCAGATTCCCAGAGAAAAAAACCCCCACAAAGCCCTAATACTAACGTTGTTAGTAGAGGGAAGAAAATATCACTTCGAAGAAGATAACTAGATTCTACTTACCACGGTATCCACAGAGAGCATCGTGGAAGAGAAAAAAGAAATTTAGACATTAGCTTACCCTGATTACCTTAGTTAAGTGATAACAATTGGTTCATTTGGATGTTTAGAAAGTTATACCCCCCAAAAAATTTCCATCTCACTCTTAGTGTATGTGACAAAGATATGAACAGAATATTAAAATTAGATTTGATAAATTTGGATGTTCAGAAAGTTATACCCCCCAAAAAATTTCCATCTCACTCTTAGTGTATGTGACAAAGATATGAACAGAATATTGAAATTAGATTTGATAAGGTGCTGCATCCAAACCGTTTGGTTTCTCTATAACGTTTACATGCTTAAGATTATTCTAATTAAAATTATATTTGATGAAGCAGCATTTATGAACTACGTGTCAATGAAATCACCTAGCTACGTGAACATTGATAAGATGTCATGAGCAAGCATATTTTAAAAGCACATTCAAAGGAGTAAAAATTTCAAAGCCATTCCCGTATACTGGGGAACAACATTATATACACCCACAAAGCAATGACAGCTAATCTTTAACCTCCCAAGGCATTCAGAATTTAGAATGAATTCATCAAACTAATTTTGCAGCAACATTGTTTCTCTAAATATTTCAGAGTTGGCATCAAAAGATAAAATGAATATATGGTCCATTGTTATGCTATAGAGGGTGAAGCTCACAAATAGATAAGGAAAGCAAACACAGCAATAGTAACTTCATTTGATCCACAAATTTCATATATACAAAAACTTTCCAACAATTTCAAATGAGACAACACCTTACCTGTCAATATGAATTTCAAAAGATTACCACCTTACGGTTTACTCATTGAGTAAAACTAAGCTCTCCATGAGATTAGCTGTGTAAGCCTTTGGTTCATAATCTCGACTAAGATAGTTCACATTTAAACTCTTAGGATCAAATGAATAAATTTGAACTGGATAAATTTTTACTGTAATCAAAAGCTCACCACTATTCGTGCAGTCAAATAAGGAGGTAATATCTCATTATGATAATTTGGGTGTATTTTGCACATTTTTTGGGTTTCGAGGGTATTTTGGTCATTTTTGGGTTTTGAGGGTATTTTGGTAATTTTTGGGCTTCGGGGGTATTTTGGACTTCAGGGGTATTTTGGTCATTTTTTTGGGTTTCGAGGGTATTTTCGTCATTTTTGGGCTTTGGGGTATTTTTGTCATTTTTTGGGTTTTGAGGGTATTTTGGTAATTTTTGGGTTTCGAGAGGTATTTTGGTCATTTTTTGGTTTCGGGGGTATTTTGGTCATTTTTTGGGCTTGGGGGTATTTTGGTCTTTTTTTGGGTTTCGGGGTATTTTGGTAATTTTTGGGTTTCGGGGGTATTTTGGTCATTTTTGGGCTTCGGGGGGTATTTTGTCATTTTTTGGGTTTCGGGGGTATTTTGGTAATTTTTGAGTTTCAGGGGTATTTTGGTTATTTTTTGGATTTCAGGGATATTTTGGTCATTTTTTGGGTTTTGGAGGTATTTTGGTCATTTTTTTTGAGTTTTGGAGGTATTTTGTGGAATATTTTGGTCATTTTTGGGGTTTTAGGGGGTATTTTGGTCATTTTTGAAGATTTTAGAGTACTTTGGTCATTTTCACTTTAATGGCATTTTGGTAATTTTGATAATTGGATAATTGGGTGGGTTGAGGTTTACCCGTAATAATTGGGTTGGGTTGGATTTGAGTTAAAAACAATTAGTTAAATGGGTTTTAATGGGTAAATGAATTTTATATACTCAACCCAATTAAGCCCACCCCAAACTCACCCAAACACACCCATTTGCTACCCCTAAATATCATCCATATGATCTAACTATAGATCCAAATAACTTAACCATCACAATATAAGAAACTTACATAAAAAACCCCATTGGAAACCCGTCTCAAAATCCATGATCAAACCAAAGATCTAAGCCCATATCGAAATCTCCATTAAAAGTCTAGATCTGATTTGTGAGGAAGACTTGGACAAAGATTGAATCATTAGCGCAATTTCATGTTAAGTTTGAGTGTTTTAAGGTTTGTTTGGTAGATGAATTTGCGATGAAATTTTTGTAGTTTTTTGAAATTTGTGTGGATAAAAAAGTGCGTGAAAATGTGTGTAAAGTTGTATAAAATGTAAAAATGTGAGTTTGAGATAAGATAACAAACAAGCCCTTAGAGTTTTAGATTCATGTTACGTTTACGTCTAGGTTTGGTTTGGTTTTTATATAGTTAAAAATCAAATAATAAACTAATTAAAAAATAATAATGATGTGGCAAGCTTGGTAAAAAAAAAAAAAAGTCAAAGGACTATAATAAAAGGAGCCCATCAAGTACATGGGTTTGGAAAAAAATCGAAATTTAAAAAATAGAAAAAAAAATTTAATGCTGACCTGGAAATTGTGGAGATTAGCAAAAAAGTCGGAAGTTTCGGTTCTATATATACTAGTGCATGACCCACACAATGCGCGGGCTACTTTAATTTATTATTCACGGAAAAATATGTACAATCATAAGAAAATTCTATTAGTAGAACATTAGTTCTTTCACTAATTGTCTATCAAACTCTAATAACGTAATCATGATACACAAATTTTGTCCTAAGTCCATTAGCCAATCAAACATTATCATGATATCATAAAAATATTATGATAACTCCATAGACAATTAAAAGAAATATACTGATTTTTTTAAAGAAAAAAAAACCTTCCCTTTTATATTTATTATTATTATTATTGATTAGAAACTCCCTTAAAATTGAAGGTCTGTTTATGCATTAAATGTGGTCAAATGAAGACATACTGAATAAGGAAAATACAAAAACCTCAATTATACAAACTATGTTTGTCATGACTACAGGATTCTTACTATAACTATGCAATTGAGACTACACAAAGGTCAATTAATTTCAAGAATACAAAATCCGGGCAAAAGATATATCTTAGGGCAGGGGAAAAAAAAGCCAAAACCCTTGAAAAAGTTATATTGTAGAGTTTTATTAATACCAATCATTGTACCGCCCTATTAAAAAAAAAAAGACAGTAGCACTGAATCAAAGTTACATTTATGAAATGTCACAGAAAAATCTACAGCTACCTGATTTCTTTCTTAAGCCATGTACATCTATTTGATGCTTTTTAGCACAATACTTTTCCATAAATCTCTTGGTGCATAAGGATATTGACAATTTTTGCCCTCTTCTCAACTTCATTAATAGCCATTTTCTTATTTGTCTCTTGCAGTCTCTCAACTACTCTCTGACTCTTAATAGCAATTAAGACCTAACTAAGTAACATCAACATAAATTAGAAAATGGTGCACTATGTTGCACTCTATAAACTTCAAAGGATTATTATTATCATAAATCATTCAATATATTTGTCACTAACTGGGTATGGGTGCAACAAACACATGCATGTACAAAATTTTGGGTATAAGCAAAAAAAGATGCCTGTAATGTTGAATGCTCATAGGACCAAGACTAAACTAATTTAAAACGTTAATTCAATGTTCAACAAGCACTTGGAATAATATATATATATATATATATATATATATATATATATATTAAAAGCACATTCTATTTGTAAATAATTTGCATATCAAGAATCATAAACTGATTTAGGAATAAGCATCATCTTTAAAAAAAAACTAACTCAGAAAAAGATAGATTGTGGATAGGAGTTTCAAAGACATTTCCTAAAGACAACATCTCTCAATAGAAGCTAAAAATAAGAAAATATTTAACCAATAGACTAAAATGTACCAAAAAATCAAATGGCATTCAAGATGATTAGTGTTAGACTCCTATAAGATTAACACAGTGCAACGCCCATATATTAGAATTGAATAATACCAAAATTGGGACACATATATTACAATTAAACACACACATAGACTAAGGAGAAAAATCCCATAGATCATTCACTCAAAAAATTAGAGGTCAAAAGCTTAAACAAGCAAAAGCAGCAAAAAAAAAATCACAGGTTTATGCACAAAGCCATGACTATAAAAATTTTAAATCATCCAAATGCAGCAATATTAGAAGCAATTTTAAGGATTCTTTCCTACTCTTAATGGCTTCTGCAACATAAAAATCACAATCAACATGTATACATCTCATAAAGAACAAATAACAAATTTGTTAATGTTCTACTTGTCAATTGAAAACAGTCCCAAGTTAACTACCAAAATATGAGTCACAACCATAATTGGAGATCGTACCAACTTCAATAAATATATGTATCTTTATCTAAAAGAGTCTGTAATTCCTTACAAAAAAAAAAAAAAAAAACCAAATTATCTTAAACTTATGCAACCAAAAAAATTTGATTCCATCCAAACCAAGAAAAGAAGAAATACTGGACTTTAGCTAAAAATGTTCTCTATTAAGCATTGCAGTCAGCGGGGCTTTGATGAAGGGTGGGTTCGGTGAGTCAAAGAGATGTGATGTAGCTTCCACTTGGGATACGCCACCGCTAAGTGGTGCAGATTGTACCTGCTTCTTGTGCTAGTCACGATATCGACTTTAATTCCATTCCTATGTGTTTTAATCTATACACCACCATCATAATGCAAATACCTTAATTAAAGCCACATATAACGCAAAGATCTACATCCAAATCAAACCAACTATTATAGAAAAAAAAAAATCATATTTAATGCGCAAATTAAAAAATAAAAAGGAAAACTTACTGTTTGCAGTCCTAGCAGGTCAGTGGTGGGAGGGTTCTCTGTTCTTTTTCTTCTCTGCAACACCATATACCCAAGTTTCGGAGTGGCAATGTTGATTATCCTCTTTGAATACTTTATTTTCTCCAAATACTATTTTTGTTGTCTATAATTTACCACAATTTCTTTTCCATAGCATTTGAATTTTTCAGTATCTACACTCCTAATCATTAAAACCCACCGATCCAATCTTTATATATATAAAGTGGAAAGTGAGCCCATAACCGTAAATAAACTTTAAACAAAGAGAAAATGAAATAAATGCAAATAATTTCTAACGGTAAAGCGTAGAGAGAGGGAGATAGAAATCTAACCAAAATGCCTAAATAAAAAAAAAAAAAAAAAAGCAAATACCCAAACTACCAAACATAAATTATAGTTATCGCAAGATTTTGGTTTTTTCTTTTAAAAATTTATATAAAAAAATCAAAAAACAAAGAAAGCCAAAAAAAAAAAAAAAAAAAACTCACCTTGCATTGAGAGAGAGCTTTGTTTAAAACCAAGTGAGCACTTTGCTTTGCCAAATGCTTCCTACATGTTGCAAGCCTTAATTGCAAGAAAAACTTCTACTTTTATCTCTATATATTAAGATAGATTTAAGTTACATATATTTTTTAAATAATCCAAAGCCAAAAAAATATGTTTCAAGCACATTACTGATATCAAATGCTAAATAACAAAGGTTAGCATGTTTGATGCACATGGTAGGAAAAGTAATAAATCCCACAATTGGCTTGGCAAAGGATTACATTTATTCATACATTAAGGAAGTGTTGTAGAATGGTAATAGACCTAAAAAATGTTTGAGTGAAAGTTAATGCCTCCTTCAATAATTTGTAATGTATAATAATATTTGATCATTTAAACATTAAAAAAAATTAACAAATGTAGAAGCAAACTATATTGGCCATTTATATCTGGAATATATTATAATCTTTAGGTTATTTAACAATTTTGGCCAAAAGAAAAATCATTTTAAGTTTTACAATATAATAGCTGTAGTCAATTGCAGCAGATAAAGTAATCCTCGGAAAGAACAATTACCTCATGCAATAGAGACTTCCTTACCATGATTATTCATACAGTTTATATTATTTCTATAGTACTGGATCAAATGTCATTAGTTGATTCTAGAAAGTATAACACGAAGGATTCTAGAAATAAAGGAATTAACTACATGCTACAAATAATAGTTTTAAGAACATTTATATTTTGAAGCAACCAAGTGAATTTTTAAGATTTATGCACTTCTGCTAGGAAGTTAATATCCATATTTGGATGTATTTACAACCTTTTTGCACTCTCCCGAGTATGGGAGAACAAAAAAAATTACTTTGAAATAAAATAGACATGCTGTTTCACAATTACTTGGAGCCTATCAAATTAGCCTTTAATTTAATATAATTGCAATCATGATCAAATAGTGTTAAAAGGTAAGAGTTTTGAAGTAAAACTTGATCCATTGAACCTATGGGACAATAGAAATACAAAACATAAACTTCAAATATACTTTAACAGATAAACAAACTCATTCACAAAAAGAAGATGCGAATTTAAAACTCAATTTTTCTTGATTCCTGCGCCAATACAAAACAAAACCAATTCCAACCCAAATGTCTTAATGTAAATAAAATCTAACCCAAACCAAGCTTAAAAAAAATTCAACCAAAATACCCAAACCTGAAACTAAATTGATAATAGTATTACATTAAATATATTCAACAATAGAAGAAACAGTATCCAACTATAATATAGATGTTATTGGTGTCGAGTAGTAAAATACCTAAAAAAACAGTTAATAACAGGGTACAGAATATAATTTAATGCAACAATTCAACGATAGCAAAACACAATGCCATTCTGAGAGTAAATAATGAACATAAAGCTAATGCACAGGATTCAAGTTTCTACAATGACCATGATTTCGGTGCTAAAATCAAGTTATGGCCAAAAGCAAATATCAAAACTACTTGAAATTTTGTTTTAAACCAAATCTAAATTGCAACTACTAAATTCTAATGGAGATGAGGAAATAAAAAAACATTAATTCCAAATATGCAAAAAAAAAACCAATTTTGACCCAAATGCAAACCAAAATATAACCCATAAACCTTTAAAAACAATCCAACCAAAATACCCATAAAACAATTAAAACTCACGGTTTAAATACCATTTTAACAAAAGGGTCTACCATTTGGTTTTATACCATTTCAATACTAATAAAACACAAAAACAACATGAACAACTTAAAATCAGATCAAAGGACAGGGGAAAAACAAAAAAAAAGGAAATTTTATTCAAAACAAATTTGTTTTTGTTTTTTTTTTTTTAAATTTTTTTTAACACAAATAGAACAGCATTAAAAACAAAAATCAGATCGAAGGGTAGGGAAAAAAGACCAAAGAAAATATCTGTGTTTTTTTTTTTTTTTAGTTCTGGCGAACTTTGTTGCTTTCTCTATCACTGTATTGCATGCCTTCTAAAGTATTTTATCCGGTTAGTTTTCGTTGATATGAGAGACTTTTAAGCATTGTGGTTTTTTTGGTTAAAATAAACCTTAAAAGTATAAGAGGATTAAGAAAACTGACTGAAGAAACTTGATACATTACTATATAAATCCCTAAATTACTAAATTTTCTCATGTGATTGCAAGATAGATTCTCTACTTATCATCTCAACTTGCGAAAGTTTCATGGTATTTAAATATCAGAACTGGTTGCAATTCTCTACTTATCATTGGAATCCATAGATTAGCAAAGTAAACTAATGTTGATGCCCATTTTTGCAAATCCGTATCGTAAAGCTCATGAGGAAGAAAGCTCCATAAGAAGCAAGACTCAAAAGCCCATACGGAGGAAAGCCCAATGAAAAGCAAGGCCCAAAGACCCACCAAGAAGACCGAAGACGAAGAAAGGTCCAAAGAAAGAAATGCAAGGGAAAGCGATCTACAGTAGAATGCGAATTTGTAGCAGAATACAATTCTGCACTAGAATACTGATTTATTGTAGAATCCAGTTCTTTAGCATAATGGCTTCGACAGATCAAGGCAAATTGGGCCTAAGACCTTTTTGATCTAGTAAACATTATCTAGCCCACAAAGGCCTAAATCTTTTTGTATAAAAGGATAGGAATGAAAACTAATATAGAGAAGCACGATGAAATGAAACAAGGAACGGTAAGAAATGTCAGCAGTAGGAATTGCATGAAGGAAAGAAAAGCCAAACCAAAGGAAATGACAAACACAGTAGGAAACCTATGAAGAAATAAGACAGAGACATACATCAGAATGAAACAATGCTAATCTATTATGGCAGAATTAGCGTGGGAACGAAAGAAGACAAAAACAGAAGATAGTGGAGCAAGCACACAAGGGTCGGAGCACCACCAACCTATACCCAACCAATACAAGGGAGGTGGGCCTACGGTCAAGGGGATTCAAAGGGTGTGGTTTGGTGGTGGGGGGAAATGGGGTTTACATTTGGTTTCCAGCCTTGACTTCTTTTGGGAATATACCCTGCTAGGATGGTATTTTACCCAAAAGAGGTAGTAGATGGTTGGGACTATCTGCATGCCATAGAGGTAGGTGGTGAGGTAGCCCAATTCTTATACATGTGAACCTAGAGATAGAGGTATACAATAAGAACAAACAAAATTGAATTTTGTCATGAAATGAGTAGTGGTGCTGCAAATGTATTCTAAGTAGAGGTAATGTCTGGTCAACCGATGGGTTGGTGGGCAGTCCTGAAGGAATGCCCATAACAAGCCAAAAATAGTTGATGAATCCCTAGGGGTTAATTGGGAGAAAACCCATTGAATTAGTTCACTATAAAAGGAAGAGGTAGCCATGGAAGCACCTAAGTGGGGGAACCCATGGTAAGAGAGCAGTAAACACCTAAGAGAGGCACTTAGAGAGAGAGAGGCACCTAGGGAGAGGGGGATCAAAAGGGAAAATACTCAAGGAGAAAAACAACCTACGACAAGATAGTAGTCAGAAACTAAAAGTAAAAAGAATAGAGAGAAAGAAAGAAAGTGGTAAAAAGAAGAGAGAAAACACAGCAAAAATAGGGACATGCATTAATAGACCATCTTTTCCCTCCCTCTTAGCAAACCCACTCTTTGAAGTCCCCCAAAAGTAATAGCTAGTAGCCATTTCGGCCTATTCTCCAAAATGCATAGCCTTGAAGGCAAAAACCTACGACAAGGTTGTTCAAGTTGGGGGTTGGGTTCCTTCTTGGTTTACTTATTCTATAGGAAGATTCAATACTTGATTTCAATCGCAAACATATTTGATTTAACTTGTTAGAACTAATATCTGCTGTATTTAGTCATTCTGCTGTGGCATGTTTTTTATCACGTTTGTTACATTAGTTGTCCTGACGTGGTATCTCTATTTACTGTACTAGTTATTCTGTTGTATCACATTTTTATTATATTCACCGTGTTAGCTATTATACTAGCTAAACATTTTCTACTGAAACTTTCTTATTTCTTTGTTATTACCTGTTTTACTTTTAATACAAGCTAATCATTATCCTACCGTAAGTATACATACATATACCTTGTTTCTCATGTTCTGCAAAATATATTTTATATATGTATGTGTGAATACATATAAGTATATATACGCATATATGTACGTTTATATTTGAGAATATGCTAACTCATGTAAACTAACATTTGCTTGATGGGTATTTTCTTCAGGTTTTAGATTTGTTTATGTGTAGGAAGTAGAAATGTATTTCTGCAGTAAAAAATGAAGAGTAGTCATTCACGTTTTAGAAAACAATAGAAGGCTTTACTGTACAGCAGAAAGCTTTACTGCACAGTAGAAAGTTTTAGTGCACAGCATAAAAGTCATAATTGTGGCAGAAACTAGAGAAAAGTTCATTTTGCAGTAGGAATAGAGGATAAGCCCACTTTGCAGCGTCTTCCCTTGGACTTTGGACTCAACGTTTACACACAAACTAGAAGCGGCAGAATGGTACTTTGGAACCCATTCCGCAGAGCACCAGGCCTAACTTCCTTTTTAGAAAAAGCCTAGACTAAGCGTTGACTAATAGCATCAAGTCTCGTGTCTAAGGTACAAGAAACTTAGAAAGAACCCTCAACAACTAACAAATGTAATTAAAAAAAAAACACCTTCAGAACTGGTTGCAATTCCTTTTACTATTGTTTTATTGGTATCAAATATCATAATAGGTTGCAATTCTCTACTTATCACCACAATTCATACATTAGCAAAATAAACTAAAAAATGTAATTTAAAGGTATCTTTTAAAAAAATATCGACTAAACTCAACAATTTATAAATAAAATAACATTATATTTTTAGATTTCAAAATCCCACAATTTCAATCCCAACAAAACCTAAAAATTAAAGTGAAATGATTTAGTTTAAAGAATTAGAAGGATTTCATTTTGTGGAGGTTTTCCCTAAATTAAACAAATAGAGATGAAACGGGAAGAGAATACTACGAAAATAAATTGGTACCTTTGCTTTGATGAATTTAGAGACTCTAGATTGAAGAAAGATTCCACTTCATCTTTGCAGAGAAAGATATTGAGTGATTTAAATCCAAAAGAGAAAAATTCAAACAAACCCATGACCGAAAATATTTAATAAAGATAGTGACATATCAAAATTTCAATTTCCTTAACCCTAATTTCTAGAACCAAACCCAATTGTAATTGCAAAAGTTTGAAACATACCACAAATTAGAAAAAAAAAAAAGTCAGAGAATGGACAGGAAGCTCGTCAGAGGCATTGTTAACAGGCAGATGGACTCATCTTCCATCTTTTGCCTTTTTTTTTTTTCTTGGAACGAAGGGTTTTTGAGAAGAAGAGAGACCCTTGATAGAACGTTTGTTTTGTTTACTGCAAACTGTGGATATACATTAATCGAAGTTTCAGTTTTTCAAACAACAAAAATAGTATTTGAAAAGGAAAGGAGTATATATGGTGACCTTTGGTAGAAAAAAAACAGAGACTATACCGGTAGAGGGTACGGTGGTCTGATGGTGGCAAATGCCTAATTGTCTTCTCAGATTTTTCTCTCTCCAGCATCTATGACAGACTGAATCTCTCTCTATTGTTCTCTCTCTCGGTTCTCCCTTTCTACAACTTATGTCTCTCAAAACTGTATTTTGGGTTTTTATGTTTTTTTTTTCCCTTATAAGGTGTAATGGTCTTTCAATCCATGTAACGATCGGTCTTTCAAACCTTTTAAATTGTATACGTGCTAGTTTTTTAGATGGTGTTTTTTCCTAACGTGGCAACACCTTCTTAATTGCAGGAAAAGCTTCTGCTTTTATATATAGTACTAGTATGTAACCTGTGCTACCGCACATAAATTGATATAATTTAATAAAACAAAAAAAAAAATTGCATTTTATTATTTAGTGATACTATTGGTTTTGTTTTATTTTTTTATTAATCATGAGTTTATTCATGTTTAAAAGGCTTAGTTAAGTCTAAATTCTTGTTTAAATATTAAATGGGAATGGATATCATTTAATAAAACAATAAAAAAAAATTACATTTTATTATTTAAGTGATACTATTGGTTTTGTTTTTTATTTATTTATTAATCATGAGTTTATTCATGTTTAAAAGGCTTAGTTAAGTCTAAATTCATATTATTAACCAGAAAATTTCATTAACAAAACTTAGCATTATGTAATTTTTTTTACAATTGCATGGATATACTTAAAAGATACACATTAAGATGCATAGTATAATTCTTATATATATATATATATAATGTAAATACTATTGATAAATAGTCATTCTTATATTTTGTTAAGTCTTTAAAAAATGTTGTAAGGATATTATTAGGTAGATTTATTCATGTTTAAAAGGCATAATTAAGTCTAAATTTATATTATTAACCAGAAAATTTTGATTAACAAAAATTTGCATTATGTAATTTTTTTACAATTGCATGGATATACTGAAGAATACACATTAAGATGCATAGTATAATTCTTATATATATAATTTAAATATTATTGATAACCGCATAGGAAATGGTTAATTGTAGTGATAGTATTGGTCAATTTTTTAATTTTATTTATTTATTTTGTCTTTTTGGGTTTCTCACAAAGATGATAGAATTAGATAAAAAAATTAAAAATATATACTGCATTTAACTACAAAATTTTGATAATCACAATGATAAGGTTGATTACACTTTGAGTTTTCCACAATCGATAATAATTGATTTTGGCAAACCATTAAGAAAATCATAATTGTAAAACTTTTGTAAAACTTAACAAACAATTAACAATGGAACATAATTTTACATCTTTTGCACGCCACTACAATTCTTCATAACCGTAAGGATAAGGTTCATCCCAGTTCCAATGTCCCATTCCAATTTTGTGGCATGCTTGAAAGTTTAGAATTTTATACATGTTGGTTCTTAGAGTAAGTAGTCGAAGCATTTTTCGGCATTTGACAAGCCAATGCTTCCCATGTTCATCATTTAAAATTTCCAAAAGGTTATCAATGCCTTTATTATTTGACTCACAAAGTAGCATGATTCCATAAATGTAAGGTGTAACAAAATTGCCACATGGATGAGGTTTTTCAATTATTTTTTTCCTACAATGACTTCTTCATTCAAAAAATATTGGTAGCTTTCCACTATCAGTAGCGCATAAGGATTTTCTGCTTCATAACATGAAAATATTAAGCTTTTTTCTTTGTCATGTAGTAGAGTTGGATGATTGAAATACGGAGTCAGTTCAATTTGTTGGAGGACTAATTTCTTTTCTGTTAACTTCTTGAAGCGTTTGCAACTAATTAAGACAAAGGAAAAAATTAATTTAATAGACTAAACTATTTATATAGAGAGAAATGAATAAGTAGATACAAATTGAAGAAATAGTTTTTTTACCTTAACTTAATGTTTCCTAAGAGTATTGCCGAATCTTTGCCCACTTTCGAAAAGATTTCAACCCATTTGTCATTAGGAAGGTTTTTTAAAGTTTTCATAATGTTGTTTTGTTTGAAATATTGTTATAACATTTCATCTACTATTTATAATAAAATCATTTTTTAAGGTTCATAGCATGATATTAAATAACAATACATAATAATCACGTGTTTAAGAACTTTGAAATGATTATACATGAATTTGATGGTGAAATGGTTCAATTCGTATGTAATTTTGTATTGCATTTGGTTCTTAATGAATTTCATTGTTTCCATCCGTTAATATTAATACTTTACAGTTAATGTTAGTGGTTAATTAGGTTCATTGAATTGCTGTTTTAGTCCCCTAATGATTCACAGTATTAAAAAATGGGTAATGATTCGAATCCCAGGAATATAACACAAACCAGTTCAATGAATTAACAAAAACGAAAAATCAATGTCAAACATAAAGGAATTGAATTTGCTTAGAAGGAAGGGAAAAAAGTCATAACATAGAGAAGAAAATTGATCAAACTTATTAATTATTACTTATTAAACCGTACAATGAGAAGAATCCGGAAACAACTATAAAGATAGATTCAGAATTGAGTCATTGCTTTCTTCAAATTTATATTCAAATATTGGTAAATTATTAAAGAGTGATAAGAAATGTGATTCATTTAAATCACTCAACATATTATGTATTCAATTTTAATTAGTATATATCTAGTCATTATGAGTTTAGTCATGGATATTTATGTGTGATCTTATTATTATATGTTTAGAAAGACCAAAAATGAAAAAGAAAATAAATTTAAGTTATTATCATGTGATATAGTGAAACCTTCCATCGAATTTGACTTTTGTCATAGTTTATAGTTTGGAAAAAAAATTATCAAAGACTTGTGAGGTTACTGTTCAATGTGACATGAATTATTAATTGATATGATATAATTCTTGTCATGTATAAGTTAGTATAACCTTGTTAGTTTCTGTTTAAAGTGACAAAAATGAAATGAAAGAAAATAAGAAATCTAGCTTTTTACAATGCAACATGGCAAACCTAATTAACTACTATGTAACCATGTCATGGTCTATTTTAAAATATAACTATGAAAAAAATGGTGGAGTTATTACTTGATTTGTAATGTTATAGTCCAACATGAAATAGAAAAAAAAAAAAAAAAAACTAAAAAAAGTTATTTAGTTACCCACTTGATTTAAGGTTATCAGCAAATATAACAAACTAAGTTACTATTACCTTTTTATTAATTAACTATTTAAATACAATATGATTGGAATATATAATATTTGCTTTATAATGATTATTTTTTTTATCATTAGACCAAGATATTAATGAATTAAAATAATTTATTTATTTATTTAATCGGGGCTTTCATGCACTAAGAAAAATCATAGAAGTACTTTCTAATAATGCTACAATTTTATAATTGAAGAATAGGTTTAAATTAACCATTCTTTAAGGTCAATCTTTGACCTAACTTAACTCCATTTCATATTTCAAACGGGGAAAAAATCCATATCATCCTTTTTAAAATGAGGGATCCGTTTGATTCCTCTTCCTCGAATACATAGGAATCCAAGCCCTTTTCCTTCCCGTATTTTTTTTTTTTACTCAAGATATCTTTTGCTATACGAAGAGCTTTTTTGAAGTAGGGGCTCTCGTCTTGGTTTTGGGAGATATCTTGATAGATCTCTAAAAAATCTTGGGCTGAGGAAGCTGTTTGTTCATCCATCTTCACTTTCTCTTAGTAATTGAGTTTGATTGGACTCGGGTAGAGGCTCTATATCTAGGAGTTCCAAAAGCTGAGGTTTTTTTAGTGCTTATGGGAGCAAAGATGTGGATTATGAATGTAGAGGATACTGATGATTATTTTTTTGACTGTTTATTGTCTTTTTTTTTCTTTCATTTTTTGAAATGAGAGGTTCATTGATTTTGGCCTCTTTGATTTTAGTAGTAAATCAATTGGCCTCTCTCTCTCTCTCTCTCTCTCTCTCTCTCTCTCTCTCTCTCTCTCTCTCTCTCTCTCTCTCTCTCTCAGAGGCTAATTTAATTAAAATATAATCTAGATCTAATGCATCTTCACTCCAACATGGGTTATATCTTAATCATAAAAGAAAATAATCTTTCTGAACATAGATCTTTTCTACAATTTTTTTAAAAAATGTAACCCATTAAAACAAAAATGTTCAAGGCTCTAATGAAAAGCGTATTAATAGTAAGCCATATAATTTATCGGTAATTTTAACAACACTATCAGTAAAAAAATAGCTAACCTTTTTCACGAGAATAAGCAATTATTTATACATTACCAGGATTTAATACTAAACATATTTTTTTGTAATCACAACATAAATAGGGGAAAAAAACTGACCTTTGTTAACAAAATAAGCAGATACTATGGAACATCACAGCTAATTACTTTTCATATTTTTTAATGATTTGAGAATAGATTCAAGGGATAATAGGAAGTTTTGGTACAATTGTGACTACTGTTCAAATAAGAACATCAAAAGCTTTAATAAATAGAATATCAACAGCCTATCAAATAATTCACCAATAATAATAACAACATAAACAATAAAAACATAGCTGATCTTTGGTAAGGAAATCAGTAGTTCTAAAGCCTTAGTTTGTTGGTAACAAAGTTTCTAATATTATGACAATCTCCCATGGGGGAAAAAAGCACAGCAAATAAAGACATAATCTGTGAAAATCTAAACGATCTTTGTCAAGACAACAAGCTGTTTACAGGATATATTATTACGCAATCCGGGGAAACTTGATTAACATAAGCAAACAAAAAAACTTTTATGAAACATGAAATAGGAAATAAACATGTAACATTAATCATAGGCAAACAAAAAAACTTTTATAATTAAAGAATAAAAATTGTTCACAAAAAGGACGAAAACAATGGGCAGATGAAAGACAGGAGTAATCAAACCTTAGGAATGGTTGGAATTCATTTTGCAAACCATAAACTAGGACCATTAAAATTCTGAGTTTCCTTGCAACTTGTTATGAAACAGAAAATAAACATGCAACATCAATGATATGAAAAAAAAAATTATAATTAAATAATAACAATTATTCATAAAAATGAACAAAAGTATAGGCAGATGAAAGAAAGAAGTAATCAAACCTTAGGAAGTATAAACCAGGACCATTAAAATTGTGAGTACAATCTGAATCTGTGGAAAATCTCTTCTTATATAAGAGACAGAAATACCCAAATACATGCATCATTGATAAGATAGAAAGGTTTTTATGTTTTGATTATTGCAGAAGGGGAGATGAATCTTGAAATACGCAGGTGTGGAAAAAAAAATGGAGCATACCGAAATTACAACTGATTCACTTAAATTTAGACAAATGGAACCACGTAAATCTTGACACATGGCATAAAATTAGGATTCTAATTTAGAATTGCAATTGGAGTTTCTCTCTGCTTCACCTATTATATATATATATACATATTATATATATATATATATATATATAGATTATTTCTCACCATCATTACACACTTAGTCCTTTCTCTCTCTCTCTCTCTCTCTCTCTCTCTCTCTCTCTCTCTCCTTCAACACAAATCCCTTCTTCATCTATCTCCTTTGTTCCAGACCCTTTTTCTCTTTCTTCAATCGTGTTTAGCCTCAACCAATGCTCCCTTTGTTGGTCCCCTTCGATTTGACTCTTATTTTCGACAGTCCCACCCATCCACCACTCTCCACTATTCTACCCATTGAATCCCTTCCCTCTCTATCAGCGCTACTCCCTCCAAACCTTTCTCATTCTACCGTTCTCACCCCCCACCCACACTGTTGCTGCCAAGAACCACCCCTTCAAATGCTTCTTTTGTGGCAATCCCTATGTGATGAAGGTGATTATTTTCACGGTTATATCTATGATGAAGACAAAGACGATTTTTTTTTCGCAGTTATCTTTATGACGAAGATGGGTGATTTCTTTTGTACTAATCTCTATGACGAAGACAAAGACAACTGCTCAACCTTTTTCGAGGTTTATGTTCCACTAATAGATTTGAGATTTTTATGCATGGTTTTGTTATTTCTATTGTTGTTCATTGTTTGTGATTGATTTTCAAAGTTTGAATATTGGAGCTCGCCTGATTTTAGTTGAGTTTTGTATCCTTAGGTACTAGTGGAATTGTGTCTAAAACTAAGTTGTACTATCTATTTAATTTTCCTATCAGTTTTTGTTGGTAGTAATTCCGATGGTAGTTGGGTTTGTTGTAGCTAAACTTTGATTACCGGTGGTAGTTGGGTAGGGATACTCGAAGTTATGAAGGAGGGTGTCAGGATTCTTGGAGGAGGATTTGATAGTGGAGTTTGGGTTGTCAACCAATCGTTGTACAGGGGAGTTCCTTGCTTGCTGGGTGGGGTTTTGGGAAGGCAATGAACATAATGAGAATCAAAATAAAAAATTGACTGGAAAATGAAAAAGCCATTACAATTTGTGTTAAAGTAGGAACGATACACCTTACTGCATAATTCAAAACAAACTTAGGGGAATGGTTTCAAAGTTCAAACCCATGCTTGAGTAGAATGTGGATTTTCATAGTTTGTGGGTAGGCATTAAAATTGTGATGTTTTAATTAGTAGTTTGATAATAAAAAAAATATTTGTATTATATGTAATTGCATAATGCGCTTTCTATGCAATGATTGAACGGGGAACCAAAATGCAATAGGCTATTATGTTTGGATTGCTTAGTTGAAATCCATAGTCCTTTATCTATCAATTTGTGAAGCCTTGTACTTTGTGTTATGAAAGGCGAAGTCGTTGCACTTGTTCTTAATAGTAGCTTTTAGGTTTGCCGCCTTTGTTATGGAAAGAAAATACTAAGTTGTGTGATACAAGCCATTAAGAAAAACATTGTTTAATGTACTATGTTCACGATTCTCAAAGGCTTAAAGGTGCTAAGTCATGTTATTTTGTCTAATCTATTGTTGTAACTCGTAATTGAGATTTTGAATATTGGTGATGCTAGATGTCTATAAAGGCTTAAAGGTGGTATAAAATTCAAACTTTCTTTTTTGCTTCATAAATGTTAAAATAAGTTTCTTTGAAGGGATTAAAGCCTGAATCAAACCAAAGAAAAGCACTAATCAAGAACCATAATGTATAAAATGACATTACTAGATTTTCCTTTGTGAAATTTTGCACTAAACTTTTTAATGGACTTTGTAATGTTACAACTTTGAGTGCTGCTGGTTCATTTATATATAATCCCCATTAGCCAAAAAAAAAAAAAAAAAACATGGGCTATTTGGCATGTACATATGGTTTAAGTACTGTATATTTGTAGAAAGGGAATAGCTAGAAAAATACTATGGTAAAGAAGCTCTCATATTGCTTTCATCCCACAATATGTTATGTTTGAAAACTATATTTGCCATTGACCTTATTATATTTTTTCTTTTTTAGCATATATATCATATCATGTAATTTTTGCATTTATAAGACGTTTAATTTTTTTTATCATGATTATTTCAACGTATAGGGAATGGGAGGGACAGATGTCAGCAAGGGTAAGCAAAAAAAGAAAAGAAAAGAAAACTAGGAAATGGAAATGAAAATGAAGGAGATGACAAAAGTTATTTCCGTTGGACTTTGTATATGAAACGTGCGTTAGCTAACATTCTTAGAGATGAGCACAACTTAAGCCATAATGCAGATATCATGGCTGAAAAGTGGGAGATATTTGCCTCAATTTTGCACCTTTGCCAATGGTGAATTATACTAAAAGTGGGAGATATTGCTGCAAGTTTGCACTAGAGATTGGCTGAAATGTTGTTGAATAGCCTTTTGGTTTCCTTTCAGTAGTTTGTTTTGGAAACTGTCTTGGCTTATTGGCTTGTAATTTCTTGTATTCTTGTTAACCTTGGTTAGCTTGTTTTGGTAATTGTACTTGACTTTGGATAGCCTATAAGTACTTTGTCTCTATCTATTTTTGCTTAGTGCAATAAAATATTCACTTGTTTTGAAGAAGTTGCAAACATGACTTGCAATCTAAAAGGTCATAAAACTTCTGTAATATACCACTTTGTTCTAGTTTATAGGTTTTGCAGCATGAAACAAAGCCATCTAGAAACATAAAAACCAAAAATAAACACCACCTAGCAATGAAACAAAAAGGCATGTACCAAACTTTTTCGTTACATAATATGCAGTTATGCACATATGGATCTTAACATATAGAAATGCACATTTCCATTGCATTTTAATATATTTGTCATGCACATTAGTGCCTAACTAGAAGCTACTCAAACATGCAAATATAGAACCTAATATGTTTGAGTAGCTTCATTAGTTACAAAAATTGTTACATATTGTTTTCAACAAATTGTCCAATATGTTGTTGTCTACTAGCTGTCATTTGTATGTGCAATATATTGTCCAATAGCTGTGCAAAAAATTGTCCAAAAATATTAACTAGCTTGCCAAGTAAGACATGCTCTCCAAAAATATAATTAAAAAAGTCTCCAATATGGTGCTCTTCAAGGATTATCAATTATTATTAGGACCAACTGAAACGTACAAATATACCACCAAATAAAAATATATGTATGAAAAAAAAAACTTGGGAAAAATATAGGTTCAAGTTGTAGCAAAAATCATAAGGAATATTTATACCTAATTTGTCTCAACAAATTGTCCAACAACATGGTCTTGTCCAACCAAATGACTACAAAAGATATATTCCTACATATGACATTTTAACAAATTTACGTCAATTACATCCTTTTCTTATTATTTCAAGTAGTGATGTGTTCATTCAATATATATACATATATTTATTATTTCAAGAACTGCAATCTCTTGAAAAGTACTTGGAAACTCAAACCCAAAGAAATTTTAATGTTGCCTACATGTTTGAATATATTTAATGATGATGCAAGGAAAATCTGTAGGCTGGATGCTTCGGGATTTAAAGGACTAGCAATTGATTGAAAGACTTGAGAAAAGAACACACGATCAAAGGTGACCAAGGTGGATCGGCCAAGAACACTCCGATGCCAAAGTTAGTTTCTTTCTCAACTTCTAGAGTTCCAACTTTTCAGGAATTGCAAAAACGTACCTTCATTTGATGTCAATGGGTGTTTTTATAGTGTGCTCTTTAAGCGGTTACTTGCCTTATAACTTCCCCTATATTTGGGGAGGTTAGAGGGTTCAAGATTAACTCCCACAACCGCCGTAGGAGTTATAGTACGTTATTTTTTATCTTCCATAACTGTCGATGGGAGTTTTGCACTTAAGAGGAAGTTATAGCGATGAATCAGGACTTAACTCATGCTTCGGAGTAATAACACATGGTAGATTAATCCCTGAAATTCCTCCAAGTGTCAGGGGTCATCCTAGGGTTTTCGTCATGGATGACCCAAATGTCCATGGACGAACGTCTTGATAGGCACATGGATAGCCGTCCTGATAGTCACGACTATGCTCATTATCCTGACACGGACGACTCTCACAGACAAATTGGAGTTCAAGTTTTAGCTCACCATCATTTAACAAACCAAAGACCATTTCTAAGTTCTAAAGACTATCTAGTTAGGATATAGTCACATGCATGGAACTATTTACATAAAATTAGAATAAGTTACAAACCTGTATTGTAGTTAATGTTTTGCATTATAGCTATTTTTATACATTGATAGTGTAGTTTATTGATTCTACAGTATCAAATGCTGATATACCTCTTAATAAATTACTAGTTTAAGATAAAAAATTTAAATTGAGACCCAAAAAAGAGAAAATAGATAATAGAAGCAAACTTGATGGTGCTAGATATAGAAGGAATGTATTAATTTTAGTATGGATAATTGTAATTGGTTAGTAGGAAATTAGATGTAATAGCTAATTACTAGCATCGTACCTGAGTGAAATTATCCACCAACTATAAAACTTGTTCAACATTATTATGTTCTTCAAGAGAATTAGTGTCAATTGAGGAATTGGCCTATAAATTTATGGACCTATAGATTCATATATTGTAGAGCAATGTAGCATATATTACTTTATTTATGCATCCAAGTGATTGAACTTGTCTTGACTCATATGCCTTTTTTCTTTGAGATTTAGGATTTTTTGGTTGTTCTAATTCACCTTTCAACCTTGGTTTTGAACGTCCAACGGTATGTTTTGTTTTAATTCCATGTATGTCTTGAAAAGTTATGTCCTCATGGGATTGACATCTACTATCACCTTATAAAACATCCCCAAAAACAACTTCATCATGGACCTCTGTATGATCCTCCATGCTAAGGGAATAACATTTTTTCCTCATTTCTTGCAAATTCTTCAATAATGTGTTAGAACATATTTTGGCATGGTCATACAATATCTCAGACTCTGTTGCAAGTATGCAAATTTCACAAAATTAAATTGTGATTTATTATAAAAATCACATTTTATATTAAATCAATTACAAATAGTTTAAACTAAACATAATTACGAGGTAAAAACTAAAACCATATAAAGAACAATATCATAGTCAAATTTAATGTCATCAAACAAATATAACAATGATAAAAAGAAACACATGTGAAAGATCAAACTTACATCAAATAAAGACTCATGTTAAACAAGCATAAGAACTAAATAAAAGCACAAAAACACTAAGAACTGGTTATAATAAACCCATAGCCATATTAACACATATCAAAAGAATCATAAACATCAAACAAATCAAAAACAATAATAAAAAGAACCACAACAAAAAGATATGGACCCTATTAAGCAAATGAAGAAATCATTAAAAGAACGCTCACCTTGCTTTTAGGATTGTAGATTGAAAGGGGAAATAAATAACTCAACAATAATTTGATAACCACAACTCACTCAAGAACAATACTACTTTGAAAAGATTTAGAAAACAATTTTGAAAACAAGTTTTTGCTTTATAATCTACTGGAGAGAGGTTTTGAATACTTAAAAAACGTGCTAGTTTGGTGTGTGAGATATTAGGAAAGATGAAGTAGGGTTTTAGAAAACATGGAGACCAAATATAAACTCTCCTCTAGCTAGGGTTTTGGGGGCATAATGTGAGTATATATATATATATGTAGGGGTGTCAATGTTCGACCCAACCCGTGAACACGACACGAACCCGACACGGGTTTTTTCGGGTTAGGGTTGGGCTTTAATGGGTTTGGGTCATAAACGGGTCGACCCGAAAACGACACGATAAGAAACGTGTCATAAGTGGGTCAACCTGTGTAACCCGCAATAGACACGTTTGACACGCCAATTTATTTGGGTCAAACCCGAAATGACCCGCTTAACGCAACCCGTTTATCTCATATAACAAATAAATATTTATTTTATTTTAGACTTGTCAAATTCCTTTTATATCCAACATATATTTTAAATTTAAAAAGAAAAGTGAATAATTACAAAAATTTACAAGGGATATAATTGAAAATTAAAACTTTATAAACCCTAAATCTCTAAACCCTACAAACCCTAAACCTCTAAACCTTCTTATAAATATCTAATTTCTTTTTATTTCAGCCGTACTTTTCTTCACACACCAATTCTCATACTCAAGTGTAAACTTTGCAGCCGGGTATCTCTCACTCTCTCTAATGTGTTTATTTTTTTCTGCATAATGCTTTTCAGCTTTTGTATAATAAACTTTGAAGTTTGAACCCATGTGCCTTGTGTTTTTCTTGATTGCATGATATGGCCCACTTGGTTTAGTTTCTTTGAATAATAATAAGACAACTTGAGAATATGCTTGTTGGCCATCTTATAAACATGTGTTAAACTTTTGATAGACATGCTTGGATTTCTTTGTAATATATTCACCTTAAGAAAGTGGGCAATTATTATAAGATTTTTAGGCTTTGACAATCCTAGCTTATGAACTTTATCACAAACCAAGTAAATAGCATAACATCCAAACTTGATAGTGGCATTATCCAAAGCTGTCGAATGTATTAATATTGCAAAATATTCTATTTCATGTCTCTTGTAACCCTGGGGAGAAAAACAAGTCTAATATCTCAAGCGGAAACTGACTCAAAATCTTATGAAAGAAAATTACCCTTACACGAGAAGCCTCTTACCTATCATATGACCACAAACAAATACCCAGTTGATTCCCTAATCTCCTTCTCTAGGCTTATTCTAGAGATACGACACTATCAAAATCGAACTACAGAAAAGCATCATAGAGAAAACAAAATTTAGTTGATGTAGAATATTAAAATCATCTAAAATTTAAACTCTTAATTTTGATAAATCCAGATAAATAAAATAATCTTCTTTTATGTAAATCACAAAATCATTTTGATGAAACCAAATTACGTTTATGAATTGCATAACTACCATTGAAAGTGCCAAGCAATCTTTTCTAAGGGATAACTCAAAAGGTGATCAAAGATACAAAATTTGTGGAGAGATACTATAAAGAGGTAGTGAATTGTTAATTCCCTTGGATCCGTATATTATTTTTTGAAGCGTGTTTCATATGTTGCGGATTATAGAATTAAAAAGTGTTTGTGATGGTAAATAATAATAAAACGTCAAGAATAGTGTTTATATTTGTATTGTAATGTGTTGTTTATTTGCATTTTGTAAACTGTGTAGGTATAGATGGAGGCAACCAATAATATCAATAACGTGGAAAATACAAATGATGTGGAAATTATAACTGAGGAAGAAGTTGATGACTTGGAAGATGTAACAGTTCTAATGGAGGGTCAAAAAAAGAAAAGGCGTAGGAAAACTTCAAAAGTTTGGCTACACTTTGAAATGGTTTCTCCTGGACCAGACAAGAAGCCAAGATGCAAATGTAAGAGATGTGGACTTGTTTACTTGGTTCCAGGTAATTACGGAATTGGAAACTTAAAGCGTCATTTGGAAACTTGTGTGAGAAGAGATACACGAGATGTGGGTCAATTACTTTTAAGTAAAAATGGTGGGGCTGTATCTAAATTTGAACCTGATAAATTTAGGGAGTTGCTAGTTGCTGCTATTGTTATGCATGACTTACCATTTCGTTTTGTTGAGTATACTGCCATAAGAGCTATATTTGCTTATTTATGCCCTGAAGCTACCATTATTACTAGAAATACTGCTAGGGCTGATTTGATTAAGATGCATAGAAGGGAGAAAGAAAAGATTAAATTCATGTTAAAAGATGCTCCAAGTAGAATTAGTTTAACATCTGATTTGTGGACTTCTGTAATCACTGATGGATATATGTGCATTACTGCACATTTCATTGATAGAAACTGGGTTCTACAAAAAAGGGTGTTGAATTTTTGCTTTATGCCTCTACCACACAATGGAGTTTCTTTGTCTGAGAAAATGTATAATTTGCTTTGTGAGTGGGAAATTGAGAACAAGATATTCTCTGTGACATTAGATAATGCCTCCTCTAATGATGTTTCTGTTGACATCTTGAGAACTCAGTTGAGTATTAGGAAAGCACTTGTTTGTAA
The DNA here is from genome assembly GCA_032878915.1 of Castanopsis chinensis. Classification (NCBI taxonomy): domain Eukaryota; kingdom Viridiplantae; phylum Streptophyta; class Magnoliopsida; order Fagales; family Fagaceae; genus Castanopsis; species Castanopsis chinensis. The sequence continues at coordinate 19,501,385 of JAVQMG010000122.1, forward strand.
TGGTGATTTTTTTCATCTTCGTTGTTGTGCTCATATTCTTAATTTAATAGTACAAGATGGCTTAAAGGAGATTGATATTACTATCCAAAAAATTCGAGAAAGTGTTAAATATGTGAAAGGTTCACAAGTGAGGAAGCAAAAATTTTTAGAGTCGGTGAATCAAATGTCTTTAGATGGTAAGAGAGGCTTAAGACAAGATGTTCCCACTAGGTGGAATTCTACCTTTCTTATGATTGAGAATGCTCTTTACTACAAGCGTGCTTTTTGCCACCTAGAATTGACAGACTCTAATTATAAGAATTGTCCCACTGTTGATGAGTGGAGTAAGGTAGAAAAGATTGACAAATTCTTGGCTATTTTTTATGATGCTACTTGTGCATTTTCTGGAACCAAATATCTTGCTGCCAATTTGTACTTTCCATCAGTGTTCATGATTTATCTAACCTTGAGGCAACAAATGGAGAATGAAGATGAGTACATGAGAAGAATGGCAGTCCAAATGCTTGCCAAGTTTGAGAAGTATTGGTTGGATTTCAATGTACTACTAGCTATAGCAGTCACTTTGGACCCCCGTTATAAGCTTCAGTTTGTGGATTTTTGCTATAAGAAGCTTTATGGATATAGTGGTTCCCCTGCATATTTGAATGTCCATGAGAAATTATTTTCTCTTTACTTGGAATATGCAAGTAATGCTCCTACAACATCAGCAGCTACTGGAAAACGTGGTGGAAAGGTTGTTCATGTGAGTCCAATTCAATCTTTTAGCAAAGAGACTAGAGCAGTTATGCAAGTAAAAAATTATTTTAATTTAATATGTTATTTTATATTGCTATTTTTTATTTTAATTTAATAAGTTATTTGGTATTTTGTAAGAGTGATATTTATTGATATTGTTGTTTATTTAGGAATTTGATTCATTTGAAATTGATGAAGAGTCTGCCCATTCACAAAAAAAGTCAATTAGAACTCTATTTGGGTGAGCCAAGAGTGGACAGGAGTGCAAACTTAGATATTCTCTCATTTTGGAAAGCAAATCAGTTTCGATTCTCTGAATTAGCTTCCATGGCTTGTGATGTTTTGAGTGTTCCTATTTCTACTGTTGCCTCAGAGTCTACTTTTAGTGTTGGTGGGAGAGTGATTGATCAATTCAGGAGTTCATTGAGGCCGGACATTGTTGAGGCATTGGTTTGCACTAGAGATTGGCTGTATGGAGAGAAAGGTAATCTTATTTGCTTCATTAGTTATTATTACTCTTACATTATTATTATTTAATTCTTGTAAAACTGTTGAGGCATGATCATATTTTGTAACTACTAATACTTTTTTATTTTTATTTTTTTGGCATAGAACTTACACAAATGAAATTGGATGAGCTTGTGGAAGATGTTATGAATTTGGATATCAACAATATTTAGATGTTATATTTAATATTATGCAGGTTGAAATAGGTTGTGTTACATTCGTGTCAACCCAACACGACTCGTTTATTAAGCGTGTGAAATGGGTTGGGTCAGGTCAACCCGCCTTATCAATAGGTCGGGTTAGGGTTGAAGGATCCTGACACGATTATTAAATGGGTCGAGTTAGGGTTGAGTCATTTAGTAGAATACCCCTACCTCGACACGACACGAACCCGACACGCTAGCCCGAATTGACACCCCTATATATATGTGAGTAAGTTAGGGTTTTCAGGTTTTTTAGAAGCTTTAGGACATTCTTAAGGACCTGGGGGGTGGCCTAACTCAAAAACTAAAGCTTTGGGGCCCTAAATATGAAAATATATAGTTTTCGAATGGGGGATATGCGCGTAGCCCCATAGGTGCGTACGTAGAACCCTTTATTTATTTATAGAAAGAGGTGCATAATTTTTCACTACAAGGATAGAGAATGGATTGGGGGCTTTTCTAAAGTTTAGGTACCATGTCAAGTTATTGTAATTTTTCCATATTTAATTTAGGTGAAAGTACTTTTTTGGTCCTTACATTTTGGAGTTTTCCCATTTTAGTCCCTACATTTTTTGAGCTCTTAATTTGATCCCTATATATTTCAACTCGTTCTCAATGTAGTCCCTACCATTCTCTCAATAACAAAAATTGCCTATGTGGCTTATAAAATAAAATAAAAGGGCATTAAAATGAATGACATTTCTTTGTATTTGTTGATGTGTTTGGTAGCCAAGAAAGTTTGAGAAAAGAAAATACATTTTATTTAATTTTGTTAGATGGTTTTTTAAATTCATAATATGATATGTATGCTAATGTGACTTTTTTTTTTAATGTTTAATAGTTATATATATATATATATAACCGAAACCTCTGAAGCTCTCATAATTTTCCACGTCACCACAATATTTAAATAAAATTGTCATTTTATTTAAATAAAATTATTTTTGTTTAGTCCAAACTTAACCAAGAGTAAAACTCTGTTTCTCTAACAAGTCCAACTTAAACTTAAACTCATCATTTTAAAAAAAAAAATTATTTTTGTTTAGTCCAAACTTAACAAGGAGTGAAATTCTATTTCTTTGACGAGTCCAACTTAAACTCAAACTCATCATTTTTTTAAACAAAATTATTTTCGTTTAATCCAAACTTAATAAAGAGTGAAACTCTATCTCTCTAAACCGATGCCTCTGAAACTCTCTCAATTTTCCGCATCAGTACAATATTTAAATAAAATTATCATTTTATTTAAATAAAATTATTTTTATTTAGTACAAACTTAACAATGAGTGAAATTCTATCTCTCTGATAAGTCCAACTTAAACTCAAATTCATCAGTTTTTTCAAACAAAATTATTTTTGTTTAATCCAAACTTAACAAGGAGTGAAACTCTATCTCTATAACAAGTCCAACTTAATGTCAAACTCAAACGTTGATCATTTTTCTTTAATATTTTTTGGTCTTTTAGAAATTTTAATATCTGAATTTTCGTAAGCCATTGCATGCTCAAACAATGGCTTCGTCATCAATTTCTAACACAAATTGAAATTATACAAGGGCAAATAATGCAATAGTGTAGTTTCTTAATCAATTTAAGATTTTATAAAATTATTTTAGTCTACTTTACAAATAGGTAAGTTCCCGTGTATAGTACGGGTTAGCGACTAATTATAATTATTTTATTTTATAAGCTAAGTAGGCATTCTATGTGCCACGTAGGCGGCAATTTCCATTGTGAGTGAGAACAGAAAAATGTAAAACCAAGAAGGTTTTCTTGAAGGCATTCTCCATCCCCAAAACCCGATACCATTGGGTCGGATGACGGGTTTGAGCTCAAAAAATCGATCCCCAACCGATTCGGTGGGTGTGTTTCGCCGGCGTTTTGGCCCGATTAGTCGAAATTTGGGCTTATTTCTTCAAGATCCACTGAGATCTCGTTGAGATCCGGTGAGATCTCGTTGAGATTCGGCCTAATCTCTTCGAGATCCGTCGATATCTCTTCTTGTGGAAGAAATGGCATATCACTGACATAATCATCGAGAAGGCACATCACTAACATAATCATTGTGGAAGAAATGGAAAACTTTGTACAATAATCATTCCTTATGAATAGTTATTTTTTAAAATAAAGAATGATTGTTTATCTCTAAAAGGGTTGTAATAGCTATTCCTTAGTAGGTGTACTAATTTCTAAAATTAATATATTTCCAAATAAACAAACTTTTTATATGCACATAACAATTGTGAAAATAAAAAATCATAAAAAAATAACTAATCTCTCTTTCAAATTTAAAAAATATTATTTTTTAGGATATATAATTATATGAGTAAGATATTTTCCAAAATATATCTCAAGTCTGATTTAAAATGCTTACATTCCACTGTTTCTAGGGTTCTATTATTGTGTTGTCACCAAATTATTGAATAGTAATAAGTATTACATTACAACATCTTGTATTCTGTAAGGGCGCGATTTGAGTCCTAAGGCCAAGAGGTAACAGGATTAAGGCCCAAAGAGCCAAATACAAAGAATTTGTAGAGGATGGGCTAAAAACTAGGTTTTAATGAATTGAACAAAGTTCAAAATGGAATAAAGATGGTATGAAAGCAAAGAAAAATAAATTTTATGCAAAGGAATCCTTCCTTGGCAAAGTCCGAGGTGAACAATTCTTGAATATATTTCTTTTAGGCTTGATTACAATTTCAATTCTTGTTGCTACAACATTTTTTCTACAGATTCTCAGATAGATCCCTTGTCAAGGAGCCCTTTCCTTCTTATATTCTGTTGTCTTTCTTCATCTTCACCCTCTACGTGTAGGTTAAGTTGCTGGCTCTGATCCTTGCCCCACCAGCACCTTCCTGAAGTCTTTGGGAGTAGCTGTAAGGCTGAACACCATTATTCAGGTATCACCTCCACATTAATGTGGCCAGAGGGTTAGTTGCAGAGCTTTTAATGCGGTGGTAGCAGCTTTCTCTTAGATATTTCTTGGCTTCCCTTTGTCCTATTCTCTCCTAAGGTCTATCCTTATCAGTAGAATCCTCTAGAGTGTTGCTCTTGATGTCAGATCAAATCTTCTAACCTCTGCTTTGCTTAAACGAGGAGGCATTCCTCCTTAAACTACCTTTCCAAACCTTCATGGTCATAATTCATCTGTGACACTCTGACTCATACTTCTTCCTTAACATTTACTTGTCCTCGAACTACTAAACATCCTCGGACAAGGCCCATGGCCCAACATACATCTCTAGGCCTTTCATCCCTAAAATTGCCCATCGAAATTCCCTTCTTTTGCTCCTTGGAAAAGAAGGGGATTTCGATATTATAAAAATAATTCTTCTCTTCCCTTACATCATTTTTGTCTATGTAGGTATCTTTTCAACTACATAGAAGCACGCTCCTGACATTTTGGCATCTGGGATGCACCTACAATTAATTTCTGTGGCTCCATGTTCCCCACATTCTATGGTACGATGGGGATCCAACGGCTGGAGATTTTATGGGAACTTGAGTGGGAGTTTTCCTGCTTGCTTTTCTCTCTCATACATATACTGCTTAAAATCTTTAATTGCCTCACTTTTTGCACTCTTAAAACTTAAGAGCTAGTTCGAGAAGCCTCTTTTCTCTCCCATAAGTTGTCTCTAGCACTTTCTTTCATTTTTCTTCTAGTTGGTCTCTTCTGTCTTTCTTTTTATTTAGAGTCCTCTCTTCCTCGGCCCATCTAATTTCACCTTGTCTCCCTAGTACCTTCAATTTTTCTTTCATATGGGTAGATTTGCCTACTTAGTAGACACCCTAGAAGGTATAGAGAGGTTTAAGGCTCAACATTGAATCCCACCAGGGGCTTCAATTAGGTATTGCAAACAGGGTGAATGGCATACTAAGAGGCATGAGGGAGAAGTAGTAATCCTTATGATAACCTTTATAGAGGGAGGGATGAGAAACCCAATGGGTAGAGTTACTAGGGATTACCTAATAGCTTATAGGCTTTCCCCCAACTAGTATGCCCCCCAATATGTTTAGGATTTTAGGTAGCGTAGACGCTCTTAACGAGAAAATGGGCTTAAACCTCACCCATTATGATCTTAATTGGATTTATAACCACCACCACTTAAAGGGGCAGGGGTACTACCTTAAAAATAGGGTTCCTGAGGTCAAATTTATCTCTTGCCTCTCTAAGTCCAATAAAGGCATGAATAAAGACTATCTAATCGTATCAGGGGACTAGCACGATGGCCTTCACTGCCTAACAAGAGATGGGATATCAGGAGGGGTTCGTAGGTCTAGGTTTATTATCCTAATAACACCCATTTTTCTCACTAACACTTTTTGTGCCTATTTTTTCCTATTTGTACTTGTAATTGAATTTTTCCCTAATTTATGCTGCTTTTTAACAGTGTATTTATATTTTTGATGGTTTTGCAGATAAGCACTCTGCTATCTCGAACATCAATCTAGTTAACTAGCCAGATTTAAACAAAATACTTAAGGCCGAGGTCTTTGTTCATAGGGACATGCAACTAAAAGCAGCTCATCTCATCCTCAGCTATGACTCACTGTCATCCAGCTTCCAGGTGCCCAAGTGTGTGATCAAGGCCAGAGACCCGCACCTACACCTTATAAACATAGTTGTTCTAGGCTTCCTCAATCCAGGCCTTGTCCTAGAAGGTGTACAAAAGATAGAGCTACCCTTCCATTTCACAGCCGAGGAGGAAGAAACTTTCTCCTAACCAACAATCAAAGAGGAAGAAGAAGAAGTGGTTGAAATCTCAGACTTCGAGGATGACTTTGTGGTCTTTAATCAGCCCCAATCCCTAGAAACTCTAGTTGGTGACCTTGGCCATCTTCCTCCAGCCCAAGTAAGCCACACCTAGGAAGCTCCTACCATCCCAGATGCCATGGTGCTACAGCGTAAGAAAAGATCAAGCCTCTGGGACTTGCTGGAGTCTTAAGTAGGAGGCCATGTGCCAGAGATGGCAATCTAGGCCAAGCCTCTCACCCCTCTATCTACCTAAACTCTCTAACCTGATCCTGCTAATAACAAGAGGAAAAGGGATCAGAGGAGCAAGAAGGTGGTGGAAGGAGGAAAAAGATAGCTCTCTAAGGAGGCCGAGCCCCAAAAGGGGGCCAAACAAGCCAGGGTAATGCAGATAAGGTCCTCTAGTGAAGAGGCCATTGTGGATAGGAGGGGTGACTCCCAAGCCAAAGTTCTAGCTTGGACTCTTTCCATAGAGCTGGATGGAGCTCCCCTGCCCGCTGATGCCTCATTTAGGGACTTTCAGTAGGGGAAGGCTAGATATGTGGCCAATGCTGTGGAACAGACCCTACTGCTACCTGGGGATGTGGCCGACCTAAGGTCAATGAGGAAGCACAAGGTGTTTCTCAGCTTGAAGAGGGACCTTGCCTTGGTAAGCCTATTAACTAGCTTTTTCATTCTCAAAATTACAACTTTTTTGTTTGTTGTTGTAGTTGTTATTTATTTATTTATTTATTTATCCAGTGTATTTCTTTCCTTGAAAGGCTATCCAAGCTGCCCATAGAGCCGAGGAGTTGGTGAACAGCTCCCACAGGCAAATGAAGGATGAAGAAGCCAGGCGTATTGCCGCGGTGGACGCCTTCAAGGTGGCAGACAAGAAAATTCAGGAGCTAAATACCCAACTTATCGAGGCTGATAGAGCAAGGAAGAACGCTGAAGCTGCTCTGCAAGGGGTAAAGAAGCAAGCAGAGACTGAATGCAAGCAACTCTGTCAGGTCGGGGATGAGCTGGCTGCATCAAAAGAGCATATAAAGGTTTTGAAGAAGAAGCTAGAAGAGGCAGAGAAGGCCGTGGATAAAGCTGAACAGGATGGCTATGAGGTAGGGGTGGCAGATACTGAGAAGGCCCTCAGGGTTAAGGTCTCCGAGGTGTGTAGGATCTACTGCCTCCAAGTGTGAAATGAGGCCCTCAACCAAGCTAGGGTTGAGGCCTCCTTTGCTTTTAAGAGAGTAGAGATTGTATACTATCCTCCTGCCATTTGTGCATCAAGCTCCTCGGGCTCTAAGGCTGACACTACCTCCAAGGAGGCAGGTACTGTCGAGGATAGCCTTGCCAAGGCCCTTCCCTCTTTTGACAGTCTTCTAAAAGAGTCAGAGCAGCTTGGGGTTGCTAAAAAGAAAAAAAGACACAGCAAAGGGAGTCGCTCTTGATGCCACCAAGCCTTCAGCTACTCCCAAGGATTCCTTTAAGGAGAAAGAGGCTTCCCACAACATGGAGATTGCCCTGGCTACCCTTCCTGTGCTTGTCAAGGAGGACCTCAAGGGTAAAGGTCTAGCCTTCACCACAACTGAAATTGCCAAATTTGCCAAGGCCACAAGAAAGAACAACCCTTTGTTGAAGATTAACTAGGGCCTAGACTAGGATTTGTAAACTTTTTTTTTTTTGGTAACTTTTGTTTTTGTTTCCAAAACTTGTAATCAATTTGCCTTTTCTAAGGCTTAGCTTAATGACAATTATGAGCTTTTCTTTTACGTTTGTGGTATTTATGCAAATCCTAAAATAGTTTCTGCTTTACTTCACACTTAATCAATATGAAAATGAGATATAGCTTCATTTAGTTATCTGCATAGGTGATAGTATAGTTACTACACCCCACATAAGCAACAAAACAGGCTAAGCCTTCTAAGTTTACAATCTATAACTAAGTGTACACTTAATTTCAAAAACATACCTTAAGTATAGTTAACTCAAAGGACTTTGCATATTGTTGGACTTTCTCTTGGTTTCAGAAAATGGTGGAGCTTTTATCCGCCCAAAGCTCCACATGACCTTCTACTTAATAGTAGATCTAAGGAGTTGTAGATGACAATAAGTGCATGAAAAAATCATGGATGTACTTGAAAATGCTTTAAGTGATGCTCACGTATGCCCTTTCAATTAAGTTACTACAATGAGGATTCTAGTTATCCACTATAGCTAGGCTGGTTACTAATTTACCCAACACATGTGGTTCAAGGAACCTAACATAGTCGAGGTTCTATTTAGTATTCTCATAATCAAAGAAATGTTAATCTACCCAAGATAGGAGGTCGAGGAACCAGATATAGTTGAGGTTCTATTTAACACTTAATTAGATGCTTTGTAGTGCTGATTTACCCAAGGTAGGTGGTCTGAGGAACCAAACATAGCCGAGGTTCTGTTTAACACTTAAACAAATAATGAATAGTATTAATTTACCGAAGGTATGTGGTCTGAGGAGACAGATATGACTAAGGTTCTGTTTAATACTTAGATACATAATGAAGAGTATTAATTTACCCAAGGTATGTGGTCCGAGAAGCCAAGAATAACCAAGGTTCTGTTTAATACTTAAACAAATAGTAAATAAAGTATATAATGTCAAAATAAAAACATGGCAGAGCTGCCTTTCATTAATAATAGTACATTCGCAGGTTATTTACATTCTAAGGACGTGGTATGGCCTTTTCGTCTAAATCTTCTAGGAAAAAAGAACCTATACCATGACATTTACATTCTAAGGACGTGGTATGGCCTTTTCTTGATAGTATGCTAATTGAACCATGACATTTTTTCTCTACTCTTCAATCAAATCCAAGCTCTTCTTTAATAGGTTGTCATTGCTGTTTAGAGTGAATGAACTTGTCTTTAGCGTTGGGAATCTAATATCTAGAGGAATCACAGCATCGGCCCCATAAGTCATTGAAATGGGCGTTTCCCTTGTTGACCTACGAGGGGTAGTTCGATATGTCCAGAGCACATATGGCAGCTCGTCAACCCATTTGCCCTTCACATCATCCAATCTCTTCTTGAGCCTGCTTACTATGACCTTGTTAATAGCCTCGGCCTATCCATTCCCTAGGGATAGGCCGGAGTTGAATACCTGCTCTTAATACCCGTTTCACAACAATACCTCTTGAAAGCCTTGCTATCAAACTGAAGCCTGTTATCCTAGATGAGGGTGTGAGGAATCCCAAACTGAGTGACAATATTTTTCCAAACAAAACTTTTAGCATCCACATTTCTGATGTTCGCCAGTAGATCAGCTTTAACCCATTTAGTGAAGTAATTAGGGCCAACCAAAAGCCACCTCCTATTTCTTGCTGCCTTAGGGAAGGCCTCCACAATGTCCAATCCCCACTAAGTAAAAGGCTAGGGTCTGGACAGAGAATTGAGGACACCTCCTAGTTGATTAATGTTTGGAGTGAATCTTTGACATTGGTCACACTTCTTCACATACTCTTATGCTCTCTTTTGCATACCTGACCATCAATACCCTTGAGTGAGGGCTCTGTGAGACAGTAATCTACCCCTTGTATGACTTCTACAAGACCCTTCTTGTAACTCTTATAGGAGGGTTTTTACTGCATCAAGATTGATACATAGCAAATATGGCCCTGAAAAAGAGCGCTTGTACAATTTTTGGTCATCGGACAACCAAAAACGAGAAGCTTTTATTCGCACTTTATTAGCCGCCTCTCTCTCCTCAGGAAAGATGTCATCCTTAAGGAATATAACTATGAAATCCATCCAATTAGGTTCCATTCTAATTTGAAGAATTTGTGCCCTCTCCTTTTTTACTCAACAGGCTTGCATAAATCTTCAACTAGGATGACCCAAGGTAAACTCTGCGCCAAGGAGGTTACAAGCGTGGCAAGAGAGTCAGCATTTGTATTTCTGCTTCTAGTTTGCTATTAGGTGAAAGACTCAAACCCTGATTGCAAATGCCTAACTTGACTTAGATACTCTTGCATTCTCAGATCTTTGGCTTCCAATTCTCGTTTTACCTATCCAACAACCAAGCTTGAGTCTGAAAACACTTCCACTGCTCTTCCTGCCATTTTCTGAATCATAGCCATCCCTACCAACAAAGCTTTATAGTTGATCTTGTTGTTCATGGCCGAGAAACCTAACCTTAAGGATTTCTTAATAATAATCCTTTTAGGAGATACCACAACTAGCCCCACTTCAAATCCTTTTTTATTAGCAGCACCATTAACATACACCCTCCAAGATAGAGGTACTTGTAAGGAAACCATTCCAACTGATTTTTCATCCATGTTCTTCTTTTCTCCCTCCTCTTCCAAAGGAGATTCAACAAACTCAGCCACCTTATTTACAAGGATTTGGCCCTTAATAGAGATGTAAGGAATATATTTGATATCTAAAGCCCTTAGGATCGTACCTCACTTGGCAATTCTTCTAGTGTAATCAACCTTTTGAAGTAGTGATTGAAGAGGAAGTTGGGTCAAAACCACGACTGTATGAGCCTGGAAGTAGTGGGAGAGCTTACGTGTAGCATGTACTACTGCCAAGATGGCCTTCTCCAATGGTCGATAATGAACCTTTGCTTCATGCAACGACTTGCTCACATAATAAACTAGTCTCTACACTCAATTATCAACTCGTATCAGTACTGAGCTCACCGCATGGGAAGATATAACAATATAAGCAAACAAAACCTCCTCTTCCTCGGGCTTGGACATAGTGGGTGGCCGAGAAAGGTATTCCTTCAGTTGCTGGAATTCCAGGATGCACTCCTTGGTCCATTCAAATCCTTTCCACCTATTCAACAATTGGAAGAAAGGTAAGCACCTGTCTACTAATCGAGAAATGAATTGGTTCAAGGCAGCAGTCATGCCTGTTAACTTCTAGACCTCTTTGGGGTTTCGAGGAGGTTACAAATTGGTAATTGCCTTAATCTGAGCAGGGTTGACTTCAATATCCCAATGAGTGATGTAACCTAAAAATTTTCCAGAACTAACACCAAAAGAACACTTGGAAGCATTAAGGTGCAGCCTATGTCTCCTTAATATCTCAAAGATATTTCCGAGGTCACCATTGTGCTTGGATTCTACTTTACTTTTCACCACCATATCATCTATATAAACCTTGATACTTTTCCTAGCTTTAGCTCGAACATCCTGGTCATCATCCTCTGATAGGTGGACCTTGCATTCTTTAAACTAAAGGGCATAACCTTGTAGTGGTAATTTCCAGTAGGCATAACAAAAGTTGTCTTCTCTTGATCATCCAAAGCTAGTGGTATCTGATGGTACCCTTGAAAGACATCTAAAAAGCTCAACTGAGGATGATCTATAGTTGTGTCCAATAATTGATCTATTTGAGGCATGGGGAAGGGGTTCTTAGGGCAAGTTTTGTTTAAATCTATGAAATCTACACATACTCGCCACTTCCCATTTTTATTCTTCACTACCACTGTATTGGCCAATCACTTAAGGTAGAACACCTTCTTAATAGCCTCGACCCGCTTAAGTTTAACTACCTCCTCTTTAAAAGCCTCAGAATGCTCTTTAGATGAGCGTCAAGGTGGTTGCTTTTTGGGAATGACAGTTGGATTGACATTTAAATGATGACAAATGAAATTTGGATCCACCCTAAGAGCTTCATAAGCACTCCATGCAAAAACATCAATATTCTTCCTTCGGAACATTATTAGCTCTTCCTTCTCCTAAGGGGGCAACTAAGCTCTGACCTAGAAAAACTTCTCCTTATCATCACCTATAAAAACTTTTTCTAATGCCTCACACTTTGACCCTTCTAACACCGCATTCGTAGATAACACTAGCATCCTTGATTGTTATAAGCCCCACTCAGCAGAGGCCAAGGGCTCACCTTAAGTCTGATGCCTAATTGTAACTACCAAGCACTGTCTAGCCATAGACTAGCTCCCCAACAGTTCCTCAACTTGGTCCTCGGACGGATGCTTCACTTTCAAGTATAGGGTGGAAGAAACGGCCCCATAGGGCATGAAGTTAGGGTCTCGCCAAGATGGCAATGTAAGGGGAGTAAGCATCCATTACAATGAAGTCCACCTCCACCACTTCTAAACTTGATTGTACTGGAAGTATAATCTGGCCCCTTGGAATAACAACTTTCCCATCAAAATCTACCAAAGGTGAATTACAACATGCTAAATCCTCAGGTTTCAATTTCAACCCCTTATACAAGTCAGGGTACATGATCTTTGCCCCGCTGCTCTGATCTACCAAAACCTTCTTCACATCATACTCCCTTATCCTGAGGGTGACCACTAGGGCATCATCATGCGGCTGCAAGGTTCTAACATTATCCAAGAAACTCAATACTGGTTGGACCTTCATCTTACTTCTCTTCGGCTTAAAGGAGGAGTCCTCTGCGAGTGGTCGAGCTATGGACATCACCTTGAATGGATGAGAACCAGTTCTCCCTGAATCAGCTAGAATAACACTGATTATGCCTAGAGGTGGCCTTAGAGAAGCATCTCTTTGAGCTCCTAACCCTGTCTGGCCTCCTTGCCCACTGGGTTGAAATAGAAATTGTTTTAACTTTCCACTTCTGACCATCTACTCCAGATGACTCTATATAGTCTTGCAATCTTTTGTGGTGTGTCCTCGCTCTTGGTGGTATCGACAATGAAGGCTTTGATTGCGCTTCATGGGGTCTCCTCCCATCTTATTCGGCCATTTAAAGTATGGCTCTTTCATAATTTTTTTCAGGATTTGATGCACTGGTTCTTGGAACACCGTGTTAACCACTTGAGTAGCAGTAGGTCTAGTTTGCCTAGCAAAATCCCTTCGGGGATGATTATTTTTGTATCTTTCTGATCTATAATCCCTTTTATGTTGATGAACCACCTTAGCCTTTCCTTTCCCGTGTTGTTGGTCCTCGTCGACCCACATATACTTGTCAATACTGTCAATGAGCTAACACACACTCTTAACAGGTTTCCCAGTCAAAGATTTACTCAAACCATGCTCAGCAGGTAGGCCAACCTTGAATGTTCTTATAGCCACATCATCAAAATTCCCATCTATCTCATTGAACGTCTCCCAGTATTTGCCAGAATACGTCTTTAGGGTCTCTCTTTCTTGCATAGTCATAGACAACATAGAGTTTAAAGGCTGAGGAACTCTGCTATAAGTTACAAACTGAGAACCAAAGGCTCTTGTAAGTTCCTTAAAGGAGTTGATAGAACCCTCCCTCGAACCATTGAACCATCTTATCGCCATAGGCCCTAAACTTGATGGGAACACCTTGCACATCAAGGTCTCATTCTTCTAGTGAACAACTATTCTCTAGTTGAAGTGGCTAACATGCTCCACAAGGTCTGTTCTGCCGTTATACATGGTGAATGTGGCTGAGTAAACTGTCAAGGAAGCTTTCCTCCCTCAATCCTATTGGTAAAAGGTGATTTAGAAATCTGATTCAAAGACCTACTCGTAACATCGTTGCCCAGGCCTTTGTGAGATGGGCTCCTCCCTCTCCACTTGCTATGGCGTTCCTCATCACACGAAAAAGACTCACTGGGGGGAGTCTTTGACCTAGGCCTATAGCTATTATCACTATCGTCACCAGAAGAATGGTCAGAACTTGAAGGAGTTCCTCTATGTCACTTGTGGCATAACCTTCTTCGCAAACAGTCAATTTCCAGTTGCATGCTCCTAGTATTTTCCTCAAGAGAGATGTGACTCCCATTCTAGGATTGGCTCCTACTAGTGTATGTGGTGTGCACACTAACCTCCCAGTCCCTTCTTCGCTCAAGATTAAGAAATGACCTTGTCATTGGGACCCAACAGACTCTTCTCAGTTCGACCCAGAGCCTACCATAATTGAAGTTGATCTCACTAAAGCTCAAGTAATCCCCACAGACGGCGCCAATTGTAAAGATGTGATTTGAGTCCTAAGTCCAAGAGGTAATAGGATTAAGGCCCAAGGAGCCCAATCCAAAGAATTTGTAGAGAATGGGCTAAAAAATAGGCTTCAATGGATTGAACAAAGTTCAAAATGGACTAAAGATGGTATGAAAGCAAAGAAAAATAAACTTTACGCAAGTGAATCTTTCCTCGGCAAAGTCTGAGGTGAACAATTCTTGAATATATTTCTTTTAGGCTTGATTATAATTTTAGTTCTTGTTGATACAGTGTTTTTTCTACAGATTCTCAAATAGATCCCTTATCAAGGAGCCCTTTCCTCCTTATATTTTGTTGTCTTTCTTCATCTTCACCCTTCACGTGTAGCTTAAGTTGCTGGTTTTAATCCTTATCCCATCAACACCTTCCTAAAGTCTTTGGGAGTAGCTATAAGGCTGAACGCCACTGTTCAGGTATCACGTCCACATTAATGTGGTTAGAGGGTTAGGTACAGAGCTTTTAATGCGGTGGTAGCAGCTTTCTCTTAGATATTTCTTGGCTTCCCTTTGTCCTATTCTCTTCTAAGGTTTATCCTTATTAGTAGAATCCTTCAAGGTGTTGCTCTTGGTAGCAGATCAAACCTTTTGACCTCTGCTTTGCTTAGTCGATGAGGCATTCCTCCTCAGACTACCTTCCCAAACCTTCATGTTTATAATTCGTCTATTACACTCTGACTCATACTTCTTCCCTAACATTTACTTGTCCTTGAACTACTAAACGTCCTAGAACAAGGGCCACATACCAATATACATCTTTGGGCCTTTCATCCCTACATATTCTTTATAATACATATTCTTATTCCTACGTAATTACCATTACAATCTACCAAATGTGCCCTAAGTCCTTAATATCGACACTATAAGCAAGAAAAAAAAAATTCAAGAACTTTAAAAATTCCATTCATTCTACTTTCACTTCTTCCATTACCACACACAACAAAAGGTTTCTAGGCTAACCCTATCATGCAAATGGCTCAAATCCAATAAAGTGGAGTAAAGCTTAATTACTCTGAGACTTTGTTCCATGTGGAGATTTATATAACAGTAAAGTAAAATCACAAAAGTTAAAGGTTTAGGGTAATTTCATCCTGTTATTCATTTTGATTAGGGGCTGGCAAGATGAAATATGAGGAGTGTTATCAAAAATTAAATTAAAAAAAAAAAGAGCAAAACTCTCAAGCATTTTAACAAACACTTTGTGTACAAAATACCCATTTGATATTCAAGTAGACAACAAAATCTTTTAAATAACAAAAAAGGTGAGAAAAAAAAGGGGCAAAGAATACCTTGAGTTTAGCTTAGAAGGAATGAAATGTAGATCTAAGTTTGGATCCGAAGCACAGCTATCAGAGGAAGATATAAGCTTTAGAGCATACTGGCATTGATTGAAGAAGCAAAGGCAGAGTTGGAGAATAAAATTAGAGGTTTACTTTTCCTTGTCAGCTATAACAGGTTTTTATAACATGCAAATAATGGGAGAACTCTTTGATTTCAGAAAAATAAAGAAATTAGTAGTGGAAGAGTCCAGTAAGTTGAATAATTGTAAAAAATAATATGAAAAATTGACTGAAGTCCAAGAGACTAAAAATGTTGAAATCTTTTAATCTTCAAAATTTATTGATTAACCATTCACTACATTGAGACTGTAAATTGTAGTTTTGAAAGGAGCAAAACATGGGAACACTCAATTGTTTACTCTCATTTAAACGTGGGGACAATCAATTGATAATATTATTAATAGAGTTAGCTTGGGTTGTAATTTGCTCTAATTTTTCATCTTAATGGGCTTTTGCCTTTATCAATGAAGTTTAGAACGTTTTGTTTGGAGAATAGTAGGAAGAAGTTAATGATTAAGGTTAACTATAAAATTAGAGTGCCATATGACAAAACCTCATGCACTTCCACATGAGGTCTCTGCTTTTATATATATATATATATATATATATATATTGATTATACTTTAAAAAAAGAATGCTATTGATTAATACATGCCTAAGTAGGGAGAGGGGAAAGGGGGGGGGGGGGTGGGGGAGTGTCATTTGCCCACAAACCTCAAGAGAGAGGAGAGTGTTATTTTGTCCATAGTTTTTGTAAGAATCTTTTTTAAAAGTAGAATATTCATCCTATAAAATAACTGTTTAAGTGGGTATGGACTTGACTTTTGTATAAATGCATTTATATAAACATCAAGGGGAAGTGTTATTTTATTTAACGTTTAGGTAGAGTGTAATTTCATAAAACCTCAAGAAGGATGGTGTAATTTACCAAAAATTAAAGATCAAATTCAAATTATAGGATTAATGACAACACGTGTGAACTTACGATTACAAGAACTAATTTGTAATTTAGTCTTTTTAATTTAATGGGTAGGTTTATTTATGCCCACCCGCATGTGTGTTTTAACTCCCGAGTTCCACATTTTGGTTTATAATGCTAATTGATATAGTCATGCCCAACTATGTTATCCTAAGAAATTTTCACACTTTTGTAAAGCTTATTGATGTTGCAGGAAGGATATTGCCTATAGGTTTATGGAATGTACATTTGTTTATGCCTATTGGGTTGTTCATATTGTAAGACTTACCATAGAGATTTTGCATTGACATGGTTCCTTTTGGGCATCTTGCTATTTATTTAGAATCAATTTACAAATACTATTGTTTCCATTAATATTTTCATTACAAGTTAGCTAGTATCCATATCGCATAATTCTCAGGAATGGAGAGGCTGCAAAATCTGTGACTTTGGGGGAGGTGGCTAAGGAACTTAGGTAAGTTGTTGTAGTTTATTTATTTTTTTGACATATTATGATTGATTGTTTATGATATTAATTAGTTTTGAATGATTATTTGTGATGCAGTTACTCGTTAGTTTTGAAATTTATATTAAAAATATTTATTTGTTTGGTTTTTCATAGTTCATATCAATTTGGTTGACACTAAAATTAGTTTTTTATTTTTATTTTTTTAAATTTTGATAAAATCTGATAAACAGACATGATTGACCCGTTTAATAAATGAGTTGTGTTAGGGTTGAGGAATCTTGATCCCTTTAATAAACATGTTGAGTTACGATTGGGCCAAAATGGCCAAATACCACAATTTTCAGAAATTTGTAGCAAAAGAAAACTGTTTCGGAACTAAATAGGGAAATACCACTTTTCTAGAACTCGAGTTTCAGAAACTCGAGTTCCAAATGGTACTCGAGTTTATGAAACTCGAGTTTCTCATCAGTTCCGCCACCGTGACACCGTTGAGCTAGAATTTGTACGATTAAAAAAATATATATGGTACTTGAGCTTGGTAAACTCGAGTTCCATGCAACATAGTACTCGAGTACACCAGGTTTGAGTACCTATTATAAATAAAATTGTGTTTATGTTTATTTCTATGGTACTCGAGCTCATCAAGCTCGGGTACCTTGTAAAGAACTCGAGTTTAGTAAACTCAAGTTCCTTATAAATTTTTTTTTTTTGGATAATCAACAAATAAACATAAATATAAGCATAAAAATAAGTAGTTTTTTTTATGTTTTTATTTATTTAAATAGAAGCATTGTAAAATATAGATATTTTAATTTCAAAATATGAATTAATTTCTACATTAATTAAAATTGTTCATTGTTTTCTCATAAAAATTGTTCACTCTCTTTTATGCATAAATTATTCTCTGTTCACTATTTAAAAAATTGTTCACTATTTTCTCATAAAACACCTAGTGAAATCGTGTTTTCTAAATTTATGCCAAATTTGAATGCTTTTTCATGTTTGAATTTCACAATATTTGAATCTATTTTTTTGCATTGATAAAATCTATTTTTACACTAATAAAATTTGCTCTCTGCACATCATGTTTACTATATATTCGAATCTGCTTATAGCATTCATAAAATCTGTTTTCTACATTAATTAAAACTGTTCAGTATTTTCTCATAAAAATTATTCACTATTTTCTGCATAAACTATTTCTACGATTTTTCATAGAATTATTTTCTGTTCAGCATTATTTAAAAAATTGTTCACTTTCTTTTCTGCGTAAATTATTTTCTGTTCATCATTTAAAAAATTGTTCACTGTTTTCTCATAAAACTCCTACTAAAATCGTGTTTTCTAAATTTAAATGTCAAATCTGAATGCTTTTTCATGCTTAAATTTCACAATAATCGAATTTGTTTTTCTGCATTGATAAAATCTATTTCTACATTAATAAAATTTGCTTTCTACATATCATGTTTACTATATATTCGAATCTGCTACTGCATTCATAAAATCTGTTTTCTGCAATAATTAAAACTATTCATTGTTTTCTCATAAAAATTGTTCACTGTTTTCTTGGGAGTGGTGACCTTAAAATTACCTGGTGGGGTTTTGCCGTATTACTTTTCCCCATTCGAAAACAAATCACCGAGTCAATTTAATTTCCACTACACTTAGTTTAATTGGTGATTTGTTTGTGCTACCATGCGCTTTGCATGTTAATTTGATTAATTAATAAACTTGGCTAATTAATCAATTAATTAATTTCTAGGGGCCAATACGTTTTTAGCCTATCAAATTTCATTGAAAGTACAAAATCGTGAAAATTCAAGAGAAAATTGTGTACATTAGATGTACAGATCGTTCAAATTTGTAAAAAACAAAATTTATTCGTTGAATGTAGAAAAGCTTGAAAGTGCAAAATAAAATTGTGTAAATTAGATGTATAGATAGTTTGAATTTGGTGAAAAGTTTGGATTTGTTAAATATACAAAATCGTGAAAATTAAATGGAAAACTATGTACTAATGTATTGATCATCCGAATTTGTTGAAAAATTCGAAATCGTTGAATGAACAAAATTTTGTAAACTCAATGGAAAATCAAAGAACGTACCAAATCGTTGAGCAGCACATGTAGCACTGCGAACATCAGTGTAGCAATGGTGGACATTAACAACATCTAATGTTCGTAGGTAAAAATTTCTGAAAATCATCATTATTTGAATCTGAGAAGTTTGGAATATCTCTTTCATCATCTAACACAGTAACTTCATTAATAGACTTGATAGCTTGTTCTTGTGCCTTCCCCTTTAGATGCTTCCTAGCTTTTTAGATTGCATGAAACGGTCTAATGGTCTTTGCATTTGATTGTTCTCTTGTTCAAGACAAGCAAGTATATTGGTAGGTTCATTTCTAGGTAATTCGGCTGAGCGTGCCTTAGGAACTCGTAACCCATGCCATCGACAATACACCTCCAACTCACACATTTTCTTGTATAGGGTTGACCATGGTGGTTTTGCTACGATGAACTCTACTGCGGTGGTATCTGTACTTAGTTTTGTAGGTTTGCCGACCATGATGTGCCTGACTCTTCCAAGACTCTCATATGTGTATATTGGCATATTAAGGAAATCTCTCTTCTTTCCAACCCATTTCCCTCCATAGTGGTCTGTGTATGTCTGTAGTTGTTGATCTGCTGGAACTTGTGATAATCCATTTGTTGAAGTAGATCCAAACTTGTTTCGTATTGTACGATTTGATGTTGAGGCATTGCGACTCATAGCTTAGTCAATCTACGAAGTTAGTGGGGTAGAAATAAGATCATTATTGTGGTGCATTTATAACCTCATTTCATGTTCCAAGCATTATAATTTCAGTTATTAGGGCTTGTCATGTTAATACAAGCTAGAAAAACACTACATCAACAAGATTTTAAATGTTCCCAATGTCACAGTGAGATATGAAGATGTGGGCGGTAGTTGTAGTGTTCTTGAATAGATCATCATGTTTAATTGACACAATGCTATGTCCTTGGCACCAAGGTACGATTATTCATATATTTAAGTATTCACATAAATGTAAATGATATGACTGGACAGTGTGTGAAATCATGTCGAGCTATTGTGCAGCACATGTGAAACAGTGGCGTTTTTTGGTGCATGTGGTTCGTATGACTATAGTTTGTGTTACAGTAGCGAGTTGGTGATGTGTCTTCAAAAAAGTACTCATATCACAGTTGGTACTACATCATGTTTACTGTATATTCAAATCTACTTACTGCATTCATAAAATCTGTTTTCTGCATTAATTAAAACTGTTTATTGTTTTCTCATAAAAATTGTTCACTGTTTTTTGCATAAACTAGTTTTAGCATTCTGCATAAAATTATTTTCTGTTCAGCATTATTTGAGAAATTGTTCACTATTTGTTCTGCATAAATTATTCACTGTTCATTAGGTGTTTTATGATCCGAATGCTCTAATACCAATGACTACCTAGGAGAGAGCACAACAGTAATATGGAAGCATAAACAATGATAAAATAGATAATAGAGTAAATAGCAAAATAGATATATTCAAAATAAGGTTAAAATGGAGTATGGAATATGAAAACATAAACTAGTAAAATCTTACTTGAATAAAAACTTCAGTCTTTGATAAACTTGAAAACAAACTGTTGTCTTTGATACAAGCTTGAAAATAAAACTGTTTGAAGAGAAAGGTTACAAGATTACAAGAGGGGGAGAGAGTACAAAAGTCTTTCTGAGGAAGAGGAAAGGCTATTACAAAAGGCTTTTTAAAACTTGGAACTTAAAAGCTTAGAATCTTAGAAGCTTAGAATCTTAGAAACTTAGAAACTTGTCTTCTGTCTTCATAGTCCGTCTCTTTTATGGGTGAAATGAACCATGGTAAAGTAACCTGAGTAGGTAAATTTAACTCAAGTTAATCTGTCGGTGGTATGAAAATTAGTACTGATGATTAATAGTCTGTTTGGGAATCTTTCAGATCTCAGGAATCTATCAGATCTCTTTTTACGCATGCTAGTAAATAATAGTAGCTTTTGAACATATGTCTATATCTGTCTGAATTGTCTGTATCTGTCTAGACTGTCTTGATTTGTCTGGAAGCTATTCATGCGTGCTGGTGAATATTGATATGTCGCCAGTGAAATAGTGATTTGTCGCTAGTGAATAGTGATTTATCACTAGTGAATAGTGATCTATCGCCAGTGTATAGTGATCTATCTGTCTGTCTTTCAATATGTATCATTCTAGGATCCTTAACAATCTTTCTTTTCCGAAATAGCCTCCTTGCTGAAGGTATTGGACCATATACAGCTATCCTATTTGTGTAACTATAAAAGTAGAAGCCTCTGTCTAATTCTTTCTGTATTCCATAAATCTTATTACTCATGAAATTAGACCATTCTTGAGCCTGAGCATCCGGATCATTAAGTGGTAAATAAGTATCTCCTGTATACCAGTTGTATTCAAGGAAACAACCCCAATCATAAATAAGAACCAAAATGTATGCTGGCCGAGCTTCCATATAATAACTACTTTCCTAAGCTGGAAGAGTACTCAAGATAGTGATCTTCATATAATTATGTCTTCCAATCTTTGCGGCTACTTCTTGGATGACTTTGGGAAATAAACTAATATGAATTCTAGAAGTTATGATTAATTTGCTGATAAACCCATGCTTCTAGCATTTCAGATAACGATAAAGTATCACAAATTACTGGATCTCCTGTCTCTGTATTGATAAGTAATTCCAGATAGGGATTATATCTGTCTCCTATTCCTTCATAAACTTTGTTTGCTTCTCCAAAACTTGCATATCATATAGCTTTATGAGATAGCCGGATGTCGTCTATCATGTCTTCTGTTCTGATAAATGCTGTAGAGACTAATAATTTGAAAAGGTACAATCATCTACCATAAGAACTTGTTATGGCTTTACGGGTTAGTATATTCTGTTGGATTTCAGGGGGTAAGGTTCTAATGGCAAGTCTCGTTTTTTTGCTGAATCTTAGGGTGGAGCTTTGAAAAGCTTGTTCCCATAAGATAGCTTTTAGGAGACTATGATTCCGTCTTTGTGGAGCTTGAATCTCCAACCTCCTTGCTAGGGAGTTGACAAACAGATGCTTCAATAAATGCACTGGTGTTAACAAGATGTAATTCCAAAGCCTTTCTGTAAGTGTCCTTTTGTAAAATCCTTTTAAAATTTTTTATAAGAAAACCATCTTTAAAATTTAAAGCATATATAATAAAACAGACTTTTTTCTGTACCTTTGTGCTCTTGCTGAGTAGTGGTATAAGAGTAGCCATGATGATCAGGGTGACTGGAATTCAAAAACTTTACAAATTCTACCACGATTCTATCTATCTGACTGTGAACAATTTATGCAGTGAACAGAGAATAATTTACACAGAAAAGAGAGTGAACAATATTTTAAATAATGCTAAACATGAAATAATTTTATGTAGAATGCTAGAAATAGTTTATGTAGAAAATAGTGAACAATTTTTATGAGAAAACAATGAACAGTTTTAATTAATGTAGAAAATAGATTTTATGAATGTAGTAAGCAAATTCGAATATTCTATAAAAATGATGTGCAGAGAGCAAATTTTATTAATGTAGAAATAGATTTTATCAATGCAGAAAAATAGATTCGATTATTGTGAAATTCAAAATGCTGAAAAAGCATTCAGATTTGGCGTTTAAATTTAGAAAACACGATTTTAGTAAGTGTTTTATGAGAAAACAGTGAACAATTTTTTTAAATAGTGAACAGAAAATAATTTACGTAGAAAAGAGAGCGAACAATTTTTTAAATAATGTTGAACATAAAATAATTTTATGCAAAATCATAGAAATAGTTTATGCAGAAAACAATGAACAATTTTTATGAGAAAACAATGAACAGTTTTAATTGACGTAGAAAATAGATTTTATGAATGTAGTAAGAAGATTTGAATATACAGTAAACATGATGTGTAGAGAGCAAATTTTATTAATATAGAAATATATTTTATCAATGCAGAAAAATAGATTCGATTATTATGAAATTCAAACATGAAAAAAGTATTTAGATTTGACATTTAAATTTAGAAAACACGATTTCACTAGGTGTTTTATGAGAAAATAGTGAACAATTTTTTAGATAGTGAACAGAGAATAATTTACGTAGAAAAGAGAGTGAATAATTTTTTAAATAATGCTGAACAGAAAATAACTTTATGCAGAATGCTAGAAATAGTTTATGCAAAAAACAGTGAACAATTTTTATGAGAAACCAAAGAACAATTTTAATAAATCTAGAAATTAATTCATATTTTGAAATTAAAATTTCTATATTTTACAATGCTTTTATTTTGAAATTAATTAATTATGTTTATGTTTATTTCTCGATTATCAAAAAAAAAAAAAGTTATAAGGAACTCGAGTTTACTAAACTCGAGTTCCTTACAAGGTACTTGAGCTTGGTGAGCTCGAGTATCGTAGAAATAAACATAAACATAATTTTATTTACAATAAGTACTCGAGCCTAGTATACTCGAGTACTGTGTTGCATGGAACTCGAGTTTACCAAGCTTGAGTACCACATTATTTTTTTTAATCGCACAAATTCCAGCTCAGCAGTGCCACGGTGGCGAAACTAATGAGGAACTTGAGTTTCTGAAACTCGAGTTCTAGAAAAGTGGTATTTCCCTATTTAGTTTCGAAACAGTGTTTTTTTGCTACAAATTTCTGAAAATAATGGTATTTTGCCATTTTGGCTGTTAGGGTTGACCCATATAGTCGAATACTCATGAGTCGACACGACATGAACCTAACATGCAAACACAAATTGCCATCCCTATTAAGGACACAATTATGACTCATGTCTAGTTCTTTATGGATTTCACACTTTTGCCATAAATAGTTAAACTCTTAGACTAGAAAGTGAAACCTGTCCTTTTTTTTTTTCCCCGCATATGTATAAAGAATTCTTACCGACTTCCCAATTTGCTTATGGCGTAGGGGTTATGGAACTATGTGATGTGTATTGGCCGATAATAAAAGGAAATATGATATGAAGTCAGATTATTTATGTCCCATGTACAAATGGAACCAAAAGGTGCAATTTCAGTAAGAATGAGTTTGCAGTCTTTTGACGTTGAGATAAGATAATGCTGCGTGTTAGTTGTTATTTGAATTTCGTAAATTTCTTGTTATTTATATTTGAGCAAATTGGCTGATTCTAAAGGAAGAGGAGGTATGAAGTCAGATTTCGCTATGCCCATTGCACACGTGGAACCAGAAGACGCAGTTGCCGCTGTAGCAGAAAGTGGCCAGAAGATAGTGATGTTGAGATTATATAATGCTTCAAGTATTGGTTGTTTTTTGAATTTCATAATTTAGTCATTATTTTAATAGTATTGTTATTTGAATTTGAGTCTTGGATTTGAATACGGACCTATTTAGTGATAGGACTTCATGTGGATAGGATTAGACGATAATGTGTGTCATTTGAATTTCAGTCCAACATTTATTCAAACGTAAATATGAATTATATTGTTAAACTCTTCTTCTTCTTCTTCTCTCTCTCTCTCTCTCTTCTTTAGTGGAAAATATTTCAACAATTTTATTGAAATTGGGAAAACAATTAAAATTGGTCTAGATTAATAATTTCTTGAGGTAAGCTTCTAAACTAGATAAAATGATCATTAGCCTCCTCGGGTTTTCTTGCTAGAGCACGAGCAGTAGTATTCCGCTCTTGACGCACAAGTGAGAAACACTCCATTGGAATGATTGAGTTAGTATTTTTGTATCCTATGTAAGATTGCCAAATGGAGCTAGAATCACCTTGTCCTGTTGAATAGCTTCGACAATTATGGCCGAGGCTCCTTCACGTAGTACCTGCAATAAACCTTGAGTTTTTGCGTAATGATCTGCATGTCTAGCTGCAAGAGCTCTAATTTTCACCACAGTTTGTGGTGAGAAGGCCATGGCCGTTAATGTTCTACTGGCACTGTTTCTCACAACCACTCCCACATCATTGAATTATGGCCTGGAAACCTTGCACCATAAAAAAATTAACCTTGGGATAGTCATGGCCAAGACATGTTGTTGAACTCGTACTAGCCTTGGGACATAGGCTTGTTGATCTTCCTATGGTTGGCGGCTGATCCAAGGCAAATGCATTCGGGGAGATCCAAGAGGGGATAACTAAACAGGTGATCGGGTGGAAAGAAAAATTCATATCGAAGGTGGGGCGGGAACTCATAAAAACAGTGGCTTTCTAGCAAGGTTTCGTTCTCCTCCGCTCAAATCCAGCCAAGATTGTTCTCTTTTGCCCACCACCACCCTTCGTTGTTATCAACCGAACTGACCCATGGCTTTCTAGAATCTGATCTGACTCGACTTGCCGTGATTAGCAATCAGTTGCGGGTCTGATCTTCCACCCGATCTGAGCAGGTTGGGTCCAAATCTGACTTAGACCAACTTGTGGATAGTCCTACTCAAGGAACAATGCTCATTCCTCTGGTCCTTAATGAAAAACTTTTTATTTATTTATAAATAATAAGGATTTGTTGATATACACACACACACACACGGGTGTACAAATCAAATACATAAATCTAGTAAATAAAAAATCAAAGATAAGGATTGGTTTCTCCACATTGACAACAAGCCTAAAAAGTTTCTAAAAAACAATAACTTGAGATCAAGCAAAAAATTTTCATTATCTTCAAAGCACCTACTATTTCATTCCTTCTAAATACAACACAAAACAATGGGGAACAACAATCCATAAATGTCCATTACAATGGCGACCAAACCGCCCTTGCCAACAAGCAACAAGTTCAACAATAGACTTTGGCATAACCCAATGTGCTTTGAAAAGCCCAAAACCAAAGCCCATAGATCCATAGCAACTGGACAATAAAAGAAGAGATGGTCAACAAATTCACTATTATACTTGCACATATAACTCCAATCCATATTATTATTGGCCTTTATTTTTCCCTCTTAAATTGTCAATTGTCAGACTTTTTCCCAATGCAATTGCTCAAACAAAGAAAGCCACTCTAGAAGGAACCTTCTCCTTCCATATGCTCTTCTATGGGAAAAATTGATCACTAAGGTGAACTAGAAGATGGGAAAAAAATATATACTAACCATAAACCCCTTACATCTTATCTTCTATCACTTGTTGCCAAAGAGCATCCCATTCAAGCCCAAATCTCCACAAGCATTTACATAATAAAGCTTCATTAAAAAGTCTCAAATTCCTAATCCCCAAACTACCCAAAGAAAGTTGAGCACAAACAATAGCCCATTTAACCAGATGAAACACATATGAACATTGATGAATGAAGTGTCAAATAAAACATATTCAAAATTTTATTTGGGGAAATTTTTTATGTAGATTTCAATAAGACATTAACTGGATATATACTCATTTGAATAATTCAGCATACAAATTCTAATGAATCAATGTACAGACATAAAAGCAGCACCTTGGCAGTCTAGCAGTGTTACCATCAATTAAGAACTACGTAATTAGTACAGCAAAAAAATCAATGGAGATGTCCCATTTTTCTGATAAATAGGAGCAACAATTGGCTTTTCTGTGCAAGTTTAGGTCTTCCAATGGCAGCTGAGAATTGTCCTGCAGTCTTTCACATATGTGAGGACCATAAAGATACACTTATCTACAGCTCTATCCAAAGAGGAAAGACATTCTTAAAAAGGATGATGAATAGTCTAGACTAACATGAACATAAAAATTAAAACTGTAGTCATCTAATTGAACTTCGGGCTCAAGAATGAATTCCTCCCTGCATTCATCGGATATTTGTAAACTTGTTCCCTTGTTCCTCCCTGAATTCCTTTTTAAATGTAATTCTTTTTATTTTTTTATTTTTTATTTTTTTTTTATGTTTTTGTTGTTGTAATTCTTTTTATGCTTCGTTGTGGTTGTCATGAAATAGTATTTTTTCAATAAAAATTATTCTTACCTATCAAAAAAAAGAATGTGTCCCAAGCTGAGCAGTTCTTCAGTAATTTTGCCTTCACAGTTGACTGGTAATTGATATCACCAAAATCCTGTCACCTAGGAACCACACTTCAGTTGTTGCATCTTACACTACCGAATGATTATAATATCAAATCATCGACAATTTCTAGAGGAACTAAGGTTTTGGGGGAACTAACTAATCACCTGAAAATTTCATACTGAAAGTTAGTTGGTGGGAATGCTGGGACAAGGCACACTAGAGCAGATTTCATTTATTTATTTAGTTTTGATCAATATGAGCATGCAAGACAGAAGAAGCTGCTTTCCAAGGTTACCTTCGTTTTCTTATTTATATATTTATTACCAAAGGGATACCCTTGACTGCAAATAAATAATCATCCAGAAGAAAACCAAGTCTAGAAAATGTTTAGCGTATTTGACTAATTAGTAAGAATAGATTTTGTTTGCTTTAACATCTGGAGGAAAAACGAAATCAATGAAGCAAGGTTCTGTTAACACACCCAATCTTGATTTAGTTCGGTTTGTTGCTAGACAGAGAATGGAAGAAGGAAGAGAGAAAAATAAGGGGGGCAGGGGGTGCATTACGGATTCAGAATGGAACTAAGATCTCTCTCTCTCTCTCTCTCTCTCTCCCCAATTTACTATATCACATTATCATGATTACAATGTGAATATCAGTTTCACCATCTATCAAATAAGTAATGAAAAATGATATTTATGTGGAAGTGCAGAGTACCCAAAAAGGGGTAAAACATATGATGAATGGGTGAAAAAGCGGTACATTACCCAATGTACAATATATATTCTATACATAAACCATAACTGTCAAACAGAATTAACTATTTGAGTTAATTGATATGAAAAGGTGTTCCATGAACAAACCAAAATCTGGCCAGGCTCCAAGTATAAGCTACTGAATTTTGTCACAAATAATTACAGCATTCCTAGAAAAAGTTACAAAGAGTGCATTCAGATGTGCTTTGTTGATTGCTTATTTACTAAAAATCCTAATGGAAACAGAGGGGAGAAAGTCTTTTTTGGTGTGTGTGGCCTGCCAAAATATGCTCAAAAAGCCCAAAATTGCCAAATGCATACTAAAATCTTTAGCAATAAGTAGTGTTTTTATAACCCTATCCTTGTGTGTGTAGTTGGTAATTCTAAAATTATGCAATAGTGCAAAGAGTTGTGAATCATTTTGAACATTCAATAGTATAATCAACTTTCCTTTTTTTTTTTTTGGCCAATTTAATTTACCTTTTTTTCTGTCCCAAAATCTATTATGTTCCAGTCTCTCAGTGCAGAGTCAAATTCATTCATAATATTTTAGATTACCAGATTTTTCCTAAGCCACATTGTTGCCACCAGACTCCGCAACTTCCCACAGTACTGATAATATTTTTTGGATTTTCCATATCATTCCTAGATTTAACAACTTCAGAATTATTAAAATTAAGAACTATGTAATTGGGTGAGGATCAACACATAAGACAAAAAAGTCAATAAACGTAAGTTAATGGCAAAAGGGAAGCCCTAGAGAAAGAAAAAAAACTCTGAAGGCAGAAATTAATAATAGCAACTGCAAAGAACAAGTTTTGAAACCAAAATAAACACATTATGAGAACGTTTTACAAAAGGGAAGCAGGATTGGCATATAGAAGGATACAATGATAAAGAATGAAAGAATAGGCAACATATACATACCACATAATTCAGAAGTCCAGTAATATGGTGGCTATGCCTTCCAACATCCCTTTGACATGCAAGCTTTTCTTTGAATCAGATTTATTGATGAACAACCAGAAGAATAGACAAACCAAGTTAGCAATTTTTTCCACCTAAGTTTTTGCACTATCCTGTTTCCTGCTGACATCAGTTGTGGTACTAGCTGACACCCTTTGTAGTGAGGGAACTCTATTTTTAGCTTGACGAGCGACTTTAGACTCAGCACTTGCTGGTAAAGACCCAAAAGCTCCCAAAGCCTCCAAGAAAAACCTCTTATTAGGGACAATGCCATCCCTGTCCATATTCTTCAGCAATTTCTGTAAAAGCTCCTTCGTGTTGGCTTTAGTGTAAGCCTTATAAAGAAGTTTATATGTTGACGAATTTGGAATTACACCTATACCTTTTGCATTCTCAAAAAGCATAGTGGCTTCCATGGGCAAACCATTCATACAGTAAACATCAAGCATGACATTAAGGGTTGAAACTTTCATTCCCTTCCCAGATTGAACCATTCCATCAAATATTTCCCTAGCCCTAGAAACACAGTCACAAAATCCATACATCAGTATAAGACTCTCACAGGTGATGAAGCTTGGGGTATATCCCATATCCCTCATCTTTTGGAAGACATATTCTGCTTTCTCCCTAAGTCGTGCCTTCCCATAATTAATTATCATTGAATTAAATGTCGGTAGTGTTGGTCTTTCCTTGGAGCGCAATAAGCTCTTGAACACTTGTTCCATCTTATTAAATTCTTGCTTTTTTCCATATGAATCAATGAGCAAATTAAAAGTGATGATATCGGGCTTACATTGATTACTTTTCATGCGAGAAAGCACAAATTCCATTTCTCTGATCATCCCATTTTTCCCATATGCATCCATCACACCATTATAAGTATAGATATCAGGGGAAATAATGCTCTCATCAAGATCTTTAAACAAAGCATTAACTCGTTCTACATTTCGAGCCTGAGCAAAAGCTCTCAAAAGAATGTTGTATGTCACAATGCTGGGTTTACACCACTCAATTCCCTTCATCTTTTCAAAGTACCCAATAGCTTTGTCCAAAGCCTTTGCTTTATCTCGTGAATGAAGATGGGCTGTGATGAGTGCATTATATACAGAAGTGTCAGCCCGGCAGCCGCTATTACGCATCTCAGAGAAGAGCCACATGGCCATCCGGGTTTGGCCCTTCTTTCCCATAACCGATATTAATTTTGAATAAACACCATTATCAGCAACATACCATCGTTGTTTCTGCATCCATCTGAACACCTGAATGTGGTATTTGAAAGTGAAGCAACAACTCAACAAATGTGTCCACAAACATTAAGGCCAACATTGTAACCAATGCATCTTAGTTCTAGTTTGTTTTACATGAAGTCCACTTAATTCTAGCTAAACTATCATTGAAAATAAAAAAGAAAAAAAGTTACCTAGCTATAATGAAAGTATTAAGAGTATCACTCAACTCGCTGCATCATATAGCATTGGTCTAATCAAAGAGATTAAAACAATGACCCTATGATTTTGAACTAGGAATATTTAATATAGTATGACAACCAAATACACAACTCACACAGTTCAAATAAGTTCCCATATAGAACGGCTCTACAAAATTCATAAACTTTAACTAAGAAAGAACAGTTAAACTTGAGAGATTTTGCTATTGAACCAAAAAGAAAGAAAACCACAAAGAGTATCAACTTGTTTGAATAATGGTTAAATGATTAAATTCACAATTTCCTAATGGCTTAAGCGTTTTGAGTGAATTGGCAATTTATCATCGTATCAAAGTCCTATGTTCAAACTCCATCTCCACTTGATTCACAATTTCCTAATGGCTTAAACTTCTGAGACAACTGGTAATTTGTCATTGCATCGATATTCAAACTCCATCTCCACTCTACCTTAAACCTTTTTAAAAAGGTTTTGGGGGCAATTGGCACTATACAGACAGATAAGCTCAATCCTAAACCATGTTACAATACAAGCCTAAATTTGAAAGACCCAGAAGCTAAAATTGTTGAAAAATCACATAAGAAAGTATTATAGAAGCAAACCTCAAGGCATTGAAGCCACTTGTCACTCTTGCCAAGCTGTTCAAAAATAAGAAAACAGTGCTCAGTTCTCACAACTTTGACGTACTTGTTCAGTGTCTTCAACAGCGGCTCTTTCTCATTCATATTCCTCATCATCACTCGGACTAGCTCTTCAGCCTCGGACTTGTCGGGCATTGGACCCGGGTTTCTCTTGGGTCGGGGCAAAGCGCAGAATATTCGGGTCATGGGTCTGTACCGAAGAGAATGATTGGGTAGTGGAAGACATGGTTGTGTGAAGGTGAGGGTGTGGGTGTAATATTGTGAGGAATGAAGGGTGAATGAAGAGGAGGAGGGTTGGAGAAAGTGAGAGGAGAGATTTTGGAACATTGGGTTTGGTGGTTTTGCTGTGAGACTGAGAAGTGAGAACTGAACATAGAAACATTTGGGGTTTGGTAATTTTGGGGGGATTTGGGACTTGGATAGTAAATATGGATAGGGAGATAAAAGTAAAAAAAAAAAAAAAAGGAAAAAAAAGATTTGGGACTTGGATGGTATGGAGAGTTTTGTTTTGTTTTGTTTGGTTTCAAAATAATTAATAAAATAAAATAAAAAACTGAACCTGACGTGAATCGAACACGCAACCTTCTGATCTGGAGTCAGACGCGCTACCATTGCGCCACAGATCCGTTCGTTAATAATTATTATATTAAGTTTATATATATCAATGCAAGTCACCAGCCACACTAATTATCATATTCTACCAGCTGGACTCAAATGATAGGGCCGGTCTGTTCCAAACTGCGCTTTGTTTCAACTTTCAAGAATGACTATGAGAATGAAATGGGATGATAGGGATACTATATATATATATATATTTATTCTGTTTTGGTTTATATCATTCTTTACTCTGGGGCAAAAAGAACACTAAAACCTAGCCAAATATATATATATATATATATATATATATATATATATTTTTTTTTTTTACATTTTAATAATATGGCTCATTGGATAGTATCAAAACTCAAAAAGGTTTGTTTCCTTACAGTACGATTTCTTATCCGACTCAATAACTTTATAAAGTTATTCTAGCATCTATTTTCTCCTCTTGATTATTTAGTCTTCTCTTTTGTTTCCCCCTCCATCTACGAAAATTAAGTAGCATATACACACAAGGCGGGCCCCACACACCCGGCATATATGCCTCTCAGCTCCTCCATCTAAAGAGACACAAACACTCTCTCTCTCTCTCTCTCTCTCTCTCTCTCTCTCTCTATATATATATATAAACTTCCACATATATATCTAATATCTTCTCTCTCAATATTAATGTCATTTTGGCTATGTGGATTTGCTTTTTTTTTTTTTTTTTTTTTTTGGAAAGAGTATGGAAAGTAGTGATCAATCAAAAGTATTACAAAGGAAAATTTGGAAAATTATTAGCACAAACTATTTTTTTTTTTTAATTTAATTCAATTCAATGATGTCGTTGCTTTTATAATTTTGATAGAATGACACGATTATATATCTTTATTATTATTATTATTATTATTATTATTATCAAATCAATATCACATTATTTGTTTTTTATCTTGTTTTTTGAGAATTTTAAGTGTAAATGAAGATGTGTCGCGGTTCTTGACTTTTCCCTTGCTATGTTTTTTTGGCATTTTCAACTACTTAAATGAATGAGTTTAGGATGTTTTCTCCTAGTGTTAAATTTACTGACAAAACTTTTGCAACGACAATTCTTAACAATTTCTTCTCATTTTGAATGGTGTAAATGACAAAAGAAGACAGTGAATATAAGGTCTTCATACCCATCTCCAGCTATTTTTTTAGACCATTTGGGTGGGATGAAATGGGAGAAAGCAATTGAGAAGGCATGGTGGATCGATCATTTGGATGTGTTTGGGAGTGAATGAAACAATTTATTTCTTACTTCTTATTTTCTGTCTCATCCAAAAATGAATGGAGATGAAGTAATTGAATGGACATTTAAATTCTTGGGGAAAAATGCACATGCACCCCCTAAACTTTCAACTATTGGCCAAAAGACCCCCCTCAACTTTTTTATTAGCCAATTTACTCCTTAAACTATTCACAATGGCCAAATCAACACTTCAGTTAGTCACACGTTAAAACACTAATGGAATAAGCTCATGTCACTCACGTGACTTTAAAATACAAACTTGAAAAAAATCCAAACGTCCAAAACGCAACGAAAAGAGGAGAAGAGAACCAGGTCTGGCAGAGAGAGAGCGAATCCACGTCATTCAAAGCCACTACCGAGTTTCTCTCCATCGTCTTGCCGCCCTTGTCCCGGCGGCGCCTTGGTGGTTCCGCCGCACTGTTCGATATGGGTATTTCTTTTTTTTTTTTTTTTTTCCTTCTTACGTATTACTATTGAAATCTTCTAAGAACTTTAATTTTTTTTTTTGGAATCTCCATGTGTGAATTTTTATAGTAGAAATTCTTGTTTTGGTTTAATTTTTGGATTAGGTCTCTATGAAATTCTTGGTTTTTTTCTATCTCCACGTGCCTTTCATCAATTGTTACATTTGAATATGTCATAGAGCCATTTGATTAAATGCATGAGAGACATATGGCTATTGCTAAGGGGGTTTGGTTGCTTGGTTTAATCTTTCGGATTGGTGTTTCTACAAGGTTGTTTGCAAAGGCCTCATCAACAACAATTTCATGTTTGACGTTGGTGAAAGAAAAAAACAAATACACAAAATTTTATAAGAAAAATATGATACGTTGGTTTAGTATTAAACTGATTTTTTTTGTTTATATATAGGATTATATATTAAAAATTAATTTCTAATAGATGGACCTTAGTATGTGATATTTTTTCATAGGTCTAACTCCTATGGCACAAAAAGCTTTGTCTAGCTTAATTGCATTTTGTGTTTTTGACTTTGTTTGAATCAGAGTTCTTTGCATCAGAATTTTGTTGGTTTGGTTGAATTCTCCTGATACAAACCTATAGGGAAAGTGGCCAGTGACACACCTCTTATTTATAATCTTTTAATCAATTATGTTTAGTATATTGCTAATATAATGGTGCTAGACATTTGTCCCATGTGTGATAATAGCTTATCAATTTGATGATTCTGCTAACCAAAATGGAATCAAGCACCTCATTACTTGAGTTAACCTTGAGTCTATACTTCCACATAAAGGTTGTCACAGATGTTTAATATCTTATTTCTGCTTAGGTTACTTAGGCCATTAAGTTTTGTATAATTGGACAGGCATAAGCAAAGAATGTAAATTTATATGTTCTTGAAAGATGTTTCATGTAGACTCAATCCGATGTATTGGTAGCAATTTTATGCACATCATTTTATTTAAGGCTAGGCCTCCTTTATTAGATCATCTTTTGGTCAATAAGCTAATTGTTCTTGTTGAAAGTCTTGTACTTGGTTTCCATTGTGTATGCCTGTATGTATTGCATGTTTTCATTAAGAATGTATTACTCAAGCAAATCGTGTCAATATTGGTGCTACACATTTTAACCTTTTAATCTATAACCTTTTAATCAATTATGTTTAGTATATTGCCAATGTAATGGTGCTAGACATTTGTCTCATGTGTGATGATAGCTTATCAATTTGATGATTCTGCTAACTTAATTGGAATCAAGGCCTTTTTACTAACCTAATTGGAATCAAGACTACTAAAAGCTTGTGTATTTATATAGCACTTCAATTATTATTTCTTAATTTTCTTCTTCTTCATGTAGAAATCAACCCTGAATATTTCCCTTATTTGTTTCAACAAATTAGAAAATGTAATTTACAAGCTCAAAGAGATGGGAAGGATTGGGGAGCAAGATATATTGCTAATCTACGATTACTTCAGTATGCTTGATCGCAACAACTTTGGGAAGATAACACTACTAGATCTTTAGGAACCTTGTGACTGTGAGAAATATGAAGTCTGTTTCTATTCTTTAGATGGAAGAAATGTATAGTTAGATTGTTTTTCTTCTTCCATTGATACTTGTAAAGTTTCAAGTCAGATGGGAACAATGAAAAATAGAAGCCAATGGGATATGTCCCTCTTCTGTTATAGGTTCTTTTACAACCATTAAATTGAGAGGCTGCTGTGGAGGGTTTGAGTTGTATGATGTAGATTTGACACTGTAATAATTCAAGTAGTCAATGAGGAAAGTAAACAATCTTGGGATGATCTTACTTCTTCTCTTTATTTTGATTCAAGTTGTATGAGTGATTTGGTTGATGCGTACTTCTTCTCCTTATTTGATTCTTCCTTTAACTTAAGATAGTTGATATGATTTGTCTACACATTTAGTTAGAAAATATTAACTTACTTGGACATAATCCGCATATATAAATTCTTTTACTTTTCAGAGATTTGGATGCTAACTTGAAATTTACCGATAATTTTTTACTCCCTTTAGCTCCAAATTTAGATGATTGTCTTGATTACCATTTCTTTTTCTTTTTATAAGCCTTCTTGTTGGGGTTATCAGGAGCTTTACAAGTTCTTTGATTATGGCCCCATTGGAAACAATTCCCACATTTCATGGCGGTTCCTTTCTTGCTCATCCTAAATGCATTAATAGGTTCTCCTGCCTCCCTCTTTCTTACCTTCTTATGCTTGCCTACTTTCTTTGTAAATTTTGGGAGCTTGATTGGGTCATAGGGTGTTTTTGGCCATTGTTCATGGCTTGGAAGTGGGCTTACCATCCATTGGTAACAACTTAGGAATGTATCCTTAGTGTAAGCAATGTCTACATAAATCTCAAGTTGCTCTCCATTCTTAATTATTGTAGCAGCAACATAAAAACATGGGATTTCACTCAATCCCCATCTCCCACAACCACAAGCCCTCTCATTCAAGTCCACCACATATCTTCCACCATAAATATACTCCACCTCATTTTTGGACTCTCCATTCCAATGAGAAATGCAATGTCCAACCTCGCTTTTTATCCTCTCAAGTTTCTTATAGATTCTTGGACAAACCCTCCCTTCATACCTTCTCATATGATCTCTTTTGGTTCGCAACCTTTTGCATCAACATCTCTCTTATGATCTTCATCATTGTCAACACTAGTTTATCCCTAACCTCCAAAATCCAAGCATTGAAAGACTCTGCTATATTGTTTACTACACTCTTGCTTCTTGGATTAAAAGCATGTTTGCTCCATGTTTTCACATCTAACTTCACAAGCCACTCATATGCCTTCAAATCTAGCTTCTTCAACTCATCTATGTGAAAGTCAAAAGTATTCTTTTTTGTTGCCCTAGCGGCACTCCACATTGCATCTTTGAGTACCTTCCTAATAAAATCCTCCTTGAAATTTGCATGTAAATGCCTAACACAAAATCTGTGCTCTGCATTAGGCATCAAATCCTTAAAAGTCTCTACTAATCCCTGTCATAAAAAATACATAAATATACATTAGTAATTCAAATTCAGGTTATAGATCATGATATTTTTTAAAAATAAATAAATATTTCACATGCACATTAGTTTCTTGCCTTCTGTCGGTCTGAGATAAAGACCTATCCATTCTCATCCACATGTCCGATGTCATCCAACAGACATTGTAGAAACCAGGTCAACTGTCCCCCTGTTTTCCCCTTCAAATGACAACCATCTATCCTAATAAGTGGCCTACAACCTGCTAAGAATCCCCTTTTGCAAGCATCAAGACAAGCATACGTTCTCTCAATCACATCATTCGCAGTTTGTATCTTCACTGTGCTACCCACATTCCACTTCCTAATAGCAGCTGCATAGTCCCAAAGTCTCTCATACTACTTCTCCTCAGCACCATGTATCATCTTGAAGGCCATTCTCTTAGCCTTATAACATTGGTCCAAAGTCACATCAACTTCATGATCCCTAAACACTGCACCCTTCAATGCATTTGCTGTCCAAGTATGATCATCTCTAAAGAATGACAAATATTTATTGGCTAGCCACCTTGAAGAAATTTTACTATTCTTATGATCCTTGTCACACGTATGAATGCTCTTAAAAGTTTTGATTTGAAAGGCATCTCCCATTTGTGTTTGGGTTGCATGTATCTTCCAACCACATTTTCTTTTACATACAGCTGTCACTCTCCACTTATCATTGTGCTTATACTCAAAATCATGTTTTTCTTTAATACACCACTCCTTTAGTGCCTTCTTGAAGATGACATGTGATGCAAATTTTTGATCCTTCACTAGCTGTACATTCTCCATGCCAATGCGCTGGTTAAACTCAGGGAACCTACGCCTTGAATTTCCTTCATCATCAGATGACCTTCTACACTCCTTAACTCATCACTATCCCCATGATCAAAATCTGCTTCACCATTACAAACTCCCACAAGTTGCTTGTCTCCAATAGCTCTATTGATTCCATCATCCTCCATACCAAAATCTTCAATTATATCATCATCAGATTCAAAAAAATCACTCAAATTGTAATCTTCTTCATCCTTGTCATCCTCCACATCAATTGGAACATTAACAATTTCAGATTGGCCATCAGCTTTAATAGAATCATATTAGGATTGAGGGGCTTGTACATTTGACATAGAAGGTGAATTTTCAGGGAGTGATAGTGGACATTCATCCATGGCTACAATACAAAATTAACAAGAACATTTATTAAAGAGTTGGAGAAAAAAAAAAAAAATATAGAGAATAGTGGGGGGAAAATATAACAATTTGCACATGCACATGTGCATGATTGCTGTTATTTCAATTCACATAATTCAAAATATTACAATATGCATGGTTGTTGCTAATCAATATCATTGTATACCATTTATAAATGAATTATGCATATGATCAATGATACTAGTTTCCACGGTGGTGGCTTAGCATGACCCACAAAATGCTAAATTAATACTCAAATTCTATCACATGTTCTTAGTTTTTACAGTACAAATCAAACAAATAAACTTTGGAAAAAGCAAATGGAGCAGGGAAAAAACATGTCTAGGGTAAGTACCTAAACTGCATGAACCTTTAACTGAACTGAGAAGCAATGATGTTGGAATAGGAATCTCTGCTTCAGAAACTAGTTCTAGACTTTTAATTCTAGTAGTAGTACTGCTCTAGCATGGTGGTTTAGTCAGTAGACCATAAGGCCAGAATCATTACACCGAGACCCTTAAGGTGGGGAAGCTAAACCTCATGGAGTCCTAAGATTTATAAAAATAATAATAAAAAAAAAAGCTAACCAAAAGCCATAACTTTAACACTAAACTATATATTAAATATTAATATTACTTAGCTACACCCAATATCTTTAGAAAGAAAGAAAAAAAAAAAAAAAAAAAGCTGCACCCGTCAACAGTAGAAAAATGTAAAAATTAATAATATTTTTTTAATGGATCCATATTCAGTAGTATTTAGAAACCTTAAATCAGTTGAGTTACAAAGACATTCGGCGATCAAATTCCCTCTATCCCAACTAATGAATTATCATAAAAAATAAACTTATTTGGATCAAACTAGGTCAAATCTTTAGTGACTTAATGCATAGTTTGAAACTATGTTTATGATTTTTCAGTATCAACTACTTGGTCATTGCAAATGTTGCGTAAGATGGTTGATAAGACATTAAGACAGTAAAGAAAAGTGCTGCGTTAATTCTATAGTGTAATTAGACATGGCAGGTTTGGACCAAATTAGAACGCACTAAAAATACCAAGGGATTCATAAACAGGATTTTGGATGTTCATGATCAATCCTTATGTAGCTCTGCATTATTTCTTGGATGGATCCATGGCATATTTGCAAGTGACAAAATTAATGAAATTTTTCTAATTGAAGATTTAGATATTCACTTCTGGATCATTACAGAACCAATTATTGTGTTTGATACGTTTTTGTAGCAAATGGATTGCAAGCGAAACTTGGAAGGCCAACATATTTGGAAAATTGGATAACCAAGCAACCAAACCCCCTTAGCAGTAGCCATATCTCTCTCAGGCATTTAATCAAATAGCTTTATGGCATACTCAAATGCAACAGTCGGTGAAAGGCACATGGAGATAGTAAAAAACCAAGAATTTCACAAAGACCCAACCCAAAAATTAAACCGAAACAAGAATTTCTACTATAAAAATTCGCACAGGGAGATTAAAAAAATTAAAAAAAAAAAGTTATTGGAAGATTTCAATAGCAATACGTAAGAAAGGAAAAAAAAAAAAGGCATACCCAGATTGAACAGTGCGGCAGAACCACCAAGGCTCCACTAGGACAAGGGCGCCAAGAAGCTCAACAATGGCTTTGAACGGCGTGGATTCACACTCTTTCTGTTGGACCTGATTCTCTTCTCCTCTTTCCGTTGCGTTTTGGACGTTTGGGTTTTTTTTTTAAGTTTGTATTTTAAAGTCACGTGAGTGACATGTGCTTATTCCGTTAGTGTTTTAACGTGTGACTAACTGAAATATTGATTTGGCAGTTGTGAATAGTTTAAGGAGTAAATTGGCCAATAAAAAAGTTGAGGGGGTCTTTTGACTAGTAGTTGAAAGTTTAGGGGAGTGTAGGAGCATTTTTCCCAAATTCTTGTTTGCATAGTTATGTTTTAGATTTCAAACATGACAAAAGCTTCCAACTTTTAGGAAAATCGTATAAAGGAGAACAAGTCGAGAGTTATATATAGTGGCATTGCCTATTCTTATTTACGAAGAGAAACAATATTGCGTCATCCAAAAAAAAACAACAGAGAGAAGAAATTAAAAAAAAAAAAAAAAACTCTATAATCCTTTCCATTAATTGTTTCGCTGTTTCACTTTTTTATATTCTTCTATCTATTTCCAATAGGGCAGGTGATGGACACAGTACGAACGGTTAGAAATGAACAAGACAAACACAAACACAAAAGCATAAGCTATCTATCGATGGCGCCAATGACAAATATATAACATAATATAGAGGTGACATCAATGGCCGCAACCAGCTATATATCGATGCAACCATGGCGCCAATGACAGACAAACAACAAAATAAATATATATGGTGGGGGTGATGATATTGACTTATATAACACACCCTCGTAGAATCATATTCAATAATATAGGTCCCATAAATCCGCGAGGCTCATCTACTTCGTCAAATATATATACATATGAAAATGACTCAGCCGTCTCCTAAGGTACTTTGTATCATATATTCCTATATACATTGTTGTGCCGGCCATTCGGGTAAAGCATTTTTCGCACAATCACATAACATAATGTTTCTTTTGTTTTGCTATTTGCTATTGCCGCTTGAATGTTGCATTCATCCAAATCTTACTACCAATTCAAAAAGCTTGATAATTTTTCTATGTGGCCTTTTTAGAACTCACACTGTCACACCAAGGGAGTCAATTCTGTACCCGAGGCTATATCAGTTTGGTTAGTAGTACGATATATTTCGAGTACCGGTCAATATCGATGTACCGTTTTGAGTTTTCCACTATTTTTTACTATTTTATACAATATACAAAGTTATATTTCTAATAACTCAATATATCACTTTGACAACTTTTTATATTTTTTGATAGAGTTATCAACATAAATATATAAAAGTGAAAACTATTAAATAATCAAACGCCCACCAAACTCAATAAATGCTAGTCTCATATGTCAATAAATGCTAGTCCCACATGTCAAAAGATTGGTGACACCAATTCAAAATATCATATGATGCTTTGAGAAAATCAAAAGCAAGTGTACTCTTTTGACCAAACATACAAGTTACTTAGCATTTACATTGTAAAAGCAAAAGGTAAGTCCATGGAAGAGTAGAGTGTCCCTGAAGTTACAAAATAGAAGAAGCAAATCGGTCCTCATTGAGTCCTTAAAGAAGAAGATGGTAAAAGAAAAATCGGTCATTTTTCTCTTTCTTTCTGCTGGGTTTTCTTAGCTTACTTGTGGGACTAGCATTTCGTGTTTTAGCATGGTATCCATTTACTGGCTGAAACAGTCAGATTTCGCTAGTATAGCCGGTATTTTTTCCGAGACGAAACAAGGGGTGTATCTGTACCAGTGCACTAGCTGGTACGGTATCACCCACACTATGTCACACACGCTATCGTCAAAAAATGTGGCGTTTAAAAATTAGCCATCCTTACTATCTTTTTTAGTGAAGTCCAAAAACTAGGAAGTGCGTATCTTGAATCCTTGATATGTTCATGGTACAATTTGAAGAATCAATTTCGCTAATTAAAATCCAATTTTTTTCCTTTTTTAAAATATTAAAAATTATTATCATAACACATTGATTTATAAGATTTATATAGTAAAATATATGGAAAATGATAATCTACATTTGAAATTATTCTATTTCTTAATTTAGATTAAATACAACAAATATTAAAATGTGTGAATTGCCACAATTTTTAGTATAACATCACTTTCTTAATTTTCAGCCTAGACCTTTACAAATCTTTTAATTAAACAACTATAATAAGTCATATTCAATCCATAAAAAATATAAGAAATGGATGAGATTTTTTTGTACTAGAAAATAATTAGATACTTCTACAATATTACAGTTGTGTGGCGTTTGATACGAGGGAATATTTTAGGATTCTCAGGAATGTTTAAAGATTCCCGTATTTGGTTGCAAATTATACTAGGAAATCAGATGTCAGGAGAATCTAGATTACCCCTTTAACCCCCCTTTCAGTAAGAATGTGGATTCCCTTTAAAACAGATGGGTATCCAGATTTCCAAACTTAAAAGAAATTGTATTTTAATTAAACAACTATAATAAGTCATATTCAATCCATAAAAAAAATATAAGAAATGGATGAGATTTTTTTGTAATAGAAAATTATTAGATACTTCTACAATATTACAGTTATTTCACATCAATAAAAATAGATATATAATTTAAAATATAGCTTAAAAAACAATGTTAAAAAGTTGCCATGTAAGAGGTAACTTACTTTTATTGGTATAGAGTATTACATGATTGTACTCCTTTTTTTTTTTGAGAGAGAGTTTCAACTTATGGTATCCGCTGCTGATGATAGCTCTTTATCGTTAAACCAAGACACCAATCAGTTTTTTGTGTAGGCGGGGATTGAATAACAAATCTCATATTCAATTATCAGAAACTTTACCAATTGAACCAGCTGAATATTAGAGCAAAAGATTCTAAGTTTGTTTTTCTTATCTCCTCCATATTTCCTCCCATTTAAAATCTCACGTGTTGAATTTTACCTATTAAAATGAACTTTAAATCCACACGTGAGAGGAAGTGTTAAAATTATATAGTTAAATGATTAAATTTACTATCTTCTAATAGTTTAAACTTTTGAAAAAGTTGGTTAAGTTAATGTATTCTTCCTTTACCCATTTTAAAATAAGTACTCCAACATCTAACATGAATTAGACACGTAAGCTCAAGTTCTCACTAGATTAGCAACTAAAAAATAAATGAATAAATGATGGAAATGGAATTAATAAACTAAATCTCACATTGCTCAGGGATGAGTGAGAACCACCTTATAAAACTACATTGTCCAATTACTTGACACTTAATATATATTTATTTAGAAAAAGAAGAAAAAGAAAAAAAGAGAAAAAACTACACACGTTGGCATTGATCAACTTATCTAAAGTTTGCTATCCAGTTTTGCAATTTCCCTGTTATAAATAACTGCTCCATGTTGCAACTGAGCTTGCATTCACTACACAGTGAGCTCAGCGGCTCAGCCTTAGGCTAAACGTGCCCACCATGGCTTGGACATGGATCATACTCTCAATTGTTTTGCTTGCTTATATATTGCAATGGAAAAGCAAGACCAAGAAGAAATTATCCCCTGGTCCAAGAGGTTTCCCTATCTTCGGGAACCTTCATTTGTTAGGAGAATTCCCTCGCAAAGATCTTCATCAGCTAGCTCAAAAGCATGGTCCCATAATGTGTTTGCTCTTAGGCATGGTACCTACCATTGTTGTCTCATCCCCTGAAGCTGCCAAGCATACTCTAACAAATTAAAAAAAAAAAAAAGAAAGTTAATTACAACATAGCCAACTGTGGTTTGACTGAAATTTAAATTGTCAATTCGTGATTTGAAATTTGATATTTTATCAACAGGTTAGCTCAACTAGGATTCCCCCGTGACTCAATTAGCATCAAAGCCTTGTTACCATTATTAACTACAGTTTGAGGATCTTCAATCAACTTCACCATCTCATCAAGAACTCTCTCAGCTCACTACAAAAAAAAGGTTCTATAGTCGCGTTTTAAAAACGTGGCTATAGCTCCAAAAAACATGGCTATAGCCCGATTTGGCCTATAGCCACGTTTTTTTAGGCCACGTTTTCAACTGTGGCCTCAAATCCGTGACTATAGGCCTGAGTGGTCTATGGCCGCATTTTTTCAAATGCGGCTATAGGACCGGTCCAATGGCCACGTTTTTATAAACGTGGCTACAAGACCAAACCAATGGCCACATTTTTTTTATAAACATGGCTATAAGACATACTCTAGCCGCATTTTCAAACACGGCCATAGACCCTTATATTTTAAAAAAAAATTTAATTCTTAAAATTAATGCTTTCAAACTTTAAAATTTAAATTTTAATTAAATTAAGAAATTCAAAATAGCAATACAAACCCAGCAAATTCAAATTCAGACAAAAACCCAGAAAATTTCAAAATTAACCAAACACAAAATGCCCACAATACAAACACAACATGCTCTAAAATACAAGAAAATAGTACAAGAACACAAACAGAACATCTCCTTCAACAAAATCAACCCAAATTGATACA
Organism: Castanopsis chinensis; assembly: GCA_032878915.1. Lineage (NCBI taxonomy): Eukaryota > Viridiplantae > Streptophyta > Magnoliopsida > Fagales > Fagaceae > Castanopsis > Castanopsis chinensis. The sequence goes on from JAVQMG010000122.1 coordinate 19,544,827, forward strand.
ATCTATTCAAGGAAAACAAAAGTACAAGCTCAAAAATACAAAAATCCCCATAACAGAAATACAACAAAAAAGAGTCCATATGCTCAAACTCAAAATTAATCAAAATACAATCAAACAAAGGAAAATAATTTTTGACAATGGGTCATAGAAAAATAAAGTAAAGAGAGAGAATTTTTTGAGGCACTTTAGCATCATTGATTCAAAGAGAGACTTAATCTTCAGATCTATTGCAAAGAGAGAATGAACAAAACTCAAAGAACAAAGAACAAAATCCCATATTTTCACAAACTCATTCATACAGCATCAGTGAGAAAGAGGGCTTGACAGTGTGGGTCAGCACTTTTAAATCTCGGGCAACATAGATCGATGACAGCATGAGAGAGAGATTGAGATCAATATGAGAGAGCTTTTTTTTTTTCTTTTTTTTTTTTTTAAATGACTGTGAGAGCAATTTTTTGCATTTGACGAGAGGGAGAGTCTGAGAGGGAGGGACTGTGTGAGCTTTTGTTTAAAACATTCCATGTTTTTTTTTTGTTTTTTTTTAATGAATATTTTGGAATATGCCATAGAATATTCTATGGCATATTCCATTTTTGCCAACGTGAATTAATCCACCGCGGTTTTGCTTTCTTTTTTTTTTAATGGAATCTGTTGGAATATGCCATAGAATATTCTAGGAATATTCTATGGCATATTCCAACAGATTTACGCTGAAGTGAAATTTTTTTTTTTTTAACCTATAGCCACGTTTTTTAAAAACGTGGCTCTAGACTTAACCTATGGCCACGTTTTTAAGAAACGTGGCCATAGACTTAACCTATAGCCACATTTTTAAATGTGGCTATAGGTCCTCCTTAAAAAAAAAAAAAAAAAAAAAAAAATTTATTTGGCTGGACCTATAGCCACGTTTTTAAAAAACGCGGCTATAGACTAACCTATAGCCACGTTTTTAAGAAACGTGGCCATAGACTTAACCTATAGCCGCGTTTTTAAATGTGGCTATAGGTCCTCCTTTAAAAAAATATATATATATTTGGCTAGACCTATAGCCACGTTTAAAAACGCAGCTATAGGTTAAGTCTATAGTCACGTTTCTTAAAAACGTGGCTATAGGTTAGTCTATAGCCGCGTTTTTTAAAAACGTGGCTATAGGTGAAGTTTATAGCCGCGTTTTTTAAAAACGTGGCTATAGGTTAGCTATAGCCACGTTTTTGTGAATGCGGCTAAAAAAAATGTGGCTATAGACCCGCGTTTTTTTGTAGTGGCTGCTACCTCCGAGAAAGCCTTCTCACAATTTTTAAAACATGTTTCAAGCAACACCAAAGCCCAGTACTGAATCCTAGGACTCTTCAACATGATCCTCCTTTTAATTCCACAAATCAATTCAACACGGTTAATCTTTTTAGTATTGATCACGTCACAAATATCAAGATTCATAGCCCAGTTAGGCTCATCAAGGTTCGTCGAGTTGGCATCTTCATTGATCTCATTAGTCTGGTTTGGGCCTTCGAAAAGCTCCTTCATCTTCAAGCTCATTAAACTCATGCTTGCAGACATCTTTTGGCCCAACTCCACATCTCCAATCTTGAGGCAATTACCAAAGGCACTAAATTTATCCATCAAATTGTCACTCATACATCATCCTTCATTCCAACGTTGATTGTTTCTCCTTTGGGTATGGCTGCTAGGTCATCCCCAACCTCAAGGGCCTTCCTGCTTACTACATGATAAATTTGGGTTAGCACTTCTATGAAGGCAAACCCAAAAAATACCCAGTTTTTTATGATCCTAAAGAGAAGCCTCTGTGGTGGTAATGTTTGTTGTTCTTAATTTCTACAAAATCCTGATTTTTTATACTGTTTTCTCTTATTATTATTATTATTATTTAGTGTTTTTTATGTTTTGAGATGAGAGAAACATAAAAGAGAGTAAAAATATATATTTAGCATTCCTTTTAACAAAGGTGGAGTAACAGATCCTTAATTGAGCTAATTTCAAATGGGTAAAATGCTAAATTTTAAACCATGAATAGACAACTTAAATTTTGGCCAAAATACATATGGATAAGTTGTAATTATCTCAATAAAAAAATGTAGCGTTTATAGTTTTTTTTTTTTTTTTTTTTTTTGAGAATTTTAAAGTTTAAACTTGAAGCCTTTCTTTGATGGTGGGTTATATGAGAACCCTCGACTTGTGACATATCCTTGCAATAAATATGGGTCCCATAAAAATGAAACTGACTCAGCCGTCTGTCAACATACTTTGTATCATGTCATATGTTATTACGAGTAATGCTACAAATACAAACTATTTTTTAATATTTTTACAAATTGTTGGTGTGGTTTTAGCATTTTTTAAATAGTTATTGTAAGTAAAAATGTGATGTTAGTGATGGGCTCATATTAGAACTAGCAAGAATTTACTACATCAGTAGTTTGTAAAAATGTTGTAAAATAGCTTATGTATGTAGCATTACTCATGTTCCTATACATTGTGCTATCCAGCAGGGTAAAGCATTTTTCACACAATCATTATCTAAATAATGTTACTATTGTTTTACCGTAAGCTATTGCTTTAATTTTCCGTTCATCCAAATCTTACTAACAAAACAAGAAGCTTGATATTTTTTTATATGGATAAATCTCTTTTACACTGTATGTTTTATACTCTGTGTTTTAATAAATTTGAAAGCATAATATACGTCTCCTTTTAGAATTCACACATATATGCTATCGTCTTCAACCTTTAACTCTTTAGTAAAAAAACGTGGCGTTTAAACATTAAGGTAGCGTGTGAATTGGTGTTTCCTTCAGCATTTTAGCATTTGCGTTTTGATGGGCAGGGAACCCATGGCCACAGTGCCACGAAATAAACACACAAAAATTCCAACTGAAATGCTGGATGAAAGCTTGAATGCACCATTTCATTAATGTTGTGCATGTGCATATACTGTTCATGGACTTGAGCATTAAAAGAAAACGTTGCACTGTGTACTGTTCACAAACTCTAACCCATGAAGCAGAGAAACAAAAAACAGTGCATTCAGGCCAACGACTAAATTTTCGCATCATACCCTTTCTTCCTCTCAACTACTATGGCATAGATGTCTTCAATTTTCTTCAATGCTCTGTCTTCTTCCTCTTCAATAAATTGCACCTACCCACCAACCAATAAACTATCAAAACAGAGGAAACACGGTAATTGCAAACCCATTACACGAAACAAATGAACCCCTCTATTCTTCCTTCGCTCGAGCTCACCTTCTCTCCGCTTGGGATATTGTTGCCGCCATTGTGGGTCTCCACATGATGTAAAATTATATGTTTGTATAACATACAAAACATACGCAATGGAAAATTAACGGATTTACTTCATTCGTAATTGATAACATGTACTATGTAAATTTCAGAAATCAAGAATAAAAGAACGTACCTTGGTGCAGTGAAATTCAAAACAAAGGATTAGAAGCACTTGAGAACATTTTTAATCTTCACTCCAATTCCATTTTACGCCCAAGAAGTGTGGTCTCTCAATCAGTTTCAAAAGGAGAATGATAAAATGTCTCACTCTCACATTCACATCATTTCAAAATGATGCCTCTCTTTTTCATATATCAAAATTATGTATGTTTCTCTCCTTATAACTGATTATCTAATTGGGCTAGCCTTTTAGGCTAGCCTTTTAGGCCAGCCTTTTGGGCCTTTCCAATTGGTCTTTAGTATGTAGTTTAGAGTGGGACCAAATAAGACTAACAAGATACTAGCTCCGATGGGCCTTGGGCTTTTGTGTCAACTTTTGACAACTCCAAAGTTACCATTAATTACATTTAATACCACTATATAAATATAATTTCACTATAGGCCTTATTAATAAATTATATCCCAAGAATTTATTATACATGTAACCCCTTCATAAAATATTCGTAGTAATACAAAGTCATGAATGTAAACTGCCATTTTGTAAATTATTATATCTTATCCTTGAGTATCCGGTTTAATCCCTTAAAGTTATTCATCATATATTTATGAAATTCAATTTCATAAATATATACTTTAGTAACTTCTTACCAAAGTGGTTAGGACTAACTCTCTGAATAACTGAACCCATTAAACTTATCTCAAAAGAATATTTTATATCTTCATGAAAAGATTATGAATTCCATCTTGAGAATATATGTTCCATCAGTACTGTAGAGAGGGAAAATTCCCGGCCTATCACAAGCTGACACGTCATGCCACCAAGTCCGCCAGGTATGGCTAATTACAAAGTATCATATACTGCTACTAAAAATTTGCTAAATTTCAGGAACAGGAAAAAACATGCAAAATGCTAATCACATGGAGGCGCGTGTAAGCGATGATGCAAGCGAATCCGACTGTGTAAGCGATGACTCAAGCAATCCGACTGTGTAAGCGATGACTCAAGCAATCCGACTGTGTAAGCAATGACACAAGTAGACCAATCAAGTTGTGACATGTGTCACCAATCAGGCTCCGCCACATGTCGCTCACCTACCTCCAAACTCCTATAAATAGAAGCCTTCCTAAGGCATTTGGGGACACCAAGCTATCTAGAGCACAAGCTGCATTCAGAAGTATTGAAACTCTGCTGGAATCAAGCCTTAAAGCCTCCAAGAACTTCAAGAACTTCAACCTTCGAATACGGCGAACATTCGAAGCAAAATCATCCAAATCACTCTCCTAGATCTTAGAGGTCACTGAAATTAAGCTCGAAAGCCTTCAGAAACCTCGACAAATCACAAATCCACAAAGCTTTACGGATTCAAGCCTCTAAAGCCCCGAAAAGCTTCCACCATAAACCTTAGAACACGAAGAACACATGAAGAACACGAAGAACACACGAAGAACACGAAGAGCACGCGAAGAACACAAAGAACGTGAAGAACAAAGGATTTCTAACAAGCTCATAGCCAGAAATTCATTGTAATTCTGTTTTAAAGATGTTCGATCCATCCTTCAGCCAAATTGAAGGATACTTTGTGTTCAAATCAAAACCACATCACAAATCTTTTAAGGAGATCGAATCAGAGGATCAATCCTTGTAATTACAGAGAATTGTACCACACAATACAAATTCGTATTTGCGGAACTATTTTAATCGTTTGACTTATTTCGAACCGAGAAATTTAGTCCTCCACAAATTCTGGCACACCCAGTGGGACCTCTCTGCCTCTCATCTCTTTCTCCTCCAAAAGAAAAGAAATTCGATTTGCTACCAGTTTCGATGGCCTCTAACAAGAACGCCCGAAAATCAGTGGTTGATGCTTCCGTTGCCAATGATTATGTTGGCCCAATCACTCGCAGTCGATCCAAGGCTCTTGACCTACTTCAACCCCAACCAACCAAAGAAAGCAGACTTCATAATGTCATCTCTTTAGACTTTCTTGCAAATAGGAAGGCTGCTGCTAAGGATGCATTTCATTTAGAGATTGATAATGAATCATCCCCAACAAGGACCTTTTCTATCAACTCTTCACCCGTGATGAGAAATTTAAGGAATGAAGTGTCTTTGATTCATCCCGTTCCATCATTGAGCCCGTCACGTCTAGAGGTTATGCCAGTGATGATGACTAACACCTCTACCATGGAAGAAAAGATGGCTGAAATGGAACAAAGGGTTATCCTTATCACAAAAGCACTAGAAGATAAGGATGTCAAAATTGCAACCCTAATGAACAAGTTGGAGGAACAAGATTTGGGTGAATCAAGTCATGGCCTTGAGTACCCGCCTGGCTTCACCTTGAAAGGAGAAAACACTAGGGTTGACAAGGAAAAGGGAATCGAAGGAACTTCTCAACATGAAAATTCCACCTCAATAGCCTCGTTATCTATCCAACAACTGCAAGACATGATAACGAATACTATTCGAGCACAATATGGGGGTTCTTCCACTAATTCCCTCGTATATTCAAAGCCTTATACAAAGCGCATCGACAACTTAAGAATGCCCAATGGGTATCAACCCCCCAAGTTCTTGCAATTTGATGGCAAAGGAAATCCTAAGCAACACATTGCTCACTTTGTAGAAACTTGCGAGAACGCTGGGACTCAAGGAGACTTCCTTGTAAAGCAGTTTGTTCGTTCACTCAAGGGGAATGCCTTTGATTGGTATACGGACTTAGAACCCGAGTCAATCGATAGTTGGGAACAACTTGAAAGAGGGTTTCTTGACCGATTCTATAGCACGCGTCGCACGGTAAGCATGATGGAGCTTACCAATACCAAGCAGTGGAAAGATGAGCCCATTGTTGACTATATCAATCGGTGGCGTTCTTTGAGTTTGGATTGCAAGGATAGACTTTCTGAAATTTCTGCTATAGAGATGTGCATCCAAGGCATGCATTGGGGAGTTCTTTACATCCTACAAGGGATAAAGCCCCGAACATTTGAGGAGTTAGCAACTCGTGCACATGACATGGAGTTGAGCATTGCTAGCCATGGAAATACGAAGCATCCGGTGCCTGAGGAAAAGAAAGAAAGAAGGGAAGTAAGGAAGAATGATAGGAATACAAGGAGTAACGTCAAAGACTCAATGAACATCAACTCTGTCCCAGTAAAAATTTCAACTGGAAAGACAAAGGCTAATGAAAAGAGGCCTGAAGGAAGTCAACGACGTGAGACACGTCGCTCGTCACTCAAGGAATGGGAACAAAAGACGTATCCTTTTCCAGACGCTGATATGCCCGAAATGCTAGAACAACTCCTTAAGCTTAAATTAATTGAATTGCCGGAATGCAAACGACCGGAAGAGATAGGGAAGGTTGATGACCCGAACTATTGTAAGTATCATCGCATCATAAGTCATCCAATCCAGAAATGCTTTGTTCTCAAAGAACTCATCATGAAGTTAGCTAAGGAAAGGAAAATCGACTTGGATTTCGATGATGTGGCTGAGTCAAACCTTGTAACGTTCGCTTACGAGTCGTGTAGTTGCATGTCTCCAACTAGTAAGCTGGGGGCAAATACCACACTCATCCAGTTTGGTTCTATGGAGCCGGTTCAAGTTCAGTTTTCACAAGAAACATTTTACTATAGCTCAAATGATGATAAAAGATCAACAATGGATGAAGAGGAAGGTTGGACGATGGTTACTCGTAAGAGATGGAAGAAAAGACGAGATTTCCCTCTTCATTTGGTCATCCAAGAGCCCAAAAGAGCACAAAGCCTAATTCAACTTCGATCAAGAAGAAGGAATGATAAAGGGAGAAAAAGGCTAGGCACAAAAGTGAATGACGATTCGGCGCAAACCAAAAACCTTCGAAATCGCATCACGTTAGAAGAATTCTTCCCCAAAGAATTCTTTCAAAATGACTCGGCAGAGGCCGTTCACACAGGCTCTTGCTATGAAATTCATGATGAAGAAAAGGATATCAATCATGGTGGGTCAGATGAGACTTTGGAAAAACTCCAATCTCAAGATGATGAAGTTGAACCCTTACAATCTCCTACCTCGCCAAAAAAGGTGATCACCCAAGCTCTTGAAAAACCGAAGATGAGTGTTCCTTATGCCGACGTGCTTCAACAAACTCAAGAATGTTGTGCATGCTCCTCAGACATGACTTTCACTGATGAGGATCTGTTGCTAGGCTCTAAGCCCCACAATCGTCCACTTTACGTTTCTGGTTATGCACGTGAACAAAAGATAGATCGTATCCTCATTGATGGAGGTTCAGCTGTTAATATACTACCAAAAATGATGATGAAACGACTTGGTCTTACTATGGAGGAGTTATCGCATAGTCGTTTGGTCATTCAAGGTTTTAACCAAGGAGGACAACGCGCGATTGGTATGATACGCCTGGAACTAATCATTGGAGAAATGACAAGCAATGTGTTGTTCCATGTTATTGATGCCAAGACAACCTACAACGTCTTGTTGGGACGTCCATGGATCCATGAAAACGGAGTAGTGCCGTCAACGTTTCATCAATGTTTCAAGTACATTCAAGGTGGAGTGAAAAAGGTCAATGCCGACTTAAAACCTTTTACTGAGACTGAAGCTCACTTTGCGGACGCGAAGTTCTACATAGAGGATGACATTCCTAATGAAGTTCTCCCAGTTGAGATCCCGCCCACAAAGAGCAAGCCAAATGAAAAGAAGCATGTTAGATTTATCAGTGGAAAGGATACTTCGTCCCAAAAGAAGGTCTAGAATGTGGAAATAATCATTCTATTGGATCTACCAGTAATTCAGTGGGAGCAAAGATCTCAGTACCTTCTGACAGTCCTCCATTTCTTCGTTATGTACCATTATCACGCCGCAAGAAAGGACAGTCACCGTTCACGGAATGCCCTCAATCAGTAGTAAATGAGGGAAGGCCTCCTACAAAGCTCACAATGGAGGATGTAGCCATGTTAAAGGAAAATCATGCTATGCCTTTAACTTCATTCACGAATCCTTCGCCTTCGAAGCCATTAAATGGATTCGTAAGGTCATCGCAAAGTTTGACGAAACATGATGTTCTACCAAGTGAAAGGACGAAAGGATGGTTCGACCCAAAGGCATATACGCTTTTAACCAAAGCAGGTTACGATTCTTCAAAACAAGGCGACCTAGGGAAACTGATTCCAGAAGTCATCGGAGAGAAGGTGCATGGCCTCAGCAAAACACAAAGGAGAATGCGACTTGAAGGGCATGAAATTCCTGTCCCAAAGACCGGATTAGGTTATACTCCAGAACAACCGGCTCAGATATGGATCAAGAGAAAAAGCAATGCTTCAAGTTCTCAATACATAACAGTGGAAGACGGCAAAAGTTCGAATCGAAGAAAAGATCACTTTGCTTCGCATGTCTCGGTGTTTGATCGCATCAATGCCCCATCGTCACGAATCACAGTGTTTGACAGGTTAAATACAACTTGCTTAACACAAAATCATGACACTCTTACTCGTAGATCAGTCTTTGATCGGTTGGGGGCAATGAAAGGGCTTGTCAATGGCCATTCTCAAAATTCCATAAACTTTGAGGTTCAAGGAGAAGAGAAAGCTAATGACAGGATCCGCTGTAGCATTCCTTCACGCATGAAACGTAGCTCTACCCTAGACATCAACACCGATGGATCTCTTAAAGTCAAAAGGCGAACGGTTGTACACACAAAACAATCGGTTGTCTGCGATGAGCAAATTCAAGAAGTATCATCCTCATTTCATATTACAGTGGAAGAAGATACACTCTCAGATGTTGAAGTAACCGATGAATAGGTCGACGAAGCTCCTCCAGCTTTGGAAGATGGAGGACAAGCTACAGTTGATGAACTTAAAGAAATCAATTTAGGAACTGCTAAGGAGCCCCGGCCAACTTTTATCAACGCACTTCTTACCCCTAAAGAAGAAGAAGGATACTTCAAGCTCCTAGTAGAATATAAAGATGTGTTTGCTTGGACTTACAAAGAAATGCCGGGACTCGATCCAAATATTGCTCTACACCATTTGGCAATAAAGAAAGGTGTACGCCCAGTCAAACAATCCCAAAGACGCTTTCGGCCGGAACTTATCCCTCAAATAGAAACCGAGGTCAATAAGTTGATTGAGGCGGGTTTCATTCGTGAAGTACAGTACCCAGAATGGATCGCTAACATCGTCCCTGTCAAAAAGAAGAATGGACAAATTCGGGTGTGTGTTGACTTCCGTGATTTAAACAATGCATGTCCCAAGGATGATTTTCCATTGCCCATCACTGAGGTTATGGTTGATGCCACTACCGGTCATGAAGCTTTATCTTTCATGGATGGCTCTTCGGGTTACAATCAAATTTGAATGAATCCCAAGGATGAAGAGCTTACAGCTTTTCGTACTCCTAAAGGCATTTACTGCTACAAAGTAATGCCTTTTGGACTAAAGAACGCGGGTGCAACTTATCAACGGGCTATGCAAAAGATCTTTGATAATGTACTTCATAAATATGTGGAATGTTATGTCGATGATCTAGTGGTTAAAACAAAAAGGAGGGAAGACCATTTAGCGGACCTACGATCTGTGTTCAACCGCCTAAGGAAGTATCAACTCAAAATGAACCCCCTCAAATGCGCTTTTGGCGTAATGTCGGGGAAGTTCCTTGGTTTCATTGTGAGACATCGTGGTATTGAAATTGACCAGTCCAAGATTGAAGCGATCCAGAAAATGTCGGAGCCCAAGAATTTGCGAGAGCTTAGAGGCTTGCAAGGAAGACTTGCCTACATACGGCGATTTATCTCAAACTTGGCCGGTCGATGTCAACCTTTCAATAGGCTAATGAAGAAGAATGTGCACTTCGAATGGGATGAGGCTTGTAGCAACGCTTTTACAAGCATCAAAAGATACTTGCTTAATCCTCCGGTTTTAGGTGCTCCTATCCCCGGAAAGCCTTTACTGTTGTACATTGCAGCACAAGAAAAATCCCTAGGTGCTCTCATGGCACAAGAAAATGATGAGGGGAAGGAAAGAGCCCTTTATTATTTGAGCCGAACTCTCAATGGGGCTGAATTAAATTATTCTCCTATCGAAAAGACATGTCTTGCTCTTTTCTTTGCCATAGACAAATTGAAGCACTACATGCAAGCATACACTGTCCATTTGATAGCAAGGGCAACCCTGATCAAGTATGTTCTCTCCAGGCCAGTGGTTTCAGGTCGTATAGCTCGATGGGCAGTCTTGCTACAACAATATGGCCTTGCATATGTTCCGCAAAAAGCCGTCAAAGGACAAGCATTGGCAGATTTCTTAGCTGATCACCCAGTTCCTTTTGATTGGGAGTTCTCCGATGATTTCCCGGATGAAGATGTATTTTATATCGAAGTAATGCCACCGTGGACAATGTTCTTTGATGGGGCCGCACGTCGAGAAGGAGCAGGGGCAGGTGTAGTGTTTGTTTCTCCACAACGACAAATACTTCTATACTCGTTCTCATTAAGCGAACTTTGCTCCAACAACGTGGCCGAATATCAAGCATTAATTATTGGCTTACAAATGGCCATTGAGATGGGCATATCGCAACTTGAGATCTTTGGGGATTCCAAATTAATTATCAGCCAAATCTTGGAGCAATATGATGTCAAGAAAGAAGACCTCGTCCCCTATTGCAGATACGCGAAGAAGTTGCTAGCAAATTTTGAGGCAATTACATTGGAGCATATACCAAGGAAGGAGAATAGACAGGCCGATGCTTTAGCTAATTTGGCTACCGCCTTAGCATTATCCCAAGAAGAGACCGCCAAAGTTACTATTTCTCAAAGATGGGTAGTACCTCTTGCAATTGAAGAAGAAGAAGAAGAAGAACAAGCCAACGCCATTTCTGTATGCCTTGTTGAAAAAGAAGATTGGCGACAAGCGATCATTGAGTACCTTCAACATGGAAGACTCCCGGATGATATACGCCACAAGACCGAAATTCGGCGAAGGGCTGCTCGGTTCATTTACTATAAAGAAACTCTCTTCCGCCGTTCGTTTGATGGTGTGTTCCTCCGTTGCTTAGGAGAAGAAGAGGCTAAACAAGCATTGGGGGAGGCTCATTCCGGAATATGCGGTGCACACCAATCCGGTCCTAAGTTACACTATAGAATTAAGCGAATGGGCTACTATTGGCCTACGATGGTGCAAGATTCTATGGAGTATGCTAAAAAGTGCGAAGCTTGTCAATATCATGCAAACTTCATCCACCAGCCGCCAGAACCTCTACACCCAACTGTAGCTTCTTGGCCTTTTGATGCATGGGGGCTTGACGCGATAGGACCATTGCCAAAGTCATCCGGTGGCCATTTGTACATCTTAGCTGCAACTGATTACTTCTTAAAATGGGCAGAAGCTGTGCCCCTTAGGGAAGTGAAGAAAGAAACAGTGGTCAACTTCATTCGAACTCACTTGATCTATCGGTATGGTGTCCCTCGGTATATCATAACTGATAATGGCAAACCATTCTACAATAAGCTAATGACGGAACTATGCGAGAAGTTTGCCTTTAAACAATACAACTCCTCCATGTACAATGCCCCGGCAAATGGATTAGCTGAAGCCTTTAACAAAACGCTCGGCAATTTGTTGAAGAAGGTGGTATCCAAGACTAAGCGAGATTGGCATGAAAGAATCGGAGAAGCATTATGGGCATATCAGACAACATTTCGAACGCCTACTCAAGCAACGCCATATTCTCTTGTCTATGGAGTGGAAGCCATTCTTCCCTTAGAATGCCAAATCCCATCATTACGGATAGCCATTCAAGAAGGGTTTACCAAGGAAGAAAATGCCAAGCTTAGGTTGCAAGAATTGGAGGCACTTGATGGAAAAAGGCTCGAGGCTCAACAACGCCTAGAGTGCTATCAAGCTCGTCTTTCGAGTGCATTCAATAAAAGAGTTAAACCACGATCATTCCAAGTTGGTGACTTAGTACTCGCCGTTCGAAGACCTATCATCACGACTCATCGTACGGGCAACAAGTTCACTTCAAAATGGGATGGGCCTTATGTTGTGCAAGAAGTCTACACCAATGGAGCTTACAAGTTGATTGATCAAGAAGGTGTAAGGATCGGCCCCATCAATGGGAAGTTCCTTAAACGCTTCTATGCTTGAAAATCAAGGATTGCTCCTCGGTAAGAGTTTAAACTGCCCACTGCAAGCGCTACAAGGATACATGATGTCTTCCCATTACCTTTAAAAGCGTACAAATAAAGAGAAATAAATCCCATTATATGTCACCAATTGTGAGTGTGGCATAGTGGTTGGATGCCCATGTCGCCCTTGAGGCCGAGGTCTCGGGTTCGATTAGTGGTGATACCCACTATTGCACAATTGGTACCCATGGAATGCTGTGGGGCGTGGGGCGAGGATTACACACGTGAGCCCTCCTTTTTTGCAACTAAAAAAAAAAAGATAAAAAAAAATTCATCAAAAAAAAAAATCATCAAAAAAAAAAAAATCATCAAAAAAAAAAAAACGTCAAAAAAAAGAAATCATCAAAAAAAAAAAAAATCATCAAAAGAAAATCATCAAAAAAAAAAAAAAAAAATCTGTTGAACTACGTAATGACTTGATCCCTCTCCGGGGTACGTAGGCAGCTTAGTACTTTTCACTAAGTTCAGTCATATGAAAAGAATAAGGTTTGCCAGTCTAGCTTGAAGAGTTGTCCGGCGATCGTCAATATGCTTTTAAGGTCCCTTTGATTGGCAAGATATTGCTTAAAAAACAATCAATTGCTCAATGGGATGATCAAAGATTGTTGTACTCAAAGATGAAGACTACATAAAGTCTGCATGGCATTCTCCATCTTCTATGGACATTCTCCAACATTTAGGAAGCATGTTTTGCATCATCTCTCCTCTATGGGCATATTCTGACATCTGTGAAGTCTTGGCGACATTCTTCTTGCATCTTCAAGGTTTTGTTGACACCTCTTTGAATCTTCAAAGTCTTGATGAGAGCATCTTGATACTTCAAGCTTTTGTTTGCCTTTCCTTGCATCTTCAAGGTCTTGATAGGGACTTCTCACATCTTCAAGGTTTTGTTGACGCCTCTTTGAATCCTCAAAGTCTTGATGGGAGTTTCTTGAAACTTCAAGATTTTGTTGGCATTTCCTTACATCTTCAAAGTCTTGATACGGACTTGTTGCATCTTCAACATCTTGTTGGTATCTCTGAAATCTTGATGTCTGGCAACGGTGCTAAGCGCCTTCAATGTCTGAGCTATATTGCCTTTGGAAATTGTTGTTGTTGTAGCTTTATTATAAATGTCAATATTGGTGTAACTTCAATGCGAGTGCGGTGCGAATGAAGTGTTGACGTAGCTTCAAGGCAAAGATAAATGTTGGCACGGCTTCAATGTGAATGAAGTGTTGACATGGCTTCACGACAAAGGTAGATGTTGACATGGCTTCATAGCAAAAATGGATGTTGATGTGGCTTCAATGTGAATGAAGTGTTGACATGGCTTCACGACAAAGATAGATGTTGACGCGACTTCAATACGGATGAAGTGTTGACGTAGCTTCATGGCAAAGATGAATGTTGGCACGGCTTCAATGTGAATGAAGTGTTGACATGGCTTCACGGCAAAGATAGATGTTGACGTGGCTTTAGTGCAAATGAAGTGTTGACATAGCTTCACAGCAAAGATGAATGTTGGCACGGCTTCGGTGCGAATGAAGTGTTGACATGACTTCGTGGCAAAGATGAATGTTGGCACGACTTCAATGTGAATGAAGTGTTGTCGTGGCTTCATGATAAAGATGAATGTTGGCGCGGCTTCGGTGAAAATGGAGTGTTGTCATGGCTTCATGGCGGCAATAAATATCGGTATGACTTCAATGCAAGTAAAATGTCGAGGCAACTTTGTGGCAAGAAACGAGTACTAGTGCATCTTCATTAGAAAGGCAAGAACTGGTGCTACTTCATAGCAGATGCAAGTGTAGGCGCCACTCCATGAAAAAGATAAATGGTGACACGATCTCGATGCAAAGAAAAAAAAAATGGATGCCACTTCATCGTAAAAGCAAGTGTTAATATGGCTTCAATGCAAGGACAAATGTTGGCGTGATTTCATGGTAAAGACTCTCGATGTAGCTACGTTGCAAAAATTCTTGATATGGTTGCGTTGCAAATACAAGTGTTGGCACGACTTAATTGCCAATACTAGAGCCAGTGCGACTTCAAAGACAAGTACTAACGATAGTATTATTGCGTAGCTGAACATCCTTATGAAAATAGCGTTGCAAAGACGAATATCGCTAAAAGATTGTTGATGCATAACAACATGAATGTATACGTCACTGCAAGAACGTTGCTATCAATGAAATACAAAGCCACCAAATGAATGCAAACACTTCTATGAGAACGTCAACGTGAAGTTCAAGAAAATCATGCTGCAAAACAAAAACAAGCAACAAAAAAATTTTCAGGGAAAAGATCTTGAAAAAAAAAAAAACTCTTTTGAACTACGTAATGACTTGATCCCTCTCGGGGGTACGTAGACAATTTAGCATCTTTTGCTAAGTCCAGTCACGCCCTAAAAAAAAAAAAAAAAAAAAAAAGAGTTAGTACAAACAAAGCATGATATATGTGTTTCATCTAAAAAAAAAAAAAGCATGATATATGTGTATATATATATATATATATATATATATATAAAAGTGGGGGGCATAATTTCTCTACGTAATATATATGAAGGATAGATTTGTGCAACTTAAGGTATGCTTTGGGTGCCCTTATATAGGGCTCTTTGGAAGCTAGCAGACAGAAAGAAAAAGATGTGAACAAAGGAAAAAGAAGTGGGAATGTATACTTTCAAACAAATACTACACCAAACTTTGAAAAAGAAAAGAGTAGGTTCCTATGGAAGAGGCTTTTCATTTAGGAGCTATTACACAAGAAATATCATAATGTTCAAAGAATTGGTGCTGCCAACCCTAGAGAATAATGGAGACACTCAATAGTCACCTGCATCTAGCTTCAGGTCTCAGCCTATCAGAGCAGCCACCGCGTTGTCAGATCAACAACCGCCAAAATAGACCAACAAAAAACGCACGATTTTCCCATTCAAATTTGTGAAAACCCAGACCTTGTTTCACAAAACTAACACCACAGCAGTCTTCTACAGCCTTCGATCTACAAAACCTAGAAGGTCATCAACAACGGAGTCGCCACGCGCCGCCACGCGCCGCCACAAATTCGCGATGACCAACGGCTTAATCCTTCATTTCTGTGCAAATCTGCTCACAAATTCAGAAAACAGAAACCACCACTCGATCCGGCGGCCCCAGATCTACAAAACCTAAAATTTTCAAGCCCAAAAGATGAGGCACGCGCCGCCAGAAGTTCCGGCGATCGCAACGTCGGATTCACGCGCTTCCACGCGCCGTCAAGTGTAACCACGCGCTCTCACGCGCCTGACACGCGCCGTATGCGCGCATCACGATCTCACGCGCCACACGCGCGCATCTCAGCGTATGACGTCATGGATGACGTCATTATATTCGCGGACCGGTTCAACCCAGACCGACCCGGTTTGACCCGCCTGAAAAAAAAAAAAAAAAAAAAAAAAAAAAAAAAAAAAAGGATAGAGAAGCTTTGACCAAGTTGGACCTTTGACTTTGACCAAAAAGTCAAAATTTTCAAAAATGACCTATCCCACTCAATTTTTCGAGTACATTCCAATTTTGAGATCCGTTTCTTCATTCGGAGCTCGAAAATTGTGCCAACAGTCCAATCTTCAAAAAGTTGATTATTGCACAAATCCAGACAAAAAGTCAAAAATTTCAAAACGGACCTGTCCCACTCAATTTTTCGAGTACATTCCAATTTTGGGATCTGTTTCTTCATCTGGAACTCGGAAACTGCATAACGGTCCAATATCTAAAAAAGCTGTTGGCTTTAACGTAAACTTTGACCAAAAAATCAAGATGCTTGAGCAAAGCTTGTCCTACTCAGATTTTCACAAAAATACCGTTTCTGAAATTAGCTAGACTTTGAAACCACTAATCTGAATCACTTCTCCAAGGGTTATCCTCCAGACTTCATCAAGACTCCTCTTTCAAAGAACAAATGAACTCTCACGAGTATGTCTCAAACTTGAAATTGCATTGGGTTACTACTCCAGTCTACCATTTCTGTTCGGTATCTACTGTTTTCATTCGGTGCCTACCAGTCTCCAACCGACCGTTCCCATTCGGTGCCTACCGGTCTAATCCACCATTCTCACCGAAAATTTTGGTCCGTCGGTCTCAACTACTCAACTACCATTCTTCATCTCTCCGCTATAAATAGAAGGGTCGGATTCATCAAAGGCTCATCGAGAAAAACACATCGAGTCATGAAATGAAGATTTGCTTCTTTCAAATTTCCAGTCCCTCATCCTCACGACCATTTCTCATTATGGACTCGTCACTCTCGATGCCTAGCAACCAAAATGGCGTCATAATCAGTTTGAAACCAACCCTTTCATGGTTCAATAGAAACCCTTCTCACAACATCATCATTGTTTTAGAGTCCAAACAAATTTTGTTTCCTCACTTAACGACCACATTTGTTCATAAAGTTACTCATAATAGGGTCTGCATCGTGGTTCCATGTTTCCTTGGACTAGGCTGGCCAAGAAATTTAAGTCCAGCAGAGGCACCTGTTCCCAAGATCAGGGCCCTTATAGCTTCTCTTCAACTGTTTGCTCTCCCATCCGAAGCAACGGTTCGGAGCAAACACCAACTTGGCCAGTTTCTAAAACCAAGATCGCAAGTTAGTTCCACCTTTCATTTTGTTGTGCTTTCCCAACAAGCGGCACTAGGTGAAGGTGATAAAGGGTGTTGGGGTATCCTACAAATTGTCTCTCATCCAACACTTGCGATCACCTCCAAGGTACCAGCTCATCAGAGATCAGCCTTTGTTGCTGGTAAATGGTCGCCAAAGCCTTATTCCATGTTTCCACCAACATATGGCCCAAAGGTCTTCGTTGCTGGTACCTCAAAATACACTTTCTGGAATTTCTCCAACTTAAAACAAGCTTGAAGAATTTCAGAAGATATACTTCTGAAATTACTTCAACTTAACGTCCGTCAGCATGGTCCAGTTACACAGGCGCATTCAATGACTTGCTGCCAGACCTCATGCAGCATACAGTCAGTCCCGGATCCCAAGGTGTACTTCCCAGAAACATCTACACCAAAGGGATCCCAATATACAGGGCCAGCGCCATGGTGTCTGTGCGTCACCCATCCACTTTGCTTTGTCTCCATCTTCCGCATCATCACCACCACCAAACCCAAAATCCGTTCTGAAACTACCTCAACTTAACCTGAGTGATGCGATAACACACGCACATTCAATCACTTTCCCACATAATCTCTTCATGGTCTAAAGAATATCCTTCGGATATAACTTCACCAGAAGATTTTAAAAATGGGAGGCCAACCCCACAATTCTGTATGTTGCACCCAGCCAACCTCCTCACTTCTTCTCCATCTTCAACACCTTGTGATCACCGCCAACGATCCAAAATACTCCTTTGAAATTACTTCAACTTAATCTCTGCCAATATGGTTCAATCTTGCAAGTATGTCCAACTTCTTGCAAGTAATTTACAGCTTCACCAACTCCCTTTAAGTATCATGAAACACTCTTTTGAAATTACTTCGACTTAATCTTTGCTGAGAAGGCTTAGTTAGGCAAGCACATTCAAATACTTGCAGACCCTTTCTCGATCTCATCAAAGCCTTTCATGTGAGTGGGCTTACTCATCTGAAATAAAGCTCCACCAACCACTACATTTGCATCCCGCTAAAAGCAACACCACCTCCAACTGTGACATTTAAAGAGTCAAGAACCAAATTCATTCTTTTCGAGACTCATTCACTCCCCACACTCAGAAGCTGTGTGCGCGAACAAGTCTCGAGGGGGCATTTGTAGAGAGGGAAAATTCCCGGCCTATCATAAGCTGACACGTCATGCCACCAAGTCCGCCAGGTATGGCTAATTACAAAGTATCATATACTGCTACTAAAAATTTGCTAAATTTCAGGAACAGGAAAAAACATGCAAAATGCTAATCACATGGAGGCGCGTGTAAGCGATGATGCAAGCGAATCCGACTGTGTAAGCGATGACTTAAGCAATCCGGCTGTGTAAGCGATGACTCAAGCAATCCAGCTGTGTAAGCAATGACACAAGCAGACCAATCAAGTTGTGACATGTGTCACCAATCAGGCTCCGCCACATGTCGTCACCTACCTCCAAACTCCTATAAATAGAAGCCTTCCTAAGGCATTTGGGGACACCAAGCTATCTAGAGCACAAGCTGTGTCAAAGAAGTATTCAGAAGTATTGAAACTCTGCTGGAATCAAGCCTTAAAGCCTCCAAGAACTTCAAGAACTTCAACCTTCGAATACGGCGAACATTCGAAGCAAAATCATCCAAATCACTCTCCTTGATCTTAGAGGTCACTGAAATTAAGCTCGAAAGCCTTCAGAAACCTCGACAAATCACAAATCCACAAAGCTTTACGGATTCAAGCCTCTAAAGCCCAGAAAAGCTTCCACCATAAACCTTAGAACACGAAGAACACACGAAGAACACGAAGAACACGAAGAACACACGAAGAACGCACGAAGAACACGAAGAGCACGCGAAGAACACGAAGAACGTGAAGAACAAAGGATTTCTAACAAGCTCATAGCCAGAAATTCATTGTAATTCTGTTTTAAAGATCTTCGATCCATCCTTCAGCCAAATTGAAGGATACTTTGTGTTCAAATCAAAACCACATCACAAATCTTTTAAGGAGATCGAATCAGAGGATCAATCCTTGTAATTACAGAGAATTGTACCACACAATACAAATTCGTATTTGCAGAACTATTTTAATCGTTTGACTTATTTCGAACCGAGAAATTTAGTCCTCCACAAGTACTAAATGTGGCTACCCAACATATTGAGGTTTTGACCATTACTTTAGATCTCACTCCTGATATATCAAAGAAACCTACATTTTATGATTAGGTCCATTATCCTCTCAGGATTAAAAGTTCATGTAAATAGAAGTCATGAGATTTATTATTCATTTGACAGTTATTAGGAGAACAATAAATCTCACAGCGGTCCAGTTCAATATGTCTTAACTCCTAAAACATATCAACTAGAAGTCTACACTTCCATAATCAAGACAAATCATCTTAGTTGATATGTTGTAGTCTTTGCAGATGAAATTCCTAATTTCATCACTGACTACGAACTACAATTTTGAGTTTATAAAGAATTTGTGATTTATATCTTCCGTGACTTTTCACATAAATCACATATTATGCATCTCATGGACTATATGATAATGTCCGGATATTCATGTTACTATTATTTTAGATAAAATTAAAACAACTTTATTAATCACAATATTAAGTCATACAAAATGTCATACATGGTTAGGTTATGATCTTGTAACTGGGATCCTTGAGGCCAAGAGCGGCCCAACAAATTTGGAGGCCTAAGGCGATATAATTAAATGGGGCCTTTTTGTTATCACTTAAATAATATTTAACTAGTACTTAATATCATAATTTGTTTATAACAAAAATCTATTCCTTTCATTTTGTAATATGCTTTTTGGGGGGGGGGGGGGGGGGAGGGGGGGGATGCTAAAGCTCTAACAAATTTTACTAAAAAAAACTTTCAAATGATGTAAAAGTGAATGCGATAAATGACACCTCAAGAAGATAATAAACAAGTATTTGAATAAATAATATTAGGGATATTATAAATTTTATAACATGAGGTTTACAAAGATGTATCACTAATCACAAAAAATAATTCAAAAATGCATTTAATAGGTTATTAATGTCCACATATCATATTAATTGCCACATCAATTTGTAAAGTTTTCAAGTAAAATTAATAATATTTCTAACATTTTCCTATCTGAATTATTTATTGTGATTAGTGAAACATATATTTGTAAGTAAAAATGCTAGAGATACAAATTATTTTACAAAAACTTTTACAAACTAATAATGTGGTAAATGATTATAGATAAATAAAAAAAATGATGTTATCGGTGGGTCTGGATGTGAACCAATAAGAAGTTGGTCATAACAACAATTTGTAAAAATGTTGTAAAATAGTCTGTAACTGTAGCATTACTTTATTTTTTAGATTCATGTATCTAAAGTTGTATTATCTCTACCAATACTCAATTCTTTAAGACTTCTTAAAAGTAAAGGAAAAATATAAAACTAAATTTTTTTCTATATCTCTATTTTTTTTTTATTAAATATATCAATTTCTCCCCCCCCCCCCTCCCCTCCCCTCCCCTAAAAAAACTTTGGGGCCTTCCTCTAGTAGGGGGCCCTAGGCAATGGCCTAAGTGGCCAAGGCCTAGGGCCGGCCCTGCTTGAGGTTAGTGATGAATGGTGGACCCGAAAGCTTCAGGTTAGTTCACTTTACATAATTGTGAAAAACTCAACTGTCTACAACTATATTGTGTTCTAACTACCGGTTGTCCACATGTAGGCATGTCCCAAGGCATTAACCTTTAAAAACTAACCTTTGCCAAATGTTCAGTCCATGAAATCATATTTGAAGGCACAGTTGCAATGGGGAAAAATGCATTCTGCACAAGTGGTGAAATACCAAAGGAATGCATAGAAGGGTCTGGGAATCCGCTGATAGCAAAGAATTTGTTGACCCCCAATGTTAACCCTCTTCAAATGTTAACCCAATGGAGGTTGAAGGCCCATCAACATCGAGGGTAAGACCGGTAGTGAATAAGGGGAAAGTCTTGGCAGGCGGTGTCCACCTTTTTATGGGAATTTGCAAGAAACCAAGAAAAAAGTGTTCAGTTGTGCAAGAGTTGTCCGACTCTTTGAAGAGCATCTCAGATGTTATTGTTGAAAGTAGAAGTGTAAGTACTCGTACACCATTTGCTTCTGCAGTAGCTAATGAGATGCAAGTAATTATGGACATGGTATTGAGTCTTCCTGGGGTGTAAGGGGGTGATCGCCTTCATATGTTCGGCACCTGCTTGTTCATGAATAACGCAGACGGTAGGAACATGTTTGCAGCTCTTGTTAAGAAGAAGGAGGTCTAGCTGAAATGGCTAGAGATGCAGTACCCAATGAACCCTCAGTTTCATTTTGCTCTATAGGAAAGGGGCTTGTCTACAACCCGAGTTACTTAGGCTTGGTGTTTTAGTAATCAAATTATCTTTATGTACTTGTTGCACTCTTTTTTTTTTCTTTTTCTTTTTTATTGGCACAAATTATATGCTTACCATGGGTGTGCATATAATACAATGGTTACTAATTAATCTAGTGTATGCTTACCTGTTCCTTTTTCTTCTGCTAGTGGTTATAATTGTCATCTTTAATTAATTGTCATCTAGGTTTGCCGAATGTCATCTAGTGTTTATAATTGTCATCTATAAGTTCTGTCTTTTCTTTTTTATTTTTTAATATTGCTTTGCTTTATTATTATTATTATTTTTTTTTTTTTGGTCTGGATCATCCAACTGTTTGTTTAGAATTTTACTCCATGATTTTAATGAAATAAGTTTCAACTATGTTGAATTCTATGGTTGAAAATATTGTGTTTGTTTCTTGTTTTTCTAGTGTTGAATCAGTGTACATTCCTTAGTTAGCAATGTGTCTGAGTTGGGATCAATCTAAGTTCACATGTTGATGCAAAAAGGTTGTTTGATGAAGTGTTTCAAAATGCGAATGATACTATTTTGATATTTGGTTTATGGCCATCCTCTTTGATTTAATAACTATGAGGCTTGCAACAGGACACATTTTAACTTTTCATTGCCATTTATACTCTTATTTTACTCAGGTTTGTAGATTTGAACATTCACAACCCAGAAAACAAAGCTTTTGCTCAAATGTTTCATTAGAAATATGCTGAAAAGATCTTAGAGTGTCACATAAATTTGCTTATTGTGATTTGTGTTGGTGGCTATTTACCAAATAGAGTTATCAACCTTATTCTTCAGTACCTAAGCAACAGGTGATTTTACATTTTTCTTTTATTTTTAAGATAAAATTGTCATAGCTTGTCAGGGGATACCTAGCAGCTGGAGTTAGTTGCCCATAGGTTTTATCTGACCAAATGTGTTTAGATTGAATCCAAGAAATTGAAATTGGATAGCTGTAGTTGAGTAATCTAGACTAGACAGTGTGCCTTGCACATAGCAAAGGTTGCTTTTTATCTTAAAAATTGTAGTCTCTCCTGCATATCCATCTTTTTTTTTTTTTTTTTGGAGATGTCCACATTCCAAAATAAGTTTATAAGATGATACTTTTCAAATTTACCTAAAAAGTTTTGCCTTTTTGAAAATTTTAAAAAGTGTTCGATAAATTATGCTTTTATGTGAGATTGATAGGCCAAAAACGTATTAACCCTATGTGATGGATTAAGTTGATTAATTAGCCAAGTTTAATTAATCAATCAATTTAACATGCAAACGCGTGGTAGCACAAACAAATCACCAATAAATTAAAGTGCAGCAGAAAATAAATTTGACACGGTAATTTGTTTACGAATGGGGAAAACCTCTAAGCTAAAAACCCCAACGGGTGATTTTAAGGTCACCACTCCCGATAATTCACTATTATCAAAACAAGCGGTTACAAGTAAAGGAATCCTAGTACCTTCTACCAACCTACAGTTGAACTCATACTCCAATAGCCAATTGGACTTGTTCTGTAGTGACAATCTCTCCTTTTGATGCACGGCTCCTAGTACGTGACTAACCAATTGCGCAGATCCCAATACGCGACTTCAATCACCAACTTAAGAAAGATGTTGGCTGCAAAGTTCTTCAGTTTATCCACATGATGAAGATCAAGAAGATGCTCGGTTACAAAACCCTATGGTGCATAAACATAGCAGCTTCTTCACAATAGAGATGAACTAGGGCAAACTTTTTTTTTTCGGTCACAAATTGCTTGAATGCAACTTGTGTTCTGTTTGACGGCAATTAAAATAATCTTTTTATATGTCTAGGGTTACAAGAAAAGAAGGACCAAAGATATATCCACGGATTGGAATCAAAACAAATCTGAAATTCTATTTTTCTTAAACCTTGACAGATAGCATCTGTTGAGATGCTGTCGAGCAGCTGTCGATCCACAGGGCTGAAATAGCTTCTTAAGCTCAATAGATACTAGTTGTCAAGCTTTAATGACAGACACTTCTTCAGCTTGTTTCTTGGACAGACTTGCATGGCTTTAACACTTGATCTTGAAATCTTGTTTCTTGAAGTATTAAAAACATCCTAGATTTACCCAAATACAAGTAAAGTGCGTTTTGTCAAAAGATTAACTAATTACATAAAATAATGACATATGTTCCTAACAAGTGAAAAACATATGTCCTAATAATCTCCCCCTTTGGCAATCCGTGACAAAACCACAACAAACAAATGAACATATGAGAGAAGTCATAAGGCACTCAACTCATGCTCACTTATTGAATACAATAAAATCTATCATAATATAAACTCTTGAAAAGCTTTGCAAGAAGAAAGTTCATGACAAGTAAACTTTGACAACCTGTATTTCTTAAACACTTTAAACAAAACACATCAAGGCATTTTTGTATGAATCAGAAATAATAGATTGCATACAAATAATAAGAAGCATGTCATAGAGAGAGAAAAGAAATAATACATGTAAGGGTAGGTGAAGAAAAACATATATCATCACATATATATCAAAGATAAGCACAATGTATGAAAA
The DNA here is from genome assembly GCA_032878915.1 of Castanopsis chinensis. Lineage (NCBI taxonomy): Eukaryota > Viridiplantae > Streptophyta > Magnoliopsida > Fagales > Fagaceae > Castanopsis > Castanopsis chinensis. Next base: position 19,569,020 of record JAVQMG010000122.1, read on the forward strand.
AAATGGTCACAAGGCCTAAGGTACAAGAACAATGTATCTCTAAAAGAAAGAAAAGAAAAAAGATACAACAAAGGGTAAGAGTGTCAAGTAGACATCTCGCCAGAGCTGGAAGAGCTAGCATCTCCATCCTCATCATCATCATCATCACCGAAACTATCATCGTCAGATGCCTAAGGAGAAGGAGAGAGAGACTCCACAAAGCCACCAAGGCGAGTCTGTCGTCTAGTAATATAGCCGACATAGGTGTTCACCTGACATAACTCGATAGAAAATGTATCAAGGCGAGCATCCATGTGCTGAAGCTGCGCCATGATCGCATCCAAAGTAACACCTCCCGCTGAAGTAGAGAGAGCGAAGGTGGATGGAGCTGAAGGAGTGGGAAGAACTGCTGAACCAGACCGCCTTAAATGAAACTGCGTCTTGCTCCATTTAATAATAGCGTAGTCAATGGCACACATGATGGAGAAGTGGTCGGATAAGGGAAAAGGAACAGAAAAATGGCATAAAATCCGCATGATAGCTGAACGAAAGATGAGCTTATCACGGGTCGCCATATCCCTATACACATCTATGATAGAAATAATGAAATGTGAAGGAAAATCTATAGTGACATCCTCAAGAAAGGACAACAGAAATCGAGCACGGGGCTCTGTGATAGAGTTATAGTGAGAGAGAGGGTGCAAAACAAAAGTCATCACCATGTTCTTGAATCTAGGACCTTTAGCAAAGGTCAAACATGGTGTAAACTGACGATCACCCCAATCAGCTGGCAGTCACAAAAAGCAGAGATCATCTCATCTTTGGACACAGTCCGCAGATGCTTACAACTAGGGTAGTTAGGATGAGCAACCTTCGAGACATAGAGCACATCGAATGCCAACTCCAGTGTGACCACTATGCACGTACCTCGAACTCAAGTATGAAAGAAAGGTACTGAAGAATCAATTCCATGCAAGTTGGAGTAAAACTCCTAGATTAGCATGGAAAGACAAGTGACCGGGACGTCACACAGTGACTCCCATTCCCGGCTGTGAAAGACATTGGGAAAGTCAGTGTCAGCAAAATTCGACAAAATAACTCAGCGTTCCAAATGAACACCTCGTTTAAAGAAATTCTTCGAAATGTCCTTTTGGGCTTTCTCATCACAGAACCGAATAGAAGAGGGGGTAGTATCAGAAGACGAAGAGGCCCTAGAACGAAGAGGGTTTTAGGACGGAGCAGACTTACATTTCGGTGTCATTAATGCACTAATGTAAGCAAGAGAGAGGGGGGGAAGAAAGAAACACTCAAAAAAGTCCCAAGCAATTCAAATATACAAAAATATATATTAAATGTAAAGGACGTATGCATGATAATGCATGAACATGTGACATGCAACAGTAATATCATCATGGGCTCAGCCCAATCCAAACCTACTAGCACACAAACAGATTAACTGATATACCACACATCTAAATGCATGGCAATATAGTTATAATGCACATGAGATGCAATGCATGAAGTTTGTAAGATCAAATCTACAAAACTCATCCCAAAAGTTTTACAGAAACTCAACATGTTGAAAAATCCCCAAAAATTTTCAAAAACTAAAAACCTAGATATAAATGCATAAAAAGATCATGAAGAATGAGAGAAAGAGAGATCATACCAAGTGATTTGAAGCAAGAAAAGGCCGACAATCACGTGGATTGAAGGTTTTGAGAGAGAAAAGAATGATTGGGAGGTGAACAGACGCGGACAGATTGAGAGAGATCAAGAAAATGAGGATCAGATTGCACTGAAACCTATATATAGGTGTTCAGTAAATCTCGACAGATAGAGGTGTCGAGAGGTGTCGAGATAAAAAGGCTTAGACAGATGCAGCTATCGAGAGGTGTCCAGAGATGTCCACAACAGAAGCTCGATGGATTGAAGAGGTATCGAGGAGCTATCGAGGGGACAAGAGATTTCTAGATCGATCCACCTAACAGTCGAGAGGTATCGAGATTGCAATAAGAATCAATTGAAGAGCTCGATAGATAGCCTGGTGTCAAGGAGGTATCGAGGAGTTGTCGAGATTGGTTAAAAACAGTTTTTCAAGAAGAGAAAAACACAGGTATGAATGCCATTAAGCATGCAACAAAACCAAGGATCCAAGCAACATTTTAAATCTCAAAATCATCTCTCAACAAAAATTTTAAGCATATTGATCCCAAAAACACACACACACACACACTAAACAAGTCTAACCGATTTTATATTTTAAAAACAAGTCAAGACAGTTTAGTGAGCATATATTAGCACATGTAAACCTTGTGATGGCCAAATCACATTGTACCTGCACATGTATCAAAAATATAAAAGAATTTTGCGTATTGTGTGTGAAAACATCGCTAGATTGTATAAGTGTCTCTATGTTATGACGATTTGAGATATGAGAAAATCACTTTAACTCACACACAATTATACCTGTTTGATGGAGACTATCACCTTCGAAGTACATCTTATAACTCCCACATCTCCTAGAAAACACGCTTGCAATCATGTTTTAAAGCATTTTGTTCTTTTTGCTTTTATTTTCTTTACATATTTTTTTTTTGTTAAGCAAATTATGCATGGGTATACAAAAGAGAGAAAAGAACTACCCAATTATGTTATGCTTTTTGACATTGCAATTTTGCTATGCCGAAGCATACAAATGTCATTGACATTGCACTTTTACTATACCGAAACATATAGATGTCATGTCATGATTGGCAGGTAACAGTGGTGAGATGGTTATTTATGCCTTTCTCTTAGGATTTTCTAGTCCTTCTTATCAAAAAGAGTGATACGAGTGTTAAGTACAAGAGATTACTTAATCTTACTCATCACAAACAAAGAGCCATAAAGCTCGCTTGCTTAATTGTGCATAAGGATGCTCATCTAAGCTACAAATGATACAAAATTTAGAGAACTCTGTTTCAATGGTCATTTTAAGGTTCACAAGAACCAATGTATACATACACACACTGTTTTTTTATTTTTCTAAATTTTTCAATTTTTTTTTAATTTATATCAAAACAAAATAAATAAAACTGAAAACTAACAAACAAAAACAAGTAAAACAAAACAAAGCAATACATAAAACTAGGCTGACTCAAGACAAGAAAGCAAACACACAAGTAATGCAATCAAAAACAGAGAGAGATATATATATATATATAGAGAGAGAGAGAGAGAGAGTGATAAAATCACTTGGAACCCTTTTCCTTCCACACTTTGGAAGAACCTTTCCTTTTTGCAAACCCTTGAATCGGCAATGAGGGGGAAGAATTAAAATCGTTCAAGTTTGAAAGAAACATGAGAGCTTTGAGAAGATCTCCAAGAGAAGCAAAGGAGGATGGAAACTAATTCTGGTTTCCCGATGCCATCATGTTGTTGCTACTTTAAGTGGCTAACTATTTATAGCAATTTGGTCGAGTATGACTAGCTGCTTCACAGTGTTGATAGAAATGCTGCTTCTTCTTTTTAGACTTTTGAGAGTTAGCCTTCTTAGTCCTAGGGTTTAACTTCTTTCTTATCCTACTTAGGGGGTGCTCCTAAGATAGATTTACCATTGTCTATGTTCTCACTAGCTAATTCAGTTTTGACATTAGTGTTCTCAATTTCAATATTATTGCTAGGAAGAACAAAAATAGTAGTCCTAGAAGAAGTAATGTTAGAAAAAGAGAGATCATACTCTAAACCGGTTCGATCAGAAGCAGATTTTTAAAGACTAAGCATTTCATCGAGCTTAGCGCTTGATGTCCTTTTCAGCTGAGCTCTAACTTGGAACAGTTCTGCCTCAAGCTTCTTGATCTTTTCAGCCAATAAGTTATTTTTAAATCTTAGTGCTCCAATATTTTGATTGGCTTTATCAAACTTCATGGAAAGCTCTTCACGCTCAAGCTCCACATCACTAAGCTTCTTGGTGGTTAACCTATACAACTTCTCATGCTTTTCTGAGACCTTGTATAACTTTGCATATGCTGTGTGGATGTCATTTTGTTCATCCATCTTCTCAAACTTGGACTCCACCAATTCCTCTTCTTCATCCACATCTTCAATAATCCCCTCAGTAGAATTGACTGTGGCAGTGAAGGCATTCAAGATTCCATCATCCTCATTGTCGAAATCATCTTCAGGCTTGGCGTTGCTTAGCATGACAGCAAGTGCCTTGCTTTTCTTAATTGTCTTGAGATATGTTGGGCACTCTTGTTTCAAGTGTCCAAAGCATTGACACCCAAAGCATTGACACCCAAAGCACTTAGGTCTTGTAGGAACAGTGTATTGACCGCCATCCCTAGCATCCTTCTTCCCTTTGTCTTGGCCCTTGAACTGAGAAGAACTAGATTGCCTATGGTCCTTACCGAAGCCCTTCCCATTGGCATTCTTCATAAACTTCTTGAATTGCCTAGTGATGTAGGACTTCATCTTAGAATCTTCATCATCTGAAGACTCTTCCGTCTCACTGCTTTTGGCCTTCAGTGCCAAGCTCTTGCTCTTGCTCTTGCTAAACTTCTCGATTCTAGACAAACCCAACTCATAAGTCTGTAGGTTTCCGACCAGCTTTGTCAAAGGAATTTTATCAATATCCTTTGATTCCTCAATAGCAGTGATCTTGGCATGAAATCTTTTGGACAAAGATCTGAACACTTTTCTCACAATCTTGGGTTCTAAAATGGTTTCTCCAAGATTAAAAGCAAAGTTCACTATGTCCTTGAGTTTGGCAAAGAACTCATCAAATGACTCATCCTCATCCATCTTAATTTCTTCGAAACTTGAAATAAGCCTCTGTAGCTTCGAATCTTTCACAGCCTTTGTTCCTTTGTCTGGAGGACGGTCCAAGCTTCCTTTGTAGTTTCAGTGAAGAATATCTTCTTGAATTCCTCATTAGTGACTGCAATAAATAAGGCATTCAATGCCCTACTATTAAAGTTTGCCGTCTTAATCTTTGCTTCATCCCAATCAGCCAGTGCTTCCTTTGGCTTGGTCCAGCCAATCTCTACAGCTTGTCACACCTTCTCATCTAGAGACTGCAGAAACTCTCACGCGTACTTTCTAGTATGCATAATTAGTTCCATCAAATAAAGGAGGTATAATAAGAGATTGTCCTTGACAAACAGGGGTCAATGGATCACACATTAGGATTAAACTCTAATCATAGTGTGCCTGTTCAAATACCATTTAATAGGCCAAAAACGTATTGACCCCTTGTGATGGATTAAGTCGATTAATTGGCCAAGTTTAATTAATTAATCAATTTAACATGCAAACGGATTGTAGCACAAACAAATTACCAATAAACTAAAGTGCAACGGAAAATAAATTTGACACGATGATTTGTTTACGAATGAGGAAAACCTCAAAGAGAAAAACCCTACCAAGTAATTTGAAGGTCACCACTCCCGAGAATCCACTATTATCAAAACAAGCAATTACAAGTAAAGGAATCTCAATACCTTCTACTAACTTACAATTGAACCCTTACCTCAATACTTAATTGGACTTGTTCTATAATGACAATCTCTCTTTTTGATGCACGGCTCCCAGTACGTGACTAACCAATTACATAGAATTCCAGTACATGACTTCAATCACCAACTTGAGAAAGATGTTGGCTGCAAAGTTCTTCAGTTCATCCATATGATGAAGATCAAGAAGATGCTCGGTTACAAAACCCTATGGTGCACAAACACAGCAGCTTCTTCACAATAGAGATGAATTAGGGCAAATGTTTTTTTTCGATCACAAATTGCTTCAAAAAACTTTGCTCAATGCTTGTGCAACTTGTGTTCTATTTGACGGCCCTTAAAATAATCCTTTTATATGTCTAGGGTTATGAGAAAAGAAGGCCCAAAGACATATCCACGGATTGGAATCAAAACAAATCTGAAATTCTGTTTTTCTTAAACCTCTACAGATAGCATCTTTCAAGATGCTGTCAAGCAGCTGTCGAGCCACGAGGCTGAAATAGCTTTTTAAACTCGATAGATACTAGCGTCAAGCTTTAATGACAGACACTTCTTCAGCTTGTGTCTTGGACAGACTTGCATGTGTTTAACATTTGATCTTGAAATATTGTTTCTTGAAGTATTAAAAAAATTCTAGATCTACCCAAATACAAGTAAAGTGCGTTTTGTCAAAGGATTAGCCAATTACATAAAACAATGACATATGTTCCTAACAAGTGAAACATATATGTCCTAACAGAGATAAATAAACCAACAAATTTCATATAAGTCTAGTAAGCAAGGGGTTTGGAAGTTTAATTTTGTTTCCAAAGATTGGAAATCTCTTTCTTGAGAAATAGGCATGAGACGCTCCTAGAATATCACCCTCCGAGCACGAGAAATTGCAGGGTGGTTGTATTCCCACCTCAAGAAGTTATTGAGGTTGTGCAATGGTTTACATGTTTGGTAGGGCAATTTTTGGATAAACAGCTACCATTTTTTCTAGTAAAGAGGTATGTTTAGACTTTGTGGAAGTGGTTTGGTGGGGTGGAGGTGTTCACTTTTGAGAAGGGCCTTTTCTTGTTCAGATTTGTTTTGGTTCAAGATATGCTGTCCTTAATGCTAGATTATGATATGTGGCCAACAAACGTCGCTTTCTTTGAAGATGGCAACCTGGTTTGCAACTTAGTAATCTAAAGTTGGGCAAATTCCTACCTGGGTGAAATTTCTGCAACTGCCTATAGAGTTATGGACCCCCAAGTGCTTGAGTTATTTAGCAGGTGGTGTGGGAAGGCCATTATATGCTAATGTAGTCACTGAACAACACCAAAAGCTTGGATATGCTAGAGTTTATGTGGAAGTTGGATTTGATGATAAACTTCCTGATTCCTTGGTTGTTGAATTGCCTGGTGGAAAGATCTTGGAAGTTGGAATTGAGTATCCATGGAAGCTTGAAAATGTTTGCATTGCAAAGCATTTGGTTACTTATCCAAATTTTTTCTTTCTAAATCTTCCAAGACTTGGGTTCCCAAGGATAAGGGTTAGGTTCACGGGACCTCCCTCCTCTCTGACGATATCTGTGGCTAAGGGGTCGAGGAATTTCTGTGTCACCTAATAGATTTGGCTCTTTTCAAGTTGGGAATGGTAATGATGACACGAGGGGGGGGGGCTACAGGATCAAGTCACTGTCCTCAAGTTAGATGACTTGAGTGTTCTTCAAGATAAAGCTAACATTTCTAAGTCCGTGGGTGTACAATGAATGATGTTGTCCCTGTTCCTCTAGATACTTGAATAAAAGACCCCAATGTTGCATCTGTGGTGTCCCCCAATCCTAGGTAAGGAAATAGGAGAGTCACTAGAGCTCAAATGGCTACTAGGAAGAAAGCTGAAGGGTGTGAGGAAGGGGCACCAAGCCAATTTACTCTATTGGAATTTCTGGATGCTACCATAGAGAAGGGAGCTAAACTAAAGCCAATAAAAACTGCGAAAGCCAGGGAAAAGGGTAAGATTGTGTTTAACCTTGTTAATACTCCAATGGTGAGTGATGTAAACAATTCACTTGAAAATTGTTAGACGATAGTGTTGTGCTGTGATGTGTGGGGTCTAAATGATCCTTCTAAACAAAGAGAGGTAAAGAAATTAATTAGGGATCAAAGAGCTGATTTGGTTTATTTAGTTGAGACAAAGGTTAGAGATAGGAATGGGCTACAAATAAAAGAGGCCTTATTTCCAAATTGGGGTTTCCTCAATAACTATGATAATCATGAATTAGAAAGAATTTGGGTTTGTTGGAACACTAATATTTTCCATGTCTTAATGGTGTTAAAGGCTTATCAAGTTATCCATTGGGAGGTGGTTTTTCTTTCTAATTCAACAAAATGGGAAGTTCCTTTTGTTTATGGTGCATATTGTGGTTTTACAAGGCAGGATCTGCGGCAAGCCATTTCTGGATTACAATGGAGGATTGGAGATAGACCTTGGGTGGTTTTAGGGGATTCCAATGTAGTTAAAGACTCGAGTGAGAGGTTTGGGGGATTGGGAAACCCTGGTTTTGAAGCTAAATTTTGCTAATTGGATGGGTGTTCAAGGACTATTTGATCATCCTTATATTGGTGTTCTGTTCTCTTGGAATAATGAGAGAGATGCTACTACATTTTTGGCTAGGAAGTTGGACAAAGCCCTCTATAATTCCATTTAATTATCTGTTTTTCCTTAGACTCTGGTTGAGTTTTACCTCCTGGGATTTCAAGCCATGTTGCCATCTTTTTATCCCTTTTGCTTGTGCAGAATGCTAGTCCTAAACCTTTTAATTTTTTTAACTTCTTAACTGCAAATGATCATTTCCTTGAAATTGTAAGTCAAGTGAGGTCTTAGGTTGTTCATGGAACTCCTATATTTCTCCTCTGCAAGAAATTAAAGCTCCTGAAAATTGAGTTAAAGGTCTTTAACCAGACCAGGTTTGGAGGAATTTCTGTTAGACTTAAAGTTGCTAAGGCTCAACTTAACTCAGTCCAGTTAAGTCTCTTAAATAATCCTAGTTGTTCTGAACTCTATAAGTTGGACTGACTTAGACTTCATTTGTGTAGGTAAAAGTTGAATGCACTAGTCCCCAGCCAACAAAATTTCAAAGCAACTAACAAAAAGATGGATTTGCTAAACGACTCATCTAACTCCCAGCACTAGTGAGTTTCTATACATTCCCCTCTAGATGTGAATATACCATTTTAAGTACATGCAATTAAAGTTAGTAACATATGCAGGGACGCAGACTTCGAGATAAGTGACGACATTGTACTCACAGCATATATAGCTGGGTGTGTAAGTGTCGTAGCTTACATGGAGACCAATATGACCAAAGTACTAATGCATACAAATATACATATAGGGTATGAATGGGTACAATATACATTAAATGGAAATGAGAATAAATGTCGCAAAGTACTTAGAATGTCAAGCCATGTGTTTCGACAATTATGTAATACATTGCACACTCAGTATAGATATGACGGTTCCAAAAGAGTTTGCTTGGAGGAGTCAATGGCAATGACATTGGTGATACTTGGTAATGCCATGGGTAACAGAATGGTGCAAGATAGATTTTAGCATTCGGGTGAGATAGTGCATCGACATATGGCCACGGTAGTTACATTGTTTGCCATCATTATGGAAACAGACATTATCAAGTCTACTGATTCTACATTTCGTAACGTGCCATCACATATTCACAGTTCAGATCGATATTAGCCACATTTCAAGGTACTTTATGAATTTGGTATCTTGACTTGATTTTATTCAAATTATCTTTATGGTCATACCACGTATTTCATTTCACATGGTATTTTTGTAGCAATAGTTAGGGTTGCATTGGTGCGATTGATGGGGTTCACGTCCTCGTGATCTTACCAGTTGAGGAGCAACACCCATATAGAGGAAGGAAAGAAATCACAATAGTAAACTGCATGTGCTCATGTGATTTTGACATGAAATTCACATTCACGTGTGTTGGATAGGAAGGGTCAGCACATGACACAAGGATCTTTTTAAATTACCTCAATAATGAGAGTGACAACTTCCCAAAACCTCCAACTGATTTATAAATATGCAGTTTAATTACAGTATTAAAGTATGTATTATGTAGTGAAAATGCTAATGTAATAAACGTGTTCGTTTGTAGGAAAGTATTATCTTGTTAATTCAGGGTACCCTATGAAGAGAGGGTTCCTTGCACCATATATGGGGAAGAGGTACCACATTCCTGATTTTTAGCAAGGTGAAGAGCTACATCATCCAAAGGAGAAATTTAATTATCTCCATTTCTCACTTTGTACGGTCATAGAACGAACTTTTGGAGTTTGGAAGAATAGATGGAAAATTTTGAGAAGTATGCCAGCCTTTCATCTACGCACTCAAAATCACATAATTGTTGTTACAATGGTTCTTCACAATTTTATTAGAGCACATGAAAACAATGACGTTGAATGTGGGCATTCTGCACATGGCACATATGGAAGTAGTGAGGGGGGTCATTACAATGGAATGGCACATGTGGTCTCTTACTTGGACTCCGCTGAGATGAAAGAGGTTCGGAACAATATCACAGCATCGATATGTAGGGACCATAACTAATGGTTCACAAACTTCAATGTAATACCATTTTGTTTTATGGTGATTTTTTGTTGGTAAGCAGAACTGATGGCTCACAAAACGTGATTGTAATACCTTCGATTTATTAAGTTGTATAAAATGTTATATGTGAAACTCATTAGTATTGAAATAGTAGATTTCAAGCTTACAAGAGAGTTCTGAATGGAGTCCAATCTTATCTGAACAAGAGATAAACTCAATTGTTTTTAAGATTGCAATAGTAAACTGCAAGGAATTTAAAAAATAAAAATAAAAATAAAAAAAGAAAATCTACCCTCAATTTGTTTTAATGACACCAAGAACCCTAACTACCAATTGCTAGCAAAGTGTGTGTGTGTGTGTGTATATATATATATATGTATATATAGACACACGTATACAACAACAGAACTTACAATCTCCATCAACTTGGCCATTAACATTATCTCCATCAAACGTCTCCACATTGTTTTAAGAAGTACAACTACATACATATCATAAGCTATTACTTGCAATAGTACGATTAACATACAAAACAAATGTAATAGTACAAGTCTGTATTATTACATATATACACATCCAATTATGGCAAACACATCTGCCTGATTTTGACTTCCCCAAACCTAGTAGACAAGATAAGCAATACTAGAAACATGACTCAGAAGACTACTAGAGCTACTGTCAACTTCTTTGCTTTCTCTTTAAAAATCATCCGTGCAGCTTTGGCTTTTTCAGCCTTTCGTTTTGCAACTCACTCCCTTTCTAATGCTGCGGTTGTTAGGGCATGTGCTTACTTCAGCTCTTCATTGGCAACTTCCACCGCATACTCCAATCACCTGAATTTTGCAATAACTATAGGTGTTGTTGCTGCACCACGCGTACAACAAATACCGGTGTCTAACCACTTAAAGAACTTGCATGCACGATCATCATCCTACACAATACGATACAACACATAAACAGGAATACAACGAATTGGTACTCTAACGCACAACGCAAATATTTTGCCAATACTTGGATATGGTTCTTACTGGTGACCTATAGCGACAACTATAAAACCTCCTACCAAATGCATGAACTTTCAAGAACGTCCTAATAATGCAGTTGTCAACGTCACAAAAATGGCCATCAAAACTGGAGAGATAGTTACTCGTTTTTGACATTGGCATATTTTTCTATTGAAAGTAAAAATAAAGGATAAGGTGCATATGTAATTAAGCAATATGACTCAAGAACTAAGAAAGGTAAAGGGAGGGGGGGCACTTCATGATTCTTGAACCTTAAGTTTTTCCATTGAACATACAGATCAGTAAAACATTTTTTTTTTTTTTTTTTTTATCATTCTTCGGCATGTCCAAAACAGAATATTATGTCATTCAGCCTTGCAAATCAGACTTCACTACCATCAAATCCAAGAACTTAAATCGAAATCTCTAACATTTACTTTCTACTAGGGTCCAACCTTTAGCGAAAAATTTATAAATATTAATACAAACCAAAGTAGAACCTGCATTTTATTTAATTACACAAAGACCTCAAGGGGCTAGCCCCTCTTAGATGAACCCAGATGTAAGGAGATGGAGTAGTTCCCAATCTTTAAAACCAACAGCTCACATAGCACGTCTGGGAACCACTTTATTGACTAATGTAGGAGAACAAATAATTGACCAATTACAAAAGGAAGAAAAAATCTTTTCAACTTCTTCATGAATGACATCCTCTATTTCCCAATTCTTAGTTGAGTCTTCCTTTATTGCCAAAATAAACCTTAGCATAATATAACCAAAAAAAAAAAACCAAAACCCTAGACAAAACTCAATCTAATAAAACCCAGAAAACCAAACCAAACAAAACCTTTGTGTGAGAGAGAGAGACACCATCACAAACCAACAGCCTCTGCAACTGAAACCAACGGCCTTGCCATAGAAACACAAAGTAATAACTAAACATATTCAATGATGACTTGCAGGTACCATGGTCTCAAATTTATTGTGTCAAATAACGGGCCAAGACAAGGACTGCATGAGTAACCAAAGAGCCCTTCTACTTGTAAGAGTTGAGAAATCCACTCTCCACCGACTTTAGGGAGCACCATAAATACATTGAATATAATTGCAATATAAATACGATGAGGAATAGCATTTTGTTCAAAACAAAATTTCCAACTCAATGTTGCTCTATGACTATTTACAATTTTTTTAAGTTTGGTTAAACAAATCAATAGTCTATACTCATTTTATAAATACGCATTTGTTTTAGGCATTGTTTCCAAGTCAATTATGTTATTGCTTCAATTTTGAAAGTTTCAAAAAAAGAGTGCATGATGACCAAATATAAAAATGAAGAACTTATTAAATAGAATAATGAAAGTAATACAATACGTAAAAAGGAATGGAATTATGTTTCACAGCCATGGTCACCTCCACTTTTTATTTGTATCTATTTTTGGCATATTTCCAACCAGAGTTGAATTGAACATGAACCATAGTTGAAGTGCATTACTAATGAGAATGTTCTTTTAATTTCCTGCATTAAGTATCATGATTGGTTTCTGCAATTCACGACAAAAATATCCACTTAAAACTTGTCTAGAAAAAAAAGAAAGAATTGTTTATGCTTAAGGACATGAGTACATGATAAAGCAAGGGTGTGGCTACATGAATTCTGCATAAAATTCTTACATGGACATGAAGTTGGGAAACTGACAATATGAAGCGAACCAAAAAAAAAAAATTCATTTTAGCATGCGAAGAAAGATCAATTATTTCCATGCTTGTCTCCTATATCTAAAGCTCAGATAGATAGCCTAACTAAGGTCAACGGTGGGGTAAAGATACCAAATTATACATATTTCACCTGCAGCATCCCTAGGAAATTTTAGAGAATGCACAAGAAACTACAAGTTACAGATTTCTTAATCACTCAACCAATTGCAAAAATAAATAAATATAGACACATCAGTACAAGACCAAAGCACTATTAATTCGACTCTAAATCAAAAATGTTGTGCCCCTTATACAAAGGGATAGTAAAGGGAAGAAAGGAGTATCAAACATCATCACAATTCACAAACTCAAAAACCCATTGGCCCAGAAATTAAAAACCCTCTGCACTGTATTCTAATTTCTAATCATATATACAAAAAACAAGCTTAACAGATTAGGCTCTTAACCTCAATAGGCCATTTTAGAACAGAAACCGAAAGCAAAGCAGAACAACTGCGGTTAGATTATTCCAACAATTCAAAAGAAAAGAGAGCCACAAAATAACAAAAGCTAACCTAAATTAAACAAATAGGTCAGCAAGTGAAATTGAAAGAGGCGTGAAATGGGTTTATGGGAAGAGAGGCATTAGGCTGGGAGAGGAGTGAAATTGGAAGAGGGTGAAATGGGTGGGAAAAGAGGTGTTACGGTGGGGGAGGAGTGAAAGTGGGGAAGAGGGTGAACCTAGGTATATGGAAGGAAGAGTACACCAGTGGGAACCTGATCTTCACCGGAATACGACTGGGTTGTCTTCCTCGTGGGTTTTTCTTTTGAGCCCTTCACTGGCGTCAGACCGATGTAGGTCTTCCTTGTGGATTTCTCTAGTGGACGTGGACCTCTCTTCTCGAAGACACAAGTGTTAGGGTGGGTGAGGAGTGAATAGAAGAAAAAAAAAAAAAAATGTAAACGCGACCCTTAAATACTTTCAGCTAAGCTACAGTGCTCGAACCCCAAAATACTCATCCAACATTTTTCACTTATTTGCTACAGCATTTTTTAGTTTTCAACAAAATCAGCGATATCCAAACGGACCCTAAACTTTGAATCCTCAATATAATCGTGGAAGTTGGTACAATTTGAATCAATCCTGGAAAACTCCAATTCTTTTTTTTTTTTCTTTCGTAAAATGTTAAAATTATCATCAAATATTTTTCAATATATATATATAAGTTATTTTTTTAATAGATAACATGTCAATTCATAAGATTTATATAAGTAAGATATGTGAAAAATGATCATCTACATTTAAAATTGATTTATTTCATGATTTTGATTAAATATTAAAAATTAAAAAAAAAATTATAAATGACTAAATTAATTAAAATTTTAAATCATGCGGTTGTATGTAAACTTTTACATCTAAGAAATAAAATCTTAATCGTGAAAATCTTATTCTCAAATTTATAACATCACTTTATTATTTTTCAACCTAAACATCTACTCTATTAATTAAAAAACTATATAAAAAAAAATACTCAATTTGTAAAAAAATGAGAAGTCAATCATATTTTATTATAAAAGAAAAATATTAAATATTTCTAGAATACAATTAATGTGTTACTTCACACTAACAAAAATAGATATAATATTACAAAATGCAGCTTGAAAAACCACGTGAAATAGTTATGACTTGCTGAAGATGAGTCAAAATCATCTTAGAAACTTTATCCGATCATTTCCTTGTCTAATTAGTGTCCATTTATAGAAGCAACTTACTAGTTTTTTACCTAAAAGTTTTTTGCTAAAAGTGTGCATTATGAACATATTGAAACAAAAAAGGAAAAAATAAATAAATAAAAGAATAAAGGATAGAGTTAAATAGCCTAGGAGAGGAAAATAGAACTTGGAGCTTTCATTGTAGGCATCCTTAAAGTATCCACACAATCTAGCCTAGTACAGTACACTTTGGTGCTTCCATTACTAACCCATTTCGAATCAGATTATGACGCAAATACACCTAGAAACTTAAAAATCAATAAATCCATTATAGAACAAAACCATCCAACTAAAAATATGCACACAAAAAAACTAAGAATACAAAAAAATATAACTCAAGTTTTAGATATACTTGAAGGTAAGCAAAAATTGCAACAATTTTATTAGATAGAAACAAAAATTATTCTTATCAACTTTTCCTCTACTGATCTTTGGATAAATACAAAAATTTAATTTTTCTTGTCAACTTTCCTCTATTTATCTTTGGATAGACACAAAAGCTTAATGTTGATATTAACATTTTTTTTCCTTCACTTTGTGAATAATTGTAACTATTGGAAAAACTAGTTTTGCGTCTCATACAAAACCCACAGTAGAAACAATACAATGATCTGCTTCATCTAAAAGAGATAACATGTAACCTTGAATTCTAGAACAAAGAAGAAAAAGTATACATTGGTGCAGTGAAATTAAAAAACAAGACTTGAGAATACCTTCCATCTTCATCCCAATTCCATATGGTGCCCATGATAAGTGTTCTCTCAATCAATTCTTGTGTACGTTGATTTTCCTTTGGAAAAGTGAATTCCAAAAAACTTGTAGATAAAAACTTCTCTTCTTTCAGTCATACGTATGTTTAACTGCCTTGGCAATTACTTTATTTAATGACTCTTATTAAATAAAAACTGATTATCTAATTGGGTTAGTCTTTTGGGCCAGCCTAATTAGACTTAAGTGTGTGGCTCGGGATGAGACCAAATAGACTAATAAGGCTCTAGGTCCAATGGGCCTCGGACTTATCTGTCAACTCTTCACAAGCCCAAAGCTACCATTAATTATATAACAAGTGCCACTATAGAAATATAATTGCACTCTAAACCTTAGTAATAAATTATATCCCAAGACTCTAATATAATATCATTTGACCCCTCCATGAAATATCCATAGTGAACAAAGTTATAATGAACTGTCACTTTGTAAACAACTATTTTATTCCATGAGTACCCAATTTAATCTTTTAGTTATTCATATTTATGAAATCTAATTTCATAAAATATAAACTTTAGTAACTCTTACTAAAGTGGTCGGCCTTGAATACTGAGTTTTTTACTGTTAAACTAGATCTCACTCCTAATATATCAAAGAAATCTACATTTCATGATCAGGCTTACTATCCTCTCAAGATTGAAAGTCTATATAATTAGAACTCGTGAGATTAATTATTCATGTGACAGTTGTTAATTGAATAATTAATCTCACAGTGATCCAGTTCAATGTGTCTTATACACTTAAGACACATCAACTAAAAGTCTCCACTTCCATGATCAAGACAAACCATCTTAGTTGATGTGTTATAGTCTAAGCAGATGAAACGCCTAGTTTCATCACCGACTACGAACTATATTTTGAGTTTACAAGGAACTTGTGATTTATATCTTCTGTAACTAAATTACATAAATCACATACAATGCATCTCAAGGACTATGATAATGTCCCATTAGTTCATTTATAAATAATCTCATATAATTAAATAGTCTAATTATTTATAACATGCCAATAAATTGGATTTTAGGACATAAATCCTAACAATCTCTCACTTGCCCTCAAAGACAATTTGGCTTATATCTAACACTTATTTCCCTTTAAAGTAACTCATTGTCACTCTAAGGCTAGGTTTGGAAAAAAGTTTCAGTCAGATTTATTGCATAAATTATCTTTTCTACTACTACACCCCATACTCTATTATCTCTCTATTGAGATGATACTTATGCTTAATGTATATCTTCACCACCAGGATGAACAATATCTTGAAGTCAAACTTCATGAATCACAATCAAACTACAAGTCAGTATTTGTATAACCAGTAACCATCAAATCCTCACTTTGGTGGATAAGCATATAATTCCTCATTCTCTTAAGATATTTGAGTATATGTTTTACTCCTACTAAATTAGTGACTCTTGATTTAATTGATATTTTCTTACCATGCCCATTGCAATATAGATATTTGGCCTAGTATATAGCATAGCATAACTGAGACTTCCTATTAACATAGTATAAGGAACCGTCTTTATATGCTCTTTCTTTTATAAGTCTTAGAACTATAGTCCTTTACAAAAGAACTTCAAACTTAAAAGGAAGGAATCCTTTCTTGAAGTATCACATGCTATACTTGGCTAGAATCTAATCTATTTAAGCAGTTTGAGATAAACCCAACATCTTAATTTTTGAGTCTTACCTAAGTTTAACTCTTAGGATGTAACCAATCTCACCCAAGTACTTTATATCAAACTGGTCTTGACAACAAAAATTCTATTGATGACAGTATCTATACATCATTCTAAATGATTAGAATGTCATCAACATACATTAAGAGATCTATTACTCTAATAGCTTTTACACACATAAGGCTTATCACTACTTGATCAAATCAAACAATTTGATTGCTTGATTAAAGATGATATTGTATGATCTAAATGCTTGCTTTAGTCCATAAATGGATTTTAAACAACTTGCATACTAAATATACAATTGGTTCTTTTCTATGAACTAGTCTAGCTACATCATATAGATGTCTTTATCAAGATTGCTACTAAGAGAAGATTTCTTGATATCCATTACCATATTTCATCTAAATGAAATATAATGGATAAGATAATCTAGATAGAGTCAAACATGACTATTAGTGAAAAAATATTTTCATAATCAATCCATTTCTTTTTGAATAAATCCTTTCACCACTAGTCTTGACTTTGAAGATTTACACCTTCCAATCTATCAATGTCAATTTCTTGTAGACCTATTTGAAAACAATAGGCTTAATGTCATTAGGCGCCTCTACAAGTTCTAGACTTTAAATAGAATCTAATTCTTTTTACATAACCTTGATCCAGTAATCCATATTCATACCATCTATTGCCTCTACATAGGAGCGAGGATCAAATTCATATCCTTATGGGATGACTTCACAAGTTTATCCCAAAAGTATGAATTTATCAAGTAATCTGATAATCCTCCCACTATGATATTGTACTAGTGTACTAGCTATCTATAGAATAATGTCTAGTGGTGTATTTAATACAACCAACTCATTTCTAAATGTATTTTATAGTTGTCCTACAATAAATTCTGACATTTTTCTTCTAGAACAATTCTACACTTACCTTGATGATTATTCACATAGTCATTATCTAGAAACTTTGTATTTGTACTTTACAAACACCTTGTTATCTTTATGACTACTAAAATAATCTTCCGCAATTCCTTTTGGATACCCAACATATACACACATTTTTCTACCTTTTAACTCCAATTTGTCAAACTTCCTTTCTAGCATAAGTGTTGGATATCTCCAAAAGCGAAAGTATCATATACTAAGGAACAAACTTTTGGAATCAATTTTAGAAAATGTATAGTCATAATTAAAGTATATCTCCAAAAGAAATAAGTAAATGGAAATACTTATCATGTACTTTAACATATCTAAAAGAGTCATATTCCTCCTTCATGTATGTATTGACTTAAAGAAGTCATTAGAACTATATTCCTTTACAATAAAGGAGCTCTAGGTCATATTATCCTCTAAATAGAATTCATAGACTAGGAACATAATAAAAATAATAGTTCTAAAAGCCCATCCTTCACTAGTCTAGAATAACATTTAGATTAGTAAGACTTAGACATAAGTGCCAAAACATACAATACTAAAGGATGGAAACCTTCTCTTTAAAAGTAAAAAATGTAAATTTTCATCTAGATTACAATTATGGACAATGCTTAGCTTTACCGCAATGGAAACACTTTCCTTTTGGTCATGCTTTTGAATCTAATTTCCTTTTCGTCAACTCCTAGGACAACTAACTTGCCCAACTGTTTGGTATTATTATTCTTCTTCTTACCCTTACCTTTCAGTTAAGGCTTAGAATTTGAATTGAGTTATAGTGATCCTGGCCTTGGCTTTAGGATGTCTTTTGTTGTGTAGAACTCACTTATCAACTCAGATAATAAAAAGAAATTTATTTATTTTCAAAACAATCTGAATTAATCAAATGATTCTAACAAGGGCTTGTGGATCATATCCATATGAGATTAGCAATTAATCTTTACATCCAAGAATTCTAATTCATTTGAAGATGAAAATATTTTCTTAAAATGATATAGAATTAGAACTATTTAAGCCTTTCTTGGCACTCAATATGATTCATACCCAACATCTCATTTAGACTTAATATATAGTCTAAACCTACTAACTTTCGCATCTCATGCTGTAACACAATTGAGATAGAAGCCAATGTAACATTTTAGCATCTCAATAAGACTATGATCACATCATAAGCTATCTTCCAAAAATGCATCATGTATAGGAAATTATAACAATGCCGAATCAAAATATTATGTATTTCAACTCTTTTAAGCACAATGTCCAAAATTGTTTCTTGGTCAATGTGATTCTATTAAAATAGTAGTTAGAGAACAAAATTTATGACAACTTTAATTTGAGACTATGAACATAATTACAAGGAAATTATAATTTTTCATCCACAACCATATAATATGGAACCCATAAAAACATATTATATTAGGTGCAACAACAACTCAATCCCGCAATTAATATTCCTCGGTAGCGAGGTCATACCAATCACTATGATCAGGCGAGAACTATTCTCATTATTAATGCTATCATGGTAACTCTTACCAAACAAAAATAATGTGCTGCTCTTCCTTTAGCCTATAAGTAATAATGACATAGTTTCATTGGGAGGATAATATTACCCTTAGTCTAGTGTACACCATTGCCTAGACTCTATGTGAGTCACTAAGTAACTCCACGGTAGCGTGGTCGTTCTCAATGTAAAAACACACTTCATCCATCATTAAGAAGTTTAACCTGTAGTACCATGAATTAAACACCCTCCGTAAGGAGCAAGGTATATACACCAAGGCGAAGTGCCTGATCACACTACTATAAATCGGCAATGGAAGCCGTGAGAATCAACCCTTGAATCTCTCTCCCTCTAGAAATTTTAAAACAAGTGGATTGTCTTGAAATCATTGTGATCTTATCACAATTTTAACCATACACATTAAATCTGTTTAATTGTTTAAATTCAATGTGATCTGACTAAGTCACGTCATAATAGCGAAACGAACATTTGCGTAGTCACAAAGGAGTTTAATCATGTAATCCGTGAAGTAAATACCCTCCGCATGGAATGCAAGGCTCAAGGCCGAGACAAGGTATCTATTCACAATACAATAAACTTAACAAAAGGGTTGTTTTGAATCCAACACTTTCACTTGTTATTTGGGTTTTTCTTCAGATTATTGCGATCTCATCATAATTTATAACCTTGCACTTGTTAAAGACTCAAATCTTATTAGAATCACTAACTAAAATGGAAATCCTAAACTATTTAGGATTCCATATACTCTAATGGATCAAAAATTAGTTATATAGAACTCTTTCCTTAACTTACTTGATAAAGAATTCTAATCTTATTAGAAACTATATAACTTTTAATTAGAGCTTTAATCTCATTAAAACTTTTAATTAAAATAATTAAGAACTTTGCATCTCATACAAAACTGGTTTTGCATCTCATACAAAACCCGCAGCAGAAGCAACACAAGGATCTACTTCATTCGTAAGAGATAACATGTAACCTTGAATTCTAGAACAAAGAAGAGAAAGCGTACCTTGGTGCAATGAAATTCAAAAACAAGACTTGAGAATACTTTCTATCTTCATCCCAATTCCACATGGTACCCAAGATGAGTGGACTCTCAATCAGTTCTTGTGTACATTGATTTTCCTTTGGAAAAGTGAATTCCAAAAACTTGTAAAGAAAAACCTTTTTTCTCTTCTTTTAATCATACGTATGTTTAACTGCATTGACAGTTACTTTATTTAATAACTCTTATTAAATAAAAAATAATTATCTAATTGGGTTAGCTTTTGGGCCAGCCAAATTAGACTTAAGTGTGTGGCTTGGGATGGGACCAAAGGAACTAATAAGGCTTTAACTCCAATGGGCCTCGGACTTATCTGTCAACTCTTGACAAGCTCAAAATTACCATTAATTATATAACAAGTATCACTATGAAAATATAATTGCACTCTAGGTCTTATTAATAATTATATCCCATGACTCTAATATGATATCATTTGACTCCTCCATGAAATATCCATAGTGAACAAAGTTATAATGAATTGTCACTTTGTAAACAACTATTTTATTCCTTGAATACCCGGTTTAATGTTTTAATTATTCATATTTATGAAATCTAATTTCATAAAATATAAACTTTAGTAACTCTTACTAAGGTGGCCGGCCCTGAAAAACCAATTTCTATTAAACTTATCTCAATGAGATATTTTGTGTCTCTATAGAAAGAGATTAAGGATTCCATCTTGAGAATATGTGTTCCCTCAACACAACGTGTGGTTGCCCAACATACTGAAGTTCCGACCATTAAATTAAATCTCACTCCTGATATATCGAAGTAACCTACATTTCATGACTGGGTTCACCATCCTCTCAGAATTGAAAGTCTATGAAATTAGAAATCGTGAGATTAATTATTCATTTGATAATTGTTACTTGAATAATTAATCTTACAGCGGTCCAATTCAATATGTCTTACACACTTAATACATATCAGCACATCAACTAGAAGTCTCTACTTCCATGATCAAGACAAACCATCTTATTTGAAGTGTTATAGTCTTCGCAGATGAAACACCCAATTTAATCACCGACTACGAACTATATTTTGAGTTTACAAGGAACTTGTGATTTATATTTTTTTAGACTAAATTACATATATCACATACAATGCATCTCAATGACTATAATAATGTCTCATTAGTTCATTTATAAATAGTCACATATAATTAAATAGTTTAATTATTTATAACATGCTAATAAATTGGATTTTAGAGCATAAACTCTAACGATAACATGATGGGAAAGTTCAATTATTAAGAGTTTGAGTTTGAGACAAAGAGTTTAATTAGAATTGATTTTACTTTTTTGATGGCAGGACATCTGGACATGTACTCAGTTCTCACTCCGTAAGAGATTTATTTTGGATAGACCCAAGAGAACAATTTTTTTTAATAAATAAAAGAAGGGTTGTACATTAAAAGAAAGAAAATTTATTCAAAATTACACTCTTAAATTATGTTAAAGATAATTTGCTTGAAAATAAACTTTATTAGCTATACGATGTTGTTTTTTTTTTTTTTTTATGTGTAGTAATTAAAAAATAAGGATTAGATGGACCTAAACATGTACTTTTAAGATAAGGATTAGATGAAATTAAGTTAGATGGTAATCAAACTAAGATTTTTATTAACTTGGAAATTATAGGCGAAGAAGAACATAAGAACAAAAAAAATTATATCTATTTTTTTATAAATCTAAAAAAAATTGCAATTTTTATGTCTAGTAATATAATTTAATATATATATATATATATATATATGTATATATGGATTACATGCACATTTTTTACGTAGGATTAGATGAAGAGTTTGTATTGTAATCAAATTAATATTTTTATCAACTTAAAAATTATAAGAGAAGAAAAATTAATATATATATATATATATATATATATATATGTATCTTTTAAAAAATCTATAAAAAATTCTGTAATTTGGTAAAGCCACTTGGTGCAATCACGGCTTCTAAACCTAACTTTTATTATATAGTACTAGTATTATGCATGGCTTAATCAAGAATCATGTGTAAAATAAAGAATATAAGAAAATATTTTTTTATTTAATTAAAATTAAATAATAAAATATATTTAATTGGTAAATTTAATAGTTAAGAATTATAAACAACCCAAATTACTAAACATTAAAAATTTACATAAGAATTGAATTTTTGTATTTGAAATCGAGGGAGGAGGCACCAAATTTCAACTTATCAAAACAAAATGTGTAAATATAAACTTCAACAAATTTTTTTGAGAAAAACTAAGAGTTAAGACCTAACAATAAGTTTGCATCAATAACTGAAATAGCTTCATTAGCACTGAGATATGATGAAAATTAAAAAGTAATACTTTTGCGAGATTCTGCATATCCCTCTTAGGCTCGTTTTGTGAACAACTATTTATATTATGAGTAAATGATGCATTTGGAATATAGATTGATGATGCAATGAAAATCAGTAGGCTAGATGCTTTAGATTAGAACGGACTACTGGCTATCTTGATGGCCTAAAAAAGAAAGAACAGTAATCAAAGGTGACCGGGGTTGCCAGCCAATAACCCTTTGATGACAAAATGAGTTTTCTCTCTATTATTTTGGAGTTCCAATTTTTCAGGAATCATCAAAACGTACCTTTGTTTGGTCTAAATAAGCGTCTATATAGTGTCCTAAGAGCAGTTATTGAGTTTGTAACCTCCCCTGAATTTGAGGAGATGTGTGGGTTCAATGATAACTTGCTCAACTGTTTAGGAATTACATTTTTTACGCATAACTGTCATTGGAAGTTACACGTGTGATACGGAGTTGTTGTACACACTCATGAATTTTCCTAAGTGTCAAGGTCTTGTCCAAAGTTCCTCGACCAGAGGCCCTCCAGTCATGCTTACCTCGTCCTAAGGCCCTCCAGTAATGTGTACCTCGTCCAAAAGAGAGGTTCTTCCTTTACGGATGAGCTTCTTGTGAATGAAGTAAATGGTTCCTTTGGACGACATGCCGTGGTGTTGACCTTTGACCATGCAAAACTTCGTCCAAGCACCTTACTTGTCCTAGACGACCTCCATGGACGAAATTGGAGTTGTATTTTATCAAACCCCATCAGTTGCCCCCCTTGTCCATGGGTCGTCTAGGAAGCACATCTACTGATATCACCCTTTGGACGCGTGTCATTATGTCAGCTGTTATAGGTGCCACATGTCATGATCTAATTGGTGACCGGTCATGTCAACTCGGTTTTCGAGAGACGTGCCATTTATCACATTTTGGCTGGCCGCGTCACTTCATGTACTAGGGTTCAATGCCTATAAATAGTGGAATTCCTCTGCTACCACCCTCATTTTTAAAATTTTCTTCTTTGACATCCTTCGTCTTAACGCCTCGTCTAGAAGTTTCTTGCGTCCATTGTCTCCCCTCGTCTAGATCCAGGTATTTTCTCCATCTTCGTCCGCAAGTTTTAAGTTTTCTTAAAGAATGTCTGAGGTAGTCCTTTCCTCATCTAGCGATAGTGTTGACAAAGCCATAGATGAGTACCAAGACCCTAGTAGTTTTAGTGGTTGTAGTGATAGTAATGGTAGTAGTAGCAATAGCAGTAGTGATGGAAATTCCACAGACAAGTATACATCTGGTGTCCCTGGGATTCCCTTAGAGGTATTTCAGGAAGAGCTTAGGACGAGCGCTAAGTCTGAGGCTAGGGCTGGCATAAGTGCTCCCTCGTCTACCCATCGAGACGAGGAGGAGATAATTTATACTTATGCTGTTGGGATTGCCTCTGGGACGGACGAGAAAAAATTAGACGTTCTTAAGACTTGGTACCAAATTCCTGAAGATTTGAATCCTAGGGTAACTGTTCGTGGGGAGTGGTGTTGTCAACCTCGTTTTGGTGTTGGCATTTATGAGACTTACCTTTTGGGGGGTTTGTGGTTGCCCCTTAATGTCTTTGCCTAGGAGTTACTTACTAGGTTAGGTTTAGGTATATGTCAGTTTAACCCTAATGCATAGAGACTAATTGTCGCTATGCAAGTTTTGTGGGGGAGGTGTTTGAGGGGAATCGTCCTTTTACCGTAAACGAGTTCCTTTTTTGCTATAAGCCCTCCGAAATTAACCAATCCCTTGGTTTCTATCAGTTTACAGCTAAAGGGAAAGATTATAGATTAATAAAGTCCTTGGTCACCTCAGATAGGAAGCGGAAGATGAAGTTTTTCTTCATCTCTAGTTTCTAGGCTGGACATCCTATTGAGGTTGACAAGGATCCATTCCCTCCCTACACAGAAGAGTTAGGGAACCTTCGTCCTGAAGGTATGTTTATGCTTGTCATTTCATTTGCTAGATTCATTTTTGATTATGGTCGTCTAACGTGTTTTTTGTTTTGTTTTTGTTTTGAAAAAGGTGTTAGACGACCTCACTTGAATAGGTTCTATTTGGAACGAGTTCAAAAGGCGCATCTTTACACTAACAAGACTTTCCATTTTTTGGTCA
This sequence comes from Castanopsis chinensis, assembly GCA_032878915.1. Lineage (NCBI taxonomy): Eukaryota > Viridiplantae > Streptophyta > Magnoliopsida > Fagales > Fagaceae > Castanopsis > Castanopsis chinensis. The sequence goes on from JAVQMG010000122.1 coordinate 19,593,988, forward strand.
GTCTTCAGCGTCTTGCTACTTGGGGGTTGGGCCCAGAGCCATCCGCTGAAGCTATTGCTCACAAGGTCACCGTTCAAAGATGTAAGTTCCCCTTTCTCCTCTTTTTTTTTTTTTTTTTTTTTTGACTGACGTCTGTGCTTGTAGGAATGGCAACAATGAAGGAGAACAAGGGCAAAGAAGTGGCAGACGAGGTAGCTGGGTAAGGGGTGCAATCCCAGCCTCGTCTATCCACTGGTGACAAAAGAAAGAGCCTTTCATTAGGTGTTGATTTAAGGAATCTCCTAAGTAGGTGCAAGGAGAAAAAGGCTAGGCATAAGTCGTCCAAGCCTCAGATTGTCCAAACTAAGGACGACCAACCTAGTCCTTTCGTCATCCCTCAGGGCCATTATGTTCAAATTCTAGACGTTGATTCAGAACCAAAGGATCCTTAGTCTTTGCAAATCCCGTCTACAGTTGATGTTCCAGCCTCGTCTCGACCTTCTCAACAGGTGTCTCAAAATCTTCTTGAGAACGAGGATTTGGCTTGGGAGAAGTATGAGAGGGTTGTGACAGACGAGGATGTGACGACATGTTATAACATGTCTTTGAAGGATTTTGAGCACTCTGGTGTTCATGACCTTTTTAAGGTATGTACACTTTATATATATTTATCTTGTCCTGCCATTAGCACATATGTATGTATTATAATAAAATTTTAATCTATGCAGGCAATGTCTAAGTTCATCGCTGCGTCTAGGCAAGCAACTGAGCTAGACAAGACGGGGATTCTGTTGGAGAGGACAGTCAAGAAGGGAAAGGACGAGTCCAAAAGGTGGGCTAAGGTGGCTACCAAGGCCAAGGATGATGCAAAAAAGCTGCAAAACCACGTCGATGAGTTGGAGGCTGAAGTCCAAGAGAAGGGTGCTCGTCTTGATCTCCTTCAAAAGAAGAATGACGAGTTAAGTGCCCTCCTTGAAAAAGCTAAGGGAGACGCCGTTGTGGAATTTAAGGCGTCTAAAGAATTTACTAATTCAATGGACACCAACTATGTAGCTGGGTTCAAAGACTTTAGGATGGACGCCATGGAGAAATTTCCTGAGATGGACTTCAGCGCTATCAAACTCAACCTTGGTGGGGCTTCTACAAGCTCCCCCGTCCAGACGAGCTTAGAGAATATCAATGTGGAGGATGATGCCACGACATTGCCACCTCAAGAAGACCCCAATGCCGACGCCCCTCCTGTTTAAGACGAGATTTCTAATTCGTTCAAATGTTATTAATTTTTTTTCCTTTTAGTTTGGTCCATTTATTTTTTTGGGCCCTTATTGAAATGTATTTTAGTACAATTATCTCATCCAGAGTGTTCTGGATGAGTTTATTAACAATTGCCTTTTAAGGCTTAATTTGTAAGGGTTTTTGGACAGTGGTCGTCTACCCTTTCTAAACTTTAATGAATGTCATTTATCATCCATTATTTGTTATTGCACGGACGAGTTTACCCTCCTTGTCACTGCTGTTATTAAGAATTGCATACTTTTTTATTAGAGGGTCGTCCATATACTTTTCTCATGGACGATGTTAGAAGTTCGTCCACGTGCCTTTTTCTATGGACGACGCTTGAGGTTTGTCCACACATTTTTTGTGGACGACCTGTGTGCGCATGGACGATTCATGATAGCAATGATAGTCTTGCCAGATGTTTGCCTCATCCATAGGCTTGGCATTTGCCTTTTGTCAAAAACGCTTCTAGTGTTTGACTTGTCCTAGAACACCTGAGTGTTTTGGTCAGATGCTCGTCTATAGACTAGTGCTTCACTGTATAGCCTTTTATGCCTTAGCTTAGTTTTTCTTTACTTTATCCTCGTCTTGAGGAAAGCTTATGAACGTTATATCCCTGCATCCAGGGATTTTCATTCGTCTTAGGGTTTTGCCCCCCTTGTGGGTATTATCATGGAAGTTAGATTTATGCATAAAATACATTGGAAATCCAAACCATATCATTATGTAAACATTGTTCACAAATATAGCACCTGCTTAGAAGCTAGTGCCTTATGAAAGTACTTAGGAAAATACTTAAAGAAGAATACATAATCTCGTCTTTCACAAACTTGTCTGTAGATGGTGCAAAATTTTAAGAACTAGTGCACTTTTATTCGTAGTACACACTATACACCATAGTAGTAATAAAAACACAACAGTTAATACTTAGTAAACACCATAGCTGTGACCTCATCCATGTCTGTTACCTCGTCCAAGCTCATTACTGGTAATACCTCCTCAGATGTTCCACGTTCCATGGATGCTCTAATTTTCATCCGTCCAGAGCTTCCAAGTAGTACGGCCCCTGCCTCTTGCAGTTGATTACCCTATATGGTCCTTCCCAATTAAGTCCCAATTTTCCATGAGCTGGGTTCCTAGTTGCCAAGGATACTCTTTTGAGAATAAGGTGCCTTATGCTGAAGTGCTTGGGTTTCACCATGGCATCATGCTGCCTAGCCATAAGATTCTTGTATCTTATTGTCCTTTGCTCTGCATCCATCCTTACCTCATCAACGAGATCAAGGTCAAGATGAAGTTGTTCTCCATTTTCTTTTTCCTGATAATTCATCACTCGATGGTTAGCCATATGAACTTCTGCAGGTATGATCGCTTCACTTCCATAGACTAACTTAAAGGGGATTTCTCCTGTCGGGGTACTCACAATCGTCCTATAGGCCCAAAAAACACCTGGTAACTCGTCTGGCCATATCCCCTTTACCCCCTCGAGCTGAGTCTTGATGATTTTTAGCAAGGATCGGTTTGGTACTTCTGCTTGTCCATTCGCCTATGGGTGGGAGGGTGAGGAATAGTGATTCTCGATTCCAAAATGTTCACAAAATTCCCTGAATTGTGCATTGTCAAACTGTCGTCCGTTGTCAGATATTAGCACCCTAGGTACTCTGAACCTACACAGAATATTCTTCCAAACAAAATTCTTAACGTTTTGCTAAGTAATTTTTGTAAGAGGTTTGGCCTGCACCCACTTGGTAAAGTAATCAATCCCCACTACCAAAAATTTCATTTGTTTGGTTCCCGGGGGGAAAGGACCTAGGATATCCAGTCCCCATTGTGCAAAGGGCCACGGGGCCATCATTAGGGTCTGGTATTCAGACGACTGCCTAAGGACGCTGCTATAGTGCTGACACTGGTCGCACACCTTGACATAAGCCTTAGCATCTGCTTGAATCGTAGGCTAGTAGTAGCCTGCACGAACGATCTTATGGACTAGCGATCTTGCTCCTTAGTGATTCCCACATGCTCCTTCATGAACCTCCCTCAAAATGTAGTTTGACTCATCCAGAGCTAGGCACCTTAGGTAGGGCTAAAAAAAGCCTCGCTTGTATAGCACTTCGTTTATAAGGACATACTTGGCAGCCCTGATCCTCAGCTTTCTAGCATAGTCCTTGTCTTCCAGAAGCCTTCCATCCTTGAGATAGATTATTATTGGACTCATCCAACTTTCTTCCCCTCCAATTTGCTGTATATCTGGGAGGTCTATGCTCGGCATGTATTAGACCTTGCCATACTCGTCCATAACTCCTCCTGCCGAAGCTGCTCTTACTAAGGCATCTGCTTCCATATTCTCCTCCCTCGGGAGTTGAACAAAACTCACTTCTGAAAATTTTTGTACAAGTCGCCTCACTTTGTTGAGATACTTCTTCATCCGATCTTCCTTGGCATCGCACATTCCATTCACTTGATTGATGACTAGCTAAGAATTTCCTCTGACTATCACTGACTCCGCTCCTAGGGACTTAGCCAATTCCAACCCTTTGAGTAAGGCTTCATATTCAGCCTCGTTGTTAGTAGTTTGGTACTGTAGACGTGCTGCGTACTCCAACTTATCACCCTCTAGGGACTTGAGTATGACTCCAGTCCCTCCTTCATATAGTGTGGATGACCCGTCTACATTGATAACCCACATTCTAGTTCATTCATCTTTGTCTAGCTCGTCCTAGGTAGGGGTGAACTCCGCAATGAAATCCGCCAACGCCTGTGCCTTTATCGCTCTCCTTGGCTGGTATTTGACATCAAACTCGCTAAGTTCCACTACCCATTGGATCAGTCGTCCTACAGCCTCTAACTTGTTCATTGTTTCTTTAGGGGGTGATCCGTTAGGACATTGATAACATGAGCTTGAAAATAATGTCTCAGCTTCCTAGAAGACGTGATTAAGGTAAAGGCTAACTTCTCCATCATCGAGTATCGTCCTTCTGCTCCTCTCAATGCTCGGCTCGTCCTTCTGCATGCCCTTCATGGTGTTGCCTTCTTAAATTGATCTCCCTGTTCAACTCCTGATTCTGGCGAGTTAATTCCGTCATAGCGGCAGCCATGGACTGTATATGTTGAACAGAAGGCGGTTGCATAACAAGCGCTGATTGACAGTCACGATGGGGATTACTAGAAACATCCCTACTCTCCTAGTGGCCTGGGTTGGTAGCCCTTGATCTTGTCTGAAACATTCAGCCTCTTGTCTGGGAAAGGCGAATCGCTGCAAACAAACGATCGAGCGAAAAGAACACAAGAGAATTTGTTCCCACAGACGGCGCCAACTAATGATGCAATGAAAATCAGTAGGCTGGATACTTCAGATTAGAAAGGACTACTAGCTGTCTTGATGGCCTGAAAAAGAAAGAATAGTAATCAAAGGTGACCAGGGTTGCCGGCCAATAACCCTCGATGACAAAGTTAGTTTTCTCTCTATTATTTTGGAGTTCCAATTTTTTAGGAATCATCAAAACGTACCTTTGTTTGGTCTGAATAAGCGTTTATATAGTGTCCTAAGAGCAATTATTAGATTTGTAACCTCCTCCGAATTTGAGGAGATGTGTGGGTTCAATGATAACTTCCTCAACTGTTTAGGAGTTTCAGTTTTTACGCGTAACTGTCACTAGAAGTTACACGTGTGATACAGAGTTATTGTACACACTCATGAATTTTCCCAAGTGTCAAAGTCTCGTCTAGAGTTCCTCATCCAGAAGCCCTCCAGTCATGCTTACCTCGTCCTGAGGCCCTCCAGTCATGCGTACCTAGGCCAACTACATTTTTATCCACACAATCTGGCCTGGTATAATACACTCTAGCGCTTCCATTATAGCTTCCATTGCTAACCCATTTCCTATCGGATAAGCCTGCTGATACACCTAGAAAATTAAAAATCGATAAACCCATTATAGAAAAAAAAAAAAAAAAAACCATCCAACTAAAAATATACACTAAAAAAAACTAAGAATACAAAAAAAATAACCTTCATGATAGAGAGAGCATAGTCCGAATGAGAAGTTCGAGGGAAGCGGAGCAAAAATATTTATAATTTAATTTTTTTTTCCAATTGATTTTATTCCCTATGATCTAATCTCAAGTTTTAGATATACTTGAATATAACCAAAATTTGAAGCAATTTTTTTAGATAGACAAAAATCTTAATCGTTCTTATCAACTTTTCCTCTACTAATCTCTGAATAAATACAAAATTTTAATTTTTCTTATCAACTTTCCTCTATTTATCTTTGGACACAAAAGCTTAATTTTGATATTAACATTTTCTCTTTTCCTTCACTTTATGAATAATTGTAACACGTTGGGAAAGTTTATTAATTATTAAGAGTATGAGTTTGAGACAGAGAGTTTAATTAGAATTGGTTTTACTTTTTTTGATGGCAAGACATCTAAAGTCAAAGGTTTCGATTTTTTTTTTTTTTTTTGGATTGACCCAAGAGAACAATTATTTTTTATATATAGATAAAGAGAATAGTTGTACATTAAATGATGGCAAGACATCTGGACATCTACTTAGTACTTGCTCCCTAAGAGATTTTATTTTGGATAGACCCAAGGGAACAATTTTTTTTTTTAAAGATAAAAAGTATAGTTGTACATTAAAAGAAAGAAAATTTATTCAAAATTACACTCTTATATTATATTAAAGATAATTTACTTGAAACTAAACTTTATTAGCTATACGTTGTTGTTTTATTTTTACATGTAGTAATTAAAAAATAAGGATTAGATGACCAAAACATATACTTTTAAGATAAGGATTAGATGAAGAATTTGGATTATAATCAAATTAAGATTTTTATAAGCTTAGAAATTATAGGAGAAGAAGATAAGAAAAAAAGTTATATCTATTTTTTTATATAAATCTAAAAAAAAAATTGCAATTTTTACGTGTAGTAATATAATTTATCTAAAATATATATATATATATATATATATATTGATTAGATGGACATATTTTTCGTAGGACTAGATGAAGAGTTTGGATTGTAATCAAATTAATATTTTTATCAACTTAGAAATTATAGGAAAAGAAAAATTATATAATTTTTTAAAAATCTAAAAAAATTTCTGCAATTTGATGAAGCCACTTGGTGCAACCACTGCTTCTATGCCCAACTTTTATTATATAGTGCTAGTATTTTGCTCATGCAATGCACGGCTTTATAAAAGAATTATATATAAATTTTAAAAAATATAATTTTTGATAATATAATTAAATTTAATAACAAATAAAATAGTAAAATTATTTTAAATATTATGGAAAGTTTTAAATTTCTAAAATATTTTAGTAGTAAATGGGCCAGGCTTTGCACAGTTTTGGTCATAAACTTATAACATGGATAATTTTACTGAGAAACACTAATTATTGATTGTAGAGAAATGCTATACCCAGTCGGACCAAGACATAACTTTTACTTATTCAAATAACATTTACATTTAATTATAATGAAGCACTTGCATCTCAAAGTGTCAAATTAATGTCAACACTAAACATGCTAAGATGTTTATGTTTTTTTTTTTTTTTCTTTGAGGGGGAAATCATGGAAACTTTTATTATTCAGAAAAGCCTAATAAGTCGGCTTGAAATACATTAAGTACTTTTGGTGGAATATACTCCATCCATACTAAAAAATCTGGTATGCCAGCAACATATTTGGCCAGACTATGAGCTAAAGTATTACAATCTCTCTTAGTGTGAGAGTAAAGTAATTCATCAAAACAGTGAGATAAATTTTTTGCATCCTCAATCAGCAAACCCATAGGTACCTGCAGCTTCTCTTCCTCCATTAAACCTTTAATGACATTCAAAGAATCTCCCTCCATGACAGCCCGCTTCACTCCTATCTCCGAGGAAAAAGCTAGAGCCCACCCCGCAGCTGTGGTTTCAATATCATCACTGCGCAATTCCTAGAATACCAATTTCGAACATGATGCTATCACTAAGCCTATATGGTCTCTAATAACAACGCCAATGCCAGATATTTTTCTCATGTGGGAAAATCGCACCATCAAAGTTGATTTTGAAGAGCTCTGCTGGTGGTGGTTTCCAATGCCTTCTGGTGCGCTAATTTTGCGCACTGGCATGTCTGAATCCACCTGCCTGGCATGATAATCTGCTAGCCAAGCTTTTGAGATGTGAGCTATCTGGTGCAGTGAGTCCACGGGTTGATTGCGGTGCCCCCTATTCCGTTGGTTCCATACTTTCCAGACCGTGACTGCAAAAAGCTCAAGATGATGGTTGTTTCGGATCAGCCAAGATAAGAGCTCTTTGAAGTCCACTAACTGAACAGCGCCTCGGACACCCCATAGCTCTACATCGGACCACACTAGATCCAACTCCGGGCAAGACCACAAGGCATGTAAAGAACTCTTCAAGGACGCTTGGCACCTAACGCCGTGTGAATCCGTTGTTATGGTTCTTCGAAACAGAGCACTCTTTGTAGGCATAGCTTCACGGCAAGCACGCCACAGTAGCGTTTTTACCTTCGGTGGAGCACGCATTGACCAAACAGCCTTCCACACTTGAGTATTATCATTTGTAGTCACCTGTGGCTCATCATTCAGCTCCTCCTCCAACTTTAAGAACCTATAACCAGTCTTGCAACTATACCTCCCATCACTTGAGTGTGGACAGAACTGGACATCCTCTCTTGCTTCACGGCTTAAGGGGATTGTCTTAATCAGCTCTGCTTCCTCGTTGTTGAACAAACCATCAATCATGTCTAAATTCCATTGCCTCCTACTTGGGTCTATAAGGACATCCACCATAGAACTCTCAAGCTCTACCAATGGATGGGATGATATATATGGAGGATGCTTCCTTGGCAGCCAATGATCCTGCCAAATTCTTATTTTTTTCCCATCACCAACTCTCCACCTAGCCCCCCTTTGAATAACATCCCTTCCCATAAGGATACTCCTGCAAGCATAAGAGCCCATTCTTGAATCCTTTGCCTCCATGATGGTTATATTTAGAAAAATCTAGCCTTGAAAACTTTATAGAAAAGGGAATTTTGATTATGCAAAAGGCGCCACGTTTGCTTTGCTAGTAATGAATCATTGAACTTGGCTAGATCTCTAAAGCCCATGCCACCCACTCCTTTGGACTTGGTCAAGTCATCCCATTTAACCCAATGGATGTTCCTTCAATCACCTCTTTGCCCCCACCAAAATTTTTTAATCAATGCCTCAATCTCATTACACAGACCCAATGGAAGTTTGAAACATCCCATTGTATATGTGGGAATGACTTGTGTGACTGATTTTATTAACACCTCCCTTCCTGCTTGTGAGAGTAATTTTCCTTCCCATCCTTGAAGCTTTCGCCATACCCCCTCTTTAATGTAGTTGAAGCTTGCTTTTTTCTCTTTCCCCACAAATGATGGTAGACCCAAGTATTTTTCATATTGCATAATTTCTGGTACACCCCAAGCTTCTTTGATTTGGTTCTTTATATTCCCCTCAGTTTCTTTGCTGAAGAAAAGAGTCGTTTTGCTTCTATTTATTTTTTGGCTTGAAGCATCTTCATAATCCTTCAAAATATCCAAAACTTTGCCACACTCCTCCGAAGTTGCCCTGCAAAAGAGGAGACTATCATCTGCAAAAAGCAAATGTATTAGTTTTGGACCCCTTCAACATAGGAAGAAACCATTGATGTATTCCTTTCAGCTTTTTTGATCAACCCATTCAACCCTTCAGTACAAAGCAAAAATAGGAAAGAGGAAATGGGGTCGCCTTGCCTTATACCCCTTGTTGGGTGAATCATACCACAAGGTTCTCCATTTACCAACACTAAATAAGTCACAGTTTTTACACACAACATAATCAACTTTATCCACCCCTCATTAAATCCCATCCTCCTCATGATTTCTTCCAAACTTGCTCATATCAAGTTTTACTGCCATATAACCATGAGATCCATATTTATATTTTTGCAAGCAATGCAGAGTTTCAAATGTCACCATTATATTATCTGAAATGAGTCTATCTTTAGTGAAGGCTGATTGGTGTTCAGTAATAATAAAGGGTAAAAATTTTTTTAAATGGTTGGTTAAAACTTTAGAAAAAGTTTTATACAACACGTTACACAAGATAATAGGGCTAAATTGGTGGGCATTTTAGGTGAACTAGTTTTGAGGATCAGTGTGATAAAAGTATGATTAAGGGAATGGGGTAATGTACCTAAGTTAAGCCACATAAGGATTGAGGACATAACATCTCGTCTAACTGTACCCCAAAAGTGTTGGTAGAATAATGGTGGCATTCCATCCGGACCGAGAGGTTTAAGGGGAGCCATTTGTTGCAAAGCTACTTCCACTTCATGTGCTTCAAATTGTCGGCTCAGTGAGGTATTCATCCCATCAGTAATCACATTTGGCACACATTCCCACACCCTTGAAGACTCCATATGACCCGAAGAAGTGAAACGAGTTTGGTAATAGCTTACAAGAATTTCTGAGATATTTTCTTGGTTGGTTTTCCAAGAATCCTCTCCATCTCTCAAACCCTCTATCAGATTTTTCTGATACCTTTTTGTAGCACAGCTATGGAAGTACTTCGAATTTTTATCCCCTTGCTTTGCCCATAATAGTCTTGACCTCTGTGTAGCCTCCTTCTCATGCTACTCTTCAATTTCTTTTTTTTAATTGTCTCACCCTAGTATTGTCACCCCTTAGGATGGCTTCCTCTTCAGCCTTGCGCAGTAGTTTCCTCAATTTTTCCAATTCCCTTCGTACATTCCCAAATACATTTTTATTCCACCAACTCAAATCCCTTCCACACTTCTCTACTCTACCAAAAATCCCTCCCACTAATTCAGTCGGGATTCCATACGGCTTGGACAATATCATAACATCCCGGGTTCAACAACCACGTTTCTTCAAATTGAAACACTTTCTTCCTATTGGGAGGGTCCAAACCCAAGAACACAATATGGATTGGGATGTGATCTGAAGAGTCACACTGTAAGTGATGCACTCTTGTACCAGGAAATTTTAAAAACCAATCATTTGTGGCCAAACCTCGATCTAATCTCTCCCATATTGAGTTACCATTATCAAAGTGCCTAGCCCAAGTGAATTTAGGACCTACAAAACCCAAATCCATAAATCCACACTCATCTAATACTTCTCTGAACTACTGCATCTAATTATGGGATCGTTGCACACCTCCCATCTTTTCCTCCTGTCTAATTATCTCATTAAAATCCCCAAAGCATAACCATGGAATGTCTAATTGGGAATTGAGATACCTGAATTTCTCCCATGCTTCTACCCTTCTTGCTGTTTCTAACTCACCATAAAAGCCAATCAACCACTATTCATTTTCTAAACCCTTATCTATGACTGCGTCAATGTAATGCTTGCATGACCCCATTACCATCAGATTTATTAAGGACTTCCAAAACAGAGCCAAGCCACCACCTTTGCCTTCCTTTGGGACCACCTAACGGTGATCATGTTCAATGCTTCTTTGTACAATCTCCAGCCTTGCATCATCTGTAAGTGTCTCAGCCACAAACACTACAGAGAGATCTTTTGCTCGTGTGATTTTCACAAACTTTCATCTTGTACATAAGTTCCAAAGCCCACGATAGTTCCAAACTAGGCAACTCATGGCTCCTGGCAAGGCTGATGATCAGCCTCTGCCAATATAAAGGATGGTGCTTCGACATTTTGAGAATTTTGCGAAATCTGAAGACGTTTTGAAATCAGCTCCAAATAATCACTTAAATTCACAAACTCTCTTTTCTTCCCTGTGATTTTGGTGGATGATGTTTTTAAGGTTGGTGTGCCCGGCCAGCTCCTGCGTGTCCAAGAAAGGAGGACATGTTTTTCATGAGGTGAAGCCCTAGTGATCACGTGAGTCTTTGTTTTGCTAATTCCTTCACGTGACACCGATTCCCCTCCCACTTTTAATTCCTTATCTGCGACCTCATACGTGTTTAACTCTTCAGCTCTCACCACTTCAGCGTTTGTTGACTCTTCGAGCAGCCCATTAAGTACGGAATTATGCGATTGCATAATAATAGGAATTACGGCATTGATGGTGTTGGGAGCATTATTACCGTTATGCATTGATTGTAGATTAATTCCTTTCTTGAAACGGCCCTCCATCTTTGATCCCTTCTCCGACACGGTGGCAGATGTTGGACGATGTGGCTGTGCTGCCGTCTCTTCCTCTATAGCTTGGCATGCTTTGTCAAGACAATTTTTCTTTTTCATGGTCGAATAAAATCCTGGCACAAAGATTGTATTTTTCTTTGATACCACAAAAGGTTGTGCTTGCAGACTAGGACCAAACTCCCTTTGATCGTTCTTAAGTGTCCCTTCACTGTCAATCCAAAGCTCACAATCTCTGTCGTCATGTGTGAGGCGGCCACACCAGTAGCAAAGATTCGGTAGTCTTTCATACCTAAAGGAAACCCACACTTGCTTTCCATCGCTCAATGAAACAAGGTGACCTCGGCATAATGGGAGCGTTATGTCTACTGCCACTTTCACCCGAATAAAGCTGCCTCCATCGTAAAGCTTCGCATCTGATTGACTAATGACTTCTCCCACTACTCCACATATTTTTTCCGCGGCTGCAATAGTCATATACTTAACTGGGAGACCATGGACTTGCACCCAGAAAGTAGTCTTTTCAAACTTAAGATCCTGGAATGGTATATCATGATCATAGCGTTGCATGACCACCAAATGCTTGTTGAAACTCCATGGTTCACTGCTTAGGATTCTATCTACTTCCTCTTTAGTTTCGAAAGAAAAGAGCATCTCATGGTCGTCAATTTTTTGTATCTTGAAGCCCTTCTTAGTTCGCCACAAAGGATTAAAAGTCTTCACGATTGAATCAATATTGATTGCTCTCTTCGTTGTGAATTTTGCAACTATGGAGAATTGGTTTGCACTCTCTTCTGTCGTAAGGCAACAGTCTAGCCCTTCCCTTTCTGATAGAGAAAGGCGCTTCCAAGATTGTGCTAGATGCCCCATAGATTTTGTTTGAGCTATCAAACACACCAATTGAAAGCCTGTTTCCCCAAACCCCTTGAAAAAAACCCAACAAGCTGAAGAGTACACTTGGTACACTTGCTAAGATGTTTATGTTAATTAATGTAAATAAGCATAAAATTAATATCAACATCTAACACCCTACTATTGGATCAATTATGATTAAAATTGACCTAATATTTTTACTTTAACCTCAAGTAATCATCCCGAAATTTACAAATTAAAACTACCCAAATTTATAAATTTAAAAAAAAATATTGAAAGCAAAATTCACAATAACACACATATAAATATATAGACAAAGAAACTCTAAATTCAATAATTACAAACAATATTAATTTCTAAACATTAAAAAAAAATCTAGAATTAGAGTTAAAGTAAAGATACTCACATGAAAATTGAATTAACTTTGACAGCAAGGGGAAGGCAACGAAGTCATGGAGATTTCACATCATTTTAAATATCCATTGTTTTTAGATCACCCTTTTTATATTTAATCAATTTTATGTCTCCATTCTTTGTGGAGTGATGTCCATTATCATGGTTTTGGATGTCTCCTCAGGCCTCTAAAACTTGTGAAGTTTGAATCGTTTTGAATTTAAGTGTATTTTTTAGTATCTGTTTCAGGATCTTGGACGGTGTTTTCCCCCTCGTTTCTCTATTTGAATTCTAACAAAGTTTTTCTCAAGAATCTTTTCCCTCTGATTCACTGTTACTGAATGCCTTTCACCATTGGTTGCCCCTTCTTTTATAGTGCCATCCTAGGGTTTTTAGAGTACCACTAATTTCCTAATAGAAAAAATATATAGTACAATTTTATGAGAATGTAAATTTATTATAAAGAATTTTTTAAAAAAACATAAAAATGATTATATATAATCTAGACATGGAAAAAAAAAAAAAAAAGCTTATTTCATTTAAATATTTTATATGGTCTCAAAAGAGAGAAAATATCAATTTTCAATCTAACACAATCAATTTCATTTAATTTGACAAATAAAATTTTTACCATTCTAACCTCTTCTTTCATATTTGAGAGTTGCGGGTACTTGATCTTGATTTAACTCATCTGTCTTAATTTTTTTGTCAAACACTACACAAATTTGAAATATTTATTGACTCACCAACTTGCAATTCAAGCTTGTATCTGAAACATTGTTATTCCACTTAAATCGATTAGAATTTTTTTAATAATATTTAAACATGAGAAATAGTAAATAAATAGAGTTATTTACATAATTAAATCATTATATATAATGAGATACATTCTAAAAGATACAACCAAATCCACCACAGTTGTTTAGTACTTGCTGAATTTTTGTTATATCATCGTTGTATATATCATCCTTCCAGTTGTATTAGCACCTGCAAATACTATGAAGGAATAATAATGATGAAATTTCCTCATACAAATATTTACCTTCTTTTCAAGAGCATTTCCAGTTCTAACTGTGTTTAGATCTATGACAGTAAGCTACGTGAACCGTATATAGAGCAAGCCATGTGAACCAAAGCCTACATGTAAAAGCAAAGCGTGGATCAGAAAATACCATTAAGAAGCAAGGTTTCAGATTACACAAAAAGAAAAGGGGGGGGGGGGGGAGAGATTATGGTGTTGCTGAATCTTGGACTCAAAAAGTTGTACCGTTGGTGACTTTTAAGAGCATCTTTGGCTGCATGGGCAGTGATGAACTTATGATTTCAAGTATCAGGCCATTTTCTTCTGGTCGGTTCTTTTTATTTGACCTCGAGAGTTGAAATGAGAAAAATCTTAGAATTGAAGATCTTGGAATTGAAAATATTTTACTGGAGCACTACACAACTAATCTCATGGAGAGCTTAGTTCTACTCAATGATTAAACCACAAGAAGGTAATCTTTTAAAATTCTTATTGATGAGTTTGTTCTTTTATGAATGTTGTCGGTATGGTGGTTTAAATAAAATTGATAAACACCAATTATTGATTAAGATTTTGTGTACGTCCTAAAAATTGATTATGTATTAGAGTTTTAGTTGACACTACAAAAAATTCGTCCTGTCCCGGCGTTTTTTTCCCGGCGCTTTTTAAAACCGCGTAATTAAATATATTTAGTTTCTTGGATTAATGTGGTATGGTATTTGCCATTGGAAAATAGGAATTGTAGTTCATTACAATTGCTATAAAATAGGGGAAAATATGTATTTTATGAACATTACAGGTGCTAAAAAAAAAAAAGGAAAAAAATAAGACCTATACCAGCGTTTTTGAAAGCGCTGGCATAGGTCCTTTTAAATTATATTCGTTCAAGACCTATACCAACGCTTCGAGAACGCTGGAATAGATACTGCCTATCCCAGCGCTTTCAAAAGCGCTGGTATAGGTCTTTGAAACTATATTCATTCAAGACCTATGCCAGCGCTTTTGAAAGCGCTGGCATAGGCAACACCTATCCCAGCGCTTTTAAAAGCGCTGGTATAGGTCTTTTAAGCTATATTAATTCAAGACCTATACCAGCGCTTTTAAAAGCGCTGGGATAGGTGTTGCCTATGCCAGCGCTTTTAAAAGCGCTGGTATAGGTCTTGAATATATACAATTTAAAAGACCTATCCCAGCGCTTTGAAAAGCGCTGGGATAGGTCTCATGCCTTTCCCAGCGTTTTTGAAAAACGCTGGTATAGGTCCAGCAACCCTATACCGACTGTCACTGCGCGGCGGTTTGAAGCGCCAGGAAAAAAAACGCCGGGATAGGAATTTTGACCCTATCCCAGCGCTTTTTGGGGCTATCCCAGCGCTTTTGAAAACGCTGGGATAGCCCCGTTTTTTTGTAGTGATAATAACAACTAAACTTCTATTTTATCCAAAATGTTGCAATTTTTAAAATCTAAACAAAATTCTTCAATTTTTTTATGTGTAGTAAAAATTTATGAAAGTGTGAAGCTGAATTAAAAAAAAAAAATAGAAATTATAGGAGAAGAAGATAAGAACAAAAAAATATATATCTATTTTTTTTTAAACCTTAAAAAAATCATGCAATTTAAGAAGATAAGAACAAAAAATATATATCTATAAAAATTTATGAAAGTGTGAAGCTTAAGAATAATTTTTTTTTTTTCTTAATGGATGAGAGGAAGTTAAGTTGATATTAAATTATTAAGTTTTTGTGTCTATCAAACTTTATCTAAAGAAGTGATTTCAAATTAAAATTTTTATCAACTTAGAAATTATAGGAAAACAAGATAAGAACCAAAAATATATATATTTATTTTTCAAAGATCTATTAAAATTTCTGCAATTTAGTTAAAACATATGGCACAACTACAAAATCTAAACCCAATTTTTATTTTATATATATATATATATATATATATATATAATGTCATAAACCCTTCAATTCTTTCACTCTTTTTTTTTTTTCCCTTTTATCCTTTTCCAATGGTGTACGTGATAAGGACACCATGAACAGTTAGAAACAAAAAATTATTAGAAAATTAACTTGGTAAAATTTGCCAGCTATCGATGTCGATGCAACCATGGCGCTAAAGAAGTAATGAAAGACAATGAGCCAATAATAAAAAACAAAACAAAAAAAATCTGGGACAGACTTTTATCTGACACCTTGCAATAAATCTTGGTCCCGTGCATAAATATACCGCAGGCTCATCTCCTTCGGTCAAATATGAAAATGACTCAGCCGTGCCGCGTAAGGCATTTTTGTTTTACAATTTGCTATTGCTTTCAATTTTCCTGGTTCTCCAAATCTTAGTGTCCGTCTGTTCCTGCAAACTTGTTACTCCTGCAATAGAAAGAAAATGAAAGAAACAAATCAGAGAAAAGCAAGAATGGACAGCATGCATGATGTGCATGACATGCATATTTATATACTTTTAAATAATCTGACACAGCCTAATTAAAGGCAATAATATCTAGCAAATAAAGTTTTTTGTTTTTTTTATATAGGACAAACAAATAAAGCAGTTGATTTGGCGTTTCAAAAAAAAATATATATATATTTTGTTATTTGGTCTGCTTTTCTTTAACTTATTTGCTACTTTTTACATTATTTTATACATTTTTTATTTATATTTTTACAAAAATATAAATAATATTACTAAAATAACATTAGAAAATGACACTTATATTTATTAACAGAACAAGAAGCTTGATAATTTTTATTGGGTCCAAAATCTTTTACACGGAGGAGCGTTTTAACCCACGCGCTATCGTATTCGTATTCGCCTTTAACTTTCTAGTCAAAAAAGGTTGCGTTTAAACATTCAAGTCCAAGCTATTCTCACTGTTTTTTCGTAAAATCCAAAAACAAAGACGAGCTTATCTTGAATCCTTGAGGTAGTCAGTAGTTGGTAGTTAGTACAACTTGAAATCAGATTTGCAAATCTCCAATTTTTTTTTCTTCATAAAATGTTATAATTATTATAAACTTTTTTTAATTAAAAAAAATTGACTTACAAATTAACTTGACAATGCATAATATTTCAACAATAAAATATACACTAGTCTCATTACACATGCTCCGCATGTGAATGAGACTCTTTTTTTATTTTGAGTTTAATGTAATTTTTCAATTTTAATTTATCTATTGTTAATGAAGTTATATTATAATGAATTTTTAAAAAACTAAAATTTATGATTTAAAATGAAGTAAACTGTTTGGTTTAGTGTGTGCTAGCTTTTAGAGAAAAAAAATGTATCAAACATACATAAAATATATTTAAATAGAGAATGTGCTAATTTTTAGGAAAAAAAAATTACTTTAGTAGTTTTTTTTTTTTGAATTACAATTTTAACCCTAATTTCTATTTTTTTAGAATAAAGATTACCTAATTAATAGGAGGTATTTTTGACATTTTTAAAGTTATAACTCACTTTCTAAATCTTCTTAATGTATAGAGATAATATATTGCACACGCAAACGTACACGTACATAGAGGTGGCAATTCGTGTTCGCGTGTCGGGTTCGTGTCGTGTCAACTCATATGTATCCGACTATATGGGTCAACACTAACCCGACATGTTTATTAAACAGGTCAAGATTCCTCAACCCTAACACGACCCATTTATTAAACGGGTCAGTCGTGTCGACCTGTTTATCTGATTTTATCAAAATGAAGAAAAACATTTATGGAAAAACAAGCAAATAAATATTTTAAATATAAAATTTAGAACTAATGAGTAATTATATCACAAATAATCATTCAAAACTAAAACATATCTCAATATCATAAATAATCAATCACAATACGTCAAAGAAAATAAACTACAATAACTAATAAGTTTATATACCTATAGTTTGAATGGTATATTGGTAAAATTTCATTTAATTAAATAGACAGGTCAAACGGGTTCCATAGTTTAAACCCTAACCCAACCCGTTTATCAAACGGGTTCATCATGTCAACCCAAATATGACACGAACCCATTAAGCCTCAACCCATAACCTGCTAATTTCGTGTCGTGTCGTGTCGAGTTCACGGGTCGTGTCCAATTTTACTACCCCTACACGTACATATCTTTACTCTCATTTTTATAAAAAGAATATATAGATTTTTTATGAATAACACATCAATTTATAAAGTTTATATAAGTAAACTTTGTGAAAAATGATCATCTACATTTAGAATTGATTTACTTTATAATTTAGATTAAATATTATAAACTTAAAAGTGTGTAGATTACTAAGTCATTTTAAATTATGTTTCAGTTTGTAAATCCTATTTCAAATTTGTAGTATAAGATCACTTTCTTATTTTTTTTATCCTATACATTTGCCATTCTTTTAATTAAACAACATCTAAAAAAATACTCAATCTGTAAAAGAGAAGAGAAAATGATAATTAAACAACTAAAAAAACACTCAATATGTAAAAGAGAGAGAAATGAGAAGTAGATGATATTTCATCGTAATAAAAATTTATCGGATAATCCTAGAATACAATAACTTCACATCAACAAAAATACTAAATAATTACCCTCTTTTTTAACCCGTACTCTTGGATTTTAAAAGTAATTACTCTTATCTCTCACTCAATTAGCAAAAGAGAAAAAAAACAAAAAACAAAAAAAAAATCAATGATGGAGTGAGAACCACCTTATAAACTTTATCCAATAAACTCCTTGTCCAATTACTTGACACCTAATACTTAATATATTTAGTAAATGAAGAAAAAGGAAAAAAAAAAAAAAATCTGCCATACTTCGGCATTAAACTTATCTAAAGTTTATTCTCCGTTTGTACGATATCCGTGTCATAAATAACAACTCCATATGCTGCAACTGAGCTTGCCTTCACCACCCAGTGCGCTCAGCCTTAAAAATGCCCACCATGACTTGGACATGGATCATACTCTCACTTGTTTTGCTTGCTTATATCCTAGTACAATGGAAAAGCAAGACCAAGAAGAAGAAATTACCTCCTGGTCCAAGAGGGTTCCCTATCTTTGGGAACCTTCATATGTTAGGAGAATTCCCTCATCAAGATCTTCATCAACTAGCTCAAAAACATGGTCCTATCATGCATTTGCGCTTAGGGATGGTACCTACCATTGTTGTCTCATCCCCTCAAGCTGCCAAGCTATTCCTTAAAACACATGACCTTGTTTTTGCTAGTAGACCACTTAATGAGGCTTCAAAGCACATCTCTTATGAGCAAAAGAGCTTGGTCTTTGCTCCATATGGTTCTTATTGGCGCAACATACGGAAGATGTGCACCCTTGAATTACTTAGCAACCTCAAAATCAGTTCTTTCAAATCCATGAGAAAAGAAGAGCTTGACCTATTGATACAGTTCATTCAAGAGGCTGCACATGAACATGTTGCTGTTGATCTCAGTGCCAAGGTTTCATCTCTCAGCGCAGATATGACTTGCCGTTTGGTGTTTGGGAAGAAGTACATGGACAAGGAGTTTGATGAGAGGGGATTCAAGTCTGTAATCCAAGAGGGTATGCAGCTAACCGCAACTCCAAACTTAGGTGATTACATTCCTTATGTTGCACCCCTTGACCTTCAAGGGCTAACTAAGCGCATGAAGGCTGTGAGTAAGATCTTTGATGCCTTTTTGGAGAAGACCATTGATGAGCATGTCCAATCCAAGGATGAAAATAAGACCAAGGACTTCGTTGATGTCATGTTGAGCTTCATGGGATCTGAGGAATCTGAGTACCGAATTGAACGGCCCAATATCAAAGCTATAATCTTGGTAATTATTCAAAGAACTTACCTGATATTAGTAAGGAGTGAAACGCATCATATATCAATTAATAATGTAGTCAAAACTGATTTTTTATGTTTGTGTCGAATTAATTGTATTAGGGAGAAAAACCGATTCTATATGTTTGTGTATAGAATTCAATTATTTACCAAATATAATCTTGTGTATACAATATGATTTCTAATTATTTTTTATTTATACTATCCTACTATCTACTTTAACACTAATTTTTATAAGAATTAATCAAGTTGAAGCTATAGCGGCATCATTTGCTGGAATCAAAATATTATTGAAGTGTAGTTTCTTTAATCTTCACTAGTCAATCTCAATAATTTTGGAATTAAGTGTTTGTTTAGATACTGTTTATTTTGTTAAAATTGAAAATTTATTGTTAAAAATACGATTGATAAAAGTAAAGGTTAGTTGAAATAGTACAATAAGATCTATAAATAATAGTACCAAAAAAGTGCAGGGTCTATAAATAGTACTAAAAATAAACTAAATAGTAAAATAATTTTCATTTTTTAAGTGGTATCTAAATGAAGGTTAAGATTTGATTGTCCTAATTTTCTAGCAATGATTTTCTTACAGGATATGCTTGCCGCCTCAATGGACACTTCAGCAACAGCAATTGATTGGATGCTCGCGGAACTAATCAGGCATCCTCGTATAATGAAGAAAGTTCAAAAGGAGTTGGAAAATGTGGTGGGCTTAGAGAGGATGGTAGATGAATCTGACTTGGAAAGCTTGGAGTACTTGGACATGGTTGTAAAAGAAACCATGAGGCTACATCCGGTAGCACCTTTGTTGATACCTCATGAGTCATTGGAAGATTGCACTATCAATGATTACCACATACCTCGTAAGTCTAGACTCTTAATAAATGTATGGGCAATTGGGAGAGACCCTAGTGTTTGGACTGAGCCAGATAAGTTTAATCCAGAGAGATTTGTTGGGAGTAGCATAGATCTTAGAGGACATGACTTTGAGCTTATCCCATTTGGGTCTGGGAGAAGAAGCTGTCCAGGAATGCAATTGGGTCTAACTGTGGTTCGGCTAGTGTTAGCACAACTTGTTCATAGCTTTGATTGGGAGCTTCCTAATGACATGTTGCCAACGGAGTTGGACATGACCGAAGAGTTTGGTCTCACAACTCCTAGAGCCAAGCACCTACTTGCTATTCCTACTTATCGCCTTCACAAGTGACAATGTATTCTTTCTGGTTTTTGTAGTCTAGACTACTAAATAAAGTGCCAGTATGAATGTCTAGATTTGTGGTTGTTTACTTCTACTGCTTTTGCTCATTTTGTGGATCATATTTTCTGCTGTATATACCTATCATGTACAACGCTATAAGCTACCATATACCTGGTGTTCCTTCCTCATGGAAAAGTGTCGAAGAATTAATTAACCTTGATTTTAAATCATTTAATTTTGAGGTTTGTTTTTCTGTTCCTCTTATACAACCATACATGCATGTGAGAAGATCCAAATGCTCAAATGCGTAGGTAAAAACTTGATGGAAGTTCCTGACGCACTTTATCCATAAAGCCAGTCCGCATTTCTGCTTCCCTGTTACAATAATACTTGAATAATAAAATTCATTATTTCTTAACAATTTAATAAATGGAATAACTAGTAGTTTAAGATTGTATCGAGCTAAGTGGTCCTAGGAGATTGTTTCTCAAAAGAAGAAAGACAAAAAAGTTTGAAAGAAAGGATTAAACTAATGGTTTCCAGTTTTAGACGATTAATTTCTCTCTTTTCTCTATAGAAATGTTAGACCTAGTGATTATCAAACGTTAGAACTACTAACTTTAAGATTTGTGGGATAAAAAGAAAAAAGAAATTACAAATAAAACTATAAGAACTGCAATTAACTCAAGACCCGAATTAACTACATACAAGAACAAAGGAAGAGGCGAGGAATATATATATATATATATATTTTGTTAAAATCAAGCACTGCCTCTCCCTCTCTCTTTCTAGAAATATCTCTCTAATTCGGGAGATTTTTCTCCTGCTCTCCTTCCGGAATTCTCTCCACGATAGTTATCCTATTTTCTTTAGAAGCTTCCCTACACGGCTGAATTTCAGCCATAGCTTTAACTTGTCTAGAGGGTTGGTGAAAGAGATATTTTTTACTATTTTAGTCATAGACAATAAAAGAATGTGCTAGAGACTACAAGTCAATGATTTAACCCGCTTTCCGGTAATATTATTCTAATAATATTATTGGTATTTTTTAAAAATAGATGTGAATAAAAAAAGTATATAAAAATATGTAAAATATTATTTAAAAATTAAAAATATATTGTTTAAACTCTCATATCAAATGGTTCTAATAATGTTATTGATATTTTTTTAACATACATAAAAAAATATATAAAAATACATATAACATTATTTAAAAAAATAAATTATTTAAATTCCGAGGCATGTATAAATATGTAGAATTGGTGCTCATAATTTGTTAGTGTCAAAAAGCACCAAGCTGTGTCAGTGGAGTGTGGTAGGTGAAGTAAAGTGTGTCATAAGCCAAGAGAGTAGTGTGTGCGCTGTGCTCTAGTGTCGGTTTATGTGAGTCGCAATAAAGCTTGTAAAGTCTTTTAATTCAAAGAGTCCAGTTTCTTAATAAAAGCTTTTTATTCTGCATTTTGTTCAACCATTTGGTATCAAAGCTTTCCGTAAACTCAACATATATATATATATATATATATATAGAGAGAGAGAGAGAGAGAGAGAGAGAGAGAGAGAGAGAGAGGGAGAGAGGATTCTATTGTTAAATTATATATTCTATATGTTATTAACGTTGATGCCAATTTTTATTTAATTAAATGTTACTTACCATTTGATTAATAAACTCATTTTTTATGCATAATTTTAAACTACAAAAATATGAACTTAAACAATTGATTGATGATATGGATATTAATCTTTGATCATTTTGAAATCTGCTACAACGTTAAATAATGTTATACCACTCAATATTTTTTAATCGAATGTGAATTTTGACAAGAAATCTTATGTAATTTCAAGTAATGTTACACCACTCAATATATTTTAATTAGATGTGAATTTTTACAAGAAAAATGATATAACTTTAAATAATGTTGTACCGCTCAATATTTTTTAATTGGATGTGAATTTTGACAAATTTACCATCAGATTACATTACTTCGTATATTCTTCATGCTTGTAAAATTTCAAAGTGATCAAAGATTAGTATTCATGTCATCAATCAATTATTTAAATTCAAGTTTTTGTAATTTAAAATTATACATAAAAGATGAGTTTATTGATCGAATAGTAAGTAATATTTAATTGAATGAAAATTGGCATCAACGTAAAAAACATATAGAATATATAATTCAATGATGAAATTTTAGAATATAAATTCTATTATAAGTTATTGGGTGGTGTACCTCTACTTAAAATTACACTACTTAATCCATATATATAAATCAAGTTGTTAATCGTAAATAGAAATAAGTAAATAACATCAGAGCAATAAGTCAAAAACATTTAAAAGTATCATCTGATAGAGATCAAATATGTAGCATAACTTTTACAGGATAGACTATAGAGTTATCATCAGTGGTGTGGATATCTAGTAAAATAAGTATCACATGGCAGTAAGGCTAACAAGGCACGTTGAAGGTAGTGTTGAGTTTACCTCCTACATTCTATCAACATGGTATGAGGTAGTCAAATAAAGGTGCTCTAATGCTTAAGGAAGAAGTGGAGCCATGTGTCAGTCACTTCCACTTAGTGTCATCAGCAGATATATTCAGCAGACTATTTTGATTACTTGACTATATTGATTACTTGACCTGCATGTTGGAAAGTTACAAAATAAGCAGGACTTAGAAGCCTTTGCCTTCTACCTTCTATCAACATGGCATGAGATAGTCAAATAAAGGTGCTCTCTAATGATGGCATGAGTTAGTCAAATAAAGGTCCTCTAATGCTTAAGGACGAAGTGGAGCCATGTGTCAAATCACTTCCACTTTGTGTCATCAGCAGATATATTCAGTAGACTATTTTGATCACTTGACCTGTGTTGTGTGCCAAAGGCTTGTGTCTGGATTACATTCACCTGCTAAGTAGTAACGGTGAATTTGCTGAGAAGATTGCTTCTGCCTCCAAGAGTTTAGTTTAATAAAGGACTCCTTCAGTTGCTTGTAACTGAGAGATTAGGTTGCTGTTATATTTTGTTATTAGATTGTTATCTTTATCTAGGATAAGTGCTATAGTTATTATCTAGTTTAGCCAAAGTTTCGGCTAAAGTAGGATAGTTGTCATTGTTATCAGATGTGGTAATTTGGTATGTATTTAAGTTGAACCATGAGGAAAAAGAGGCAACAAAGAATTTAACCAGAATTTCCTTTCTTTTTCCTCATTCTTGGAGATTAGTCGTCTCAAATAGACTACAATTCTATTAAACCAACTAGGACAAATCATTTGGTATCAGAGCCCAAATGACGAACAACCCACCATCTACTCGTTCAACAACCAATGACGATCGGATTGCAGCCTTGGAGGTTAGTGACCATTCTATCCGGAGACAGATCAAAGTCCAAGGAGAAGAGTTTGCTAAGGAGTTTACTGATATCAAGGAAAGCGTAAAGGCCCTTGCCAACGCAATAGCTCAAATGGGACGAAGAATTGAAGGGATGGACAGCCAAAGAAATTCAACTGCTCACAATAGCCACCACGAAGAAGGCTCAGCTAGCTGAAATAGCGATAACGGAGAAAACTCTGCCAACCGATCAGAAGGGACTAATGGAGGCACTATTGGGGGAATACAAACTCAATTTTCTCGGGTGGATTTTCCTCAATTCAATGGAGAAGACCCAACAGGATGGATCTACAAGGTAGAGAAATTCTTCCGTTACCAACGGACAGAGAATAGTGAGAAGATAACTCTCGCTTCCTTCCATTTGTTGGACGATGCTCTTCAATGGTACCAGTGGTTTGAGAAAACAAAGACGAATGTTTCATGGGAGAAATTTACACATGCTTTGTGTGTCCATTTTGGGCCATCGGATTATGAAGATTTTGATGAAGCTTTAGCCAAATTACGCCAAACTAGCACAGTGCGAGAATATCAAGCAAATTTCGAACGTTTGGCAACCCGAGTACAAGATTGGCCAAAGAAGGCTCTAGTTGGGAGTTATATTGGTGGACTACGTGAAGAAATTCGTGCCGAGGTTAAATTATTCAGACCCACTACCTTGGTCCATGCTACTAGTCTAGCCCGCTTACAGGAAGACAAATTACAAAAGCTTCGACGCCCTTCCACCCAAACAAGACCAGCGCTCCTACCCACTCCACAACCTACCAAAGGAAATATACAGCCAACCCAATCCTTTGCCCCACGTTCCCTTCAAAACCCAACCTTTAAAAAACTTTCTTGGACAGAGATGCAAGCGCGCTGTGACAAAGGACTGTGCTACAATGGTGATGAGAAATTTGGGCCAGGACATCGATGCAAGACGCAACAGGTATTTTTGCTTGAAGTCTTGGGCGAAGAAGGTGAGATTGATGGTCCAACTGTTACAACTGAGGAAGAGGATGACCCAACCACCACTCCTAAAATCTCGCTACATGCCTTAGTGGGGTTATCTTCTCCATAAACTATACGCGTGACCGGGATTATCAATGGGAAGCCGTTACATATTCTTATTGATAGTGGGAGTACCCATAATTTTGTTAGTTTGAAATTTGCCAAGCGGATGGGATGTTACAAAACGGCATCTCCAGCCTTTGCGGTGATGGTGGCCAATGGCGAACGACTAACATGTGAAGAAATATATTTGGCTGTACCTATGGAGATCCAAGAATACGATTTCAAGCCAATGTATACCCCTTAGACTTACAAGGGTCAAACGTGGTCTTGGGAATGCAATGGTTGCAAGGCTTAGGTAGAGTTTTGCATGATTGGAGTAAACTCACAATGGAATTTTGGGACAAAGGGGAGAAATATGTGATATGTGGTGAAGATAGAGGTCGAGTTATGCAAGGCTCAGTACATCATGTTCAAAAGTTGGCATCCACCAACACTAGCGCTATTGTCATGCAACTACTTGGACCTACAGAATCTACTGTGGACGAATCATTGAACCAAAATCAAGAAGAAACATTGCAGCAACTTTTGAAGCAGTACCAGGCCATATTTCAGATCCCCACTACATTGCCTCCACCATGATCTTATGACCACCGAATCACTTTAGAACCAGGCAGCAAACCGATTAATGTTAGACCATACCGCTACCCTCACATTCAAAAAAATGAGATAGAGCAGTCAGTGAAAGAGATGCTCACTACCGGAATTATACGACCCAACTCCAGTCCAATCTCGTCACCAGTCTTACTAGTTAAAAAGAAAGATGGCTCTTGGCGCTTTTGTGTGGATTACCAAGCACTAAATCGTGCTACGGTGAAGGATCGTTACCTCATTCTTGCCATAGATGAGTTGTTAGATGAGTTACATGGTGCTGGATATTTCACTAAATTGGATCTCAAGTCAGGGTGCCATCAAATTCGAGTGCAACCTGATGATGTCCATAAGATGGCATTCCGTACCCATGATGGTCACTATGAGTTCCTTGTAATGCCTTTTGGCTTCACCAATGCACCTTCCATATTTCAATCACTCATGAATGACATATTTCGTGCTCGATTGCGAAGGTATGTACTAGTCTCTTTCGATGATATATTGGCTTATAGTAAAAATTGGAATGATCACTTGCACCATCTCCAAATGGTTTTCAACACTTTACTAGAAAACCAACTCTATGTCAACCAATTTAATGCTTAATTAAGCAGTGAAAAGTAGAGTATTTGGGTCACATAATCAGTACAGCTGGAATTTCAGTAGATCCTATGAAGATTCGAAGCATGGAAGCATGGCCTACTCTAACAAACATTACTGCACTCCGTGGTTCCCTTGGATTGACTGGATACTACCGAAAATTCATTCGTAATTATGGCAGCATTGTAGCACCCTTGACAAAGCTATTGAAGAAGGATGCATTCCATTGGAATGCCGAAGCAAAGGAGGCGTTTCAAAATCTTAAGAAGGTCATAACTCTCAAGCACCAGTGATCTCCTTGCCAAATTTTTCTAAGCAATTTATGATAGAAGCTAACGCATCTGGTAAGGGTCTAGGTGTCGTGCTTAAGCAGGAAGGACAACCCGTGGCTTTTTACAGCAAAGCCATATCGGGTCAATCTTTAGCTCGATCAACCTATGAGAAAGAACTTATGGCAATTGTTCACTCTGTCCATCACTGGCAGAATTTTCTATTGGGTCGACGGTTTCAAATTCGTACGGATCACAAAAGTTTAAAATATCTTTTGGAGCAACAGATTACAACACTAGATCAGCAGAGGTGGATTGTGAAGCTTATACGGTATGATTATGAGATCGAGTATCGTCCTAGACGAGAAAATAAAGCCACTGATGCATTGTCACAGTTAGGCCTGTCCACTGGTAGGTCTGGGTCGGGTTTGTGCCCAACCTGGAACCGACCTGATCACTTTGGGTCTCCTAAACATGGACCCATCGCCGACCCGCTGACGGCAATAGTTCGGGTGGTCGGACATCGAAGCTTTCTGGTGGAGCTCAGACTCTACGAATCATGCCGGATTTTTGCCAAAATTTGCTTATTTTTGCTAAATATGACTGGATTTCGAAGAGATCTTGGCTGATCTCAACAAGATTAGGCCAAACTTGAAGAGATCTTGGCAAATCTCAACAAGATCAGGCCCAATCTCTAAGAGATCCTGTGAGATCTCAAAGAGATCAAGCTAGATCTTAAAGATGAAGAGCTGCCAGAGCTGGACTCAGCTCGAAAAGCACAAGTGGGAGGACATGTTCGAGAACCTAAAAGGACCGTGTTTGGTGAGGGGCAGCAGGAAGAGAATCCTGATGATCGGAGGGCTAAATCGTCATTCACTTTGAACATGTTGTGCTCGATGATCTTGATACTGAGGTTGGATCTAGAGAGCCTAGAGTGGGGCGAGGCTAGGAGAATGCCAGTGGAGATCTCAAAATCATATCAGTGAACTACTTAAATTGGCAGAAAAAGCTATTTCCTGTGGGTTTTCCTGTCGGGTCTGTTGAAATTGGTGTTCCATGCTCGAACCCGACAACAGACCCGTCGGTCTCAGGTTTTGGGATCGAAGATCTGCCGCCGACCGTCACCTGCGTCGGGTCGACCAGTTCTCAGGCTGAATCGGCCGGGTTGGGCCGGTGGGTCAGGTGTTGGGCCTGGTTGGACACCCCTAGTCGCGGTTACATGGAGACTTAGCTGCCATTTCTTGTCCACGACCAGCTTGGTTGGATGAAATTCATGTTGAAGCCCGTCATGACCCAAGTTTGGCTAACTTCGAGATGCAATTAAATGGGGAGAGGCTGTTGTTCAGAAATTTTCAGATAAGGATGGGTTGTTATGGTACCAAGGGAGGCTGGCTCTACCTGCTGGATCCTGCCACAAGACGAAGGTCATCCATGAATTTCATGATACACCCATTGGTGGGTATTCTGGAGCATTACAAACCTATAAACGAGTTGCAACAAATTTTTATTGGGTGGGAATGAAGAGAGATATTTTGGAGTATGTTCAACATTGTGATGTTTGTCAACGTAGTAAGTATGACTCTTAAACTCCAGGTGGGTTGCTTCAACCGTTACAAATCCTGGATCGTGTGTGGGAAGATGTCTCCATGGATTTCATTGAGGGACTTCCATCATCTAATGGGTTTTCTGTGATACTTGTAGTGGTTGACCAACTCTCTAAAAATGGGCATTTTATTGCCCTCAAGCACCCATATTCGGCTAAAACAGTGGCTGAAACCTTTGTCAAAGATGTGGCGCGATTGCACGATATGCTGCGTTCAATTGTTTCAGACAGAGACCCGGTGTTCACAAGTTAATTCTGGGCTGAGTACTTTCGTCTTCAAGGCTCTGAGATGCATATGAGTTCAGCTTACCATCCACAAAGTGACGAACAAATAGAGGTTCTTAATAGAAGTTTGGAAACATATTTGAGGTGCTTTGTGAGTTCTAAACAGAAACAGTGGGTTCAATGGCTTCCTTGGGCTGAGTTTTGGTACAATACTTCCTATCAAACCGCCACACACATGACACCATTTGAGGTGGTCTATGGGTGAGCTCCACCAACAATTCATAGATATGAGCATGGAACTATAGCAGTGGCGCAAGTTAAGAACACTTTGGGACAAAGATGAGATATTAAAGCAGTTAAGGGAGAATTTATTGGAGGCCCAACATAGGATGAAATTGTATGAAGACCGCCATCGTCGCGAGCTAGAGTTTCAACCTGGTGAAATGGTTTATTTGAAGTTACAACCCTTTCGGCAAATGTCCCTAAGAGTACGAGGGAATATAAAGCTCTCGCCACATTTTTATGGACCTTATCAAATTGTTGAGCGGTTGGGAAAGGTGGCTTATCAATTGGAATTGCCAACCCACTCCCGATTACATCCAGTCTTTCATGTCTCGCAGTTAAAGAAGAAGCTAGGACATTATGATCGTGTAGCACCAGAGCTACCTAACATGGGGGACAATGGCACAATGGTCTTGGAGCCCAAACGTATAATTGATTTTCGTTGGGTAAAGAATGGCAAGAAGGTGTTGCATGAAGTCTTGGTACAGTGGGTTGGAGCTAATGAGGAAGATGCCATGTGGGAGCCCTATGATGCACTCCAGCAACAATTTTCAAATTTAAATCTTGAGGACAAGATTTTTCTTCAAGGGGAGGGGAATGTTGTGTCCCAAAGCCTTGTGTCTGGATTACATTCACATGCTAAGTAGTAACGGTGAATTTGCTGAGAAGATTGCCTCTGCCTCCAAGAGTTTAGTTTAATAAAGGACTCCTTCAGTTGCTTGTAACTAGGAGATTAGGTTGCTGTTATATTTTGTTATTAGATTGTTATCTTTATCTAAGATAAGTGCTATAGTTATTATCTAGTTTAGCCAAAGTTTCGACAAAAGTAGAATAGTTGTCATTGTTATCAGATGTGGTTATTTGGTATGTATTTAAGTTGAACCATGATGAATAAGAGGCAACAGAGAATTAAACCAGAATTTCCTTTCTTTTTTCTCATTCTTGGAGATTAGTCGTCTCGAATAGACTACAATTCTATTAAACCATCTGGGACAGATCAACCTGCATGTAAGAAAGTTACTAAATAAGCAGGATTTGGGAGCCTTTGTCTTCTACCTTCTATCAACATGGCATGACCTAGTCAAATAAACGTGCTCTAATGCTTAAGGACGAAGTGGAGCCATGTGTCAGTCGCTTCTACTTTGTGTCATCAGCAGATATATTTAGCAGACTATTTGATTACTTGACCTGCATGTTGGAAAGTTACAAAATAAGTAGGACTTGGGAGCTTGCATGCAGGAACATGTGCATTGTGGATAATGTTTATTAAGTACAAACAGATATGTAAACTCTGATGTCAACATGCAACGTAATGAACATTTTTCTTTTGCAAAAACTAAAAAAAGATGCTAATATTTCAAAAATAGCAAAAAAACTAGTCAAATTCAAGAATTAGAAAAAAAAAAATCTCAATAACTTAAAATTTTGAAGCAATTGGTAATTTAATATAATATCAAAGTAAGAGGTCATAATTTCGAAAAATTGTTATCTTCACTCTATTTTCCATTTAAAATGCTACATGTGGGCCGAAACTAGTAATTATTTTTGTATGTATGTCGATATATACTTTTTAATTATTTTTCTCCTTATTTGTGCGTGTACATGCATTTATTAATTAGAAGTTTTTTACTTTTATCACAATTAATAGTAGACCCACATGATACGTGAAAAAATTTAACTATTTTTTTTTTTTGTTTAGTGAAAAATGAAAATAATAAATAAGACAATAAATAAGACCTATAAACATTAGCTACAAACGATTCTAAAATGATGTGATTATTTTCTAATTAACATGGTATAATTGATAACCTAATATAATATATTATATTTTCTTAATTAAGCTATCTATTTTTGTTATTTGAGTGTTTTAATTTTTTTTTTTCCAAGGATCATAATACATTTTACATTCAATATTCAAGGAAACTTGAAGGAAGTGGACGTAATGGACTAAAGTTGACCGAATGGACCGAATAGACCAAAAGCACTTTGTTTAGGGGGAGGTCTATTGGATTTATTTATAAATTATGATGTCGGGCGGTATTTATTCAATGGACTATATGAAATTTTACAATGTGATAGGAAAGCCTCTTGGACCAGGAGAAATTTACATTAAACAATTTAGCCCAATCTGAAGCTAATAATAATAATGCGAAATTCATCTCTATTCAAATACACATCTATGTTCGTATTCACTATTCCCAAATTCAATGAAAAACTAGAAGATTTGATTAACTTTTTTTTTTTTTTTTTTTTAGAAACAAACACACACAAATAATAGATCAACATTTTAATAGTTGATGACAGTCCAAAAATTCCACTTTCCATAATGTCCATGCTTTTATTTAAAAATTTTAAAAAAATGGTCGATTTAATTATTTCAAATCTAGTTATTACAATATAATATAAAAACTCTTCGCAGCAATTTTGATCCTCTTCGTGGTTGTTATCAGAAAATTTGTAAATATCAGAGTTGTAAAACAGAAGGAAAGAAGGATAAACGACACAAGGCAAACTAAAACTACATGAGGCTGTAATCAATTAGCTCAACTACAAGTAGTTTAGGTGTTAATTAATTCATTTTGTACCACATGTGTTGTAACTATTTGTTGCACGTGTATTAACCGTTTCCATATAAGTTGGAATAGTTGGTTATGCTCTATTTTCTGTGCTTTAGTTTTTGGCTTAACTCTAATTGTATAAAGCCTTAATTCTGTACAGATTCATTCACTTTTGATAATCAATTAGAGAAGTTCTTCATTTTCTCTCTCAATCTCTCTCTCTCTCTCTCTCTCTCTCTCTCTCTATGTTTGTACTTCTTTGTCTTCCTTCATCTTTGTTTTCTTACATGGTATCAAAGCTCGAGCTTTTATCAATGGCGTCAAATACTCAGACTGATTCATCTTCCTCTCCTCAGTGAGAACTTTCTCCAATGAAATATCCACAAAGTCCATTTTTCTTGCATCATGGTGAAACACGTGGTGCTATTCTAGTTACTTAACCATTAACTAAGGATAATTACCCTACTTGGACTAGAGCTATAAGGATGGCTTTGGATGCTAAAAGCAAGCTTGGCTTTGTTGATGGTTCTGTCAATGCTTCAATTGCAATCACACCACTCAAGGAACAAGCTTGGTCCAAATGCAATTCAATGATCTCTTCTTGGATCTTGAATTCAGTTTCACCTTATCTCATTGCTAGTGTTATTTACAGAGACACGGCCTTTAAGGTGTGGAATATACTTAAGAAACGTTCTCTCAAGCCAATGGACCAAGAATCTCTCAACTTCAGAAGCAAGTCTCAACTATGATGCAAGGTGATTCTACAGTGACAAGCTTCTTCATTGATATTCAAGCTACTTGGGATCAGTTATTGAATTTCAGACCTCTACCATGTTGTTCATGTGGTATATGTACATGTGGTGTGAATGACAAAATCATAGCTTTTCAGCATCAAGATTCTCTCATGCAATTCCTTAATGGATTGAATGAATCTTATTCTCAAGTCAGAACACAGATCCTCAAGATGAAGCCTAGTAGCTCTATTGATAAGGCATTTTCCTTAGTGATTCAAGAGGAAAGGCAAAGGTGTTTGGGCCTTAATGTTGCTCCTTCAATTGAATCAACTGCACTTGCAGTTAAGAACCAAGGATTCAGCCAGGGCACTTCATTTCCAGGCAACAATAGCAAGAATGTCAAAGGGAACAATGCAAAAGGAAGACCTGTGTGCAGTCACTGTGGAAAGGTTGGTCATGTTATGGAGAAATGCTACAAACTTGTTGGTTTTCCTCCTAGATATAAGCAGAAAGAAAGACTAGTTATGGCCAATCAAATCCTTGTTAAAGGTGATCAAGGCAAATCTAATGCAAAACAGATCAATTCATTCCCTTTCACTTCAGAGCAATATCAACAGCTGCTTTCAATGCTAAGCTCTCATGCTTCCACATTTGGTGATTCTACGGATCTCTTGCACTCAACCAATTTTGCCCTTTCAGGTAATGCTTGTGATCTTTGGTTAGATTTT
The DNA here is from genome assembly GCA_032878915.1 of Castanopsis chinensis. Lineage (NCBI taxonomy): Eukaryota > Viridiplantae > Streptophyta > Magnoliopsida > Fagales > Fagaceae > Castanopsis > Castanopsis chinensis. The sequence goes on from JAVQMG010000122.1 coordinate 19,626,719, forward strand.
GTTTCTTTAGGCATGCACCATTCAGTTTTTGCTGCTAATCCTACCAATAAAACTACTTATGGTAATGATATTTGTGTTCTTGACAGTGGGGCTACAGATCACATAGTCCAATCTTTAACATTGTTCACACACATTACTAGTTCCATTTCTACTTTTGTTCAACTGCGTAATGGTGAAAAGGTTGTTGATACACATATAGGTACAATTCAAGTTACATCAACTTTGATTCTTGAAAATGTACTATGTGTTCCGTCTTTCACTTTCAACCTGATTCCAATCAACTAATTAACAAGATCATTATCATATTGTCTTGTATTTCTCTCCAATTTATGTTTCATACGGGACATTTCTTGTTAGAGAACGATAGTAGTGGGTGAATTACATAACAATTTGTACCTGCTGCACACTACAACTTCTTGCAAGTCTGTTTCAAAAGCTTCATCAATTCTTAAGTCTGTTTTTAGATCATTTGTTAATTATGTGTCAGATGCTCCTAGTGTTACTAAGCCATATCTTTGGCATCTCAGATTAAGACATGTATTAGAGAATAAGCTACATGTTTTACACCATTACCTTCCTAATGTAAGTACTTTTCATAGCAATAAAGAGTGTGTTCTTTGTCCAATTGCAAAACAAAAAAGACTCCATTTTCCCTTTTTTAATCATTTATCAGATAATGTATTTGATCTTATCCATTGTGATGTTTGGGGACCATTTGCTAAGCTTACTCATGATGGTTTCAGATACTTTCTTACCATTGTGGATGATGCCACAAGATCCACATGGGTATATCTCATGAAATCAAAATCTAAAACTAGAGCTTTGCTAATTTCCTTTTATAACATGATATACACAAAGTTTCACACTAATATCAAGGTCATTGGAACTGATAATGCTCTTGAATTTTTCTTAAAGGATTTCTATGCAAAACATGGCATTATTCATCAACATTCATGTGTTGCCACTCGACAACAAAACTCAGTTGTGGAGAGGAAACACCAACACATTTTAAGTATTGCAAAAGCATTAAAATTCAATCTAATGTCCCTATTTCATATTGGGGTGAATGTGTGTTAACTGTTGTTCACATTATTAACAGGTTGCCTTCCAAAGTTTTAAAGCATAAAACTCCATTTGAGAGGCTTTATGGCAAATCTCCTTCTTATACTCATTTGAAAGTTTTTGACTGTCTTTGTTTTGCACCAACCTTGTCTTATAACAGGTCCAAGTTTGATTCTGGATCCATTTCCTGTGTTTTACTTGGTTACCCCTTTGGTGTTATAGGTTACAAATTACTTGATTTAGCTACCAAGAAAATTTTTGTATCTAGGGATGTCCATTTTCATGAAACTGTATTTCCTTTTATTTCCCCTTCTCATTCTTTTTCTCCTCACTCTAATATCCTTTTACCTCACCTTTATCCTCCTATAGCTCAGCCACCGGATTCTTTGCTTCACTTGCCTTCTTTTCAAGGTCCTCCTTCAGCTTCTAATTCACCACCTCAAGTTCTCAACCCTGATGCTTCCGATTCTAATTTGTCTGTTCCTTTATCTGATTCTTCTAATTCTTCCCCACATGTGTCAGACATGCCTATTGTAGATTCTGCAGATATCCCTCCTTCCAATTCTGTTCCATCTGATCCTCCTTTGAAAAAGTCTTCTAGGGTGTCTAAACCACCTTCCTACTTGCAAGATTACAAGTGCAGCTTCATTGTGTGTGATAAGCCTGCTTCTTCCTTTCCTACCAACAAGTTTGGTTCTTCAGGTACCCAATATCCCTTATCTTATTATCTTGATTCATCTAAACTGTCTTCCACTAATGCCCATTTTTGTTCTCTCATTTCTACCATTCCTGAGCCTAAGTCTTACCATGAGGCAGTAAAGGATCCTAACTAGCAAGATGCTATGGCATCTAAAATTGCTACTTTGGAAGCAAATCAGACTTGGACTCTTACCCCTATTACCTTCTCATAAAAAGGCTATTGGTTGCAAATGGGTCTATAGGGTTAAATACAATGCTAATGGCTATTTGGACAGATACAAAGCTAGGCTTGTTGCCAAGGGTTTTACTCAGCAAGCAGACCTAGATTTCACTGACACTTTTTCTCATGTTGCCAAGATGACCACTGTCAAGACTTTGCTTGCTATTTCTACTGTAGGTTGGCATTTGGTTCAACTTGATGTGAACAATGCCTTCCTCAATGGTGATCTTCATGAAGAGGTGTATATACAGTTGCTTAAGGTTTTCACAGCAAGGGGAGCACCTGGTTTGCAAGCTCAACAAGCCTTTGTATGGCCTTAAGCAAGCCTCAAGGCAGTGGTACTCTTAGTTTTCAACAACTATCTTGAAGTATGGGTTCAAGCAGTCTAAATATGATTATTATTTGTTCATTAAGAAGTTCAATCAATCTTTTATAGTACTGCTAGTTTATGTTGATGACATTCTAATTGCAAGTAATGATGTTCAAGTAGTTAAAGACCTTAAGAATTCCTTGAATCATGAATTTAAGCAGAAAGATCTTGGCAGTCTAAAATACTTCTTTGGTCTTGAAGTGGCTAGATCAGAAAAGTGGATTTCATTGTGCCAAAGAAAGTATGCATTAGAAGTACTTAAAGATACTGGCATGACAGGTGGTAAGCCCAGTAAAGTTCCAATGGAACAAAACCTGAAACTAAGCAAATATCATGAAGAATTATTGCCTGATCTTGGTGTTTATAGGAGGCTGGTTGGAAGATTACTAAATCTGAATATTACTAGACCTGATATCACATATACAGTCCACAAACTAAGCCAATTCATGCCAAAGCCAAGAAAACCTCATTTAGATGCAACCTACAAGGTATTGCAATACATTAAAGGGTGTCCTGATCAAGGCATTCTCCTATCATCTAAGTTAGATTTGCATTTGAAAGCGTACACAGATGCAGATTGGGCATCTTGTATAGACACTAGAAGATCCACTACAAGATTTTATGTGTTCTTGGGTGATTCATTAGTCTCATAGAAGTCTAAGAAACAATCTATAGTTTCTAGATCCTCAACTGAAGCTGAGTATAAAGCCATGGCCTTAACCGTTTATGAGATGACTTGGTCGCTAACTCTATTGAAAGATTTAGAAGTGCATCATCCACAGCCTGGTTTGCTTTCAATGATAATCAGGCAACAATTTACATAGGTGAGAATCCTGTTTTTCATGAAAGGACTAAGCACATCGAAGTAGACTATCATTTGGTTAGAGATAAGGTGCAAGAGAAGGTAATACGATGGTTTGCTTTTCTATGATAATCAGGCAGCAATTTACATAGGTGACAATCATGTATTTCACGAAAGGAAGCACATCGAAGTAGACTGTCATTTGGTTAGAGATAAGGTGCAAGAGAAGGTAATATGATTGTTCTTTACTCCTACACATTCACAGCTAGCAGATTTGTTTACCAAAGCTCTTAGTAGTCACCAGTTGAAGTCCTTTCTTTACAAGATAAGTATTTTGGATATACATAACTCAGAATCTCATATTAAGGGGGAGTATCAGAAGATTTGTAAATATCAAAGTTGTAAAACAGAAGGAAAGAAGGATAAACGACACAAGGCAAACTAAAACTACATGAGGCTGTAATCAATTAGCTAAACAACAAGTAGTTTAGGTGTTAATTAATTCATTTTGTACCACACGTGATGTAACTACTTGTTGCACGTGTATTAACCGTTTTCCGTATAAGTTGGTATAGTTAGTTATGCTCTGTCTTCTGGGTTTTAGTTTTTGTCTTAACTCTGATTGTATAAAGCCTTAATTCTGTACATATTCATTCACTTTTGATAATCAATTAGAGAAGTTCTTCATTATCTCTCTCAATCTCTCTGTCTCAGTGTTTGTACTTCTTCTTCCTTCATCTTTGTTTTCTTATAGTTGTCCTCTCTTTTTATCAAAGGTTCAAGGTACAAATATATCCAAACCTATTGCAGCCTCTAATCTCTTAGTATTTCAGGTTCATTTTAACTTTCATTGGTGCCAATTTAGCCAATGTATGACTATGATATAGATTTTCGTTACAATATAACAACTCTGTACGCATGTTTTCAAGGCACTCCATCCACGCAAACTAGCCACCACAATGCAACGACTTTTGCGCGCATTTGAACTCTAAATCAATATTAAGGGTTCAATATTAAGGGTTGAGGAAATTAGATACAAAAAGTTTGCCGATTCTCTTATCTTTTTTGCAAAATTGCTTCTTAAAAATAAAAAAAAGGTGCTAGCTCTAGCGGCAGAACATGTCTTTTTCTACAACAAGAATATCATTAGCATATTATAAAGCTTATTAAGTTCTATGCATGAGGCTTATCTTTTTTTCAAGTTCTATGCATGATTTTTACTACATTTAGTTGTATTTTCGTTATTCGAGTGCTTTCATACCATTGTGAAAGTGTAGTGATTAGCGAAGTAATAATGACAATATACGTGGGACTTGATTTGTTATTCTATGGTACGGATACAAGACGAATTATACCCTTGAAGAGAACAAGTTTAATTGACAAAAGATATGTTGTCAAGGGTCTCGTATGGTTTAATGGCATTGCCCCGTTCTCCTTACAAGGAGAACCACGATTCGAATTCTCCTCCACTGCTACATCTTCTATAAATAAAATTTTAAGAGAAATTCACATGTTTTTAAAAAGACAAAACAGTACAAAAAAAAAGAAGATCGACATAGGTGTTGTCCAAGAGTGAATGTGGATTTATTAACCCTAAATGAGTGTCATGACATTTTTCCAACTTATCCCAACCATTCCAATTTTCAGGCTTGTTAAAGTGTAGTTAGGGCATTCATATCAGCCTCCTCAATTTTTTGGCCAAATTAATCCAAAAAACTCTATTTTTTTTCTAGTTTAGTTATCTATTTTTTTCATACACATGTATCAGCCTCAATAAATTTTGTCTTCAGCTATATATTTGCTAAAATATTAAAATAGCTACACTGATGTGAATGCTTTTACTGGTTAACCAAAGGAAATAGCATTACCCTTCCAGCCACTTTATTTTTACTTTTTGAGTGGAAATAAAATTCAAGCTTTTAATGGTTCTTCCCCTCTATATGTTGTCATACCTCATGAGTATATTTGCAAGCACGACTTCCCTGTCACTAGTATAAAGGTCAAACATATCTGTTGGTTCACACTTCATTTCCGAATTTTAGAAAAACGTTAAAAGGTCCAACATAGTACACAAGACTCTCACTTCTATGGAGTCTACGAGAGGTGGATGGAAAGCAAGAATAATAGGAGAAAACCGCTTGGACCATAAACAAATTTCCCCTACGAGCCCTGTAATCTTAAACCAGAGAAAAAAGCCTCCTATAGTTGGAAAAGAGGGACAATGCATTCGCATAAAATAGAACAAAATTTCAATTATCCCATAAAATTTTGCACACTGAAATGAAAATATAGCGAGCAAATCAAGGTGGGTGCGAGCTATGATTAACATTCAGACCATTAACAATTTCCTTAGCTTCTTGAATATACAGCACAACTATACACAATAAAGCACTACCCCAACTCTAAGACCATTAAGTGAACTCTTTTTGCCATGAAGCATCTTATTCTTCTCTTTTGCCATTAAGCATCTTATTTTTTATTTTATATAAACTTAATCTTCAATTTCAGTATCAGCATGCTTTGTCTTCTGCATAATCATCATGTAACTTATATCCCTTATGGCATAAGAAAGAACATGGTATTCCTTATATACAAGATGCATACTATAATGCTTACATTTACATGGTCCAAACTTCATATATGAGCTAAAAGAATTGGGCACGCCCATAAAGCAAGTGTTGTAAATGAAGGAAAACATCCTCAAAAGTTGCGGTATAAAATGGTGCTTGTAAGCATTATTCCGTGTAAATATAATCGTGAACACTGAAGCAACATGAATTCATGAAGGTTCTAAATACAACAACAACCAAGCTTTACTCTCAATTTTTTGGGGTTTGCTATGGATCCACATTATACTAGTTATGGTCGGTAACATGTATTCTTTTCTGTCATTCTGATTCACAAAGGTTCTGAATTATTAAAAAAAGAAAAGAAAAGAAACAAATTATGCTCTTTGGGTGAGGGGCTGGGGGAGCAAAGCTTGATCGTTGGAGCAGGGGCAAAAGCTTTTCTATAGTATTTCCATACCCTTCTCAAATATAAATCAGCCATTGCATCAAATCCCTCCATAGATGCAAGCCATGCTTAAATGAGGGTACAGACCTCTTAACTTCTTTTTTCACTTGCCACTAGCTCTCAGGTTGGTGCAAGGACCAAGCCCTGAGAACACAAACAGATTGTCTCAAAACAAATCCATGTCATTTACCAATCAGATTCCAAAATAAGAGGGCCATAATGTGAATAGTTCTAGGAACTTCACTGTTCATCATCTTCAATAAGGCTTGGGATCCCAAATCCTATTGCCTTCCCAGTGCCACTATGTACTCGAGCAATATAATCTTGAATTCCTGGTGTGAGAAATAATACCCACTCTCTAAATTATTGAAGGAAAATAAGCCATAAATCATTGTAGAACAACAGTTTGATATAAGAGAAACAACATCTAAAATAAAAATATCTCAGAATTGTGGACGAGAAGAAACACAATTAAAAAGTAGAATGAAGTAAGAAGTAGAATTACAATGGACATGATGTCAAGCACACTACAGGTATTACAAAATATGATAATCTGCATAATCTATTCCATTAAAAGCATCATTTGCTTCCAATTGAAGTGGACTGAAGCATGGCCACAGCAGGGTAAAAATGAAGTTCTAACAGTAATGCCCTGGTAGAATGAAAGTGATAACAAGCTAGAATGAAGAACAATCAAGTTTAGAATGGACATGATGTCAAGTACACCACTTATTACAACATATGATTATTTGTAGAATCCATAACATGAAAAGGATATTGAAAAGTTCATGCTTGGTAAGCATTTTAAGTGCACTTTTTTTAGGGACAGTGTGAAAGGCATATTTTTCATCAATTGATACACTTGGATTGGTAACATTAAGAGAGAAAATTAAGGTAAAAGCATTTAAATTTTCAACAAGTTAACTTGATGTAGTAAAAAGAAATTCTAATCTTCCACCATATATCATGACCTGTCAAGAATCACAACAAAATGAAATTCTAATTCCATGACAGTTGCATTGGCTGGTTGCAGGTTGGGAAAAAATACAATGACAATTGACAAGCAACAAATATAAGTGAATGGAAAATTCACACAGCGGCCAAAACAAAACCATTTCTCAGTGCTTTTCTTTTACAATCAATACCATATTTCTCAATATCTGTATGATCTTCATGGAAGGCCCTCTGAGCTGCCAGGAAAACAACCTCTGCCAAGATACTTTAAACAAGAATTACTCAACATTGTCAAAGCAAGTCACTCTATAACATTGATTATCAACTTTCCACATTCTTTTAATTCACCCAAAAAGTCTTACCAAGGAAATGAAGGCTAAACACATATCAAAGTCTCATCCTCAGAAGAAGAATCCAATAAATGACCCTTGTAAGCTACCAACAATTCCTCAGTATGATCACTAAACTTCGCAATGAACTTCATTAAGAACACCTCCTCAGTTAAATTCAACATGTGAAGAAAACTTGGCTCCTTCTTCAACAGCCTTATTACTCAACATTGTCAAAGCAAGTCACTCTATAACATTGATTATCAACTTTCCGCATTCTTTTAATTCACCCAAAAAGTCTTACCAAGGAAATGAAGGCTAAACACATATCAAAGTTTCATCCTCAGAAGAAGAATCCAATAAATGACCCTTGTAAGCTACCAACAATTCCTCAGTATGATCACTAAACTTCGCAATGAACTTCGTTAAGAACACCTCCTCAGTTAAATTCAACATGTGAAGAAAACTTGGCTCCTTCTTCAACAGCCTTTTGGACTTCATAATCTGCAAAACCCTGTACCGAGGAATCACTCTTTCCTCCATGCTAAACATCAAACATGAAGGTAAACGAATTAAAACCGACCTTTCCAACTTAATGGTATTCATAAAGAACTCAATTCCAAGCTTTAACTTCTCCTCAGAGGTCCTAAGCAAACCAGGTGCCTTCCTAAACATTTCCATGCATTCATCGGAAGAAAACCCGGAACTCCGAATGAAGTCTAACTTCCTAATGAAAGTCTCATGGCTCATGCAACTTACTGTATAAACTGCATAAACTAACATCCTTGAATTAACCACAAACCCCATATCTAAAACTCTAGAAACAAGGCCTCTAAGCTTGTTTTCTTGAATAACAAAAAGCCAAGGCTGCCTAGTCAAAAGCATTGAGAGCTGAGACCCAACAATCCCACAACGCTTCAAGTAAGCAATGTTGCCCAACAACCTTGATTCAGGATCACCCTTAACCACGCCATTGCACCGCCGCAAAACCCGGAGAAGGCATTGGTTATTCTCATTGTTGCACAAGATTTTCTTAAGAATCTCAACACAAGGTATCAACCTTCTCTCCAAACTCACACTCAAAAGCGTGGAATTCTTGGAAATGAACTTTCCCAGATCAGAACCAACAAAACCCAGTTGTTGGAAAAACTCAATCTTGGGCTTAAGGGTCTTGTCAATATCAGAGAACAATATATGGGGTGAGACACGAACCGCGGATCTTATTTGGGTTTCGGAGAACCCAAGGTTTTGGAGGAAGAGAACCACGGATTGTGGCTTTTCAGTGGATTTGACATAATAGAAGCGGGTTGAGATAGAAAGTGCTTGGGTTTTTGAGAATTTTAAGGTGTTGGTTAGGTAATTTATGATGGTGGAGTTTGAAAATGGGGTTTTAGGTTTGGTGTTGGCTTTTGTTTTGGTTTTGGTGGGTGAAGAGAGATTTGAGAAGAGAGAAAGGAAGGACTTTGTTGGTTTTTTTGTGGGAAACTTGTGGAGACGAAAAGGTGAGGGGCTGAAGAGTGATTTGAGAGCTTGCATTCATGTGAGAGTGGGACAGAGAAAGATCAGAGGGTTTAGGGTTTAGTGGATGCGATTGTTGAAACTGAAATTAACGGTATGTATATTTATTTTCTTCTCTGAACAGCGACGCTCTTTCGTAACATGAAAATAAAACTGCATAAGAAACATTGTCGTTTAGCGAAAAATAAAATAAAAAACACAAAAACATAGAATTCCATTCCTTAACATGGGTTATCAGATCAGACACAGACAGAAACAGAATTGTGGAGTGGTTGCTGAATTGCCTAAAAGCTGGTGCTAAGTGTCGATTGTGTTCTAACTAAATTTGAAATGACAGATTTCAAGTTTTTCTTTTTCTGAAATTAACCAATAATATAATCCTATAAACCAAAGAAGCTCTCACCTTTTTCGTCTCCTGTGTCTCTGCGTGGCACAGCTCTCCCGGCTCCAGTTCTTTCTTCTTCTTCTTCTTTCTTCTTCCCTCTTCAATTTGTTACATTTCCAAACTTCGTTGTTTATTTTTTTTTTTTTTGAGAAGATCAAAGTTTAATTAATTGGTTACTTTTAAAACTCACCCACCTGAGGGTTTAAAATGTAATTTACCCACCAAAAAATAAATAAATAAATAACTAGATTGCCTGGTCTTGTCGATACTATTTGCTAAGTTGTAAGTTGCACCTAGTGCAATACATACCAAGAACAGAAATTCTAAGTTATAATGTTAATTTTTTCCGTCAGTGCTTGGAGCAGGAATATTTTTAAATTTTTAATTCTGATCTAATGATTGAAGTAGATGATATTGCACTGGGTTCTCAATTCTGCTTCATTCTTGGTACCATCACAGTCGGTGAGGGTGTGTGTTTGTTTTCCGAAATTACGCTTCGAGATAATTCTAAAACTATGATTGTCTCAACTAAGAGGACTATGTTAAATCACCACTTTATTTCATGGTTTCTAGGACAACAAAGCAACCATCAATTTGCTGAATAATTCTGAGTTAAGAAAGCGCCAGACACCATTTCTATGTTTTTGATATATCGATTATTAAGGATGGAGAATTGAACTTTGCATGCCTTTGAGTTGAATTATAAAGCTCTTGGCAATACTAATTTCATAGTTAATAATATGGTCTATTTGAAAGTTTAGAAAGAAAAGCATTTTCCATAATTTTTGCATTGTTCTTAAAATTTAACACAGTTTTGAAAGACTTTTTTTTTTTTTTTCATCTTCTATATTTTCTGGTTTTCAGGATCTCCCATATCAGTGGCAAATGACCATTCGGCTTTGCACAGCAGCACCACATATGCCTTGACTTTGGAAAGTCCTGAACACCACCGTTGTTACATCTATTTGCTTGTAGAACACCTTGCCATTTCTCCAAACCACACACACCACCACTTTAATTGCCTATTGCCTTATTATTATCTTTAAATTACTAACCAGATAGAATTAACAAAATAAAGAAATTGGAGAGCCAATAAGTTACCTTAACGTTTTGTACCATGTTGTACTGGTCAAAATGACACATCAAGACTACCACACACTCTTAGTATAATAGTCACTCTACAAATATAAGTACATGTAAAGTGTTGGGAACAAGCCGTACTTCAAGCCTCTAAGAAGAAAGTTTACATACATATAAACTTAAATTATGTGACATTATAATTCTATCTCAATACAATAAATAAAAATTAAAAAGGGACATATCAGAAACCCAATGAATCACAATCCTTTTTCCACTTTAGATCAAACTCAAGCACTATCAAATAATCAATGGATGGCACGTCTCTTTACAAGATCTTCAAAATAACAAAAGAATGTGATAATTAGCCCAAAATCAGAAGGCTTGAAACCAATTAAGGGGGAAAGAATGGAGGAATCAACAACAACTGTGTCAAGGAACGGAAAAAAGAAAACTAATTCCAAGACGCATGTACAAAAATTTCAAATAGATATAGAACAGAGCTCGTCAAAGATTTGTCTGATGTTAGGCCTCTCATTTACAGGGAGAATACACCGAAGTGATACTCCAAGCAATTCATCCATTGCGTTGGAGGGTTCTTCCCCACCTGCAATGTCTCTGTCGATACAGTCCATTCTCCGTCCTTCCTGATCACATAATCGAACCCAATCTGTAAGGTCAACAGCCCCCGACTGGCCCGATATTATGTCACCCGCACTTCTCCTGGTTAACAATTCCATTAGAATCACCCCAAGTGCATACACATCGGCCTTGAATGATGGGACTGGCTTAACTGCAGTAGCAAGTTCTGGAGCACAGTATCCAAGCGCTCCCAGATTTAATATTTGCTCTGCAATGCCAGCTGCCGTCATCAGGCGGTGGAGACCATAATCAGTAAGGCGAGCAGTGTAATCAGGGCCTTCCAAGAGTATATTTGTTGGTTTGAGGTTTCCATGAGGCAGGCCTCTATCATGAAGGTATAACAGGCAGTTTGCAACTTCAGTGGCAACTCTTAGTCTTTGACTGAAAGATAATGGGGAGTATCTCCGAGGTGTGGTTTCTGCATAACATACATATGGAAAAATAAAACCCAAAAACTAAGAGAAAGTTCGTTGCATGTAAAAATACTCCCGCATACAGTGTAAAAGCATATGGAAATCAATATTGCCAGAGTATGGTAGGGATGAAACGCATTCTGTGTCCTGTAATGCTTCTAAAACGTTTGTAGCCTTGGGCACCTCAAAAACTGAAGCTTATAGCCTACCAACATTTACAACAACTAAACACTAGCGAAAGTAGCAGTATCCCTGTTATATACACAAACGCAAGCAGCTTTGTTAACTACCATACACTATTAACCAAGTTGTCAAGCATATGAAATTTCCCCAAGAAGTAATAAAAAACAACAGGAGATACCATCCTACTTTGGACTAGTGACTTCTGCATCATTCTAACAATGAGTAATCACCACCAAACATTTATTTATTAATTTTTCCCAAAAATCCAGGCTGTGTCATAGTCTGCACCATGAACTATGACACTACACTTCTACATGTGTCATACCATAGTTATCGAGTTCCCTCACCACCTATGAACTAAAAACTGTATAATGCATCATGATTCACGGAATTTCTACAATCCAATTCGCCAAAATCGACAATCACAATGTACTGTGTTTATGATAGTTCATCATTATTGAATAAAGAACGAATATTTGGCTAGAACTGTGAAAAAGAATTCATTATATATAAGGATGATAGAGAAGAAAGAGAAAAGAGAAAAGACCAGTGATTGATTAATTTTATGTGCCTATACATTAAGAATTATTTACTAACCCATGTATGTAGATAACCATGTTTGTCCACATTAGTACATATACTGATATACATGCAAACATTCATGCAAATTGAACCAAAGAAACATAGACCCCATATAACAAAAAATCTAGGACTCCTCCTGACATACTGTGCTGAGTATAGGTGCATACCAAATTCAAACTTTGTCCAGACCTAACTGAAGCTAGAATACGAGGCACTAGCCAAGGCAACTCTTTCTTTACCAAAGGAGCAACTATTTATGCCCTAGTTTCTCTTTTCAAAAGCTAAAATTTTCACCAAAACCTTATTTAATACCAACAACAAATCTCTCACAACTGCCTGCGTGAACTAAGGTACCAAATCATATCTAATGAAAAGATTATTAGCAAGCAAGAATTGCCAGTGTCTAAAAATCCATGCGAAGTTTACTCCCATGGGACCAATACAAGATAACTCCAAACCATTATTGAATCTATATTCTCCCGGGTAAAAAGGTCTGCTAAATATATAATAGGTAAAACTTAGATACATTACCTTAGATGCAGTAAATTAAGTTCCCCCAATTGAACCCAAATACATGGTTGTTTTGAATTTAATTGTCTTTGAAAAAAAATAGCACCATTCGTGTCTTATTGGTCAATGCTAACAAGTGTTCAAATTTAATTGGAGAACCTAGCGTATTGCACCTAAGGTACTGTAACTAAGTTCTGCCCTTAAATAATCCAGCAACAATATCATTTATAGTGATAGAGCATTATCACCAAGAGATCATTCCTTTACTGTTTAGATTTATAAATCAGGTCTTTCAACTAAAGGTCTCACTCAAAAACCATTCCTTCTCTTATCGCTTTATTGTGAATACCACACACATTGTTGCCAGAAAATTATGAAATATATTATCTAATGACAGCATGATGCTGAAGGTGATCAACATCAACCTAAAAGATATCAACAAGATAACAGTTTGGATCTCTAAGTTCCAGATATTCAACATGCCATTGGAAGGCAAGTAATGCTTCCATGAATACCATTTATTGCTGGCTAATAAAATCTGTTCTAATTTAATAAAAATTTGCTTAGTTAGGGAAGCTCAACATATTTTTCTACTCCTGGACCTTCCCATCTCATCTTAAATGGCAATTCAGCATAACTGCTCCAAACATTAAAACCCTAATCTTTTTAAATATATCCATATTCAGTAAGTCCTTTTTCCCCTTAAATTTGTCCTGCAAGATACTTCAATCTTGGTAACAAAAAGGACTCATCAGCCTCTCTCTGTTGGCAATCTTCATAGAAAACAACTCTGGGCACAACCCTAATCAATCCTCCCCAAAGAGACTAATGTATTGATATTGGTTTGTAACATACAAATAATTTTTTCTTGCCTTGTTATAAATCCTTTAATTTTAAGGAAGTTTAATGACAATAAGTAGATACTAGGGGACGTACATCAGAAAGCCAGGGAGGTTATGCTTGTATCAAAAGCCTAAGTACTTGGGTTCATTTAACAAAAAATTTCCTCAGGTTGATGGCACATTCATCATTTTAGGGGCAAAAGTTTGTCTGTGGCAAAAGATCTATGCCAACTAAGCACTAGAAGTTAATCTATTGCTCCATCTGCAGAAAACTGAATTAGCCTACAAGGATGAAATATTATCAAAGCCTAGAGTGTTATGTAATTACACCCACTTTCCCAGTTAAGCTTCCACTTTTTTTATGCTAAGCCTGATTCACAGACAGGATTGCATATATAATTACACTAGAACACAATCAAAGATATCAATGTCTAGCAGAATGAAATATAACCATGTGTTGATCTTATAATCTCCCATTCTATGCTTGGATATACCATATTCACAAAGAAATTAGTAGAATATTTATCCTGCATGCACTAAGATGCTACAAGACAAAACCCAACCATGATTTGGTGCAAGCTTAATAGACAACTATCTATGCAAACTTAAATTGGGACAGGACCTCTCTTCCACTTAGGCTACATCCACTGACACTAAATCCTGGTGTTTGTTCTGACTAATTATAAGAGCTTAAGCTGAAATAGGGAGGTAGGGACTAGGGAGTGTAGATATTTTTTGTAGCTTAAGAGAATAAGATGTTTTCTTGTAGATGGAACTTTTAACTATATGTTCAAACAAACACGTCTTAGAAATTGACAAGCAATTCACCACAACTTAAAAAAAGTACCATATTTTTAATGAAAAAAAAAAAAAAAAAAAAGAGAGAGACTACTTAGTGATACTTATTCCAAGAAAGTTTAACTATTATAATATTATCATAAGAATTGCCCGAAATACATCCGTTATAGGACATTGGTCCTCATATAATGACATGTAACAGGTGAACTTTTGAAATCAAACGGCAAAGCTCTCCACAAGAGTCCCATGTTGAAATCAAAAACCTGAACATTTGCCACAATTGACATGGGCTTACCACTCCTCCAAGGACTGACACAAAGCATAAAACAGTCTATGTTACAAGCAATTATAAAATCTTCAAACATGCCTGATTTACATGATATTGAAAAAATCAAGTTAAGATAAGGCATTTCATGGACTTGGCAGGAAAAAGACAATTTACAAAGAAAAACGTCATAGATATACCCATCAAGAGAGAAGGAAAAAAAAAATTTAGAGCTCTTACCATAAAGATGTAGAGCTAAGCTATCTCCCCGCACATAATCTGCTAAAAGAAGCCTCTCTTGTTCTCTGGGCCCCCAATAATATGCTCGTAATGGAACAATGTGTGGATGCCTTATAGAGCCAATCCTTTTAACTTCTCTAGCTAATTCTTTCTTATGCTTGACCAGTCCCACCCGTAACCACTTCACAGTCAACATATGTCCATTATCTAGAGTAGCTTTGTACAGGGTACCATGGCTGCTTCTGCCAAGTACTTCTGCCGGAGCACGAGATAAGTCCTCAGCAGTGAATGCAAGTGAAGTATCCAAGAAGAACAATTCTCCAGCAAATCTATCTGGTGAGTAGACATCCAACATCACAGGTTGTTCACACACCTCTATAAAACGTGGTGAGGAAGATAATGGCGAACCTGGGGAGGATCTCCTTCCAGATGTGGCAGGATGATGATCTAGCACATTGGAATTCACAGTTGCTGAAGTAGCTAATACTCCCTCAGGTAAAACATGCTCAACTGTTTCAGTCAGGAACTCTGTCTGCCCAGGTAATGACCTAGGATTTGACGTCAGCAAGCGATCATTTGAAAAACTCGTGGAAGTTGGCGGGGGCTCAACATTTCTGTGAAAATTGAAGAGGGAAGGCCGAGTAAACCTTCCTAACTTAACATCTCTCCCTGTATTTGGATCAGTAAATCCACTTCTTCCATGAAATTCTTTAATATGTGCTTTGTGATAAGCCACTAAAACAAAAACAATCATCACAGCAGCACCAACAGAGGCAAGAATGATTGCTAACCTAATATTCCCTTTGGACTTCTCACTTTTACCTTGATCAGGAAGGTGATCTGGCACACCATTGCTTAAGTTGAGACCCTTATTTCCAGCAAATGAAGATTGAGGAAAATGTTTTAAATTTTCTGGAATTTTGCCTGATAGATCATTGTCTGACACATTAAATACTTTAAGGCTGGATGGAAGGTTATCAGGGATATTACCCATAAATTTGTTGACAGATAGATCAAGGTACTCCAGGCTAGTAAGTTTACTCAATTCAATAGGTAGCTTTCCTGAAAAGTTATTCCTTGCTAGATTCAGTAATCTGAGACTGGGGATGTTTCCTATGTCTGAAGGCAAGACGCCTGTAAAGTAATTAGCAGAGAGATCAAGATACTCTATCCGCAGATTTGTTGTTTGAACTAATAATTCACTTGCACGTGAGCCTTGAAGAGGAATTGGACCTGAAAAATTATTTCCTGAAAGATTCAAGCTTGTCAAGGTCAATGACATGAAGAAACTACTAGGAATCGACCCACTAAGTTCATTTAAACTGAGGTCAACTGAGGACAAAGTAGAATAGATCCCCAGTACTGAAGGCAAGGTTCCTGACAGTTTGTTTGAACTCAAATCAAGAAAATGTAGCTCAGAAGTCCAATTTTGCATAATGGATATGTCACCGGAGATCATATTTCGGCTAAAGTCCAATATCACACATTGTCCCACGAAAGTGGGCAAAGAGCCTGATAAATTATTTGTCGAAAGATTCAAAGAATTCAAACTTGTGGAGTTAATTCCAAGAAGTGAACCTGTATATATACAAATGGAAAGATGTCAATAGTTTCAGATGCATGATTGAGCTTATATTCAGATAATGAGAACTACAAGACTCACAACCACCTAGTTTCTAACAGGTTGTAATACCAATTTTCGATTGGCACAGAAGGACACTTAGTTACTAATAAAACCAGACACACATGCAGAGAAATGGGTTTCTCCAGAAACGTAAAAAAAAATCAGAAAAGTGAAGAGTCAAAACATGATTACTTTAATATAGAATACACAATAAACACAAAACAAGTATATCCAAGCTAGAAGCAATGATATATATATTATTCACAAACATTCCATAAGAGAGTTTCCAGTATGAGGCCATATGAAATTGGTCTATCACTGTTCAGGTGCATATAAGAAATCTTAGCATTAAACCAGCACTCTTATCAGCAAGAGCAAGTACACCAACTCTCAGCTTCCAAACCATAGATCATTATTGACTCCATGGACAAACTCCCATGATGATAACATTCCTTATGACCCCCAAAAATAGGGGTGTGACAGGTAATAAACCATGAGTTTTACTTTCAAAAAGTAAGGCTTTTGGGGCTAGGCTTAAGCATATTAGTTCATGATAAATTCAGACACAAATCATATGTCTGAGTCATACCTAGTAATGTTTATATATATCTATATGGCATCTACTCCATGAAGATTGTTCTTTATATAAGCCTAGTGATAGGTTTAAATTTGGTAACTTTGGTGTAGAAGGATTTGAACATAGAAAAATTGATAAAACTTTGGACCTCCATCATCTTAAAACCCAAAAATTCAAATAGCCATAGCACACCTAACTGGGTTGACTTAATAATATCTCAAATTTCCAACATGCTATAATGACATAATTTGAACAAAACAAGCTCTCACACACATTTTTCCCTAAGCTACAAAAGCAATGAACTGTGCAAACGAAAAAGAATTTAATTCTTTTACCTGTAAACCTATTGCCACTAAGATCCAATTCCTCCAATGCCACAAAACTCTCTAACAACTCCTCTGGTATCGACCCAGAAAACTGGTTCCTTCCCAACCTCAAAACCCGCAATCTTGGCATCGAACTCAACGAAGGAAGCTCTCCAGTAATCTGATTATCTCCTAAATCCAAAACCTCCAAGTTCCGAAACAATTGTACTGAGTCACTCGCTAAAAACCCACCGCTCAAGTTGTTGTGGCTCAAGTCCAAGTGACGAACTGTATTGGCTAAGCTGGTAATAACACTGGAATTCGTTGAAATCGAACCGAAAAACTCGTTGAAACTCAAATCCACGTACTCCACATTCCTCAACTCCGATAACAATTCGGCAATGTCGCCCCATAGACCATTTCCGTGCATATCCAACGCTTTCAGTTGCTGTAAGTTCCGAATTCCGGTCGGAAACCCATTGGTGAAGTTGTTTTGAGAGAAATTCAAGTAATTCAATGCCCATAGATCGTTAATCCGGGCCGGGATCGGACCGTAGAAGCTGTTACTGGATAGATCCAAATGCTGCAAAGTAGCGATCGTTCCGAGAACCGGCTCGACCCGGCCGGTGAAGTTGTTTCCGGCGAGGCTGAGGTTTCTGAGCGATTTGAGTTCAGTGAGAGCGTGAAACTTCAACTCGCCGGCGAGTGCGAGACCTTCGAGGACGATAGCGGTGACACTGCCGGAGTTTGCGGCGTCGCCGCCTTCGCAGGAGACGCCGTGCCAGGCGGAGGGACAGTCATTGGCGTTCAACGACGCGACGGTAGCCGAGTCCCAAGACGCAACGAAACCTTTGGGGTCGTTATGGATCCCTCTCTTGAATTCGAGTAAGGATCGAAGCTCCGAGTCGGAGGCGGAGTGAAGTAGCGGAGGTAGAGAGAGAGTGAGAAGAAGAAGTAGTAGTAGTGTGAGTGAGAGATTCATTGCACACAGCCCAAAAAAAAAATGTAAGAAACTAAACAAACCTTTCCTTATAGATTCATTGAGACACAGTGATAGAGTATTCGAAACCCTAGAATCAGAGAGAGAGAGAGAGAGAGAGAGAGAGTTAGGGTTTAGAGAGAATATAAGTCCGTTAAAAATGGCGGTCTGGGAGTCAGGTGGAGAGTGTTGGTTGGTGAAGCAGAGTAACTACAGTCTGTAAATGACAAGTTTCCTGTAACACTCTTCTCTCTCTCTCTCTTTCTCTCTGTATTTTATTTTGTGTGAGTGAGTGAGTGAGTGAGTGTTTTTTACACTCTGAGCGAGCGAGGATTCAGCTCAGCTCAGCTCACATGGTTTACTGTTTTTTTTTTTTTTTTTGGGTGGATGGGGACTGTTTACCGTTATGTTAATCGTTAACGCCGTTAATAATAATTAACTGGTTCATTTTGGTTTCTTGGACTACTGGAGGAGAGGTCAAAGTTGCACGTGGCTACCAGATGTACTCATGCTTTTAGTTTTGTGCTTGCCTCCACCACTACTTATGTTTTTTATCATTTCCATCTAGGATAACTACGAGCGAGAAAGACGGGGAAGGAATTAGGCAATTAGCTCTCTGTAAAATATTTTTAACTTTTATAGAATTATTATTATTTTATTTTTTCCATCAAGGATGACTATGAGAGAGAAAAATATTTTTACCTTTTATAAAAATATATGCGATATGTAAATTTTTTCAAATATAAATTACCTAAATTGGTGCCTTTTACTGGACTATTAGCCGGCTACCAAATGGAGGGAGTGCTATAGTATGTTTTCTTAAAATGTCTTGTCAAGTTTTTTAACGTAAAACATTTTATAAATGATTTTATAATTAACAGAAAATATTTTTAAATTTGTCCAAATTTTACAATAAAATAAACATGCTAAAATGTTGAAAATATTTTCTGTAACATTTTATAGCAAAATAAAAGAAGTGAAAATCTCAATATTTTATATATATATATATATATATATATATATATATATATATTTTTTGATCTATGATGATTTGACATCTCAATCGTTGTAAAAATGTGAAATTTTATTGTATTTATAAAATCGGTTCGGTTAATGTATGCCCTAAGAGCACACATTAAATTATCTATTTTTGAAAATATTTTTTCGAAAATTGAAAAAGCTGTCAATGCTTTTTCAATTCTCGAAAAAATATTTCTAAAAATAATTAATTATTGTATGCTCTTATGGCACACATTAGCAAAAACCTTTTAAAATAACTTGTATTTCACAAAAATAGACTAGACTAATTCTTAATCTGATAAAAAAAATTTTAAAAATTCCTGTGTACTGTGTAGTGTATGCCGGTATGTCCCTCATTTCTATGTGTGCGTATTCTATGCTTATATCCCATTTGCAGAAGAAATTGATTATGGCTATATTTCAACATTTCAGTGTAACATAACTGTACAGTGCATTAAAATGGGAGCTCAATTAATTAATTATCCAAATAAAATTGAGCTTACATTCAAAATTTGCAGCAAGTGTAATTCTAATTGCCATATTATTATTATTATTATTTTGCATAAGTCATTTTCATTTTGTTTAGCTTATGCATTGAGTGGGACACTCTAATACAAAAATAACTAAATTATTACAATTTTACAAAATGAATCATGTTTGGACCGCTAAACTTGTTTGATTTATTGTATTGTTTGCGCTATGCAACATTAAAATATGCACCGTAATATGAAAATCAGGGATAAGACAAATGAGTCCCCCCCAAAAAAAAAAGGATAAGACAAGTGAAGCAGCCCTTAGCATCTCATATGTCAATCTTGAAAAAAAATTTTCATATTGGAATGAAGATTTATAAAATAATATTCAATCATTTTCTTATCTCACTAAGCAGTTTATTGCTCATTTGGCACTTAGAAATATTTAAGATTTAAATCCATACACCATCAAAGACCTTATTACTCATTTGACACTTATAATATTTCTAACAGAGCTACCTAAGATTGGAATCCGTACACCATCAACGATATAATAATAAGGGAAATGCTAACGAATGCCCTTAGGGCATTCGTTAACAATCCATTTGAGGAAAGTTTTTACGGGAAAATGAAATAAAGTAATAAATGTTTTGACAGTTGTTTTCATTTCCCATAAAAGTGATAAAATAACCCTAATAATAATAATAAACATTTTCTTAAGTTAATCCTTCTCCCAACAACCAATGGAAACATCAATGGCCAAGCTGTGATTAATCCCAGAAATATTAATAAATTTATTGTGTCGGGACTGACCAATGGGCTGTGTTCTTGGAATAGAAAGTTCAAACAGTGAAGCAATTTTTAACAAATATGGAAGGGTAGTAATGTTATGTAATAGTAGTGGTGGCACACAGCTAAGCTAAGTGACGCGCATATTAACGCCGTCAACTGGTCGAGGAGTCAAGGTCAAGGAGCGAGGTTCGGTGCATGTTTGGAATGGTGCAACTATAAACAAACTATAATCAAAAATAAAAAATTTATGATGGGTGTCTCTTTCTCTTTCACTACCAATATAATGCAATTTTCAAATACACAAAATTTGATATTCCAATTTCCAACTGTATGTTAATTGGATACTCTTTTAACACTCCCTATGATTGCATGCAAGAAAAGTAAAGATATGTTTGGATTAGGATTACATTAATGGATGGTGCATACAAAAGAAAGAAAAAGAAAAATACACTATTTGACCCTTTTATCCTCGTTTATGTTCTTTTTTTGTGTTGCAAAGGATAAAATGTGGTGCATATATGAAAGGCATATGAGTAATTTCAAAACAAATGAATCAAATGTTGAAAACAAGAAGTTTTCTTTAACCCCTCTTCCATCTATCTCGGTGAACACAAATCTATAGTTCCAAAATCCAATTAGAAATGAAATAAGTCATTGTCAACGTATTGTAGACAACCTAAATTCAAATATCTCCTTTTCACTTTGTTCTAACTTGTAAGTCTGTATATGTATTGGAAATTCGGTCTTTTCCCTCTTCATTTTTTTCCATTGAATCACATGGTCTTACATCCCAAAAAAAAAAAAAAAATCACATGGTCTCATTTGGAAAAATTGTAAGTTAACTATCGCATTTATAATAAACTATGTATTTTATATTATAAGGATATATACTACTCTATATATGATAATAAAAAATTCTAAATTTTTCATTCTTCTTCTTCCCTTTTTTTTCCTCCTTTTGAGTTTTTTTTTTTTTTTTTTCATGCTTGGGATAAGAGGAAAATAAAAAATGATGAAAAAAAACTATTTGGAAGATACTTCATACAAGGAGTTGACAGATATCATTGTTAATTAACATTTCATAATTAGAATAAATAGTCCAAAGTAATAACAATTCTTAATTTTCTTTTTAAATTGTTGTTATTGAAAAATCCATGGTAATTTGGCATGAAATTACCATAAAGTTGTTATTCTAAAAAATAAAAATATGGATCGTTTCTGAAAAAGAAAAATGGATCACCTCGCGACCATGGGAGGGAAGAATTTGGAGAGAAGGAGTTTCATTATTCCTTACCTACTCTATTTTTTTTTTTTTTTTTGATATTCCTTACGTGCTAATTATCATCCTTAATTTAAGAGAAAATAAATCACCATAAAAATTGTGCAAGAAGAATAACATTTGAAAGGTTGCGAATATCTGTTTTATTAAGGACTATTTACTTGTTAAAAGAAAGAAGACAGCAAAATAATCCCTTGTGATCTTGCCTGTTAGAGTTGATTTTTGTGATGTTTAGCATAGTAATTTGAGATCTTTCGAGTGATATGCTCAGGTTTCAAAGGTGAGTAATTCTTAACTTGCAAGATTTATGTCGATGGATCAACACGAATGAAGTAAAGTTGATGTTGGTGGATAGCAATTTGATTGTAGGAACACCAAAGCAGCAGAGGGAATATTAAAACCTAAAATGTAAGTGTTGTCCAAGTAAAGGACAATGGCTTGTGTTCGTGCCTGTTCGAATCTACATTCAAAAATGCTCTAACATTTTTTCTTTTTCTTTTTTCCTTTTTCTTTTTTTCCTTTTTTTTTTTTTTTTTAGACAAGGTGGGGATATGGAATTCAAACATAGGTTCTCCTTGTATAGAGAATCAGAGTAATGATTTGTCAAAAAAAAAAAAAAAGAATCAGAGTAATGACACTATGCCACAAGGCTATTTGCCTAATGTGCTCTAACATTGCCAATTACTGATATGGCATTTCATTTGGAAGTGTTTTACCCTAGAGACCCAATTTGTGCTAGAATGTTGGGTCTGTTGGAGAAATTACCAATAAAATGATTTTTTATTACAATAAAAATATAAATATAAACGAACAATGTTCAATTGAAGCACAGAATTTTCGCTCTTTTTAAGGAGATTCAAGCCTTCTGCAATTGGCAAAGCCTTGAAACCAATGCAGCAGAAATTTACTTCTGACTTGTCCCCTCCAGGGTACAACAACCCAACAATTCGTTATATGGCTCGGACCAACTCTGCATAAGTAGTTAAAACTCAAAACTCCACACAGAAAAAAAAAAAAAAAAAGACATTTCTTTGGCCCGAAATCTCTCAAGTATTTAGAAGGTATTATTGAATTCACTCTCTCACACATTTGCTTTAACTATTACTCTTCATTCACTCTTGATATAAAATTAGTCCGTAGCATAGCCATATATATAGTCTTTCAGCCTTTCTCATAACCTACATGTTATTTATTAGTTGAGAAAAACTCATCTTAATTAATTTAATTTAACATACGTACACGTTAACTCTTTCTTTAACAAATTTCACAATAACTCATCCCTTTATTAATCTTCAGTTGATTTAAGTTTTAACATAATTTTAATTTAAAATGCACTAACAAGGTCAAGCCCATAAGATCAAAGGCTAGTTTAGCTTAGATCTCGTGTTCGATTGACCATAATCAGCATGATCAGTGACTACTACCATCAACTCAACCACGTGTCATAGCTCAACCACACATATCGAATTGAATATAGCATCCAATCTACGTTAGAAGTCTACCTAGACAAAGTACCAACCAAGAGTGCCCTAGCTCCCTCTTAGCAGGTTGAAGGTCAAGTACATTGCCTAAAAAAATCTATGTAGAAACTCATTATCTTCCACATTAGCATTTATTTCATCCATTTATCATTAACATCATTAAAAACTATTTGATAGAAGCCAACGCTTTGCAGGAAACAACAACACATTTTCACATTCTCTCAACTAATCCAGTGGACAATGAGATATAAGAGCATTTGCATCAATTCAGCTAAAATTTCCTGTCTATTTTACATTAAAAACTTACTTTTTCTATTTTACATACTCACTTCTCAGAATCATCTACATCAGTCCATCTATTCTACAATATATTTTATTTAAATAATCAATTTTCTCAATTTTTTTATTATTTCTCTCAACTACCCTTTACATACGCTCGCTCTCTCTCTCTCTCTCTCTCTCTCTCTCTCTCTCTCTCCATTTTTCTGAACATTGATTTCTTACTTTCTCTCTATACCCATTTCTGAACACAGATCACCTCTCCCTCTCGATCTAATCCACACCCTCTTGATCGGTCAGATCTCCATAGACAATTCGTTACTCATATCTCCTCTCCCTCTCAATCTAATCTCCACTCCCTCTTGGTCAGATCTCCTCTACCTGTGTTCAACCCTTAAGTTGCCTCAAGCATCATCTCTGCCACAAGCACCAACCCACAATGACAAATGCACATGCAGAGAATCGTTCCAGTCAACCCACAAGCACCGATCTCTGCCACTAGCACCGATCTTCGCCGCCAGCACCGATGTCCGCCACTAGCATCAAAACCCATTCCCGTTGACCCACAAGCACCGATCTCTGCCACCAACACAAATCCACAAGCATCCAGACCTATTTCCTTCGACCCACGAACTCTAATCTAGCGCCACCAGCACTAATCCACTGATCCACAAGCGACCAACACCAACATTAATCTGTCTCTCTATTGGTTTGTCTGTGTGGGTGTGTTTGTGTATCTCTGTGTTGATTTGTCTATGTAGATGTGTTTATGTGTGGATGTGTTTGTGTTTGTGTTTGTGTCAGGGAAGGCAATACCATACCGTACCGGCCAGTGCATCGGTACAAGTACGCCCTCCATTTCGTACCGGGGAAAATACCGAACGTACCGGCCTTGTACCGGCCGGTAAGTGAATACCGAACCGAAATTGAATTCTATTGGGTTTTTTTTTTTGTAATTGGGGCGGATTTTAAGGGTAGGATAGTAATTTAATTCATAATTCTAACCCTAAAGTCCTAAACACTTGCTCACTCTCTCTTTTGCCGCAGCCCTCACTCTCTCGTTCTCACTCTCTGCCTTTGCAACAAAAAACTAAAAACTCCCAGCTCTCTCACGCCACTACTCACAATTTAGGTTTATTTTGTTTTTATCAAAATATAAGTTTGACAACTAGGTTGGTTAACGATTCAGGTATATGGGTTTTGCTTTGTTTTCTTTTTGGATCACTTTGTTTTCAGGTGTTGCAATTAGAATTCTTTATTGCTCACTATTCAAACACTTGCTCATTTTTTATATATTTATTTTCAATTTCGTTCTTAGTTAATTAATTAATTTATTTATTTCATTTTGATTTGTATTCATTAATGTACACACCATAAGAATGGGTTCAACTTTGGTTGAATTTTGATTCTAGTTCAAATACTATGTAGTTGTTAAATACCCACCAGCTTCACAATTTTTTTTTTTAAATCTTTTTCCCTCTTATCTTTTCTGTATTGTTTCTTTTTTCACAATTAAGTTCTTTGTTTTTTATATTGTGTTTTTTTTTTTTTTTTTTTGTATGCAATAAACAATTGAAGTAATGTTTTATTGTAAATAGGAAGTAATGTTTTATGGTAAATAGAGAATTTGTGTGTGTGTGTGTGTGTGTGTATTAAATATAGCGGTAAACCCGAAACGGTACACCAATATTGACCGGTATCCAAAATATATTGTACTGGTGGCCAAACCGATACAGCCACCGGTACAGGATTGACTTCTTTGGTTTGTGTGTATCTGAAGTAAAAGAAGATGAGGAGAGGAGAAGTCACTAAGTTCGTTGCGCACAGGGAAGAGAGAGAAAAAATGTGCGAACATGAAATTAATAAAATAATAGGGTACACATCTACAGTAACCGTGCATATATGCATGATTACTATAACACACGTCTAAATATACACAGTTTTAGAAAGACTGATGTGGAAGATTTTTGCAGCAAAATGTGTGAAATTTGTTATTTTTTTTTTTTGTATTTTGCAAAGTTTTACATCCACTAATGTGGATGCTCTAATGCCTATTCTTGATTTTGGGGAAGGCTCCTATTGACCTAACTATATAATCACGGGCGTAGGTATGTATAAGGGTGGGGGGCCATGGCCCCACAAAATTTGTAATTTTTTTAAAATATATACAATTATTTTTATGTTTTCAAAATTTAGTCTACAAAATAAGAGTTGGCCCTCCCAAATATTTGAATTAGTCCAACAATGCTCTAAAAATAATAATTAATCTAATAATTATAGAGGAATAACTTTATTTTTTGCAATTCTATTTTTTATTGTAAAATGTACTCTTATATCTGTTAAATATTTAATAAAGTTTGATATCAAATATGTTTGAATCCATCTTTTTTAACTCGTTATATGGCGATTAACAAGTCATTGACTTATTAAAAAAAATTTGTCACTAAAACTACATATGAAATGTATCTTTAGTTGTCACACAATGAGTTAGAGTAAGATAACTTTAAATATGTTTGGAGTCTAATTTATTCCTCCAAGTTTTAAATCATTCATGTGTGTAAAATTTCAATCCAAAAATTTTGACCCTCTATTTTTATTGTTAATAAGTTAGAGGGTCAAAATTTTTGGATTGAAATTTCACAATTCAAAAATAGTACATAACCTATAAAATTACAATAGTGGTCCAAAAATCAGGAAACAAATGAATAAGGAGAGGGAAATCTGGGCCCCCATCGGAGGACAAGTCCTTTTGCCTTTGGTGTTGAGGCCCCCATGAAGGATACGAGGGGGATTCGATTTTCTCGTACTAATTTGTCTGAAGGAAGATATAGTTGTGTTTGGACGGTTACGATTTATTAACAAAGTACAGGTCAACCCTGGCAGATTGAGATAGTGAAGTCTCAAAATAAAATTTAAAAAAAAAAGGTACTAAGGTCATATAGTTGCTAAACACGATCGATTTCTGTCTTGACTCTTGATGATTATGTCCAGTTCCTTTAAAAGAAAATCATTCTTCTTTTCTTTTTTTCTTTAAGAAAAGCCTTTTACAGTTTACTTGGGTTCAAGTTTTGCTAAAAACTATTTGTAAGAATCGATATTTGAATAAATGAAAGGAGAATTAAGACCTGTTATTTTATACAAGTCGGATTGAATACATGAAACTTACGACTCATTTTAATGTGTTAACTTTGATCTAAACTCTCATTTCATCACACTGAACAGGTATTTTGATGTAATTGTCCTTTGGCTTAATTTGCTTTGTAGAGTTGTAAGACTTTTGTTCTTAATCAAGCTGCTGGTATTTCTATAAATAAATTAAAAAAAAAAAAACTATCATCTCATAAAAATAAAATAAAATAAACTTTATATTTTGACTAAGTCTTAAAGTCTAGTTAACTTTGGTCAAATTATATATTAAAATCTTAACCTAATCTAAATAAAAATTTCACTTAAATTCATTTTTCGATGTAACGCAAATAATATCGAGTTGTCTTAACCTAATGTGAGTTCATAGAGTTTACAAAGTACATTAAACCATATTATATTGGTAGGTAAGCAACTTAAAAATTATATGCTTCCACAATTAACGAATTCAATGAATGTGACATTCAAAATTGTACTAAAATAACGGATTTAAAGGATAAAAGAATAATAGTATGCACTATGCACAAAATCTTAATTATTGTGTGGTATTAAAAAAACAAGTTAACTTTCTCAAAAAAAAAAAGTTACAACTTCTACAAAAAAAAATATATATATATTATTAAAATGAATTAAAATTTTGTACAAACAACATTGTTTATGTATCAACATTTGACTAAAACAAAATAAATAAAGAGAATGCATACCTGATGGCACGGTGAGTCCAAGAATTAAACTATTTGAAGTTGGTTTGCTAAATTCAAAACTCTTTAGGTTTTTTTTTTTTGGGTTAAAAAAAAAAGTAAGTAAACAATCTTAGCCTTAGGAATAGTAGAGGAGAGAAGAAGGCTCTATTTCACTTTTTGGCGGCTCGGTATGCCCTTATCTTGATAAGCAAAGGCAAACTTCATATTTTGAGGCTACAAGTTGGGTTGCACTAAGTAGGACCAGATAAGTTCCATTTTGATTTTGTGAACTTTGTTAGATTCTAATGAACTAAAAAACGTCACTGTCTGATAAATTAATCTATGTCAAGTAGGTAATAGTAGTGGGTGATCACGCCATAAGGCAGGAATTAATTAATTTTAAAATTATAGCTAATTATTTACTCAAGAGTCATATTAATTTCTTAGATAAGATACATCTCTTGGTGTGCGCGTGTATATATATATATATTCCTAAGAAATATGAAAAAGTTTATAAATATTAAATGCTGTGACTCTTCATCCATTATATACTTTAAATTTTTTCTCCCTGTTAGTGTTGGCAGGGGTAGCTTAATGCATTTAGAGGCTCAAGGTGAAAACTAATTATCTTGTTTTAGATGAAAAATTACTACTAATTAGCATGAACCACACATAATTTTTTCTTATTTTAGAAAGTTTGTAAACATAAAAAATAAAATAAAAAATAAAAAAATTGACAAAACTTTTTACACTTATTGATATGGCAGATTGATATTGGTAAGTAAAGTGTGACGTTAATAGTAGACCTAAATAAGAACTAGTAAAAATTTGTTAACTCAACTATTATGAAAAATATTGTGAATTTTTTTTGTGTATCGCTCTCTGTTTTTTTTTTATTCGAGAAATTTAACATTCATAATATTTTTCACAACAAATGCTAAGTGTTAAGCTACTTCTTATTTTCTATTCAAACCCACCATTATAAATTTTTTTTTTGCCATCAATAACAGGCTATAACAACCTAGAACTTAGTATTTATTGTAAAAAATGTTATGAATATTGCATTTCTTTCTCTTTTTTGTTTGTTTTTCATTTGATAAAAAAATATTATTTTACTTATTGGTTATAAATAACTTTATTGATTAAAATTTAAGATTTTTTGTTTTTTCTACTTAGCTAGAGCCTCAGGCAACCGTATCAATTACATCTACTATTCGGTCAGCATTGAGTGTTGGTGATTCCCACCCTTACCAACCACACCATAGAAATAGAATCCAACAATTTACAAAGTTGGCTGTCCAATAATTTAATGATTCCATGACTCCATCCCAAGCGTGTATATTACTCCTGTATGTAAATCCATTCATAATTCTATTAGAAATTAACCTTCAAACAAAAATCATAATAAAAATAAAACTTTTGGAAATCTTAAATTTTCATGTCTAGCTTTATTTTTTTTTATGATATTAGTATTAAATAATCATCAATAAATCAAAATAGTATTATTCAATTTTTTTACATAATATAAAATAATAATGCTCAAACATTGGCTCCTTAGAAGATAAAGCGTTACCATGGTTAAATGCAGATAGATAAGTTCATCACGGCTGGTTGCCTATCTTATCTTCTTTATTTTAAAAAAATAAAAATAAAAAAAGGTACAAGTAATATTGCTCAAGCTTTATATCTGGTCTTCCGTTTCATTCGTTTCCAGAAATTTGAAGTACTACTGGCTTTGCCTTTGTTTGGAAAAATCTATATGCTCTGGGACCTGCACACTAGCTTTAGAAAAAGAAAAATGGCTTTTTCCAATATTTTGTTCTTGCCCACTAGTACTGTAAAGGTATCAAGCTTGACTTATAAGCCTTTAAAAAGTCTGATCTTTAATTTCGTTACTGGATAGGGAAGCAACTATTCTTAGTGTTATGTCATGTGTCGTTCCTTTTAGGAGGAACTACCATTTTCTATTACATGAATGGTAGATTTCTTTATAAATTTAATTATTGAAATTTAATATATATATATATATATATATAAAAGAGATAAGAGTACCACAATTGTTGTACTCCCAAAATAGTGCATAATTACTCAAACTCTATATATAAAACAATAAATAAATTGGTAAAATGATAATATATAAAACTGCATTGACAGCCTCCATCTCAAAGTCCAGACATGGAAGCACATAATCTTTTTAATTATTTTTTGAAAGAGGAAAAAAAAAAACCTACTATTAGATGAAATGTCTGCTTTGCAAAACGTTACTACATCGATATTAGCAAAAAAATTGTGAACTCCAATCCTAGGTAAGCCTCTAACTGCTATTAATTTTCAAATTTTTTTCATCATCCAACAAGATAAATTTTCATTTTCGTGGAGGTTATTACATATAATTTATCATCAATCGTTCTTTAAATGTCAACTTGAAAAACTAATGAAGTTTTGTTAATTAAATTAAAGCTTAAAAATTTTTATAAAAAAATCCACTATGTCAAACTTCAGAAAGAAAAAAATATTTCCAGTACATGGAATTCATAACAAGTTTTTAGTCACCTTATTAAATTACTTGTTGAGTGTCTTGATTCAAGGGAAAGTTAAAACTACGTACCTCATCTTTTAAGCATATTTTGATCCAACCAATATTATCCTATTTATCCTGGAGAGACTCACCAAGTATCCCACATAATAGTTACACGACTTTCAATTTGTCAGTCAAGGCACCCCATGAAACTGTAATCTCTCAATAAATTACTACGTGAATTTGAACTGTGATCTACAATCAAACAAGTCTCCATAAAAAATTTTAAAAAATAATTAAATAATTAAAATTAAAATAAATAAATAAATAAAAACTCTCCGCAAGTAATCCTTAATTAAATTCATATATAATTCACACAAACCTCGTGCTTCAAACTCCCAAGTCCAAGCCTCCACCATTGAAAGGAGAAATATGACAAATCCATTACCCTCCTAATTAAGGTTGATTGTAATGACACCAATTTGAAAGGTAAGAAAAATTATCATAGTCCTCCATACGCTAACATTACATGGAGTGTATCCGTGTAATTAAATTCACAATTAGTTTAGGATTTAGTTTACTACATGATGATGCCGTTTGAAATTAACCCGACCCGAACCCGACCAGTGAGCTGCCATGATACCTCACGCTAAAGCGAAATAAAAACATGCAACAAGAAAAAGTGGACCTAGCATAAGAGCATCGGTGTGGTGCTTTAAATGTCAAAAAACTAATGAAGGTTAATTAAATTAAAGCTTAAACCTTTTTTAAAACACTCCACTAAGTGCAGACTTCAGAAAGTTAATTATTTCCTTGGTTTGGAATTCATAACAAGTTTTTGGACCTTATTAAATTACTTGTATAGTGCGTAGATCTAATGCCTATGCCTTGGTAAAGAGGTCCTTTCCTTCTAAGGGGAGATCCAACCAATATTTTCCTTGTAGGAGTATTCACCAAGTTTCATAATAGTTGGGCGACTTTCAATTTGTCAGTCAAGGCACCCCATGAAACTGTAGTCTCTCAAAAATTACTACGTGCCCAAATGGACTACAATCAAACAAGTCTCCATAAAAAACTTAAAAAAATAGTTAAATAACACAACCATTAAAATACATAAATAAATCGTCCACGCAAGTCCATCATTAAATTTTATAATTCCACACAAACCCGTCCATGAACTCCGTCAAGCCTCCACCTATGAAAGGTCCAGAAATATGACAAATCCATTACCCTCCTAAATCCGTCATTTCATGACACGGATTTGAAAGGTAAGAAAAATCGCTATCGTAGTCCTCCATCCGTAACACTTGCTACAGATGAACTGTTAGGTTGGAGTAGAGTCATAAATGCTCTTGAGGACTTAGTTTACTACATGATGATGCCGAAATTCACCAGTGAGCTACACGGTCCTCACGAGAGCGAAATAAAAACCTGCACAATAACAAGAAAGGACCTAGCAAAGAGCACCGGTGTGGTACCGGCCAAAAACTCTCCGAAGGTCAAGTTAGAAACCTTATTTTCAATACTAGAGTGCTAGAGTTGAGTTAATTATGCGTATCTTGGTTTATGAGGGTTTTAGAGTACTTATAGTCGCGTAGATCTAATGCCTATGCTTTGGTAAAGAAGTCCTTTCCTTCTAGGGGAGTGACTTCTTTTCCTTGTAGGAGTATTCTTTCTTTGGGCCTAAGCATGTAGATCAAGCAAAAACTACAGTGGCCTAAATGGACCTCAACCATGCTTGTAGGAAAGGCCTTAGAGCCCAACACACACCATGGGTTACACATATTCGTCCACTACTAGTCCATCACGTATTTTCCCTTTCCAACTGCCCCCCATTCCATGAATCTGTCACCCACTATGACGGGTCCATGGAATGAGTCGCTTAGTTCTCCCAAATCCGTCACTATTCATGACGGATCAGTGGAATGAGTCGCTCCGTTCTCATTAGTCCGTCATGCACTTGCTACAGATGAACTGTCAAGTTGGAGTAGAGTCATAAATGCTCTTGAGGACACATGGTGAGCCTTGATTGACAGCTTACTAGAACCGAGACATCTCTTCGTTGGTCACGCTGCCCCTCCTATATATTCATCAACTGCTCCAGTCATTTTCACATTTTGGAGAAATTTTTGCTGATCAGAGCACATCCGTCCTCCTTGTGATCATCGGCACATAGTTCTACTGTTCAGTCATCCCGTCATCTTTCTTCCGTCATCTCTTTACTTGTAAGTTTATTTCTTACTTCTTCCACTCCCCTTTTTTTTAAACGTTAGTCTGTTGTCAGTGTAGATCTAGAGTCTTAGGTTTCCTTCTCCGTTATTTGTAGGTGTCCGATGTCTAGTGAGGCTTCCAGCGGTCAATCTTTTGTCCGTGAGGGAGCGGGCTATGAGGAGGTGTACCCGTCAGGTCAGGGAGACCGGGGTACCTCCGTCAAGGAGAGAGAACCGTCATCCAGCTCTCCTTCCTTTGTGGAAGAAGAAGGGCAAGGAGAAGACGGGTCGGAATATGACTCGAATGATGAAGTAGAGGCTGTAGATCCTTCCGTTCAGTCTGTGATTGGCAAGGATGGTTTAAGGGAGTTCATCCTGCTCCTCGAGTGGACAGTGAACCACTTCACTTCCTCCATTAGTCTACCACACTTCAACTCCCTTAGAGAAAAATACCAGATACCAAACACCATAGCCATCCGTCTACCCTTTAAGTCCGAGAGGTGCTATTACAAGGGACTAAAAGACGTCGGCGTGTACAAGCAAATGCTCAAAGCAGGCCTTCGCTTTCCTTTGAGCGCCTTGCACCGTCGCCTTCTCCAGTATCTGGGTTTGTTCGTCACCTAGATCTCTCCAAACGCCTGGAGGGTTTTCTTAAGTGTAGAAGTTCTATATGGTGTCATGTATAATGAATCAAGACGGTTAACAATGGAGGAGTTCTTCAATTGTTACCGTCTGGATGAGATCGCTAAGTCGAAGGGGATGTATAGTTTTGTGGCAAGAAGCCCGTTACTTAGATTAGTGTCCGAGACCCCAGACTCCAACCGTAATTGGAAGAGTAAGTACTTTTTCCTACAAGGGGACGACTGGATGGGTCGTCGTGACGACCCAAAGTTTATGCCCGTCGATAAGACATGGGGCATCCTATCACCGTCCGGTATGCGTCTCATTCTGTATCCATCCTATATTGTTTGTTAATTGTTGGTCTAACAGTCTGTTTTTTCAGCGCGCAGCCGTCCAGACATCACCGTCGAGCAGTTTGGTTTTCTCGAATCAATTTTTCAGAAAACTGATCTGTCAGAAAGAACTTGGGCGAAGCTCGTCACCTTGGATACCATCCACTGGTATTGCGACGGTCCTGAACCTTCTGACACTGCAATAAAATACGACGCGGGAATACGCAAGCGTAAGTCTCCTCAACACTTAGACTGTGTTAGCGATTTTTCTCGTCCGTCATGTGTTCTTACCATCCACCTTTTGCAGACATGGACGACGCTAAGAGGCGAGCCCTTATCAAGCAGCAGGCTGCCAACAAGAAAAAGCTTGGGGGTGATCCTTCTCCCAAGACGGGCCCCTAACCGTCCAGCAAACGTGGTCTTGAGAAGGCGAACCATCCTGGCAAGAAGCAAAGGCTGGTGACGGGTCTTCCAGCCGTCCAGGCCACCACGAAGCTGCCCCCCAAGCTGGGCGTGGGCAAGGGCAAAGGTCTCATGATCAACCCCGACCCTGTTATTGAGAAGGCCCCCGTCCTACTTAGAGAGGACTCTCAATACGCACTTGCCCAAATAACCTCTATCATCAAGGAAGAGGATTATGACGACATAGGCAACCATACGACGGAAGCCATGGGGGAGACAGCTTTGTTTAGCCTCACCCAGGTAATGTACCCGTCCACTTTCTGCCTTGCTTTGACTTGTCTCGCGCGCTCATGTGCTAACTTTTTTTTTTTTTTTTGCTTTTGATGCAGACGGTGCTTATGGCAAAGGGGTTGATGGACCGTTGCCTGGCCCGTGAGAAGTCTTTGGATTGTGTACATTCCAAAGCCAGGGCGATGGGGGAGGAGCTGGACGAGCTGAAACTTTGGAAGCTTCGTCATAAGCAGAAGCTGGAAATGTCCGAGCGTGCTCTTGAGGACCTGGAGAAAAAAGTAGAACTCCTAAGGCAAAAGGTGAAGGGCCACCACGACGACATCCGTCTGGCGAAGGTTGAGGCCGTCCAGGAGTACAGGGAGTCCAAAGCCCTACTGACGAAGCTAGGAACTTCCTTCGCTGATGGGTTTGATGACTGCATCCATCAAGTGAAGGCGTCATTCCCAGACCTCAACCTTTCCCACATCAATATAGACGCCGGAGGCCAAACACCAACCCATACCGTCGAGTCTGAGGGGACTGCAGAACTTTTCAATGAAGTCCCCGGTGAAGATGAAGCCCCTGGGATTGGTGATACAGCACCCGTTCATGACGATGTCCGTCCACCTTTGCCTGACGATCTCGGAGCCCAAGTTGATGCCCCCCAAGCCGACGAATAGTTTTTTTTTTTTTTTTTTTAATAATTGGCTATGTAATCTTTGGTCCGTCATGTGGACCAATTTGTAAACAATTTGATTTTAATTTCATCTGTCGTATGTACCTTTTTATGAACGACTAATTTTAAGATTTGGTATCCGTCGCATTTGTGTTCATGAGTGCTTAATCGTTTTTCTTGTCGTTTATTCTGCAAATTATCACCCGTCCACCCTGTGGACTTAGTACATATTACACTTTTTAAGACTCTCCGTCCACTTTAGCGAACTTGGATGGGTCGTCCACTTTGTGGACTATGCATATGTTTCCATCTTGTGGATGGTCCGTCCACTTTGTGGACTTAGAAATTATTTCCATCTTGTGGATGGTCCGTCCACTTTGTGGACTTAGCAATTATTTCCATTTTTAGATAGTCCGTCCACTTTGTGGACTTAGCAATTATTTCCATCTTTTAGATGGTCCGTCCACTTTGTGGACTTAGCAATTATTTCCATCTTTTAGATGGTCCGTCCACTTTGTGGATTTTAGTAGACTACACGTTTTTGATGATCTGTCTGCTTTGTAGAGTGACCCGTTTTCATTGTGGATTTAAGTATTATGCAAGTGTTAAGACGTTCCATTTTCTCCAAAAACTCCTCTTATTGCAATGGATACATAGAACTTTGATTAAAAACAAGAAAAGTAGCCTCTAGGCTTTACTGTAGTACTGTAGGAAATAAAAACTACATCTATTAAGAAAATAAACTGGCGGTGAGGAGTATAGTAGTAATGCTGCTGTTGTCGTCTTCTACTGATAATACCTCTTCAGGTGCTCTGCATTCCACGGGTGACTTAGCTTCTTTCTGTTCAGGGTCTCTAGGTGGTATGTTCCCTTTCTGTGAAACGATGTGATCCTGTATGGTCCTTCCCAGTTCGGTCCAAGCTTCCCTTGGGTAGCATCCTTTGTAGCGCCGAGTACTTTCTTTAGGACAAGATCTCCGACCTGGAAGTCTCTGGGCCTAACTCTAGAGTTGTAGTGCTTCGCCATTAGATCCTGGTACCCTGCTATTCTTTGTTTTGCAGCTGCCCTGACCTAGTCCACTAGATCAAGCTGTATGTGCATGGCTTCATCGTTTCTATGCTCGTCGTGGTTTCCAACACGGTAGCTTGTAAAACCTGTAACACCCCAAACCCAAACCAAGGATTTAGATGCATAACCTATCTTATAAATAATCAACAATGATATAATGAAACAGAGTGAAATTAAATGTCCGCAAATAAACTTCTAACCATCAAAAACTTTCCTATGAAATCCATAAAAACAAAACTTTAACAATAAAGTCTCTAAATCTTCAATCTGAAAGAGTTCCACAAATGTCAAACTCACTATCCTAAGAAAATATGCTAAAAGAGTCCATCAACTAACATGGCTCCAAAAGTAGTCTCCAATCTATGACTCCAATGATCTACCTCCAAATATGTTGCATTCCTCTAATCTGAAAGGGTGGATAAAAGGGGCTGAGCTAGAAGCCCAATAAGAAACTACATAACACGATGATGTCTTTCAAAACAAAACATTAGTATCATTGACAAAATATAGTCTTTACAAAGTATTTACAAATAGTTTTAACAGTAATATAATTTATTCTATAAAATTGTCAAGAATAAAACATTTAATTATAACGCTGTAAATCATTAAACAAAATAATAACCACTTAGTTAGCCAAAATACACTAAATAGGTAGAATAACAAGATAATATAGAAATAAACAATTTTTTCACTTATAAAGGTCAATAAAACAGTAGTTCGATATGAAAAACATTAAACATTAGTCAAACAAAGACATAAGCTGCTAAACACTCGGTGGATGATTCCCATAGGGAACAATAACACTAACCTCAAAGAGGCAACACTGGCTCCAAAGAGCAAACGATAACACTATACCACACCACAATAACACTACATCGGCCGAAGACCAACACTTAACCCTGTGTTGGCAAAGGTTGCAGGCTGTCTAGCTAACCGTTTAAAAATATTCTTACTTTATTACAATATTGTTAATCATATTTCATATAACAAATACTTTCTCAACAATATAGTTTTCAATCATTCTTAACTTATACAGTTTCAAAGCAATATACAAGAAATAATAAAATTCAAGTATGTTTATAAAACATTGACAATGGTATAAGTTTTTGGAAACTTTACTTTAGCAATTATATATATATATATATATATATATATATATACACGTCTTGAGAGACGTCATGTTCTGAAATCCACTTACCTCTAGTTGTTAAACCAAGCTTCACCTCAATTGTCTGAATCAATATCAACTAGAACCTAAATAAGTACAAGACGACTCAATAAGAATGGATACACTAAGGCAGCAATGAAAATATACATTTCACTCTTAAAATTTGTATCTCATTACTTATTAAGAAACCATAGCTAATTTGGCACTCAATTGCTTTATCAAGTACTCCAAAAATCAATACCTATTAAACAATTCTAATGAGTCGAATATGTAGATCTCTATATTATTTAATTCTCCTAGTACGAGTTGACTTCCAAATAATTCTACGCTTACAGATCATATTATCCCAAATTACATATACATGGCATCCAATAATATTCCTACCCGTAAGACATAGAAAGATGTTGTAAGTTTACAAAGTTATTTCAACCCGTAGGACCTAGTAACCTATATCATGTATTGACAAATACTTAGGAACTTGAAACCATGCCATGGATTCCAGGTTCAATAAGTCAGCACCTCAGGTTGAAACCATGCGTAAATCCCAAAAAAACAAATCCTCTAAAAAGCTTAAGTCATGAGTAAAAGTTCATGCAAGACTGATATACTTCATACCTATCCTAGATTTCATATAGTTGCAATGTATTCCCCAAAAGTAAAAGCTGTTACACCTATATATAAATTACTTGTAAACCATCTGAACAGCCCCTAAGGACATCAACAAATGCTTAAACTATATAGGATGTGATGCTACCCACGTGCATGTATATGGATCTGATTCAAAATCAAATAAACTTCCATGATAACTTCTATCAATTGTTATTATAATTCTAATATTTCTAATCAGCCTAAAGACAAAGTTTCCCATTCAATATGTGTCCAACGGAAATCAATATGGTTTGCAAAGATAGACGTTTACCTCAAAACAACAAATTTGCTGGCTGCCCCTAGTAGTACCACAGTCTTCTATCTTTTCAATTTTGAGAAACCCTAAATCTTTACTCTTAATCTTTTATACGCTAACCACTTTTTTTTTTTTTCCTCAGTTTCTCCCTCTGCCTTTCATGCAAGAAGCCCTAACTTAATTTTTAGCTTTACACGTTAAAACTGTTTCACTTTGGCTGAAGTTTAAATCCCACTAAAACTCATATTAAGGTTGTTTAGATTGGCTAGGACTCTAAAGAATTCCAATAACACTTAAACTCCTAATCCAGATAGGTTTTAACCTCCTATCCTTTTCCTTAAACAATAAGGAGACTAAAGTTAAATATAAGTAAACCACACAAAAAAAACTATTCACGTTACCCCTCTTTATTTTTATTTTTATTTTCTTTGCAGAATATCATAATATAAAATAATATTACCTTCAAAATAAATTAAATAATTCATCAATTCCACTCTAAAAGCAATTAAATTAAATTTAAGTGAGATGGGTGTTACAGAACCTACTTCAACTGATATGACAGCCTCAGTTCCATATGCCAAACGGAACGGTGTCTCTCTTGTCGGTGTTCTTACCGTTGTCCTATATGCCCATAAGACACTTGGTAACTCATCCTACCACATACCCTTTGCCCCCTCAAGCCGAGTCTTGATAATTTTGAGCAAGGATCGGTTTGTAACCTTAACTTGTCCGTTGGCTTGTGGATGTGCGAGCGATGAGTAATGGTTCTTTATCCCCAACTGGGAGCAGAAGTCCCTGAATGCTTCGTTGTCGAATTGCTTGCCATTGTCCGACACCAGTACTCATGGTATGCCATACCTACAAATGATATTTCTCCATACAAAGTTCCGGATATTTTTCTCCGTGATGGTGGCTAAAGCCTCAGCCTCCACCTATTTGGTGAAGTAGTTGATGCCGACCACTAGGAACTTCAACTGCCTTGCCGCTATTGGGAACGGGCCCATGATGTCGAGTCCCTACTGTGCGAACGGCCATGGGGCCGTCATGGGTGTGAGCTCCTCTGTAGGTTGCCTGATTAGGTTGCTGAAGCGCTGGCACTTATCACAGGATCTGACGTACATGTTGGTGTCTTTCTGCATTATTGGCCAGTAGTATCCCGCCCTGAGGAGCTTGTGCACTAAAGACCTTGATCCCGAGTGATTTTCGTAAATCCCTTCATGGACCTCCCTCATGACGTAGTCTGCTTCTTCTGGAGCAAGGCACCTCAAATAGGGTCGAGAGAAACCCTTTTTGTATAGAACGTCCTTCATCATGACAAACCGAGATGCCTTAACTCTTAGTTTTCTGGCAGCTTCCTTATCGTCTGGTAACAGACCGTCTTTCAAGTACGCAGCTATGGGAGTTATCCAACACTGCTCCTTGCTTACTTCCTGCAAACCTGTACCATCTATTAGTGGTGACATTTGGACGAAGGATAATACCTGATCGATGACAGTCATTGGTTCCGCGGAGGCTGCCTTGGCGAGCTGGTCAGCTTCTTGGTTTTCCTCCCGTGGGACTTGAATCAGTTCGACCTGAAGGTTGCTCATTCGACTTCTCACTTCATCGAGTTACTTCTTCATTCTTTCACCCCTGCACTCATAATTCCCATTAATCTGGCTCGTGATGACTTGGGAATCAGAGTAGACATCCACTCGTTCTGCTCCAGCGGCAATGGCAAGGTCTAATCCTGCTACTATGGCTTCGTATTCTGCTTCATTGTTCGTTGCTGAAAAGCACAGGTGAATCATGCACTTGATCTAGTCCCCTTCGGGTGTGTGGACTACCACACCGACTCCTCCTGCGTTTTTGTTAGAAGATCTGTCTGTATGAACCCTCCATACGGGAAGCTCACCTGCCCCCTGGTCTTTCATGTTGGTAAACTCTGCAATGAAGTCCACTAGGATTTGTCCCTTTACCGTGTTTCAAGGTTGATATCGAATGTCGTACTCACTCAGCTCGATTGCCCACAATGCCGTTCGTTCTGCTGCTTCGAGACTACTCATCGCTCTTCTTAGTGGCTGGTTGGTCATCACGTTTGTGACGTGTGCTTGAAAGTACGGTTTTAGCTTTCGAGCTGCAATTACCAATGCGAAAGCTAATTTCTCCATCGGGGGGTACCTCTCTTCTGCTCCTCTAAGAGCCTTACTTGTAAAGTATACAGGCTTCTGGATCTTATCTTCCTCTCTAATAAGTGCTGCACTGACAGCGGTTGGGGAGACGGCAATATATAGGAACAGCTCTTCACCTTGCTTGGATGGGCTAAGTAGTGGTGGAGAGGAGAGGTATGTCTTCAAATCTGCGAAAGCCTTCTGGCAGTCGTCCATCCATTCAAACGATTTCTTTAACATGCAAAAGAATGGTAGGCACTTGTCTGTTGCCCTTGAAACGAATCTGTTCAGGGCAGCTATCTTGCCATTTAAGCTCTAGACCTCCTTCAACGTCTTCGGGGGAACCAAGTCTACGATTACTTTTACCTTTTCTGGGTTGACCTCTATGCCCCGTTGAGATACCATAAAACCCAAAAATTTTCCTGCCGTCACCCCGAACGCGCATTTGCTGGGGTTCAGCTTCATGTTATAGGACCGAAGGGTGTTAAAAGTTTCTTGGAGGTCGCTTAGATGGTTGCACTCGCGAACGCTCTTTACCAACATGTCTTCCACATAGACTTGCACATTCCTTCCAATCTGATGTACGAACATCTTATTCATCAATCTCTGGTACGTGGCCCCAACGTTCTTGAGTCCGAAGGGCATTACCTTGTAGCAAAAGAGCCCTTGACTGGTGATGAATGATGTTTTCTCTTGATCCTTCTCGTCGAGCTTGATCTGATTGTAGCCGGAGAATGCGTCCATGAAACTTAAAAGTTCATGTCTTGCCGTCGAATCCATTAGCGTATCGATGCGCGGCAGAGGATAACTATCCTTTGGGCAAGCCTTGTTTAGATCCGTGAAGTCAACGCACATTCACCACTGCCCATTCGCCTTCTTGACCATTACTACATTCGCAAGCCAGTCTGGATAGTGTACTTCTCGTATGAAACCTGCTTTTTGCAATTTTTGGATTTCTTCGGCGATAGCCCGGTCTCTTTCTAGAGCAAACACTCGTTTCTTCTGCCGGATGGGAAAGAATGATGGCGATACACTCAGCTTGTGTACTATTACCATTGGATCGATCCCCGGCATGTCCTCATGACTCCATGCAAATACGTCCTGATTTTCCTTCAGGAATGTGGTTAGGCTTTGCCGCACCGAGGGGCTGGCCATCGTACCAATTCTCGTTGTCCGTCCAGGCCTTGAGTCGTCAAGAACTACTTCTTCCAGTTCTTCCACTGCTTCAGCCGTGACTCGCTGTCCTTCGACATTTAGTGCCTGCAAGTGATCGTCCATCTCTGTCATTGCGATGTAGCATTCCCGTGCTGCAGCTTGATTCCCGCGCAGTTCTCTGACTCCATACTCAGTAGGGAATTTAATCATCAAGTGGTAAGTTGAAGTGACAGCTTTCCATGCATTAAGAGTAGGCCGACCGAGGATTGCGTTATAGGCAGATGAGCAGTCAACGACCAGAAAAAACACATCCTTGGTGATTTGTTGCAAGTAATCCCCCACAGTTACGGACAATGTGATGGCTCCAAGGGGGTAGATTCCTGTCCCACCGAATACGACGAGCGGAGCGTTTGTTGGGATGAGTCACTCTCTACTGATTCCCATTTGTTGAAACGCGGGGTAATAAAGAATGTCTGCGGAGCTTCCGTTATCAACTAGCACCCGATACATGTTGTAATCACCAGCGCGTATGTTGACTACAAGCGCATCGTCATGTGGATGGTGAAGACGTCAGGCATCCTCTTCTGAAAAGCCGATAGTTGGGACTTCGATACGAGCCATCTTTTGTGTACAGCCCGTCATCTGGACGTTCTGTACCATTCTCAGGTAGGTTTTATGAGCCCTTTTTGACGATCCTGTGCTGACATTACCTCCGACGATCATCCTTATGTCTGCTATTGGTGGTTTTGGGCACTCATTCTCCCGTCGGGGTGGCTGGTCATGTGGTGGATTCATTGGTTCCTTACTGACAAATCTTTGCAATCTTCCTTGCCTTATGAGCGCCTCGATCTGTTGCTTCAAGTCATAACACTCAGATGTGTCGTGACCGTGGTCACGATGGAAGCAACAGTACTTGTTCCGTGATCTTTTGTTAGGATCCCCCTTCAACTTACCGAGGAATGTCAAGGCCTCTTCGTCCTTTATCTGCATCAATACCTGGCTATCGGGGCCGTCAGAGGGGTGAAACTGGTGAATTTCCCCATGGGTGGCTTCGGGCGTCTATCCTCCCTCCGTTCTTCCGTCCTAGCCTTCTTTTGTCCCCCCTCTGAGCGTGCTTCATCCTGCCTCTCCCTTTTCTTAGGCTTATCTTCTCTTGCGATCAGTGCGTCTTCCGCGTTCATGTACTCCGTTGCCCTGTAAAGTACCTCGGACATAGTTTTTGGATCATTCTTATACAGAGAGAAGAGGAACTTGCCTTTTTGCAGCCCGTTGGTAAACGCCGCTACTTGTATCTTATCGTCCACTTCATCTATTGAGAGAGCCTCTTTGTTGAACCGTGTTATGTAGGACCTTAGGGTCTCGTCTTCCCTCTGTCTGATGCTTATCAAGCATGCTGTGGACTTCTTATACAGGTGGCCCCCGATAAAGTGTGAGACGAACACCTAAATCTT
This sequence comes from Castanopsis chinensis, assembly GCA_032878915.1. Lineage (NCBI taxonomy): Eukaryota > Viridiplantae > Streptophyta > Magnoliopsida > Fagales > Fagaceae > Castanopsis > Castanopsis chinensis. Next base: position 19,669,186 of record JAVQMG010000122.1, read on the forward strand.
TAAAGGTGCTAATTGAGTTAGGCGTCAACCTGCTGTACCAGACCCTCGCGGATCCCTTCAACGTAGTAGGGAAAGCCCTGCACATAATTTCATCTGGCACTCCCTGAATGTGCATTATAGTCTTGTAGGACTCCAAGTGGTCCAAGGGGTCTTTGGTTCCATCATAGCTTTCCACTTGGGGCATACGAAACTTTGGAGGAAGAGGACACGAAGTGACATGTGCCGTGAAGGGTGAATCAGTTCGTTGGACCAGATCATCGAGGTCGCTGGATACTCGTCCTTTGAGGGTGTTCATCATCACGGCCATTTGTTCCCGCATCTCCTGTATCTCTGCGGCGACGTGGATGGTAAAACTTCAGAAAGGGTCGGCAGATTGGTATCCCGCCTCTCCGATCTGCTTGGTGCGTTGCTGCCCTCAGGAGCCTCGGGATCCCTCCTTTCACTGCTTGTTCCTTCCTGGTTTTCTTCTTGCACTCCAGGATGTGCATCCTTCTAGCGCAACTGTTCCTCTAAGTCGTGATTCTGTTTGGTCAGGCGTTCGACCGCTGCTGCAAGCATTTGGGCTTGTCTTTCTAGTGCGGTAGCGCGCGGTTCGTCGCCCTGGTTGTTAGTTGTTGCCATCGATCTTGTGAGTACCATGCAACTCTTTGTCTTAGGAGTAGGACAATGTTTGGTTGCCCTAGCGTTTTTGCGTTTCCCACAGACGGCGCCAAATGATGATGTCGAAATTCACCAGTGAGCTACACGGTCCTCACGAGAGCGAAATAAAAACCTGCACAATAACAAGAAAGGACCTAGCAGAGAGCACCGGTGTGGTGCCGGCCAAAAACCCTCCGAAGGTCAAGTTAGAAACCTTATTTTCAACACTAGAGTGCTAGAGTTGAGTTAATTATGCGTACCTTGGTTTGTGAGGGTTTTGGAGTACTTATAGTCGCATAGATCCAATGCCTATGCCTTGGTAAAGAAGTCATTTCCTTCTAGGAGAGTGACTCCTTTTCCTTGTAGGAGTATTCTTTCTTTGGGCCTAACCGTGTAGATCAAGCAAAAGCCACAGTGGCCCAAATGGACCTCAACCATGCTTGTAGGAAAGGCCTTAGAGCCCAACACACACCATGGGTTACACATATCCGTCCACTACGAGTCCGTCACGTATTTTCTCTCTCCACTACATTACTTTCAATAGAATATATATTTATTGTAACACAGTTTTAGTTTATAAAAATGTAATTCTTAAAGGCTTTTCATTGTGGACGTGGGTTGTTAAGTCGAATCACATTAAGCCTATGCTTTTTTCCTCCCTTTTCACTTTTAGTCTTGATTTTGAAATCTATTCTGATGAGGAAGACTAATGTTGAGAATAGAACCGCTGTTTGCGAGCACCAATTCACAAATAGCAATAGCAATATTGCGTGTTTCCTGTAACTACAAAATGAGGATTTTACGTAACACCCCTATCCTCTAATGAGCGCACTAATTCTCACTCTTCAACTCTAAAATTTAAATCAAGTGCTAAAACCTTTTTTTTTTTTTTTTTTTTTTTGTGGCTAAACCAGATTTGCTATATTCAACTTGGTCTGATCCGGTTTCAAGTATTTGAATTCGCATGTGAATTGTACAGTTACCGAAAATAAAAAAAGATTGTAATAAGTTAAAGCTCATTGGATTCTTTGACACTTTTTATGCACTACTTAGAATGCAAAAAAAAAACAATTTTAATAAGTTAGAAGAATATATAGATCTAGTGATAACGGAAAATTAAAAAACGATGTGAGTGATAATATGTGAAAATGATTGTATTGTAAACTTTTGTTATCAGTAAAAATAAAGAGAAAAAAAAAATCGAGCATTTACAATAACTTTATAGCGCATCCAAAGAAACCCTAACACGATATATTGAAGATTTTCAATATACCCCTTACCATACTGCCAGGGGTGGCCTCTAGTAGAGACCAATATTACTTTCAAATTACAATACAGAATATGACCCGTTTTCTTTAGCACTGATTGTCCATCTATCACGACTTGCCATCCATCTCGTGAAAAAATGCCCATTGCATGATATATAGCAGTAGGTAAGAAACTAGAGAGTGGATGCAAGCCAAACCAAGTGAAAAATGAGGAATCTTGGAGACCAAACGAGTGACAAGTGACAACTTCCTTGCCCTCTTCCTCTCTTCCTCTGTGTATATTTTAGTGGGAAAACACCAAGAAAAGCCAACCCATGCTCTTGAGGGTCGAGCTTGCTGCTAAGGAATCAGGAGACAGGTCAATAGATCAGATAACACTAACAAAGTTCATATATAAATATTGGTTTAGTTGTATTAGAGAATATTATTGTACGAAGAAGCTTTCAAGATCATGTCGGTGCTTTCTTCTTCTTCTTCTTATTCTTCTTTTTAAAACCCCCTAATACATGGTTGTATTTGCATGTTTTCACATCATCCATTACAGGGTTCAAAGCGAGTACAATGAGATTTTCAAAACTGGCTTTCTTACTCACTTTGGCTTTCATTTACTATTTGATATTTGTTGCTCAAGAAAAAGCAGACACCAATGAATTGCTGGTGGGCTCTGCAGGGACTTCTGTCAATGAGGTGAGCTCTCTCTCTCTCTCTCGTACAACTAATTAAACGTCTAGAGTTGCAGTGGTTAACAGCAGTTTGATAATGATATGATGCAGGGAAGAGCTGAGTGTAGCAAGGATGCGGTTGGGTGCAAAGAAAGAAATGGTGGGTCAGAAGAGAATGCTTATGAGAATGAGGATTATATCTACACCAACTCTCTTCCTTAGATGATACACCTCCTTGTAATGTAAATTTCTTTTTCCTTGCTCAAGTAATGTAAATTCGCATTCAATGTACGTATCAGTTGGTAGCGTGCACTAAATAATTTCTCCTTTTGGTAGAGCAAGACATGCTTTTTTTTTTTTTTTTTTAATTGAGCAATACCGACAACCAAGTAAGGCAATTAATCATATTTTGGTTTGACCATGTGTCTTTAGTAGAGTAGAGAGTTTCTATCCATGCAAATCATGACATGTCACAAAGCACATCCTTTGATCACTTATCAAATGGTGATCTTGTAGGCTGCAGCTCAATAGACCAGAAAAATTCCAAAGTTAGGGTTTCTTTTGTTTGCAAAGTGATGGAAAAATTATTAATTTCTCTCATATTAGTATTCCATATTAATAAATGCAAATCATTTGATATAAAAATATAGCATAAGCTCAAAAATCAATAGAAAATTTTAATTTTAGTATTAATTAGTTAATATTATTTTGGTTTGGAGTATCACATCAACAATATTTTGAAAGTACTTAATAATTACTTTCAAAGTCATATAACTTAAAAGTTCAGAAAGATAAAGAACTCAAAACATTCAATAATGGGCTGAACCTGCAACCCCAATTTTCAGTTGATAATGACTTTAGATGGGGAAGGTGGGGCTTGCCACTGAAAATAAAAGAAAGTCTATTTCATTTAAATGCATAGATATTGATTTCAAAGGTGTCCAGTAGCCATATTCACCTTAACCACCACAATAATAAATTGAATCAATGATATGTATGATCAGCTTTTGCCTTTTAAAGCCAATCATATAGTTAGATCCAAAAGAAAGAAATGGACTAATCATTTCCTGTCATGATGCAATTTCATAATTTCTCGTTGTAAAAATAGTTCTTCTCATGAACTCTACCCCTATTGGTCAGGAATTGCAGTCTAGTTACAGCTACTATGCTTAAAACCTATTCAACTACTTTATACCTGAGATAATTATAAGCCAATCTCTTGTGAATGACATTGCATGCAAAAAAAGAGGAGTTACTTCAATTGCTGAATCAGGTTTATTTCTTTTAGATTACTTTTGGTACTACAGCCTGGCTAAAAGACTGACTGCTGTGGATGTGATAGGGTGTCCACAGAGGGTGCTAATATCACCAGACTAAAATGCTTAATCCCTATTGGATCTTCCCAATTGAACAACTTTAGAAACAGCTCATACATTTCTATACCTTCCCTGACATTGCTGCTTCTATGAAGCATGCTGTGTTTCTCAATTCATGAATTTGGAAGTGGGAGAAAAATGCAGATAAAAAAACAATTGGTACCAAATGAACTGACAACAGCAAGGCAACAGAGGCAATATATTATATGGCATTAAAATGTGTCATTCTATTTTATCCCAGAAATTACATACTCTATTAGATGGCACAGCATGACGGTGTATAAAAATAGTGTCAATAGTAGACTTATATCAAAGAAATATTACTTCAATCACAACTTATTATCTCAATAATTGTTAAATAAAATGTACATCCCTAGCTGCAGCTCTTCTTAAATTTTCCCAGCATGCAGCTCTTCTTGAAGTTAACTCTAGCTGTTTGCTCTGACCACAAATTATATTCTTAAAATAGAGTAACGAGTAACAACTAGTTTCTGGAAAAGTTAGACTTAAATTAAAGCTTATCTTAATTTTCTCTTCCAACATACTTCTTGGTTGGTGTGAATTCAGACGTTAACAATACGATATTTGTCCTCTCATTTGGGTTCAGCTGACCTGGCTTCAAGCACTAGGATAATCGGAAGTCAAATGGAGTTGCTGGCTCATTGAAGATTCTCTCTTTCACACACATACACACGAGGAGAATTCATATTAGCAAGAACATGAGAACATGACCATGTGGGAATATGAATTTTTTTTTTTTTTTCCCTAATGGTATCCTTTAGTACCATTTACAATCATTTTGAATATATAATTTTTTAAGTCATCTTTACTTTTTCAGTACTATTATTCTTATTCTTTTGCTGTACGTATTAGGAATACGGTATCTTTTTAAGCGAGTGAATTTCAGGGAGTTTTAAAAATATCATTGCCCTAAACTCACTCAAAACATTCATTTCATAACTAATTACCTATAGGCTATAGGTCAGATGGCAAATATATTTGGGTGTTAAAGAGATTTGCAACGCCCTCGGAACGTGTGAGTAAGCCTATAATAACTTACTTTTTGAACTATATATTTCTCAACATAGTGCCGGTTTGGATACAACTTTTCAACTCAGCGTTTGCGTTTTTCAAGTTTTGCTTTTTTTTTTTTTTTTTTTTTTTTTTTTTTTTTTTTTTGGTTCTTCTCAACATGCACGCATATAACATGTACTTTTTTTAGCAATTTTTTATTAAAAATGAGTCCCGCAGTACTATTCACACATTAAAAAATTATTTTGCTATAGTGTTTTCAGTTTCAGTTTTCAGTTCAGCAAAAATAAGCTCTATCCAAACGGACCCATATATAACTAAATAATCATTCAACCATTGAACACTGTGAATACCCAGATATGTACAACTTGTTTGGTGAGAGTACTTTTCTTCTTTGTCAATCTATGCGCAAAATTTGCTTCAAGTAAAGACAGTTGCTCGAAATTTACACAGTTCGATTGTGCCAAAAAGGATTAGAGCAAAGCGAATAAATTTGTGAGGTTTGCAACCATCATTATTTCAAATTCCATCAGAGATATTGAACAAATGGGAGAAGCAAAAAGTGGGGAGCACATTTTATTGAACAATTTTCTTCATGGTACAAAATTATACACAGGCTAATGGACATCCCATCCTGTCAAATATGATGGGATGCTACAGTGCCGACATCTACAATACATATGTTATAAATGTAACTCTTGAGTAGGGCTGAGAGCTATCATTTACGGCCATCAGCCTGCCAATAAAGTCACCACGTCTAGAGAATCTAGTCCTTTGGGGAACATCCTTGTTGAATCTTATAATTACAACAAAGTGACTTAGCTAACCTACTTACAAGTTTGATCTCATTATAATTATGAATTTGAAGAATCCAGCAAAAGCGTTCAGCCTCGAGAAGCTTTTTTTATCATGAATCAGAGAGTTGGAAGTTTTTGCTCATATTGATGGTATAAGGACCTTGCATGAAGTGCACCTTTAAGCTCTTATTTTCTTCAAATGACTGAATGTTGCATGTTTGAGTAGAAAGCTTTATATGAGCTGAATCTCCACTCTAGATCTGCAATGAACCCAACCAAATGAACCGTGGTCCACAGTCAAGATTGATATAACAGGAACACTTCACAGCAGTGACAATAATATAGCATAAAAAACTGTAACCAGTAAAATGATTCACAGCAGTGACAATAATATAGCATAAAAACTGTAACCAGTAAAATGCTTCACAATCCCTAAAGATCAGAAGAATGATTGCGCAAAATGGTCAACATGCAAAGGCACATTATTATAGCAATTAGGAATTTTTCATAACTGTTCAAAAAGTAGTTATACTGCAACAAAGAATTTGCACTTCATCAATTTATTTGCCATCAGCTTAATTAGTGAGCTCCTATATGGCCTGTAACTTATTATCTATGAGGCTCTCAGAAATTTATTTCCAAGGGCAAGAATAGTGAATGGATGATGGTTGTCAAAAAATTACATATATTGAATCCCGATGATCCACTTTACGTGGTTGGAACTATTTTGTTCAATGATATAATGAGCTGGCTCAAGAAAGTCTTACTCCTACGTGCTTTATATTAGTCTTTAATTTGAGAATGGGATGAGATAGTAGGGTCTGTTTAGGATCCGCTTATTTTGTTGAAATTGGAAATTTTTGGCTGAAAGTACTATAAATAAAGGTAAAAGTTAGCTGAAATAATACAATAGAACTCATGAATAGTACCAAAAAGTGCAATAGGGCCTATAAATAGTAGCAAAAATAAGTTGACTTTTTAAGCTGAAGTCAAACGAACACTTAATGATACCGAAAATCTATGACACAGAGAGGTTAGGTTCCTAGTTGCTCATCATGGACAACCTGCTACAGATTAAATTGCTAAGTTTGGAATTTGTACAACTCTACAAAAAGGAATTATTATATTATAACTTGACATCCTATTTAGGGAATAAATCAACTCAATAAAGTTTGTCCACTTTCTTGCAAGTGTTAGAGAATGCCAGAAAATTGATGGCTACCCTTGGAGGCATTGGAAGCTGGTGCAGTTAGGTTTTTCCAGTGTGAACATTGTTTTGCTCTTGGCAGACCTTATCACCATTGCACAATGAATGAATGGTACATGCACCCATTCTCCTTGCTCAATGCTTGATGGGATCAGTTGGGTACACCTATTTAATGAATGCCTTACATGGGCTCTGGGTCCTACCCTTTCTTACTCATACAAAAGGGAAGTGGGGTGATCTTGGCAGATTTTGAGAACAATTCTAAAGTGTTCCATTCCACACTCCCAGGTACACCCTCCAGTACAGCTTGTTTGAACAGATTCATTGAACAAGAATATTGCCGACGTCAGAAGGTTGATGAACGATGACAAGTCATTTCATCATCTCCTAGTTCTTCTTCTTTTCTTTTATTTTAATTTATTATTTTTTTCTGAATAACATTAATAACATATGTTGAATGAAACAAATAACATTACACCCACACAAGGAAGATATCCCATCTCCCACACCCACAGAATTCGGGAAAACAGAGGGCACTGAGGAAATGGCAATTCTCCTCGTTCACAGACTCCCATGCACATCAATTGATTGTTTAAATAAAATTTCATAAATTGAAAAAAGAGTTGCTTCTAGCCCAATTATTTTTCTTATAAAAAAATAAAAATAAAAAATTTGGATCATTCATTCACACGTATTTGACACAATATTTAAGCTGTCTAGAATGAGAGGAAATTGAAAAGGCAGAATTATTGAATATAAAGAGGCTTCAATGAATGTTAAAAACAAAAAAAGCTTTTTTTCTTTTATATGTAAGATATTTTATGTGTCCTGTAGATGAACTTGTATGAAGGGAGTTACTAGGGGCCAGGCATGGCTTATATCATTAAAGAGTCTTGCACAGATGATTTAGAGAGCTAAAACATTATATAAACAAACTATAGAAAATCTTACCGATTGTTTAAGCAGTTCCTGTAACCAACCTCTCCTGTTCATCTAATTTTCTGACCTTTAGAATACCAAATAGAACTTGAAAGCCAAAAAATGCGCAGATGGCATATGCTATAGTGGCAGGCACCTAAAAAGGAACAATTTGACCAAAGCATTGAATAAGAGTTAAGCACCACAGACACTTTATTCTGCAAAGAACAAAAATTGTCACAGATGGCTTACTCGAACAGAATTGAAATACAAAATTGTTGCAAGGTTTATTAGACTTCCAGCAGCTACAGCCTGTTAGTCAAAAGAAGATACAATCAAGGAGAGATAAAATGATATAAAGAATATTCCAAATTTTTTTCTGATAAATATCAGTCAAACTTATGAGATAACCTGTTTAAAAGATATAGAGAGGAAACTGGAAATGTTTTCATTAACATTTTAAATCTCTAGTCTAAAACTTGTCATGGTAATCTCTAGTCTTTTTTAAAAATAAAATATTACCTTATTTCCAAAACTGTACAAAGTTTCTAGTTCATGTCATGGTATTAACTACTTACAAACAGATATTCAATACTTTTCTTTTTCTGTTTTTGGTGACCTGACCATGTGTTAAAGCAAAAACCATTGTTATGTGAAAAAACTTGAGCATTTTGCAAGAACACACAACTTCCCATCCCCATGCACAGACCTTTCTTAAATACAGCTCTCTTCAAAATAGAAAATCAATAGCTTATTTTCACATTTCAATTTAAAGTTGCATAAAATACCAATCAAAATAGTGATTTGACAATGTTAGCACGTATGCTAAAAAATGGATTCCAAAATCTTCCAAAGAAATGATATCACCTAAGATATTGGTACAGAATTTCAGAAAGTGATGATTACTGCCACATCCAATAGCCTTCTTCATATAGACATGAAGCGGTCTACCATGTCTCCTTTATTTTTTTTTATTTTTTTCTTCTCTTTCTTCTTTATTCCCCCTTGTTTTGGTGCTCTGGGATTTGGGAGTCCCAAGGGCCCAATAACCCTCCATGTTTCACAAATTCTTTTATTTGTATTTGAAGATACCACAAAGAAAAGAAATAAATTTTTTTGTGAGACTATCATGTGCTGAAACAATTTCATCTAAGAGTTCATGAGTAAGACTTGTATAATTCCACTAGAAGATCAGCCAGCAAAACTCACATTCCCTATTGTTCTCTGAACAGCTGCAACACGCTGGAATGCCCTCTCAGACTCCAAAGTTCGAACTCGCAGTTTTAGATCACCTTGCTCCTGTATTAAAAGGAGAACAGAACATCAAAATGAAAGCCACATCAACAAAACATATATCACATCAAACAATTTTGAATAAATACCAATCGTTGGATAATTTCTGCAAGCTTTTCAACTCTGTCAGCCTGTCTAAATAAGTTGTAGAATGCAATGGACTGTCTGTCCCATCTCTTTCTGACATCCTGACAGATACAAGATTCACTAGGATATTAAGAAACATACCATATCAATATACAAAGTAACTGTAGAATCAAGAGAGTTTCATTTGCATTCAGCCAAAAAAATAAAAAGAAGAGTTTCATTTGCCTTTAAGATAACTTCAACTCCTGCTTCCCGAAACCTTAGTAACTCCATTGCATAGCTGCAACGTAAAGCATCAAAGACAAGTCAGATAGACTGAATATATGGCTTGCTAAATCTCAAAGAGTTGATTGAAACTAAGATTAAACTCACGGTTTAGCAATTTCAGTAATATCAAATCGAGGGTCAAGGCCTTTCCCAATGCCATCTAAAACTGCAGAAACGATAATAATTTACTATTCTTAGGCTCATGTGTTATAATCCAATTCATAGCTATGAAGCGGCCATGGTCTTTTTATATTACCTGAAAATGCTCTAACAACAAATGTGAATGTGGCAGGAAATCGAAAGGGTTGATCCGCAGCAATGGCTAATAAATCTTCCCCTATTAAGAGAATGCAACGGATAGCATCTCATCAAGTTCATGGTGAATAAGTGAAACCCATAGTGCTTTCATTTGCTCCAAGGTAGAAAATTACACAACTAATTTGAGGGTAGGAAGTTCAAACATAAGACAGTATTTGTTTATTTTACTAAAGTTTTGCATACACAGGCATACACAAACATGTTACATTATACATGTATACATTACATAATATTCAATGATACTTTTGCCACAATTCATTTAAATTGCTCTTGACAAATTACCAATTGTCCCAAAAGTTTAAACAATTAGAAAATGCTACCAATTGTCCCAAAAAATTAAGCTATTAGGAAATTATTAATTTAATCCTTTAACCAATATTCTAACACTCCCCTCATGTGTGGACCTAGACTCCCCCTTAATAAGTGGGGCCCAAAATGCGGGATTTTTAACTTTTAAAATGGTAGGTAGAGTAGAGATAGTGTTTGAATTCATGACCACTTGCTCTGATACCATGATAATTTACCAATTGCCCAAAGGCTTAAGCTAATAAGAAATTATGAATACAATCATTTAAACTATATTCTAACAACTCTCACAAGACCTAAAGCATTAATCTTCCAAAACACAGTTGCTTGTGTTCTCATCAAACAGGTAGATAATTCTAACTCCAGATACGCCTTAATTCCCCATGTCTCAAGTTACACAATGTGACCCCAGTACAGAATCTTTTCTGAAAAGCCAAGGCTTCTCGTAAAAGAGAGGATAGTTATTGGATGAAGAATACTAGGGCAGGATGCATTGTATTGATCGGGCCCACACCCACCACGTGTATTTAGCTCCCAAAATCTTTTAAAATGGCGCTATATTCAATATCTCATTAACGAGCATAGAACCTATCACAGGCACAAAATCTAGACCAGGTGAATTACCAATTGCAGCCAGCCTTTGTTTCTTTTTCATTACTCTTTCCTCCTTGCTCAATGGCTTTTTAAACCCAAGTTCTGCTGTTGTCATCTCTCTTTCTTTTCTTTGCGCAGCAAGACGCTCTTCAAAACTGCAAAATAGTCAGCTTAGAATTTCATTTCATGGTTAGAGAAAGGTTTAATCAGGAAACAAAAATGTCTTGAGATTTCACTGGTACTTCTTTGTTTTATGTTACCCAAGGGTCCCAGTGCTTATTTGAGGTTCACAGTGCAAATAAAACAGTAGCATAATCAGTGCAGACAACGTGTAGAGCTGTACTTTAAACAATATCATCTTACTAAAATACAAAATAACAGAATATCACGTATAGGTAAAGTCAGCACATTTTCAATTCCACCCTGTACATGATTAAAGATAGCACAAGTATTACAGTATAACTCACGGTTGACAGCACTATAACACTACCAACATTAGGCTAAAACATTATTCCAAAAGCTAATATCTTCATATCTGGTGGATTTTTAAATGACTTCTATGTCAGCTCTATCATGCAATAAATTATTCAGCTAGGAGCATTGGTAGTGTTCTTCAAGTGTAATACATTTGACCTGACGTAAAGGCATTCTGCCCAAGTGAGCATTTGAGGCATAGCTAAAGTTTAGCTTAGTTCTGTTTTTGGTCGAAAAAAAAAAAAATTTATTGGTAATTTTACACAAACAAAATAATATATCAACTGGCAGAATGCCTTTTTATCCAATCTTTAAGCTCAAATGGCAAAGTAATATATCAAAGAAAGTAAGCAAAAGCATTAATGAAATAAAATCTTTAAAAGAGAAAGAAAGATATGAAATGGAACCCATGGGAATTTTCCACTCAACTCCCGCTATTATTCTCTACACTAAGAGCACCTGTTAAGGAAGAACTGTGCTGTTCGTCTGACAGCAGTCATATCTCCAGTAGGCACAAGAACACCCATTTGAATCATTGCCTGAAGGACCTGAACCAGCGCAAGAGTTTCCAATGATAAAGTAAACAAAAACCAAGCATGGGAACCACAATATTATTAACATATGGTAAAAGTAATGATGGCCACTTTTACTTGAAAGTTGAAATAATTACCTTGTCTGGATCCTTCTCATAAACTCCATAGAATGTTTCCAGTAAACCTTCTCTGATATTTGGACTGATACTGCAAGTTAGAGACAGAAAATGCACAGGACAGTCACAAAAGAAAACTTGATAAATGTACTTGTCAGTATTTTCTTACAGTAGATAGACAGCAAAGGGTCCAGAAATACCTGCCCATCATTCCAAAATCATAAAAAATCAACCTACCACCGTTGACATCATCAACGGCAATATTTCCTGGATGCTGCAGATAGGAATAAAAAGACGTTCTGGTTACATCTAGCTGATAGATATTTAATAGCAGGATTGTATGTGATTATTAAAAAAATGTGGACACAGTTTCCTTAGTTGCAGATCACAAATGGATCCTTAAAAACCTGAGTACGACAGAAAACATGGAATTCTAACAAAACTTCTCTGTCATGGCTATTATATTGAAACAGCATAAAATATGAGAAAAGACACAAACAGATATATTCAAACAGACAGCCAAGAGGGATTGATAAAATCACTGTTCCAGAACAGTATAGTGCGAGGGTTTTCTAAACCACCTTTTTAAATTATTTTATATGATTCTGATATATATTTCATAAGAGTTCTCTTTCTCCTCTTCACAATAAATCTGTCTTGCCTATATCCAACAATATAAAAAAAAAGACCTCATTTTAGCTTTTTTTTTTTTGTTAATCAAGGATGCATATTGAAAAACCACTGCGACAATGCAAATCAAATACAGTGACCATAAATGTGTTTGGGTTGGAATAAGATTTGTCAGGTTGTTCAATGCTGTTCCCTTAACCCTGATTGACTTTTAGAAAATGCCACTGCACTCCACCAGAGTTGCCCTTTTCCTTAGCTAATACCACCATATCATGGAGGGACACTCTGACACCAAACAAAATAAGAATTACAAACAGAGACTCGTCCAGCTCCCCCATCCCCCCTTCTTTCTATCTTCCTGACCCCGCTCATGGGCTCATGTCTGTGTTATCTAGGAAACTGAACTTTTCAAATTAAACAAGTTAACTTTATGTGCATTGTAGTCCAAAGTCAAAATACTTTTCTCCAAATAAAAAAAATGCTATAAATTACAAATTAAGCATCCGTTGATTCCAATTATAGATTAAAATTAAGAAAGAATATTTTTTCTTCATAAATGACATTTTAATTTCAAGTTTTCGCACTGGGGGGGGGGGGGGGGGGGGGGGGGGGGAGGAGAATTCTAGCATTTTAGCTGGTGCATCAGGTGAATGCCACAGCCTTCAGGCAAAACTCACACTTCAAAATGTTAGGGAAAATTCGCAAAGCATGAGCCTTGACACATTGTTGCCTCAAGTGTGCAGCAGATTTTTTGAGAATCATTCCATAAGGCAAGCCTTCAGACATAGTTGTTGCACATCATTAAAAATTAAATATATAAAAACAAAAAACAAAAATTCAATGTAAGTGCTTAAGCAATATGCAAGCACAATAAACTTCAGTTCTGGAATCATTTTTATAATTCCACAAAGTAGTCCTAATTGGATAATTGTAAGCATACTTCAAAAAATAGTATAGAACCAAAAATCAAAAGCAACAGCAGGAACTCACAGGATCAGCATGGAAAAAACCATGAGACAGAATTTGTTCCAAGTACGATTCAACAGCATATCGACCCAACCTACAGAATGTGGCACTAGAATCATCAGGTCACATGTGATGTGTAAGAGTTGAAGCTCACTTGCAAAAATGATTTCACCAAGATGAAAGGGAGGGAATTGGGTTCACCTTTGGCGATCAACGCCCAGCTGATCCAAAGCTTTTATCTTGTTTATCTTGATCCCTGGGACATACTCCATTGTCAGAACCTACATGCATAAAATTATAATGATAATAATTAGAAAGGAGAAAGACATTAAAAAGAAAAGAAAAAAAAGAACTAATGTTCACTTGTTGGGAGGCCACTATACAGAAGAATTAAACCTGCGGTGTTGTGTATTCCCAGAATATTGATGGAACTTTCATGTAATCCATATTTTTGAAGTTACTTGCAAATAATTCTGCATTTGCAGCTTCCTTGGTGTAATCAATCTCCTGAAATTTCAAATTTCAAGTTGCTGACTTTAATGGGGAAGAAGAAGCAAAAGAAGGAGAAAAAGAGGAAGAAGAAGAAGAAGAAGAAGAAGAAGAAGACGAAGAGAGAGAAAGAGAAACAGAGAGAGGAGCTGAATATGAAATTAAAAATAAAGTATTCTCTGCATCAATGATCTGTTAGGGACTGAAAACTGCAAAATAAAATAAGATCACAGCGTATTTTTAAACTTCTGCTTATCACATCTAATCTTTTGAATCATAAAAGGTTAAACTAAAATGGCAACCCAACACAATTTTCTTTCACAAATAGGATTGGAATTTTCCCATAGTTATAGCCTGCAAAGCAGCTCATGTACAATCTTCCATCAGCAGCCTTGTTCATCAAACCACTTCAGAACAATATGTCATATTCAGTACAGAATCAGTCTACAGCGTATTCAGCAATATCTTGTTCTCTCACTAGAATAGCATTCCTCAAGGAACCATCAGGAAATCAATTTAATTCCAACTTGAATGACTAGAATGTCAACTTGACCATAATATCTAACATGACTACATGATGGCCCCGTGATGCTAACTGGAACGTCATTGTAAGCTCTTTATTATCAATTAATTGATGTTTGGAACATACCTATGGGGAAAGGGGATCAAACCAACCAGGCCAGTGCGCTGTTAAGGAAACATGTCCAACAAACTAGATTTAAACTAGAAGCAAATGGATTGACTAGCCTTTTTCTAACACCGCAAGATCAGGCATTGATAAAAAGGATTTTGGTGATAGTCAACAGGGCTGAATACCACACTCAACTTGCCCTGTTTAAATATAAGAAATTTGAGAGGTCATTAGCCAACTTCATTGGCACATTCTGTTTCAACATTTTACTTTATGCTGGTCGCAGACAAGATAACTCATAGAGCATCGTTTTTTAGCAACCTTGACTCACATTCTCCTTTTTCTTCCCTCAGCCTCTATTGCATGACTGAGCTTCACAGTCAACTTTCTCTAGTATTGTCCTTGATGTTGTTGCACGAATTCCCTCAAATGATTTAACATAATATTACTAGTCTATTTCTTTGTAGGCCTTACTCTTCCATTTCAACATCCTTGTCTCTACTAAATTCATTTTACATTATGGATGTGTTTCTTCTTTAAGCATAGCAACCCTTATATTCATGTTGTGTGCCTTAAATTTATGAAAAATAGTAAGGTAGTTTCATAAGAAATCTAACATAAGAATGAGGCAACCAAGGCAATATGACTACCTGATATAAGACATTAGCACACTCATCATAGATAGCAACCCAATCCCTCTTTGCACCGTCTGACTTTGGGTCAATTTTTTGGAGATATTCTGCAATTACCTGAAATAAACAATGACCATGCACATTATAACTGCAAAACGCCTAAAAGTAAAAACGAGTTAAATATCAAGAATTAACCCTCAAATGCACTCCACATATAATTTGATAAAACAATGTGGGATGCCCATATAGATGTAAACACAACATAGACACATAGAGACATTAAAAATTAAAAGAAAAATTAAATTAAAAGCCTCCAAGTTTCTTCATTACCAATACCATGACATCATAATCATGGTATATTAAGTAATATATCTAATGAAAAATGTTAATTTTTCCAGGACAAAAGACCAAAAATAAAAAATAATTAGGATTTCACGACTATAATGATCACTAAAAGAATAATGCCAAAAAGAAAACTAACCCTCAGGTTTTTAAGATCAATATCAAAAAGACCCTTGAGACCAGGCCTTTGTACTTTAATGACAACTTCCTGTCCCTTCAATCTTGCACGGTGGACCTGACCTGTATAAATTAGAAAACAGAATTTGATAATTCAAAATCTATCAGCTATGAAACTATAAACCTAAAAACAGCTTTGCCATTATAAAAAATGAATAAAACAAAATAAAGAACACTTGAGCTAGTTTAATTTACTTTCGCACAAATTTCTGTATAACAAATGTCAAAAGCAAATCAAGGTTACCAAGACTAGCAGCAGCTATTGGTTCATAGTCAAAACGATCAAAGATAGCAGTCACAGGAGCTCCAAGCTCTTCTTCAACTATAGACACAGCAGTCTCTGATGGGAAGGGAGGGACTTGATCCTGAAGCAAAAAAGCAATTCAGTTCTAACATAAAGAATCGCCAAATAGAAAAAGATAGCAACCCAATAATATTCAGTGCATGTTGTTCACTTGCTCTTTGAGAAAGGTAAGGAGAAAAACATGGTTAGCTTTTACTTTCAGAAACCTAATAGAAAAGCAATGGCAAATGTCCAAGAGGGGGAAAATAGTAATTAATAATTTATTAAGCCAATAAGTTCTAGCTCAAACAGCACTTCCTTCTTCCATAAGAATGGGTGGAGTGAGGCCGTGGGTTAAAAATACACATGGTGCACGAGTAACCGACCAATAGAAACAATTTAGCGTAGCATTTGTGACAAGGAAAAAAAGGGCTTTCAACACTCATAAATGATATTTAATAAAAGAACTTCAACCTGAAGTTCTGACAACTGATCAACATATTCTTGAGCAAGAATGTCCACCCTTGTGGAGAACTGCTGGCCAATTTTGATGAATGTAGGACCTAATCTCAAAATACTTTCTTTAAGCCATTTGGCAAGGGCCTTCCGCCTTAAAGTTTTCTTCTCTTCTGTCATTCCTCCTGCAAATTCACATATTTGATATTACGTCTAGATTCAACCACCACCCCCTCTCCAGGGGGGAAAAAAAAACACTCAAGTTATGTATTGCTCGAGAATTCTAGATTTCAAGCCCTCGGCAATTGCTCTGCAACAATATCTTCTAATGCAAAACCTTACAAGAAAAATGTCATAATGAAACAACAGAAACAAAAAGAGAATGAAAGCATAATTACAAACACTCTAATTAATTACAAAGTTCAGCAAGGTCTGGGCCCTGGCCATCTGGACTACCACACATGACAAGGTAGTGCTATTAGAAGTTCTATTTCATGGCCATCCCAACCAGAATAGGGGGCAAGAACTAGTTGTAAACTAAATATAACTTTTGGAGTGAAAGATTTGAACACCTTTCTTAGGTAAAGAAAAATAGCACAAATGGGTTCATGCAGTCAACGCCAAGTTGTTGGGATCAAGGCATTATTAAATACCATAAAGGGTTAATGACTCAACCCAAGTATTCATAATACATTCTTCTTCTTCTTCTTTTTGGAAATATAAATAATTCTATATTACAAAAAAGATGAAAAGCCAAAGCACACAAGCAGTGTGCTAAGAACCATAAAAACAACAATTATGCATGATAAGTACAGCTATCTAGCAAATCTGGTGAGGAAGTAAACGTAAAAATTTCCAAAGCATTTGTCCATTCGAGTAAATTCTGGAAGAAATAAAGCTTTAAATATTCATAATACATTATTTGTTAGTTTTCGTCAAGAATCTATTATAAACTTAACTTTCCAAAAGTTACTTGCTGTGTTTGTTAGATGACTCAACATCAAAAACACTTATGAGGCAGCCAACATTGTTCATTCTGACATCCTAATAGCAATGAGCAATCATAGTGCATTCCTATGCTAACAAATCCAGTGAGAAGGTAACACGGTACTAAAATCCCAACGAGATAACTGAATAATGAGAAAAAGAACTCCTTCACTTGGTCAGCTGGTTTAAGTAGCAGCAGAGGACAGTATTGTTCTTTGTGCCATTGCTCAGTGATGAGTTCATTTCTGCTTCTGTTGGCCATGTCAAAGGAATTTTTTTCTCTGTTCCTTGAGAATCCGATTCCAATGCCTATAGGTTTTACTTATGATCATGTTAGTTAAAATAGTTCATCTTCTCTCAACCGTTGATACCATGTTTGGATCAGTGTAGCTTGCTCCTGATTGGAATCTAATAGGATTTATTCTTAGAAAGCAAGTCCAAGTTTCGGTGGTATAAACCTTTGGTAATGTTGTACCATGGGCTTATGAGGACTTTCTTTTCATCCTTGACACTTGCAAAGTATTTTGCATTCAGGCCTTAAATATTGCAAAAGGCTTGCTTTATTTCTTCACTAGGATCCTAGCTGGATAAGTAAGAGCCAGATTTTCAGAGCTATTAAAAATGCAACAGTTGGAATTTTAGTTAAGAAAAAAGCCTTAACTACATGCTTTCCATCGTTTGAAAATTCTCAACCAGTAGAAGTGCCTGACCTCGATAAGAGAACTTTTGATTGTTCAACCAAGCCTTAAAGATAAATGCTAGAACAAATCCCCATATTTCCAAGGTTCTCTGTATTGTTGAGTAGGTTTTGAATCTACTCCAACGGCCACCAGGTGTAACAGAAACCTGCAAAAGCCATATTTTAGCAAACAATTATTCTCAACATGTATATAGGTTAACCCTTATGAACTTACGTATATAAAAAAAATAAAGCTAAGCTTCAAAATAAATTAAAACAAGATAATTATTTCTTGAAAATGTTCTGGTCAATATGTCATTAACAAAGATGTATTTGCCATATACCAACTGGTCTGATTCCGAGAATATATTTGAGCACAAAAAAAATAAAGGAAAAATAAACAAAAACAAACAAACAAACCTTTGAGAATATATTTGTAACTTGTAAGGAATATCTTCACAAATACGCATAATATTATAAAAAGCTAGAAGGCCTGAAGTCAGCTCAAAGTCATAAAATTGCATGCTGAAATTTTTAATTATTCCTGACTAACAAATACAACAACAAAGCTTAATTCCAAAAACTAAGGGGTTAGCTTTTTTATAGCCAAAAAAACTACTTATGGGCTTATGGATCCTTAACAGACTAATTAAGACTGTTTGAATGTATATTTCTCAGCCATTGTATCCTAAATCATACTCTCTGTCACCTCCTTCACAAAACATTTCTTTTCTTTCCTTTTTTATCACTGCAACCTCCTCCTTTGTCTGAGCTCGGAACCAGCTATGGGACAGACAAAAAATATGAACACTAGGCACAGACACAGATGGTGTTATAAACTAAACAAATGACAACTAAAATCTATCAAAAACCACCATGTCCAACACCACCAACCAACTAGTACCCTAACTTCCATGATTGATAGCCAAAATTATATTCTTCAATAACACATATTAAGCCAATGTCTCTTTACACACGTCCAGGATGTAATAGAATAGGCAAGAATATAAAGTAGCATTTCTGTCAAATATCCCACATAAAGATTACCCAATTCTTTCTCCCATACAAAACCAACAACAACAAACACTCCTCTGCATTCCTTGGCATAGAGTTGGGTCTTTCAAAATCGAACCCTTGAATTTTCAAATTCAACTAAACCTCAACTCCAAAACAATAATATCACAGCAAACAAACACTATTCCTTAAAATACCACAATATTGGAAAATCAAATTAATAACAAATTTTTTTTTTTTTTTTTTATACCTCAACTTCTTTCCCGGCTTGCTTGAACCACGCATCTTCTTTACCGATCTCCTCTAGCCTTCTCTTCCTTCCGTCCTCCTTCGCCGCCGAATCCTCCACCACCTCCGCTGCCGCCGGCGCCGCCACACCATTGCCATTCACATACTTCACCAAGCTCCCATTCTCACTCTCCACCGCCGCCGCCACGCCATTCGAGTACCTCCTCTCCTCATACCGAGTAGCAGCAGCAGCTCCATTGTTTCCATTCAATTCCTTGATCAACTTGCTCTCTCTCTCATCGACTTCCACCACCGCGCTTCCTTCTTCCTTCAAAGCTCTGATTCGACGAGTCCGAGTCCGAACAGAAACACAACCGTGCCTAAGGTTTCTAGAGAGAGAAGAAGGTTTAGAGAGAAAAACCCGGCGCTTGAGTGTGGCTTGTGGAGAGAGAAAAAGGAGCTCGGGTAGCAGTAGTGAAGTAGTGGCCATATTTATCAAAGTCCAAACTCTAACCCTAATTTTTCATCACACAGAGAGAGACAGAGACAGATTTGAAAATTTTGGAAGGCTTAAAATTTGTGGTTGTGACAGTGAAGAAGTGAGAAGAGGAAGAGCCTACCTGAAAGACCAAAAAAAAAAAAATGAATAGAATAGTATTATGAATAAATAAATAAATAAATAAATAAATAAGCGAAAAAACAAGAAATGGAGGGAAGGAAGTGGAGGTAGTTGGGACACGTGGCAAGTAGGAAGATGAGTGTTGAGGATTTGGGGGGTTTCTGATTGCTTGAGTGAACCTTCACGGATTGCTTTTAACCACAAACATGGAAACTCTTTTTGGACGCTTTTTGGCTTGCGTGTTATCCCCCACATTTCCAGATTTTGCTGCCTTCGTTTCTTTTTTTTTCTTTTTCTTTTTTTTTTTTTTTAATATTTATGACATTGCTAGAATTGAATACAATGAACAATGTGGCTGTGAATAAATTTGAAAACTAGGTCGTACATTTATGCACGAAAACATTTAACATGAGGTGGATAAAATGGTGCTATTTGAATAAGTGAGATACTCATCGTTCATAACTTTCAGGGTATAATTTTTGTTGTAACATGTTCAAGGTATAAAAATGATAGATTTTGTTGTAACATGTTCAAGGTATAATTTTTTTTTTTTTATACGAAAATTTTAACTTATGACGTATGCTCTTAATAATAGTTATTTATTATCAAACTAAGAGATTAATCGGTTTTTGGTGTAGGCATGATTGAACCCTAAATCTCTTGTTCAACTATTAAAAATTTTATCAATTGAGCTAATTGGAACTCACAAAATATAGTTTGTAAAATTGTTTGGGATTTTCCATTTACTCCAAAATTTATATCTACCTAATTAATATTGTTTGGATGTTTGGTGACAATTTAAAAAAAAAAATGGTTAGAACTTAATAATACTATTAGAGTATTCACATTAGTTCGTACAAAAATGTTTTTCTATTTTAGCATAACTAATTTTTTTCTATTTTACACATCCACTTTCCAAATACCTCACATTAAATTATTTATTTTACACTACATTTAATTAAAATATCAATTTTTCTTAATTTTTTTAATTGTTTCTCTTTCTTCACACACATCAACCACTATTCACTTTTTCCTTCATCCTCTAAATACGTAGAAAAAAGAATAAAAAAACTGAATGTAAAATGACTAATGCAAATGTAAATTTACATAGTTTACTGTAGGAACTTCACAAATTTACATATTTTTAACTTGACTAATTAGGTAATTTTGAGACTTAAATGTGTAAAATTGAGCACTTTTTTTTATTTTGCCTTGACTAATGCAAATATTCTTACTAGCTACGTTGCCCACCATTTGAACCTGCCTCCTCTAGACCTCCAAGTGCCTTTTATAACAAGGGAAGTACCAACTCGTCTAAGAAGTGCAGTGATTCTTTTGACATGTACAACAAATAGAAAACTGTAATATATTGCGATTTCTTTATTTTTATTTTTTTATCTAATGCGTAGGGAACTCAATAATTAATATTGAATTAAGTATGTAATTATATATTTTATATTTTATGATGAGTATGTTGTATTAAAGTGTTTTCTAACTTTAATTTGATTGATCAAATTTTAACATCTTTCTGTTTTTTTATTATTTTTCATTTTTCTAAATTAACCACCTGGTTCAACTAGTGACTCATAGGTTAACTAGATCACCAATGTTCCAAAGCCTACATCTAGTCAAGTTCCATCAAGACATATATTAACAGTGAACCTTCAGGAAAGTTAGGCGGAGCACATTGATTATCATGGGCATGGCTAATGCAAGACCTCTCTTTTTTCTTTTTGGTATTCTCTTGATTTCCTTTCAAGATCTACCTTTCAGACGAAACAAACACGTTGTTGTGGAAGAATGCTACAAAGAATTGCTTGACTATTAAGCCCAGTAGTGGAAAAAGGCAAAGAGAAATTAAAGAGGTGAAAGCAATGTTTAGACCACCAATTCACCAAAATATCTTTGTGTTTGGTATGGCAATTTGCCTCCAAATTTTTTCAATCTTGAGCATAAATTTTCTATTTCAAATTGTACTACGCCCGATGCTCAAGTAACAAAGTAGTAATTTCATCTAGTATTGAGATTCTCCGACAGTTGAATTTCTTGGTTTATATTTATATAAAATCAAAGAAAAATATGATGAACTTAAAATATCGGAATCACAATTTTTTAGTTCAAAAAAGCTGAGTGTGCCTACTATTTGCATGAGTGTGTACGATAAAAAAATTTCCATATTTTAAAGCTAGACGAACTAGATGTTCCAACTTTTTCGGTTGTGGTGTATTTGTGCACGAATTTGTATGGTAGGGTGTAGAGGCTTAAATTTGTGACGTGGGATGCGAAGTATAAATAATTGTGTATAAGCAAATGAAAAGATAAGATCAAAAGTTATCTTTGCATCAATTTTTTTTTTTAATAGTTATTGTTTACTAAGTGAGTGTATGAAATAGACATGGCTCTTAAAACATTCTCTATCTTTTTAATTTGAGTTGTAAAAGATAAAAACGAGACAAGGTTTAGTAACTAAATATGAAAGCGCCACATACTTTAATCGGCAAGGCTTGATATTGCATGTCATACTCTGCCATAGGGATAGCTGCTGATTTGGCCAACACCATTTTTCCAGCTTTGGACAAGAATTTGGCTGTCCAACTACTGAGTTTCTTCCGAACTTTATCTATAACAAAGTTTAAGGCATCTCCAATCCTGCCTTTGTATGTTAGAGGAAAGCCTAGGTATCGACCCAAATTCTGGGTTGCATTTATCCCCAATTTTCTGCATATGGATCTTTTACATCTTCTAGAAACATTTTGAGAAAACAACACACGAGATTTAGCTAAATTCAATTTCTGCCCAGCAAGCTCGCAAAAAGTATCCAACACTTCTATAATTGCTTCACAATTCTTGGCATTGGCTTTTGCAAAAAGCATGAGATCATCTGCAAAAAACACGAAAAAACTTGGACCATTCTTGGAAGCCTTGATTTTGTCCCATCTATTGTTTTCACACATGGAATGGATCTGTGCTCCCAGGAATTCTATGCAAAGGAGGAAAATGTAAACGGATATGGGGTCTCCCTGTCTAATTCCTCTTGAAGGCTGGAATGAGTCCAGTTTATTGCCATTAAAGAGAATTGCAGTTGAAGTATTGGAGATGCAACTCATAATAAGGTTGATGATGTTGGAAG
The DNA here is from genome assembly GCA_032878915.1 of Castanopsis chinensis. NCBI lineage: Eukaryota > Viridiplantae > Streptophyta > Magnoliopsida > Fagales > Fagaceae > Castanopsis > Castanopsis chinensis. Next base: position 19,692,336 of record JAVQMG010000122.1, read on the forward strand.
GGAAGCCAAAATGGTTCAACACCATCCTCACAAAGCTCCATTCCAAACGATCATAGGCCCTTTCGAGGTCAATCTTAACCACCATGTACCGGTCATTTCCTTTCCTCTTCTTAAGTGAGTAGATCAACTCTTGGGCAATTATCACATTATCAATACCCCTCTGGCCAGCCAGAAAAGCAGCTTACATTGGAGATATCAAGGAAGGCAGCAAAGGTCTTAGTCTCTGAACCAAGATTTTTGTCATAATCTTATACACTGTGTTACATAGACTAATAGGTCTATAGTGACTAACTAACTCAGGCCCACTTAGTTTTGGAATTAAAGCAATCAGTGTCTGATTTAGGTAGTCAGGAGCTTGTTGGCAAGAGAAAATGTTCTTGACCTCCCTTCTAACAAAATCTCCAACAAGTAACCAAAACCTCTGGAAAAATCCAGCATGCAATCCATCTGCCCCAGGAGCTTTGAAAGGCTTCATGGTCTTCAGGGCACCCCAGATTTCCTCATCAGAAGGGCAATGTGCAATGGAGTTGGCTTCTTCCATAGAAAGTGTAGCACACCAATCATTCTCCCATTCAGGATTGAGGGGGCTGCATGATTGCTCTGTATGATAAAGCTTCTTGAAGTAGTTGACAAAAATATCTTTCACCCCCTCAATGTTGTGTACCCATGCACCATTTTCATTTAAAATGCTTGAAATTATGTTCCTACTTCTTCTCACAAGAGTGGACATATGGAAGTAGGCTGTGTTGTGTTCACCATGGATGATCCAATCAATTCTGGCCTTTATAGCCCATAGTTCCTCTTCAAGCTGGAGAAAGAGATTGTACTCATCATTAAGCTTGTTTGAAGGTTGATCAGGAAAGCATTAGGGCAATTAGAAAGGGCTTTTTGAATTCCCAGGAGCCTGGCCATGACAATCCTCTTCCTAGTAAACACATTGCAAAACCTTCCTTATTCCAGCACTAGGCTTTGCCGGTAAAAATAGAAATGGCATCAGGCAGATTGGCTTCTTGCCCACTCCAAGCTTCTTTGACTATCATAGAGAACTCATTATGGCTAAGCCAAAAAGGTTGGAAGCGGAAAGGTCTAGTATTTCTCTCTCCCAAGGATGGGTTAAGATTCAGGAGAAGTGGGCAATGGTCAGAATTAGCTCTGGCAAGGTGTCTAACATTAGCTTCTGCAAAATGAGCTTTACATTTTGGATTTGCCCAGCACCTGTCTAATCTACATTGTATCAAATAATCAATGCCCCTCTTGTTAGACCATGTGAATTTTGGCCCTGAAAATCCAAGGTCCAGCATCTGACAAGCATCCATACACTCTTGAATTGCCCTAACCCTCCTTTGACAAATTGTATTTCCCCCTAATTTCTCATCCTCAAACAGAACTTCATTGAAGTCACCCATAAGAGACCAAGGAAGATTATGAAGGGAAGCAAGCATTTTAAGATTATCCCAAAGCAAGCATCTCTCAGCAAATCTAGAACTAGCATAAATTTCACTAAGAATCCAGATAAAGTTTAGAGATCTTACGCGTATAAGCGTGTGAATTTCTTGCTCAGTAGATGCCAACACATCAACCTAGAGGAGGTCCGAGCACAAGAGCAACCAAATTCCACCAAGAAACCTAATCGTGTCCGCAATCACAGCTCCATCAAAAAGGAAGAGTTTCAATAATCTCATCAGCTCTTGCTCCGCTCATCCTTGTCTCTGTAATCACCATTATTAAAGGCCTATGCCAATCAACGAGGTCCATAACCGTTTTCCTGAACTGAGGCTTCATTGCTCCTCTACAATTCTAAATTAAGATATTCATGAGCTTAAAGGCTGTGGTGGCAGAATCAAAGTGAGACAGTGAAGATTTATCCTCAGTGTCCCTTAATCTCCATGCTTCCATCATCTCCCCCTTCGACTCCATTCTGCCCCGAAATAGTGTCGTTGAATGCTTGATGATCCCTAACATTTACTGGGTGGCCTTGATAAGGATGGTTCCTAGAATCTTTGGCTCCGCAAACTGAATCAATTTCACCCGATGCAAATGCCCCACCATCAGGCACTCCACAGGTCTGTCCTGTAATATTTTCCTCACGATAATCGCTGGTTGTGTCCACTCCGCTTCTGAATCTGTCAGATATTTTTCCAAAGGCACCCTCCCTGATGTTGGTTCTGATCGCTTTAAGTTGCTCACCAGAGGCAATGGTACCACTGGTCAATCTAAGAGGAACCTCCACCATGGATTTGGAGTTAGTGACCATGCCTCGTCCTTCAAAGGAAGATACTCAAGATTCTTGCTCATTTTCGTAAGCGGAAACATGTTTTTCCACACCTACATCAGATCAATTTCGAACCATCCTCATATCTCCGTTGGGTCTTTCCTTATCCAATTGATCATGTCGTTTCCAATTGGTATGACTTTGCCCTTGTAAAGAATTGCCCAACTGTTTCTAACCTCCATCACTAATGACCACACTAGTTGCTTCCTTTCGAGGTTTGATAGATGTAAGTGGCTTGGGGTTTTGCTGGGTATGTTTGCTGCTGGAAGTTGGGCTCGCATTGGAGCTAGGCTCATGTAACTGGGCCGTGCTTGCCCCGAAGGCAAAAATCTAATTAAGTTCTGAAGGGCCCATAGAATCTTGTTGGCTTCCAACCAGTTTTTTAATATTCTAGTTACTTTTGGCGCGAAAGCTCGGGTTTTTGGCGACTTTGTCTGCCCCATCCTTCCTATGATATGACCTACCAGTCTTATCAGCCACCCTAAGTGGTTCCGTGTTTTGGACAACTAAGGCTTTCCTTTTTCCTTCCCGTTGGATTGTGTCAAGCATCCTATCTATAGCCTTGTTACTTTGAGATTGATGGGGTGCCTCAGCTTGGCTGAGCTCCTCTGCCCATCCTTCCTTTGAGCTTGTTTGTCGTTTTTATCCTATTGACCATCATCCAATCACCATAATCATTTATCCATCCTTTGCTCCTGACCATTTTGGGTAGCAGTATTTGCTTCCTCCCCTACACCTTGCTCTACAGTGTTTTCCTTGAGATTCTCTCTGATGATGAAGGGGCAAGCTTCCTTCTTGTAGCCTACCCTTCCACATGAGAAACATAGAGAATTGATACCTTCATATAGAATGGACTGAACGATCTTACCTATATGCATTATTTTATGCAAGGATTTGTCCAGATTGACTTGCACGCACAATCTTGCAAAGCTGCCTCTAGCTCCCATGGTTGTGTTGGAATCAATACGCAGTACTAGCCCTATCACCTTGCCCATCTTAAGGAGCATATCATGATCATAGTATTCTATTGGTAATTCAGGCAATTTGATCCAAACAACCACCGAGGATAGTGTAGCTGTTGACGCCTTGAAATCTGGCTCCCATTGTCTTATTGCTAAGAAATGCTGGCCAATGAACCAGGGGCCTTCTTTAAGAACCTTATCTACATCTCCAATTAGGCTGAATTTAACTAGAAAAATGTCAAACCCCAAATCAATACACTCCATGTTTCCATCTGGTTTCTAGGAGAAAATGGGCAATTGGCCACAATTTCCCAACAATATAGTTAGTAGGCACCAGAACGAAAGTATATACTATACTAACATCTTGACTCTTAGAAAGTCGATTTTGCTCTAAGAAATCGAGTCTTTAAGACTCAGTTTCACTGATCTATTCTGGTATGATGTGGCACTTTCATCCACCTGGAAATCGAGTCTTAAAGACTCGATTTATATATCGACTCTTAAAGATTCGATTTGAGTGTGACGTGTACAAGCTATTAGCCACCTGGAAACCGAGTCTGTGAGACTCGATTTCCAATAGGGGTTTTTTCAAATTAGCTCAAGTCTAATGCCTCCTCACTCTCGCACAGACCTCCCCGCCTCTCTCTGTCACTCACCCTCTGACTCTCCCTCTCACACCTCTCTCACAACCTTCGTGATAGCACCTTTCCACCGTCTCCGCCTTCGTGATCGTGCCTCTCCACCGTCTCCGCCTTCGTCATCGCGCCTCACTCTCACGTCTCTCTCACTCGCCCTCTCCACTCTCACTCAGTTCTCTCAGGTATGATTTCTTTTTCTTTTACCAATAATAATCTTGAATCTTCTTTTTCCCAAATGCTTTCCCATTTTATTATTATTATTTATTTATTTTAATTATAGGCAGCTCCAGTTATATATATAGTTTGATGTGCTTGTTGGTATACCTTTCCTAAAGGTTGAGACTTTCATATGGTACTTTGGTATTTAGATTCTATGATGTGATAGAAAAAATGGGTTTTCGATTTTATAGTTATATATTTCTTCCCATTTGATTTATGTGACTAGTTTGTTCAAGGCATTGTGGACCCAAGTGGAGTTTTTTGTTTTTGTTTTGTTTAGTTTGGTGTAAGAATTTTTGGGTTGTGTTCAATTTGTGCTATAATGCTAAAATCACTAAAAAGTTTAAGCATTAGAGAAGAAACACACAAAGATTTGGTTTTGCAGCTGCCGTGTTAATTACTGGGAGTAGTGTAAGGCGTCTAGCAATCACCTCTTCCAAACTCTGTAGAAACGGTGTCCTTGTGCCTTGGGTACAACCATGTTAATTTACATCATATTCTTTGTTGAAGTAATAATAGAGGTTTGCTTAACCGATCACCCAAACATAGTTTGAGAAGCTAGATGATACCATGGAAAGGTATACCAACAAGCACATCAAACTGTATATTCAGGAATGCAGGGAACCATAAATCTTCATTTATTTTAAGTGGTAGACAAATGATGATTCTAACCTAAAAAAAAAGTTCTAATGAAAATTGTCAATATATGCAATAATACCGTCAACACAGTCTCCAGGGAAGATTCCTTGGTAACTAGGTGCAAGTCAGTCGGAATCTGCATTGTACAAGTCAACTAAGAAAACAAGTGAACATAGTAACAAAACATATTAAAATCTAGCATATATAGGTCATATTGCTTAAGCATATTATTAGAAAGCCTAAATTAATATAAAAATATATCATATTCCCCTGCTTCCCCTGTAAATCTATTCCTGGTTTAGGACTACTAGTTCTTAACATTCCACAGTGAACAATATGATAATTCTTACTTCTTGGTGCTTTAGTGTACTCCACACTGTACAATTTCTGCAGGCATCAAGATGCGTATATATGCATAAAACATACCATTGTTTATAAAAGCATGTCATGACAAAATGTTCCAACCTTAATAACTTTTTTTTTTTTCATGAAAATTTCTTTAACCCAAAATGCTCTGAATTTTTTTCAGCATCATATCATATCAAGGAGCAAATTCAACTGAATATATCAAAACTAAATAAGATTGAATATAACCACCAACCCCCAAGAAATATGGCATCAACAAGATCCTAGTGAAGGCACAAGAACAAACTGTACTAATAAGAATTTTTATCTGTAGCCTACATTTTGAAATGATCAATTGATCATTACCCTCTACTGGCCATCAACATCAATTCCTGCAAAATAGAATTTTTATCTTTGAGTAATATGGTTTTTATTCTATAATTTGGCTAGGTGTACTTCAAGGTTAATCAACTAAATATTTACATGCACCTTTTATGTTTTAAGTCTTCCTTTTCACTATTTGCTCAAATCATATGTGCTGCATGCCTTTCTATGCATCCCAACCTTAGGAAAACCCTGAAGAGGAAATCGAAAGAAAAGATAGGTTAGAAGTCTTGTCAATTATGGTTAGGGTTATTGTTGGTATTTTTGCTATGTTTTGAGTGTGGTTTCCATTACCCTGTGCATTAGTTGCGTTGCCAAAATGCATTTTTCATTTACTGTGTGTAGAGCACATAATCAATATGAAAATGCTAGTTTTTTGCTGATTCGTTGTATTACATGCTAATTGCTTATCATTTCTTGTGTAGTATGGCTGCTGCAAATGCTAGACAGATTGACCATGCGCAGCCTGGCCCCATTGACCCATCGGTGTTGACGTTGCAGCCCAACCATCGGTCAGAAGCTATTTGGAATGGGCAGGTAAAACACAACATTACACTTTTAACGAATGTACACGCATTTAATTCATACAATGTACACGCACTTCCCTAGTTTGTATTAATCCATGGTTTTGTTCTGTGCAGGATCCAGGGTCCCTTAAATGTCGTGCCCGTAGTGAAGAGTTCTCCGATCGAGAGCCAATGGTGGACGACCGAGTCCTTGACATCATTAAAGCACTTGGTTTGGAGGGACTCCTTAGGACCCTGGGGAGAGAGATTGACCACGGCCTGATAACGGCCTTAGTGGAGCGGTGGCGGCAGGAGACTCACACCTTCCACATGCCACATGGTGAGGTCACCATCACATTGCAAGATGTGGAGGTCCTTCTCGGGCTTCCTGTTGATAGCGAGGCTATTACAGGGAGCACGCAAAAAGATTGGGATAATGTGTGCGAGGAATTCCTTGGCTTCCGACTTGAAAATGATCAGAGAAAGCAACTTCATGGCTAGAGGATTTTCATCCAACGGCTTTTGGAAGCTGTTGCCAATCCATTACCGCCTAATGCTGAAGAGGATCAGGTGCATAAGTATGCACGATGCTACATCCTAGCGCTACTAGGGGACACGATCTTCATGGACAAATCCGGCGATAGGGTGCATCTAATGTGGGTGCAGCAGTTGGAAGACCTTCGCAACCCACAAAGGTACAGTTGGAGAAGTGCTTGCCTTGCATGGTTGTACCGGGAGTTATGCAGGGCAAGCGATAAGAAAGCTAATCAGATTGGTGGGTGCTTGCTATTGGTGCAGTATTGGGCATGGGCCAGGTTCCCATATCTGTGCCCGACGGTTAAACGTGGCCCGCCAGTGGGTGCTTATGGTCCTTCAGTGCGTGGTCCACTGTCCCTGAAGTAAGTCTGTACCTCATACACGTCATAACAAATATTTATTTATTTATTTTCAAAGCTACTAGGAATTATTTAAGTTAATTTCAAAGGTACTAGGTTAATATATTTGTTACTTATAGTTTTTTATTATTTTATAAGTATATAAAAGCTGCTTATTTAACCAAGCTTCATTTTACTAGATTAACTATCTTATTAGAAAACATATTCTAAATGCAGCATAAGAAAGTATGTTTGTAATGATTAGTTGAAAAGCTGGTGGGTAGGCTAAGATTAGAAATAGTTAATTATATTATTTTCTAAGTGGGAAAGTTGTACAAAATTAATGATCCCTTGATCTTTATTGTAGGTAGTTGTGGGTCTCAAACAAGAAAAACAGGCCTGCCCACATCTTCCTGGACAGGTATCGCGAGCAAATAGCTTCCATGTTGCCAGGCCAGGTATGAAAATGCCTTGTTTAACATGTTTAGGAACAAGATCTAGGTTTGGTGAACTTTGAAATATAAACATTGTTGGCTAATGTGTTGCGTACTTCTTTTTTGGTTGTTGTAGGTGGTGTGGAAGCCGTATGAAGCTGAATTCGAGGACCTTCCGTCGTGGTGCGTTGCAGGAAGGGTTGTATGGACGGCAACGGTGCTGCTTGTATGTTTCCACCTAGTAGAGAAACATACACCGGATCGTGTCGTTCGTCAATTTGGGATGATCCAAGAAGTCCCCGTAATGTTGACACCGATATAGTGCTTCATGGCATTGACTTGCGAGGGAAGGTTGGCGTTGATTGGATGCAGAAACATGCTACGCATATTATAGAGTGGGGTAATCGCCTTCAACGGCGTTGTGAGGCAGTGCTTGGTGATATGCCTCCAGAACACGAGTACTTCGATTGGTACAAAAGGGTAACTCGGAGGTTCATCAATGTCTTCAGTGCTAGATTGATTCTAATGGTAACTTTAAATTTCTATTCGTTTGAATTTTTAATTAGCATAGTTGATTTCGTATTGCATTACTAATATACCTGGTTTTTTCATGTCTAGATTGAAGGATACGCTCGTTTGTTGAGGCGTCACCCAGTGGGCACAGAGGACCACAATTTAATTACTGGTGTGCTGACGGCAGTGCAGGAGATTGGCCATGTACAACCTCCAATCCCCGAGGGCCCGAACGAGGAGGCAGCTACTCCTGCAGCTGCGCCTACTTAGAGCCCAAGCACTTCTGAGAGGCCAAGCACGAGCAATGCTCCTGCCGGACGTGGCTCTCGTTTGCCTGTTGCTACACCGAGAGTTGTCCCTACCCCCGATCCCCATCCATCCACCACACATCCATCTCCTAGCCCTACCACCATCCCTTCACCCACTCCACATCCATGTCCTGGGTCTGACATCCGTCCACCCACCCCACGGTCATTTCCTGAGCTATCACCCATTCCATCCTTTGACCTGGGTCTTGATCCAACCCCTCCTGACATGCACATGCAGCCACCCTCCCACAGTACGTCCACTGTCCCTTCTTCACCCACCCCACTCCCATTCCCTAGCCCCACAATCCCTTCACCCACCCCACATCCATGTCCTGCGTTTGACATCCGTCTACCCACCCCACGGTCATTTCCTGAGTTGTCACCCATTCCATCCTTTGACCTCGGTCTTGATCTAACCCCTCCTGACATGCACACGCAGCCACCCTCCCACAGTACGTCCACTGGCCCTTCTTCACCCACCGACCCACCCCATGTTCAGGCTGAGCAACCAGTTGGGTTAGCTATAGAGCCAGCAGGTCGGCCGAAGCGCATATCAAAGGCACCTCCTTGTGGGACAGGGGGGCACAAACATGGACACAAAGCTGGACCCGAGGCATCTGACGAAGGACATGCAAGACCTCCTCCTCATTATACGAGACGGTGTAAGATTCAAAAAAGGTAATTAGACAGAAGAAAGACAAAGATTTCTATGTTAGATAGGCACATACTCCTTATATATTTGTGTTATGTTTATTATGGTTAATATGATCTGTACTAACTACTACATGGTGTTCTCTAATACTTAATGTTCAAGTGTAATGCTAATAATAGTTGCTTCGGTGGTTTTTTAAAAAAATATGATGTCAGTGTGTGTTTCACTTGTCTTGCTCCCTCTCCTTTTTGTTTACATTTTGAATTGGTTAAAAAAAAAATTTTAATAGGTTTTCTTGTTAGCATCAATTTTCAAATCTAGTTGACATTCAGTAGCAGTGATACAAGCGTCATGTCTTAAACAGGCATGAATAGCTAAGAACGGAGGAGATTTCTTAAGAATGCAGAAACAGCAGTATACTTGAAAGATTTCTGCACTCAGTATCAGCACAACAATGAAGCAGCCAGGGCCGGCCCTTCCCTTAGGCAAATTAGGCAACTGCCTAAGGCCCCCAAGGGAAAGAGAGGCCCCAAATTTTAAAAAAAATTAGGGATAGTAGGGGAAAAAAAAATTAGTATCAAATTAAAAAAAAAAAATAGTATCAGATAAAAGAAAAAAAAAATCAGTATCAGATTTAAACAAAAAGAAAAGAAAAAGTATCAAATTTAAACTAAAAAAAAATATATCCATATCAGACAATCCAAAAATCCATTCAAACAATGTTATCCTCTGGACAATCCAAAAATCATTCAGATAATCTACAAATCCAGTCAATGAGATTAACCAAAAAACATTTACAAATCAAAACAAATAAAACAATTCAAACCCTACAAATTTTACTACCTCTCTCTGCTCTCCGCCTCTTCTGTCTCTCAAGCTCTCCGCCTCTCTCTGTCTGACTATCTCTCATCCTCTTTGAACTTTCATTCTTTGCAAATCCAATTCAAGCAAGTGAAGCAACTAAACTGAAGGCAGCAGATCAAATCTGAATCATCAGAGTCAGACATCACTGTCCGCCTCGCCGCTATCCCGCTGTCCACCTCACCGCCTTGGCCTCTCCGCGACGTCGCCTCGCCAGCCGTGAACTTCATCTTCAGGTATAACTTCATCTTCACTTCTTCAGGTTTGAGTGTTTGTCTGTTTGATTGAGATTAGATATTTGGTCCGGTTTTTGTGTTTGAGTGTTTGATTGACTATTGAGGTATGATTTATAAAATTTGGGGTCTGGTTTTTGTGGTTGACAGATTGATTGAGATAATGAGATTGGGGCATTGGGCTTGGTTTTGTAACAGTTTGGATGGTTGGGCCTTCCTTAGTTTTTTTTTTTTTTTTAATGATTCAGGCTTCAGCCCCTTGATTCAACCGAATTCCATTCAGCCTTCTTTTTTTTTTTGTTATAGATAGGATTTGTTTTGTGTTTTTTTTTTAATCTTGTGTTTATATATATATATATATATATATTTTAGTTAGTAATAATATATTAAATAAGTCTTTATTTATGCAGGTTGAGATTGCTAAAAGCTTGCTATTGTTCGGTGAAATTACAATAATAATTTCTATATAAATCAGGTTTTATTTTTCATTTGCTCTATACTTGAAAGTCATTTTTTATTTTAGTCTTTATAAATATATTGTTTGATTAGAAATGTCTACTAGAAAATATGCATCTGGATATGAAAAACTTAAAAAAAAAAGAAAAATTAATTGAGTCTCAAAAAGGATCAGTGGATAAATTTGTTATTAGTAATAAACAAAATATAATACAAAATTTCGATGAAAATATCACAAATGAGCAAGAAATTCACCAAAAAGAGTTAGAAGATAATGAAATGATACAATTACAAGATAACAATGATGTTCAATTTTGCAATACAACAAATCTTGATAATGAACTTCAAAATAATTTAGAAAATAATAATGAAAATGTCACATATGAACAAGTTCACCATAATGATGTTCAACTAGAAGAAAATGAAAATAATAATGAAAATGTCACAAATCAACAAAAATTTAATTAGTCAATTTACATCTCAAAAGGCAAGAAAAATAATTTTTAAATGAAATATATTATAATATAAAAATATTAAATAAATATTAATTTAATTAATATATAAGTATAAAAAAGACCCAATTTTTAATTCTCGCCTTAAGCCCCAAAATGTCTAGGGCCGGCCCTGGAAGCAGCATCCTCTCATATGGTCAACCGTTGTAAGTTTTTCTATACAGCCAATGGCCATGAAATATAACATGAATTTGTTGCATTTGACCAGGGGTGAAAATATGACTAAGTATCAATATCTTGATTCCTGCATTTTTAGCAATCGGTATTTGGAAAATCTTCTTATGTTTAAATGTTTGTTTTCCTTTCCTTTTCTTTTCTTCTTGTTAGAATCTCCCTCGTGATGCATACAAGCTACTTGCAGTCCCATCACCTATTGGTGGTGTTCTTGTGATTGGTGCAAATTCTATTCATTATCATAATCAGGTATTATTTTGTTGCATAATACCTACTTTTTACTTCATTATTATCACCAAAATGATCATCATCATTGTACTTATCCCCAAAAAAAAAAAAAAAATTATCATTCTTGTTATTGCATTAAGATTAGCATTATTACTGTTATAATTTCTGTCTGTGCTTTCATATAATTCCCGCTTAGAAATTGAGAATTGCCCTAAGCTTACCTCCATGCCTCAACAAGTGATTGGGGTTGCTGTGATGCCCTGGATTTGATTGGATATTGACTTCATGCACTTCCTCTCTGTATGCTTCCTTTTTTGGTTGTGGAGATTTTTTTGGGCTAATTTAATTTTTATTTATTAGGTGTGTGTGTAGCTTTTAGGTAGTTGAAGGAGGAAGCAATCTAGTGTATGAAAGAGGCAGGTTGGCCATTGATATTCAGCATTACCCCAATTTGACAATATCATTGATTGGAGGGATTTATGCCCACACTACTTTTGTGAATACTGGAAAATTCATTAGTGTCACCACAATGATGCAAAAGGAAACAGGTGAGGATTGCGCTTACATCCTAGAGTTGGAAGGGGACCTGTTTCAACAGTAAGAAAACTTGTTATACAAATCTCTATTTTATCCCAGTCCTTGATAGAAATCAAAATCCAAAATTTTCATTGTTCTCTCCAAGTTGTCAATTTTTTCTTGGTTAACGAATATCAGATGTTGAATCAAATGAAGCACAGAATAGAATTGTAAATAAAAAACTTTTTGGTTGGAACAAGTCACAACTCAATGGTTTAGAATTTTCTTAAAGTCATTATTCACATATAAGGAAACAGAAGATGTGAATTTTCCTTCAACTGTTTTTTATTTCAAACGATTTATGGATAAGGTGACGTATCTGGATGCTTTGATTTCTCATTGTGTAAATAGAGTGAAAATCAGCACTTGGTGATATCGGGGTAATGTATTTAGGATTAAATCTGTCACCTATTCCTACATTACAGAAATTTGCTGTTGTATCTACAAATGATGGTAATAGCGATGTTAACAACTGCAATTCACAAAACCTAAGTTAAATTGCTAACTGCTATTTTGTAAATAACTAAGTTAAATCTGCACTTCCTTCATATTTTGATTAGTATTATGCTGTTCATTGAAAACAAAGGTTGAACTTTAGTCTTTAAGTTCATAATTTCCAGGAGGAATTTTACTTGGCTCTCCACTTGGACTTGAATTCTCCATTTAAAATCAATTAATAATTTCTAATTAAACTGAAAGTGTTACTATATTTTGTTGAAAAAACAAATTACCATATTTTTCTTAATCTTACAATTTTTAATATTGCAGGTTGCCTTCGGTTAAGACTTAAGACCGTAAGTTAATGTTCATAATAGTACCCAAATAAAGGAGCTTTTCATTTTCCCAATGGTCACGTTTCACTTATTGTACGCTCCTAGAGGTTAATGTTACAAAGGTAATAGTATGCTTCATAACACACATTATAGTTTGTTACAATTTGCTGATATCAGTGTGTGTTGATTACTGTTATTATCAATACAGACTTAATATCAACTATTCTTTCTATAAACATTAGCAGCAGAACCAGAGGCATAAATTCATTATGTAGCTTCTGGTTTTGATCATGCTAATTATTATAGGCAGCTCTCCATAACAATTTTTGCCATCTCTTACATTTTGTGACACTTTGATTCAGAGAGGAATTCAAGTAATTTGAATGAAGGGGCTAGTGACCTCTTTAAATTTATGATACAAATTTCTATTATTTTTTTGTTGTACATCAGATGCATTGGCACAGGACAAGTTGAACTGTAGATGACTATCAAAGTGTATGAAGTGATCTTTGGTAGTTTCAGGTGGCATAATTGCGTTGACATATGTTGAGGATTTCTATAATAAAGAATGTAAGTAGCCGTCATGACTTTTATAAGAGGTGAGCCTATGCATCTAAAATCAGTAGGGCTCAAACTCAGTTATTCCATTATTTTCATCTTCAAATCATTCAATGTCTTCGACTTACGACGTATAATCATGTAATAGCATTCGATACTCGGCCCTTGAAATGGGAATCCGTCAATCTGTTCAGGATTGAAAAGAGGTCCACCGTAGTATACATTTATGTCAATATTCTTCAGAGATTGTGAACCTATTACAGTCAAGATAATATGTTAGTGACATATTTTAACACAATTACAAAACTTTTTATGTATTCAAAGTACAAAAATTACAACTTCTTATATCAAACACACCCCACATTTGCATATACTCACTCCACATCACATACAAACACACTCAATCATTATCATTTCATACTCAAACAAATAAAAAAATTAAAGACACAACTCACCCCCACTACAAAATTTCATATCATTCTAACAAAAAAATAATGAAAAATATTAAACCAAACAACAACAAAAATAGCCATGAAAAAAGGCTAACAATACAAATATATCTTAAATATTTTTTACTTTTTATAATAAAAAATAATAAATAAATAAAAAAACCCTACCAAATATATACACTAGTTACATCATATGCATATACAAACCCCACATTTGCATATATACTGAACCATTATCATTTGTTTCTAAACAATAAAAAAAACCATTAATCATACTCCAATAAAAAAAAACTAAACACACAAATCTTCAATCATGCTATCAAAAATATAAAGAAAAATAACAGACCAAACAAAAATACTCATGATACATACCCACAAAAAAAAAAAAATCTAACATTACATATATGTAACTAACAACTACCCATTAAAAAACCCTAACATTACATATATGTAACTAACAACTATTCAGCAAAAAAAAAAAACCTAACAACTAGAGAGAGTGTAAGCTATAAAAACCTTACCTGACATGAGGATGTGTAAATAGAGGATGAGTTTGATTTGAAATTTTGTATGAGAGTGAGAGAGAGAGAGAGTGAGTGAGGAAGAGAGAGCTGCTGCCCCAGACAATAGAATTTGGTGTGGGAAACGACAGAACCCAGAAAACATAAAATGGGAGACTAAAGAGCAGCTGGCCTAACCACGTGAGTTAAATGGACTACAGCTTAAAAATCGACTCTCTGAAAGTCGATTTTACTTTATACAAACCGAGTCTTTAAGACTCAATTTCTAGCTGGAGTCCACGTGGCTCAAATGCCAATATAATGGAGTATTTTAATTCTTCATATGGAAATCGAGTTTTATAAACTCGATTTCCAGGTGGCTGCCACGTGGAAAATCTCCACATCGGACATGACCAAAGCAAGGAAATCAACCGTTTGATACTCAATTTCTTCAGGCAAAATCGACTCTCTAAGAGTCGAGATGTTAGTATAGTATACACTTTCGTTCTGGTGCCTACTAACTATATTGTTGGGAAATTGTGGCCAATTACCCATTTTCTCCTGGTTTCCACATAGCACTAATCCTGGAAGAGAGGTAATGGAAGCCAATTTTCCTTCCAAACGTATTGACAATGAGGGTCTGGTGCCAAGATGCTCTTATTCTAGCTTTCTCTTCCATGGACAGAGTAATTCTATCATCCTCTCCGTGATCCTCACGATCATCCGTGTCTGAGTCACTATCCTCTTGCATATAGCTCGAGAAACCAAAGGCTTGCTCAAATGCCCCTGGGAGTGCTCCAATCAGCTTATCCCTGTAGCTGCCACCCTTAGTAGATGGGCTTGCAGTGGATTTAGGGTCATACTCTTCTCCTGACTTATGATTTTCTTTGAATTTCTTCGTGCTTCGTCTCAATGTGTCCTCTTCTTCATCAGAACGTTCCAAGTTCTCTCTCGCCATTTTCAAGGCTTATGGATTTTTTTTTTTTTTTTTTTCTGTCATAGTGAAAAACATTACTATTTGCTTTCCCATTTACGTATCGATTATTTGCCCAAACCTATCCAACGCTGATTGATGGCTAACCGTTTTTGGCCAATAATGTTAAAACAGCGCAGCAAAATTAGATGATTGAAATGTTCTTAGACCTCTTGAACATTAGAGTTGTTTGCACTTGGAATTGGTGCACTTAGACCCCGTGTACTTTAATCTTGTCGATTAGTACGTAAAACTTCAAATCTGTCTCACGTGATATGCATGTTGGCTTGGGTCCTCTACTTGCATATATATATATATATATATATATCTTGCATACCATACATGAGACCAAATTAAACTGAATTTCTCAATTCAGACACCTTGCAGAAATTTCTGAATACTGAGAAAATTGTCCTTGACATTTACACCTCATATTTACAAAGTAACGCCCTCTAAATTATCTACAAAATTCTTTAGACCCCATGAGAATATCTGCCCCACTCCATAGACTACCATTCTCCTATTCATCAAAATTATAATTACAGCAACTTTAACTAAATGGTTCCCCCCCTCTCCCCTCCCCCCCCCCCCCCCCTTTTTTTTTTTCTAGCTAGTGTACCACTGCCTTCACCAAATTTGGCCTTCAAGCTTAAACACTAGCTCGGAGTGCATTGCAATCCTGACAACCTCCAAGCATAGACACTGGCTAAATACCACTAGCTCAGAGTTCATTGCTAATCCTGACAACCTCCACAACTGTTGCATTGCAAAAGAAACATCTCTGGCAATTTAAAAGATGCCTGGTTATACAGCCGTGACAAGATCTATGGGAACAAGGCACAAACTGGGAATCTGCTTCGCCTGAATAACAGATGCAGCACGTGCTATCATCCCCATCAATTTCTCTCCCATATCCCATTTCGTCAATTACTTGTGACTCAGTCCGGCTAATAATGATGCTTGCAAATTTCTCTAGCCGCCCAAGTTTTCCAAGATACGCATCCCCCCTGAAGGATCCTGCCTGGAAAATCAATGAAAAGGGAATAGTGGCATAAATTCCGATTTAAAACCATTAACAAATATACTACCTAGATGTTTCAAGCTAGGGCAAGCCAAAAACACAAATTCATGACACAAGCTGACAAGCTATTTCAAACACCAAAATAGATGTGAACTCTATACATATGTTTATTTCATAAACTAATGCATGTTCCAATAGAAATCCTCAAAAGCTTAATCCTCAAGATCAAAAAGAAAAGGAAACTTGACTAATGTCCAGCACACATTGAGACAAGTTGTGATGGACCAATTTAGGTCTGGATATCTATGGATAATTTAACAGCAGCTACAATAAATTTGCAAATAGTAAAACATTATGAGAACAAAGTTAGGCAGAGAGGTGAATCTATGATATTTAATAAGAAAGCATCATCAACATAATGTTAGTAAGCTACTGTACATTGTGCCTGCAGAATTGGCTATATAGGAGATAAAAAGGAGGTCATAATATTCTTACCCTATGTTTGAAATGGAGAGAGATGGAGTGAGGAGAGGGGAGGGTGGCCAGAATATAGTAATTTAATTTTTAGTATATTCCCCTCTTTTCTCCCACCATCTCTCTCTATTTCAAACATATCCTTGATCTATTTCTATAAAAGTGGCATCTTAAATATCATAAACTAAAATTGTTTTCCAGCTGCTGGGAGAAGCTTAAAATTGTTGTAAATACAAATATGCATACACATCACATACACACACAGAGAGATAAAAGCAGTCAAGAACTAACCCAGTTATAATTCAAGAGATACTGGAAACCACAATGAACAGTTTTAGGGCAGTCCATGCTTGCAAATACACCCACAACATCATTGTGCTCCCTGCACTCTGCCCCAGAACTAGCATCCAACAAATTCAAGATGATCCCCACAAGAGGTGCCAATATCATGCCTCGGTTCACTTTCTCTAAAGAATGGCCATGTCGTCTAAGTGACCTGCAAAATTAACATGAAATAATATGAGAAAAAATGTAACCTCCCCCCTTAATTGCAGCCATGGATCACGTTAGGCTAAGGAATGAAGTTATTTATGAGAAGGCGTAGCACCAATTAAAACTACAACATGGAAGATTAGTTTGAGATGGTTTGGACATGATTGGAGAGGTAAATTGGGGGGAAGGGAGGGGGGGAAGGCATGATCACATGGCCCTAAAATAGCCCGAGTGACGTAAAAGTATCCGTGTAGCCAAACCCTATTAGTTAGGATTAAGTTTTGGTTGAGTTGAGTAGATTGACTTAAATTATAGCCAATGTTACTTTGTACCAAGAAACAACAATCCCAATGTTTATACATTTAAAGAATGATAAGAGATTATTTCATATGAGTTCAATAATGCCAACAACAACAAAAAAAATATAAATGCTTCAAGAAAATTACATTTAGAAACAAAAACATATTGAATACAACACTTTTTTTTTTCATGACCCTATATAAATAAAAATTTCCTTATTGCAGCTCCTCACCCAGCAATCAAAAAAGATGTTTCTTTCAAAGTACAATAAAAAAATCAAACTTAATTAGAAGAGAGAGAGAGAGAGAGAGAGAGAGAAGAGCATGAATTTGTATTCCCTAGCACAGAAACTTACAAGTCAAAAATCTCTGCATCCACTACTGACGTTACATGGTTCAAAATAAAGACAATCAGTTCAGTTAGCCGTCGAAGGTTTGTATCAGTTCCCAACAGGAATGCTTGAGGAATTTCATGGGTACAGAACTCCAATACCCTTGTAAGATTGCATGAGAGATCAAATATTACGCTGCATTTTCTTTGCTGAAACTCTAATACCTGCAAAGATGATTTACAACAATTACATGATCTTTGAAAAAGAATGATAGGGAAATTCATTAGGTTCAATATAAGAGGGGGGGGGGGGGGGGGGGAGGGTGTGATTAAAGCAAGAAGAAGAAAATCTGCACTTGCATAAAAATGAATAACAGTCAAACCATCAGAAACTACAAAAGCTGACAAAACCTTTAAGGTTAAAAAATAATAATATAATAATAATAATAACTTTGAATAAACTCTCCAGGTCTCATAATAAGTAAGAATTCTAACTATGAAATGATAGAGAACTAACACCAATACAAAACTAAAAACAGTTTTTCCCTATAATGAGTATCGCAGCAGGATATACAACTACTTAGCTGCTGCATAACCCAACCCTCAAAACTGAGTATGGCAGAACTAACTTCAATCTGAACCATAATTATAAACAATAACCAGGACTGGGAACAAGTACAGGGTCAATCCAGGTTAATTAAACCATTAGCCAAGTGAGACAATTTTGATAAGTCAAATTGAAACCAGACCTGAGAGAAATGAATGTGACGGTAGAGGCAGACATGGATTTTAAAACCCACGTAAAATCCACTTGATTATTCAAATCTCTCTCTCTCTCTCTCTCTCTCTCTCTCTCTTGACAGTTATGTCTTTTTTTTTAATAGGTAAGAATAATTTTGTTAAGGCAGTGGCTCTAAAACACCACAATGGAATCACTATTCATAAAATCCAATGCGCAAGACCAATTAGGTAAGGAACTAGAAAAGTTGCTAGCAACTGAATTCCCATACTTTCCATATCTTCAAATGTACGCCAATTCCGTTCCCTCTATATAGTCCACATAAAACATAATGGAACTATATTATAAATATCCAATGAGTGCTTACACATCCAATTTCTCCAACCAGGCATAAGATCAACAACCTTCTCCGGTAAGACCCAGTGGATCCCAATGATCCCAAAAAATCTAAAAACAAAGCTCCACAAGTCACATGCAACCGTGCAGTGAATCCATCGATGGTTCACTGTCTTCCCACCATACCAACACATACAAGTATACAACACCAACCATTTTTTTTTTTTTAATAAATAACAAATCTTTATTATCAAATAGAAAAGCTCTCTTTATGAGATTATCACAAGTAAGAATTTTCCCCAATGTTTCCATCCAAATGAAAAGGAGACCCACTAACAATGCTCATAAAGTATGCATTAAGAGATTTTTCAAAATTACAATGCTCAGAGAACTCCTTAAAGAACGCCATCACATCCGCTTCTACCACCCTCCAACAATGCTAGAAAAAGGCCATAGTGAACTCACCTGACCCCAGTGCTTTGTCCCCCTTAAACTCACTCACTACCGGTAAAATATCCTCCTCAAACCTCCTCTCAAGTAGACTACTCTAAGTATCAGTTTGGGAACAACTTATTTAGCTTTTTATTAAAAGTGTGCTAAAGTATACTTGTACTATGAAAAAATTTGAAAAGGTGACAAAAAGTGGGAAAAAGAGAGGTTTTAAAAAACTGTGCATAAAAACTAAAAGTTAAAAGCTGAAGTTGATGCTACAGAGGCTATTAGACTCCCCAATAGTGGCAAAGCCCAACCCATCAACTATACGCCTCCACCCTTCCATTTCTTGATACAAAACCATATAGAAATGCACCACCTTATCCCTCACCTCCAAGTCCTCCTCAGAAAACAAACCATCCACCTCCACAACTCCTAAATGATTATAACTTCTATGAGAAATTGCCATCCTTTGAAAAAACATGGAATTCTTGTCACCCTCCTTAAGCCAAACTCCAAGGGGTTGGTTACATCTGCCTACATTAGTTGGTCTAGATGTTCTTAGGTATTATGTGATAAATAAAAATCATATCTATTATATACCACATTAGCCTGTCAGTATACCCAGACTGCACCATACAGCATCCATACTTACTCACCGCAAGCAAATGTAAACAAATTTCCCAAATCAATGTTGTGAAATTTGTCTTTTAATTCATATATTATGTAAAAACGTGCATAGTTGGGTTAATGATATCTAAAGATTGGGGTATAATTTTCCAGCACATTTATTTGTACTTTGCACCACACATCCCAGTGCTATAAAATGTGGCAGGGAAAAAATTACTAAAAAAATGGGAAAATGTATTATTGTGGGTCACCAAGTTTTGCACTACTACGTTTCAGATTATCCAGCTCAAACCAGGTGGTTTCAATTAATCAGTGTTGTATGAAATCCAGATGCAGGTTAGTCCCATCCCAGGTTCACACTAAGTGAAGTCATTATGCTCAATAGTGGTCCAACTCAACACCCTATTTCCCCAACATTTTGCTACCCTGGCCAATATGTATCTATAATCAGTGTCATCATTAACCAAATTTACTCTAAAGATAAAAATCAGCTGCTGCGAACTTGTTCATCCAATCCATTTAATAGCTACTTCTTCTATTTGCTTGTGATCCTCCAAAAATTGTCTATAACTTTTTCCTCTCACATTCCCTAGCAACCCCTCCCCCCACCCCATCGCTCTCTCTTTCTCCTTGCTTTTGTTCATTTAAGTCCTCTCAATATCCCAGAGTGTTGCCAGAAGTCCACTGTACATGCCACATGTAAGTTGCGTTTGGGATAGCTTAATTGAGCAGCTTATTTTACTATTCAGCTTATTTTTGCTTCTATTCATAAGTCCCACTGCACTCTTGGGTACTATCCATAGCTCACACTATATTATTTCAGTTAACTTTTAGCTTTATCTACAGTACTTTCAGCAAAAAGTTTTCGGTTTCAGCTAAATAAATTGTTCCCAAACAGACCTGTAATGTATGAAATGAGGAAGATAAATAAATAAAACCACCACTTCAACAATAACCATGTTTTGAAACAAACAAACAAAAAACTATAAATTAGTAAGATTAAAATTTATATAAAAATAAATAAATAAATAAATTGTTTCATGTCTCAATAAGAACAGGATTACGCATACCTGGAATTTTTCTTGCATTTCTCTAATGGAAACTGAGAATTCAGTCATTGTCCAGCTGAGAGTATTAAATAAGCGGTTGAGGAAAGCTGAGAACAGATCTTTGTCATTGATGCAGGCTTCCCGTAGTAATCTCTTTATAAATGGATGAAGAGGCCCGAATAGAAGTAGGAAAAAAATGGTCAGAAGTTACTCAACAGAGAGAGAGAGAGAGAGATATCTAGCAAAATTAAAACATCATTATAATCAAAGAAAGAAAAATCCTCACTATTCACCTGGAAAACCACCGACGATGATGATGATTCCCCGTGCTTGGAAGAACCAAAGCCAGAAGCCCTACACAACCTCAGAAGAATATTGGTAACTGGGATCCAGGATCTTTGATCAAATGCTGACAGCAATGCTTTTGGCAACCTCAGGATTGCTGTTTCATTGGTCTCAAAAGCAGTCAAATATTCCCTGTACTGGACCAGGACTGATATAGACTGAAGGAGAAGATCCTTAAGATCTGCACTTGATATCCTTGGGTCGTTGAAGTGGGCGACTACAAAAGTAACCTGATCAAAAAGACATCCGTATGTAATTTATTTGACTCGCACTATTACACACATTTAACATTCTGAATAGAGCAAACATCATGAGTCTGTTGCCTGACTAACAGGCCCAAGTTTTAGCACATGTAAGATCTAGACATGTAGGAAGTCAGCATATCATATGCATGTCATAATTAATTCCAAACTGCATGTAAGAAAAGCAGGTCAAATAATACCATGTACATTGTATCAAAGCAATAAAAAACCCACTATAGAAAATTATTGGAGCTTTCTAAAATTTGGTTGCTTTGTTTAGGACATGGAAGATACATATGTATATGTAGAATTTTTTACAAGAGCTAACCCTGTACTTTGTTTTGTCATTCATGTTGCACATATCAAGAGGCCATTGACAACAAAGATTATATCATCACTGAAGGATAGGAACATTCTTTTTCTTGATGCATGAAATTCCATTTGCCATGAATACCATACAGCTTTAAGTTTTTTTTTTTTTTTTTTTTTTTTTTTTGAGCAAAGTTTTAAGTTCAGATGTCTGAGATAAATGATAAATTTTCTTTCCCATCATCCTATAAGTATGTCACTAATCAATAATCCAGCAATAGATTACTCAAAATAGTTGTGAGAAGACACTCATATTTTTCAATATACACTGTTATTTTTCCAAATTAAACTCAAAATAGCAAAAACAATTGGAAGAAGACAAAGAATATTGACAGATGAGACATACAAATGAAGCAAGTCCCTGCTTGACAAATACCGCAGGGGGAACAAATGGGGGATCGCTCTTACGCAACACGTGAAAGCAGTCAACCTGTGACAGAGATTAGAATACAGATTAATAATAATAATGGACACAGAATGTCAAAATCCCATTAAACATTCAGGAAATAAAAATTAAGAACAAGCATAATATGAATGTTAGCAGTAAAAGTTACTCATAAAAGTTCATAACTACTGGCTATGTGCGGTTTTTCAAAATCCTAACACGTGACTATATTAAATTTGGAACATATAAAAATGAGAAGAGTATGAAAAGAGCACAAAGGCATACGAATAAAGAAGGCTCAAGACAGATCAAGGGTGTGTGTGTGTGCAGGTGGAAATATAAGTATCAGTACATGTGGTTGTCTTAGTATCTTCATATTCACCACCACAATTGGAGGACAAATACACAGACACAGGAGACATTCTTGCTATTGTACCATGCTGATTATACTGATTAGTAGCCAACCACCACTACTACACATGCAGGCACACATGTGAAGAGAGAGAGAGAGAGAGAGAGACCCAATATCTTTGAATGTCAAACTGCAATTTCACCTTGCAACTCTATAACACCCTAATGTAGCCATAAAACATTCTGTTCAAGCTCACTGCAGTTTGCATTGATTTGATACACTAATGGCAAAAGATGCAAATATATTTGAAACAATGTGCACACATTGCAACAGAAGAAAGAAGAGCAGGGAAAAGAGTTTATATATGCCCATGCAACAAATTAAACAATAACCATTATGTACAACTCTCATATAAAATGATTTTACATGCTTTTATGTTGAATAAAGTCTCTATTTACCAGAACTTCCAAGTAAAATTCCGGGATGTAAACAAACACTGAATCTACTCTGCTAAGAACCAGAAGCAATTGGACAATCCACATGCACGTAGCATACATCCCTCTTTGCTTCCATCGAGAAAAGAGAGAAATGCGGTACCTGTAAAGCATGTCAGTCACAATTAGAAAATAAGAATGCAAACACTCAACTTTTTTGAATCACAAGGTGAACTGTCACTTTCACCGACTTTCTTTTAAGATTCCCAACTAACAGCAGGGAAGCTTAAATACATATATATTTTTCTTTTATACATAATAACCTATCTCATTAACGATAAAAAATGGAAAACCGTTCAAACGCCTCTTATATATTTTTATTAAATGTGAATTTTAAAAATCAAACCATTAGATTGCATATTCTTTATGTTCTTAACACACATGTCAAATTTTTATCCAAATGGGGTGTTATTTAGTATTCAATCAATAAACTTATTTTTTATGCATAATTTTTTACCACAAAAACTTGAAATGTAAACGTGTCATTAATGACATGACTATTGATCTTTGATCTTCCTAAAATTTTGCAAGCATGGAGGATATAATAAGAACATGTAATCCAACAGTTAAATTTTCAAAATTCACATCAGATCAAAAGATACAAGAGTTTGAAGGGTTTTCTCCAAACTAGTTTGGAGAGGACATGGGTATTCACTGGTACACAATGTGTGTACAAGAGACAACCCAAAATAAAAAGAAATTAAGATCTAAAATTTAACATATGCAGGAAATCAAGAAAACTACAGCAAGAAGATGGATTGCTTTAGTCTACTCATATAGAGTCATTAAGAACACATTCTTCAATCTCAAAGTTGGAGGTATCTCTTCCCTCAACTGTCCACTCATTCCTTTCTCTCCAAATACACCACATTAAATACAAGGGAATGGCCTTCACAGCTGAAATACATTCACATATAGTCACAAAAAATTTCAACAATCATATCTTCCCATACAAAGATCAGCAGATACCAACTTCATGACAAAGTAAGTTAACCAGGCAACATATGCACCCAAAACATCTGACTCAGTTACAAACTATGATAAGGGTAGAGATGATAAAGAATAAGCCATAAATACAAGCAAAATAGAACTTCAAAAATATTTCATTGTGCTCATCTTACCATGCACAATGTCTCACACAGTCAGTAACTTCTTCATGATAAAGATTCCGGGCTTCTTTCAAACGCTTTAATTGCTCAGTGCAAGTTCCCTCTCTTATTTGTTTATCAGTTTCCTCCAGAACAGAGATTGAATGTGACTGATGGGAAATGTAATATGATGCCTACAATCAGAAGATTTTATTTCAGATTATTCACAACATCCCAAAAGAATCTAGGAATGTAACAACAACAGGTTAGTTACTCAGTAAAACAACAATGTAGACAAGTGAAAGATCTTGAGTAGTGGACATGAGAAGAGAATGCTACTAAAGGGGAGGGAGAAGGTGGAAAATCAAACACAAAACACTTCTTTTCAAACTAAAACAAATACTCATTTAAGGAAATGCTTTGAAATAACCAGGCATGGCAGTGATTTAGAAGTCACATGATGGGGGAGTTTGAGACCACACATGAGCGGGTGTTAGAATAATGGTTTAAATGATTAAATTCATCCTTTCATATCAACTTAAGCTAATTTATCATGTGTAATAATAACAATATCAAAATTTTACTCCCAACATTAACAAATCTTTAAAAAAAAAAATTTGAGCTTCATCAAGTGATCAAATCACTGATGTTTTGCTGATGACCGTGAGTCCATGGGGACTTTGACCCTCAATCAATAACATACATACATACATAAATAGCAAGTGCTTTATCTATTCGCTTCTTTGTATCTTCTTGTTTTTCTCATTTTTACCTTGACACTGCATTTTATAATTTTAAGAAAGTGGATGGATTTCAGTCAAAGCAGTCACATCAATGAAGCATAACAATATGGATATAAGGTTTACAAACATTAAAAAACAGAAACATTCATCAACATCAAAGCTCATATACTTTAAAGAAGAGAATTTTCCATGTTCCTTCCTCACCTGCTTAAAGTTTGGTGCAAGGCCTATGTGATACAACAACAGTAAAGCATCCAGAAGTTCTTCTTCTGTTAGTGTAGCTGAAGACACATTACATTCCCTGGGTACAATCATCACATGTTGGACTGGACGGTAATCCAATTCAGATTCAGATTGATCACTGGAGCTAGGCTTATTTGCTATCTCATCATTCAAAGTTCCAGCACTACATTCTGCAGCAACATGAGCCGATCTCTCTGGAATATGGTTGCAATGGCCAGTAGAACTTTTGGCTGTGTATATAATTGGATCCTTTGAGATTCTTGTGAAGTCATCATACCGTGAACTTGAACAACAACATGGTTTCTGCCTGGTTAAATGAGTTACTCTGGTTTTTTCGTCATCCATACAACCTTCCTCCCACCGGATCACTTCTGCTTCCTCATTCTTTGCAGGATTTGATTTCAATAGATGATTATATGACCCTCCAAGCCTAGATATGCCAGTTCGATGAGGATCATTTTTCAGAAATAAGTACATGGGAAAACTTTGTTGACCGCCCCTATGAAGAAAACCAACATCAGGGTCAGTTTCGCAGCTCTTCAACCAGCCACAGATGTCCCCCATACCAAATCCTTCAGATAGAAAATGGAGTATGACTGTGTACAAAGAAACAAGAACAGAGTTGCTTGAAACTCCGGGAGGCAGTACATTACGATCTGCTCCTCTATTCTTTAATAAAAGATTCTGTAAAAATTTCCTGAACACTGAACCAGGCAACTGAGGAGGTGCAATAGGTGGTATGAATTGAATGACCAAGCGACAAAGGTCCCTATGCTTCTCCTCTATCTGCAAATAGAATTCGTGAGTCAGTTAATGGAAAATCATAACACTAGCATCCACGACAAATATGCGTATTTTATGCACCTAAATATACTATACAGATTATACAATTGAAGGAACCCCCCAAACAGTCAAGAAGTCATATTGAATATTTTGCACCACAAGGTCAAGCCTCAAGCATGATAAGCTCTTGTACAAAGAACTTAGAGAATACACTTTAAAAAAATCAGTACATTCCATATGTGAGTAGTACACATAATTGACCTGTCAGGATGCAGCATAGTGGTTGGAGGCTTGGGATAAGCTGTACAACCCGACATCCTAAGATCGATCCCCACTAGGGGTTCCCCTGGATTACCTGATACACGATTCTGGCGGGTGAGATCGAGTATCCGTGGTTTACTCCCCAAGGGTGGGTCCAGAGGGGCCTGCCTCGGTAAGATTCCACGTCATCAAAAAATATTTAATTAATCAACACCACTCAAACAATAGCAGTTTGCCAACAATTCAAACCTACAACATATAGTTGGAAGGGGACTTCTTCCTTCAAGTCAAAGATTAAATTACAAGCAGACAAATAAAATGTGAATTACTTCAACATAGAACTAAGTAACTTTGCAGCAATTAAAAAAGAGACTTCAACCCATTGCTGATTCTTGGTAGCGCCATTTACTAAATAAAAAAAGTCATGCCTTCAAGTTCTCACACAAATATGGCCCATCTGTACTTGACTTCTTATGGAATCCCACATAAGTTGGATATGTACTTGGTTAGATTATGGATATAAGTACTTGTTGGGCTTCTCCACCTACAAGCTTCCTACAAGCTTAAGCTTTTAGGTTGAACAACTTAGTATGGTATTAAAGCCCACTTTGTTTTGGACCATGTGCCAAGCTTATATCTATTTGTTTTAGTTAGGTCTTCAGGGTCATTTTTCATGATTTCAGTTTATTTGGAGCTTGCACATAAGAGATGTCAAAGAATCCCACATTGGGTGGTCTGTGCTTGATTATTGGTATATCTACTTGTGTGGCCCCTCCGCCTACAAGCTTAAGATTTAGGTTGGATGCTGTAATACCTTCTAGAAACCTCAAGGTCAGGCATGTTTTCATGACTTCATCAGTATGAATAATATTTCCCACTAAACTCTAAAAAATGAGTTAAAAATTCAACTGCTTCATTTTTTATGCCAGCAACATAGCAACTGGGTGACAACATTCATGTTAAACAAAGACCAAAGGTCTGCTTCGTTCATTATTTCAAAAAATTAAACTGTCTCTTAACAGATTAAATTTAGAAGCACCAGCATCATTAATTGTAGAAATAATAAGAGTATTATGCATGTCTCACATGCTATACCTTGTGAATATGTTATATCAAGATGCCATGCCAACTACCATTTGTAATTGTCAAAAAAAAAAAAAGATTCAAGAGGGAGAGACAAAAAGGTTATTTGACAAATGGAGAGTAACAATAATAAATATCTGAACTTGAACACGAATATCAATCAGACCAATAAAAAATAAAATAGGAAAATAAGAGTTTGATTCAGGTAAACATAAGTAGCCCGAATTCACGTGCAACAAGGTTTTTTTTTTTTATGTCAATAAGCATGCTTACAAGAGAATAGCCACATGCAAACCTTGTATCCTTCCCTATAAAATGCCTAAATTACCTCTGGGAAAAATGGCGACATCAAGTCATCAAGAAGTTGTAAGAGTTACAACAGAAAAATTCAAACTCATTTTTGACATGAGTTTAGAACAAAAATTTGATATAGAATGGTAGGCTGCTAAGTACTAAGTCGTAGAAAAGACTTGATTCATCTTAATCCTTCAAATTCAGATAGAAATTTTTATTTGACTTAATTAGAAAGATTTGCTTCTATTGCATTCTATCTCATGGTAATCACATTATGTGATATTTGGGAACTGCCCTCAATATTTTTTTTAAGGGAAAATTACACTAACCTCCCTCCAGACTACATGCATCCTCTCCTGTTTCAAATTACACATTAACCTCCCTTATGTGTTCCACACAGATCACCATCCCATAAATAACTGATGGGATCTTTTTCCTACATCAAAGAATTCATTAGAATATAAAATGCCAATTTTTCCATTAAAAGTACAAGGGACACTTTTAGGGGAAATTAAAACATGGCAATAATATATCGATTGAACATCAATTATTTATGCATAACACTCATGCTTCTTACAAATTTTATGCACTATTAATACTTATGCTTGATGATGCCATTACAGAAAGTAAAATGGTTCAAGAAATTTGAGTCTCATTGTAAAAACATAAAGAAAATATCCAAAATTTCAAAACCAAAAGAGGAGCAAGTGGTCAGTTTGTCAGGGAAGCAGCAGGATTAGTCCAATTGTTTGGGAGCAAGCTTACCCAAAATAATATTAGCTCCCAACAGTTGGTGCAATACATACTAAACCAAAACCACTGGCCATTGCAACTATAAAAGGAAAATTGGTATTTTACACATTGCACCCAATTTCCAATAGTTTCTGACTACGTAAAAGAAATATCCCAACTTTTTTTTTATAACGCAAGGAACCTTTCTAATAAAAAGCCCTTTGGAATCACCTCTAAAGAAGTGCAAGCTAAATGAGAAGAGGAAGCAAAATTCAGCAAGTTACTCAAATTTCTTAACTAGTATTTGCATACTTCTATTTTTGGTATTATATTATTAGCATTTAAAAATGAAATTCTTTGTCTTTCACTGACTACTTTTTCACTTTTTGGATCTAAGGTAGCATACACACTCAAAAAAATAATATATATATATATATATATAATGTAGTTAAAAATGCACCTTACTAATTGCTTTGGATAAAGCAGTAGTTGTCAAAATCATGCCACTCTCACAGGACACGTCCTCAGATGAACCAGGCCACCACACTGAAGGCATCATGCACTCAAGATCCTCCTTGTTTGGAGACTTCAGTGAAAGAAATCCTTCAAACAAGAATTCAAAATCTGATGACTTCCACCAAAGCATCATTAATTTTTCTCGTCTTAAGATATGACAGGCCAATGCAAGATAAGAATATGATCCTGAATATGGGCATTCTGCTAGAACAAATGGTGCTGTTTTACAACCACATGAAAGAGCATTTATCAGGTGCTCAAATAACAAATGAGATTTTTCAAATTCTAGAAAGACGTTGATAGCTCTATCCAAGCTTAAATAATCATGTGGTGCCTGCACTCCAAACACTTCCATCATGAATGACATAAATGGACCTCGACCTATATACTCCAAACTCCCAGCATCTGCTTCAAGTATAGAGAAAAATTCTTCACATATCCCATGGAATACAGGATCAAAAAGTTCTTCAAATGAAACAAACCTCTTCAATCTCCTCAATTTCTCAACAGAAGCATGGTCACCCTGCTCTTTCCGTTGCATATCCAAAAGCCTTGACAAGCATTGCAGCAACTGTGTAGCAAAAGAGGTTACAGAGGAAGGGGCTTGAATTGGGAAATAGCCTTCAATTGGGTACTTAAAGGGGCGGGACCCAAAATTTAATTCACAACGTTCACCTTGAGAAAGAGAAATTGCTGGATAATACCCACCAGGTGGTCCAGGCCCCATTTTGCGAATCTCATGAAAAGCCACTCCAAGTGAGATGCCATTCCTGTAGAATGAAATCTCATCATAATCCAAATCTATGCAGCATCCAATGACATCACCAACAACCCATGACTGACCATATTCCTCAGCTTTGTTATTCCATTTCCTAACCCTTCTTCCATCAAATGCATATGAATCATCAGCGTCACCTACACCCTTATGTTCAGTGAAAGGGCAAGAAAGAGTTACCCATCCAAGCTGTTGTACACCTGAAGTTTCTAAGATAACTTCATACATCCATTTTCCTTTCCAAACACAAGCATTAGCCCTGGCACTACTGAACATTGCTAAGCTCTCTACAAGCAATGGTGACTTAATAATTCTTATATCACCGCAAATGCTGTTATCTTCAAGACCAATGACAAGGGGACCACAACCATTATCAAATATACAAAGTCCATCCCTATTTCTAACCAAAGAGCCCGAGCTCTCATAAAACTTTGAGAACTCACTCTTTGCAATAGAGCGAACAAAATTGCTGTCAACTGGACTAGTCAATGGACCAATTGATTTGTGAGGGAGACCAAATACATATTCAATCATTCGCTCCGCAGACTGGTGACAAAAATCATCACAATATGAAACAAGACGGGTTTTTGACGAATTCTCTCTGTCATCCTCACCCTTCAAGATTACAGCCAAACCAGAAGAAAGCCCACCAATCCATAGGCCGTCTTCTGCCATTGGCAATATGCGGAATCCCTACAAAACCCTCAATTTTCACAGAACACAATCAAAAATCTTCAAAATTCAAATATCCTTCCAGAAATATTGATCCTTTCTAACAACACTTTGAACTCTTGTAAAATCACCATCCTCCTGACCCTGAAATTTCCAATTCACAACACATATAATTGCAAACACAAGCTACAACGAACTGTTTGGTTACTAATAAAACTGAAGTCCAAAAAACAAAAACTAGCAAACACACACATTCCATTTGTTTGATTATCAAACAATAAAAAAAAATTTTAAAAAAAAATTATTTAGCTTAGTTAACTAGGGAGCCCGAGAATATGAAAATTTCTCATTTTCTTTGCTTCTGCTTTTTCTTCCTCAGTTTTCTTGGCAACCAAATATCAAATTGAAAAATTCAAAACGAATTTAACTTTTAAGAACTTAAAAAACATAAAAATTCAAAAACTGTCTATAAAGAACCGTTTGCTTGCTGAGAAAACTAGAGGCTAGAATCAAAATTCAGCAAATACAGTCTCTATGCTTTTTTTTCATTTCTTTTTTTTTTATAGAAAATGTTATCTATTCGATTGATTTACCAGACAATACATAAAATTTACTTAGCTAAATTAAGTAAGAAGCCCAAGAATTTAAAATTTTCTAATTTTATTTGCTTCTGCTTTATCTACCTAAGTTTTCCCCACAACCAAACATAAATGAAATTAAAATGAATTAACTTTTAAGAATTTATAATACATAAAAATTCAAAAATTATCTATAGAGAACTGTTTGCTTGCCGATAAAACTAAAGGCCAGAAAAGAAATACCATCAAATACGCACTGTCTATTTGTTTGATTTACCAAACAATACATAAAACTTACCTTAACTGAGTTAATTAAGAAGCACAAGAATATGCAAAGTGCTAGTTTAATAGATCCTGTTTTTCTTCCTAAGTTTTCTCAGCAACAAAACATAAATCAAATTGAAATGAATTAACATTTAAGCAATACATAAAACATTCAAAAACAATCTATAAAGAACTGTTTGGTTGCTGAGAAAACTAAAGGCCAAAAAACAAAACCCAGCAAATACATGGTGTTTATTCGTTTG
Organism: Castanopsis chinensis; assembly: GCA_032878915.1. Lineage (NCBI taxonomy): Eukaryota > Viridiplantae > Streptophyta > Magnoliopsida > Fagales > Fagaceae > Castanopsis > Castanopsis chinensis. The sequence continues at coordinate 19,723,661 of JAVQMG010000122.1, forward strand.
ATTTACCAAACAATACATAAAAGTTACTAAGCTAAGTTAACTAGGAAGCCCAATAACATGAAAATTTCTAATATTATTTGCTTCTGTTTTCTCAGCAACCAATTCGAAATCAATTTCAATATGAATTAACTTTAAGAACTTACAATACGTAAAAGTTCAAAAACAATCTATAAAGAACTAGTATTTGCTTGCTGAGAAAACTAAAGGCCAAATACACACAGTCTATTCGTTTGATTTACCAAAAAATACATAAAAGTTACTCAGCTAAGTTAACTAAGAAGCACAAGAACATGCAAATTTCTAATTTTATTTGCTCTTGCTTTTTATTCCTAAGTTTTCTCGGCAACCAAACACAAATCAAATTCAAAATGAGTTAACTTTTAAGAACTTACAATTCATAGAAATTGGAAAACAATCTACAAAGAACCGTTTGGTTGCTGAGATAACTAACCAGCAAGTACACACTGTCTATTCGTTTGATTTACCAAACAATACACAAAATTTACTCAGCTAAGTTAAGTAAGAAGCACGAGAACATGCACGTTTCTAATTTCTATTGCTTCTCCTATTTCTCGGCAACCAAACAGAAATCAAATTTCAAAATTTGAAGACCAAAATCGAAAATGAATTTTTATGTTATAACAACTTACAGGTGTGGCTCATGCTCTTCTTCTATTCTCGCTTCGGAACTGTGAAAGGCGGCGGAGGCAAGGCATGCTAGGGTTTTGCAGAGACCGTTGATTGAGAGAGAGAAAGAGAAAGAGAAAGCTTTTAAGGAGAGAAAGCGTTTTAGAGAGAGAGAGAGCGAGAGAGAGAGTTTGTTTTGGATTTTCTAAATGTTCGCCAAAAGTTTGGGGAGAGATGTGAACGAACGAACCGAAGCCATAGGTTAGGGACAGTCACACAAAGCAGCCGCACCAAGCCAACTCAGCTGAGAGAGAGAGAGAGCTCAGTCGAACGAAAATTGACCGACACGTGTCCACCGCGCGTGGGACTTACGGGTTGCTGACGTGGACGCTCAGCTAATGTGCTCCACCAGGTACAAACCGCCCATTGTGCTTGAAAGAGTATTGTTTTGTTCTGTGACTCGGTCAACTCAGCTATTTTCAAAGGTCCCTTCTTAAAATTAAAAAATAAAAATAAAAATAAAAAACTATTTTCAAAGGCCAAGTTGTCACTGTAGTGGTCTACTCAGACGGAGATCAAGGAATCAATGATTTTTTATATGCACACGTGACTCTAATTATTTCCACAGGTTTCTCACAAAAAAAAAATAATAATAATAATTATTTCCACAGATTTTTCTTTTTTTTTTTTTACCAACAATTAATTTTGCTTAAATTATGCAAAATACACTAAGGCCAGAATTTATAGGTATAACTTATCATAAAAGGGTGAGTATTGTAGATTAACTTGCATTTTTTGTTGTTTTTAATGGAGAAATTAAGAATTTTAAATTTTTCAACCCTCAATTATTATCATACATTTAAAAAATAAATAAAACAGAACAAAAACCAAGAGTTCATGCCAATAAACTTAAACTTTTATTATATTATTGTGTTTGTTTAGCAAAATAAAAATTTATTCACTTAGTTTTTTCAAACTCTTGTTGTCACACGTTTGGTAAACAAAGACTAAAAATTACAAATTTTTACCTCATGTTTAACAAGTAAATCATCAAAAATTACGGATTATCAAAAAGATTATTGATTAACTTGGAGAATCTAGATACAACATTTAAACACATAATAATCTATATATAGTGGAGATTCAAGTTTGTATAGCCAATCATACTAATTTGTCCAAAAATGTAGTAATAACTTAACAATCTAGCTTGGTGGCTAAACCGTTTGTTAATTCTTTTTTTCCATGGTCGCAACCAGCTAACCCCTTGCTTTGTTATAGTTTTTTAATTGATATTTCCAATACATATATGTATAACTTGGTTCCCCTTGTTTCTCAGAAAAAAACTTGGTTCCCCTTGTTTCTCAAAAAAAACTTGGTTCCCCTTATTAATTTTATGGCATATCCATAATTTAAAAGACAGGGAATGTATGCTGCATATGTTTATATAAAAACATCATCAATATCCAAGTCACTGTGCACGTTGTGTAGTATTTTAACGTAGCACTCTTATATATCATTATATCAATGATCTTTACAAAAAGTTGTACACTAATGTCGTTTATAATACTTCAAATGACATGTTTGATTTACTTGTTAAAAAAATTGACATGTTTCATTTCAATCATCTTCAGGTGACCGTTTGAAGAGGTTGTTCCATTATTTTATATATGTATATATATATATATATATATATCCAGCTGCAAATTAGAGCTAGCAACATCAATTGGCTGTATTAATGGACAAAATTTATTTTTACTTGCACTTGATACTAATTCAAACAAAAAATTGACTTGGTTCTTGATTAAAACCTTTATAAACTCAGAAAATTGTTTTTTTTTTAATTTAATAAAGGTGAAATTTGTTTGAGAGGTACTCTGATGCCTCCCAAATCAACTGAATCCAAATCCTCCAAACAGTTGAATTACCATGGAAATACATTGCCTTGATTGGATTTTTGTTTTTATTTTTGGAAAAAGGTGCTTCATAAATAAACATTAATCAGCTAATAACGTATACATCTTAGCCTAATATAAATAAAATTTAAAAATGAAAAACTACCTTCACTGGAGTATTTCAAGTACATCTTCCGCCTTCATTCATGTCCCTTATAACCAAAGCATCTATACATATATACGTCTTCCCTGACACTATTTCACCAGCATTTAATAATAATAATAATAATAATTTTACATAGTTTTGCCAAAAAACAGGAGGAAATGGGCAATTGGCCACGATTTCCTAACAATATAGTTAGTAGTTTCAGTTTTCAAACTATATTTCTTATTGGCATCTCGAGTGTAAGAGAGTCGATTTTGGGGTCAAAATCGAGTCTCAAATGCTCGATTTCCATGGCCTAAATCACGTCTGATGTGGCATTTTTCCTACGTGGCGTCTACCTGGAAATCGAGTCTCAGAGACTCGATTTACAGGCCAAAAACAGTTCATCAGGCAACTTCTCATCTCATCAGAGAAGAAATACAGAGAAAAAAAAAAACCCCAGATCGCAGAAAGAGAGAGAGAAAAAAAAAAAAAACTCAGAACGCAGCTCGGCAAACTCAGATCGCAGCTCGGCGTGGGGAGGCCTCGCCCAGGTCGCGCGACCCAGGCCTCCGCCCAGACATTTCAAAATTTTTGGTCTGTTTTGGTTGATCTATGCTTAAAGCCTCCAAACATCTCAAAATTTTTGTTTTCCAAATGTAAATCGAGTATCTAAGACTCGATTTCCGATGGACGCCACGTGGGCACTATGCCACGTCAGGCGTGATTTAGACCATGGAAATCGAGCATTTGAGACTCGATTTTGACCCCAAAATCGACTCTCTTAAACTCGAGATGCTAGTAAAATATATAGTTTGAAAACTGGAACTACTAACTATATTGTTGGGAAATCATGACTAATTGCCCATTTCCTCCCAAAAAAAAACAGCCACATTAATCTGAGTATGATTGTGTAAAATTACAAATTTACTACGGTAACCAGATAGATTTACGTGGACACTATTTATTTTGTATTTTTTTTTAACATATCTCAAGGATAAAGAAAAAATTGGATAGTGGATATTATAAAAAGATTAATAATTTTAAAAAAATAAAAAATTATATTTTAATGAAATATAGGGTAAAATAGGTTATTTGATGTTAGATGTTTTAAAAAATGAATATGTAAAATAAAAAATGTAAGTTTTTATTCTAATATAAACATAATCGTTTGCACAAGCTAATGCTCTAAGGAATTCTATTTATTAGTTGCATGTAAGGTTGTGTGGAATATTCGCTTAACCCGCTAACCCACCCGACCTGCAGTCAACCTGCCGCCCCATGCAGATCATTAAGTATGGAAGTTTGGATTGGATTGAGCGGGTTAGACCCCCAAAATAGCAAATTAAGTTGGGAAACAGATTGAAACATTGCCAACCCGCTACAACCTAACTCGCCCACTTAATTATAATTAAATAGAAAATTTTATATTAGTTCAAAATTTTTAACCTATCTTTTGTATTTAAAGTTAATCCATTCATCTAATTAATTTTTATAGCTAATCAGTAACAATTTCTTAAACAAAATATAAAATGTCAACATTGAAACCCTAAATTCATTTCGGTCATATACTACATACACTATGTAATTAGCCTTCACCTTCAGCCAACATTGGAGCCTTTCTTATTTGTCATCCCTTCAATTCTTCACCTTCCATCAGCTGTGTACTCTTCTAGACAACCACAAAAGTAATTGTTTTTTTGTCTTCTATGGTTTAATGTTTGTATTTATATTTCTATTGAGCATGTTGTTTGTCTTTTATATGTGGGCTTCATATATTCTTGTAAATCTACAAATGTTTTGTCTTTTGACCCTTTTTATATATTCTAAAAAATGACCACTGCGCACCCTTGGTGGGGCACAATAGTCATTCCATAAGTATAAATGTTTGTGGGGTGTGGGACTAAGGGTCGGAGTTCAAGTCTTTAGGAGGAAGTGTAACACACATATACACTTAGATTAGGTTAGAGTATAAATTTTATCTTATATAAAATATATATATTATAAAAAATGTTAGGTATCACATGTAAAGCTAGCTATACCTACAAACTCAAATCAATCCACTTAAGATGCAAACAAATATAAAATGACATGTAACATTAGATTGAAAAGCTAAATGTCATCTAGTTTCTAATAATAGAATTAGTTTACAGTTGTGCACGTTTAATACTCTTAGTGGTTCTTAACTTTTTATAATTTGTAATACGGTTAGTTTAAGCACCAATAGTAGTTATCCTTGTTTGTGCCTAAGTAAGAACCAAAAGGAGAATAAGAGTACATTCTAAAAGCAAGTACACCCAATTATTTCCCAGATGGTGATTTTTTCTATAGAGGAGTATATTGCACTACGCATATGGCAACGCTACAGTTCACTAGATGCGCACTCAAACCCTTAGATTCCCCTGTTGATGCTCTCGGTCACTCAAGGTGCATACTGCACACCACGCGCGCATTATAAACACTCCCCCTATTATGAGTTTATGACCTCATTGTCGACTCTCCGCCTCCGTTCCTTTCCTTTGTTCCTCGCAATCACATACCTTTTTAGCTTTTCCACTGCTACAAAAAGCGAGTCAAACTTGAATTGCTTCATTACGTTTAAGCTCAACAAACTATTTGCATCAATACATTCAAAAAAAAGAACTTTCAAAAAGTACTTTGTGGCGAACACCATCACGTGTTCAAGTAAGGGATGTTAACATTAATTTCGTTGAACAACTCATCTGATTTGCCAGAGTTGGACGTGTTCTTTTTTAAATCAATGGTTGTCATGGGTTACACGTTGAACTAGAGGACATTTTGGTGGTGACTCATGAAAGGAGAGGGATCCAGATTCCAGATAAGGTTTTTAGAGCCTGTTTTTTGCTTCTTTTTGTATGCTGGATGACATGATTAATCAACCAATATTGGGTAAACGGTCTCTTCGTCTTCCTTTTATTTAGGTTCACCTATTATAGCCAAGAGTCAAATTTATCGCCAATTGTAAGAGTTGTGCAATAAAATTTATAAGATTTGAGTGATAGTTTAACGATAATTGTATTATTTTTATTTGTGATGTCTCTCGCCCGATTCTTACACCTTTCATTTCTCCACTAAATCTTGTCTTTCAAAGTGCTTGCTTTGATGCTCAATTTAGTGGGAAGAGTGAGTGAGATTTGTTTATTTTATTTTTGATAAATGCAGTATTATTTCAACATTTGACGTTCATTCATGATGATTGTTTTTTATCGTTAAGTCAAAACACTAATTAGTTTTATATATAGACAACACTCAAACCCTCAATTCCTTATTCAATAACAAAATACTTTACCAATTGAGATAATTGTAACCCATGAAAAGTGAATAAGAAGTTAGATACCAAATGCCAATCTTTTTTATGCTAAAAAAATGACCTTCGAATTAAATGACTGACATACACACCAAAAGTATTGTGGCACAATTAGTTTACATTCTCTTGGTGTTTCAATTATTGAATTATCTACAAAAAACAAGCATACACCTGTAAGACACTTTCAAATCTTCAAATATATATATATATATATATAGAGAGAGAGAGATGGGTTCAAGTTACACTTAGTGTAACACTCACCCTTTTTTAAACCGTTGGATCTTTAAACCTTTGGATCTAAGTAAATCCAACGTTAAAAAAAGACCATCATTATTACAAATATTCTTATTAAGATCTCATTTATTACATTCTAAACCTATCTCTAAACCCAAAAATGTTTGACATCTGACTCTGTCTCTCTCTCTCTCTCTGTCTCCTCCATCATTGCTCCTCCACCATTCTTCCACCTCTACAGGTTGACAACAGAAGGAAAAAAAAAAACAAAAAACAAAAAAAAACAAAAAACAAAACAAAACAAGCCAAACGCTCATAATAGAGGTTTGTGAGTGCTGAGTTTTTATTTGAATCGCCTCGCCAGAGTAGAAATATATATAGAGATTGGCAGGCTAAGAAACTTGTTGAACAATAGATGAGATGATTTTGTATGCCACCTCTTATATTGACCAAGAAAATTCAACACACAAGAGATAGAAACGTGAGATTTAGACATTGATCCAAATCATTGAAAACAAAATCATCATATAATAAACATCTTATTATTGATCAAAGCCCTATATTAAAAAAAAGTTTGTCACATATAGCAACATCAAGCACCTTCATTTATAGAATTCTTACATGCTTCATAAATTTCTATATCCCATATCCAAATCTACAATGTCATGCACATGTCTCTCTACGCCCGTTGCTCTTGACCTAAATTCAATTAAGGAGTATTGTGAGGGCTAAAGGTTCTAGACATGTTCATGGGCCTGGGCTTGACCCGAGGGTATTTACTTGTCCGAGGAATGTTATTGGTAGTAATGATATCAAACTTAAAAGCCCGCAAGCAAACTGTTGCGAGAAAAACTGATGGAAATAGTTTGAGGAGGGGCAACTCCTCGGCTCAATAAAGTGAAGGTCAGATGGTACGCCATGGTGATAAGAATGATATTCTAGAAGGACCTGGGGATGAAAATGTGTTCCACAAGGGCACAGATAGGAAGACCGAATGAGAAATATCTTAGAGAAAGCTGCTACCACCGCATTGAAGACTCTGCACCTACCTTTCTAACCGCATTAATGAGGAAGTAACATCTGAATAGTGGTGATCAGTCTTACAGCTATTGTTTGAAGACTTCAAAAGGGGGTGGATAGGACAAGTATCTGGATTGGTGATCTGATCCACACATGGAAGATGAAGAAAATGAGGAGGATAATATAAAAGGAGAAGAAAGGCATTCGGGAATGGGGGTCGGAGAAGAAACAGAAAAAGCACTGTGTACACCATCACCCTTAATTGTAACCTATTTGTGAGAAAAGGAAAGATAATACAAACTGTTCTCGGCTTACGTCCGAGGAAAGGTTCTGTTATTTAACAGTTCATTGTATGTGATGTGGTAATCTAGTTTATTATCTTTGTTATCCAACATCCCTAGAACCTAGATTTCAAGCTTACTCTCTACAAATTTTATTGTATTAGGCTTTTTGGGCCTATCCCCTTCGTACTATTGGGTTTGGGCACAAATTGTGACCTTATAATTGGCGTCGTCTATAGGAAGTCTTATGTTTTAGAGTAGGTAGCATTATGGTTGTCTCAGGTCCACACCATGCAGAGTCGATGGGGTCTCAGCATGAAGATCATTTCTTGCATTTGGAGTAGGAAAGAGATCGGGAGGGCAGTGTGCACATAGGGCACACTGGTAGGAGTCGTTCACGAGGAAAATGCTAGAGTCATGCAGCAAAAGATTGACCACTTGAAGAAGAAATTGCACCGCGAGAGGCAAAGACAGACTCCCATTTTTTTTTACTCTTCCTCTTGGGATAGCCAGAGCAGTGATTACAAATCCAGGTCAAGAACTCCCCTTGATGAATCTTCTTCCTCCGATGCAAATAACCATCATGGTCATGGTTGCAAGGGCAATAAGCCTTCCTCTAAAGGTTTGGGAAATGATGTTATGGGTAGGGCGTTGCACCAAATTTCTAAGTCACCTTTCACACGTAGGGTGGAGAATGGGAAGCTTCCACGGCGATTCACCCAACCCGCATTCACCATCTATAACGGTCGAACGAACCCTGTGGAGCATGTGAGTCATTTCTATCAAAGGATGGCGATACACTCTAAGAATAAAACTTTAATGTGCAAAGTCTTCCTTTCTAGCCTGGAACCTATTGCGATAAAGTGGTTTGACAACTTGAAGGCATGTTCTATTGATTCATTCATAGAACTTACTAGGGCATTTGAGTCTCGCTTCATCACTTGTAGTATAATTCCTCGGCCTTTGGATTCATTATTGTCTATGGCCATGCAAGAGGGGGAGACCTTGAAAACATACTCTGACAGGTACTGGGAGATGTTCATTGATATTGATGGTGATTTTGATGATGTAGCGATAAGGACTTTCAAAGTCGGCCTTCCTACTGAACACGACTTAAGGAAATCTCTGACCAAAAAGCCTATATGGAGTGTACGTCGGCTTATGGATCGCATTGAAAAGTACAAACGGATTGAAGAAGATCAATATCAAGGTAAAGGAAAAGTGAAGGTTATCCTTCAGGAGAGAAAGGATTTCAGGTCGAACAGATACAATAATAACAGGCCCCAAAGAGATTTGGCCGGGCAATCTGATCCTACCACTCCTCAGGTGGTTAATATCGTGTTTCGGGAACCTGTGTATCAGGTGTTGGAGAAAATCCAGAATGAACCATATTTCAAATAGCCAAACAAGATGGCTGGACACCTAATGAGGCGTAATCAGAACCTCTATTGTCACTATCATCGAGAAAGGGGTCATACAACTGAGGATTGTAGGACTTTGTGGAATCATTTGGGGCAGTTGGTTAAAGAGGGAAGGTTAAAGCAGTTTTTGTATCAACCCAATGGGCAGGGAGATCATTCAGGTTTGGTAAATCAGGGTAACAATGCTTCAAGGCCTCTTTTAGTACGATCAATGTTATCTTTGCTGCTCCGGGTAGGACTGGTTCTCGTCCTTCCAAGGTGATGTCTGTGGCATGAACCTTTGCTGAGGAGTCTAGCTTTGAGCAAAAGAGGATTAAAGGGAATGTCCCACCTACTTTGAGTTTCTCAGAAGAAGATAAGATTGGAACTATTCAACCCCATGATGATGCTTTGGTGGTTACGTTGAGGATAGGGGGCTACGATGTAAAGAGGGTGATAGTGGATCAAGGCAGTGGTGCAGATATTATGTACCCCAACTTGTACAAGGGGTTGAAATTAAGCTTGAGAATTTGATGGCTTATGATTCACCACTGATAAGTTTTAAAGGGAAGGCCGTCATACGAATCGACTAGATTAGATTGCCGATGCAATCAAGTTCTGAGGTTGTGGAAGTGGATTTCTTTATGGTGGACGCCTATTCTCCCTACACGACCATTTTTGCAAGACCTTGGCTTCATACTTTAGGCACAGTTTCTTCAACTCTGCATTTGAAGGTAAAGTTCTCGTCTGGGGATCAAGTTGAGGAATTAGTTGGGAGTCAGTCTGTGGCTAGACAGTACATGGTAGCTGCGATTTCGCATCAGCCTAAGGTAGACTCCTCAGCCTCAACTGAGGGGGGCTCATAGCAATCGATGTCTCTGGCCGCTCCCGGGGCAGTAGCAGTGAAAGAGCCTGTATGTGAAAGATTGGAAAAGGTTCTTATAGGTGATAACCCTAAAAAATTCTTTCAGGTGGGAGTTCAGTTGCCACCTTAAGAGAAGGCAGAGCTAGTTATGTTTTTGAAGAAGAATGTGGATGTATTTGCATGGGATGTTTATGAGGCCACTGGGGTTGATCTGAGTTTCATTTGTTATCATTTGAATGTCAATCTGGCTGTGGTGCCGAGGAAGCAACCATCTCGGCGTTCATCTAAAGAGCATTTTGAGGCCGTCAAGGAAGAGGTACTCAAGCTAAAAAAGGCTGGCGCTATTAAGGAAGTGTTTTATCCTAAATGACTGGCTCATACGGTGGTAGTGAAGAAGAAGAATGGGAACTGGAGAGCATGCTGTAGAGAGGAAAATTTTTTGGCCTATCACAAGCCGACACGTCATGCCACCAAGTCCACAAAGCATGGTTAATTACAAAGCATGGTTAATTACAAAGCATCACATACTGTTACTCGAAATTTGCCAAATTCCATCAAGGTAAAAACATGAAAAGCATGCAAAATGCTAATCACATGGAGGCGCGTGTAAGCGATGATGCAAGCGAATCCGGCTGTGTAAGCGATGACCCAAGCAATCCGGCTGTGTAAGCGATGACACATGCAGACCAATCAAGCTGTGACATGTGTCACCAATCAGACTCCGCCATATGTCGCTCACCTACCACCAAACTCCTATAAATAGAAGCCTTCCTAAGGCATTTGGAGGGATCCAAGGAGGAGATCAAGGAGATCCAGAAGGAGAAGGAGAAAAAGGAGGAGGATACCAAGCTATCTAGAGCACAAACAACAACAAAGAAGTACTGAAACTCTGTTAGAATCAAGCCCTGAAGCCTCCAAGAACTTCAAGAACTTCAACTTCGAATACGAAGAACATTCGAAGAAAGATCATCCAAACTATCCTCCTAGATCTCGAAGGTCACTAGAATCAAGCACAAAAGCCTCCAGAAATCTCAAAAACCACAAATCAATGAAGCTCTATGGATTCAAGCCTCTAAAGCCCCGAAGAACTTCCACCATAAACCTTCGAATACGAAGAACATTCGAAGCTAAATCATCCTCCTAGATCTCAAAGGTCACTGGAATCAAGCTCAAAAGCAATTTCATAAACCACAAATCAGTGAAGCTCTACGGATTCAAGCCTCCAAAGCCCCGAAGAACTTCCACCATAAACCTTCGAATACGAAGAACATTCGAAGTTAAATCATCCAAATCATCCTCCTAGATCTCAATGGTCACTGGAATCAAGCTCAAAAGCCTCCAAAAACCTTCTAAACCACAAATCAACGAAGCTCAACGGATTCAAGCCTCCAAAGCCCCGAAGAACTTCCAACACAAACCTTCAAATACGAAGAACATTCGAAAAGGAATCATCTAAATCATCCTCCTAGATCTCAAAGGTCACTGGAATCAAGCTCAAAAGCCTCCAGAAATTTCATAAACCACAAATCAGTGAAGCTCTACGGATTCAAGCCTCCAAAGCCCCAAAGAACTTCCACCATAAACCTTCAAATACAAAGAACATTCGAAGTTAAATCATCTAAATCATCCTCCTAGATCTCAAATGTCACTGGAATCAAGCTCAAAAGCCTCCAGAAACCTCATAAACCACAAATCAGTGAAGCTCTACGGATTCAAGCCTCCAAAACCCCGAAGAACTTCCACCACAAACCTTTAGAAAAAGAAGAACACACGAAGAACACGAAGAACGTGAATTTCTAACAAGCTCATAGCCAGAGATTCATTGTAATTCTGTTTTAAAGATGTTCGATCCATCCTTCAACCAAATTGAAGGATATTTTGTGTTCAAATCAAAATCACATCACAAATCTTTTAAGGAGATCGAATCAGAGGATCACTCTTTGTAATTACAGAGAATTGTACCACACATTCATCAATACAAATTCGTATTTGCGGAACTATTTTACTTGTTTGATTTATTTCCAACCGAGAAATTTAGTCCTCCACACATGCGTAGACTTCACCAATTTGAACAGAGCTTGTCCTAAAGATTCTTTCCCAATGCCTCATAGATCAACTGGTAGATGCCACTGTTGGGCATCCTCGGATGAGTTTCCTAGATGCTTTTTAAGGTTATTACCAAATACCTTTAACTATGGATGATCAGGAGAAGACTGCCTTTGTCACCCCTATGGGGAACTATCATTATAAGGTAATACTTTTTGGTTTGAAGAATGCAGGGGCTACCTATCAGAGGATGATGACCAGAATGCTGGAGCCATAGCTGGGAAAAACTATTGAAGTATATGTGGATAACATGGTGGTAAAAAGTAGAACGGTTTCTAAGCATTTGGAAGACCTAAATGATACCTTCCAAACATTAAGAAAGTACAAGTTGCGTCTTAATGTTTCAAAGCGTTCTTTTGGTGTAGGGTTAGGTAAATTTCTAGATTTTATGGTAATTCATCAGGGAATTGAAATTAATCCTATGCAGGTCAAGACAATTCATAACTTACAGCCACCTCGGAATCTTAAGGAGGTTCATAAATTGATAGGGATGATTGTTGTCCTTAACCGGTTTATTTCTTGGTCCACAGATAGTTGCCGGCCTTTCTTCCAGTTGTTGAATAAATGGAAGGGATTTGAATGGACCGAGGAATGTGCTTTGGCCTTTCAACAACTTAAGAAGTATCTTTCACAACCACCCATTATGTCTCTGCTATAAATAGATAAATTTTTGTTTGCGTATATTGCCGTGGCTAATCATGACATTAGTCTGATATTGATACGGGTCGATGATGGTGTGCAGAGGTCAGTTTATTACATGAGTAAATCCTTGCATGAAGCCGATGTGCATTATTTACCGTTGGAAAAAGCAATCTTAGCAGTGGTACATGCAACACGTAAGCTTAACCATTATTTTCAATCTCATACAGTTGTTGTTCTAACCTAACTCCCTCTTAAGTCTATACTTCGAAGTGCTGACTAAACGGGAAGGATAGCTAAGTGGAGTGCCATTTTGGGGGCTTTTGATATCAGGTATATGCCTCGCACCTCTATAAAGGGTCAAGTCCTTACTGATTTAGTGGCAGAATTTGCTGAGTCTTTATTAGAAGAAAGTACAATGGGTTTGAACATGGATGAAAAATCAGTTGGCGTGGTTTTGTGCAAGGAACCTTTGGTATGGAAAGTGTATGTTAACGGAGCGGGGAATCAAAGAGGGTCTGGTGTGGGCTAGTTTTGGTGTCCTCTGAGGGAATTAATTTTGAGAAATCCTTGAGATTGGGATTCACGGCCACCAACAATGAAGCCTAGTATGAAGCTTTACTGGTAAATATGGATATCGTTCAAAAAATGGGTGGAAAAATAGTATAGATCTTCTTAGATTCACAATTAGTTGTGGGTCAGGTGGAAGGGAAATTGGAGGCTAGAGATCCGAGAATGTAAGAGTATCTAACTCGAGCCAAGTATTTGTAATCAAAGTTTGAATCTTTTACCTTGTTGCATATCTTTAAGAGTATGAATACTCATGCTAACTCCTTAGCCACCCTTGCGACATCCTCAGCACAAGGTCTACCTCGAGTCATCCTTATCGAGGATCTGTGTAAACCCACAGGGATGAATAATGATACCATTCGAATTCATCAAATTAGGATGGGACCTAGTTGAATGGATCCTATAGTATCTTTCTTTAAGAATGATATTTTTCTCGAAGAGAAATCTGAAGTAGATAAAGTACGCAAGAAAGCACCTCAGTTCTGGCTGTCCGAGGACTAGAAATTGTACAAGTGCTCCTTTTCAGGGCCGTATCTGCTGTGTATACATCCTAAAGCAACGGAATTAATTTTGGAAGAGTTGCATGAAGGAATTTGTAGAAGTCACACTGAGGGAAGATCTCTAGCTCATTGAGCTCTTACATGAGGGTATTGGTGGCCTAATATGCAGAGGGAGGCACAGGATTATGTAAAAAAGTGTGACCAAGGTTAGAGATTTGCTCTTAACATCCATCAACTAGGGGGTGTTCTTAATCCTCTGTCTAGTCCTTGGTCTTTTGCTCAATAAGGCTTGAACATCATAGGACCTTTCCCAAAAGCAGTAGGGAATAGGAGGTGGTTGCTCGTTGGGACAGATTATTTCACTAAGTGGGTTGAAACTGAGCCATTGTCAAACATTAGGGATGTGAATGCGAAGAAGTTTGTCTGGAAATACATCGTTACCAGGTTTGGAATCAGTCATACTCTTATTTTAGATAATGGATTACAGTTTGATAGTAAGGTTTTTAGAAGATATTGTGGTGATTTAGAGATCACAAATAGATATTCTACTCCAGTTTATTTGCAAGGAAATGGGAAAGCCGAGACAGTCAATAGAGTTATGTTCAATGAACTCAAGAAAAGACTGGATGATGCTAAGGGAAGGTAGTGGAAAAATTGCAGCATGTTTTGTGGACGTATCAAACTACACCTAAAAGATCCATTGGAGAGACGCCTTTCTCTATGACCTATGGAGCCGAGGCTGTAATCCCTCTGAAAATTAGGTTCCCGAAACTAAGGACGAGCTCATTCATTCCAAGCAGTAATGATAGTTTGTTGGAAAAAAGCTTAGACCTAGTGGAAGAACACCGAGAAAGTGCTATGGTACAATTGGCTTACTATCAGCACAAACTCAAATAGGAATATGATTCTCATGTGAAGTTACGACCACTTGTGCCTAGGGATTTGGTATTGAGGAAGGTTTTAGGTACTGCCAAGAACCCAGCATGAGGGAAACTGGGACCTAATTGCGAAGGACCTTATTGTATCACTTCGGTTGCTAGCATAACGGCATATTATCTTGAAGATCCAGATGGACATGCTGTACCACGTCCTTGGAATGTAAATAACTTATGAAAAAACTATTACTAATTAAAAGTCTTTTTGCCATCTTATTTCTGTTGACATTGTGTTCTATTGATTATTATTTCTCTACATATCAAACTGAAACTTGGTTATGCTTGGCTTCTTAGACCACATATCTTGAATAAATTGATATTTTTACTAAGTGTTAAACAAAACTATAGTTATGTCTGGTCCTCGGATCATCTACTTTGAAAAAATTAACACTCTAGTTTACCTCATTACATATCAAACTGAAACTTAGTTATGCCTGGCTCCTCAGACCACATACCTTGAATAAATTGTTATTTTTATTTAGTGTTAAACAGAACCTTAGTTATGTCTGGTCCTCGGATCATCTACTTTGGAAAAATTAACACTCCAGTTTACCTCAATACATATCAAACTGAAACTTGACTATGTCTGGCTCCTCGGACCACATACCTTGAATAAATTGATATTTTTACTAAGTGTAAAACAGAACCTTAATTATGTCTGGTCCTCGGATCATCTACTTTGGGAAAATTAACACTTCAGTTCTAGTTTCTACGAACCAAACGGAATCTTGATTATGTCTGGACTCTCAGACCACATACTTTGGCGAGGTTGGTATTTTTCATTGTTTGCCTAAGTATTACATAAATTTTAGTCTTAAATTATTTCTCTCACGCCTTGAGTTCATGCACATTCACTGGTTTTCATTTGTTTGCTACTGCTTATTAAGGAAAATAATCTCAATATATAAGTTATCAAATGAAAATATAGGGGTATCCAAAGTAACGTTACAAGTGTGTTAAGAAGTCATTCCTCCATTCTAAAAAATGAAGTTATTTTCCTTGTCGGATGACCTATATTATCAAATTTTGTATTAAGACTCACCCTATTCAATTGAGCATCAAGTCATTCATACGAGGTATATGAATTGTATTAAGGTGAAGAGTTAAACATCTCGAATAAATAAAATATGTACCAAATATAGAATAAAGAAACTCGTGAATTTGTCATTATAATCAGGTGATTACATTTAAGACAAAAGCATGCTCGGGTCTGCAAAAAATAAATTTGTAAAAAACTGAAACTATCCTAACACTAAGGAGCTGAGAGTGGAGAAAGAGTCTTAAGCAGTTTACGCCTTGGTCTTTGACGGAGGATCTTCTTTGGATTTTGATTCAGCTCCTTTTACCTATTTATCTTCTGGCCCTTTTTGTTTGGGCTCACTCTCTTTAGGTTGAGAAGCCAACTCTTTGATGATTACAGGAGCATTTGAAGATTTCATCTCGGACAGGGTCATGGTTTGTTTTCCTTTTGTCTTTTGCCCCTAGCTAAAGGTTACCCTGGTTAGCTTTCTCGCCCACACCCTTATCAGTTTGCTTACCTTGGATAGTGATTGGCTGTGTAAGTGGTGTGGTCTCAGAGGTTGAGACAGTTGGAAAAGGAGGGACGGCTTCAATTGCACAGATATCTGGGGGATACCATACATTTTGGGCCATCCTCCATTCAGAAGTAGTAAGGAAACCTACCACATTAAGGGCTTCTGCCCATACCTATTAGCAGTAATCCCTACACATTTCAACGATTTCTTCAACCACTCGAATCTCCGTCTCTTCAACCCATTTGTTGAAGGAAGCTAGTGATGCGTACTCCATGGTTTCTTTGATAGTTCGAGCCACTTCCTTAGCCTAAGCAAGCTCTTTCCTCAGGTCCAAAGCTTCCTGTTGAGCTGTGGCTAGATCTATCTCTCTGTGATGAAGCAGTTTACGCTGCTCCTCCGTCTGAAGTTCAAAAATTTTGAGCCCCGCCTCGGCACTCCTTCTTCCTTTTCCCTCTTCCACCAACTTATCAGCCAGTTCTTTTTTCTCCTTCTCGGCCAAGCCAAGAGCTTTCTCAGTCTCGATTCTAATACTGGCTTCATCCTTGACATTATTTCGAGCATCTTCTACCCAATTCTCAGCCACAAAAACCTTTTGAATGGCCTGCGCAAAAGTGATGAACAAGTGCATTGTGATGAGAATAATACAAAAGTGTGTATATGATTGAAAGGATAAAAAGAAAGTCAAATGCAATAACAATGTAATCAAATTGACAATTAATATTGTTAATAATGACACATACTAAAGCTAGGTCCCTTTTTAAGGACAAGAAAAGTTCTGGTTGTCTCATGTTCTTCAGGGTATCCATGTCCTTTGGCAGTAAGGTGGGCTGCTCTAGGGCCTCAGCCAGGTTATGAGTGTGTCCTCTTTGAAATTCCCTTATGGTTGAATGGCGGGGAATGGGAGCCCCATCCAACTCCAATGGAGTTGACTAATGGGATTGAGTTCGGCACACCTCGACCAAATCGTGGCTCTCCCTGCTCTCCACGGAGGAAGCACGTGTTTGGCCCTTCACCGTCTTTTGTTGTTTCTATTTTTTTTGCTGGGCTAACTCCCCTTCATCAACCTTGTCTGCTCTTTTCTTCTTTTTTAGGTTAGGTTTAGGAAGAAGGAAACCTGGAGGAGGAGGAGAGGGTGGAAGGTTGGCCGGAGGATGAGATCTTGAAACGTCCTTCGTAGTAGTCTGTTTACCCCTCGAGGTAAGAAGAGCCCTCAAGCTTTTTCCTGGTTGAAGGGACATTTCTTCTTCTTCCTCGGCGCTACTATCTACGCGTGAAACTATGAAGCCTCTTATACTAGAACCCTCGGCGGATTCGTTCTCTTCATCCGAGAGGTTAACAATGTGGCCTTCTGAAGGTCTCTTTGCTTCCTCAAGTCGAAATTGGTCTATTTCTTCCTCAAGGGACAAGCGTGAAGATGTGGATTCCTCTAGGACAGCGGCTTCAGGTTGTATAGGTGGAGGGACTATTGTTATTGGGCATATGTAGAGAACGACAGAGGGGTCGTCTAGCAGATCATGTAAGGCAAGGAATCCTGTTTTTGAGACGTCTATCCTTCTACGTTTTCTGTCACCCTCGACAATTGCGTTGCCGATGTCTCAGAAGATGGTCGATAGAGGTTTGTACCCATGTATGAGATGGGCTGCCCTCATTTGCCTATCTTTGCTCATAAATACCTTGAATCTTAAGACATTATTGAGGTCTGCGATATTAGATAGGCTCAAACGGGGCGACACGTGCTGTTTATCTGCAAAGACATCCGAGAAGCCAAATATGGTTGACCAACAACAGATGTTAAATAAAGATAAAGTAAAATGCAATGTAAATTTAAATGATAAAATTAGAAGAACTAAACCCCATGCCAAGAGACTTAAAACTCTATGGAATCACACCTGGTGTTCCCTCTGTGACTGGACAATAAGGACCGTCGTACCACTTCCTAGAGGCAATTAAGTAGTCGTCCTTCATGCCTATATTAGATTTAGGAAGGCACAATATGAGTCTAACGATGTTAGACTTGGACTTGAGGTAATACCCCACGTCTTTAAGTTTGTGACACTCATACATATGGGCAACATCGTGCCATGTGAGCCTCAAACCCATTTGCTCATTAAAAGTGTCGGCACAACCTAAGATTCTAAACATGTTAGGTGTACACTGGTCTGAGCATAATCTATGATTACACAAGTATTCATTGGTTACGTTCTTCATGGGAAGTGTCATTCCTCCTTCTAAAAACGCGATTATAGGAATGACAACTTCTCCTTCATTCCTATCGTCGGCTATGGCTTTTGGGGCACAGTACCTCAAATCCACTTCTTGGGAAATGTGGTATTTGGCTCGAAAACCCTCCATACCGGTGTCAATATCTACTAAGCATTTGAACCTATCCATTTGGTTGAAGTAAAAAGGAAGATTTAGAAAGGAAATGGGGTATAGTTAATGACTGAGGACTATAGTTGAGGAGAAAAAGAATTTAAAAACGTGAAAACTTACGAGAAAAGGAGTAGATGATTCTTCAAGAATTTCTTGGGAGTTAAGACGGTGAGGAATTCTTTAGAGATGGTTGATTTTTGGAGTAATGGAAAAATTGCGATTTCCCAAGCGTTTTATATGAGAGACAACGTCCAATGGAAGTTATCCCGCTCAAAAATTCAAGGATAGATCCAGACCATTAGATGTACATCTCACTGTTGGACGTGAGAGACAGTGCATTGCTTGGAGCACTTAACAGCGGCGTTATGGGTTTCGAGGCGTCAGAAACAAATTTTAAAGGAGGGAAATGACATTTTCACATGTAACTACTTAAGGAGCATGTGAAAGCTGGGATGTTGGGTCAAAATCTCAATTTTCTCCTTGGATGGAGAAGCAAATTGAAATTTTAAGGGGCTATTGTGAGGGCTAAAGGTTCAGGACATGTTCATGAGCTTGGGCCTGACCCAAGGGTATTTACTTATCCGAGGAAGGTTAGTGGTAGTAACGATATCAAACTTAAAAGCTCGCAAGAAAACTATTACGAGAGAAGCTAATGGAAATAGTCTGAGGAGGGGCAACTCCTCGGCTCAGTAAAGTGAAAGTTAGATGGTACACCATGGTGATAAGAATGATATTCTAGAAGGACCTGGGGATGAAAATGTGTTCCACAAGGGCACAGATAGGAAGACCGAATGAGAAATATCTTAGAGAAAGCTGCTACCACCGCATTGAAGACTCTACACCTACCTCTCTGGCCGCATTAATGAGAAAGTGACATTTCAATAGTGGTGATCATCCTTACAGCTATTGTTTGAAGACTTCAAGAGGGGGTGGATGGGACAAGTATCTGGATATGTGATCTGATCTACACGTGGAGGATGGAGAAAAGGAGGAGGATGATATAAAAGGAGAAGAAAGGCATTCGGGAATTGGGATCGGAGAAGAAACAAAAAAAAGCACTGTGTACACCATCACCCTTAATTGTAACCTATTTGTGAGAGAAGGAAATATAATATAAACTGTTCCCGGCTTACGTTCGAGGAGAGGTTCTATTACTTAACAGTTCATTATATGTGATGTGGTAATCTAGCTCATTATCTTTATTATTAAACATCCATAGAACATAAATTTTAAGCTCATTCTCTATAAATTTCATCGTATTGGGCTTTTTGGACCTATCCCCTTCGCACTGTTGGGTTTGGGCACAAATTGTGATCTTACAAGTACTGTAACAGATTACTTTTACTCCTATTAGTAACCTGTGATCATTTGTGTTCGGCTTTTTTTTTTCCCCTCTGCTGGCAACCTGTAGAGGTGGAACAGTGGTGGAGGAGAGAGAGAGAGAGAGTTAAACGTCAAACGTTTTTGGGTTTAAAGATAGCTTTAGAAAGTAATAAATGAGGGATAATTAATGAGATCTTAATCAGAATATTAGCATTAATGAGAGTATTTTTTTGATCGTTGGATCTACTTAAATCCAATGGTTTAAAAAATGTGTAACTCTAAAGAGTTACACCAGATATAACTTAAACTCATCTCTCTCTCTCTCTCTCTCTCTCTCTCTCTCTCTCTCTCTCTCTCTCTATATATATATATATATATATATTAATAGGTAAAACTCAAAAAAAGATTAATTAAAATTTGAAATTAGAATCCAATTTTGTGCCATGTGTCTAAATTTATGTGGGGGTCACACTATAGTTATCCACTTAAGTTTGTAACATGTGTCCACTTAAATTTTTTAATCTTTGTGACAAGTGAGTTAATGAGTGCAAAATACTAAGAATCTAATTTTAATGAACTATTAAATTAAAAAAAAAAACTCAATCACATATACTCAATTGAAATCACCACACAAAAAAGATCATCACACATTCTATTTTATTAAAAATGAGAAAAAAAATTATTATAAGTAGTATTAAATTAAGGTAATAAATTTAACATGTAATTAATTACATTTTCTTTTTAAAAAAAATTAAATTGACTAATTATTCATATTTTTATGATAAAAATGTGTTTAATTTTAAATATATCCATATTTATGCATGTATTACATGCTCTTTTTTTTATAATAATTTGACTAATTTTTTATTTTTATAATAAAAACTGTGTTTAATTTTAAATGCATTCATGCATTTACATGAGTTACATGCTAGTTCACATTAATGTGTATGTGTTGATACCCATTTTTGTGATGCATTTTTTACAAGTCTAATTCAACTAAGCCTGACTTCCTTGTGAACTCAATTCATGTATTATATTTATTTTATTCTTTTTAGCATGGCTCAAGCCCATGCAACATATTGAGGAAAATGAGGAAGTGTAGTTTGGAGAGTATAGGTTGGTTTCTTTTGGATATTTTGTATGAGCATAGCATATGTGTGCTACAAAGTGGGCAAGGGACTTTGGTAACATCTCATGCTTATAGAGGAGATCTTGTACACAAAAGCTCATTCAGCCAACAATGATTCTACCAATTCTGAAGCTTGGGGATGGAAATACTGGTATAGAGGAATCTTCTTTCTCTTTGTCATGACCTCTCTTAATTTTCTCTTCTTGATGTATGTGGATCGAAGTTTCAAATCTATTGTTTTATGCAATTTTTATGCATTTATGTTATTGGCATTTTAATTTCTCTCTTGTTAAAGCACCACTAGCCTCTTTTTACTACGTATTGATTTTTTATTTATTTATTTGATACTCTCTACAAATAATCACTTCTAAATAATCTAAGAGGAGATTTGGATCGTCTTACATTTTTTGCCCTTGTGGTAAAACGTCTCCAATAATGTAATTTATAAACCATAATTAATTTTTAGGAAATTATGTGGGGCGGGGGGGGGTAAATGAAACTAATTAAAAAGAACTTGAATTTATAAATTTCATCTAAGCCAAATATTTTGCTTACTTTTTTTGTGGATCTTAATGACCTAATAGTAAAATGGGTGGAGGAGCTCAAGTTTAGCAAATCCAAGATTGGACCCATTTATATGTTTAAATTGGATCTAAATATAACTTTACCCTTGACTATTCTCACAACTCATAAGTTATTCCAACTACATAAATTTGAAAGTAGATAAAGTAAAAAGGCCATTCACTTCATGTTCCATTATCATCCAAAACGTATTGTGGCTTCTCCAAAATGCATTATATGTATATATCTATAGCATAGGCAAAGAAGTTAGTTAGATATTGACTAATTTAAAGTTGCACTTTTATATTAAAAGTTAGACGCATTCATTCTACCACCACCGCATATCTTTGGCATGATGGAGTGCATGTAAGGTGTGGAAGTCAAAGGTTGGAATTCAAGTATTCAAGAGGACATTTCACACACATATATATTTTGATTATGCTAGAGTTAATTTTTTATCTTGTATCCAAAAATAAGAAGAAGCATTCATTGTAATTTACCATTTAACAAGATCATATGCACTAAACGATATTTTGAAGGCCAAAAAAAAGTCCCAATGTAATTTTAAGTTTAGTGGTGGCTTTGAAGATTTAGGAGGGATTGTTTTGTGGGCTTGGGCGAAATAAGTTTTTCTTCTTCCTAAATGTTATACTTGGGCTTTACGAGAGGCAAGGCTTAGCCCATGATGTATTCCCACGTCAACATGTGAGAATGTTACATGAATTGGTTGTGGATTAAAGCATTCACATTAGCATGTCTAAAATTTTCTCCTATTTTAGTATAAAAATTGATTTTTCCTATTTTACATAAACAGTTTGCAAAAGACCAACATCATATTGCTTATTATACACAATATTTTTTTAAAATAATCATTTATTATTATATCTCTACCAACACACTATCTCTCTTCATTTGATGGACACTAAAGAGAGTAAGAGAATAGATAGAGAGAGAGAGAAAGAAAACAAAACATATTAAAGCAATAAAATAAAAAGTTACGGTAATCGAATATATTTACACAGTTAGAGCACTTGCATCAATGCTTTTATAGTATAAAAAGTACTACATTTGAGTGGAGTTGTGGTGTGCCTTTGTATTAGAATCTTGCCTTCTCTTTTATGTGTGTGTGTTTGTTTCTTAAAAAAAAAAAAAAAAAATCCAAAATGCACCCACATTAGGTCATGTAAAGTTGTGTAGAAATACATAATTGATATAATAACCGTGTAAATTTATATTAACACCATTCATTTTGGATTTAGTTTTTTATAGCATAGGAAACAAGTTAAACATATATTGATCAATTTAAAGCTACATTTTTATATTAAAAGCTAGAAACCTTCATTCTAAATTACCATCTAACACAATCATATGCACTAAACAATACTTGGGGGCGGAAAATTAAAAAAAGTTTCAATTAAATTTTAGGTTTAGTGTGGCCTTGAAGTTTGAAGATATAGGTTGGATTGTTTTGTAGGCTTGGGTGAAACAAATTTTTCTTCTTCCAAAAAGTTTATACTTGAGCTTCACACGAGGCAAGGCTTAGCCCATGATGGTTTCCCATATCAACATATTATGTTTGATGGTATGAGAATATTACAAGATTTGGCAGTGTGATGTTGGGACGAGCTGAAGGAGGAGGTGGAGGTGTGGAGCAAATATCTCCTTGCCAATTAAGTATTGAATGGTAATATGATATGCTTGAGTGTGAAGCAGCACTTAGAGTGGAATGGCCAAGACACACTTTTGATTATATCAAACCCCCCTTGGTAGTGGGTTTGGAATTGATCGTGGATCAAGACAATGTAGGATACCTCTTTATTGGAACTATTTATTTTACGGTAATTTCGGCAATTACTTCAAAATATTAAACATTATCAACAAGTTCGACTTGATTCCATACATGCATCCTTATTATCATCTGGAGTTTCATCCCACAATATCATAACACACCATTAATTAACATTGATTCTTCTCAAAAAATAATTAACATTAATTCCATATGGAACCAATCATAATTATATACTCATAATCATATGTGATCAACTTTAATCAAGTTAATGCATTCCAACGGTCAAAAACTAGAGCTGGCTATAACTTTCAATTCAGTGGTTTGATTAAAGCACATGACATATCATTTTAATTATTATGAGTTAAGATTCAATGGTTTTTTCTCACGACTGGTGAGTTTTCTCTCCCACAACGAAAAATTATTGTGTACTCCCGAAGTACCATAAATGCGCGCTCCCTCCTCTCACATAAATGGTGGGTCCTACTAATTAAATTCATGGTGGGACCTACCATTCATGTGAGAGGAGGGAGTACGCATTTATGGTACTCCGAGAGTACCTAATAATTTTCCTCCCACAACTGGTGAGGCTTCTTCCTTCTCACTATAGATGAGTCAGTTTTTTCTTTTCTTAACTAGCTCAGACCTCAGTAATTAGTTTTCTCTTGTCTTGGACAATCAAACTCTCTTCCCTGGTAGCATGGATTCGGATTTTATTGAGCGGATACAGAATATCACGTTGACTGAGGAAGAAGGGGAGGTGATTAAGGTTGGAGGAACACATAGATCGAGACAAAATACTTGAGGAATGCTCACTCAATCTAGTTGGACGCTTCCTTACAACACGTTCTAACAACTAAGGTGCTGCTAAATCTTTAATTAGGTCGGTGTGGAAGATGGGATCCGATATGAAGATTGTGGACGTGGGAAGTGGTTTGTTCCAATTCAAGTTTGCACTGAAAAGTCAGCTAAAGTGGGTTATCCACAATGGCCAGTGGAGTTTTGAAAATCACCCTCTAGTCCTATGGAGATGGGAGAGGGGCATGACGGCCAGTACAATTACTTTCAACTCTATCCCACTATGGGTTCAAGTGTGGGGCTTACCATTTGATTTAATGTCTGAGGAAGCTTGTAGGGACATCGATGGTGGACTGGAGAAAGTAGTGGAGATAGACAACAAGGCTTTTTCATCTGAACAGGCCCGCTTTGTTAGGGTGAGGATCGAACTACCCCTTGATAAACCACTACGACGGAGTGAAGTGGTAGCTAACCCTGAGGGAGATAAGGTTTGTGTCGGCTTCAGTGTGGGAAAATAGGCCATGAAGTAAAAGAATGCCCCTGCTCGAGGGACTAGAACCAGCATGGATACCTTTATGGAGAATGGCTGAAGGTGGGTTTCAGGTGGCCCGCAAAGAACTCGGAGAGAAAGGACAAGCAACCACCATACAGAGACTCTGTGGATGAGGGAGATCACGGCATCAGGTCTCCGTCTCGCACCACACAACCACCCACATCTGACATCGTTAGTGATCCAGCTGGCACCGAGTTTACTCAATGATACGTTACAAATCTTTCAAAACCGTTGGGGGCGATAATTATGGACAAGGATAATCATGCGGCCACAACAATTTTAATGGACACATTAATCTCGGGATTTTCCTTGCCCCAAAAGGAAGCCAGTCTCTCAAATAATGAAGGAGACGTGAGCATGACAACAGTTATTCAAGAAACGAATGCGGTGCAAACGGCACAGCCATGTGAAACGGATAACTTCATCAATGTACCTGTGGATTATGTATCTATGAAATTGAATTAGAGTAGAAACATTAAACAATTACGTGGGGCAGCACGTGAGACACAAGAAACACTAGTAAGGCAAAAGTGGAAAAGAATA
Source organism: Castanopsis chinensis (assembly GCA_032878915.1). Lineage (NCBI taxonomy): Eukaryota > Viridiplantae > Streptophyta > Magnoliopsida > Fagales > Fagaceae > Castanopsis > Castanopsis chinensis. The sequence goes on from JAVQMG010000122.1 coordinate 19,748,804, forward strand.
GCACGTAACCTTAACTTCTCCACACCAATTTCTTCTGCGATTTCAGTTGCCATGAGTTCAAAGAGGACGTACAAGGAAATTGTATCAGATAAGGATGAGATGTTGGTGGAGGGATGCTGCAAGAGTATCAAACGTGGCAGAATTGTGGGAGACAACCATGATAGCAATATTCCAATGGCGAAGACTAATGAACAGCCCCACCGAGCCCAATGAATCTCTTAAGCTGGAACTGCTGTGGGCTTGGGAACCAAATGGCAATTGATGTCCTCTCTCATTTAGTGACGGAAAAAGCTCATAGTGTTTTGTTTCTGATGGAGACAAAACAATCAGTAGAAGAGATGCAAAGGGTGCAGGCTGATTTACCTTGCCGACGTATGGTGGCTGTTCCAAGTATTCATAAAAGGGGTGGATTGGCACTTTTATGGAAGGAAGACATAGATTTGCATGTACAAACTTATTCACCACATCATATTGATGCATTGATTAAGGATGCAAATTTTGTTTGGAGATTTACCAGATTCTACAAGTGGCCTGAAGAACAAAGAAAGCGTGATTTATGGCAGTTGCTCAAGCACCTTCATGCTAGGAGTTCGCATCCATGGTTATGTTATGGGGATTTCAACGAAATTCTAAGCATGGAGGAAAAACAAGGCAGACTCCTTAGGCCTCCAAGGCCCGTGCTAGACTTTAGGGAGGCATTCTTGTTTTATGGACTAGTAGACTTGGGTTATCGAGGTAATACCTTCACTTGGGATAATGGAAGGTTGGGCAAGGACTTGTTGCAAGAAAGGTTAGATAGGGCGTGTGCAAACATTGAGTGGAAAGCCCTTTTTCCCTATGTCAAGGTCAGTCATCTCCAAGTGTCATATTCCGATCATGTGCCAATTCTAATATCAACAATTGAACCCATCAATCCTAGGAGGAACAGGAGGCTGCCAAGGCATTTTGAAGAGAAGTGGGTTGCTCATCCAGATTGTGAAAGGGTGATCCGTGAGGCTTGGGAACTACCTATCCGAAATGGGAGCCCAATGTTTAAACTTTTTGAAAAAATCAAGTAGTGCCAACATGCTTTGGTGGATTGGAGCAGAATTACTTTGGGAAATTCTAAAACAAAATTAAATGAAAAAAAAAAAAAAGTAGCACTTGAAGAGCTATCAAGGGAGAACAAGGCTGACCACATGCAAAGAATCAGAACACTAAAGTCAAAAATTAACACCATTCTACACAAGACGAACTCTTTTGGAGGTAAAGGTCTCGATCCATTTGGTTACTTGCAGGAGACAAAAATACTAATTTTTCCACCAACGGGTTAGTCAGCGGTGCTATAAAAATCATATATTAGATATCTCGGATGTAGATGGTAGCTGGAAAACATCTAAGGATCAGATTACAGAGGTTGTTGAAAACTATTTCCAGGATCTCTTCACTTCAGAAAATCCCACGAATATGGGGAGTGTACTGGATGTGGTGGACAAAAGGTTGACATCGAAGATGAACGCTTCCCTATTACAGTGTTACACAGCTGAAGAAGTCAGACAGGCCCTATTCTAAATGCTCCCATCAAAATCCCCTGGCTTTGATGGTATGTCCCCTTTTTTCTTTCAGAAATTTTGGAATATTGTGGGGGATGATGTAATTAAGGCTATTCTTTCAGTATTAAATTCTGGACATATGCTGTGTAAAATGAATTTTACTCATATAGTTCTTATTCCAAAAAAGAATGATCCTTTGGTGATGGCCGACTATAAGCTTATAAGCTTGACTAATGTTGTATCTATAATTTTATCGAAGGTAATGGCAAACAGATTAAAGCTTGTGCTGCCAAATGTTATTTCTAAGGCCCAAAGTGCTTTTGTTCCGAATTGTTTAATCACTGACAACACCATTGTGGCTAATGAAATACTACACCGGATGAGGAATAAAAGGAAAGGCATGGGACAAATGGCAATAAAGCTGGATATTAGCAAGGCATACGATCGGGTGGAATGAGGGATTTTGCGAAGTATAATGCTAAAGCTTGGCTTAGACCGTAGATTGGTGAATATGGCCATGGACACAATTACTACAGCATCTTATTCAATCCTTATCAACAAGGAACCGAAGGGTTTTATTACTCCCACAAGGGGAATAAAACAAGGAGACCTACTCTCACCATATTTGTACCTATTATGCACGAAAGGGTTGTCTGCTATATTGAGGAAAGCTGAAGAGAGTCAAGCACTTAAGGGTGTATTGTCTAGCCAATAGGGGTATGTATCTCTCATCTTTTATTTGCTGATGATACTCTGTTATTTTGCCAAGCCACAGTTGAAGAATGTTAAAGACTGCTAGATCTATTGGGAAAATATGAAGCGGCATCTGGTCAAGCAATAAATAGGTAGAAAACAACATTATTCTTTAGCAAGAATACAAGGTGGGAGGTAAGGAGTGACATCCAACAAATGTTGGGGGCTAGAATAATGTCAGAATGTGAGAAGCATCTAGGCCTCCCAATGCCTAATGGGAAATCAAAGGTGGGGACTTTCAAAGAGCTCTAGGAGAAAATCACAAAAAAAGTTCTAGGGTGGAAGGAGAAATTTATTTCAAAGGCGGGACCTGAAATCCTTATCAAAACAGTGGCGCAAGCTATCCCTACATATTCAATGAGTTTATTCAAGTTTCCAAAATCAATATATGATAACATCAATTCCTTGGTGGATAAATATTGGTGGGGTCAAAACCAAGAGAAGAGGAAAATTCATTGGATAAATTGGGGGAAGTTATACACTTCAAAGAAGAAGGGAGGAATGGGATTTAGGGACCTCCATGCTTTTAACCTTGCAATGCTCGCCAAGCAAGCATGGCGCCTAATCCACAATAATGGGTCGTTGTTTTACAGGGCATATAAGGAACAGTACTTTCCAAATACCTCTTTTATGGAGGCTGAGTTGGGCCATAGCCCCTCATTTGTGTGGCACTCCTTACTGGCTACTAAGGATATCATCCATGCTGGGTCATGTTGGACAATTGGGGAAGCCAGAAGTATCTTCATGGCTTCTAGCTCTTGGCTACCTCACTCACTTGGCTTTTTGATTACACCTTCACAAGAGATGAAAGTGGCTGATTTGATAAACAATGAAACACGACAATGGGACAAGGGAAAACTATCAACTACTTTTGATAGAAGAATCTGCAAGACCATACTAGCGCTGCCTCTCAATAATCAAAATACCCAGGATAAGTTGATTTGGAAAGAAAACATAGTACAGAGGTTTACAGTCTGTTCGGCATACCAGGTAACCCTCTACTTAATACATCCAAACCAGGCTGAACACTCACTAGTGCAAGCTCACGAGTCCACTTAGAGAAAGATATGGAAGTTAAACGTGCCACCGAAAGTCCGCAACTTCCTATGGAAGGCCTGCTCAGGATGTTTACCCATAAGGGAGAACCTCCACAAAAAACAAGTCAGAGTTGAAGAAAGATGCGAGCTTTGCTGTCACCCTTGCGAGACAATTAGTCATGTGTTATGGGAATGCCTATTTACGAGGAATGTCTGGGCTCTGTTCAAAGGCACACTCCAAATGTGCAACAATGAAATAGGAGATTTTTTTCCTTCTGTTCAAAATGTTGCAGCGGAAACTTGGCTCACTCGACTTGAAAAGATAGGCAATAATGGCGTGGATGATTTGGAAGGCAAGGAACAGGTTCTATTTTGAGCATGTCCAGGTACATCCGAAAGCTATGTTTGACAGTGCAATGGGTTTACTAGAGGAATACCAATGCCTAAATGCAGTGCAACAGGTATGGAATGAATACTACCCCTCTTTATGTATGCAGTCAGTTTTTTGCTCTCTTTTGGAACATCACAATGTTGTAATTGTCTATGTTGATGTTCCCCACACTACTGGATATTGTTTTATCTAGTTATACTTGTACAACTCTCAGATTATAATAAAATTTCTATCGTCTATTTGCTCAAAAAAAATTATTATGAGTTATAGATTTGTTTTGCATTAAGGGTGTGTTTAGTAGAGTGGATTTTAGGACGGATAGAAAAAAGAAAGAGATAAAATGAAGAGGGAAAACTTTTTGGAGGGTGTTTTGTTGGGAGGAGGAGAGGAAAAAAATTTGGTGGACACCAAAATGTTTTCTCCCCAAAATAGGGAGAAAACTAAGTGAGAAAGTGTGATTTGTTAGATGGAAAAAAATGCCCCCCGTTATTTTCCTGGGCAATGTTGGCATTTTTTTTTTCTTTTTTCTTTCTAGATACTTTGTCTCTTTTTTGGAGGGGGGGGCATTGGCTTTTTTTTTTCTTCTCTGGGACACTTTGCCTCATCCTTTTTTTTTTTTTTTCTTTTGATTTCCTGGGGCATAGGGTGTTCTTTTTTTTTTTTTTTTTTTTTTGTGTTTAACTAGACGTGATTTTTTTTCTTCACATGATTTTTATTTTTTAATAAATTTGGGTGATTATTTTTTTTTCTTGTTCGACACTTTTTTTTTTGTTTTAATTGGGCATAATTTTTTAACAAGTGTATGTGAGTAAAGTAATATAAACTCATTATTTCCATTCCTCTACTTTTCCACTCCCAACCAAACAAAAAGGAGGGAAATTATTATTATTTTTTTATCCTCTCACGTTTTCATCCTTCTACCATACTCCATCCTCTCACCTTTCAACCCCTCCAACCAAACAGACCCTAAGAGTTCGGGAACTCAATAGTCCAAACCATGATATTGCCATTAAGTCATAAAATAATAGATTTGTCCCCTCTCACCATGGTTAAATGAATGTTGTAAAATGGGGTGTAACACATTGTTAAGGGGGAAATTGATGCCTCTGAATAAAATATGGGGAAGCCAAGCCAAAACTCAACAATGGGCTCCTGAAATGATGTCCAAAGGCTTGTGGTATAATAATAAGCCTGTCCAAGTAAGAAATAAAGGTTGCACCTTAACAAATCAACAACAAAAGCCTAATAAAAAATACTTCACAATTGTTAATTAATACATTAGTGGTCATGTTTTGATAATACAAGAAAAATAATTTATCCAGCGGTAGGGTGAAATTACACTTAAAGTTCAGCAGTCAATTATTAAATAGATTTAAGAGAGTGTTCACTTCTAGAAGTCCTTGAGTGTCTTGGTCAAGGGGGTTTGTTGTACTTTCAGCTATCATTACATCAATATGAGGGAAAAATTTCATTGTTACAAATATATTATATCCTTCAATAGTAAAATAAAAAGTAAAAATTAAAGGTTCCACAGTGAGAAGAAATGGGTTTTTTGGCATTGTGTGAAGGGAGAGAGAGATTCAAGCTTAGTGCAGTAGATGTTAAACTAAGATTCTCGGAGAATATATATGTGGGACATGAATGGAGTAGAGTAGGCTATTTTGAGTGAGTGAGAATATAAGCTTGTGGTGGTTGTAGACACTCGATTTTGTATCCATGATTTAATTAAGGAAGATGATTGGAATGACCATCCATGTACCCTAAAAATCATGATTGCATTACATTCATTAATTCATTCACTGCATATCATAAAAATGATCTTAAGATTCTAACGGTCACAAGGGTGTATCCGGTTTCCAAATCGAATTGTCGGATCGAAAGATATCACGGGATCAAGTTTGCACGGTTAGCATGCATTGTGTCTAGGTAGAGTCGACCATGCATGATTAATTTAAATTAACTCTGATTGGTTAAATAATTAAACTTAATTAAATAGTTTTGTGATTGGTCGACAATTAATGTCTAAAATAGGATTGCTTGCATAGGAATAAAAGGGATAATTGGATAACAATAAAATTGTGGATAATCTGAACTTTATCAAAATTTATTTTAGGGTATTTATCTACAAGATAATTGTTTTTGAAAAGACCTAAATAATCTAAAAAAGAGATTAAAAAAACTTAGAATACGGATTGAAAACACGTTTAAGTGCAAGGACTGGCTCAAGGAAACTTAAAAAATGAGTCCAAAATGCACCTGAACGCGAAAGTGCGATCGGCACCTAAGAGTACCGTTCGGCACTTTTGGAGTGCTGATCGGCACTTTAAAAGTGCCGAATTTCACTCTTTTGGGCTTTGGCCCAATTCTCTTCGGGTGCCGATAAGGCACACCCTTTTCAATTTTTTCGTAGAAAGACGCATCCCGATTCACATTCTACCTGTCGTTGCTTATTTTTTAAGCATTCCAGTCTCTATAAATAGAGATTGAATCTCAAAATTCAGCACATTCTTTTACGCTCAAGGAGAGATACCTTTTTACACTCTCAAATTCCTCATCCCCTTTCTGGTATTCTCTTTTAAACTAGGGTTTTTAGGTTTCAAAAATAATTGCATAAATTTCTTTGAACCCTAAAACATCCTCCCAAGAAGAAGAAGTGCTCCATGCAAGAGGTTATTTCGAATTACCCTTTTCTTTTCTTTATGCTTCTCTTGTAGTGATGATTCGTGTTTGTATATTTTTTTAGTTTAGTTGTTTCAAGTATTCATATCATGAATTGTTGATTTTTTTTGTCAAAATATGTTCTTAATTCTTTTATGACTGTTGTGGTCTCTTTTTTATTTTTAAAAATCTGCATGTAAACAATACTTTTTCTTGAATAAAAAACGGATCCACATCTTCATTAGATGTAAAATAAAAAATGGATCTGCATCATCATTAGATGCAGATCTGAATTGTTCACAAAATCAAAAATGGATTTGCATCTTCATTAGATGTAGATTTGAATTTTTCACAAAATAAAAATAGATCTACATCTTTATTAGATGTAGATTTGAATTTTGTTCAAATCAAAAATAGATTTGTAACTTCCTTATATGCAGATAAGAAATTTTTTTAAATCAAAGGCAAAAACCACATTTGCGTCCCTACATTTTCAAGCGATTTCCACTTTGGTCCCTATCTTTTATTTTCACCATTTTTAGTTCCTATTTAGAAAAACACCATCCATTTTAGTCCTTTCTGTCAGTACTCTAACGGCAAAGTCCTGGGTAGCAAACGGAACTATTAAAATAATAATAAAAATTTTATTTTGGCATTAAAAAATGCCACATCAGCATTTAAATTAAAAAAGAAAACTAATTTATTAATTTTAACTAAATAAAAAAATTAAAAATAGAATTAAAAACCAAAAATCACATGAATTGAGATCTAAGTGTGTCTTGAACAAGAACAAACCTAGATCTAACACACAAACACACTCTATTTCACTTCTGGGTCTTTCTCTTTCATTTATATTTCATACCACCACCCTATCATTGCTTTTACTTAAGTTGACCTCAAAATCAAAACCCTTCATTTTCTTAAAAAAAAACATATCAACTAGAAAAGCCCCAAACTTAAAAAAGCTCTCTCTCTCTCTCTCTCGCTCTCTCTCTCTCAATTTGGACTCACAGGATTTTAGTTTCTTTCACTCATTTTCTCTCTATGTGTAAATCGGACACATCTAAGCAAAAAAGTGTCATTTTCAGCAAAATTTTCCAAACCTCAGGGGGGTTTTGAAGAAACTTGCAGTCGCCACTCCGATCTCTCTCTCGATGCGAGAGATAGCCACTATGTATTTTCCTAGAGAGACAACCCTAGCCGATCGAGTTTTCTCCACTAAGTTTCCTTCCCTCTCCACCAGCCTCTTTAGCAACCTCACCACAGGATTCTTATCTAGCTTCTCAAATCGCCGAGGGCATCACCATGACCAAACGCTCCACCGAGAAATTGTTCAAGTTCCTCGACTCTTCAACAACCTCACGCGTGCGAATACTTGTTCTCTCCCTCCATCTCTAGTCTCTACTTTTCTTGGACTCGCCCACTCAATCTCCCTTCTTCGATCTGTGATGGTGTGAGGGTTTGAGTTGTTTAATGGCTAATATATCTAAGCTTTGGTTGAAATTGGTTTAAGGGTTTGGTAGTGATGGATCTGGGTTCGGTAGTGGTGGATCTAGGGAAGAAGAACAAGAAAAGAATGGAGATTTTGGGTGTGGCCTGTTATGGGTCTTTGATGATTTTGTTGGGTTTGAGAAAATGGAGGTTTTGGAATTTATGAATTTGTATTTGAGCTAAATTTTTTGGGTTTATTTTGTTTGTTTGCTAAGAAAATATAGGTTTATGAGTTTGTTGGAGATTGGTTCATTTACTGGGTTTATGGGTTTAATTTGCTGGAGAATTCGGTGTTGTATAGTTGATTAGTAATTCAATTATGGACATTGTGAAAATCATGTGGATTAGTGATTTGTTGGAGAATTCGGTGTTGAATGGTTGTTTGTTGGGTTTTTTTTTTAAATTTTTTTTAAATTTTTAATTTCTAGGTTTGTGTTCTTAGATCTGAGTTTGTGTTTTTGTTGTTCTTATTCAAGACATACTTCGATCTCAATTCATGTGATTATTTGTTTTTAATTCTGTTTTTAATTTTTTTTAATGCCAAAATAAAAAATTTTATTATTATTTTAATAGCTCTATTTGCCACTAGGACTTTGCTATTAGGGCACTAATAGAAAGGACTAAAATGAGGCGTTTTTTCTAAATAGGAACTAAAAGTGGTGAAAATAAAAGATAGGGACCAAAGTAGGAATCATCTAAAAATGTAGGGATGAAAATGTGGTTTTCGCCTAAATCAAAAACTGATTTGTATCTTCCTTAAATACAGATCTGATTTTTTTTAACATAGCAGATTTTGAAATAAAGAAAAAGATCATAAATGGTCGTGTTTGTTGTGTTTGTTTTGTGCAATACATGCAACATACATTTATTTCATGAAATTGTCTTCTCAAGCAATCTTTTTCATATTTTTTGAACATATAAAAATAGATCTGATTTTTCTGTCATCAAAAAATCATTTTTTTTTTAGTTCTTAAAAATAGATTTGGTTTTTTATAAAACAAAACCATTTTTTTTTCTAAGTTCTCAAAAACAAATCTTACATTTTATAAAACCAAAACACTTTGTTATATTAAATAAAAATATATCTGAATTTTCTCTTAAAAAGACTACTTTTTTTACACAACAAAAACAGATTTGATTTTTATTTTTTTTATTTTATAAACCAAGTTCATTTTTTATTTATTCATAACAACAGATCTAAATTAAAAAAAAAAAAAAGATGATACATTCATAAATAAATTTGTGTGATTTAATTTATTTCACATGGCTAACATATCATTCATCTCATGCATAAAAGTGGTACATTGGTCACAAGAGTCTAGAAGACCAGACTTTGTCTAGGCGAAATGGGTACCTAACACCTTCTCATTCCGTAATCTAGCATTCGAATTTAGTTTCTTTGGATAGGTAGATCTAGGTCTTGTCTTTATTTTTATTTTTATTATTTTGGTAGAATGTAACTAAGACAAAAAGTCATGTAATTATTTGGTAATTTGTAACTGGGATCCAAAGCCATGTAATTATCAATTTTTCAAACATTTATTTTTTATTCAATCAATGAGAATGGAACAATTCAACCATGTATTTTGTATTAATTTTTAAATTTTTTTTGTATAAAAAAAAAGTGGTGAATCCCCACCACTTACCAAAAAAAAGAGGTTCCCTAAAAATCACTCAAAAAATCTCTCTCTTTTTTGAGAGGCCCTAAATTTGCCCGGTCTCTCACATTGGTGTGATGGAGTTAATGCTGAAGCTAAATCTTTAATGGGCAAATGACTGTTTATGACTGATTAGGAAGCATTTATGAGCTTAAAATATGCAGAAAAGGCAAATGAATTTCCAAGGCTAAGTGAGTGTGGACTAAGGAGAATGGTTTATGAACTTGGGGAGAATTAAATTACAAGCAAAGTGACAAAGATAACAGAAATTTCAGAGTATTTGGTGTGTGCTTTGTGGGCTGGTATGCTTATGCTTTTATAGTGGAGCTTGGGGAAGCATTAATTAGCAGAAGTTCAAAATGTAGGACTAATCAGAAGGCAGAATAGTAGACTTAATTATCCTAGGAGTGGCTATAAATGGTGGATTCTTTGGGTAATATCATACGTGGTGAATATTTGGTGTAATCTTGCATTAAATGCCAAGATTTCTGAAGCTGAGTTTAACCAATAGGATTAAGGTAGGTATCAAGGAGGAATCCTAGTGCACACCTGAGATTTGGACCTTAAAAAGTATGATTCAACACCCCAAGTCAGGTATCAAAGTTTAAGCCCACTTCAGAGGGTTTTGCTGAAGATCACTTTATGCCCTCCAAACCACATGTTCCCAAATTTTCTCCTTTAGGATTCATGGGCTTGGCACATGAACCATTTTATGAACGTTTTTGACATTTATAGCATTGATTTGTTGAGATTTGGATAACTTGGTTTCAGCTCCCCTTTTGCTGGAGATATATTCTTGAGGGAAATTATGAAGTTCTACCACCCATTAGACTTCAACTGCTATCACAACCTCTGGACACTGGTCACATTAGGTAGATGGTGATAGAAAGTCGATGGGACAACTCCTAATTCATTCTCAAAGACTTGGTTCTCTTGTAGGGGCCTCCAGCTGGACCTTGGTCAAGGATGAATGGGAGGGAGACTGGTTGTCTATTTCAGTCCTCTGTCTTTGCTGGAGTTCTTTGGATCGGGCTTACTCATGTAGGCTAGACCCTTTAGACTGGGCTATATTCATCCATATTTAAACCTACAAAATGAACATCAATAATACATATATTACCATGGATTTTCATCCCTCATCAACTCTTATTATTAGTAAATATTTTGGATTTTGATAGATATTTGTAATGGGTCTTTGGGCAATGGGTTGTAATATTTAAAAAAATAGTATAAGCTTAGTTACTTCAAAATGCTTTTATAAATAACATTTACTATTTTTTGAAATGATGAATTCCATATCATAAATCACGTCATAATTTAAATGGTGAGCTTGTCAGATGAATAGCTACTATGAGCTTTGAGAATAAATATTATGAATGTTGTGATGTAAATAGTGACCATGGGTTCTTACTATATAAATATTATGGGTTTATAATATGGTATGAGATAAATATCATAATCTTTAAGATAAATAACTTTCCATGAGTTTTTATAAAATGGTTGCCATGATTTTTGAGATAATTGCCATAGATTATAGTAATGTTTAAGAAATTAAAACATTGTACATCATTGGGCTTTTAAGTAAAATAATTATGACATAATATTTTTGCCAAATGTTAATAATCTTGGGCTTTTGATAAAATAGTGCCAATGAAAATTGGGCTTTTGATATTGTCAATGAGAATTGAGCTTTTTGATATTGTCAATGAGAACTGAGCTTATTGATATTGTCAATGAGAACTGAGCTTTTTGATATTGTCAGCGAGAACTGAGCTTTTTGATGTAGCCAGTAAGAACTTGACTTCTTTAATATTGTTAGTGAGAACTGGGTTTTTGATAAATAATTTGCCATGAAATTGAATCATGGGCTTTGGTTATGGATTTGAATTCTATTGATAAAATTGTTTTGCCATGTATTCGAATCATGAGCTTTTCAAATATTGTTAAGCATAAAAATTATTGAGCTTTAGAAAGAATGGGATTTTAACTTGCTCAATAAAATAAATAATTTGGGATTAGGCTTTACAAAGATATTGGGTCTTATAGTGTTTTATATTTGTAGCCCAATTTTGTGATGGAAAGAAGAATGGTTGTGGGCTAGCATAATAATAGTAAAAAAATTTTAGGTATGCCCAATAATTTGTTGGTGACATTTGAAAAATAAATAGGTGTTATTTAAATAATATTAGGTATAAAAAAATGTACCCTAACACACATATTCCAACTGAAGGAAATATTCCCTTGGGAACCTAGTTTAGCTTATTGCCGTGTTTGGTCCATTGTAAGGTGATGACAAGGTTGGTTGGTATGGATGGTGATTGAGGCTAAGTGTCTTAAATATAATTATGGACATTGCATTGATGTTTTGTACGGTAGATTGCCAAACATTATATTATGTTGAACCTTGTCCCAAAAATCATGGACTTTAGGTATAATTGTTTTAAGTGAGAATTACTCTTTACTACCTTAAACTATATTCTCGATTACCTTTTGCACCCTAAACATTTCGAATGCATGTTTTGTCCTCAAAAGTATGATTTTTTTTTGTTACATTTTGCACCCCAACATTAAGTTTGATGTTAACTTGGATGGAAAAGTATGACATAATGTGAAAATATTAAATTGCCTCTCTTCTCAATCCCATAAAAACAAATGAGAAATTATACTTTACAACCCTAAATTATACTCATGCTTACACTTTTGCACCCTAAGTTTTAAATATTTTTGTCAGAGTTAATGACAAACTTAACGTCAGGGAGTAAAGTATAACAAGAGTTATAGTTTGGGATGCAAAATGCACACTAAAAAAGTTTAGAGTTTAAAATATAATTTGATGTATAGTTTAAGGTGGTAAAGTATAATTTTTTCTTCATGTAATAAACTATTTTTTGAGGTTTGAAATAATGCTTAACCTTTTCGATTGTGTGGTGGGTCTTTTTGTATTTTTGGGCTGGACTGCTTTCTGCCTTGTTGTGGCCCAATAGTTATGGGGTAGGAGAGTCGGGACTAACTCAATTAAAACTTACCTCAAGCCAATTTGTGCGCAAGCTAGGATCCCTTCACCAAGATCTTGATCACTTGCTTACGGCATAGGACGTTGTTGCAAAAATAAAAATAAAAATAAAAATAAATTATGGCAGGGGCAAATAGTATGATAAAGATATGTTTACTACCAACCAAAGATGACACTTAAACCGTTTTCTTAACAATAAAACATGGCTATGTGAATATAGCATAAGTACGATTAGTGCTTAATTAATCACAATAAAAGAAGGGAAGGGGGATTAATTTGCTGTGCTTATTTTCTCAACAGATTAAGTACAAGAAGGGAACTAGTCTCCAATATGAGCAATCTCACAGGGAAATCCTATCATAGAGATTGCTTACTTTGAAAGAATGGGCCTAAGTGGCTTAATCCCAAGTCCTTTAACTTGCTAGAGAGTAGGCTATTGAGAGGGAGAGAAGGGAATAGCTTATTGGTGCATGCCCTATCGCACTTTTAATTTCTCACTTTTCTTTTTACCCTCTCTGTTTTTCCATTGTTTTCTTTCTTGTTTTTTTTCCTTACTCGTTTCTTCTTACTTTTTACCCTTCCATACTCGTTCTCTTACCCTTTGCTGTGCAAAACTAAGGCCTCTTTATATTGTCTGTCTTGATGGGTTTTATTGTTTTACCCCTTAACTACTTTTGGTCTGGTGTGGGTGTCCTTCTCGGGCCACCCATTGGTTTGTCGGCCGCTCAGCCAATACCACTACTCTGTGCTGGCTGCAACATGTTCCATTCCCAGACAAATGAGCTTTTGTTTTATTTTCTTGCCTTCCATGGCATTCCCATTTGTATAAGAATTATTTATTCTTTACTAATTCTTATAACATGCACCTAATGATTCCAGCTCACCTTTCCCCATTTTGGGTGCTATGTCATCCCAGCAGGACATTTTCTCCAAAAGAACTTTGAGTAGGAATCCTAGAATAGACTTTCCCCTTCTCCCCCATAGCTAGACCATACCCTCTCTTACCTCTGACCCATGACCCACCGTGCCTCTAGTGGTTGGGTACAAGTGGATAATGCCTGAGCCTTGTGCGTACTCTACTCCCATGTAAGTCCATGACTTGTCTGCCGTTCATACGTTTGCCATTACCTATGGATTTTATCTAGTCCTTTTGTGCATCATGCTGCTTATTTTTAACCCCTTATGGCGTTGATGAGTCACTAGGTCTTCATTCTCTGCATCTCGTTTCTTCCTTAGGCTGGGCTTTGCTTGGGTATGGGTCATTCCTTCTTCAATCCATCTCCTGCCTTCTTTGTGGGTCGGCTGACACTTCTGCCATGCAGCTCCATTGATTCCATCATGTTATCATTTAACTTGTGTTTGCTAGGCCTCATTTGGGTCTGCCTTATACTTTTCCCTTTACTCAGTTCAAATTGTCCAATACTTCTACTGGGCTTATTCTCATACTATCTTGGGCTTCCTTAGCCCATTTTATCTCTTTGGGCATCATTGGCCCGCTTCATTCATTTGGGTATCTTTGGCCCATTCCATTCCTACATTCCTATGGGTTTTTGCTAAATTTTTTGGGCTTTGCTGACCCAATTACCATACCATTTACTAATTCCTTTATTTGGGCTTCTTCGGCCCATTTTTGCTTACTTTCCACTTCTTATGATACTCATGGACTTACTACTTTTTCCTCTGGGCTCCCTTGGGCTTGTTTGCTTTCTTTGTGGTATTTTTATTATTTTTATAGGCTTGTGGACCATTATTCTTGCTATTTGGGTTTAATGGTTTTTTTCTTACCTTGCTAACTTTTATTCCTTCACCATTTTTATATTGTTAGGCTTCTTTTTGTTATTGGGTCTTTTTGCCAAAGTGAGCATCAACAAATTGCTTACAATGGCCTTTCATGGTTACCAATATTTGTTTGTGTAAATAATGAATATCATAAACTTATAGAAATAAAGTATTTGTTTCAAATTTTTTTTTTAAGAGATAATTACAACATGCTGCTAACCTCGCAGCTCAAACCATTTCCCTCCTAAACCCCAAAGCATTTTGTACATGGGGAGGTGCTAATTCAGTTACAAGGCTTTTGGCTATTTGTTTCAATTTGAGACAACAATGATTAGTTACTTTATATATTTATGCATAGTTTGAAGGTTTTTTTTTTTTTTTTTTTTTTTGTGTGGGTCTATCACAATCATTAACAAAAGTTTTACCCATGAGCCGTTATATGACATTTGTTAAACAATAAATACATAATCACAATATAATTTACAACAAATTTCATAGTTGTGGGAATTTACAAGCCTTTAATGTTGAATAGAAAAAATAGCGACAATAATTGGCCTATCTGAGAATCAATGACATCCTACCTAGGGGTGTTTCGGTTCGGTTTCGGTCGGTTTTTTCAGTGTAGGCCAACCGAAACCGAAATTTTCGGTTTGTGAAATTCTCACCCGAAACCGACCGAAGTAATTGGAAATCAATCGGTTTCGGTTGGATTTCAGTTTCGGTCGGTTTCGGTGGATTTTTTCGGTTTCCTATTTTCTAAGAAAGCAAACAAAGAAAAAAAATTAACAAACCAGAAAATATTAACAAACCCAGAAACCCAGAAAAAATTAACAAACCCAGAAAATGCCTTTGCTTTCCCACGTTTTCTCACCACCCAAACACCAAGCACAGTAGCAAACACAAAACCGAAAAAAAAAAAAAAAAAAGCTGGAGACAACAAAACCCAGAAAATATTAACAAACCCAAAAAAAATTAACAAACCCAGAAAAAATTAGCAAACCCAGAAAATCCCTTTGCTTTCCCACATTTTCTCACCACCCAAACACCAAGCACCAAGCAAACTAGCAAACACAAAACCAAGAAAAAAAGAAAAAAAAAAAAAAGAGGGGGAACGCACACCGGAGACAAGCACACAAGCAAAATCGCAAAATCTGTGTTGCCAAGGCCAAGGACTTGCCCGCAAAATCGCTTTCTCGAAAGATTGGCTTCAATCTTCGGTGCTCGAAGTTACTGTGAAGTTGGGATTTGTTCGATCTGAATGACAGAAAGAGAGAGTGAAGTTGGGTTTTGGGTTTTGTTCGATCTGAATGACAGAAAGAGAGAGTGAAGTTGGGTTTTGTTCGATTTGAATGACAGAGAGAGAGAGATGGGGAGGAAGAGAAGACCGGAGATGGAAAGGGGAGAACTGGAGAAGAGCGGCTGCTGTTGAAAGTGAGAGGCAAATGCTGAGAAAATAGGATTAATAGGGTTATAATGCAAACCCAAAACGACGTAGTTTTGGTAAAAAGGAGAGGAAAAATAGGGAAAATTAAAAAGGCTATTACGAAGGGTCGAACCTGGGCTGGTTGAAGAGAAGCACGCGTCCTTGCCGCTAGGATACCAGGGACTTTATTGAAATAATTTGTACAAATTTTTATTTAATATATTTCGGTTCGGTTCGGTCAATTCGGTGCATTAGAATTTGCCACCGAAAACCGAACCGAAATTTTCGGTTTTTTATATAATGAAACCGAAACCAAACCGAAACCGAAACCGAACTGAAATTTTGCGTCGGTTCGGTCGGTTTGAAGCGGTTTTTTCGGTTCGTCGGTTTTTTGCACACCCCTAATCCTACCAATTCAATAGTTGTTATTCAGCAAAAAAAAAAGAAAAAAAAGAAAATCAATAGCTGTTAAACTTGTTTTGAAAACCGATTATTTGGTTGGATTACCACCCTTTTGGTTAAACACACCAAACACGTGTATCTTTTAATATACCCCACACAGAATTACTTCTCCGTGGGCGAAACAGAAATACGTTGTCCCATCTCACGTTTTTGCTTTTACACTTGCCTCGCCGTTGTCCGTACGCTAGTTTTTTGTATTATAATTTTGGTCTCAGCCCTGAAAATTTGAATTATTTCGATCCCATCTCAAACCCTATACCTTCCGCGCCTCTCTCCCTCTCTTCAAATTCGGACCAGCGTTTATTTCACGCCCAAACAAAACCCTCTCAAATATAATATATTATAATTCTCTCTCTCACAAGTCATAACTCATAAGTTCTTATTTTTCAAATCCGGATCCACCGCTTTCGAATCAAGCCCCAAACCCTATTTCCCTCTCTCTCTCTCTCTCTCTCTCTCGCTTTAGGTTTTCGCTTTGCAATTTGTGAGCTACGAATAACAATGAGGAAAGGAGCAAAGAGAAAGGCGAGCCAGAAGGAAGAAGCAAAGCCTCAAGCTCAACAACAGGAATCGAAGAAAGCTACTTCTCAAGCTAAGCGGGTCAAAGCATCCAAGCCCGAAACCGAACCTGAGTACTTCGAGGATAAGCGTAACTTGGTAGTAGATCGATAATTCCTAGTTTTTATTTGCAAATTCAATCTACTTTTGTAATAATACAGAGTTTTTTTCCTGGGATTGGTTTATAGTAGCGAGCTTATTATTTTCGATATTGTTCGCATTGTGATTGGTTTTGATTCTTCAAGCTTGGTAGTATAGTATATTTGCATTGTATGAATCTGAAAGTGATTAGTTATTATCAATTTTTTTTAATCTGTGTTTAATTTAAGCTTTCAGCTAAAAAAAGGCTAATTCTAAAGAATTCTTGAATTTTATTAATCTAGAGGCTTAGTTGGATGGAATTTTTGACTTTTTGGTAATTGGGTTTTGCTATTTGTTAAGTTTTGTTTCTAAAACTTAACAAATAGCTGAACACAATGACCAAAAATCCTAATAATAAGTAGAAAATTCCATCCAACTGAGCATAAAGCTTTCTTAGAATAACATATTAGTCTTTATCCTTTAGAATTAGTTTTTTTAACAGAAAGCTTCATAGGCGTTTGAGTATGTGGAAAGTTCGGGAGACCAGCTGTTTGCTTCTTTTAGTAGTTCTTTGTTTGACTGATCTTGGGCTTGGGGACTCACATCTAGTGATTCCCTTCCTTTGTTCATTAGTTCCCTTCTCTCTTGTATTCAATTTTCTTTTTTCTTCTTTGTACATTTGCCTTCTTTGTGCTATTTTTGTATAAAGTAGCTTTATCAATACAGTTTTTATTATTTGTTAAAAAAAAAAAAAGAAAAGAATTGTTGCTCTTGCTTAGCATTGTTATCTCAAAAGATAGTTATTAATTGGCAGTGCTCCGTCTTTGTCTTAATGTTGTTTTGCGCTTGGAAAATTTTATTGTGATGTGGGCATATTAAAGGCGTGCACCTAAGTGAAACTTGCGAGTTCGTGTTTTTGATTATCTTTTATATTGTGTTGTGCTTATGCAGGAAGATTTATGGAAGGAAGTATTCCCTGTTGGGACAGAGGTTTGCTAATTCTTTTTGATTCTCTCATCTTAATTTATTATAATTTGTCCTGTTATGGCTAATATTTTATAGTGAAATTATAACAGTGGGATCAATTGGACGCTGTCTACCAATTCAACTGGAATTTCTCTAATCTAGAAGTGAGTTACAAACATTTCTTGGACTTCAATATTTCATTGAGGTTTTCCTCACTTTTTTTGGTGTAAGATTACTTTAAAAGGGCTTGTTAGAATGGTTAGTTCTAACAGAAATGTCTCAATTGTGGTTAGGATGCATTTGACGAAGGTGGAAAGCTATATGGGAAGAAAGTTTATCTCTTTGGTTGTACAGAACGTGAGTAGCGTACAGATTTCTTATAAATCTTGGTTTGGAGTCCATTCTTAAATTACTGAGACAATATATTGCATGTAGAAGTATATATGATTGTATTTCAGATTTTGTACAAAATTGCTAGACACTGCATAATTCTTATTTCTCATTTTCACTTCATTTTTCCATCACATTCCATTCTCACATTATTTTCTGGTACTGCAGCTCAATTGGTCTCTTTCAAGGGTGAAAGCAAAGTTATCTGCATACCTGTTGTAGTGGCTGTAAGTTAATCAGTATTGCCTTTTGATATCAGTTTGTATTGAAGATTATATGTAATTTTGGTGATGATCAATTGTATATAATGTTAATTTGTGGAAGTTATTTTCTTAGGCTTGCGATTTCTCAATTTCTTAATAATTGTTGTAACTTAGTTGGGGCTTCAATTTTCTATTATTATTTTTATAATTTCTCAATTTTAAATTAATAGTGCCTTCTTGAGTTGCAATTTTCACTGGGTTTATACTATAAATACATATCAGCGTGTGGCTTTTGTGTACTTTTCATTTGCCTCATTGATTTTCCTCCAAGCCTTCAGCTTCTTCAATCTGCAACCAATGGTGAAACCCATGCTCATATTTTTAGACGCTTGAGGCTTCTCTGGTATAAACCATGTGGCTGTTACTTTAAGGCACAACTTTGAAATCTGGAGTTGAAGGCTTGGAGCATTGTATCTTGGATGCACAGTTTACTTGATCCTGCCTCCATAGTTGTGGTATTTATTTTTTGAGAAAGAACTTTTGTTGTCAATTCTTTTGCAACTCAATTGCAATTTTTTGATGTCTTATACTTTATACACAGTAAAATTTTGTATATTAAATTATTTTAAATAACTTGTATGTTAGTTTGATTGATGATAGTTTTTTAGGTTTACATTGTGGATGTTGTTTGTGAGAAGGGGCTTCGCCTTGAAAATGTTTGTCAATATTTTAGTTCATTTTTATCTATTTTGATCAATTGAAATTTTTTAACATCTTAGACTAAGTTTCAAATGAAATTTTTATTAATTGAACATGATGCATTTCTATCTATTTTTTAGGTTTACATTGTGGATGTTGTTTGTCTTATACTTTCTGCATTTCTACCATTTGTTAGCTTTAATTCTTGAGTTATATGTATTTGTTTCATGTTTAGAGTGTTCATCGTTGTGAACTTAATGTTTTTCTATTTCAATAAAATTCCTATTACCTATAAAAAAAACGAAATTTGTATTAATTGAAATTAATATGGTTTGTATAGGTTTTTAGTATGACACTGACATGTATCAAAATTGATCCTGAACATCTGGACTTTTAGAGCATTTCTTTAATTTTTCGCCCAAATTTATTGCCTCACCATTTTTACCTCTTTAATTTTGTTTTATTATATCCTGAGGACCATCATTTTGTAATGTGTACTTTTGTTTATCTACCACTTATTGATGAAAGCAAGTGTTTTGGTCTCTATTTCACTGTTCTAATACTTTCTTGTTAGGCAACAAATAATTTTATTCCTTAGTGAGTGTTGTTAGTGCTAGTAGATTTTTTTTTCCATAACTCAACAATTATTTCATTTTCTGGCTTGTTAATCTGTTTTGGATTCCTGTATTACAGGTTGTATCTCCTTTCCCTCCCTCTGATAAGATAGGGATTAACTCAGTTCAGAGAGAGGCTGAAGAAATTATCCCCATGAAACAAATGAAAATGGACTGGGTTCCTTATATTCCTCTTGAGGACAGGTATGGGATCTCTATTGTTTATTGCTGGGTTTTTTGAACTGATATCATAACACATTTCTTATGGGCATCTTCAAAAATTTATTTGTTGATTTCTTTGTATTAAGAGGATCTTGTGGGTGTATAGCTAATAAACTTCATCTGTCCCCTTTGTTTTGTTTTGATGGTTTTTGTTTTTGTTTTCTCCTCATTGATACAATTTGATTTATTTATTTATTTTTTGCTGTCATTGTAAATATAATACTTCTACAGAGATAGCCAAGTTGATAGGCTGAAGTCTCAAATATATATATTAAGATGCACTCAAAGAAGGTACCATTTTGTCACTTTCTCTCTTTCCCCTCTTTATATATATTCTCTATCTCCTGCATTTAGTGAAGGTACTATTTGGATTCTTTCTCTTCTTTATGTTGGAAACTTGGAATGATCCTATTAGCAGATTAGAGACTTCCAATGGTTAAGTAGTTTTTGACTAAATTTCTGGCTGTGGATGAGAAAAAAAAGGTGAAATTGATTTTGTTTTTGAAGGTTTTCATTTTTTTTTGAAGGGTTTCATTAATTGAAAAGTAGATGTTACGGAAGTTTCTGGGAACAGTTAATTGGGAGGGTTGCTATGTGCTAAATTAGGGATCACAGATGTAAAATGTGTGGGCTTTGGGTTTGCAATACCATAGGCAAAGGGAGAGGGTTTGGGATTGAAATTAAGAAGGAAATCTAAAGTCAGGGGTGCTGCCCTTCTGGGCCCGTTGTAAGTACTAAGAAAACAAATTTAAATCTTCTAGGATGTTAGATGGTCTTGGATGGTTTGTCTGTAAGAGTTTTTAACGAGGATTTTGAAACACAAAAAGACATTTAGCAAACGTTTAGGATTTTACATAGGGTTCTTATATATGACAAGACTAAACCAGTTACTATCATAAAGAAACTAAAACCTAAGATGTAGTATTAAGAAAATAGCCTAAGATGGGTCCCATTTGATCCCCACGTTGAATTTAGACAAATTTTTTTTTTTTTTTTTTTTTTTAAATTATTGTCTTTAAGCTTGTTTGCTATTGATTAAGCATTAATTTTGCTAGTGGATTCAATTTTAATTTGGATACTTGTTTGTGCAGGGCTGCTCTAAAGCATTTGAAGATAGACCGTCTCAAGAAATATGAGTACTGCTTGCCTTGTTAGTTCTCAAACTTCTTTTGATCTTTGCTTGGATGATGAATGTCTTTTTATCAATGACTTCAATATAAAAAGTTCAAATATGGATTAAAATTTCTTTGTTTCTTTAGTTGGCGACTATGT
Source organism: Castanopsis chinensis (assembly GCA_032878915.1). NCBI lineage: Eukaryota > Viridiplantae > Streptophyta > Magnoliopsida > Fagales > Fagaceae > Castanopsis > Castanopsis chinensis. Next base: position 19,770,006 of record JAVQMG010000122.1, read on the forward strand.
AGGCAATCCTGGAAGATTCAGAATAAGATATATTTTACTTGGCCATATTTAATCACTTTTTTTTGGTTATTAAGGCATACAAAGATTCCCTTCATGTTTATCTCTGTTCCATAATGTGTTACTTTGCTAGCATCTGATGTGCTTCATTATTTTGGCAGATTTCTACCAGCCTTTCAAGGAAGATGAACTTGAGCAAAGCACTGAGGTTCAAATAATTTTCCCAGTGGAACCAAAGCCGGTAAGTTACAAAATGTGATGGAAAAAGAACTGATGCATATGATTGTTTAAATACAGATGAATTTATGTTTATACATACAGTCAGTGATGCTCATTAGTGTTGGAATAATGGAGATGGACTGCACAATTTTTTTTTAAACTGATCTTTCTCTTCTGGTTCATGTAGATTTTCTGTGAATTTGATTGGGAGTTAGATGAGCTTGAGGTACAGAATTAGCCTTTTTATATTTGCATTCTATTATATCCAAGACTGCTACAGTTGTGAAGTTGTAATAATGTTGTCTCCTCACTTCAATTTATTTTATACAAATATTATTATAGTTATTCCAATTATCCCATTCCTGGGTGGTTTCGTGCCCAACAGTGAGTTTCTGCAGATTTTTCTCCTTTCCTTTAATTGCAGGATTACTACTCCATTTGATGGACTTGTCCCCTTGATTGTTTCCCCTTGCATTGATTTTATGATAGCGTTTTGTTTGCTTACATTACTTGCAACTTGTTACCACATTATTGGGGTTTAATGTGGAATATCTGTACTGTGTGGTGTGTTTCTGCATTTCTGGAGGATAATGTCTCTCACACCATTATTTTGTCAATTCTGTTAAACTTAACCCCCCCCCCCCAAAATATTTAAAGGGTAACAAGGACAAGCAAAAAATGATTTTCTTTTACTGAGTTGCACCTATAATTTGTAGGAGTTCACGGACAAGCTGATCCAGGAGGAGGAATTAGCTGAAGATCAGAAGGATGCCTTCAAGGTAAAAAACTAAAAATGAATGATATATGAACAACTCATTATTTCTTCTCTCTCTATAAGCCTTTACTTGGGGTTTGAGCTGATGCTTTTTATTTTTATTTTATTTTTGGGTCTTACAGGAGTTTGTTAAGGAGAAAGTTCGAGAAGCAAAGAAAGCTAATCGTGAGGTAGGTTATCTGGCAGATACAGTTGCAAGATTCTCTGTTTTAGGAGCATAAACTCTGTTCAGCAGTTTTACTAATTCTGTCTTTTGTAGGCAAGGGAAGCTCGGAAAAAAGCCCTTGAAGAGATGACTGAGGAAAGTAAGGCAGCCTTTGAGAATATGAGGTTTTACAAGTTCTACCCGGTTCAAACACCAGATTCTCCTGATGTATCGAGTGTTAAGGTAAATCTTTGAAAATCATTGCTCTATTTATTAAAAAAAATGATAGGATTGCTGAACTATTATTAGAACCCTTTCTTGTCAAAGCAGCCTTGATTTAACCTGCAAAACTGACGGTTTTGAGTAATAATAATTTCTCATATCTTACTTTTATTTTTATTTTCTAGAATAAGGTCAATGAGCTCTTAGTCCAAAAGAAAATTCCTTCTCCCGTAACAATGGGGGAAGGGTGAGATTGTTGGTTTAAAACCCACTGGGTGTATATAACTTGCCAATAAAAAAACCCTTATTACCAGAATAAAAGTCTTCAATCTGTATAGAGATGTATTGCATGACGATAAAGCATGTAAGGTTAAGATGCATTTGTTATTAACTGTACCTTTTACAACTTGTTTTAGTCATACCAGTTTGTGGTCATTTCGACTGTCATGTTTCTAGTTGTTAATATGGGCTTGAATGTGTTAATCTGATGGAGTAGGATGATTTCTGTTTGACTTGGTGCACTTAGCTGAATTTTTACTAGCCATGGTTAGCAAAAGTTTTCTATTTGCTAATTCATTTTGTGAATGATTGAATCAGTTGATTGAGTTTGTCTTAACCAGGAGGATGTTATTAAAGTTTTGAACTTTAGGATTTTATGAAGGTTTTAACTATTCAAAAAAAAAAAAAAGGATTCTATAAAGGCTTCAACTCTCTAAAAGGTCATACCCAGTGCACAATGTTTCCACTTTTGCAGGGTTTGGGAGAAATGATTGGTCTACACAGTCTTATCCCCAAATTTTTTTTTTTGGGAGATTGATTCCCAGACTTGAATCCATGATCTGTTGCTTTTGGCAGAAGGCACTTGCCATTGCAGCAAGGCCTGACCTTTCAGGTTTCAACTTTCTAGTCAGGAAAATTTTCCCTTTACAGAAGAATACAGAAAACTGCATTCTTTCGTATGCTTGGTCTTTAGAAACAGAAAAAAAGTATTCCGGGCAAAGCATCAAGTTGTGGCCTTATTTTGTAGGAGTGCATTAAATTTTAACCACTCCTGATCCTGCCTCCTTTCTTGCATGCCAAAGAAGAAATATAAAATAGAAGAAAAGGGTCCTGGAATATTGCTATTCATGCTTTAGTCATACATAACAGAGTTTGGGCATAAAATAATCTTAGAACCTGAACATCTGATTTGACAATCCACTTCAGTGTCTACTATAAGTGTGCTTACATGATGCTGTTAACATGGTCAAATCTTCTGTTCCTTTCCCTCTTGTCCTGATTAAATGTGAAATTGGTGCTTACTGCATATATTATTCTTTAAGGATAATTGGCCAAAACAACACTTTAAATGAATGACTCAAGCTTTCAGTGTTCATGTATTTCTCAAACTTGAACTCCTTTTAATTATTTGCTTCAATTTGTGTGGTTTTGGTAGGACCAAATGAACACTCTCATATGAAGCTTGTATTCTCTGATACTAAATATCTGGCTACCTGGCTTGACAAAAGTTTACTTGACTGTTCTTATTTTTTTCCCTTTAAAAAACAGTTATGTTTCTTTTTTAATATAGTTTTTTTCTCTCTATTGTATGCACTTGAAACATAAAGGCTAAAGTATGCTTTCGACCTTAAAAGCTTAATATCATTTTCAGTTTGGTCCTTTACTATTTAAAGTTTTCATTTTAACTCTACCTATAAAAAAAAATTTTCATTTTAACTCTATCTATAAAAAATATTCATTCAATTCTGTGTTTGATTCCATTTTCATATTGGCGTTGTCGTTCATTTTCATTAGTAATCTGATTGTTAAATGCTCTTAAGTTTTTAACTATTTCATGGAATACTTGCTCTAATATGCAGTGGAATGTAGGAATATTATTGTTGTAGTGGAAAAAACATATTTTGGACGGTCATATATTAGGTGTCAAAATAATATTTTTGTACTGTGAAGGGTCAAAATGAAAAAAAAGAAAAAGAAAAAGAAAAAAAAACCCATACATTAAGGGTAAAAAGTGTACTTTAGCCAAACATATTGCTTAATATGATTAATGATAATAGGGCTAAAATAAAAGGTAATAATTTAAAATGTTACGCTTTATAAGATGTATCTTTCTTAAATTTTGGGATTGTATGAACATCACTTTCTTCATATCAAATTCAAATTAGCAAAGTTTCCAACTATGTTTGAACATGCAAAGAAAGAAAGCTGAAATATTCATTTGGTTACTGTCATTATGCCTAGGCAAATTTTCATCATTTAAACATAATAAAGTTCCAATTTTTGTCCCTGAAAAACATAAAAGATGTCAGTGGAACTTTTTAAATGAGGGACAAAAATTGAACTAAAAATTTTCATTAGAGGTGTTCCTTACGGAAAGTATTTGCGGGGAAAAGCATCCTTGGTAGAGAAGAAGGTTGTCTTATGGTCTAGTCTTGGATTGGTTGCATATTTTTTGTGAGGGCTTTAGGACAGTTTTATGGAAATGGGATTTTTGTTTATCAGAACATTAGTACAAAAGGTGGCCATGTCTTTCACAAGGTTTTAACTGACTTTGTATTGATTAGATTTTCTGATTGCTGGTTTTACTTTTTTCAATGCAGGCTCCATTCATAAACAGGTATTATGGGAAGGCTCATGAGATTCTGTGATTGGTCTCGAGACCAATATGCCTGAGAGATGATCTAAGCCCACTATGGTAGCATCAAAGCAGTTCAGATGCTCAAAGATTTTGTTTATTACGCAGAGAGTTGGGAGGCAAGCCCCTGTTGCCTCATCATAAATTTCCTCGATCAGAGTTTAGGTGTCTCAGGAAAAGATGTAAACTAGTATTAGTTTCAGAAGTTTTAGGTCAACAATTGTGGTGCTCTCTCACCCTAGGAGGAAATTGTAAGATACAATCTTGAGGCTTTTCAAATTTCATATAAATTTTTAAGCTTCCCGAGTTGCAAACTTGCGATGGAGTTGAAATTCGGATGACTAAAATGTCAAACTTTACAAACAAATAAGAAAAATAACGATCTTTTTAAATATTATTTCTCTTTTTACCAAGATCAAATCATTACATTTTATGAAATACGACGTGTAATCTGCAAGGTACAAAGAGAATAAGTAAGGGCGAATTCCTTTTCCCGAGGCTGGAAATTCTGTCAATGTATAAGCCCGGGGTTCCCCTATCGTAATTTAGTGCCTACTACCAAGTATGGAGCTTCACAAGTAATGGCCTATTTATATATTTTCATTATTGGTGTACCTTGAAGAGTCTGCCTAATGAGAGCTAAGAACAGTACTTGTCTCTGGTTACATTCAATGTAATATCAGCCACAAGGATGACTGATGGCTGGTTAAAACTTTCACTTCAATGCAAAGAGCAAGTCTACGCCCATTTAGTTTTTTAAAAAATCACCAGATCGAGTGGTACCTCTGTCTGAGAGTGCAAGTTCGAACGCGAGGGTTTTAATCTCTTTGAAACTAATACTTTGCCGTGGGAGCTTATCTTTTGATATATGTTTGATAAATTACGCTTAAACCCCATAGGTTAGATATGGTTTCAAAATTAAATTTCACGTTTTCAAAAGTTCTATAATTAAATTATACAAATATTACAGGTTGTTATTAGTGAGCAAAAAAGTAATTTCAATGCTATGTTTTAAATTAGCACACGAGTTGAAATAATTTTACTTTATCATTTTGTTTTAGCATCTTCCCGTTTATGTCATGCAGATAGATTTATCATTTATGATTGAATTGAAACATTTTGGAAAATATATGGCTTCTAAAGAGTTAAGGTTTACCTTTGAATTATGGGCTTAAATTGTAACTGCATTAAAAACAAATTTTACTATTTTCATTTCAAGTTGCAACTTGTAACAACCAATTTACTGTAACTTAGCTTGGTGAAAACCTAATTGAAATTGTTTGTTTGAGATCCTCTCATGGAATATGGTATTTGGTGTGACAGGAGTTTACACGTTTATCTCCCATGGGGTGTGTTCTACGCTTGTAGGGTCTACATTAGTTACACTAGAAATTCCTCTAAAGGAGAGGGAATTAAATTTCTTTATTAGATTGCAATTTGGCAGGGCTGGCTTAATAAATGATGCAATTGAAGCAATCGCCTAACGGCCGAAGGCCTCCAAATAAAAGGCCTCCACTTATTAAAAAGAAATTATATATATAATATATTTATTTATATATTTTAATTAATTTTTTAATACTTTTATTGGTCAATAAAATGCATTAAAAAGACTCCATTGTATCCTAAAACGTAGAAGATTAAAAAAGAAAAACAAATGTCCAGCGGCTAAACTGTGCGCAACTGTACTGGACAATTGCGCACTGTACAACAACACAGCTTGCATAGTTGCACACTGCACAGGCTGCTTGCACAGCCCACAGGCCACAGTCATTGGAGATAGGACAACACGTTTTCGAAATTTATCAATTATTATAAATGATATACTAATTAATAATTTGATGTGTATCATATCAACTCATTTATATTATAATGACATTAATTTATTATATCATATAATAAATTAATTTTTATTTGTACATGTTTAAACTTTAAAGTGGTCTAGAAAAATTGTAATAACCAAGTTCTATTATTCTATACTTTAAATTTTATTTTTAGTTAAATTACCAATTTTAATTATAAATTGTGTTTTGATAGTTAAATTTAATATATATTATTTGATTAATATTTAAATATAAAAAATGTCCCACTTAAAATTTCCTCCCGAGGCCCCCAAAGTTGTTGAGCCGCCCCTACAATTTGGTCCTTAAGGTTTGTAGTTATTTTAATTTTGGTTCACCAATTTTAATTACAATTTCAAAATTTTCATTCAATTTATTTTGGCTACTAATCTAGCCATTAAATACCAATAAAAAGATGTTGTTTCTTTTGGTTTAATTTTTTTTTTCTCTTAACAATTAAATTAGCCATCAACATGAATGAAATGACTATTTTGAAAATGGAATCTAAGTGGATTAATATGAAAACAGCCAAAAATTTAAGAGGGGAAAAAAAGAATAATTTAATCAAGCAAAATAAAATATGTGTTCTATTATACAGCCAAATAATAAATTCAGGTAACCATCAACACCAAAGTTGAGATGGCCGAGTTGGTCTAAGGCGCCAGATTAAGGTTCTGGTCCGAAAGGGCGTGGGTTCAAATCCCACTCTCAACAAGGAATGTGTTTTTCGCTTCACTTTTTCTTTTTTCAGCTCTAGTGACTTAACAAAGTCCTAAATTCTGGCAAAAGAATTTCCAAATGACAATACAGCGACCAAATAAGGATATAGCCCAAGCTCACTAGTTGCCTTTTTATTATCCAAGTTTGATTGTGCCTCAAACAATAAAAAGATTATGTTAAATTATTTTATGAAACATAGAAAAGAATCTTATACAGGAATATATTGAACAAACAAGTTAATCCAGAAACTACAAGGAAGGGTTAAGGCAACTGTCATTCAAGACAATTGCATACTTCATGAGAATGGATCCAAAGCTTTAAGATTAGGATCAGACATTTAATAGCAACTCAATTTAGAAGCGGCAAGAAAAAAAAATTCAAAAGATCGAAATAAAGTTGGTATCAATTTGATGAACACTTAATATGATTTTGCAAGATTCTGCCATGACAAAACCCAAATACAATGCCTTGCATATGACGTATCATCAACTATTAGCTCAACATAGGATAACCTCTTGGCTTGAAAATACTAACTCTATATCTGATACAGTTTCCAGTATTTTGCAAACTTAAACTGCAAAAAGAAGAAAGAAATCTTTGCTCAGTACTATAAACCACTACGGTATCTCTTTTTTCTCCATGCCAAATGAGCACCAAAATTTGTATGTTATTGTGGTTTCTCAAAACTCAATTTGGAACACATCTAGATTGTTACATACAAAGACAGTTGATGAAGATTTCATATATTTTTTTTTTTACAACAAATTAGTTTTGAGTTAAAACTCTAAGTTCTCTTTTTCTTCCCATTCTCACAGCAATCAAATAAATGGCTTGTAATGCCTCCACCAAAAAAAAAAAACGTGATTTGTTGGGACGAAAGTGCATGAAGATAATAGATCATGTTTCGTTCTCATGTCAAAAGAATAATTGATATCAAATGTTTATTTTTGCTCTAATCACCTTTAAAAGGATTTCTTTGGTCTCTAATCAAATGTGTAGTTTGGCACTCTAAAACACAGGCTTATCAATTATCATTCCAACAGAAATCAGACGGAGGAAAATATTTATGGTCATAGTTCTCTCTCTCTTCCTTTTTTCTTTTTTGATAATTCAATCGTTACAACTTACAACAAAAGTGGGGGAGAGGAGGGGGGGGGGGGGGGGGAGGTGTGGATTCAAACTTTGGTTCTCCTTATGAAGGAGACCAAGCTATGTCACTGTGCCAGACTAAAACTAAAATACAACAGCTTGATGTTACAATGCACATCTGTTCCAGCAGATGAATAAATACACACGGATATTATTATAACTAATACACTAATAAATGACCCAGCTATTCCAGCAGAGTTTTCACCCAAAATACAGCAGTTGTCGTTTGCTTTTGACATAGAAGGGAGTAGAGACTAATAAGTTATGCAGCTCAAAGATCAAAAAGTAACATTGATACAGAATGTGTAAAAGCTCTTCTCGCTGCTCCAAACTATAGTTCATTACCAGTAATTAGATAATCTGTCACCAGCAGCAAAAAGTGATCTTTCCACTCACCAAGACTTGCAAAAGGCACAAGACCACAGAATAGTGGTAGAAACAAGAGCAAGATGGCATAGAACAGAGATTGGCGGATCCAGTAGGGAAATATTGCATTGCCTTTTGTCCCTTGAGGTAAATTTACAGAACCATGAAGGAAACGGAACAAAGTTGATGTACAGACATTAGAGAAGAAGTGCAGCACACAGAGAATCTCCCAATATATGAGCCAATGATATCCACTCCCTCCCAGAGTATCTACACAAAGCTTGCCTGCAAAACCGCAGGCAATTCCTAACAGCAAGAGCATGACAGTAACAGGCATTATCTGTTTTGTAGTTGATGAACGCTGGAGAAGCAAACAAGCAATTGTGATAATCATGAAGACGCCAAACAGCATTCGACTCACAACTTGAACCTGACATCGAAGGACATGCAGCCCTGAATTGAAAGATGCCATTGGGCTTGGGATCCACCAAGACTTGGACTCCTGAAACAGGAAAGGCATTAACAAACATTTCCTAGACAAGTAAAATAGCATTGGGAAGAAAATACAGCCAGAATAAATTGTCATAAGTGGAGTGTCCTCTGGCTGAAGCAACTGCTACTGATTTTTTATTTTTATTTTATAAGAAAACAAGTGCTACTAATCTCAAGAATATATTTGAAGATTTGGATTTTTTTTTTCAAAATAACAGCAGCAGAAAAAATAAATTGTGAGCCATTAAAATAAGACCTCAGACAAAACAAGCCCTAAACTAATTTTGGAGAACTCACATTGTTTTGCATATATCATTCTATTTTGGATGAATGTATTTTTGGGATACCAATTTCATTGATTAACCACATATTTTGGCAAATACACCTATTTCTTATCGTTTCCATATTGAACCTAGAGCTAGAAGCACATCTATGATGTTATGTTAGCAGAAATTAAAGAAGTTGAAAGCAGAAATAAATTGTACTTGCCTTGGGTGAAGGTGTACAAGATTCAGTAGCTTCAGTAATCCTTTTGAATGAAAACACATAAGTGCCATATAACAGGGAAGCTGACATGATAAGCAAACCAGCAACAAGACAGTCTATGCACTTTCTAAGCAGCTCAGAATGTCTCGTCTCTTCTAACTGACTCTTGAATTTTTCAGCTTTAAAAGATGCCTTTGATATTCCCATGGCTAGTTTTGACCTCTCTAAATGATTCGAATCATAGTTAAGAGCCAGCTGTGTCTCTTTCAACTTCAATCTTTTCATAGTAAGACCAAGCTCCAAAGCTTTAAGGTCATTAGAACGGGCTTGCTCTATGAGAGATTTCTGAATACTGCCATGCATGGACTGCTCGATTGCAGAATCAGATATGCACGGAAAGACACAAGCCACTTGATTTGTTTGCCCATGAAGGGCAAGTTCCTGAGTAATGGAACCAGTTAGCATATTTTCTCTCACCTCTTCAACGGTATTTAATAGATCCTGAGTTGCAAAATTTTGCAAGGCTGCGTCTGACTGAAAATCTTCTACACTGGAGTTGTTTGTACATCCTCCCTTATCAAGAGTCACAGATGGAGTAGGGCCTTCTTCATTAAGGCTGTTGAAATGATGTCCCCCACTTTTTACATGTGATTCATTGATCAATCTAAGGGTCCTCAAGGTGCTCCCAAATGACTTCTCAAAGTTCCTTATAAAACAATCAAAATTTACACCAAAGACCTGCAGCCAAATAGGCAATCAAGAGAAGAGGCAAAAAGATACCACTTTAGCAGCTTGTATATGGGTGATGTTGATATGAGCTTCAAGCGGAAACTTAACTTGAAAAACCAGAGTCAAGGATGAGTCAGCAGTTTAAGGTCTGGCTTACATTGACTAAAGATTCTCTGACAGCCAAAGTGCAGATCTGCAAGCAAGAATAAATCAATATTAGTGGATGATCTACAATTCAAACTTCAATGCAATTTAGAAGACATGTCTAGAAGGTTGCAACCCCCACAGTAATGAAAAGTTACCAACTGTAGACATTTGATATGTGAACCACTGATGCCAAGGATCAATGATGCCTTGATAAGCAATAATTAAGAGCCCCACTGAAATATTCAGTGATCAAATTAAAGCTTTTGGGGCATGCCAAGAATGGTACATGGGAAGGACCCATGAATGTACATATCCTTTGGTGGAAGGCAAAGTTTAATAATCACAATATCTGATAAGAGGGCTATAAGTACCGTTGAAAGATGATCGATAGACATCCTTCCACCTGCTGTGTCTTTCGTTTCCAGAACCTAAAATCAACAAGTACAACATTCATTTGTTAATGCATTATTTTCTCTTATGAGACCTCACATAAAAAGTTTGAAAGTATGGTATAGTATAGGTTAGTGTGTGGGAATCACTAGAGCAAGACGCTAAATACAAATATCTTGAGCCACGGCTACTGGCTTTTAAAGTGCTCAAAGACTTTTATTCAATAAGGGCCATACAAGACACAAGACACCAAGCCTCAGCACTGATTTTATATGACCCCATCCAGTGCTTATCCCAAAAAATTTAAAGCTAATAAAAATGAGAGAATTGACACAGAGCACATAGAAGTAAATTGAAAACTTAAACCATCACATAATTTTCTTTTTTTAGGAACTTAAGTTCAGACCAATAATTTTGAAGATGCCCATAGGTCACTCCACACACACATCAAGACGTGCAAAAGATGCTCTTTGGTTTTTTTCCCCTTTTTCCTTGTAAGTGAGAACATGAAATCGGAAATATGAAATTAAAAATTTTAAGGGCAGATAAAGTCCCTCAAACCTTAACCTTTCACACAGTACTATCATGTAACAACTTTCTTTGACCTTCAACTAAATTCAATCATTCACATAACCCAACATCATATAATAAAAATAAGAATAAAGAACAAGCATTGCAGACAAACCCAGCATCAAAATAAAAACTTTCCCAATGACCATCCAAACAAATCACCAAAAAAAAAAAAAAAAATCTCTATGCAACGAATGCCTTGTTTCAAAACATAACCTTTAACTGAATTGTTACCTCAATCTCAATGAGCATAAACTCTCAAAGCATTTAAACATTCATAGATATCAAAACCCTAAAAAAGCAAAATCCTTTAAACCCAATTCCAAATTTCGGAACTTCCCATTCAATCAAAATTCAACAGCATACCTGACAGAAGAATAAAAAACGAGATTTTACAATCGAACACAACATCAAAATCGAAACTTTCACAATAAAACACCAAGTAAATCACCAAAAAACAACAAACCCAATATAATCAAAATAACAAAAAAAAAAAACCCCAAAATTTCCAAACTTGAATCAATGAAATAAATCACACACAAAGGGGGTCAAAATTTCGAACCAGAGCAACAACAGCTGCAACCGACATCCCGAGAGGGAGAGCGATGGCGTCCACATTGCCGACATTACGAGGCGGCGCCGCACCAAACAGAGGCCTAGGGTTTCGGCGTCTGAGAACCACGCGCTTGGTCGAAGATGATGAGGATGAACATGAAGACGAGGAATGGTTATCATAATCTTTTGATACCCTTTCCTTGTTATTTTTGTTCTTCGTGATCAACATAATCTTTTTCTTCTTCTTCTTCTTCTTTTTCGTATCCTCCTTCTTTTCACCGTTGTTGGTGGGACCCGTGGTCGTTGCTATAAGAGGATGAGGATCTTGGACCATCGGATTGCCGATGGAATCGACGGTGGGAATGGAGGATTGTTGAGGCGAAGAAGAAGGAGCCTCCAATTCCATGGAGATGAGAAGAGAGCGGGACGGTGGGAAAGGTCAATTTTTGAATGATGTAATTATTATGAAAATAAAAAATAAAGGTAAAAATAGTTTCGAATTGAGAGAATTTAAAAAAACGAAGACAAAACTTTCCAGAAAAAAAAAAAACGAAGACAAAAGAAAGACAAAGTGCCGTTTTAGTTGCTATTTCCTCTTAAGGTGGGTTTGCTTGGGTTTTTTGAGGAAGTGTATAATAGAAAATTAGAGTTTTTAGAAAGAGCATAATAAAAAAGTGTTTTTTTTTTTTGAAGTTGATTGTTTGGTAAAAGTTGTTAAAAAGTACTTTTTGAAAAAGCTGTGTTTAGCTAGTACTTATAAAAGTTGCAGTTTAAGGGATAAATTACAAAAAAATACAATGTATATATAAGGGAGTTTATTTTAAACTTAAATCAATTTTTCTCTTTCTAAAAAAATTATTTTTTTCTCATCAATATTAGCTAATAATAACTTACTACTTAAGATTTATTGTGAAATTATTGTGATAAAAATTGATGCTGATTTTAATTTGAACGTATTATTAAAATAATTTTTTTCTCTTTCTAAAAAAATTATTTTTTCCTCACAAATATTAGCTAATAATAACTTAACACTTAAGACTTATTGTGAAAGTATTGTGAAAATATTATGATAAAAATTGATACCAATTTTAATTTGAACGTACTATTAAAATAATTTTTTTCTCTTTCTAAAAAAATTATTTTTTTCTCACCAATATTAGCTAATAATAACTTATCACTTAAGATTTATTGTGAAAGTATTTTGAAAATGTTGTGATTAAAATTGATATTGATTTTAATTTGAACGAATTATTAAAATTATTTTTTTCTCTTTCTAAAAAAATAATTTTTTCCTTACCAATATTAACTAATAATAACTTACTACTAAAAATTTATTGTGAAAATATTGTGATAGAATTTTCTTTTCTTTTTTTTTTTCCCTTTTTCTTTCTCTCTTTTTTTCTCCTCCACCCATGTGCCCTTCTCTTTTTTTTTTCTTTTTTTTCCCTCTTTTTTTCCCCTCCACACACGTACCCTTCTCTTTTCTATTTTTTTTTTTCCTTCTTTTCCCTTTTCCCTACCACTTTCTCTAGAATCTTCATTCGGCAGTGCTCTTGCTTTCTTCCTTTATTTATTTTTTCTTCTTCTTCTTCCTTTCTCACTTTTCATTCCGCAGAGCTCTTTCTTTCTTTTTTTTTTTTTCTTTTTCACTTTTCATTCCGCAGAGCTCTTTCTTTCCTTTTTTTTTTTTTTTTCTTCTTCTTCCTGTGTGATTCTGCTCTATGATTCTCTTCTTCCTGTGAGATGAGAGGTAGAGAGCGCAGAGAGATGAGAGGCCTTCAGTCCGCGTGAGGAAGAAAAGAGAGAAGAGAGGGTAAGGGTATTGGAGATTTGGGAAAGCAAGGGTAATGTGGTAAAAGTACCATGGACCCAACGGATAGGTGGTAAAGTGCTGAGCGCGTTTTCAATTTTTGGTCATTTCTCACCCATAAAATTTATGGGCTTTTACTTGTTTCAGAAAACGCAACTTTGGAAACAAAAGTTAGCGTTATGTCTTACCAAACGCACCAACTGAAATTTTTTTCTTGGAACGCGCATAATTGGCCTCAAAAAGTGGAAACAAACACACACTTAATGCTACGGAGTATTTAACCCAATATTTTACACAATTTCTGCTATAACTCAGTTATTTGATGATTTTTTTTTTTTTTTGATAAAAAGACTAAGGGTCTGTTTGGTAGACTTGTTTAAACACATATTTTCAGTTTTTAAACAATATTACACGTATTTTTATACATTTTTTTACCCACACGATTTTTACACATGTTTTCAAACAGCAAAACACATGTTTTTAAACACATGTACCAAACACCCCCTAAAACTTTATCCATGAAATTAAAGATATAGTAGCATCATAGATTATAACTTGTTCTAAGAAACAAGAAAACTTTTAATCCAAGCTGAAAAATCAATAATGTCTAAAGCATGTTTTACTAAAAAAATATAAATCCCTTTCATGAAATAAATCCATAAATAGAAATAGTTTACATTCTATCAAAGACGGATTACGTAGTGAAAATGTGTGAGACAACAGAGTATGTCTTTCGATTTTAACTAAATAAGTAAGAGCTAATCAATACTTAATTAATTATTTGATGGACACAAAATTATTACTCAAATTTATTACATCAACTCAATCAAGTGCCTTCTCAAAAAAAAAAAACAAAACTCAATCAAGTGGTAATTTTTTAGGCATGATGGGCCAAAAATAAATCATGTAACAAGACAAGAAATAATAGATATAACATGATAATAAAAGCTTCTCAAAAAAAAAAAAAAACATGATAATAAAAATTAAAGTGCAACTATAAGGAATAGGAATAGCAAATTATATTATGTAAAGTAAAGCATGTCTAACATCAACTCTTCTAAGTGATTAATTGAGCATCATAAAGTTAAAATTATTAAAATCTGATCAGCCCATGAGCTTCGTTTTGGGCCTTTTAGCCTAGGGTAGAAGAAGATATTTTCCTTTGTAAAAGCATAGAGGCTTGTTGAACATGGAGGTGGGTTTAAAATTTTATTTTAAAAACCAAAACCCAACCCGTATAAGCCAGTTGAAAGGAAGTCCAACCCATTTGGATACTGCTTATTATTGAAAATTGAAAACTTATTACTAAAAACACTGTAGCAAAATAATTTTTAAATTATAAATAGTTTCTTTGGGACCTAGTTTGGATGTTACATTTGCTTTATTAGAAAATTTACGGTTCCTATGAACAGTGCACGGGACCTAAGTTTGGACGCAAATGCTAGACGCGTTTGCTATCCAAACATACACTTAGTGTGCATTTGGGTGGAAATGAAAAATGAAAATTACTCACTATTCAGCTTATTTTTATTACTATTCATGGGCCCCACTGCACTTTTTGACACTATTCATGAGCCTCACTATACTATTTCAATTAACTTTTACCTTTATCTATAATACATTCTGTAATAATTTTTCAGTTTCAGTAAAATAAGTAGTATCCAAACACACCCTTAATTAACAAACACATGGTGCGCAGAACATTCTAGTGTTTTAGCTTTTAAGACTTAAGACCCACCCATGCGTCTTTCTCCTGAGCCTCTTCCATCTGGAAGAAGGTGGGCCGGCTTCCTTGCCATTTTGAATTCCTAACTGTAACCACAATGCTATTCTCTCTCTCATTGCGTTTAGTTTTGGCTGTTATGGGTCTTGTAGCCATCTTCTCTTCTAAAATTCTCAAAAGGATGAAGAGTAATGTTGTATTCTTACTTTCCTATTGATGGGACTGACGAGACCACTCTTTGGACGAAATAATACAACACCATCATCCATATACAAAGCGGCATGGATGAGGATAGACAAAACATTAATAAAAGAATTCAATGCTTCAAACAGTTCCTAACTAGCTGTCAGACCGTTGGAGTGTCATTAAGACCCGCATTAATAAGCCCCAAAGTGTTACAAGAAGAGCATTAAAACCATAATCAAGGTCCCAACGACTAGAAATCCCAAAGACTATATATACATGTTCATTAGGAACACAAAAAGTATACAATTCCAACTCAAAGAAATACTCTTATACTTCTCATTTACTCTTGAAGGATTTCTTGATACTAACTTAGGCATTGGAGACGTTATGGCAGACGTCACACTGATGTCCATCTTAGGAAAAGCTTTAGTCCCATTTTACAGGAGTAGTGACACGGTCTCGACATCATCTGGACGAACACACTAGACTGACGAATAGACTTCATCAGTTTGGCACCGTCTGTGGGAATGACGTTTACACACTAAAGTTCGAGAATATAGTTTCAACCATTCTCTACAGTTTAGATGAAGCTCAATCAAGATCCTGCGGCAATGGCTTTGCAGATCCAAGCACTTACAACTAGCGTGGAAGAGCTTACCAGACAAAATCAAGAGATGAGGCAATGACTCCAGCAGGAAGACAACCGCTCCAAAGTCAATCAGGAAGATGAGGGGGATAGTAAAAAATGGAGTGACTGCAGTAGACCAACTACCACAGAGGGGTCAAGCTTAGAGCTTTTCCGGGAAACGAGGAAGGAGATGGACGAGTTGAGGAATGCCATTAAAGAAAAGACGGATCGAAGCTTGGACAGAATGGTCAGGACAACGGATTCCCCTTTATGACAGCAGTTCTAGAATGCCCGGTGTTGTTAAAGTTTCGCTTGCCTTAGCTGGAACAATTCGACGGACTCAGGGACCCCTTGGACCACCTCAACACCTTTAAGACGACACTAGGCCTTCAACAGCCTCCTGACGAAATACTGTGTCGTTCTTTCCCTACCACTCTCACCATTAGACAAGGGGAGAAAGAGACCTTAAGATCATATGGACCATTTACTCATCATTAGACAAGGGGAGAAAGAGACCTTGAGATCAAATGTGAAATGTTTCACTCGAGAGACTTTAAAGGTAGATGAAGCCGACGACAAGGTGCAGCTAACAACTTTTAAAGCTGGGTTGAAGTCCAGAAAGTTCATGGTTTCACTTGCAAAGAATTTCCCTAAGGCGATGGCAGAGATGCTCCTGAAAGCATAGAAGTACATGAACACTGAAGATGCTCTAGCTGTGATAAAGGATGTGGAAAAAATCGGTGACAAGGGAACAAAGGAAGACAATTGCAGAGGACAGAAAAGGGAGCAACCAGAGACGGGAGTAAAAGAAAGGACGAAAAAATTCCTTGTATGGTAAAATTCACTCCTTTAATTATGCCTATTGACAAAATTTTGGTGCAGATTAAGGATGAGCACTACCTCAAATGCCAAGGCCACTACATTCGTCACCCTACGTGCGCGACGAAAAGAAGTATTGTCGGTTCCACAAGGATCATGGCCACTACAGCGAGGATTGCAGAGACTTAAAGGAGCAGATAGAGGAACTTATACGAAAAGGGAAACTGTAGAAATTTGTGAAAAAGGGGGAATCTAGTAGGCTCAGGGACGAAAATAAAAACCATCGCGAATCCACGCCCAGGAACGAGGATCATGCATCCCAACGTCCGTTAAGTGTGATAGGGAAGATAATGACAATCATAGGTGGGCCGTCCACAGGTAAGTCATTCAGATCTCTCAAGAAAGCATGTTAGAGGCAAGTGAACAGTGTCCACAGAATACCCTCGTTTAAGCAAAGATGGATGGACCGAGACATATTTTTCTCGGAAGAAGATGCTATGGGAGTGAAGCAGCCTCATGACGACCTCTAGTCATAATGCTCACGATCGAAGGATTCAATACTAAGAGAATCCTCGTAGACAATAGAAGCTCTGTAGATATCATCTACCTCTTCGCTTTTCAGCATTTGAAGCTAAATCTAGAAAGGCTGTGCCAATTTGACTCCCCCCTCATCAATTTCAGTGGAGATAAGGTATATCCCAAATGGTGACATTGATAGTTAAAGTGGGGACTCACTCGAGGAAACTAACTCGTCAATTGGGCTTCCTAGTAGTGGACTGCCCTTCGTCTTATAATGTGTTCATAGGAAGGCCTATACTTAACCGTTGGAGAGCGGCTACATCCACCTATTGCTTAAAGGTAAAGTTTCCAACAGAAAACGGTGTCGGAGAAGTGAAAGGAGATCAAGTACTAGCCAAGGAATGCTACCAAGCCCTGCTAGCTGCAAAAGAGAACCATACATGGATGATCGAAGTGAAGGAAGAAGATAAAGTGGAAGCCTTGGAGACGGTGGAGCTGGTCGAAGGAGATGCAGCTAAGACAACCAGAATAGGGACGACACTGAGCCTTGAAATGAGAACAAGTCTCTTTCAGTTCCTTAAAGAGAACTTGGATATCTTCGCTTGGAGTCACGAGGATATGTCAGGTATATTCCTAAAAGTCATTCAACATAGAATAAATGTAGACCTCGAGAAGAGGCTCGTTCAGCAAAGACGCAGGGCCTTCGCTTCAGAGCAGAATCAAGCAATTATAGACGAGGTCAACAAGCTATTGTCAGCAGGCTTTATTCGAGAAGTCTACTACCTAGATTGGCTTGCTAATGTGGTCTTAGTAAAGAAAGCAAATGGGAAATAGAGAATGTGAATGGACTTCATGGACCTGAACAAAACTTGTCCAAAAGACAGTTTTCCTCTGCCCAAGATAGACCAGCTCGTGGATTCTACAGCAAGGTATAAACTACTGACATTTATGGATGCATTTTTAGGATACAATCAAATAAAGTTGGCTAAAGAAGACCAAAAGAAAACTGCTTTCATCATGAGCCAAGGGCTTTATTGCTATAAGGTGATGCCCTTCGGTTTGAAAAACGCAGGGGCAACTTACCAAAGGTTAGTAAATAGAATGTTCAGCAAATAGATTGAGAGAAATATGAAGGTATATGTAGATGATATGCTCGTCAAGAGCAGAGAAGAGTTTGTTCACCTAGACGACCTCAGTGAAACATTTGCTATACTCAGACAGTACTAGATGAAGTTGAACCTTAGTAAGTGTGCTTTTGGAGTAGTCTCAGGGAAGTTCTTGAGGTTCATGGTGTCCTAAAGGGGGATAGAAGCAAACCCAGAGAAGGTGTGAGCTATTCTCGACATGACATCGCTAAAGACTATTATAGAAGTCCAAAAGCTCACTGGTAGGATAGCGGCATTCAATAGATTCGTCTCTAAAGTGACGGAAAAATGCCTATCTTTCTTTAAGACACTGAAGCAAACCTTTGTATAGACTGATGAATGTGAGACAGCATTTCAAGAACTCAAGCGTTACTTGAGTAATCCACCCTTTCTAAGTCCATCTAAGGAAGGGGAAAACTTGTATTTGTATTTAGCAGTATCAGCCATAGCTGTGAGCGCAGCCTTGATTTGAGAAGAGGATAGGAAACAACTTCCACTTTGCTACGTCAACCAAGCTTTCCAGGGGGCAGAAGCTAAGTACCCAAGAATTGAGAAGATTGCATTTGTATTGATAGTA
This sequence comes from Castanopsis chinensis, assembly GCA_032878915.1. Taxonomy (NCBI): domain Eukaryota; kingdom Viridiplantae; phylum Streptophyta; class Magnoliopsida; order Fagales; family Fagaceae; genus Castanopsis; species Castanopsis chinensis. The sequence goes on from JAVQMG010000122.1 coordinate 19,788,848, forward strand.
GCTTCGCGGAGGCTGCGACCATACTTTCAAGTGAACCAAATTTTGGTAATGACTGACCAACCCATTAAAAAGTCCATGAGCAAGCCTGAGGTGGCCGGGAGAATGGTCTAGTGGGCGATTGAGCTTAGCTAATTCGATATTGAATACCACCCCAGAACAATAATTAAGGCGCAGGCCTTGGCTGACTTCATTGCAAAGTTCACTCTCCCAGACGAGGACAACCACAGTAACAAGATAAAACGTTGGACGACATAGACCGATGGTTTGTTAGCCCAAAAGAGGGGGAGAGCAGGGGTTGTCATCATCACCCCAGAAGGAGAAATGCTTAAATATGAGGTCTAGCTAAAATCCCGGCCACCAATAATGAAGTTAAGTACGAAAGAGTATTGACAGGGCTAAGGGTCAAGAAAGCACTAGGAGTAAGGAACGTGCTACTTTAGAGTGATTCTAAGCTGGTGATAGGGCAGATAAGGGACGAATATGAAGCAAAGGAAGAGAGATTGCGAAAATACCTCAGTCTGACGAAGCATTTAACACAAGAATTTGACAAAGTGGAATTCATGTAGATCCCAAGAAGCCAAAATGTGATAGCAGATGAAATCGTGAAGCTAGCATCATCAGCAGAAGGATCAACGAGCATGGGCTTGGAGATGGAAGTCCAGAAATACCCTAGCATTGAAGAAGTCCTTATATTTGCAATCTAGAGTTCAAATAGTTGGATGACTGTGATCATATCCTTCCTCCAAGACAGACATCTCCCACAAGACGCTGAGGAATCCAGGAAGGTCAGGAAGAGAGCAGTAAGATTCATGATCCTGAATGATACCCTGTATAAGAGAGGCTTTTCTATGCCCTACTTGAAGTGTGTTGATGAAGAGGAGGCCAATTACATTCTAGAAGAGATCCATGAAGGGGTTTACAGAGACCACGCAGGCCTCAGGGCCTTAGTAAGTAAAGTGATTCGAATAGGTTACTTCTGGCCTACTATGCAGGTCGACGCAAAGGAACTTGTCAAGAAGTGCGACAAGTGCCAGAGATTCGGGAATATCCAACGCCTTCCAGCATTGGAGCTGGCGACGATATCCTCCCCTTGGCCGTTTGCACAATGAGGAATTGACATCGTCGGTTCACTTGCACAATGGTTGCTATTAACTACTTTACAAAGCTGGTTGAAGCAGAGGCATTGTCAATCATTACTGAAGCAAAAAGCCAGAGCTTCGTATGGAAGAACATAATCTGCAGATTCGAGATTCCACAGATGATCGTATTAGACAATGGGTGGCAATTCGATAGTCAAGGCTTTAGGGATTTTTACTCAGGCCTAGGGATTAAGAACCAGTACTCAGCCCTAGGACACCCGCAAACGAAAGGGCAGACAAAGGTGACGAACCAAATGTTACTCAAGATCATAAAAACCAGGCTGGACGACGTTAAGGGAGCCTGGCTGGAGGAATTGCCTAATCCCTTACGGGCATACATGACTACAGCAAGAACCCCGATAGGAGGAACCCCTTTCAGACTCACTTACGATACTGAGGCGGTGATCCCGGTTGAGGTGGGAATAACAAGCGTCAGATGAGAGACATCCCATGAAGAAAGCAATGGCGATCAATTGAAGGTCAACTTGGATTGTATCAACGAGGTCAGAGATGAAGCCTTAAACAAATTGACAAAGTATCAGCAGAAGATGGCCAAGTATTTTAACAAAAGAGTGAAGCTTAGACAACTTGACATAGGGGACCTCATCCTGCACAAAGTCACCCTAGCAACCAAGGATCCAACCTAAGGGAAACTCGGCCCAACCTGGGATGGACCCTATCGGGTTGTCCATTACTCTAGACAAGGCAGTTACCACCTGGAGACCCTAGACGGACAGAGACTTCCACGACCATAAAATATTGAGCACCTGAAGAAGTACCATCAATAGATGTAATAAAAATTACATTCATTTTTCGAGAAATAATAAAAGGACTATTCAGCTAATGATCTAATGCGAGCAAACATAGCAGCCTAAAATGACAAGATTCCTGAAAGAGGGTGTAAGTCACAAAAATTGGCTAAGTAACAAGATTCCGCATAGACAGATGTAAGTTACTGAGAAAGCCTAAAATGACAAGATCCTTGAAAGGGGGTATAAGTCACAAAAATTGGCTAAATAACAAGATTTCGCATAGACGGATGTAAGTTACTGACAAAGCCTAAAATGACAAGGTCCTTGAGTTCAAGTGTGAGTCACACAAGGAAAAATGATTAAGTAACAAGATTTCGTATAGACAGATTTAAATTGCTAACAAAGCCTAAAATGACAAGATCCTTGAAAGAGGGTGTAAGTCATAAATATTGGCTAAGTAACAAGATTTCGCATAGACAGATGTAAGTTACTAACGAAACCCAAAATGACAAGATCCTTGAAAGAGGGTGTAAGTCACAAAAATTGGCTAAGTAACAAGATTCCACATAGACAGATGTAAGTTACTAATGAAGCCCAAAATGACAAGGTCCTTGAGTGTGTGTGTAAGTTATAAAAATTGGCTAAGTAACAAGATTCCACATAGACGGATGTCAGTTATTGACGAAGCCTAAAATGACAAGATCCTTGAAAGAGGGTGTAAGTCACAAAAATTGGCTAAGTAACAAGATTCAGCATAGATGGATGTAAGTTACTGACAAAGTCTTAAATGACAAGGTCCCTGAGTTCAAGTGTGAGTCACATAAGGAAAAATGACTAAGTAACAAGATTTCGCCTAGGCGGATGTAAGTTAGTGACGAGGGAAAATGAATGACCAAATCCCTTAAATGAGGGTGAATCACGAAGAACGACCAAGTGATCAAGTTTTGCCTGACGGATAAAAACCCCTTCAACGGAAGTGCAAGTCACAAGTCACTAATGTAGGAGGAGTAACTAAAGGAACAAGGTAAACCAAGATCACACAAAAACGAGAATACAGACAAGTAAGTACACAATCACGGATATAATTAAAAGCCCGAAAACAACGGGCAACATTGTTTCCATATAAACAAAAATTTTGTTCTTAAAATAAAGATATTGTTCTTAAAGTAGAAATTAAAAAGCGCAAAACACACTGGGCACCTAAAAAAAAAATACACAAAGAAGTCATGAAGAAAAAGCAGGTTCAGGCGTCTGGAGGAGGCAGATGAGCGTTCCCAAGAGCATCATCCTTAAGAGTAGTGGATTGAGAAGGTTTATTAGCAGTCATCTCCTTGTCTACCTCTTTGAGGTCCAGGTTCTCCAAATCTACTCTGACTAAATGCTTGAGGAGATATTGCCTCAGGAGCTCGAAGCCTTTGAAGTACTAGCTGAAGAGGACGGTGTTGTACTCCTCCATCGTCTGGAAGGCTTCCACGGACTTCTCAGCAATTGTCTTAAGTTTTTCCTTCGTAGCCAAGAGCTGCTAGTCCTTCTCCGAGACAAGCTACTTTTTCTTCATCAGCTCGTTGGAGAGACCCTTAACCTGCTCCTCGACGGTGTTAGCCTCTCCCATAGTAGTGATCGGGTTCTTCTTTAGCTTGGAATTTTCCACCTCCAAGGCCTCCACTCGAGACACCACTAGCGACGCCTTTGTCTCCTAAGTAAAAAAATCCGAGGTAATGTGAAGGCTCTCCCCCAACACCTACAAAAGAAAAGCCAGATCTAAAAAAAAAAAAAAAAAAAAAAGAAAGAAAAAAAGAAAGAAAGAAAGAAAGAAGAGGACGAATTTGCACAAGTACACTACCTGGACGAGCTTGTGAAGATGACGGCTCACAACCTCGTTGGGAGACGAGCCCGAGAATACTTTCATATCCTTGGATGATCTCTTGCGCTTTCGCCAACGCAACCCTAGCGTCGTCCCAGACACTAGACGAATGAGAATTAGCTTTATCCTTCCCCTTGTCATCAGTATGCGGCCTATTCCTCTGAGGGATGATCTTTTCAACAAAGGTAGCCGGAGAGGCTATCTTCGTCGTCTCAGTCCCAGGGGTGGCCAGAGTACTTGGAGTGATGGAGGCCTCCTTATTTGTCACACGGACACCCCTGGTTCCAATGTTAGAAAGGGGCTCGTTCTTCTTAGCCCTTATGCGTGCATACATCCCTCGGTTAAACTTCGTCGTCATCTTTGCAAAAGAAAAACACTTTGTAAAAAAAAAAAAAAAGAGAGAGAGAAAGAGGAAAAGAAGGGAACTTTGCTAACAAACTTAACAAACACTTACTTTTTTTTAGCTCGATTTCCAAATTCTGAAGGACAAAGGCAGATGGATCAGGGCCGAGGCAGTAAAAAGCTAGAGTCTGCAGATCAACCAAATCGTCGAAGTCTTCGATCGTCCTTGCGTACTCGATGGCCTTCTTAACTTGGTCCTTATACCTGCTCTTAAGCTTAGGCCGTCGCTTAACTGCATGAGACAATGAAGAGAAAGGTTAGTGACAAAAAAATGAACACAAAAGTTAAAGATTAAGGGGTTAGAGGAAATGACGACGCACCTAAAATTAGGGTTCTCCACTGACGGAACAACCTAGGGAGATTACCCCAAACTTCATTAGAGGGAGTCTCCGAGTTATCCCTGGACACAAAAAAGAACTGGGACTTCAATCTGAATGACGAAGGCACGTCACGGACGATCCTAATCCTCCTCTCCCAAGGCGCCAGTTCGTAGTACCCATGCTCCTTAGACGGCTTTAAATGATACAAATAAGCAAGCTCGTCCACCCTAATCATATCCCTGACTGTAGTAATTAGCCATATCTCCATATAGCTGACCACTATTCTCCACGAATTGGGCATAAGTTGCCTGGGAACAATACCAAAATGTCCTAAGAGTTCTATAATAAATGGATGGATGGGTAATCTGAGCCCACTCAAGAAGGGAGCCTCATAGAAGCACACCTCCCCGAGCGAGAAGTGACAAGCTCGTTCCTCCCCATGAGGAAGACGAACCTTAACCCTATCTGGAAATTGGAATTTGTCCTTAAACCTAGAGAGTGTCTCCCCGTCCAAACCACACACCTCCTCGGGGGTGTGAAAAGCCCTAACCACTTGAGGAACGGAGACGGCGGTGTCCCCCTCCACGGGGTCATCACTAGATGACTACCTAGTCTCAAGTTCACTCGACCTTACTTCAGACATTACCCTTCTCTCACTCACCAAACTCTCAAACTAATTGATCGATTGACAGAGCACAGGGAGCAACTCACTCAATGCAACACATAAACCACTACCCTCAAAAACAAAATTTCCAACCAAAGGGAGAGAAGCACGGGAAGTACCTAAAGAGGCCGCCAAACGAGCAAAAAAGAAGAAAACCGACGAACAAGCTACCCTAACCTCAGCACTATTGATCATGAAAGCCAGAAAATGAAAAGAAAGAGATGAATCATAGAAACCCCAAAGCGCCAAAATCAAACGCATAGAAAAGAGAGAAAAAGAAAAAAAAATCATGAATCTACCGTAATCTATGTCTATACCATAAAAGAAAGAAGGGAAGAAGCACATATCTTAAAAGGAAAAAGCAGAGAGCTTAGCCACGGAACACATCGGCTCGGAGAAAATCACAGGGAAAGAGTGGAGAGGAAGAAGCTCAGAGCAATGATTGAGAGTTGAAGAAAGTGAAGGGGAAAGTGAAGGGAAGAGAAGTTTAAAAACTAGGCAGAAAAGAAATTGAAATTTAGCGGGAAAACCAAGAGTCACACAATTGGGCCATTAACTGCTCCGTTTAGAGCATGCCACGTGACCACGATGCGTGAGACGCCACCACTACTAACTAAATGCGAAACAGAACCCCAAAAGCCACAAAACTTTTTGACTTTCGATGGTCATCTTGACACGCCACGACGACCACGGAACTCGAGGGGGCAACTGATGGGACTATGAGACCACTCCTTGGACGAAATAATGCAACACCATCGTCCACATACAAAGCGGCATGGACGAGGACAGACAAAACATTAATAAAAGAATTCAATGTTTCAGACAGTTACTAACTAGCTGTCAGACTATTGGAGTCTCATCAAGTCCTGCATTAATAAGCCCCAAAGCATTACAAGAAGAGCATTAAAACCACAATCAAGGCCCCAACGGCTAGAAATCCCAAAGACTATATATACATGTTCATTAGGAACACAAAAGGTACACAATTCCAACTCAAAGAAATACTTTTATACTTCTCATTTACTCTCGGAGGATTTCTTGATACTAACTTAGACATCGGAGACGTTGTGGCAGGCATCACACCGGTGTCTATTTCAAGAAAATCTTTAGTCCCATTTTACAGGAGAAGTGACACGGTCTTGACATCATCTGGACGAACACACTTGACTGACGAATAAACTTCATCACCTATAATAAAACCATACCAAAATGAATGAGAGAGAAAAGGCATCTAATGGTTATAGAGCTGTGGCCCTAAATTATCAAAAAGGTTATTGAGAAAATATTCTATAGATGATAGGGAAATTTTTTACGAGTTAAAAGGTGTAATATCCTGTTCATTATTTTTTTAATTTATTATTTTAATAATTATAGTTTTGTAGAAGATTATAGATTTGAAATTGGTTCTCACTTCTCTCTGTCTCTTAAAACTAAAAACTGTGATTTCCTATTCAACTCTCCCTCTCAATTGGTTGCAAACTTGGCATTGCTTTTGGAAAATGTTTTTTACTCGTGCATGTCACGTGAATTAGAGTAGGTCGTTATTATTAAACAGGGAGACTCACATAAGCAGTTATACTTATTTGGCACGTGTAAATTTTAGGTATTAAAATGACCAAAATAAAGGTTATCAGCAATGCTTAGTGGTTCTTTAAACTGATAGTTTAATGCCATATGTTTGAGTAATATCTACTCACAATCCTAGTCATATTGAGAAATAAAAAATTCACAGTGATTACAATTGTATAAGTCTCCACTATACCGTCGAAATTTCCAGCAAACCAAAATCCACTCACTGCATAAATTTGAGACCGTCCTTGATCAGTTGTGGGCTTAGCTCACCTTTGTAGTCTTGCCAGGCACCAGGCGATGAGATTGTCGACGACATCGGTAGGGGTGTTTCGGTCGGTTTTTTTTAAACTGGCCAATCGAAACCGAAATTTTTGGTTTTCAAACTTGTCAACCGAAACTGACCGAAATAGTTGAAACACCGTCCGTTTCGGTTTGTTTTGGTTTCGGTCGATTTTTCGGTCGATGTTCGGTTTCAGTCAACCTCACAGATTCACAGTCACAACCAAAAAAAAGAAAACAACTCAACATCACATGGGGTTATCGATTTTTCAATAAGAAAATAACAACTCAAAATCACAATCATAGATTCACAAAAAATAGCATTGTTTCAGTATTAAACAAAAAACAACATTGGCTCCACAACTTGTATTTTTCACCTAAACTATCCCGACAACCAAACAGTCGCTAACAAATGAAACAAATAAAAAAAAAGAAACTGAATAATTTTCCATATATATATAAATTAAAAAAAAAAAAAGAGGACAAGCAAGGTATAGATTGAAGAAGAAGAAGAGCATTTACAGCAATCAATTTGATTCACGTGAAATCGCACAAAAACAAAAAATATTCTTATCTCTATAACAATAAGCTTCTTCTTTTTTTTTTTCAAAAATATCTAAAACAACAACAATATCAACAAAGTGAGAGAAAGAGAGATACTATTTCTTGTTCTTGTTGTTGATGATTCAAATCAAAGCAGAGCAGAGAGCAGAAAGTCAATAAAAACTGAATCATACGAACAGGGGAGATGGGATTTTGAAAGCTTTCTTCACTCAAATACAAGAATTTGAGACTTTGAGTGAAGAAAGCTTGAGAAAGCTTGAGAAAGCTTCTTCTTCCATTTTGCTCTCTATGTGTGTGTGTGTGTCAACTGAAGCGAGAACGAGCGAGAAAGGTAGAAAGAGACAGAAAAAATTTGAGAGATAGAGTTGGAGAAGGGGGCGGCTGAGGAAAAGAAAAGGGAAGAAAATAAGAGGGGGTAATTTTGTCTTTTATAGCTCTAGGGTTTTAAAGAATTAAATAGCTAAAAAAACCCCCACGTCCCACGTGAAGGCTTGAACCTGGGATCGGGTAGGCAAACCACAAGAAGCATACCACTAAGCCATTGATTTGTTATGTTTTAAAATTACATAAATATATATATATATATATATATATATATTTCGGTCGGTTCGGTTCGGTTTCGGGGTAAAAAATCCAACACCGAGATCGAAACCGAAAATTTCGGTTTTTTAAAAATGAAATCAAAACCGAACTGCACCGAAACCGCACCGAAATTTTGGCATTGGTTCGGTCAGTTTCAGTCTATTTTTTTTGTTCGTCGGTTTTTTGCACACCCCTAGACATCAGGGTGTTCCTCAGGTTTCGTAAGATTGAGTTCCACACCCTCATGGTCATGGACGATGGCGACACATAGAGGAGGACGGGTGGGTCTAGATAGTTGCCATTTCTATTTCTATAGTTCTCCAAGGAGAATGCATTTGGGTTGGTGAGATTTTTCTAAATGCTTTGTTTGTTTAAATAAGCCTACTGATACAAGTCCTAAAATTCCTAATTTTGGAATCACCATTATCTTACACGGCCCCCAATTGCAAGATTACAAAGGCAAGCCACCATAAATCAAAAAAATTTCAGGTTCAGGTTGGAGAGTGGAGTTTGGGTTGCCAAAACTTTATTGGTGTGGTATAGCTGTTTAGGTCGATCTTGTGTTGCCAGAATTTTTCTGGGGCAGTGGAAAGATGCTAGAGATTGCTATTTACCGTGATGTGTATTATTTTAAAGAAATTATGACTAGAATTGTGAGCGGATTACTCAAACATATGGCATTAAATTATTAGTTTGGAGGACCTTTAGGCATTGCTAACATGGTCCTCCAATTGCATTAAATAATTTCTCGTGAAATAGCTACTGTCTCAAAGTTTAGGGAGTGTCAACGTATTTTTCCTTATAAAACTGTGCTAACTCATAATTAGTTTCCAACAGTTACATCCTTGCCTCCATAAACGACATGCGTGAAAAGCGCTTCCTAGTTAGCTGCAAGCCAATTTGACTAAGGCTAGTTTTTCATCAACCCTATTCCACCTATAAGGGTTCACACAAGAGTAACATAAGGGAGGCAATTTTTTTTTTTTTTTTTGGGATGATGGAAAACAAGTGAGAAAATTTATATACAAGTCAAGGGTTAGTCACGGTTTGGGCCCAATAAAAAATAGCACAACTCTCTCTCAGGTGTTCTATTTTAACAGGTCAGCCACCCAAAAAAAAAAATTTATCCTTTTTTTTAACATGTTTTACAACAGCTCTGGTATAGAAGAAATATACTATTAATGTGTATTATAACAACTCTGGTATAGAAAAAAATATACTTAAGAGTGGATTGGGTTAGCAAACCTCTTAAGAATCTGAGACAGAGAGCAGTTATAGAATATTAACAGTCAAAATTCAGTAATTGTCCCAAAACCAGTCTGAATTCAGGTGACCTAAGATGGTCACCACTTGGCCATGACCACACCAGGGTTAATTTTGATTGTGCAAGTTTCCCAAGCCTTAATTCAATGGGCCTGGGAGTTGTCAAGAGAAACAGTGCCGGTAGAATATTAGCAGCCATGGCCCAGACGCTTCCATTACCGCATTAAAGGATCAATTACAAAAATCATTTACTAGTTTTATCAATATGTCCACGAAATGAATCAAGAATTTCTAATGCATTATAATCAGTTTTTTGGGGGGAGGGGGGAGAGGAGGTTGGATACAAGATAAAATTTCTATTCTATCATAATCTAAGTGTATATGTGTGTAAAGTTCCTTCCTGAAAACTTGAATTTCGGCTTTTGTCCCCCACACCTCACAAGCACTTATACTTGTGGAGTGACCATCGTACCAAGGGTGCACAGTATTTTTTCTGCTTTTAAATGACTGCAAATCTTTCTTTTTCTGTCTATTGATTACATAATTGGCTTCGAGTTAACTGGTGCGCAGGCTAGAAAAGTTGGAGCACTGACACTTCATTGATGAAACAATGACTCTCGCAGGAGCGCAATGTCTCTTGTATATCTAAAACTTTTGCAATTGACATCAATGCCAAACTCGATGAGTATTTGTAAAAGGAAAAAATAAGTTACACTTACCAGTCTCCGCATGACGATTAAGTTTCTTTGGATTCGATGAAGCTAATTTCGGAGAAAGGACATACTAGAGTGCTAGTACATTATGATTTATGAGCAACTGAGAAACATCATTGGAATTATATTGGTACATGTTTGTTGCTATGCTTGAACAGTTTTTTAGTTACTGCAATAGTGTGCCGTCTTTTTAGATTAACAGAATAATACAATAAATTTAGTAAGAGAAGTGAGGGTGGACATTCATGCTGAAAGGCATCCTCAAGAGAAAAGTCTAAAGAGCAAGAGAGCACTAAAGAAGTTGAAGGGTGTACCTAGTGATGTCAATATGAAAAGAGGATTATCCAAGACCAGAAGCAAGATATGGTCAAAGGACTTGCACTCAAAAGTCCTGCATATCAATGATGAGAAACTTTGTTTTTGAAGAGGTCTTACTGGTTCGAGAAACTTTGTTTTATTTAATTCTTTTGTTCTCATACCATTAAGAAAATTTATTCCCCTATTGGTTGTGTTCTTTTAGGAGGAAATCTATGATGAGACAGATCATCGGGAGTTTATAATTTGAAAGTTGCTGTTCCTACTGTGACATATGGGCAAACAATAAGTTTCTTTTACTACAGAGAAATATCGGGGCCAAAATGAGATTTTACCCCTTTCTCACAAACTTTTCAGCAAAATGCCCATTGTTTGAAACTATTTAGGGATATGCTCATGTTTTGAAACTCGATTTTTAGAAAATCAAGTTTTAAATGTAAAACTCGATTTTTAAACAATCGAGTTATAGTGAAATTGTACTTAAGAAAAAAAATATTTCCCTAAAACTCGAGTTCTAGAAATTTTTTTCAAGGAACTCGAGTTCCACAATTTTTTTTTTTTTTTAATTTTCAGTTTGCTATAAGTCGATTGTCCAAAAATTGAGTTTTAAATTAAAACTCCATTTTTAGAAAATCAAAGTTCAAAATAGGGGCATTTTCCTAAATAGTTTCAGACAGGGGGCATTTTGGTGTAAAGTTTTGGTGAAAGGGGCAAATGCCCATTTTGGCTAAGATACAGGCATACAACATTATTCTTTAAATCAGAATGATTACTGATTATAGGAAGATGCTAAAGGGTTGTTCTATGAAGAAAAACTCTGGCAGCAATGTTCAAAAGCCCATTGGATCACATCGGGGGATAAGAACACGACTTTCTTCCATAGGAAAGCTTTGCAAAGGTTTTGGTGAAATCAAATTGATGGCCTTTGAAATCAGATGGGTGAAATGTGTTTTGGAGAGAATAATGTATCTAATATTATTACTGATTATTACCAATCTTTATTCACTACATCTAACCCATGTGAAATAGATTCCATCCTTCAGTTTGTTCCACAGGTGGTCACTAATGAAATGAACAACATGTTGTCTGCTGAATTCTCAAAAACTGAAGTGGACATTGCTCTCCAACAAATGGCTCATTTAAAAGGACTAGGTCCAGATGGCATGCCGCCTATATTCTATCAACATTTTTGGGAGAGTATTGGGGATGATGTGGCCAAGGTTGTTATCTCTTGTCTTAATATAGGAGTGATCCCAGCAAGCTTAAACCACACATATATAACCCTTATTCCCAAGGTCAGGAGTCTAGAGCACGTGATTGAATTCCGCCCAAAAGCACTATGCAACATCCTGTACAAGTTGATCTCAAAAGTCTTGGCAAACCGATTGAAAAAGATCCTACCTAAAATAATTTCTGAGTCACAAAGAGCTTTTCAATCAGACAAGGCTATTACTGATAATATTCTTGTGGCGTTTGAGACTCTCCACCACATGAAAAAGAGGACGAGAGGCAAAACATGTTTCATGGCTATGAAGCTGGATATGAGCAAAGTGTATGACAGAGTAGAATGAGATTTCCTTCTCAAATTAATGGGGAAAATGGGCTTTCACAGGCAATGGATTAATCTCATCTCAACTTGTATTAGAATAGTGACTTATTCGATTCTTTAGAATGGAGAACCCAAGGGTAATATCATCCCCACAAGGGGTATTAGACAAGGTGACCCATTATCTCCTTACCTATTTCTATTGTGTTTAAAAGAGTTAATAGGTCTTATTAAACAAGCTGTATAGGAGAAAAAAATTAGAAGGTTCTCTCTATGTAAAGGAGGCCCAAAAATCTCTCATCTATTTTTTACAGATGACAGCTTGCTCTTTTGTAGAGTTCAAATGGGAGATATTCAGAGCATTTAGAATATTTTGGAGAGGTATGAGAAGGCTTCGGGGCAGCAAGTAAATATATCCAAAACTACTCTGTTCTTTAGTACAAATGTATCTATTGCCACAAAAAAATCTATCCAAGAAATTCTTGGTGTCCCTAAAGTTAAGATACATGAGAAGTACTTGGGTTTGTCAGCGGTAGTGGGAAAAACAAAAGAGCAAGTTTGAATTTCATCAAGGATTGAGTTTGGGGAAAAATACAAGGATGGAAGGAGAAATTGTTATCTAAAGATAGTAAGGAAATTCTCCTCAAATCTGTGGTCTAAGCCATTCCCACCTTTGCCATGAGTTGTTTCAAATTACCGGTGGGGTTATGCAAAGATATTGAGGCAATGACAAGAAAATTTTGGTAGGGACAACGGGGAGATAGGAGGAAAATCCATTGGAGGAAATGGGAGGTACTATGCAAGCCAAAAAATGAAGGTGGGATGGGTTTCAAAGATTTGTGCAGGTTTAATGAGGCAATGTTGGCAAAACAAGTGTGGCGGTTGATACATGATACTAACTCCCTCTTTTGCAAGGTGTTCAAGATTAAGTATTTCCCTAATGGATCAATATTTGAGGCAAATTAAATTTGGGCTCATATGCTTAGAGAAGTATTTTGAAGGCAAGGAAAGTTATAGCTTAAGGTGGAGTATGGCGTGTGGGAGATGGAAGCAGGATTAGAATTTTCAATGACTCATGGCTGGTGGACACCAATGGAAGGAGAGTTATTTCTCCAAATAATTCCTTACCTGGTAGCAGTATGGTTGCTGCTCTTATTGATCAACACACGCGAGAATGGAACCATAGTCTAATTGATGCTTCTTTTACCCTTGATGAAGCCACGCTCATCAAGGCGATCCTGTTGAGTTCCCTACCCCAAAATGATTTACTGTTTTGGCCTCTAGACAGATATGGAGAATACACAGTTAAATCAAGATATAAATTTTTGAGAGAGGAATGCAACAGGGAAGAAGATGGTCCTACAACTCAGTTTAAAAGGGAATATGGAAGATGTCCACTACGGGAATAATTAAACACTTCCTATGGAGAGCTTGTTCAAATGCTCTACCTACAAAAACAAATTTGGAGAAAAGAAAAATTCTTGAGGAAGACACTTGTCAGTTTTGTGCAAAGGAACCTGAAACCAGTTCACATGCTTTGTGGGAATGTGAGTTATTGCATATGGTATGGAGTATGAAGTTTGGCTAGGTAGACAGAGCCCAAGTTTTGCAAGGATTCTTCACTGAACTTGTGGCACTGATTCAAAGTAAACCTTAACTCCTAGACCTCTTTGCCACAACTGCATGGTCCATTTGGTGTAGGAGAAATAAGGCATGGCTCAACGAACTAGTTTTGCCTCTTCAAAAAATTGTAGCGGAAGCCATCATTATCTCGCTACCTACAGGTTTGGGAATAGCACATCTCGGATGAAGCAACCTTGAACAAGGACAAGATGGACCCGACCTCAATTCGGCAAGTATAAAGCAAATTTTAACGGAGCAGTGTTTGAAGAAACAGGTGAAGCGAGGATAGGGGTGGTGATAAAAAACTCAGCTTGAGAAGTAATGGCATCCTTGTCTGAGAAAATTCCCCTACCTTCCTCGGTTGAAGCTGTGGAGGCACTTGCAGCTCGTCGTGTAGCTAGATTTGTGTAGGAAATTGGCATTATAGAGTCAGTTTTGGAGGGAGACTCTCAGTCCATTATCTCGGCTTTAAAAAATGGGGATAGGATGAATTCTGCTATATATTTAATCAAAGACACGTTGTCTTATGTAACCTCCATTTAGAGCTCGTCGTTCTCTCACATTCATAGGCAAGACAATGAAGTAGCACATGCCTTAGCTAGGAGAGCTAGATTTTGTTGTCAATATATAGTTTGGATGGAATCTGTTCCTCCGGACATTTCCAATTTGTTATTAGCTAATTTACCAGCCATTTGAATAAACAAGCAAACATTTGATTCTCAAAAAAAAAAAAAAAAAAAAAAAGTGGATGCATTTTTTTTTTTTTTTTTACGTTTGTTAATCTGATGCGTACACATCACTTTAGTGGTACTCCCCCCATAATATTCTTCTTTCATATATGCAATTTTTTCTTCGTTTCTTAAATTGTAGTGATTCAATGCGTAGCCAGATTGTATATTCAGGAATCAAGATAATATACATGATAATTTCCCTTTTTTTTTTTAGCTGAAATGGTAAACAATAATTTTGATAACTTTAATACTACAAAAAAGTATCTAGTTTTAATTTAATATAATTTAATTTTTTGTGTGGAGCGTGTCGAAATTGCATGTATAATTTTTCAATGTTTGTAATACGCTGGGGCATATTAGGTCTTGCATTAAGGAATTGACGTTGGTGTTTCACTGGTAGAAGTTCTGCATACTTCTACGCCAACTACAATTGTATTATTTGCCAAGTATTTGTGTACTATTACTTCTTGAATACAACTAATTGGATACAACTTATTGGTGATGATGGTTGATACCCACTTTTGATAACAATGGCCCAACAACAGAAAAACCCAAAAACTGGCAAAAAGGGCTGCAAGAAGAGATTAGTAGGTAATGGCAGAAACAAGGGCCATAAAAGCCCGAAAGGAAGGAGAGAAAGAAATAAGGCCTAACGGGCTAACCCGGCAAAAAATAGCAGCAGGCAAGCCCTCAAGCACAAGAAGCGGCAAAAGTGGGGCAAGCCTAATAAGCTCATGCCATCCTCCACAAAGATAAGCACAGGCAGAAAGGACGCAAGAGCAGAACGAGATAAAGTTGAGCAGTAACAACAGAAACAGTGTGAGAAAGAAAGAAAACAAAAACAGAAAGTAGTGGAACAATCACGCTAATATAAATATAAACAATTAAAAAACATTCAACATCTACACCCACAAAACACGAAAAGGAAAAGAAAACGCTAGAAAATCCTAAATATTAGCTCTATCTGCCAAGAAGAAAAGAAAACCGTAGAAAAGGAAAAAAGAAAATATTGACTATATATTTTGTTGTTTTATTATGTTTGGACTCAAAAATTAATTTCTTAGTTAATTAGACATGAAAGCTCAATTCCTTATATAATTTCTAAACAACCAAACTAACATTATAAAAAAAAAATCAATTGACAATCCGTAACAATTCTCTAAATTGAACTAAACTTAAGGAAATCAACTTAAACAAATATACAAAATTATTCAATTTGATGGAAAAAAAAAAAAGTAGAGTCAACAAATATGTACTTGTAAGGTTGTAGGTAGAAGAAGAGAAGAATAAAGCAAAAGAACCGTTTGATGGGTATTAATTATGAATTATTTGATATACACACACCACATTAAAGAATTCTATATGAACAAAAAATCTAAAGCTAATATTAATTGAATAAAATTTTATAAACTAAGATTCTAAACACTACGTTGCTCTAACACCCACTCCTAAGCCAGCACAATACCATGTGCTTGTCATGGTAATTTCTTTTATTTTAGCAAAATTGATAATATTGATGCCATGTGAAATCTGATTACATGAATTAAAATTCTAATCACTACGTTGCTCTAACACCCACTCCTACACCAAAACAATACCATGTGCTTGTCACCTTAATTTCTTTTATTCTAGAAAATTGATAATATTGATGCCATGTGAAATTTGATTACATGGTGGTACTATTCACATGATTAAGATTCATCCAATTTCCTTCCGAAAAAAAAAAAAAAAGATTCGTCCAATTTATTTTAAAATTCTAAACACTACCTTGCAACCTTAGACAAAATAAACTAAAGAAAAGAACAAATTAAACATGATTTTTAGCACCGTGTGAAGCAATATTAATTGAATAGAATTTTATCCTGTGAAGCAATATTAATTGAATAGAACTTTATCCTCCCGTCTTTTAATCAAATTAAGATTGTTATCTACTTAGAAATACAGTAAGTGTAATTCAATTTTAATCAAATTAAGATTTTTATTCACTTCGAATTTATAGTTGAAGAAAAATTATATCCACTTAGAAATTATAGTTGAAAAAAACTTATATATATTTTTTCTTAAAATATAAAAATCTAAGATTCTTAAAAAAAAAAAAAAATCTATAAATCTAAGAAATTTTCTACAATTTGGAGCCGCTATGTGGTACAACCACGGCGTCTAAGCTAAACTTTTATTATATATGATATGATATGATTTGATATTATCAGTGGTGAGTAACGGTTTTTAAGCTTAATGTATATTTTTTTTTTGAACACAAACCCATCTCATCCATTCATAAACAAACTGTGTCTACGTACAAACCTTCTTGAGCAGGTGGGGGGCTCCTCCAACCACACTAGCTCTTCCACTATTTGTCTAGCATATTTTGCTAGAGAATGTGCTGCAGAATTAGCACTTCTCTCGACACAGCTAACAGATAGAGTTCTAAATCCCACTGCCATACGTCAGATGTCCCCATAAATGTGCCCCAAACTAGAATAAGTAGCTCGTGGAGACCTCAAAGACTGCATGACTGCTACATTATCACCTTCCAAGATCAGGTCCTGAAATCCAACTTCCCTTGCAAACTCCATTGCCCTCCTGCGTGCTAGAACTTCAGCTTATGTATTAAAAATACCATATAACTAAATAAGTTTTGTCAGGTGCTATTTAGCAAATTTTTCCTTACAATTCCCTTTTGTTATTTCACGTGACATACCCCCTGACCAACATAATTATTCACGCAATTGCATCCTTTAAACTTTAAAGTTCGATCAACTATACTTAAGGGTTTTATCAAAATAAAAAATTAAAAAAAATACTTAAGGGTTTGCACTAACCACGGTTTAAAGAAATAAGAGAGATTTGTTTTCTTATTAAGGTTTTGCTTTAAAATTGGTTTTGATCGATGGTCACAATCATAATTAGAGAAGAAGAAGAGAAAAGTGGCGGTAGAGCAAACAGAGGCAAAGGAGGGAAAATATTTTTAATTTTTTCATACTTACAAGATTGCCAACAGGTATAACCCCAAAAATTGAAAAACAAAAATTGTTGTATATTGTTGCGTTTTGCTATATAAAATTATGAATGAAATAATTAATTTTTAAATGTGAGTTTTAAAATATTTTTATGTATGTCTCTTTTATTTTATAAAACCCAATTATTGTATATGTAAATTCAAGTTCTATTTGGGAAGATAGGAAGTAGTTTGTTCCTCTTAATATATTCACCAATTTTTTTTTTTTTTTTAATTTTAAATATGCTTGATTAGTCTTTTTTCCCCCTATATATAATTGATGCTTTGATTTTAGTATTTTGTCTGTTTTTTTGTTAATAATTTTTCAATCTACCTAGAGAGGTTTTATTAATTTTTGGTTGGTTAGAGTGGTTGGTAGACCCGTAGCATTTGCTGCAAAACATGTTGAAATTTTCTTCTCTTTTCTTATATGAGACATTTGGTAATTTTTCCTATTTGTTTGTAGGACTGATTTTTCTATCTGTGTATAGAGCAGAAAGTAGAAAAGGTGAAGAGAGAATCAAAAGCATGTCCAACAAAGGATGTAATTTCACCATGATTGGTTGGAGATTTGGAGTTGACAGAATACTCCTTCACTTTCTATAAATTTGTCACTAACACAGGTTGTATTTATTCTTCACCTTTCTTATATGAGACACTCTGTACTTTTTTTTATTTGTTTTTAGGACTTTTATTGCTTCTGTTAAATACCTTTTCACATTGATCTTATTTTTAAATAATTTTTATGCCATTTTTTAGTGTATACTATCATGATTGGCATGAATATTAGTTTTCTGGTGCTTATTAATTATATATTATTGAATCACACTTAATACAGAATACCTCTTTGGCCTTCAAATAGTGACATACATTGATCTCACAACCGATATGGTTTATGTATATTGTTTATCTTAAATATTTTTTTAGAAAGATTGTCTATCTTAATTGATTGCACCTTGAATTTTACACATGATGTGATTGTTAGATTACCAAAATCTTCAATTTTATTTTTCTTTTTTTTTCTCTAATTTTTGGTTTAGTTACTTCTTCGTTCTGCAGCTGCTAGACTTATGGTTAAGTGATTAAATTTCACCATTTTCTAACAGTTTAAGTTTTTAGGACAATCGGTAATTTAACATGGTATCAGAGCAGGAGATCCTGAGTTTGATCCCTGGCTTTAAATAAGTGAAAGTTTAAGCCTACAAGTGAGGAGGAGTGTTAGACTTATAGTTAAGTGATTAAATTCACAATTTCCTAATAGCTTAAGCTTTTAGAATAATTGGTAATTTAATAGCAGCATTTGAAATGATTTGGTTTTGCTTGGAATATTTGAATTCATTTTTTTTGGGTACTCTAGACTTATAATTCAAAGAATATGATATTTATACTGTTTTAATAGTTGGGCTTCTAATTAATGTACAACAAATTTATTTTAACTCTGTTAACAGTGTTTGCAAGACAGCGAAAAAAAAAAAAGACGCAAAAAATAGTGTTTGCATGACTGTTGGCTGAATTTTATAGTATGATGTGTTTGACAAAATGTCTTATGGACCTGTATTTTATTTCCTTAGTCTTATGTTGTTTAGAACATATATACTTACAAAATGAATCCTCTGAATTTTAACACCGTTAAGATGATTGCACTATTGACTCCTAGATTTCTTGAGCACTTGATAGTCCCCTGTCACATGTAGTCCTTTGACTCGCACCAAGAAATGGCCAAAATGTTTTAGTATGGCAGAAACAACATTGAATTAAACTAATTTTAGACCCTCAAAAAAGATACCATGCTTGCAATTTCCCAACCAAATAGCAACAAGAAAATTACATCTGGTAGATAGCAATTTATTGAATTCAGCACACTATCATATCAATGAGCACGATTTAATACAAATCTGTCAATCCACAATGAGTGCTTCAAACTTTAGTAACTGTTAGCAAGTAATACAACGCCAGAAGAGCTATTGGATCATATATGTCAAGATAAAGGGTGAAAATGGTGAAATATTATGTTATTTTGTATTATATCTGATAAAACTTTCCAAACCTTTAGCTATTGTATTAATCTTCCCAACTACTCCAGAGATGGCATCAAATTAGGATTTTCCAGGTCCTGCCTACTGTCAAAAAAATAAAATCTGGAGTGGATAAAGGCTGGAGAAATATTATATATATTGAGACCTGAATTACAGAAACTGACATTCTGCCTTCCAACCTTTGCAACTTTTACTTCTGCGCAATCTTGCAATATATGAGTGCCATACTGGAATGATCTTCCTCTCCTTTGGTTGAATCTTTCATTTAGCCAACCCAACTGGTCTCGGCCTGCATTCCTCTAAGAAGATTGTAGATAACAAACTCATGGAAAAAATTCTATGTTGCCAACCTCACAAAAGAAATAAGGCTTGTTATAAATTTATCCAATGTAGATGGATTGCTTGTTCATGGTATAATTGACGAAAAGTGTACCATCTTCTGGTGTACACTATTTATTTTACCAAGGACAGTTTGGGTGGCAGAACTAAAGCGACTGTAGAACAGCATCTTTTTAAACCCTACGACAATCCCAACTACTTGCTGAATTAATAGAATCTAACAGGCCACTGGTTATTCAGCTCCTGCATTGCACATATTTGTAGACAGACATTCAGGCTCAATTTAAATCCATCAGACACGCAAATATTTGGTTATAAACGCAATGATGGAGATGCAAATGAAGGACTTGGGATCAGCAGAATTTTAAAACTAAACTCGACCTGATTAAGACCAATTACATTTTTGGTAAGTAATCTCTACCTTTTACTTCGGTCCTTGCCTTAAGCCCTCACACACACACGACAACCTCTCCCCCTCCGCCCCCCAAAAAAAAAAAAAAGATCCTTGCATGTGAAATGACCTTCTAGAGATTTCAACTTTTCATCAATGACAATGCATGGATCTAACTTGTAAATAATCCAACACAATAATTTATTATAAGGATGATAACATATGACAAGAAAATCATTTGCTACCCAGATCTTTCTTTTCTTTTCATTTCTTTTTTTAAATGAATGAAAAGATATTTCTATTCATGAGACCTAAATTTTCTCTAACCACCAATGTAGATGGAAATAGCGACCAGGGTGCACCGGATGATTAACAAAATAAAAAGTAAAAAAAAAAAAAATCTCACTAAAGATATTAGGATCTCTACTGAGGAATAGAATAGTTATGCAGTATTTAAATTAATTCAAGTAAGCAATTAACTAACAAAGATTAATTCATGGTTACAATGAACTATTTTTCTTTTCTGTTTCTTCTATTACATTCCCCCCTTATTTAATACACAAACACACATAAAATTATTAAATATATAAGTAATTTTTACAGCCAAGGTTCTCACCACCACTAATTTCTTGCCCCTTTTCTATCACAATTTCTAATAGCACAACAAGCTGGCATGCAAATATATCGTTGCAAATAAATTTTGCACAATAGAAACAAGGTAGTGGTTATGTTGTATGCACTACTTCAAACTTAAATAGAAGGGTGATAGTGTAGTGCAATTTCAATGGATTATAATGCATGGAAGTCATGAAGGTAGAATGGTAGTGGTGGTAAGGTGGGATTTAGTTGCGGTAGCACGTAGATTAGGTGAAACAAGCAAGTAGATTCTATACTAATATTTGTAGCAAAGATTTTTGAGGAGAAACAAACATAATTGGTTATAAATGATCATTAGATTCTTACCTCATATTCTGAGTAGAATCTAGGATTAAAACTCAATGAATCAACATGATTTTTAACTAACATGAGAAAATAAAAGAAAAATTATCACTGACACTGCTTAGATCATGTATCATAGCTATCAAACGACGGTCAGCAACAGCTGAGAAGTTCAGTCAGTGTCACTGCATGAACAACAAAGCAGTAATAACATAGAGAAATACATTATTTTTTATAATTAAGAATAACATAGAGACATGCATGAAGAACAACAGACCATCTGTAAACAAAATCTTTGGGAGTGATCCGCAATTAATGTTGCCCCCAATTAAATGAATGCGTTCATGTCATAAGTAATACAAGATCAAATGCCCTATATGGTGGAACCTAAGCTGGACATCTAATAAGCCATAACACACCCAACTAGTTGATCACTTTTTATCTATTTAGCTTTTTTATATTTAATTTTTTATTATCAATTTACCAATATAACTACAAGCTCATTCTATTCATTTGCGATTCATCCAAAAACTCAAAACACAGCATCAAGAAATTTGACAATTATGGGTCCAGAAACAATATACAACAGATTAATTAGATCTACATGGAGGCACATTGGGATACATTGCAGAAGAAAATAACACTAATCCGAAGCACAAACTAAAAAAGTGTAATCCTAGTCCTAAGGGATGATTCCCAAGAAGATTTTATTCTCAAAATACATATGATTTATCACACAATACATTCAAATTTCTCAGAGCCCCCTCCATATCCCCACCAAAGAAAAAAAGAAAGAAAGAAAACACTAAAGGAATAACATATTGGAATGAAGAGTGTCGCCTGGCCAACTGTTGAGGTAAAATTGATTCCACCCTTACCTTTCTTCCTAAAAGTAAGGTTAAGTGGTTCCTCGTTTAACCTGTATTAAGGATATATTATAAAGGATTAATGAATCCAAAGCAAATAAGTAACCGAAATGCAACTCAAAAGCAGTGTTCTTCACAAATTGACATATATAGGAAACAATAGAGTTCATAAATCCATTAAGCGATAATACACATATAAGAATTAATAACCTGAAGTAGATTGTAACTAGAATTGTCACAAAATCCTTTTTTCAACTGACTAGCACCGAGTATCACTTCCACCTTATGTCAAACAATAGTCTGTACTAATGTCTAGTCAAACAAAAGTCTGTACTGATGTCTAGCCAAACACATGTATTAAAGTTGTGGGCAACACAAATTACACCCACATAATTAGAAATTTATAAACCAATAAGCGTGTATTAAAATTGTGGGCAACAAAAATTACACCTATATTAATATAAATTTCTAAACCGAATTAAAGGATTTCATGGTTAAACCACATTTTTTGTTGATTTTAACAAAATTTTTTGCGGATAACTATATTTGATTGAGCTTAAATTTAAATCTATCCATATGATTAGATTAATTTGATGTTGTTTTTAAAACCATAAAATTCAGTGTAATTTGATTGGTCATGGGCCAAAATTAGATTCGATTTAAATAAGATATCACTAATGGAATGAAACTACCAGTGTCGCAATTTAATTGTGAAAAAATATCTAATTACTTATGAAAAGCGTGCTCAGATTTTAGTGTAATTTCCATGAGAAATTGATATTAAATATACCATTTAGGCCCCTTTGTTTGAGCATGCCATTAAGTTTTGAGCATTTACTTTTGCCTCATTTGGTTGGTCTATTTTTATCCATTCATACATGTGATTTAAAAAAAAAAAAGTTAATTTCTTTTAATTTTTGGACATGGCAAGATTTTATTCCGAATTATTAAGGGGGTGTTTTGGTAGATTAGTTCTAACACATTTCTACATATTTTAAACAATATTACACACTTTTTCACCCAAACGTATATAAAAAACACCCAAACAACATAACTCAAACTCTTCTCCCAAACACCCCCTAAAGTGCACACAGTTCTTTAAACGCACTCTAGTCCTTTGCCCTAATGAATTTTTGCTATTCATTACTATCCATATTCTTAAACCCTAGGAAGCCCCATATAAATAGGTCTCTTTCTCTTCTCCAATTCATAAGAACAAAAATCTGCCCCCTTGGGAGAGAGAATAAATCAACTTCCCTTGGGAGGCACAAATCCAAATCCCGTCCTAGAAATTCCACCTGGTTGTCCTGTGTCCTTCCCATTTTTCCTTAGTTTTCATTCTAAGCATATATCTGAAAATCCTAGCCCCAATGCAGAACCTATGATGCATGGACACGGACACAGACACGAACACGAACACAGCGATACGGCAATTTTTGAAAAATAAAGACATGACACGGCAATTAAATAATTAATTAAATTTTATATTTAAGCATATTTTTTTAATAATTTTAGATATAAAATACATTTATTTTTAGAATTTAAATATAAGAACTACAAATAAGTAAACTAATCCCCCAAAGTAGTACAATAATACACATAAAATATTTAGAGTATAGACCAAAAGTTTAAATGGGTTATGTCAAACTAAAAACATAGAAGGAAACCAAACTTTAAAAGGTATAACCCAGAGCATCAATGGCACTGTAAATAGTGTGAGTAGGGTTAAAAAAAAAAAAAAAAGCGTTATAACTTATATTAAAGTAACACTGTACACCCATTCACCAAAATATCTAAAAAAATAAAAAAACAGAGAGAGAGAGAAGACTGAAGAGAAGAGGTCGGGCAGTCCACGCCTAGAGAGAGAGAGATCGAAAGGGACAGGCCACGGCGTCGACGTCTATGGAGCTCGCCAATCGGCCCAATCTAGCTCCGGTGAGGGACAGAAGGCAACGATAGCGAGTAGAGGTTAAAGGGAGGGTGGGTTGAGGACTTGAGATGCTGGCAGAGGTCTGTTTTTTTTTTTTTTTTTTTTTCACAGTTGGAGTGTCGGTGCCGTGTCGGAGAAGCGAAAAAAAAAAGACGCTACTTGGACACCAGAGTTCGGCGAATTGTACCCTTTCCAGTGTTCGACACGTGTCGGACACCGATGCGTCGCCAAAAATGGCGTGTCGATGCAACCTAGTGCAGAACCTTCCCCTACACAGCCCCAAAAACCAAATAAAAATTCCTCCTTCCTACTATCAAGCAATAAAACCTAGTAAAGGTCACACCTTTTTCATAAACCTGAATTTCTCCGCATCAGTCAGACCAACTTCTCATAGAAACCAAAAGAAACATAACCTAAACCCACAACAAAAACGCAGAAAGTTCCTTCCTTTTTTGCATTAAAGATTACTTCTTTTCAACAACAGGCACAAGCAGCGACAATAACAAAGACCAACATCAAAGAAAAGTGAAAAGAAGAAAAAAAAGCAGTGCAAAGACATCACAATAATATCTTTCTTACTTTGTTCTCACTCTCTCATCTTTCTTTTCCTTTTTTAGCTCAAGATCTAACTCAAAACTTGTTCCTTTTTTAGCTATCAACAAAGCACAGAGACAAGACCAGGAGGGAAAGCAAAATACACACAAAGGAAAGTCAAATATAGCACTAAGAGGGTAATATCCATTCCTTTCTCAAGTGTTTGCTAGTTTTGCCTAAGCTTTACACACCTAGTGCATTTTTATGTCTCTGTACATGTTCACAAGACACATAGCACACAAGCTACTATTTTTACACACAAAACTCGTCTTCACAAGCACAACATAAAACAAACACACACACAGTCATAGCAATACCCCCAGAAAAATCATGAAATCTTTGTAAACCCAAAGGAAAAAAAAAAAAAAAAAAATCAAATTACATCCACATCTTAATCCAAACCCCAAAATTTTCTTTTTTCCTTAAAACCTCAAACCCCTAAATCAAAACATAAACACTTTTCAGCCATGCCCAACATTACACAAATACCACCTTTGAAACCCAAACCCAAATCTCCAAACACACTGACCAAAAGGAGAGCCTTGAATAGAAAAATAAAGAAATAAAAAGAAATTTAAGATTTAAATGTTTTATTTTATATTTATTGGAAGTTTTAGTCATTGGTAGTTTGACCGAGTCTTTAGATATTTGGTTATTTGATTTCGTGCTGAGAAAATGTTTTATGTGTTGTCCTAGTCTTTAGGAGTTTCAGTACTTTGTTTCTATTTGTTTCCTAGTTAATAGGAGTTGGTTTATATAGTCAATAGGAATTTTTTGTTGAATGTGAGATAATGCCTATTTTCATGTACTTTCAGTTTTGATGTAAAGCTTATATATAGGCCCCTTTCTTTATCAATAAATATTAGAGAGCTTCACCATTCCAACACGTCTCTTTTGTTTTTCTTAATTGTGTATCAGTGGTATTAGAGCTGTGAGAAAAGCAAGAGAGAAAGAGTTGCCAAAAAGCATTGATGGCTTCAGACCCAAATTTTGTGCAGGCGGCGATCCCACGTTTTGATGGTCACTATGACCATTGGAGTATGCTAATGGAGAATTTTCTACGGTCCAAAGAGTATTGGCCGATTGTTGAATCTGGAATCAAGCACTAGCACCAAATACAATCTTGACAGATGCACAGAAAACAGAGTTGGAAGGGAGAAAGCTCAAAGATTTGAAGGCAAAAAATTACCTTTTCCAGGCAATTGATCGTCCCATCTTGGAAACAATTCTTAGCAAAGAAACTTCCAAAGATATTTGGGATTCCATGAAGTAAAAATATGAAGGCTCTGCTAGAGTGAAGCGTGCACAGCTTCAAGCTTTGAGAAGAGAATTTGAGACTCTACAAATGAAGGATGGAGAATCTGTCACCAACTACTGTGCCAGGACTATGGAGGTTAGCAACAAAATGTGCTTTCATGGTGAGAAGATGGAAGATGTCACCATTGTTGAAACTATTTTGTGTTCCTTGACACCAAAGTTTGATTATGCCGTGTGTTCTATTAAAGAATCGAAAGACATAGATGCATTTTCTCTTGATGAACTGTAGAACTCCTTGCTTGTCCATGAACAGAAGATGAACTGAAGTTCAACTTCAGAGGAGCAAGCTTTAAAGGCTTCTACCTCTACTCATTTCTCAAACTCTAGAGGAAGGGGTAGAGGTAGAGGTAGAGGTAGAGGTAGAGGTAGAGGAAGGGGAGATCGAGGCAATAGAGATGGTAGCAGGCATTTCAAAGTTGATGATGGTCAATTTCAGAGCAAAGGTAGAGGATGAGATCAACATTTTGAAAATCCAAGGTAGAGTGCTTTAGATGTCATAAATTTGGACATTATCGTTTTGAATGTTATACTAGGCTGCCTACAGACAAAGAAAAGGAATCGCAATCAAATTTTGCTGAAAAGAAGGAAGTGGAAACTTTGTTAATGGCTATTCAAGCTGATCAGGAACCTGAATATGATGTTTGGCATGTGGATATGGGCTGCAGTAACCACATGTGTGGAAGTAAGTCTTCTTTTTCTTATTTAAATGAAAGCTTTCATTCTACAGTAAGTTTTGGTGATTGTTCCATTGTGGAGGTGATGGGAAAGGGTGATATAGAGATAAGAACCAAGAATGGTTTTGTAGAAACAATTCCTAATGTGTTTTATGTTCCTGATTTGAAAAGCAATTTGTCAAGTGCTGGCCAATTGCAAGAAAAGGGTTATGTAATCACTATTTAAAAGGGTGTTTGTGAGATTTATGATCCTACTAGAAGAGCCATTGCTGTTGTGCAAATGAGTTCAAACATGTTGTTTCCATTGAAGATTACAAGTGTGCAACCTTGTTTGGTAGCCGAAGTAAAAGATTCTTCTTGGTTGTGGCATTTTCATTATGGGCACTTGAGTTTTGGTGGATTGAAGACCCTCCAACAGAAAAATATGGTGGCAGGTCTTCCTCAGATCAGTATTCCTTCCAAAGTTTGTGAAGAATGTGTTGTTAGCAAATAACATTGTTCCCAATTTCCCCAAGGGAAGTCATGGCGAGCAAAATATGCTTTGAAGCTAATTCATTCCGATATATGTGTCCCAATAACACCATGTTCTAATAGGGGTAAAAGATACTTAATTACCTTCATTGATGATTATACTCGAAAGACTTGGGTTTATTTTTTACAGGAAATATCAGAAGCCCTTTGTACATTAAAAACTTCAAGGCTCATGTGGAAAATGAAACAGGAAACACCATTAAGACCCTCCGAACAGATCGTGGTGGAGAATATTGCTCAACCGAATTTGAAGTTTTTTGTGAAGATAATGGCATTCGAAGAGAGCTAACAGCTGCTTATACACTACAACAAAATGATGTATCAGAGAGGAAAAACAAAACCATCCTCAATATGGTGAGAAGCTTGTTGACAAAAGGGAGAATTCCAAAATCTTTTTGGCTTGAAGCTGTAAGTTGGAGTATTCATATCTTGAACAGAAGTTCTACATTTGTTGTTCAAAATATGACTCTAGAGGAGGCTTGGAGTGGAAGGAAACCAGCTGTAGATCATTTTAAAATTTTTGGCTGCATTGCTTATGCACATATCTTGGATGAGAAAAAGAAGAAACTTGATGATAAGGGGGAAAAGTGTGTCTTTCTTGGTGTTAGTGAAGTATCCAAGGCGTACAAATTGTTTAATCCACTAACCAAGAAGATTGTGACCAGCCGAGATGTTGTCTTTGATGAGGAAAATACTTGGGATTGGAATAGGCAGTAGCCTACTCAAGTTCTTTTTGACAATGATTCTGAAAGTGAGCCAACATCAGCAGTCTTTATGCCTGAAAATTCATCAGAAGCAACTCTAACAGCTGCTGAAATTTTGCCAACAGCAGCAGAAGCTACTGATACAATAGCTCAATCTTATAGTCGGATTCGAAAAAGGCCCGCATGGATGTATGATTATGAGGTGACTGGAATTAATCAATTTGAAGACCCACTCATTCATTTTGCTTTATTTTCATATTGTGATCCTATTAGTTTTGAAGTGGCTGTCAAAGAACCAAAATGGAGAAAGCCTATGGATGCTGAAATTACAGCCATTGAAAGAAATGATACATGGGAGCTATGTGATCTTCCAAAAGGGCAGAAGACAATTGGCGTAAAGTGGGTTTACAAAACAGAGTTGAAGGACAATGGTGAGGTTGACAAGCACAAGGCATGCGTGGTAGCTAAGGGCTACAAGCAGGAGTTTAGTATTGATTATAAAGAAGTCTTTGCTCCGGTTGCAAGGCATGATACAATTAGATTGGTGATTGCTATGGCAGCTCAAAACTCATGGCCTATTTTCCAGTTGGATGTGAAATCAGCATTCCTCCATGGAGATTTGAAAGAAGAGGTATTTATTGATCAACCCCCTGGTTATGTAAAACTTAGCAATGAGCATAAAGTGTATAAATTAAAGAAAGCTCTATATGGATTAAAACAAGCTCCACGGGCTTGGTATAATTGTATAGAAACTTATTTTTTGAAGGAAGGATTTCAAAAATGTCCTTATGAACACACACTTTTCATAAAAGTTGATGATGGAGGAAAAATGCTCATTGTTTGCTTATATGTAGATGATCTAATCTATACATGAAGTAATATAGCCATGTTTGAAATCTTTAAGAAATCCATGATGGTTGAATTTGAAATGTCTGATCTTAGTATGATGCATTACTTCCTTGGCATAGAAGTAGTGCAATCAGCTAATGAGATTTTTATTTCTCAAAAGAAGTATGTGCAAGACATTTTGGACAGGTTTCAGATGAAGGATTGCAATCCTGTAAGCACTCCAACTGAGTTTGGCTTGAAGCTAAACAAAGATCATGAAGGGAAAAAGGTGACAGTACACTCTACAAGCAAATTGTTCGCAGTTTGATGTATTTAACTACAACAAGACCAGACATAATGTATTCTGTGAGTTTAATAAGTAGGTATATGGAGCATCCAACAGAAATACATTTGTTAGTTGCCAAGAGGATCCTTTGGTACTTGCAAGGAACTAGAGATTTTGGGTTGTTCTTCAAGAAGGGTGAAAAGTTAGAATTATTCGGGTTTACTGACAGTGATTATGCAGGAGATCAAGATGATAGCAGGAGCACTTTGGGCTATGTTTTTATGTTGGGCATAAGGGCTGTATCATGGTCCTCTAAGATGCAACAAATTGTCTCCTTGTCAACTACAGAAGTTGAATTTATTGCTGCAACAACTTGTGCTTGTCAAGCTATCTGGTTGAGAAGAATTCTTGAAGAGTTACAATTCAAGCAAGTTGAAGCTACTATAGTTTTTTGTGACAACAACTCAGCAATCAAACTCTCTAAGAATCCTGTGTTGCACGGAAGAAGCAAACATATTGATGTGAAATATTATTTTTTAAGAGATCTCAGCAATGATGGAACAATCAAACTGGTTTATTGTTGAAGTGAAGATCAAGTTACAGATATACAGACTAAGTCTCTCAAGTTGGCTACATTTGTGAAGTTGCGTGGTCTACTTGGAGTTTGTTCACATGCTGTTGTAAAGGAGGACTTTGTAGAGGGTTGATTTTCTCTTAAACTGATTTCTGCATATTTCAGTTTAAGGGAGGGTGTTAAGATTTAAATGTTTTATTTTATATTTATTGGAAGTTCTAGTCATTGGTAGTTTGACCGAGTCTTTAGATATTTGGTTATTTGATTTCGTGGCTGAGAAAGTGTTTTATGTGTTGTCCTAGTCTTTAGGAGTTTCAGTACTTTGTTTCTATTTGTTTCCTAGTTAATAGGAGTTGGTTTATCTAATCAATAGGAATTTGTTGTTGAACGTGAGATAATGCCTATTTTCATGTACTTTCAATTCTGATGTAAAGCCTAGATATAGGCCCCTTTCTTTATCAATAAAGATTAGAGAGTTTCACCATTCCAACACGTCTCTTTTGTTTTTCTTAACTGTGTATCAAAGAAAATAGAGAGAGAAGAGAGAGGAAGACGACCACCACGATGGTGGGGCTGACCGTATAGACTTGGCCATGGCTGGGCTGAGAGAACCGAGGAAGAGGATCCAGGTGGTGGCATGAAGCCATTCGGCCGTGGAGGCATGGCTAAGTTTGGTTTAGAAAGGAAGAGAGCTTGAGAAAATTGGGAGGAAAAGAGGAGAGTTAGGAGGAAGAGTGTTACGGTTTAGTGGGGATTAGGTGATCTGAAATAGGAATTAATTAATATAAGAAAACAAAATAATAATAAAATAAATAAAGAGAAGGTAATAGAGGTCGAGTTGTCTAAGTTAATAGAGATTTCCTAATTCCTAGGCTCTAATCGATGGGGGGCGGAATGTCACTAAAGATAAGATGGACTAAGGTCCAATTTGGTCTAGCCCGTGGGCCCAATCAGGTCCAGAAGCCCCTTTGAAATTTAAAACTTAAGCCCACCAGCCCATTCTTTGAAATTACCCAACTCCGTTAAGCCCAATCCGTAAAGGCTAAACCCAATCCTTCCTCAGTTGGAACTTACCTACCACAAAAAAACTCATAGGTCCAAACCCATTAAACTTAAACACCAGCCCATCCCTTTTTGGACTAAATCAAATGTTCGGCCCAACCTGAAACAATTAAACCCAAGCCCAACATGAAATTCAAATCTTTTCAAAATACCTTTTCAACCCTAAACTTTCTCAAAATTACTTTTTGACCCCTAAAGTTTTCAAGAATTGTACAAGGGCTCTTTAGGCCACAAAAATACATTTTCAATCTCAATTTTGTGCCAAAGTAAAGAGATTTTCCTTCAAAAATAATAAAATCGTCACATGACATTATTTCAACACTATATTGGAATTTTACATTTTCTTGTTATTTCTTTGAGTCTTTTGCATGTGATAAAATACTTTGGGAGAGAGAGAATTGCAAAATTGTATTTGTTAAGCTATACTTTGGAGTGAAGATAGCTTTACTTTAACTTGTTAATGCAATTTATCTCGATCTCTTAGAAAAATGCCATGAAATCACATGTTTATGTTTGTTTTATCTTGCTTTCTAAAATAAATTGTTTACATGTCATCTAGAGAGAGAGAGAGAGAGAGAGAGAGAGGGAGAGAGATATCATTTCTCACATGTCATCTTAGGATAAAAATGTCATACATTCACATGTCATCTTAGGATAGAATACATGTCATCCTAGGGGAAGCTTGATCATCGTTTCATTTCGCATGTTTCATTTCGCATGTACACGTACATGCATATCATTCTTGTTAAAACCAAATGCCAAATATTTTAAGTTATTCTTTAAATGGTGATATTTAAGATCAAATTTGAAATGAGTTACTATTCTTTTGGATAGGCATTGTGGGGGTGCTTAACACCTTCTCCACATGTAACCGAGCTTTCGGATCCATGTCTTTTGGTTTGAGACATTTTGTTATTTTCTATTTTTAGCTTAGGAGCCCTAGGGTTTTTTTAGAATTAGAAAATAAAGATAATTAGATTTAGGTGATCAATCACACCTTAGAAATCCAATGATTGATGGTGACTCCTTAAAATAAATATAGTTGTAAATGCTCACATTCAGACATCTCACCTTAGTATTATACACATGTCACACACTTTTTGCATTTTTGCACCAAACATGCGACGCCAAGTGAAATACCTTCAACGGTTGACGAATAATGTTGAGCGTTGGTTGAAATCTAGGTATGACAATGACATACATTGTAATAGGGATGTACAAAAAACCAGTGTATCCACAAGATAGATGTTTAGAAATATACAAAAGATATTAGTATTTATACATTTTTATAAGCTGATTTTTGTATCCATTCTAGTGTCCAAAATTTGAAAACTTCCAATTTCAATTAATTCAATCTTTTTTCAGCTTCCTTTGAAGTTAGCTAATTCACTTGATATGCCATCGTAAGACCTAAATTAGAAGAGAGTTTATATTAAAAAAGTAAGAAAAAATGAAAAACCTAATTAAATGGAAATTTTAATCTTATTATGAAGTACTGCAATAAAAATTTATAAAATAAAAATTAAGTTACTTACTTCAGCCAATTCACTTAAAGTAAGATTTTGCCATATTTCTTTTCTTGAGGACAATATGGCGCATGCCTATCTTGTAATAAAATATCAATTATCCAAAAAATGAAAATTAAATTTTTTATCCGATTTTGCGGATTATTTCTAAAAGGTATTTTATTACAGGTTAATCATGTGCCACATTAAGATATGGAAAAATCTCTTATTTTAGGTGAATTGGCTGAAAACTTAAAGTAAGTATTCAATTTAATTTTATTTTAGCTTTATAATTTTTTATCATAAGATTTCATAATAAAATTGAAAATTTCCACAGATTTGTTATTTTTTCTTACTTTAATATATACTCTCTTATAGTCTAGTTCTTTTAGAGGCATATGAAGTGAACTAGTTGCCCTAAGGGTCCGTTCGGTTGGAGGAGTGGAAAAGTAGGAGGATGGAAAATTGTGAGAGGATGAAAAAGTGGGAGGATGGAAAATAATTAGTTTTCCCTCTTGTGTGGATGGAAAATATTTAGTTTTCCTTTTTGTGTGTTCTTTTGGAGGGGTGGAAAAGTAAGACGGTGGAAAATTCTTTTGTTCGGTTGGAGAGAAAAATGGAAGGATGGAAAATGTAATTTATATAAACTGACTATTATACCCTTGTTACATAATATGTAAGAAATAGATTTATTTGTACTTATTACATAATATAAAATTTATCACATCATATATATAAATTTATATTATTATTTTATTATTATAATGTAAAAATTAGATTAGGTCACGTTAAAAAAAAAAGTTTAGGTAACGTTGAAAAAGAAAAAAAAAAAAAAAGAACGTTGAGGTAACGTCGGAAAGAAAAAAAAAAAAAAAAAAAAAAAGAAAAGAGAACGTTTAGGTGTAACATTAAAAAAAGAAAAAAGAAAAAAAAAGAAGAACGTTTAGGTAACGTTGAAAAGAAAAAAAAAAAAGAAAGAGAATGTTTAGGTGTAACGTAGAAAAAAAAAAAAAAGGAGAGAAGAGATCGTTGAAAAAAAATAGATGGGAAGAGGATATTTTTGTAAAAGTGCTGTCATAACACTTTTCTCTCTAAATTTTCCTTCCGATTTGGAATGAAAAAAAATGTGGGCCCGGAGAGAAAACTTTCTCCCCGGGTTTCTCTCCTTTCTATTTTTTTTCTTCAAACAAACAGTGAAAAACAGTATTTTTCACCCTATTTTCCTTCCTCTATTTTCCACCCTCCCTATTTTTCACCTAAACGGTTGGACCCTAAAGGAAGCTTGAAGAGAGATGAAATTGGAAGTTTTAAATTTGGATAAAAAAATAGCTTATGGAAATATGTAAACCATTTATCTTGTGGATGTTTTTTGGTTGTGTACATCCCTATTACTGTGGAATTTGATTTTTTTTTTTTTTTTGAGGAACTGTGGATTCTGATACTTAATACCCAACTTATTATCAATTTATCACACGAACTCCTTGGTGTTATCATCATTCCGTGAAAGTAATTTTTTGCGTTTATCGGTTTCGAAATTTATATTTCTGTGGTCGGCTAGACATCAGTACAAATTATTGTAAACTTTTTGAAAAAATTAGGAACCAAGAAAAATGCAGTAAAATGATTTCAAGGGATAAAAAATGAAATGTGAACCTTAGCAATAAAATCGAGAAAGAAAAGTCTCCAGAAAATGATTTTTTTTTAATAGTTTCCATTTGAGTAGAGGGATGAAAAAATAAAAGGCTAGAGAATGGTAAGAAGTTGGAAAAGTAAGATGATAAAAAAGGTAATTTCCCTCTTTTTTCTATATATAATATTTGAGATTAAAAGTTTTTTATTTAATTCAACCATTCATACCAATCCCACGACACACTCACCAGCACCATTTTTTTTTTTTGGCGAAAACCACATTTTCGTCCTTACATTTTCACGCGATTCTCACTTTGGTCCTTATATTTTATTTTCACCACTTTTAGTCTCTGTTTAGAAAAATGCCTTCTATTTTCGTCCTTTCCGTCAGTGCCCTAACGGCACTGACCTACGTGGCAAATGGAATCATTAAAATAATAATAAAAAATTTTATTTTATCATTAAAAAATACCACGTCAGATTTAAATTTTAAAAAATAATTTATTAATTTAAAAAAAATCAAAAACAGAAATAAAAATAAAAAACCACATTTATTGAGATTAAAATGTGTCTGAAATAAGAACAATAAGAACACAATATTAAAATCCAAAAAACACAAACCCAAAAAATAAGAATAGAAAATTAAACTATAGCATTTTCTTGCTCTTTCTTGTTAAGCAAACACAAATACACAATCACAAACTGATTTCCAGCAACAACAAAAACACAAACACAAACCCAGCCATAAATCTTCCTTGGCTCTAACCCTCTTCGCAGGCTAGAACGATCATCCAAAACGATCGACATGGCCTTAGCACACGTAGCTTCTACAACCTCGCGCTCTAATCTCCTTCGCCCTATCTCCGCCATCATCTCCCCAAATCTCCACCGCCAACTCTCGACCGACGACACCAGAGCCCTCATGATCAAGACCTTCGTTCCCTTCACCTCCCACCAATGTGAATTGCCGTTGCGCTCTGTCGAGACCACGCCGTCGGAGCTCCTTTCTTTCTTTCTCGACATCGCGATGATGCGCCGCATGGAGATTGCCACCGACTCGCTCTACAAGGCCAAATTGATCCGTGGGTTTTGCCACCTATACGACGGCCAAGAGGCTGTCGCCGTCGGCATAGAGGCGCCGATCACGAAGAAAGATAGCATCATCACCGCTTATCACGATCACTGTACTTTCCTCGGCCATGACGGGACGTTGTTGGAGGTTTTCTCCGAGCTCAAGGGACGCATAGACGGTTGCTCCAAAGGAAAAGGAGGATCACAAATCTTCCTTCGTTTTGGTTGACAAGGAAGATCTGTGGCTGGGTTTGTGTTTGTGTTTTTGTTGTTGTTGGAAATCAGTTTGTGTTTTTGTATTTGTGTTTGGTTGACAAGAAAGGGCAAGAAAATGCTATAGTTTAATTTTCTATTCTTATTTTCTGGGTTTGTGTTTTTTGGATTTTAATATTGTGTTCTTATTGTTCTTGTTTCAGACACATTTTGATCTCAATAAATGTGGTTTTTGATTTTTATTTCTGTTTTTGATTTTTTTAAAATTAATAAATTATTTTTTTAAATTTAAATTTGACGTGGCATTTTTTAATGATAAAATAAATTTTTTATTATTATTTTAATGATTCTGTTTGCCATGTAAGTCAGTGCTGTTAGGGCACTGACGGAAAGGACGAAAATAGAAAGCATTTTTCTAAACAGGGACTAAAAGTGGTGAAAATAAAATATAGGGACCAAAGTGAGAATTGCGTGAAAATATAGGGACGAAAATGTGGTTTTCGCCTTTTTTTTTTTTTTTCATTTTTTAATTTAAATGATTTCTTTTAAAACCACCAACTCTGTTGCCCGTTGGAGTGGGCTTTTCTTTTCTGTTATTCTCACGAGTCTTTTTGACTTGGGCTGGATTAAATGTTTTAGACTACTTTGCATTTTAAGCAGTTTGTGTCTGGGCTTTTTCTCTTTTTTTTTTTGGATCACTTATATAATTTGTCTGGCCGGTCCACATTTTCTCCCTATAAATCTGTTTCAGTAAAATTCAACTGGTAAAAATTGTGATGATTGAATAAGAAATTTGGAGTTTATTTCTTACCTACATCAAATATTGATTAGTGGTCTGTTGATAAACACTTGTTATCAAAAAGTTGTCACCACTTGTAAAGGAAAAAAATTGCCTTTTCAAAATTTAAAAGTTAGTTCTAACACGAAAGGGGAAAAAGAAAAGAAAAAAAAAGTCTTAAATTTTTTATAATTGATCCGTAAAACTTTTTAACCAGTTCATAAAAACCCCTTAAAAAAATTAAGGGTAAATTACATATCTGGTCCATATTTTTTATACTGTATGTTAATTTGGTCCCTAACGTTTTAAATATGTTAATTCAGTCCCTAAACTTTTGCTATTTTGTCAAAATAGTCCATATTGTTAGGTAACAGATAGAAAATATTGACATGGCTAACGGTGATATTAAAATATTATTATTTTTGCCAATTGAGCTGCCACATCAACAACCATGCATCCTTAATACATATAAATAAATAAATAAAAAGAAATCAAAGGTTTGAATAATAGCATCTGTCTAATTGGTATCACTTGTGAATCTTACGCCATGAATAACAATGGTTGTAAGTCGTAATAGCCTTGCTTGTTTGACGAAGATTGGGGTCCTGCTCCATGAATTTGGACAGTTGGCTTAGACAGAATTTGGAAGTAGATATGACAAACTTTTACAAATTACATTCAGGGTAATTGTTTAGAGCTGTATTTGAAGAGGAAAAACTAGCTAGAAGATCACACAATGGTCAATGGGTGTGCTGGTAGACTATTCTCTCTCCCAATACTAACTAAGAGCATTTGCAGCAGTGTAGTTATATAGCTGTTTTAGTTACATTAAAACACCAAAAAAAGGGTTACAGCAATGGAGCTATATCTATAATTTTTTACCTTCTTGGTATATTACACATCTATAGATAGATGTGTACTGTAGCTCAAAGCTAATTTTTTTATTTATTTTTTATTCTCCCTCTTATTAAAATATTATTATTATTATTATTTTTTCTTTCTCTCAGAACTCTCAACTCTCTCTCTCTCTCAACTTTCAGACCTCTCATGCTACCGCTACCCGACCCATGCCGCCGACACATGTCGTCACAAACCCAGCTCCGACCCACCCCTTCTGCCGACCCAGCTTGCTAACCCAAGCCCCAAGTCCCAAGTCGAAAGAGAGATGATCGATGCCATGATCGTCCCTACAACACTCGTCCCTACGGCGCCATGATCGACGACGGCGGGAATTTTGGGTTCATGGGTTTTGGATTGTTGGGTTTGTGGGTTTTGGATTTTTTTTTTTTTTGCTGGTGTTTTTGGTTCTTCTTCGCATGGTGTTTTTGGTGTTTGATTTTTTTTTTTTTTTTTTTTTTTTTTTGTGGGTTTGGTTGTGACCATGGATTGTGGTTGAAATGGAGGTTTTGTTTCTAGTGGAGTGGTGATGGAGGTGGATGTGGCTGGCTGAAAGGATTTTGTGGGTGGTTGTTCTTGGTGGTGGTTGTGAATTGTGGTTCGTAAGTGGGTCGTTGGGTGGCTTGGGTGGGTTTCGTGGTGGTGGGTGTGGGTGTGGGTGTGGGCTTGGTTGATTTTTTTTTTTTCTCTTTGTTGTTGTGGTGGTGGTGATGCGGCGGTGTCTGTGGTTGTGTATTTGGTTGCGATGGATGTTTATTGTAGATGATATATTATTTTATTGTAGTGAATATATTATCTTATTATGATGTTTATATTATTTTATTGTGTTGAAAGCTAAAATAGATCCACTGTTGCAGCATGTTTTGTAAAGCGAGTAGGTAAAATAAATAAAGTAACTTTTTGTAGAGCTAATAAGCTAAATTTTTAGCTCTACTGTTGTAGATACTCTAAAGATTGGATCATTTTTTTTTAATGAAAAAGTTTGTATCTTTTTATTTCCATTGCAGATTTGGGTTAGAACCTTCATATGACGTAGATCCTTATTCAATTTTTGTGATTTTGGTTTTTTTGGGCTTCATTACCGTTATTTCTATCACTGTGGTTTTATTATTTAGAATAGGGAGTAGAGGAAGGCAAGGGCTTGGAGAGGAAGAAGGTGCGTCCGCCAAAGAGGGGTTTCAGATTTGGGGGAGAAAAGCCAGTGTTTTGTTTTTGTTTTTAAATAAATGAATAAGGACACGTGGCTGTTGTTGTGGTTGCTTTTTAATCTGATGTGGCAATATAGTTGGCAACTAATATGGCATTAAAAATGATTTTTTATTGTTCCGTTTAGTACATCAGTTTTTCCCTTTCAAAGAATAACGGCTAAGATTAAATTAACATGATATTGAAAAGGTTAAGGACTAAATTGACCAAATTAAAAAGTTATAGATCAAATTGAAATATGATGTAAGATGTAAAGAATAAGAACCAACTTTGTAATTTATTAAAAACTTAAATTGGTATAAATACAACGAACCCAAAAAGAAATACAATATAACAAGGCCCTAATGACAAAAAAAAAAAAAAAAGCCTTCATTTACAAATTCCTAATGGCCAGTAAAAAAGCTAAGATGTTTCTTACAGTTGATGTGCACACTGGTCCCAATTGCGTGATTTACGCCGCTAGCTGTCATGTTGTCAGGGACGGAGGTAGGACTTAGAATTAGGAGGGCAAAAGTATAAACAAATTTTTTTTGAAACTCCAAATAAGCATTTCAAATTTTCATAATATTTTTACAATATTTTCAAAACAAATTGTAAATGGTAGGTTATTATTGGTTGTTATGAGTGGGGAAAAATGTAATTTAAGTTGTAGATTCAAATTAGAACCAATAATAACTTACCGCATGTGATTTGTTTTGAAAATATTGTGAACATAGCACTTCTCAATTTAAAAAGTTAGGCTTTTTTTTTTCTTTCACCTTTTTTAGGGTGTTTTGTGTGTTGTCAGATGTGTGTGAGTGTTCACTTAGACCAGTTAGAATTGGCTAAGGAATTTGTTATTTATTTTATTTTTTGTTTGTTTTTTGCATGGGTTTGTTTTGGAGTGTTGTTTGGGCTTAAGTTTGTTATTGGTAAATTTTGTTGTTAAGCTTGTTAAATTTATTTCAGATTTTAAACCAATAAAATTTGTTATGGCCTTTAAAAAGATCAATAATATTGTTGAGAGGGCAAAGTGCAAATTTATTGAAACAAATTGCTAAAATTAATACATACATACATGCATATACACACACACATGTATATATATACACACACTAAAAAAAATTTTGAAAAAATTTGGGGGGGCAGTCCAACTATAGTTCCGTCACTGCACCTTGCCTCCGTGCCTCAAGTAGCAACAGCCACACAACCACAGCCACGGAACAGGCCTTCACAAGATGGCAGCCAAATGTATGTCTCTCTCTATTTGCTGTACTCCACAAGTTTTAGTTTACAATTCTAGTGTTATGGATTTGTACTTCTGAGTTAGTGGCTTATGGATTTGTCTCATGTTATATAATATTGATTATTTTATGCCTAAATCTATTATATTTGGATTTGTCCTGCTACGTGAGTTATTTTGTGTTGATTGTTTTGTTTTGTTTTAGGATTTTTTTTTTTTTTTTTTTTTTTTTTTTTTTTTATGTGGCTAAATTAATACTGTGGATATATAATAGTGTTACTTCTAGAAATTTTTAATATATATTTGTTAATAATAGTTTGAGTAGTTCAATTATAATATTAATTGTACGAGGTACTTACAGAATTTTTGTCCAACTATTCATACTGCTAAAGAAAAAAAGTTACATAATTAGTTTATAAAATTTTATATTTTCCAGGTTTCAAAATGTAAATAATTTATTGTGAAATCATCTATACATATAGGACTATAAATGAGCTGAGCTTTATCGAGTAGTGCATGTTCAACCTTGGCTTGACAGGAAAAATCAAATGCTTGAGCTTGGCTTGAGCTTGTGACAAGCTTAAAAATAGTGTTTAAGCTTGAGTTTGTGGGAAAGCCAAAAAACTTGAATTTGACTTGACTTGGCTTGGGTTGGCTTAATTAATTAGTCAAAGCAAGCTCAAGCTTAAGATCAAGCTCAAACTTGAGCTCAAGTCAAGTTTTTGAGCTTGGGATATAAAAAAATTACGTTATTAAATGGTTAAATCTCTAAAATTAAGAAAAAAAGAAAAAAAATAGTATATTCATTTTATCACGTATCTAGTCTTACTTATGATCAGCCGTTATTCATATTAATAATTTACATAATTAAATTCATTAATTCATCATTTCTTGTCTACAGCTTCAGTAATGGTTCAAAATATAATTTTTACATTCACATTAGATGGTGAAGGGCTAGAAAAATACTTGTTTGTAACCATTATGAATGAGAAAATACTAAAATGTTTCATAACTTTATTTTAGATGATTGATAGGGAAGGATCATATGTGGCCTACTTAATTTTTTATTTATTTTTAAATGTAATTATAGTCTAAAGTGGTTCTTGATCAGTTTAAAGGGAAGGAAAAAATTAAGGTAATATAGGTAGTGGTTTTATGTTGGCCATGTCATTATTAAAATATGTGTAATAAGCATATGCTTGAATTTTTGTGTATCAAGCCTAATA
This sequence comes from Castanopsis chinensis, assembly GCA_032878915.1. Lineage (NCBI taxonomy): Eukaryota > Viridiplantae > Streptophyta > Magnoliopsida > Fagales > Fagaceae > Castanopsis > Castanopsis chinensis. The sequence goes on from JAVQMG010000122.1 coordinate 19,828,993, forward strand.
GCTCACGAGCTTGTTCGTGAACAAATTTTTTTGCTTGGGCTTAGCTTGTTAATTAAATGAGCCTAAAATTAAGGTTCAAGCTTGGCTTATTTATAAACAAACAAACATGAACAAGTTTTTATCGAACCAAGCCCGAGTTGTTTATGATCGGTTTGGTTCATTTACAGCCCTATTTAATAATACATAATTAAAAGTGGGATTCAGTTGCTACTCAATTCTCTATCTCAAATGTTGAACCATTAAAAAATGCTAAAAAACTTACTAGTTTACTTTCTCCATTTCAATTGCAACTATGTAGTGTATGTGTATTTTGAGTCATGAAATTCGTTAAAACGAAGTTTCGTAATCAGGTGAAAAATGAGTCTTTGGGTGAATGTCTCATGGTATATATATATACACACACACACATACATACATACAAAAAAAGAAAGAAAGAAAACTATCGGGAAAATTAAGTTCTAAGTTATTGTAATACTATAAAATAAAATAAAAAAAGCTTGAGACAACTTTGTTGGGTCAAACTTAATTTATGAAAGGGTAAACCATATATTTGGTCCTTATCTTTTATACCAAATTTCAATTTAGTTCTTAACTTTTCAATTGTGTTAATTAGTCATTGTCGTTCTATCTTAGATGAAAATTGATGATATGATAAACGGCCAAAATAAAATTTGAGTATATTTTCACATCAATAAAAGCTAATTTTTTATTTTAACCATTAGACACATTATCAATTTTCATCTAAAAAATAAATTTTAATCGAAAAAATAATGGTAGAGATTAAATTAACGCGGAATGAAAAGGTTATGGATTAAATTGACACAATCAAAAGGTTGGGAACTAAATTAAAATATGGTGTATTATATAGGAACTAAATACATAGTTTACTCTTTATGAATTAAAGTATTTTGTTAGTATAATTTTGTTTATACTTAAGAATTTTGTCTCATTTTTAATTATTTCTAATTAGTCTTGTTTAATGCATTCTCTCGACCTGATCACAAGAAAGTGTAAGCCGTTCTGGTGGGCTAGTTTGTGCTGAACAAAGGAGTGGTTCAATTGTTTTCCTTTTTTTTTTTTTTGTTGGGGGGGGGGGGGGGGGGGGGACTGAAGCCCATGTTTAAAAAAACTTAGTATTTTCTTCAAAGCTCAAATGATTTGTATTATTTTAAATAAATAAATAAAAACAAATAGAGATTACAACGAGAATAATGATGATCTTTATTATTAAAAATAAAATGTGTTGTAATAGGATAAGTAAACATATTCATATGTTTGATTATAAGTTGTAACATAAGAATAAAATTTAAGATTCATATTTAAAAAATATCTTATTTGTTCTATTACAAATTATGTTTGAGCTAAATAGTAAAAAAACACTGATGCTTTTAAGCTAATGCCAAATGCAATCTATATTTCTTAAAAATGATTTTATTTTTATTTTTATTTTTTATATTTGAAAGAGAAATTATTTTTTAAAGATTTTTTTATTTTTGTAATTTTTATGTGCATATGAGAAATTTGTATATTTGGAAATATTTTAATTTAAAAAAATAATATACCCACTAAAGAATAACTATTACAACCCTTTTAGAGAGGAATAATTATTCTTCAATTGCTATTAATAAGGAATGCTTATTTCTAATACTAAAAATTTAATCAAATTACAAAATAGCTAAATTATAAGAATAACTATTACATTACAGTATTTATTACAGCTTATCAAATATGCCACGCCAGTATTCATCTAAAAGCATTGAAACTAAAGTAAAAAAAAAAAAAAAAAAAGCATTTAAACGAAAAGCAAATGAACATAGGATTTCTTAGAAACTCTGCAAAGCTATTACATGTAAACTATCTACTAGTTAAAATTGAACAAAAATATAACAATTTTATGTATATAGGACTTATCATATTTCAGTCTTTACCACTCGATCTCATGTTGAAGGTTAGCTTCCAATGCTCTATTGCCATTTTCATCACCATTTTTTGCTAACATTATTCACGTTAAAAGCACCAATATTCACCAAATTCTCTTCATAACCAGTGATTCTTCCATTCACTCCAAAGCTCTTTGGAGTTACTTGTGTGCCAATTGTGTAAAACCCACTATTATTAAAACCCTGAAAATCTGCCTTAGTACCACGATCAGTGCAAGTGTTAGTAGGAGAGTGGTCTTCAAGTTTAGCCATTGAATTCTTCTCTCCTTCAGTGTCTCTGTACTTATTGAGATAACCCTTTAATGGTCCTACATAATTTTCAAACCCTAGAGTTGTCATGGCCCATAAAAGATCATCTCCATTTATTGTCTTCCTCTTTTCTCTTTGGCACTTATCAGATGCTTCACTGGTGATGAAGCTTATGAACTCAGAAACACATTCTTGGATAGTCTCTTTGGCTTCTTTGGATATTTTAACATTGGCTGGAAGTGATTTCTTCATGATACGGCTCACGTTGGCAATAGGGAGGAACTGATCTTGTTCTTTTGAGGAGCTTTGATCTGAGATGTTCCCGGATGAGGGGCCCCCAAGTGGGCTAATTTGGATTCTTTTTCCAGTCATGGAGGAGAGAATTATAGAGGGTATGATAGCTTCTTTGGTCTTTATTATATATTGGGTTGTGGAGTGTAATGTGAAGGGGTTTGGCCTTTTAAACTAACATTAGTTGGGGGGAGAAGAAAACTGATGCAAAAGTAGAAAGGCGGTTTGATGTGGACAGAATAAGAAAGAAACAAACATTGGTGGTTAGAATTACAACAAAGGATGGAGTGAAGTGTGTGGAATCTATGTGGGTCTTGAAACAACATAATCTAAACAACCTTAATCCTTTTCTTTTCCATTTATATTAATTATATCTTATTCTGGACAACTTACTTGTATGGTCTTGGTCCTTTACCTAGCAAATAATGATGAAATAAACATTAAATTCGCAATATATCTATATATATATATATATAGATATTGGATAATCCACTCTAAGCAATCTTCAAATGGCTCTCTTCTCAAGTATAACGTATGCTTTTATACTACTATTTAAGCCGCTACCTCTGTTTGGACCGGATTTTTTTGGGTTTAAAATACCCCTACAACCTATGTTTAAGTAGGGGCAAAACTTGGTAAAAATGCTTTTTTAACTTCCACATAAAACACTATCTACAAAATAGGAGCACACTTCCAGTACACTTACGTTAGTTATCAAACTCGAATTACTTCTTTTTCAGTTCTCCAATTTTCTTAATTCTGTGTTTTCAAATTCCTTTCACCCACCTCTTTGCTTTAGATTTCACTACAAACAAGAACAACAATAGCATAGATTTGAGGTAAGCTTTTATTCCGTATGCATGAAGTTTGTTTCCCTCAGGTTCATTTTTTAAGTCTGATTTTTTTATTTTATTTATTTATTATTGGGGCCACATCAAAGAGGTTCTATTATATGTACAAGATTTTTTTTTTGCCACCAAGCTTAATGCCTTGCCATCCTAACGCTGAGGGCTGAAGGTTGTTTCCCTCAGGTTAGTAATGTTTCCCTTAGGTTCATTTTTTAAGTCTGATTTTTTTTTTTGGGGGCCACATCGAACAGGTTCTATTATATGTATAGGTTTTTTTTTTTTGTTTTGTTTTGTTTTGTTTTTTTTTGCCACTAAGCTTAATGCCTTGCCATCCTAACGCTCAGGGTTGAAGGTTGTTTCCCTCAAGTTAGTAATGTGTTTCCCTCAGGTTAGTAACGTATTCTATTATATGTGTGCTCTAAATTATATGTATGCTTGAAGTTTGTTTCCCTCAAGTTAGTAACGTTTTTCTTTTGAATGTCTTGGATTATTGTTTAATTTGTAAAAAAAGAGTTGTTTTATCTCCAACAGAAATATATTATTTTATCATGATTTAGATACTAAAAGGACTACACTTTGTTAACATTATCATTTTCATATCATTATCTTATCTTTTCTTATCTTTTTTTATTTTTCTTTTCTTATCTTTTATTATATCATTCTCTTATCTTATCTTCTCTTTTGTTTTTGCTTGACATTGCAAAAATTAAAAAAGGAAACCAACGTTGATGGCTTTATCTTTTTTTTGCTTGAAGTTGCAAAAGAAAAAGGAAACCAACATTGATGGTTTTTTTTTTACCAATGTTGATGGGTTTTTTTTTTTTTTTTTTTTTTTTGCTTGAAGTTGCAAAAAAAAAAAAAAAAAAAAAAGGAAACCAACGTTGATTTCCATCAATGTTGATAGAATTTATTTTTCTTTTCTTTTATTTGGACAGTTTGATGGGTGTTTAAGTATTTTCTCCAATTAATGACTATTTTTAAAAGAATAGGAATGATATATATTGATTTGTTTTTTTTTTTTCCAACAAAAATATATTATTTTATCATGATTTAGATACTAAAAGGACTACACTTTGTTAACATAATCATTTTCATATCATTATCTTATCTTTTCTTATTTTTCTTTTCTTTTATTATATCATTATCTTATCTTATCTTATCTTCTCTTTTGTTTTTGCTTGAAGTTGCAAAAAAAAGAGAAAAGGAAGCCAACGTTGATGGTTTTTTTATTGGCTTGAAGTTGCAAAAAAAAAAAAAAAAAAAAAGGAAACCAACGTTGATGGTTTTTTTTTTTTTTGCTTGAAGTTGCAAAAAAATAGGAAACCAACGTTGATTTCCATCAATGTTGATGGATTTTATTTTTCTTTTGTTTTATTTGGACAGTTTGATGGGTGTTTAAGTATTTTTTCTAATTAATGACTATTTTTTAAAGAATAGGAGTGATATATGTTGATTTTTTTTTTTTTTTGTGTGGTTATCAGGTTTGACTCATTATTTTGTTGTATGTATTCTAAGCGGTGTTTTCTCTTCCTCTTATTATTTGTTGTTGTTGTTTTTCTTACATTTAAGCCTTACTCTCTCTTTTTTTTTTTTTTGTATTTTTTTTAGGGTGACATATTAACAATTTGTTAGATTGCGTAGCAGACACATTGGATGAATTTGGGTGAACGAAGTGGTAGTTAATCTATGAGGTAGTTGTTAAATATCGTACCTTATGAAATTTAATATTGTTCTTTTTTGTGCCTTTCATTGCACATTTGATGACTTTGTAAACAATTGTCATATATGCAAATTTGCTAAAGCAAGAATGATACTGGATAACTTATCTTTAAAGATAAAATTTTAAAATTGTGGTGAAAATTGCCAATATGAATTTGCATCAACGTTTTTTTTTTTGTCCTACTAATCAAATTTATTTTTAGGGTGGCCAATCCTTTAACGTTGCTTTCCTATTTTTTTGCAACTTCAAAAAAAAAAAAAAAAAAAATCCATCAACGTTGGTTTCCTATTTTTTTGCAACTTCAAAAAAAAAAAAAAAAAAACCATCAAAGATGGTTTCCTTTTATTTTGCAACTTCAAGCAAAAAAAAAAAAAAAAAAAAAGAATCCATCAACGTAGGTTTCCTATCTTTTTGCAACTTCAAGCAAAAAAAAAAAAAAAATCCCTATTTTTTAGGTATTTTAATAATATGCCAGCACTGTTTTACATTTAATTTTTTTTTAAAAATGTTTTAAGTATTTTTATTCCTAAAATTTTGCCTATTATTTAGATACTAAAGTAAAAATAATATTGTAGAACTTATTTTTAAAGATAAAATTTTAAAATTGTGCTGAATATTGCTTCTAAATAATAGACTAACTTTTAATAAATTTGCATCAACGTTTTTTTTTTTTTTTTTTTTTGAGGGTGGTGAGTCCTTCAACATTGGTTCCCTATTTTACTACAACTTCAAGCAAAAAAAAAAAAAAAAAACCCCTATATTTTAGGTATTTTAATAATATGCCAGCACTGTTTTACATTAAATTAAAAAAAAAAAATGTTCTAAGTATTTTTATTCCTAAAATTTTGCCTATTATTTAGAAGTAATTTTTTCCATGATTTTTTACTTTTATATTTAAAGAAAAGAGGAAAAAAAAAACCCGCGTTTTATAGATTTTCAACCAATTAATAACATGAAGCCTTTTCTGTACAAAAAAAAAAAAAAAAAAATATCCTTCAATAGTTGGGGTAGGGAAATTTCAACCAATTGAGCTATTATTATTTAAAAAAAAACATTATATTATGGATAAATATTGTGTTTACATATTTTAGTGTCAGATCATTGCAACTCAAAAATAAGGGCACAATATTATTTTGGAAAACCTTTATATAAGAAATTTGACTACAAAATTTTAACATAGCACATGCTTCCACTTTTACTAAATTTTATTAGAATTGCACATATTACTACAATTCTTACATGTCATTGGCCAAGTGCCTTGCATTTATAATTTACTCCAATGTTTACAGGTTTAAATACACCCTCTTTGGACTAGGGAATAATTATTGCGCTAAATATGTATATACGTGCAACTAACACGATTATTATTTTTTGTCTATTTTAATGCAGAAATGAGTTCGAAAAATACACCTACGACTCATACCAATGACGTAGAACATCGTCGAGAACTATGAAGATATTATGATTGACGTAGTAGACAAGTAGAAGAAACTGAAAGCAGACAAATTTGATTGGCAAGACATTGTGCCAATTATACAAGACGAAGACAACAAACTTTGGGTGGTGATATTACTTTAGTGGGAAGTCCAACAAATTTAAATGAAGACGTTATGCATTCTAATTCAATATCATCATGTGTATCACTAATTGCACCTAATCGCGAGGCTACACCAAATTGTCGTCTTACTCATATCCGTAACTTGGCGCGAAATATTCCAGTTGAGCGAAATGCTATGCAATTAACTAATGGTGAGATCAAAATTTAGTACCTTTTATATAAAATATTCATTGGTTGCACTATTATTATTTTGGGGAAAAATATAAATTTTGGCATGTTAGTTTTATGTCAATATCAAGAACAATGCTAACTTAATGTTTATAATAACTTTAGGTTTACCTCCAATATATCCAACTATAATGCCAAATGATTTTGAGGCTGGACCAAGTCATATAAATTCTGATGTTAATGATGGTAAGTTCTATGTCAAATATTTCTAAACTTTGCACCATTATAATTTTTTTTTTTTAAAATTAGCGTTTTTTTTATAATTACATTGTAGATGTGGAAAGAACTGAAGAAGTTGAAAATATAAATGATTAAAATCATGGGGATGGCTACAAAGAACAAGGTTTGTTACTCAATGTCACCATTTTTATTTCAATTTACATGTTTATTATTATTCAATTTTATTATTTGTTCACATGCTGCATACTCGAAAAATTATTAATATTTTGCTTATCTCACAACATAATATTTGATACAATTTTTAATATTTTCTTTTACAACTATCATTGAACTCTTTATCTCTAATTTTTTCCTCAAAATCAAAATTAGGTGTTGACAACACATTTGATGTTATTGCACATGTAACAAATTGTATGCAAGGCAGATACAATTTTGCCAAAGATTTTAAAGAAGGTAGAGAGACCATTAGGTACCGACTACCACAACCAAAGACATGTCGATTTTGTAATGCCTGTTTGTTCCATCGAGAGACATCCTCGATGTGTTGCAAGGATGGAAAAATATCCTTACCCTATATACCAATTTGTCTTGAATTTATGGAGCTCATTTGTGAGCAAACACCACGAGGCAGACATTTCAGGCAATATATATTGTTTTACAACAACATGTTTGCATTTACCTCAATGGGTGTGCATGTGGATGAAAGCGTGGCCTCAAATAGTCGTGGAGTATATACATTTCGTGCCCAAGGTGCCATCTATTATAGAATCGGTAGTCTTTTGCCACATACACCTCTAAGTGTGCGGCATATACAATTGTATATCTAAAACACCGATCTTGAAATACAACGTAGAATGTCTCAATCTGTAGAAGCTCACGAAGATATTGTGCGATTTATTCAAAAGATCTTAGACATGCATAACCCATTTGTGGAGAGATTTCGTCAACTATTCGAACTCCAAATTTACATCAATGTAAACTCCTCATTAAAGAACAACCACTAAACCAACCTCAATATTGCCTTCCCAGCACTTCCTAAGTGGCAGCTATTATTGTAGGAGGTGAAGAAGCTGGGCGTTTAAGTGGAAGAAAAATTTTGGTTCAAACGTTTGGTAGTAATTTGATCAATGTTCAAGATACAGCTAGATATTATGATTCATTGCAGTACCTAATAGTTTTTCCACTTGGAACATATGGATGGGATATCAACACATGTGACACTAATAGAAATAAAGTGTCATGTCACGATTATTATGCATACGTCATTCAAGTAACAGTTTTATTATTTTCAATTTATTACTTCAAAATGCCGCTTACATTATGAAATAACTGAACCTTAATCTATTTTTACTATTGTCGAAGATTCGCCTCGATGATTTGGTATGGAGGACGCCTTTCATAATAGTATGTTGTTGATAATTATGTCAAAATTGAAACACACAAGTTTAGGTGGTTTGAGCACAATCAAGATTCTATTAGGGTGGATCTGTACCAAGGCCTACAAGATGCTTTCCACGAAGGAAAGTGTGATACCGTTAATGTAAACTTCACACTTGAAATTTACATTACTTCACTAATGGAAAATTTGCATCAATATTTATTAATGGCCGAACTTTGTCATCTTTTATTTAGGAAATGTTGGATGTAGAACCATTTTACCATCATCATTTATGGGAAGCCCATGCGATATGATCCAATGATTTCAAGATGCCATGCCATTGGTTTAAAAGTTTGGAAAGCCAGATTTATTCATCATAATGACGTGCAATCCAGGATGGGAAGAAATCCAAAATGATCTTTTACCTACACAAACCACTCAAGATCGTCCATACTTGCTTGCAAGAGTTTTCAAATCAAAATTTGAAGAATTGAAAAATGATATCGTGGTTAAGGGGGTTCTCGGAAGAGTTATTGTATATGTGCAGGTCTTTGAGTTCCAAAAAAGGGGTTTACCACATGCACACATGCTTATAATTCTCGATGAAGATGATAAATTGCATACTCCAGAGGACTACGATCGGGTTGTTAAAGCAGAAATACCGTGTAAAGAAGAACAACCTCAGTTACATAAAGCTGTATTGAAGCATATGATACATGGTCCTTGCGGAATACAAAATCCAAGATCACCGTGTATGAAAAATGGGCAATGTAAAAAAGGATACCCAAAGCCTTTCTCGCTAGAAACCTACCAAGGCAATGACTCATATCCTGTTTACAAACGATTTGATACTAATAATCTCGTGTCGTTGAATGATCATTGCAAGATTATGGTAGATAACACTTGGGTTATTCCATATAATCCTTGGTTACTGTTGAAATATAATTGCCATATTAATGTTGAAATATGTTGCAGTATCAAGAGTGTAAAATACTTATATAAATATATGTATAAAGGCCTAGATCGTGTCTCTATGGAAGTTAAACCAGACCCAAATTATGATGAGGTCCAATAGTACATTGATGAAAGATGGGTATGTACTCCAGAGGCATGTTGGAAGATATTTGCTTTTCCTATGTATCGAATGTACCTTACTGTTTTTCATTTGAAAATTCATCTTTCAGATAGACGACAGGTACGCTTTAGACCACATGAGCCTATTGCTAATGTTTTGGAGCGAAGTAAAAAGACAATGCTCACTGAATTTTTTTATATGAATATGATTGATCATGATGCACGAAATTATCTATATAGAGAGTTTCTTAAGCATTATTGTTGGGATTATAAAAACAAAACATGGACACGAAGAAGATCTTACAAAAAAAGTAGTGGGCAGGGTGTATACTATTTCACCATTTGATGGAGAGAAGTTCAATCTACGTGTTCGTCTTAATCATGTTAAGGGGCCAACAAGATTTGATGATTTATTGACTGTTAATGGGATAACGTATCCAACTTTTAAGCAAACAGCTGAACAAAGGGGTTTACTAGAGAATGATAACAGCATACGATAGTGTCTACTTGAGGCAAGAGACATTCAAATGCCGTTAGCTTTAAGAAGATTGTTTGCAACAATATTGGTATTTTGTCTACCAACTAGAGTAAGAGAATTGTGGAATGAGTTTTACCCATATATGGTAGAAGATTACCCATCAACATCTGTTACAACAGAGATGGTACAAATAAACTGCTCAACAATTTAGAGGCGTTGCTCTTGCAACATGGAAAGCACATCATGGAGTATGATTTGCCAATTTCAACTAGAGAATGTGACAATGATTCAACTGTACCAAGACTCATACAAGATGAGCTAACTATTCCTAATGTAGATGAAGAACTCACTTTAATTGAGAAGTTGAATAATGACCAAAGAGTTGCATATGAGAAAATAATGATGGTTATTGATCATAAGGAAAGCATGATATTCTTTGTCGATGGGCCAGGAGGAACTGGGAAAACATTTTTGTATCGCACAATATTAGTAACCTTAAGAAAAGCCAATCACATTGCAATTTCCACAGCTATATCTGGCATAGCAGTAACATTACTCCTTGGTGGAAGAATAACACATTCCAGGTTTAAGATTCCTTTAACTCCCGATGCTTCATTTACTTGCTCAATAAGTAAACAATTAGACTTAGTTGAACTTATTAGGCGTGCCACCATAATTATTTAGGATGAAGCCCCAATGGTAAATCGACGTGCATTCGAATCTTTAGATAGAACTTTTAAAGATATTATGGAAGTAAATTTACCTTTTGGTGGGAATGTGCTAATTTTGGGGGGAGATTTTTGTCAAGTACTTCCAGTTGTTCCAAAGGGTACAAAGGTAGAAATGATTGATGCATGCATAGTGAAGTCCCCATTATGGAAAGATGTCAAAGTGTTACATTTGAAGTAGAATATGAGGTCTGTCAACGATGAAGAGTTTGCTGAGTATATACAATGCATCGGTAATGGGAATGAACCATTTATAATGGATGATTTGATTAAACTACCCTCTTCAATGGCAATGTAATGGGAGGGTCACTATTCTATATACAACTTGATTGATCAAGTTTTCCAAGTTTGCAAGAACATGCCAATGATGTAAGATATATGGTTGATAGGGCTTTGCTAACACCTATAAATGATGATCTTGAACAACTTAATGCAATTATGTTGTTGCGCAATATAAATCCAAAAGCTGGATTATGTAATGGTACAAGATTGATATGCCGTGGATGTTTTAACAACATAATTGACGCTGAAATTTTGACTGGACAATATATGGGTACACACGTTTTCTTGCCAAGAATCCCTTTGAAGACAACAGAAAATGTACACCTGCCATTTGTAATGATCAGATGACAATTTCTTGTACGTTTGAGCTTTGCAATTACAATAAACAAAGCGTGAGGTCAGACAATTTCAACTGTTGGAATTTATCTTACTGATCTTGTTTTAGTCATGGCCAATTATATGTGGCGTTATCAAGGGGAGTCTCCCAATCCGCCACAAAAATATTGGTGTAAAAAGGAACAATACTTGAGGAGGAAGATGTTCACACAAGAAATATTGTATATAAAGATGTTTTGTTTCCTTCATCATAGGTATTAATTAACAATTGGAAAGAATAGTCTTACATATAAATTTATTTTAATAATTTACAAATTTTAAGGGTTAAGCGGTCTACGCTTTCATATTTTATTTCTTGATATTTTTTATGTATACAATTAATTGGTAACAGGAAGGATGCCCAACTCAAATGTGAGGATCGAGTCCAATATGCTAAATAATGGAGTGCATGCTGTTCCTACTGCTCATTGGGAGAATTAGAAGGATGATCAATCAATATTAAACATGGAGGCCATTGAAAACAAGGTATATTTCTTTTTAATGATATCTTTAATCAGCATCCCTTTCTATTGTTTTATAAAAATTAATATTAAAAATGTCATGCTGCGTATGATTGATGCATGCAAATTGGAAATTTATTCACCTGGTTGGGGAATCACTATTCGAGCTAACAAGAAAAAGCTTTGGAAAGAAGTGAAACGCGTTTTAGAGTCATAAGAATTGGAAAGGTTTGTTATGATACTTTTTAAAATAGGAAAATAACTAATTGATATTTTTAATATACAAACAATTTTTTTTTCTTCATTTTGAAGTTCCAAGAACAAAGACAAACAACAAATCAATGTCAAGAGCAATGAGGTTTCCAACATCCATAAGAATAAAGACAAAGGAAAAATGAAGGACGATGTGATCTCTAACACTCATGCCAACAGAGACAAACGGAGAATTAAAATCAAGGACAATGTGGTTTCCGATATCCATGAGAAAAAAAAGAAACGAACAAAAAAAACTAAGGACGATGCAATTTTCAACATCCAAAACAGTAAAGACAAATAGAAAATGAGTGTGAAGGACGATGCAATAATAAAGCAGGTACAAATCATTACCACATCTACTTTTTTAAATAAAGAAAAATACTTAATTACATAGTTTGGATATAATTTTTTTTAATTTTAAAATTGGTAATTAAATGATAGTTCTTCAAGTCCCAAGCTGAAGTAGACCATTTCACATACATGGAGCTATGCAATATCATCACAAGGTTAGTTCAAATATTTCATTTCACAAGTTTATGCTTCATGTTTATTGTACTTATCATTATTGTCTACGTTCTAAAGTCTCTATTAATAACACAAACACACACATTTTATATCATAGTTTCATGGCAAACGCTGCTGGAAAGCGATTAGAATGTGGAACAAATAACATTGCTCCACCAACTTCTCCACCGTAGCCGGCATAATATTAATAAGTTCGCATATTCCATGTTTCAGATGTAGTGAATTGTTTTACAGTTTTACCTGATGTAAATATTTCACTTTTTTACATTGATCTATCAACTTTTCATAATAGCTTTTGTAAAGGTCACCACATGTATTTTTTTAAGTAGTTTTATTGTTACAATTTCATTATGCATTTTCATTATATGCACTATTTATAAGATTTATTCAATGGATATTTTTTTCCTCCCTCTATAGGTTAATACTAAATTATAGCATCATCTTCCAAATAACACGTTGATTACTACATAAACAAAATTGGCAAAAATGGATAATAATTACGGAATACTAGCCTCTGAGCACGAGTTCACGCGCGTGCTCAGATGCTCTTCTATTTTTTGCGTAAGGGTTAATTTAGAACATTTATTATAATTTGGGAGTACTACATTTTCTAATCACAAAAAAAACCTAAGAGTGTGATGAAAAGTTATTTTACCTGCTAACGCATAAACAATTGATCACTACAGGTGAAATAATTTTTCATCACACCTCTAGGTTTTTTTTTGTGATTGGAAAATGTAGTACTTCCAAATTATAATAAATGCTCTAAACTAACTCTTACCCAAACTAGTAGTTTTATTAATTGATTTTAGATTTAGGATCTTAAACCTATCCATTTAATTAGGAAATGGAACGTAAAAGGAAGGGAGGACCTATACTAGCACAAATGCTTCACTATTGCTCTCTTTTGTGCTTTTTTTTTTTTTTGGGTATAATTATCCTGCTATATAATTTTAGGGAAAAATAATTAAGCTATACCGAAGCTTAAGCGGTTAAACTCCAGTATAATCCACTACATTTAGGGTCTGTTTGGTTGGAGAAGTGGAAAAGTGGGAGGATAGAAAATTGTGGGAGGATGGAAAAGTGAGAGGATGGAAAATATTTAGTTTTCCCTTTTGTGTGTCCGGTTGGAGGAGTGAAAAAGTGAGAGGGTGGAAAAGTAGGAGGGTATAAATTGATTGTTATAACCTTATTAATAATAACATTGAAATGAAAAAGAAAAAAAAAAAAAACAAAGATTCAACGTTGAAATGAAAAAAAAAAAAAAACAACGTTGAAAAAAAAAAAAAAAAAAAAAAAGGGTTCAATGTTAGTGAACGTTGAAATGAAAAAAAAAAAAAAGGGTTTTCCATCCTTCCTATTTTCTCTCTAAACGGACACACCCTTACTGGGATCTCTGGAGCAATTTTCAAATGACTCTTCTCAAGCAGGTTTTTGTATATTTTGATTTGTCTTAGGAAAAAGGTGAAAAAGGAGGGGAGAGGACCTACTACTACTACTACTACTACTACTAGCACATATGCTTCACTTTACGATCTCTTTTGCACTTTTTTCTTTCTTTCTAAGATTCCCTCTATCACATCCATAGTTTCTAAGAGCATCTTGAGCATCTTCAGCAGATTCATCAAATTTTTATACTGTTTGGAGAATAAACAGTGATTTCTACCTTTTAGCTACCAATTTTTTTAAGTACACTTTCCAACAGATTCTCTATCCCATTCTCTATCTCATTTAAATATTATTTCTTCATTCATTCTTTATTATTTTTTTTATCATCATTTATTCTTCCTATATTCATTCCCAACAACTATATTTTTCAATGAAAAGTGTTATATTCACAATAATTTTCGCAATACTTTTACAAGAATCACATCAAAATCTTATGTGAAAAATTGTTACTACTTCTAATTTGAACCCATAACTAAAATTATTTTTTTACTCGCCAATATTAACTAATAACGATTTATTACTTAAAATTTGTTGTGAAAATATTGTGGCAACATTTCTCAATTAAGATTTTTTATTTTTTATATTATTTTTCCTTTCATTCAATTCATTCTCATCCACCCGCGTTTTCATTTCTTTTTTTCTTTTTCTTTTTTCTTGTCTTTCTCCTCCACACACGTGTCCACCCCACCCCTTCTTCTTTTTTCTTTTTCTCCCTCACATTCAAGATCATTCCAGATGCAGCAGCTCATTCTCCCATTTTTTTCTCTCCAGCTCTCTCTCTCTCTCTCTCAGCAACAGAGAGAATGAGAGAAAAAAAGAAGCAACGGAGATGAGAGAAAAAGAAAAGAAAAAAGAAAAGAAGCAACGGAGATGAGAGAAAAAAAAGAAAAAAAGAAAAGAAGCAACAGAGATGAGAGTGTAGAAGACTAAATTTCTTGATTTGAAATAAATTAATCAAGTAAAACAGTTTCTCAAATGCGAATTTGTATTTAATGAATGTGTGGTACAATTCTCTGTAATTACAAGGATTGATCCTCTGATTTGATCTCCTTAAAAGATTTGTGATGTGGTTTTGATTTGAACACAAAGTATCCTTCAATTTGGCTGAAGGATGGATCGAAGATCTTTGAAACAGAATTACAATGAATTTCTGGCTATAAGCTTGTTAGAAATCCTTTGTTCTTCACGTTCTTCGTGTTCTTCGCGTATTCTTCGTCTTCAAAGGTTTATGGTGGAAGCTCTTCAGGGCTTTAAAGGCTTGAATCCGTAAAGCTTTGTCGATTTGTGATTTGTTGAGGTTTCTGAAGGCTTTCGAGCTTGATTTCAGTGACCTTTAAGATCTAGGAGAGTGATTTGGATGATTTTGCTTCGAATGTTCGTCGTATTCGAAGGTTGAAGTTCTTGAGATTTCTGGAGGCTTCAAGGCTTGATTTCAGTAGAGTTTCAATACTTCTGAATGCTTCTTTGATGTAGCTTGCACTCTAGATAGCTTGGTGTCTCCAAATGCCTTAGGAAGGCTTCTATTTATAGGAGTTTGGAGATAGGTGAGTGACACATGGTGGAGTCTGATTGGTGACACATGTCACAGCTTGACTGGTCTGCTTGTGTCATTGCTTACACGCGCCGGATCGCTTGAGTCATCTCTTACACGTGTCGACTCGCTTGCATCATCGCTTACACGTGCCTACATGTGATTAGCATTTTGTACGCTTTTCCTGTTCCTATCTTAATGGAATTTAGCAAATTTTCAGTTGCAGTATATAATACTTTGTAATTAGCCATACCTGGTGGACTTGGTGGCATGACGTGTCAGCTTGTAATAGGCCGAAAATTTTCCCTCTCTACAAATGCCCCCTCGAGACTTGTTCGCGCACACAGCTTCTGAGTGTGGGGAGTGAATGAGTCTCGAAAAGAATGAATTTGGTACTTGACTCTTCAAATGTAGTGGTTGAAGGTGGTGGAGCTTTTAGCAAGATGCAAATGTAGTAGTTGAAGTAGTTTAGCAGGATGAAGTAGTTTTAGAAGAGTAGTCCCACCCACATGAAAGGCCTTGATGAGACCGAGAAGGGGTCTGCAAGTATTTGAATGTGCTTGCCTAACTAAGCCTTCTCAGCAAATATTAAGTCGAAGTAATTTCAAAAGAGTGTTTCATGATACTTAAAAGGGGTTGGTGAAGCTGTAAGTTACTTGCAAAAAGTTGGACGTACTTGCAAGATTGAACTATATTGGCAAAGATTAAGTTGAAGTAAGTTTAGAGGAGTATTTTGGATCATTGGCGGTGATCACAAGGTGTTGAAGATGGAGAAGAAGTGAGGAGGTTGGCTGGGTACAGCATGCAAAACTGTGGGGTTGGCCTCCCATTTTTAAGATCTTTTGGTGAAGTTATATCCGAAGGATATTCTTTGGATCACGAAGAGATCATGTGGGAAAGTGATTGAATGTGCTTGTGTTATCGCATCACTTAGGTTAAGTTGAGGTAATTTCAGAATGGATTTTGCGTCTGGTGATGGTGATGACACGAAAGATGGAGACGAAGCAAAGTGGATGGGTGAAACACAGACACCATGACGCTGGCCCTATACGTTGGGATCCCTTTGGTGTAGATGTTTCTGGAAAGTACACCTTGGGATCCAGGATGGACTGTATGCTGCATGAGGTTCGACAGCAAGTCGTTGAATGCACCTGTGTAACTGGACCATGCTGACGGACATTAAGTTGAAGTAATTTCAGAAGTATATCTTCTGAAATTCTTCAAGCTTGTTTTAAGTTGGAGTAATTCTAGAAAGTGTGTTTTGAGGTACCAGCAACAATGACCTTTGGGCCACACGTTGGTGGAAATATGGAATAAGGCTTTGGCGACCATTTACCAGCACCAAAGGCTGATCTTTGATGAGCTAGTACCTTGGAAGTTATCGCAAGTGTTGGATGGGAGACAATTTGTAGGATACCCTAACACCTTTTATCACCTTCACTTGATGCGACTTGTTGGGAAAGCACAACAAAATGAAAGGTGGAACTAACTTGCGATCCTGGTTTTAGAAACCGGCTAAGTTGGTGTTTGCTCCGAACCGTTGCTTTGGATGGGAGAGCAAACAGTTGAAGAGAAGCTATAAGAGCCTTGATCTTGGGAACAGGTGCCTCTGCTGGACTTAGATTTCTTGGCCAGCCAAGTCCAAGGAAACATGGAACCATGATGCAGACCCTGTTATGAGTAACTTTATGGACAAATGTGGTCGTTAAGTGGGGAAACAAAATTTGTTTGGACCCTAAAATAATGATGATGTTGTGAAAAAGGTTTCTACTGAACCATGAGAGGGTTGATTTCAGACTGATTATGAAGCAATTTTGGTTGCTAGGCATTGAGAATGATGAGGCTATAGTGAGAAATGGTTGTGAGAATGAGGGATTGAAAACTTGAAAGAAGCAAATCTTCATTTCATGATTTGGTGTGTTTTTCTTGATGAGCCTTCGATGAATCCGACCCTTCTATTTATAGCGGAGAGATGAAGAACGGCAATTGGGTAAGTGAGACCGACGGACGAAAATTTTTGGTGAGAATGGTGGATTAGATCGGTAGGCACTGAATGGGAATGGTCGGTTGGAGACTGGTAGGCACCGAACGGAAATGGTAGGTACCGAACGGGAATGGTAGACTGGAGTAGTGACCCAATGCAATTTCAAGTTTGAGACATACTTGTGATAGCTCATCTGTTCTTTGAAAGAGGAGCCTTGATGAAGTCGGGAGGATAACCCTTGGAGAAGTGGATCAGATTGGTGGTTTTAAAGTCCAAACAAATAAGCTAATTTCAGAAACGGGCTCTTGTGAAAATCTGAGTAGGACAAGCTTTGTTCAAGCATCTTGATTTTTTGGTCAAAGTTCACATCAAAGCCAACAGCTGTAGAATCGCACAATTTGAGCAATTTTGGATTCTCAAATGAATAAATAGACCCCAAAATTGGAACGTATGTGAAAAATTAGGCAAGACAGGTCATTCTCGAGAATTTTGACTTTCGGTCGAGATTTGTGCAAAAGTCAACTTTCTAGAAATTGGACCGTTATGCAATTTTCGAGTCTCGGTTGAAGAAACGGATCCCAAAATCGGAATGTACTCGAAAAATTGAGTGGGACAGGTCCAATTTGAAATTTTTGATTTTTGGTCAAAGTCAACCATGGTTAAGGCTGCTCTTTTTTTTTTTTTTTTTTTTATATTATTATTTAGGCGGGTCAAACCGGGTCAAGACGGACGGGTCAATCCTGGTAGATCTGGGTCAGACCGGATCTGTATAGGATGACGTCATATGTGACGTCAGAGGGCTGCAGATGCGCGCGTGAGCGTGTGAAACGCGTGAGGCGTGAGGCTCGTGGGCTCGTGAGAGCGCATGTATGAACAGCCGCGTGTGTGAGCGCGTGGAGGCTAAGGGAGGCGTGTGGAAGTGCGTGAACGTTGAGGAAATGTTTGTCGGAGATTCTAGAGGCGCGTGGCAGCGCGTGGGGTAGCATTCGGAGCTCGTTTTCCTGGGTTTTGTAGATCGAAGGCTGTAGAAGATTTCTGTGGCCTCAGTTTTGTGAAACAAGGTCTGGATTTTCACAAATTTGAATGGGAAAGTCGTACGTCTTTGTTGGTCTATTTTGGCGGTTGTTGATCTGACAACGCGGTGGCTGCTCTGACAGGATGAGATCTGAAGCTGGACGCAGGTGACTATTGAGTGCCTCCACTGTTCTCTAGGGTTGGCAGCACAAATTCCTTGAATAATATGGTACTCCTTGTGCAATAACCCCTAGATGAAATGCCACTTCCATAGAAACCTACTCTTTCTTTTTTCAAAGTTTGGTGTAGTATTTTTTTGAAAGTATGCATTCCCACTTCTTTTCCCTTTGTTCACATCTTTTTCTTTCTGTTTGTTAGCTTCCAAAGACCCCTATATAAGGGCACCCAGAGTATACTTTAAGTTGCACAAAGCTATCCTTCATATATATTACGTAGAGAAATTATGCCTCATTTTTTTTTTTTTGATTATATATATATATATCATGCTTTGTTTGTACTAACTTTTTTTTTTTTTTAGGGCGTGACTGAACTTAGCAAAAGATGCTAAATTGCCTACGTACCTTCGAGAGGGATCAAGTCATTATGTAGTTCAAAAGAGTTTTTTTTTTTTGAAAAATTTTCTGTTGCTTGTTTTTGTTTTGTAGCACGATTTTCTTGAACTTCGGGTTTTGACATCAAACTTTACGCTGACATTCTCATAGGAGTGTTTGCCTTCATTTGGTGGCTTTGTATTTCATTGATAGCAATGTTCTTGCAGTGACGTATACCTTCATGTTGTTATGCATCAACAATCTTTTAGCGATATTCGTCTTTGCAATGCTGTTTCCATAAGGATATTTGCTAGGCAATATTGCTATCGTCAGCACTCGTCTTTAAAGTCGCACTGGGCAATTAAGTCGCACCAACACTTGTATTTGCAACGCAGCCATATCAAGAATCTTTGCAACATAGCTACACCAAGAGTTTTTTTTGCCATGAAATCACGCCAACATTTGCCTTTACAATGAAGTGGCATCCATTTTTTTTTCTTTGCATTGAAATCGTGTCACCTCTCATCCTTTTTTCATAAAGCGGCACAGACACTTGCAATTACTATGAAGCATTGTCTACTGAAGCAATATTTGCACTTGTATTTGCCATGAAGTCGCACCACCTTTTACCTTTGTAATGAAGATGCACTAGCACTCCTTTTTTGCCATAAAGCTGCTTCGACATCTTATTTGCATTGAAGTCATGCCGATATTTATCGCTGCCATGAAGCCATGTCAACATTTATCTTTGCCACGAAGCCATGTCAACACTTCATTTTCACCGAAGCCGTGCCAACATTCATCTTTGCCAAGAAGCCATGTCAACACTTCATCTGCACTGAAGCCATGTCAACATCCATCTTTGCCATGAAGCCATGTCAACACTTCATTCACATTGAAGCCATGTCAACATCCATCTTCGCTATTAAGCTATGTCAACACATCATTCATACTGAAGCTGTACCAACATTCATTTTTGCCATGAAGCCATGTCAAAACTTCCCCCGCATTGAAGCCACACTCGCATTGAAGTTGTACCAATATTGACATTTATAATAAAGCTACAACAACACCAATTTCCAGAGGCAATATAGCTCAGACATCGAGGGCGCTTAGCACTGTTGCCAGACATCATGACTTCAGAGATACCAACAAGACGTTGAAGATGCAAGGAGTCCGCATCAAGACTTTGAAGATGCAAGGAAATGCCAACAAAACCTTGAAGTTTCAAGAAACTCCCATCAAGACTTTGAGAATTCAAAGAGGCGTCAACAAAACCTTGAAGATGTGAGAAGTCCCTATCAAGACCTTGAAGATGCAAGGAAAGGCCAACAAAAGCTTGAAGTTTCAAGATGCTCTCATCAAGACTTTGAGGATTCAAAGAGGTGTCAACAAAACCTTGAAGATGCGAGAAGAATATCGCCAAGACTTCAAAGATGTCAGAATATGCCCATAGAGGAGAGATGATGTAAAACATGTTTCATAAACGTTGGAGAATGTCCATAGAAGATGGGGAATGCCATGCAGACTTCATTTAATCTTCATCTTTGAGTACAACGATTTTTTTGATCATCCTATTGAGCAGTTGATTGTCTTTAAACAATGCATTGCCAACCAAAGGGACCTTAAAAGCATATTGACAACCGTTGGAAAACTCTTCAAGTTATACTGGCAATCCTTCTTCTTTTCATGTGACTGAACTTAGTGAAAAGTACTAAGCTGCCTACGTACCCCGGAGAGGGATCAAGTCATTACGTAGTTTAACTGATTTTTTTTTGGATGATTTTCTTTTGATGATTTTTTTTTTTTGATGATTTTTTTTTTTATGATTTTTTTTTTTTTTTTGGAATTTTTTTTTGGTCATTTTTTTTTTTTACAAAAAAGGAGGGCTCACGTGTATAATCCTCGCCCTACGCCCCACGGCATTCCATGAGTACCAATTGCGCAATAGTGGGTATCACCACTAATCGAACCCGAGACCTCAGCCTCAAGGGCGACATGGGCATCCAACCACTACGCCACACTCGCAAGTGGTGACATAGAGTGGGATTAATTTCTCTTTATTTGTACGCTTTCAAAGGTAATGGGAAGACATCATGTACCCTCGTAGCATTGCAGTGGGTAGTTTAAACTCTTACCAAGGAGCAAGCCTTGATTTTCAAGCATAGAAGCGTTTAAGGAACTTCCCATTGATGGGGCCGATCCTTACACCTTCCTGATCAATCTACTTGTAAGCTCCATTGGTGTAGACTTCTTGCACAACATAAGGCCCATCCCATTTTGAAGTGAACTTATTGCCTGTACGATGAGTTGTGATTATAGGTCTTTGAATGGTGAGTACTAAGTCACCAACTTGGAATGATCGTGGTTTAACTCTTTTATTGAATGCACTCAAAAGACGAGCTTGGTAGCACTCAAGGCGTTGTTGAGCCTCAAGCCTTTTTCCATCAAGTGCCTCCAATTCTTGCAACCTAAGCTTGGCATTTTCTTCCTTGGTTAACCCTTCTTGAATGGCTATCCGTAATGATGGGATTTGGCATTCAAGGGGAAGGATGGCTTCCACTCCATAGACAAGAGAATATGGCGTTGCTTGAGTAGGCGTTCGAAATGTCATCCGATATGCCCATAATGCTTCTCCGATTCTTTCATGCCAATCTCGCTTAGTCTTGGATACCACCTTCTTCAACAAATTGCCGAGCGTTTTGTTAAAGGCTTCAGCTAATCCATTCGCCGGGGCATTGTACATGGAGGAGTTGTATTGTTTAAATGCAAACTTCTCGCATAGCTCCGTCATTAGCTTATTGTAGAATGGTTTGCCATTATCAGTTATGATATATCGAGAGACACCATACCGATAGATCAAGTGAGTTCGAATGAAGTTGACCACTGTTTCTTTCTTCACTTCCCTAAGGGGCACAACTTCTGCCCATTTTGAGAAGTAATCAGTTGCAGCCAAGATGTACAAATGGCCATCGGATGATTTTGGTAATGGTCCTATCGCGTCAAGCCCCCATGCCTCAAAAGGCCAAGAAGCTACAGTTGGGTGTAGAGGTTTTGGCGGTTGGTGGATGAAGTTTGCATGATACTGACAAGCTTCGCACTTTTTAGCATACTCCATGGAATCTTGCACCATCGTAGGCCAATAGTAACCCATTCGCTTGATTCTGTAGTGCAACTTAGGACCTGATTGATGTGCACCACATATTCCAGAATAAGCCTCTTCCAAGGCTTGTTTAGCCTCTTCTTCTCCTAAGCAACGGAGGAACAAACTATCAAATGAACGGCGTAAGAGAGTTTCTTTATAGTAAATGAATCGAGCAGCCCTTTGCCGAATTTCGGTTTTGTGGCGTATATCATCCGGGAGTCTTCCATGTTGAAGGTACTCAATGATCGCTTGTCGCCAATCTTCTTTTTCAACAAGGCATACAGAAATGACGTTGGCTTGTTCTTCTTCAATCACGAGAGGTACTACCCATCTTTGAGAAATAGCAACTTTAGCGGTCTCTTCTTGGGATAATGCTAAGGCGGTAGCCAAATTAGCTAAAGCATCAGCCTGTCTATTCTCCTTCCTTGGTATATGCTTCAATGTAATTTCCTCAAAATTTGCTAGCAACTTCTTTGCATATTTGCAATAGGGGATAAGGTCTTCTTTCTTGACATCATATTGCTCCAAGATTTGGCTAATAATTAATTTGGAATCCCCAAAGATCTCAAGTTGTGATATGCCCATCTCAATGGCCATTTGTAGGCCAATAATTAATGCTTGATATTCGGCCACGTTGTTGGAGCAAAGTTCGCTTAATGAGAACGAGTATAGAAGTATTTGTCGTTGTGGAGAAACAAATACTACACCTACCCCCGCTCCTTCTCGACGTGCGGCCCCATCAAAGAACATCGTCCATGGTGGCATTACTTCGATATAAAATACGTCTTCATCTGGGAAATCGTCGGAGAACTCCCAATCAGAAGGAACTAGGTGATCAGCTAAGAAATCTGCCAATGCTTGTCCTTTGACGGCTTTTTGTGGAACATATGCAAGGCCATATTGTTGTAGCAAGACTGCCCATCGAGCTAGACGACCTGAAACCACTGGCCTAGAAAGGACATATTTGATCGGGTCTGCCCTTGCTATCAAATGGACTGAATATGCTTGCATGTAGTGCTTCAACTTGTCAATGGCAAAGAAAAGAGCAAGACATGTCTTTTCAATAGGAGAATAATTTAATTCAGCCCTATTGAGAGTTCGGCTCAAATAATAAAGGGCTCTTTCCTTCCCCTCCTCATTTTCTTGCGCCATAAGAGCACCTAGGGACTTTTCTTATGCTGCAATGTACAACACTAAAGGCTTTCCGGGGATAGGAGCACCTAAAACTGAAGGATTAAGCAAGTATCTTTTGATGCTTGTAAAAGCGTTGCTACAAGCCTCATCCCATTCGAAGTGCACATTCTTCTTCGTCAGCCTATTGAAAGGTTGACATCGACCGGCCAAGTTTGAGATAAATCACCGTATGTAGGCAAGTCTTCCCTGCAAGCCTCTAAGCTCTCGCAAATTCTTAGGCTTCGGCATTTTTTGGATCGCTTCAATCTTGGACTGGTCAATTTCAATGCCACGATGCCTCATAATGAAACCAAGGAACTTCCTCGATGTTACGCCAAAAGCGCATTTGAGGGGGTTCATTTTAAGTTGATACTTCCTTAAGCGGCTGAACATAGATCGTAGGTCTGCCAAATGGTATTCCCTCCTTTTTGTTTTAACCACTAGATCATCGACATAACACTTCACATATTTATGAAGTACATTATCTAAGATCTTTTGCATGGCCCGTTGATAAGTTGCACTTGCGTTCTTTAGTCCAAAAGGCATTACTTTGTAGCAGTAAATGCCTTTAGGAGTACGAAAAGCTGTAAGCTCTTCATCCTTGGGATTCATTAGAATTTGATTGTAACTTGAAGAGCCATCCATGAAAGATAAAGCTTCATGACCGGTAGTGGCATCAACCATAACCCCAGTGATGGGCAATGAAAAATCATCCCTGGGACACGTATTGTTCAAATCACAGAAGTCAACGCACACCTGAATTTGTCCATTCTTCTTTTTGACAGGGACGATGTTAGCGATCCATTCTGGGTACTGTACTTCACGAATGAAACCCGCCTCAATCAATTTATTGACCTCGGTTTTTATTTGAGGGATAAGCCCCGGCCGAAAGCGTCTTTGGGATTGTTTGACTGGGCGTACACCTTTCTTTATTGCCAAATGGTGTAGAGCAATACTTGGATCGAGTCCAGGCATTTCTTTGTAAGTCCAAGCAAACACATCTTTATATTCTACTAGGAGTTTAAAGTATCCTTCTTCTTTAGGGGTAAGAAGTGCACTGATGAAAGTTGGCCGGGGCTCTTCAGCAGTTCCTAAATTAATTTCTTTAAGTTCATCAACTGTAGCCTGTCCTCCGTCTTCCAAAGCTGGAGGAGCTTCGTCGACCTCTTCATCGGTTGCTTCAACATCTGAGAGTGTACCTTCTTCTACTGTAATATGAAATGAAGACGATACTTCTTCAATTTGCTCATTACGGACAACTGATTGTCCTGTGTGTACAACCGTTCGCCTTTTGACTTTAAGAGATCCTTCAGTGTTGATGTCTAGGGTAGAGCTACGTTTCATGTGTGAAGGAATGCTACTGCGGATCTTGTCATTAGCGTTCTCCTCCCCTTGAACCTCAAAGTTTATGGAATTTTGAGGGCGGCTATTGACAGGCCTTTTCATTGCCCCCAACGGATGAAAGACTGATCTACAGGCAAGAGTGTCGTGATTTTGTGTTGAGCAAGTTGTATTCAACCTGTCGAACACTGTGATTCGTGATGATGGGGCATTGATGCGATCAAACACTGAGACATGCGATGCAAAGTGCTCTTTTCTTTGATCCGAACTTCTGCCGACTTCCACTGTTATGTATTGAGAACTTGAAGCATTGCTTGTTTTCTTGATCTATATCTGAGCCGGTTGTTCTGGAGTATAACCTAATCCGATATTTGGGATAGGAATTTCATGTCCTTCAAGCCGCATTTTTCTTTGTGTTTTGCTGAGGCCATGCACCTTCTCTCCGGTGACTTCTGGAATCAGTTTCCCTAGGTCGCCTTGTTTTAAGAAATCGTAACCTGCTTTGGTTAAAAGCCTATATGCCTTTGGGTCGAACCATCCTTTCGTCCTTTCACTTGGTAGAACATCATGTTTCGTCAAACTTTACGAAGACCTTACGAATCCATTTAATGGCTTCGAGGGCGAAGGATTTGTGAATGGAGTTAAAGGCATAGCATGATTTTCCTTTAATATGGCTACATCCTCCATCGTGAGCTTTGTAGGAGGCCTTCCCTCGTTTACTACTAATTGAGGGCATTCCATGAACGACGACTGTTCTTTCTTGTGGCGTGATAATGGTACATAACGAAGAAATGGAGGATTGTCAGGAGGTGTTGAGATATTTGCTCCCACTGAATTACTGGTAGATTCACTAGAATGATTATTTCCACATTCTGGACTTTCTCTTGGGGAAGAAGTATCTTTTCCACTGATGAATCTAACATGCTTCTTTTCATTCGGCTTGCTCTCTGTGGCTGGGATCTCAACTGGGAGAACTTCATTAGGAACGTCATCCTCTATGTAGAACTTCGCGTCAGCAAAGTGAGCTTCAGTCTCAGTAAAAGGTTTTAAGTCGGCATTGACCTTTTTCACTCCACCTTGAATGTACTTGAAACATTGATGAAAAGTTGACGGCACTACTCCGTTCTCGTGGATCCATGGACGTCCCAACAACACGTTGTAGGTTGTCTTGGCATCAATAACATGGAACAACACATTGCTTGTCAATTCTCCAATGATTAGTTCCAAGCATATCATACCGATCGCGCGTTGTCCTCCTTGGTTAAAACCTTGAATGACCAAACAACTATGTGATAACTCCTCCATAGTAAGACCAAGTCGTTTCATCGTCATTTTTGGTAGTATATTAACAGCTGAACCTCCATCAATGAGGATACGATCTATTTTTTGTTCACGTGCATAACCAGAGACATAAAGCGGACGATTGTGGGGCTTAGAGCCTAGCAACAGATCCTCATCAGTGAAAGTCATGTCTGGGGAGCATGCACAACATTCTTGGGTTTGTTGAAGCACGTTGGCATAAGGAACACTCATCTTCGGTTTTTCAAAAGCTTGAGTGATCACCTCTTTTGGCGAGGTGGGGGATTGTAAGGGTTCAACTTTATCATCTTGAGATTGGAGTTTTTCCAAAGTCTCATCTGACCCACCATGATTGATATCCTTCTCTTCATCATGAATTTCATAACAAGAACTTGTGTAAACGGCTTCTGCTGAGTCATTTTGAAAGAATCCTCTAGGGAAGAATTCTTCTAACGTGATGCGATTTCTAAGGTTTTTGGTTTGTGCCGAATCGTCATTCACTTTTGTGCCTAGTCTTTTTTGCCCTTTATCAGTCCTTCTTCTTGATCGAAGTTGAATTAGGCTTTGTGTTCTTTTGGGCTCTTGGGTGACCAAATGAAGAGGGAACTCTCGTCTTTTCTTCCATCTCTTACGAGTAACCATCGTCCAACCTTCCTCTTCATCCATTGTTGATCTTCTATCATCATTTGAGTTATAGTCAAATGCTTCTTGTGAAAGCTGAACTTGAACCGGCTCCATAGAACCAAACTGGATGAGTGTGGTATTTGCCCCTAGCTTACTAGTTGGAGACATGCAACTGCATGACCTGCAAGCGAACGTTACAAGGTTTGACTCGGCCACATCATCGAAATCCAAGTCGATTTTCCTTTCCTTAGCTAACTTCATGATGAGTTCTTTGAGAACAAAGCATTTTTGGATTGGATGACTTATGATGCGATGATACTTACAATAATTTGGGTCATTAACCTTTCCTATCTCTTTCGGTCGTTTGCATTCTGGCAATTCAATTAATTTAAGCTTAAGGAGTTGTTCTAGCATTTTGGGCATATCATCGTCTGGAAAAGGATACGTCTTTTGTTCCCATTCCTTGAGTGACGAGCGACGTGTCTCACGTCGTTGACTTCCTTCAAGCCTCTTTTCATTAGCCTTTGTCTTTCCGGTTGAAATTTTTACTGGGGTAGAGTTGATATTCATTGAGTCTTTGACGTTACTTCTCGTATTCCTATCATTCTTCCTTACTTCCCTTCTTTCTTTCTTTTCCTCAGGCACAAGATGCTTCGTATTTCCATGGCTAGCAATGCTCAGCTCCATGTCATGTGCACGAGTCACTAACTCCTCAAATGTTCGGGGCTTTATCCCTTGTAGGATGTAAAGAAGTCCCCAATGCATGCCTTGGATACACATTTCTATAGCAGATATTTCAGAAAGTCTATCTTTACAATCTAGACTCAAAGAATGCCACCGATTGATATAGTCAACAACGGGCTCGTCTTTCCATTGCTTGGTATTGGTAAGCTCCATCATGCTTACCATACGACGCGTGCTATAGAATCGGTCAAGAAACCCTCTTTCAAGTTGTTCCCAACTATTGATTGACTCAGGCTCTAAGTCTGTATACCAATCAGAGGCATTCCCCTTGAGTGAACGGACAAACTACTTTACAAGGAAGTCTCCTTGAGTCCCAGCATTCTCGTAAGTTTCTACAAAGTGAGCAATGTGTTGCTTAGGATTTCCTTTGCCATCAAATTGCAAGAACTTGGGGGGTTGATACGCATTTGGCATTCTCATGTTGTCGATGCGTTTTGTATAGGGCTTTGAATATATGAGGGAATTAGTGGAAGAACCCCCATATTGTGCTCGAATGGTATTCGTTATCATGTCTTGCAGTTGTTGGATAGATAACGAGGCTATTGAGGTGGAATTTCCATGTTGAGAAGTTCCTTCGACTCCTTTTTCCTTGTCAACCCTAGTGTTTTCTCCTTTCAAGGTGAAGCCAGGCGGGTACTCAGGGCCAAGACTTGATTCACCCAAATCTTGTTCCTCCAACTTGTTCATCAGGGTTGCAATTTTGACATCCTTATCTTCTAGTGCTTTTGTGAGAAGGATAACCCTTTGTTCCATTTCAGCCATCTTTTCTTCCATGGTAGAGGGGTTAGTCATCATCACTGGCATAAGCTCCATATATGATGGGGTAAATGATGGAACAGGATGGGTCAAAGGCATTTCATTCCTTAAATTTCTCATTACAGGTGAAGAGTTGATAGAAAAAGTCCTTGTTGTGGATGATTCACTATCAATCTCCAAATGAAATGAATCCTTAGCAGTAGCTTTCCTATTTTCAAGAAAGTCTAGGGAGATGACATTATGAAGCCTGCTTTCTTTGGTTGGTTGGGGTTGAAGTAGGTCAAGAGCCTTGGATCGACTGCGAGTGATTGGGCCAACATAATCATTGGCAATGGAAGAATCAACCATCGATTTTCGGGCATTCTTGTTAGAGGCCATTGAAATTGGTAGCAAATTGGATTTCTTTTCTTTTGGAGGAGAAAGAGATGAGGGGCAGAGATGTCCTACTGAGCGTGCCAGAATTTGTAGAAGACTAAATTTCTTGGTTTGAAATAAATCAATCAAGTAAAATAGTTTCTCAAATGCGAATTTGTATTTAATGAATGTGTGGTACAATTCTCAATGATTCGATCTCCTTAAAAGATTTGTGATGTGGTTTTGATTTGAACACAAAGTATCCTTCAATTTGGCTGAAGAATGAAACAGAATTACATCGTTCTTCGTGTTTTCGGTGTTCTTCATTCTTCATCTTTGAAGGTTTATGGTGGAAGAGGCCTTGAATTGAAATTGGTAGCAAATTCTAGGTGAGTGATTTGGATTTCTTTTCTTTTGGAGGAGAAAGAGATGGATGATTTTCCTTCGGGTCGTAGAAGAGTTCTTGAGATTTCTGGAGGCTTGAAGGCTTGATTCCAGTAGAGTTTCAATACTTCTGAATGCTTCTTTGGTGCAGAAGACTAAAGCTTGGTTCTTGGTTAGGAAATAAAGTTTCAATAGGTGAGTGACAATATTATAATGACACATGTCAAGCTTGATTGCTTGTGTCATGCAATTTGTCATCGCTTACACGTGCCGAGCCATTCGCTTACACGTGCCTACATGTGATTAGTATTTTTTTTTTCTTATATAATTTCTTCTCACTAATATTATTGGCAAGCTTGTGATAGGCTGGAAAGAAAAAAAGAAATCCGGAGGAGAGAGAAAGCTTGTATAATTTTTTAATAAAAAAAAAGTTTGGTGTTAGGACATATGTAGTTCAAGTGTGTGAACATATGTCGCTATTTTATGTAATTGGCTTATCCTTTGACAAAACGCACTTTACTTGTATTTGGGTAGATCTAGGATGTGTTTAATACTTCAAATGTTCAAGGCATGGATCCTAATTAATCGAGGTATCTATCGAGATTTTGAAGCTCGAGATCGATTGAGTCTATTTACGAGAATTCCAGATCTGATTTTTGGGCCAGGCTTTTGTATTTGTGTAGGGTTTCTTTCCTCACAACCTTAGGCATTTGGCTTTAGTTTATGAAATCTACTTTGCCTCCCACGTTCTTCTTTATACATTTATGCAAGCAATCTTTCTTGGTCGCAGTCTTCTTTATTATTAATTAATTGAAATATATACTTCTACTTGCTCGGTTTTACATTGATCACATAATAGCAGTGATTAAAAATTAAACATTCAAAGCCTAGATTATAATTTAAGAACACTAGCTGCGGCCCCGGCCTCTCAAGTCTCAACAAGCTTGTGACAAATGGCTTGTTTAGCGACCACCTTTACTTTCGCAACTTATTAATTTAACATATACTAAAGAAACCGCCTCTAACATGCTGTCTTTTGCAACCTAGTCTAACGCCTAAAATATATATCAAAACTAATATTGGCAAGTGAGCTTATAGAATACAATCGGCATGGATCCTAATATATATATATATATATATATATATTATGGGTTATTCCAATCATTCACATAGAAATTGTTCTATGAAATCCAGAAGAATCAAACTAAAGGGTTTGACAAAAGTGCAAGGAGGACATACATAGGGTTATTTGATTAATCATGAATTTTGTGTTTTTTTTTTTGGTAATGAGGAAATTTTATTCAACAACAACAACTAAGGGGGAACAAAAAGCTCAGGAACAGCCCTGTTACAAACCAACCCCAATTTGTCCAAGCTTATCAGCTCCAACAGATCCATAGGAGGATCTTGATACAAAATAAAGCTATTAGACTGATGGGCGCCTTTCCTAGCAAGAAAATCAGCACAAACATTTGCTTCCCGATAGCAATGCCCTATCCGGACTTGAGCAAGCTGAGAAATCATCTGCCTACAGTCCTCAACAATTGGCATAACAATAAGATTAGAATAAGAGACATTCTTAACAGCCTCAACAACAGCTTGCGCATCAATATGGATGTCTACAGCATGCAAATTAAGATTAAGACACAGGTTAAGGCCCACGAAGAGCCCATAGCTCCGCTATAAAGCTGGTGGAACAACCAATATTCCTTGAGAATCCTCCTAACCAATCTCCATGATCATTCTGAATAATGCCACCACATCCTGCACGTCTCGGATTACCCAAGGCGGAGCAATCTGTGTTGGGCCGAACCCAACCATGTTGAGGCTTTTCCCACCTTACCTGCACTATAACTCTGTTACTTGTCAACTTAGGAGTAATGACACAATGGAAGAACTCAGCTGCATGAAATAAGGCTTCACTGTGCACGAAGCTCTGCCTGGGCCGCTCCCTGAACACAAAATTGTTTCTTTGTTTCCACAAGTGCCAAATAACAAAAGGAAAGGTAATACGCCAAGGGGGCTGGTTTTGCACTCTTGGAGCATTATCTTTGCAATTCTTTTCGAGCCACTCATGCAAATTACCCTCATAGAAGCTGCTATTTGACAGAGTCCCAAACCTACTCCAGGTAATTTTTGCCGACTCACAATCCCTGAGTCTATGAAGGATTGTCTCAGTTTCCCTATGGCAGAGAGGGCAACTATCAGAATCAATAAGACATCTTTTAACAAGACATTCCCCTACTGCAATGCTATTATGCAAGCATTGCCACATGAAGGTCTTGATCCGGGGAAGGGTCTCGACTTTCCACACCCAACAGCCCTTAAACTCCTCTTCCTCCTCACTACATTTTATAGCTAAATTATAGGCTGACTTAAGCACAAACTATCCTCGGTTAGCACCATTCCAAATCATCCTATCATCCTCATTTGATGATCGAAGAGAGTAGGGCAAGGCCTTAATTTCCATGAGGATAGCATTAGGAATTTGGATTGAAAGATTAGACCAATCCCACCCATTTGGCCTAAAAACATCCTTGACTTTAAGGCACTCTTCTTCTTCCAAAAGGGGGCCTTGGATAAGGTCTCTCAAGGACCCATTGCCTGCCCAATTATCATGCCATAGGCTTAAGTTACTATTCCACCCCAGAATCCATTTGACGCCTTTATTAAACACATCTCTACCCTTGTTCATAGCTTGCCAAACTCTTGAGCAAGGAAGCTTATCCTTGTTCCTAGCATTCAACCTTCGGTTAGTACAATACTTGCTCTTCAAAACCTTAGCCCAAACCGCATCCTTTTCCATACGAAATCTCCAATTAAGCTTGGCAAGTAGAGCCTGGTTTCTACCTCTTGCCAATTGATTTCCAAGGCCACCTTTTTCTTTAGGTTTGGTCACTTTGTGCCATCCTACCCTATGAGTTCTTTTTGAAGCATCCGAAGAGCCCCACAAAAAATTACGATTAACTCTATCAATATTATCTAGCAACTTGGCGGGAAGAGCCGTGCATTGCATAACATATGCCGGGATTGTAGAAGTGGAAGCTTGAATGAGAACAGTTCTTCCTGCTAGAGACAGCAAATTGGCTTTCCAACCAGCCAACTTTTGCTTTACCCTCTCCAAAATGAAGTTTAAATCTTGATTACTCGCACCACTATGCTTAATAGGAAAGCCAAGATACTTCCCAAGATTAGGAGTCGAATGGAACCCCAAAATATCACACAACGACTCTCTTGTGTCCACATCAACATTTGGAGAAAAATACACTCTCGATTTACTTTCACTAATGGATTGTCTCGACCGGGCACAAAAACTGTCAAGAACATCCCTTATGGTTGAGCAGTTCACATGGTCTGCCTTCGCAAAAAGGACTAAATCATCCGCAAAGAATAAATGGGAGAAGGCCACCCCACTATGAAAGCTTTTAACAGGGACCCAACACTTCTCACGACACTTTTCTTCAATGCAATATCCGAGAACTTCCATACATAGAATGAACAGATACGGAGATAGAGGATCACCTTGCCAGATTCCTCTCGAAGGAAAAATAGGCTCCATACTTCCACCATTGAATAAAATGGAAGTGGAGATTGAAGACACGCAACTCAACATAAGATTCACCAAGTCGGTTGGAAGATTGGCATTAGTTAAAACTTCTCTGATGAAGCTCCATTCCATTTTATCATAAGCCTTTTCCAAATCCACTTTAATTGCCATGTAACCTTCCTTCCCCTTTTTCCTACTAACGGTGTGAATTAACTCTTGAACCACAATTGCATTATCAACACTTCTTCTGCCTGGGACAAAAGCAGATTGCAGAGGGCTCACCAGCTTATCAAGATGCGGTCTAAGCCTTGCAACAAAAATCTTGGTGACAATTTTGTACACCGTATTGCAAAGACTAATGGGCCTATAATTGCCCAAACTTTCTGGACCTGTAATTTTTGGCACTAGGACAATATTGGTTCTGTTGAGATACTCAGGCATTTTACTCTTCTCAAAAATCTTTCTCACTTCATTCCTTATCGACTCCCCCACAGTAGGCCAGAACCTTTGGAAGAACCCAGCATGGAGACCATCCGGGCCTGGGGCTTTGTAGGGCTTAAGAGCCCAAAGACCCTCTTTGATTTCCCTTTCTGAAAGCGGCAAGCTGAGGTTAATCTTATCCTCTCCAGATAAAACTGCTTGCCACCGAGAGGGGTAGGGAGAGTGATATGGAGCATGATCTAGGGAGGTAGTGAACAAATTGCTAAAGCCCTTTCTGATGTAAGTCATGGTCCCCAACTCACTATGTATCCATTCCCCCATATTATTTTTAATGCTTGAAATACGATTCCGCCTTCTCCTTAAAATAGTAGACATATGAT
Organism: Castanopsis chinensis; assembly: GCA_032878915.1. Classification (NCBI taxonomy): domain Eukaryota; kingdom Viridiplantae; phylum Streptophyta; class Magnoliopsida; order Fagales; family Fagaceae; genus Castanopsis; species Castanopsis chinensis. The sequence goes on from JAVQMG010000122.1 coordinate 19,862,280, forward strand.
GGAAGGCCGTATTTCTATCACACTCAATTAGCCGATTAATACGAGATTTCTGCACCCACAGCTCCTCCTCTTGGTTAAGGAGCACAGAAAGCTCTTTGTGCAGTGTTTTCTCCATTTCCACCAAAGAGTGCGAAGGATGAGAAGCTAAGGCTTTCTGGATACCATTCAGATGGGCCATGACTCTCTTCTTTTTACCAAAAATGTTCCCAAAATGATGCTTATTCCATTCAGTAGCTTTCCTGGAAAAACAATCAATGGCATCTTGAAGAGAACGGGACCAGTCCCAAGCTTCCGAAACAATACCAAGAAAAGATAAATCTAACAGCCAAAAACTTTGGAATTTAAATGGCCTAGGAAGGTGGATACCATTAAGGGGATTTGCTTCTAGAAGCACCGGACAATGGTCCGAAACACATCTAGTAAGGTGAGTCACTCTCGCATCCGGGAAAGCAGTACACCAGCTTGGGTTAGCGAAATACCAATCAATTCTCTCTTGCACTAAATCATTGATATTTCTCCTATTAGTCCAAGTGAAACGAGGCCCAGAGAAACCCAAGTCAACCATATTACAGTAATCAAGGCACTCTTTGAAAATAAGAGACCTGTTAGAATTTATAACTCTTCCCCCAAACTTATCCCCAGTTGCAAGCACCTCATTAAAGTCTCCAGCAATTATCCAAGGTTTATCATGCAAGTTAGCAGTATTCCTTAGATTATTCCATAGAATGCATCTTTCGTGAAATCTACGGCAAGCATTTATTTTGATCAAGGTCTAAGTCTCTTTACGAACTGGATCCGATAGGGTTGGACTTTGTTTTTATTATTTTCTATACTGAGATAGTGTTTACATTTAACTTAGAACATTTAGCTCAGGTAAAGTTTTTGATGGTTTTATAAAAGATCTAGGGTTCAATTCCTGTCTACACCAAAAATAGATTGGTATTTTGGTCTGATAATAAAGAGCTATTATTAGAAATGGATGCCATAGGTTAAAACTCTTTCAAAAAAAAAAAAAAAAAAAAAAAAAACTTACAACACATGCATACTTCATAGGATTTAATTTATATGTATGAACTTCCTACAAAACGTGACATGTTTCGCATGAAATACAATCTTATTTTACCTATTAATCAAACAAATAATTATAAAAAACAATATGCTACTTGTAATTAATAGATAGATTGGGATTTATTAATGTGAGACTTACTTAACCTGGAAAAATCGAGCATGACAAAACAAAAGGCAATGAATATATTGTTTTATAGTAACTAAAAAAATGCAAATATCATTTTGATAACTAAAAATACAAATATCCTTCAATATTTTTTATTTTACATTCTTGATTGTGTGTTATAAATTTTTCTTCTTCTTCTTCTTCTGTTGGACTTTGTTTTTTTTTTTTTTTTTTTTTAATATTTAAATAACTAATATAACAAAATATATATTGTCACTAAAAGAAGTTAGAAAATCTAAATAGTTATGACTATTTTAGTGAATTCACAGATAATTTAATCCTGATGGCTTTTGTATTATTGTCAAGGCAACTAAGTACGAGGGACTTAGTATCAAAGTCGTGAACCTAGTGTTCTCTCATTCACATCTCTTAGATAAAAGCTATCGTTTGCACTCATCAATTAAAGGAATAACAAATAAACTAATAGTCTGAAATTCTTTAATGTGAGATGATGGAACATTCCAAGTGAGGAACCCCATTGTTGTGTATAGTGCCTTTTGAAATTGTAGCTCTATTGAGCATGTATTAGTTATATAAATATATAATCAAAAGCTTTGAAGTAATATGAGCAAAGGAATTTAATTTTGAGACAGCTACTTATGGTTAAACTTGTAAGGCTATGACCCTGTCCTGGCAATCTTGGAAATTATACTAATTATAAGTAAAAAAAAAATAGTAAATTATAATATATGATCAGGATTTTTTTTTGAAGGTCAAAGATATCTCATCCAGTAATCAATGATTTCTCTTACAAATGTTTTAGAAATAAGGTCAATAACGTCACAGGATTCCCCATAGAATTTTATTTCTCGGAATGAACTTTTATGTGGTTAAAAAATACCCATACCAACTCAAAATTTAAACAAGGACAAAACTTAAGGATAATCCGATAGAAATACATGCTTATAAAATAGAACCACTCACCCACTAAACCATTCTATCCAAAACAGATTACAAATTAAAAGAAAACTATTCTCACGTACAATTACAAAAAGAAAACCACTCCCCCATCAATTTAAAAGTATTAAATTAAACATAACTTCTCTGATCCTGATCACTTTTGGTATAATTCTTATCCTCAAATTCAAAATTTAACTAATCATGACTTCTCAAAATAACTTCCAAAATCCTAATTCATTGTATGGCTCTTTTCGTGAGATTCCTACGTTGTTACTAATGAATTGTTGCTCTTGGATACGCAGCTTATAATAATTTGCAATCTCACTGCGAAAAACCTCATCCCATCTCGCCGGTAATTTATATTTTATTTTCTTTCTCTTGCTTTAACAGAGTACTCTCTTTCACTTGTTTTCTATTTGACTAACAAGAAATGTGGGAAAAAAAAAAAACCCAGCATTTTGTTTGTTTTAGGGTTTAATTGGTAAAGTCTATGATGATTGAATAAGAAATTTAGGGTTTAATCTCACAATGGACGGAGCTGTTATTGGACTGGGGGGGCCAATGGCCTCCCTTATTATTATTTTTTTAAATATTACTATATTAATAGGTACTAATTTTAGCAATTTTGTTTAATAAAATTACATTTTGCCCTCCTCAATATTGCCATCAATTCTTTTGAAAGTAATGTTATAGCCGCAAACATTTTTACAACATTTATATAAATTATTGAGGTAGCAAATTCTTATTAGTTCGTATATTTGCATCACTTTTTACTTATCAATAACCACTCATTACATTAGTAATTTGTAAAAAAAATTTAGTTTTAGCATGTTTCACCTTTTAAAGGATATAAAAAATTAATAGATTAAATCTAAAACAAAATATACAAGCTCAAAAAAATTAGCCCAACAACAAAAATTACCAATAATAAAACTAAAAAAATTAAGCCTAATCAATTTATTTTACCCAAAACAAACAACTTGGTCATTTAAAAAATTATAAACAAAAATCCTTAGTAGTAAAATAGTAGACTCAAAGGTTGGAGTCGCCGCACACAGCTAGCAAAAGAGTCGCCCCCCCTAACTCCAAGTCCTGGATCCATCCCTGAATCTCGCTTACACAAAAAACCGATTGGTGTCTTTGTCTGATGATATAAAGCTATCATTAAGAATAGATGCCATAGGTTGAAAGTGAAAACTTTCTCATAAAAAAAAAAGAAAAAGAAAAAAGATGCATGCTTATGTTTGTTATCTTTTTTTTTTTTTGGGCGTGACTTCTGTTTAGTTCCTCCAGTGCATTGGAGCAGCTGCGATCATGACATATGTCCAAAAATGGACAGGGTTCATGATTGCAGTGGGTCCAATGTCGTACGACACTGGACAGAAGCCACACCCTTTTTTGTTTCATGAGAAAATATATAGCAAAAAAAAAAAGAGGAAATATAAGACAATTCATTTCCATTTCTAACCAAACTCTTTTTGCCTTTTGAGAATCCTTGATGTTTTGTTGATGTGAGAGCCTAATCTGTTGGTTTAATCATGGTTTGTATCTCATACAAAACATATGCAGCGGAAAAAAAATGGATCTACTTCATTCACAATTGATAACATGCACTATGTAAACTTCAGAATTCAAGAACAAGAAGCGTACCTTGGTGTGATGGATTTCAAAACAAAGATCGAGAGCACTTGGGAAATACTTTTAATCTTCATTCCAATCCCACTTTACGCTCAAGAAGTGTGGTCTCTCAATCAGTTTTCAAGGGAGAAGAATAGAGTGACTTTCACTCTATCATACACACTATTTTTATTCACTCATCCAAAATTCTGTATGTTTATTCCTTTATAACTAACTGATTATGTAATTGGGCTGACCTATTGGGCCTTTCCAATTAGGCTTTTCCAATTGGGTTTTAGTGTGTGGCTTGGAGTGGGACCAAAATGGACCAATAAGACACTAGCTCCAAATGGCCTTAGACTTTTCTGTCAACTCTTGACAAGTCCGAAGTTACCATTAATTATATTTAATACCACTATATAAATATAATTGCACTCTAGGCCTTATTTATAAATTATATCCCAAGACTTTATTATACATGCAACCCCTTCATAAAATATTCTTAATAATACAAAGTCATGAATGTAGATTGCCACTTTGTAAATTACTACATCTTAATTCTTTGAGTACCTGGTTTAATCCTTTAATGTTTTTTATCATATATTTATGAAATCCAATTTTGATAAATATATACTTTAGTAACTCCTTACTAAAGTGGTTAAGCCTAACTTTCTGAATAACCAAATCCATTAAACTTATCTCAAGGGAATATTTTATATCTCCGTTAAGAGACTATGAATTCCATTTTGAGAATATATGTTCCATCAATACTAAATGTGGCTGCCCAACATACTGAGGTTTTGATCGTGACTTTAGATCTCACTCCTGATATATCAAAGCAATCTACACCTCATGATCAAGTTTATTATCCTCTCAGGATTAAGAGTTCATGTAAATAGAAGTCATGAGTTTATTATTCATTTGACAGTCGTTAGGAGAATAATAAATCTCACAGCGGTCCAGTTCAATATGTCTTAACTCTTAAAACATATCAACATACTAACTAGAAATCTCTATTTCCATAATCAAGACAAATCATCTTAATTGATATATTATAGTCTTCGTAGACGAAATGCCCAATTTCATCACCGACTATGAACTAAAATTCTGAGTTTACAAAGAACTTGTGATTTATATCTTCTGTGACTAAATCACATAGATCACATATTATGCATCTTATGGACTATATGAAAATGTCCAAATATTCATGTTACCAATTTTAGATAATAATAAAACAACTTTATTAATTACAACATTAAGTCATACATAATGTTATACTCAGCATCATACAATAGGATTTAAGGGCACACATTCTAACATAATCATTTCTGAAGGATCATCATGATTGCATCAGAGGTGGCAAAGAGGAGCCTTAAAAAAGAAAGGCATGCACAATCCTCACCGAGTTATGGGGCGAGGATCAGAGTCGTTAGGTTCTAAATGTTTAGGCTCTAAATGATTTGGTTGTCGGCAAAACATGTACATAAACTTGTCTAAGTATAGATCTTACAATCTATGAGTTATATTAGACATTGTTCAAGTGCTCCAAGTCAGAATCCAAAAACATACAAGCTGCAGGTTCAAGAATTAAAAATCAGGCTAACTCGATCAATCGAGAGAAAGTTTTGACTGATCTAAAAATGATTCTGCAGATTTTAAATAAAGCACATTAGCCGGTCAAATGTTTAGGGTTTCAGTCTAGATTTACTAGGTATAAAAGGAAAACCCTAAAGCACGTTTTTCAAGTCTTGGAAAGCTACTCGTTCGAGATTTGAGATGTTTTGTGCCTTCTACTCTTTCAATCATCTACCAAAGAACAATCTTATTCTTTAAGTACCAGTGGAACAAAGTTGCAATCCAAGCCTCAAATATCAAGTGTACTAAAAAGCAAAGCGTAAACTAGAGCAGATCCCCATAAAAGAAGTTTGAGTGTTTCAGAGCTAGGTTTGGTAATCATACTTAAGTTTACTATGAATTAAATATTCTTGACTTTAAACTTTTATTTGATAGTGGATTGTTCTTCTTGGGATTAGTCCCCCCCCCCCCCCCCCCCGATTTTTTATCCTATGACAAAACACATTTGACTTGTATTTAGGTAAATTAAAGTAGGTTAAAGATGATCATTACAAGCGGTTACTTTGAAGAAATGAAGATTATTCAATAATTGCTCAAGAAAAGCTGAATCTGTAGGTCTCGATACCTCCTCGATACCTGTCGATCTATCGAGGTTTACTGAAGCTCAATACCTATCTCAATCTATTGAGCTTATGGTATTTCTGAAATAGCCTGCAATGTTTTAATTTCTAAATGTTATTTATTTATGGGTTTGTATAATTCTTATAAGATTAGGAAAGCCCAAGGTTTGTGTAAACCTAATTGGATTAGGAGAGCCTGTTTAAAAGGCCCATTAAGCTCCTATTTAAATAAGGAGGTGGATAAAGAAAATCCTAATCCTAACCCTAAAGAGCTTCATAAGGTTTCTTTTTGAAACCTTAGCCTCCTCCTACAAAAGAAAGAGATATTGTAGCGTTTCTTGTACTTCTTTGGGTAAATCTTTAGCACCAACATTGAAGATCTTATTGGTGTTTCTTTTTGAAGCTGCTGCAAATCGACTACAACAATCAAAGGGTTGTTGTGGAGTTAGTCACGTACTGTGATTTGTGCAAATGAGTTAGTCACAAATTGGAGGTTTGTGCATCAAGGGAAAGAAGGCTACTACAAGATCAAGTCTAATTGGGTATTGGAGTAAAAGTTCAATTGTAGGTTGGTATTTCGAGATAAGCCGGGGTAGTTGGTAAGATTCCTTATATTTGTAACCACTTGATTGTTGATTAGTAAATTTCTAGAAGTGGTGACCTTAAAATCACTCAGTGGGGTTTTTGCCTTGAAAGATTTTCCTCATTTGTCAACAAATCACCGTGTTAAATTTATTATCTATTGCATTTAGTATTTTTGGTGATTTGTTGGTGCCTCTACGATTTGCATGCAATTGAACCTAGTTAATTAACTTGGGTAATTGAATTAATTAACGGGGTCAAGCTATCTTAACCTAATAACCTTAAAACTAGTTTGTTAATTGCTTTTCTAGGGTGTCTTATTTACTTTTCCGCTGCATGATATATTTGATATATGTTTAACCTAAGATCTTCATAATTGACTTAATCAACAACTTGACAATAAAATTAGGTTAAACATTGTGTGTTCATGGGTCTAAAAACTAAAAAAAAAACTTACAAATGTATTCGTTCAATCCATTTCTAGATTTTAATGTAAAGGGGTTGATTTCACTAATGCCAATAAACAAATTAAAATTTGTAAACGAATTTTAGTAATAAACAAAATTTGTAAACAAATATAGTTTGAAATATCAAAATTTTAGTTATTGATTTGTAATTTTTGGTTGTAAATTGTAATGGTCTGTAATCTGATTTGAATGATTCCACAAGTTTAAGTTTGTGAATATTTTTTTCTCCTTTAATTTTCTGCCAAAGGATCCACGAATGTACCATCAAAGGAAATGTGAATGGTAAAGTTACTGTATTTTCAATTTTCATATCTATTTTTCCTTTGTACATAAAGTAAACATTTTTTTTTTCTCTTTCTCAGTGATCTCTTTTCTATGACTTAAAAAAAAAGGTGAATACTGAAATATATGAAATCATATTTTTGTGTGTGAATGTGTTTTTTTTTTGGAGCTAGCCTTATGTCACTCCTAGTTATCAATAGTTCTCAAAAACATATTATGATCGAAACATACACTTAAAACTAAAACTAAAAGTGGGATGACTAGAAAATTATGACATTAAAAAGAAAAAGAGTCTTGGCGCACGTGATAAGCACGTGCACTGAAGCGAGTAGTAGTTAGATACTGACTTGGGTAAGTTTTTACCTTCACAACATGATGCAGAGTTGATTTAAAGGGCGATTTTCAATTTAAGCTTTATTACTTCTGCAAGGTCCATTACAATCTGACATAAAATGGTATTGAAGTGTAGTCGAGAAAGAATCAAACGAAGGAGAGAGAGAGAGAGAGAGAGAGAGAGAGAGAGAGAGAGAGAGAGAGGTGGTAGGAATACACTGAAGAGTGAAGGAGGACACATTGCCTGATTGTGGTCACTAACTTTATAGCAACAAGTGAAGATTGCTGATGTCATGAAATATGTACAATAAAGTACTTTCATATTTGCCAATTTATTTTTACTTTTATGCTATTTTGTGATTGATTATGAGTTACCAATGTCTTATATATATATATATATATATATATATATAACCGAAGCTTTTGCTAGCTCCACAAATTTCCACGTCATCTTTCTTTCTTTTAAAAAAAAAAAAAATTCTTTTTAACATTTTATTATATTAAAATTTATCAATTTAGAACCCCAAAGTATACAACTCCCCAAGCCTTCATGTCACCTTTCTTTCTTTTTCAAAAAAAATTCTTTTAAACGTATTATTATTATACTAGAATTTATCAATTTAAAACCCCAATAAAACTATACAACTCCCTCTTTAGCCTTCATGTCAAAGTCAGAGTGCTAAACCCAAAACCTCTCTATTTTCTAATATACGCTGGCACCCCAAAACCCAGATCCTCCTGCTGTCGCTGCCACCATGGATCACCGCCACTACATCGATTTCTCTTTGCCTCTCCATCGTCGCTCAATCCAGCCCATCATATTCTATGTTGGCAAATTATTTTGAGGTAATTAAAACATTTTTTTTTTACTCTCCTTAATTTCTATATATTGCTCTCTCTCTATCCGCTTCAATTGTTTATGGAATTTTGTTAGATTGTGGCTGTGGGTTGCTCTGGATTTGAGTTTTTTTGTTTTTGTTTTCATGGAATTTTGTTGGTTTGTGGTTGTGGGTTGCTTAGGATTTAATTTTTTTTTTCCTTTGAAGAGTTCCATGTTTTCTTCTTCTTCCTCTGTTGTCAAATCTGTGGCAAAGAAGAATCATGAAATTTTTGTTATTAGATTTTCTTTTTCCTTTTTTTTGTATGCAATTTTTATTGGATTTTTGGTTTCTTAGGAATTTTCTATTTGGTTTTAATTCTGGGTTTGTTTTAGTTGATATATAGTGTTTTTCTCATCTTCGTTTTACATTGGTTTGGATTTTCTTTTTCCCTTTTTTTTGGTTATGCAATTTTTATTGGATTTTTGGTTTCCTGGGATTCTTCTATTTGATTTCAATTCTTCCTGGAATTCTTCTATTTGATTTACAATAACCATAAACATCTTATCAATTTTAATATATTTTATTATGAACTATAACATCACGGTATAATATTATTCTAAACCATTCTCAATCAATTTAAATTTGATAATTTACAAAATTGCTGAATGATAAGATATACTTTTATATATTGCTAAAAGTATAATCAAACTTAGCTAATCAGAGTTGTTAGAATGCTGAATAAATTATGTTACCTGAAATTCATACAAATTGCCAAATTGCTAGTTGCTCATTTTCTCTTTGTTGCATGCCGTTGTCTGCTCCTATAATCGTTGATGTTTATCAATGCCACCACCAAGGTTTGATACTTTCCTCTACCTTTTTATTTTTATTTTGTTCATCTCTGCCCATTCACTGGGGTTTCTCATTTTTGTACTGTTGTTTGTCTCTAAGTTATGGACTTCTTTCATTGTAATTTTGGATGGTTCTTGCTTCATTTTGAATGAAATTTCTTGAATTTGCTGCAAACCTTGATAGGTATTGCTTAATGCAAAGTTATATGTCTCATATATGTCTCCATGGTCATTACTCTTGCACATGGAGGGGTAAGTCCATATGACTTTAACTTCTTTTCTTTTTTATCTATGATATTTAGTTATTTATTTTGTTCTGATGAATTATTCTGCTTTTAGGTTTCTCAGAAATCACTCACAAGGTAACATAATTCATCCTTCGGCACTAGGGATTCCATTTCCTACACACTCTTAGGTGCAATAGTCAACATTCTGAAATCCAATTGGCAAAGCAGGATTTAAATAAGTAGATAAGTTCTTAGTGGCTTACAAACCTTGAAAGAGGAAGTTTGCATCGTTTGGCGGCAACGCTTTGGGAGACGAATGAGAAAAAAAAAAGGTTTGTTTATGGTTTCTCATTGTTTAAAGTTTAGACCCATTAAAACTTATTGCTTGGTGTGTTCATGTATTTTGATTGTATATATGAAAGGAACGTAATGTCCTTATATAAAGCTAATGATCTATAAAGTCCAAATGTCTTACGTATATCTAAATAAGCAGTTCATAGATTTTCAAATTTGGATGGTTTTATATTTTATTTTTGTCCTGTTGCAGGACTCTGACTTGGTGGTTCAATTTTGCAAAGATGTGGAGAGAAGATCACAAAAGGTAGTCTTCAAAAATACTCTATTCTTATGTTTCCATTTGGTAAATTTTATTTTTTATGTTATAATATAATTTTTATTCACTTAATGCAAATCCTTATGATCGATTTTTCTTAAATATTTTCGTTAATAGATTTAAATCATTTAATTTCTTTGTAGAGATGAAGTGAAATTGTGGGATTTTGAATATATGCTCAAGGATTTTCTGTTTTTGTTTTGTTTGCCCAACGCTAAACTTTATGACTCAATGAAAGACACTATTTCACTGTATAGAAATAAAAGGAAACCAAATCATTTAGTCACAAAATAGGCAAATGAGTGTAGGTAACTATAAAGAAACAGACAAAAGAGATTGAGAGAGGAATCATAGGAGTGTTAGACCATCATCCATTGGCAAGCCAGTATCTCACCAACATCAGACTACCTAACCTGCTATTGGTAATTTTTTTAAAAAAAAAATTGGTAATAAATGCTGAATATGGGTTAGATTTTGTTTGAACTAAGGTCTTTGGGTTAGAATTGATTTTTTTTTTGGGTATTTGGGTTGGATTTTATTTTGTTTAGGATTATTGTTTGTTGGTAGAAGAGATTGAAATGGTATCACCTCGTAGTAAACTGTTCATCTTCTACTACGTAGAAATCTCCCTCCGAAGATACTCGCAGCCAATCACAAGTTCTTTACAAATACAATTTCTTTGTTTTTAGTCAATTAAAATATTTGAATGGCTAAAATAGATAGGAATAGGTCTAGTGGATAAGGGTGGAGCAGTATTCGTTGATCAACTCTAGTTTTTGGGACGGAATTCTTGAGAGGTAGGCATTAAAAAGGGATTCAATCAGAGGTTATTCTGAAAGGAATTTTCTATCTGGTTTGGACTAGGTATTAATTCAAGGTTTAAGTATTTTTTAATAAATATAGTGTAAATGGCAAGTGTAGCAATTTAAAAATGAATGTTTGATGTGAGATCCAATTTTGATGTATATTTTTGTTATTAGTTAATTGTTCTCTTATTGCATTTAGTATTGGCATCTTTTTACGATTTCACTTCTACTTGAGGCGATTGTCAAAATTCATTAGTTGCAATCACATACGTTTGTAGTAGCTTATAGTTGCGTGACATATGAAGCTTTATTTTATTAATGATCATCTCTGATTACATAGTACCTAACTTTAGGGTGAGAATATCTTACAGTTTTTAAATTGTAACTATGAAATGTAAATTGCACTTTGAAAGGGGTCATAATGCATGCTTAATTTAAGTTTTTTGGTTATGTAATGGACTGTGTGTTGAGATTTACTTTTGTTATTGTTTGCTCTGTTATGGTTTGTATTGAGATTTAATTTTGCTGATTTTGTTTCTATAAATTAAACTCAAAAGACTTTGGTTTTGTGCCTCTTGATTTGCAAGCATTGTTAGAGGTTTGATCTCATGCTGGGTTAAAATTATATGAAAAACTTATTGGATTAGCCGGTGTTCTTCAAAAGTTCTAGGATATTAAAAAAACACTACAATTGGGTTAAACAAAGTAAAGCTGTCCGTAGGTGGAATTGAAGTTACTCTTTTGGCTTATGGTTAAATCCTCTTGGGCTGTTAGATTTTTGACCAATTACAATCAATGGTAGGTTAATCATAATGATTGATGTGTAGGTGTAGAGAAAAGTTCTAAACACCCAAAGATGGATAAAGAAGGCAAGATTAGCATCACGCAATTTGCTTCCTTTTATTTTGCTGCTTCTATTTGATTTGTAAAAAATAGTTGGGATTGTCAAATGAGCTTCATCATCATATTTTAGTTTTTGATTTACTCTCCTACCATATTTTTAGACATCTTTGCATATATTACATGATATAACTAAATAAAAACTATAATGTCAGCACTGTTATTCAAATGATAATTGTTGGTGATTTCAAATGTATTATAACTACATTTTTCTACTGCATATTCCAGATACTTTATATTTTTTGACAAAGATTAATATGAATACATCTATTAGTCCAAAATTTATAAAATTCTTAGATATCAAATGATTATGATATCTTGACTCTTGAGACATAACATGCTAATTTGACTATCCTTCAATTCAATTGTGGTTATATGATAACACTTTGTCTTGCTGTTTTTATTTTTTTTTTTGGCAGATTTGTATTAGTGAAATTTCTAGATATCTACATGAAATTTCTAGATATCTACATGGAAGTACAATATCCAATTTGTCTATGTATAATTTTATGTTTTTTAAATTTAATGTTAAAAAAAAATCATTTCCAAGTGATTCTGAATTGCAAAAGATCATAATGATTTGTCTCTGTAATATACCTTAAGAATGTTTATCTTTTTGGCAACATGTAAAACCCAAAAATCTGGGGCCTTGTATGTCCATGAAGAAGGCTATCAATTTAATTTCCAAGACATCATATATGCTTGTTTCTACGATAGATATGTTTGATTTTAAACTCATTGAGAAGAATGTTGTTTTATAATTTGCCATCATTTGAGACTTTTTTTTTAATAACTAAATTGATATCAATGTGTTCCTACTTTCTATTGAATCTTCTTGGGTAAAGATTTTTACTAATTATAGTAAATTAGGTGTCACAAAACAAAGAAGGAGTTGAACTATCAAAGAAGGAGTTGGAACTGTGGGCCATAATGACTTGGGAAATTTGGAATGCAAGAAATAAAGACTACTTTAAGAAAGTTTAGACACAACCTAAAGTCATTTTGGATGTAGCTCTAGCATTGCTGGTGACATATCGGATGCTCTCAGCAACTCAAGCAAACATGATTATGGTATAGAAGGGTCTTCGTTGTTTTGTTGGTTTAGGGGGAAGCCTTGTATGTTTTTTCTTCATAATTTGTATGTCTAACGAACTAGCTTGGGCTGTGCACTAGGTCTTTAACCTTTGTACACGGTTTTTTACTTCTGAAAAAAGTCATTCTATCTAGTGTCTCCAAAAAAAAAAAAAAAAAAAAAGGCGTTACAAAACAAATTGGTTGAAATTATAAATCACCTTAATTGCTATAACAGATATATGGTTGATAATTAAATAGACACGGATGCCATTCATTTCTTTATTCATACCAATGTGCTTATTGACTTAAGCAGTTAATGGAATTAAATGAAATTTAGGACTCTCTTTGAAATTATCAAAATTTTATGATGCATTCATAGACGTCAAATTGATCATGATTGTGTATTTTTTTTTTTATTAAATTAAGCTATAATTGATGATGTGGACAGTCAACAAATGAATTTGAGCCACGTGTCAACATCAAATGAAGAAGGCCATGTGGCAACATCAAATGAAGAAGGCCATGTGGCAACTTCAGAAGAAAAGACTCATAAGGAATGTTCTCATTAAATGCAAGACCAAAATTAAAGTCAAATTTGTATTTAAATTCAAAATTTGTAATTAACTCTCAATAAATGCTGAGAGAAAAAAAAAATCCAAATTAAAGACCATTGAGTTGCCTATAAATAGAGGCTTCTCATATGAGAAAAATGGGAAAAACTTAGAGAAAAAAACCCTACTGACACTCTGCCAAAATAGAGAGTCATCTCTAAGTTCAAAAGACCACTCTTGCTCCCTCAAAATCAAGACTCATTTTCACTTCTTCAAATCAAAGTAAATTTTTCCTTCAATTAAGTTCAAGATCAAGCCAATGACCCTCAACTTGAAATCAAAACTCAAGTACATCCAATCACACATCCAACTTGGAGACATTAAAGTACGATTCAAGATCAAGCTTCATAGCCCTTCGGACTGTAAAGTTACTTAGAGATCGAATCAGTTTTATTGTATTCTTTCATTGTAAAGAGTCATACAGAGGATTGTACTCACATATATACAAATCAATACAATTGATAATTTGTTACACTATTTAGTGATCGTGTGATTCTTCTTTTATGAAAATTGTGTGTACAGGATGGTTTAATTATTTTTTTTTGTGTTATTCTCTATTTGGATACAACAAAAGTGCTGAAATAGAAAGGAAGATGTTTGATCACTGTGAAAATGCTGCAACTTTATTTCAATAATTGCATTGGGAAAAAATTAGTAAAACAATACATTCAAAATTTTCCTGTGAATCGCACGGGTTAGCGACTAGTTAATAATAAAGGCTATTCAAGTGGACGTGTTAAGCTCAGGCATATGTGAAGCAAGAAGTAAAGAAAAGAAGAAAAAGCCACAAAGGAAAAGAATAAGAAGTGAGCTCTAGGATGGAGGCATGAATGCCAATAAATTATAAAAGAAAGAAAAGTAAAGAAAAAAATTGAATAAAGCGAACTAAGGAAATTTTGTGGGATAAGAGATCTACAGGCTTTGAGGGTCTTAATTTGATGGACCTATCACTTAACCATTAATCCAACAAAATTGAAAAGAGTTTTGATTGGGCTACTTTTTGGTTTTGTGAAGTAACTAGTAAGGGCTAAGGTCAGCTTGTTGTGTGAATACAATGTGCAAAACAATGTAATAGACTATTAACTGATATAATAGGCAACAACAGAATAATTCAACAAGTACCGACAAATCAATAAATCTGATAGATATAAAGAACACTAGAAAAGATAGTTTAATATGTGATGATAGCAATAGTTTTCAAAATTTAAAAGTAACTGACAGACCTATATCTATAACATATAGAGACAAAGAAAAAGACTTGAAGAAAGTAGACTTAAAAACAGATAAGAATGAATGACTTATAGAAATAATGAAAAAAGAAAAAGGCATAGAAAAACAAAGAAGCAATAACATGAAAGATAGCCTAACTATAGAAAGAACAACACGTATGGAAAATGAAGAAGTATTAAAGAAATGAATAGTAAAAGCAATGATAGAAAAGATAGAAATGGAACATGGCAATAGTACTTTCAAGATAGTCAACTTAAAGGAGAAAGAATGTTTAAAAAAACCAAAAGAAACTCTGACGAAAAAGATAGAAAGTAGCTCTACAAATATAATGCATAAGGAAAAAGACATAGCTACAACAAAACACATGTCAAAAAAGGAAATAGAAAAGGATAGGTTAAAACCAAAAGAAAATAGTACTCTAGAAGAATCTCTACGTAGGAAACTAGAAGTAGAGAAGATAGAACAAGAAAAACATAACAGTAATAGTCTAGAAAGTTTAGAAATAGTCAACAAAGGAAGGAAAACTAATAATAATAATAATAATAATAATAATAATAAAAGATAATAAGAATAGTTTGAAAGAGAAAATAGATGAAAGATCAAAGGCAATTGAAAGAACTATGATATATACTCAAAATGATAGTTTGCCAGAAATCACCAAAAAGATAGAACTTTTAAATTCACCTTTAGAAATAGACAGAAGAAGAAATATAGTAGTTTTAAATTCTACTGAGTTATCAGATAGTGAGAAAGATGACAAACACACTAAAAATATTATTTGTCATAAATGTAAAAAATATGGACATACTAAAAAGCAATGTGACAAACAAAATAAGATTGCTAAACAAATAAGTAAATTAGAATTTGAAAAAGACAGAATAAATGAATTAATGGAAATATTTAATGTCACTCAAAGAGATATAGACCGAGTTAAGAAGGAAGAATTAAAATCAACCAACCCAATTAAAGTTAATAAAAGAAAAAGAAAACAAAAAGACATAATAGTAAAATTAATAAATAATCTACCTAATCATTTAAAGGATAAGACATATTATTTACTAAGCTTAAAAGATTCTATAAATATACCTATTGTTTGTATTAGATGTTTTTGCAATATGGACATCATGTGACGGAATGTAGAAAACAAAAAAAAGCCAAGAAAGAAAAAGATAAGAAAGAAAAGACAGAAATGACATAAGATAGAAAAGATGTAAAATCAGTAACTTTACAAGACTCAAAGATAAAAGCAAAAGTAATAAAGCAAGAGATTAAAGAAATTAAAGAAGATAATTTGACAAACATAAATGTCATAAATGAACAAAATATTGCAGAAATAATAGATCTAAAAGAATTCTCTAAATGCATGATAGACCCCCCTTTATCAGATAAAGATGATAGTCATAGACATAATTTCTTGAGACATAATTTCGTGAGTTTAATTGATAGAGTAATTTTTCAAGAATGGTATACAGAAATCACTTTGGTAATTAACAAAGGATTCTCCTTGAGAGAAATTGCTTTAATAGACTCAGGTATAGATATGAACTACATACAAGAAGGATTAATACCTTTAAAGTGTTATGAAAAATCATCTGAAAGATTAACACCTAATACTTACATATGTAATGATGGAATATGCCTTAAGGTATTAATCCTTCTTAATATTCCATCATTACATATGTAAGTATTAGGTGTTAATCTTTCAGATGATTTTTCATAATACTTTGAAGGTATTAATCCTTCTTGTATATAGTTCATATATGCACCTAAGTCTATTAAGCAATTTCTATCAAAGAGAATTCTTTATTAATTACTAAAGTGATTTCTGTATACCATTGTTGAAAAATTACACTATCAATTAAACTCAAGAAATTATGTCTATCACGATCATCTTTATCTGATAAAGGGGAGTCTATCATGGGTTTAGAGAATTCTTTTAGATCTATTATTTCTGCAATATTTTGTTCATTTATGACATTTATGTTTGTCAAATTATCTTCTTTAATTTCTTTAATCTCTTGCTTTATTATTTTTGCTTTTATCTTTGAGTCTTGTAAAGTTATTGGTTTTACATCTTTTCTATCTTGTGTCACTTCTGTCTTTTCTTTCTTATCTTTTTCTTTCTTGGCTTTTTCTTGTTTTCTACATTCCGTAACATGATGTCCATATTGCATACATCTAATACAAACAATAGGTATATTTATAGAATCTTTTAAGCTTAGTAAATAATCTATCTTATCCTTTCAATGATTAGGTAGATTATTTATTAATTTTACTATTATGTCTTTTTGCTGTCTTTTTCTTTTATTAACTTTAATTGGCTTGGTTGATTTTAATTCTTCCTTCTTAACTCGGTCTATATCTCTTTGAGTGACGTTAAATATTTCCATTAATTCATTTATTATGTCTTTCTCAAATTCTAATTTACTTGTTTGTTTAGAAATCTTATTTTGTCTGTCACATTGCTTTTTAGTATGTCCATTTTCTTTACATTTATGACAAATAATATTTTTAGTGTGTCTGTCATCTTTCTCACTGTCTGATAACTCAGTAGAATTTAAAATTGCTATGTTTCTTTTCCTGTCTTTATCTAAAGGTGAATTTAAAATTTCTATCTTTTTAGCTAATTCTATCAAGCAATCATTTTGAGTATAAATCATAGTTCTTTCAATTGCCTTTAATCTTTCATCTATTTTCTCTTTCAAACTATCGTTATTATCTTTTTTTATTATTAATATTAGTTTTCCTCCTTTGTTCACTATTTCTAAACTTTCTAGACTATTACGATTATGTCTTTCTTGTTCTATCTTTTCTTCTACTTCTAGTTTTCTATGTAGAGATTCTTCAAGAGTACTATTTTCTTTTGGTTTTAACATGTCTTTTTCTATTTCCTTTTTTGACATGTGTTTTCCTATATCTGTCTCTATCTTTATACATTATATTTGTAGAACTACTTTCTTTCTTTTCTGTCAGAGTTTCTTTTGGTTTTTTCAAACCCTCTTTCTCCTTTGAGTTGACTATCTTGAAAGTACTATTGCCATGTTCCATTTCTATCATTGCTTTCACTATTCCTTTTTTTAATATTTCTTCATTTTCCATACATGTTTTTCTTTCAATAGTTAGGCTATCTTTCATGTTATTGCTTCTTTGTTTTTCTATGAATTTTTCTTCTTTCATTATTTCTATAAGTCTTTTATTCTTATTTGTTTTTAAGTCTACTTTCTTCAAGTCTTTTTCTTTGTCTTTATATGTTATAGATATAGGTCTGTCAGTTACTTTTGAATTTTGAAAACTATTGCTATCATTTCATATTAAACTATCTTTTCTAGTGTTCTTTATATTTATCAGATTTATTGATTTGTCGGTACTTGTTGAATTATTTTGTTGTTGCCTATTACATCGGTTATCTGTCATGGCTTTTGTTAAAGATGATCTTTGATGGGGTTCAAAGTCTGAATTTAAAGCTTTAATTTTTTCATAAAGTTCCAAAAAACTATCTAATCTATCATCTCTATTATTTTCTCTTTCTATAACAGTGGATCTTTCAATATCTTCTAAAGATTTTTATTTTTTATTTATTCTATCTAAGAAAATGTTATTGTCTATTAGTCTGTCCGTTGATTTTATCTCCTATTGATGTATGCCAATTATTTGTGTTATTAGAGTTATAATTATAATTATCCATGTCACTGTCAGAATCAGAATCTATTTCATAATCCATATCATTATTTAACCAATTATTATCTAAATCTTTCATTCTATAACCTTCATCATAATCTATATCATCACAGTCCATGTTTCTAATTAGTGTGTGCCTAACCTAAGTGTGAACAAGCAAACAGATGATGAATAATAAACATATTTATTCTATTTCCAAACAATTAATAATTACTGGTGGAACTATTACTAACCACTGGTTGCCTTGCTATTGGGACCACCTCCCCGGGAAACTCCATTGCAGGACCACCCAACACGCACACCTATCCATCGGCTAACAAAAAACGGGTTAACCAACGCGAAATGGTTTGCCAACGAGTGTTGAGGTTGACCAACGCTACCAAGGAGCAAGTAGTGGCTATGCAGTAATATGTTCCAAGTAACTTCTTAATTGCAAAGAAATAAAACTCATATATCTACCATCCATGGCTCTGATACCATAAACTACCCAGGAGAGAGCACAACAGTAATATGAAAGCATAAACAATGATAAAATAGATAATAAAGAAGAAAATAGTAAAATAGATATATTCAAAATACGGTTAAAATGGAATTTGGAATATAAACACAGAGACTGATAAAATCTTACTTGAATGAAAACTTTTGTCTTTAATACAAGCTTTGAAAATAAAGACTGTTTGAAGAGTTACAAGATTACAAAGTAAAATCTGTCTGAGAAAAGTTACAAGATTACAAAAGAGAAGGGTTACAAAAGTTTGTCTGAGAAAGGGAGAGGGAGGCTATCAAAGGCTTTCTTTCTTTCTTCTGAATGAAAAGGCTTGGATTTGTCTTCAAAGCTTGTCCCTTTTATTGACGAAGAGAACCATGGTAAGTCTTGAAAAGTAAACTGAGTTTGTAGAATTAACTCAAGTTAAACTGTCAGTAAAGACAGTAAAGGCTTATCCTTAACAGTAGTCTGTTTGACAATCTGTTAGATTTCTTTTTATGCATGCTAATAAATAGTAGTGATAAATATTTGTCTGTCTGTTATTTGTCTATGACTATTTGTACATCTTTTTACGCATGCTAAAAAATAGTAGTGATAAATATCTGTCTGTCTGTGACTATCTGTACTGTCTTGGACTATGTTGGATAAAAACATCTGTCTTTGTCTATCTTGACCGTCTTGGAGTACTCTGTCTAAGAATCTATAATAGTGCGCGTGCTAGTAAACAGTAGTGCGTGCTAGTAAACAGCAGTGAAAGTCTATCTGTCTTGGACTTCTTTGCTTGCTAGTGAATAGTGATCTGTCGTTGTTGTCTATCTTCTTCTATCTGGTGTGTTCACTTCTATCTGGTCTTCTATCTGGTGTGTCCGCTTCTATCTGGTCTATCTTAGGTCTAACTGGCTTGTCTGCACGTTAGTGTTCTTTCAAAATATTTGTATGATTTGGGCTTTCTAATAAGCACTTCTTGAAGGGAAAGGCTTGGATGAAAAGGCTTGGTTCTGTCTTCAGAGTCTGTCCCTTTTGTAGATGAAATGAACCATAGTTAGTCTTCAAAAGTAACATGAGTTTGTAGAATTAACTCAAGTTAAACTGTCGGTAGAGGCTTATCCTTAACAGTAGTTTGTCTGAGAATCTGTCAGGTCTCTTTTTACGCATGCTAGTAAACAATAGTGATAAATATCTGCCTGTCTGTTGTCTGTCTGTGTCTATCTGTACTGTCTTGGATTATGCTAGATGAACATTTGTCCTTGTCTGACTAGACCGTCTTGGTGTAGTCTGTTTGAGAATCTATAATAGTGCGCGTGCTAGTAAACAATAGTGAAAATCTGTCTGTATCTATATGGACTGTCACTTTCTTGGATAAATATCTATCATGAGTCTATCGTTCTGTCATATATCATAGGGATCCAGAGAATCTTGAAATAGTTCTGGATGAGTCCTGAAATTAGGAGATGAGGATTCCCTTATTGTGTCATCTTTATCATCTGAAATCTGTGATTTAGCTTCAAGTAACTATGTTTTAAGTTGTTTTCTATCTGATACAGAGGCGAGTTGGCATTGAACTTAACTTTTTTCCAAAAGAAAATGAGAAGTAGAGGACTTTTCTTGTAATTCTTGACAAATATGATCAAAATTAGATTTATTCCACCATTTTAAAGAAAACTTTCTGGTAAGCATAGGAAAAGGATACTAAGGATGCTTTTCTATTTTGTATTCCCATCTGATAATCCATGGGAGGTCTGGAAATCTGTAAAAGAATTGTAGAAGATGAGGGAAGTCCTTTAGATGGGGGATGCCTAGTTCTTTCTTAAAAGTCTCATAGGCTTGAAGGAGATCAGGAGGAAGGATCCTAGCTTCAGGATCGCAGGAATTCCACCAATCAATAAACCATCTTGGAATCATTATATCTTTCTTTCTATACATATCAAAACTAAAAAACCAAATATGCCTGTAAATATTATTTTCGAATAGGAGGATCCTATCTCAAACTTCCATACAGTCATAATAATTATAAAACTGGGGTTGAAATTGTACTGAAAAGTTCCTAGTTATCCAAGGTTGTGCATTCCACTGAGAGGGGGTGCGAATCTCTTTTATGACTATTTTGGAATAGCCAATTCTGTTGGGGTCTTGGGAGCATGGCATATGTGTTAGCACTATTGAGTCTGTATCAACTAAAATATGCTCATAAAATCTTTGGGTCTTGAAAGTTTTTGTCTTAGGATGTTCCAATCCTGGGGGTAAAAGCTGTTTGACTAGAGAAAGGGTATCTGTTATGTGCTAGTATTCTGGTTCAATCCATAGAAAAAAATTCCAGGAGTCTTTCGGGAGTTCAATATTGTGATTTTCTTTTGGTGCTGGGGTTTCCTAAGAGGTGGAGGATGAGGATTTGTATTTTGGTTGACTAGAGGGAGAGGCTAAAGGGGGAAAAGAGGCTGTTGCTAAATTAAATGGTGTTTTTAAGGAAGGAGTTGAGATTGAGGATAAGGGCATGGCATATGATTGTTTAGATATTGGACTAGGACTTGGGGAAAGTGGGTTGAAACGGTTTGGGCTGCATAACACTTGGAGTCTGGTTGAAGAAGTAGTGGGTGAAGTGAAGGAAGGGGTAGGAAGAAATCTGCTAGGAGGATAGGCAGACCAGCATAGGACTGTTTGGTTCTGGGTTTTGGGGAAAAGGATTATGTCTTGAAATGTTATTTTGAAAAAAACATTTTTATGCAAAGCTTCTTTCAAATTTATTTTAAAATCCCTTCACCAATGTCTTTTTGTGAAATTTCTTTAAAATGTTTTATAAGAGAGTCATTTTTAAAATTTAAAGTAAAACATACTTTTCTCTGTACACCTTTGTACTCTTGCTGAGTAATAGTGGTATTAGAGTCACCATGATGGAGTCTATCAGAGTGAGTGGAATTCAAAAGATATTCAAAATCTGTCATGATTCCATCCATGTATGTATTACTATATATTGCATTCTGCAAAAATATGTAAAGTAAAGCTTCTTCATGAAATCTTTTATCAAACACTATATAGTTTGAGGAAAATCTGTCAGAGATTGATGATTAATTCTGTCTGTCAAGAGATTAAATCTGTCTAGATTAAATCTGTCTTTACTCAAGAAATTACCACAATTAACTTAAAGAAAGGATTATCTGTCAAGGCTTCTTTTATTAAAACATTTGTAAATTCACTTGGAATATCTATCAAGTTGTCAGTCCATTCATATTGACTAAAGGAAATTGTAAGCATAGTTCTTTCTTTTCTACAAGATAATTGTTTTATATGTCTATGCCAAAAGGTGAAAGGAAAACAAACCTCTGTCCCTATATCCTGTTTGAACTTCTTTATGCCATTAACTGTTAGTTGGTCATCAAGTGATATTTCTGTCTTTAAAGGTGAAAACTTGTTTCAGTTCTATAGATTCGTCTTTCATTGATATCTTTTAAAATAGTAACCTTTTTAAAAGAATGATTTTCTTTTAAAGTAGGTGGTAAAATGAATCTAAAGAATATGTCTTTTCCCAACACATTAATTTTAATTCCTTCATCTATCATTAAAAAGGGGTAAAGTAAAGTCATAAAAGGAGTTCCTAAAATAATTTTAAAAGGAATGTCTTTAATTAAAACAAAGACTATCTTAAGGCATATTCCATCATTACATATGTAAGTATTAGGTGTTAATCTTTCAGATAATTTTTCATAACACTTTAAAGGTATTTATCCTTCTTGTATGTAGCTCATATCTGCACCTGAGTCTATTAAAGCAATTTTTGTCAAGGAGAATCCTTTATTAATTACCAAAGTGATTTCTGTATACCATTCTTGAAAAATTACTCTATCAATTAAACTCAAGAAATTATGTCTCAAGAAATTATGTCTATCACTATCATCTTTATCTGATAAAGGGGGGTCTATCATGGGTTTAAAGAATTCTTTTAGATCTATTATTTTTGCAATATTTTGTTCATTTATGACACTTATGTTTGTCAAATTATCTTCTTTAATTTCTTTAATCTCTTGCATTATTATTTTTGCTTCTATCATTGAGTCTTGTAAAGTTACTGGTTTTACATCTTTTCTATCTTGTGTCATTTCTGTCTCTTGTGTCATTTTTGTCTTTTCTTTCTTATCTTTTTCTTTCTTGGCTTTTTCTTGTTTTCTACATTCTGTAACATGATGTCCATATTGCCTACATCTAATACAAACAATAGGTATATTTATAGAATCTTTTAAGCTTAGTAAATAATCTGTCTTATCCTTTAAATGACTAGGTAGATTATTTATTAATTTTACTATTATGTCTTTTTATTTTCTTTTTCTTTTATTAACTTTAATTGAGTTGGTTGATTTTAATTCTTCCTTCTTAACTCGGTGTATATCTCTTTGAGTGATGTTAAATATTTCCATTAATTCATTTATTCTGTTTTTTTTTTCAAATTCTAATTTACTTATTTCTTTAGCAATCTTATTTTGTCTGTCACATTGCTTTTTAGTATGTCCATATTCTTTACATTTATGGCAAATAATATTTTTAGTGTGTCTGTCATCTTTCTCACTATCTGATAACTCAGTAGAATTTAAAACTGCTATATTTCTTTTTCTTTCTTTTTCTAAAGGTGAATTTAAAAGTTCTATCTTTTTGGCTATTTCTGTCCAACTATCATTTTGAGTATATATCATAGTTCTTTCAATTGCCTTTAATCTGTCATCTATTTTCTCTTTCAAAATATTCTTATTATCTTTTTATTATTATTATTAGTTTTCCTTCCTTTGTTGACTATTTCTAAACTTTCTAGACTATGACTATTATGTCTTTCTTGTTCTATCTTCTCTAGTTCTAGTTTCCTACGTAGAGATTCTTCAAGAGTACTATTTTCTTTTGGTTTTAACCTGTCCTTTTCTATTTCCTTTTTTGACATGTGTTTTGCTATAGCTATGTCTTCTATTAGTATTTTTTTTAAAGAAAACAAACAATTTCTATCGTATTCTATGGTAATAAGAAGTAAGATCATACTGAGTAGATGCAACACAAGAATCCAAGAATGAGCAAACGATGGCTTCACTATGACTAACAAGGTCAACCTTTAACTCAACTTTTACAATATTTTGTCCTTAGATCTTGAGACTTAAATGATGAAAAGCAGCTCTCTAAAAGTGTGGTCCAAGCTAAAAAGGACCAGAAATAGATTAAGCTTTTCACATGAGAGTATTCACACCAAACCAAAAATGGAAAATCTTCTCCATTTTGATTATTTTCTTTTCAACCCTCCGCTCATTACAAGCAATCAACCGATC
Organism: Castanopsis chinensis; assembly: GCA_032878915.1. Lineage (NCBI taxonomy): Eukaryota > Viridiplantae > Streptophyta > Magnoliopsida > Fagales > Fagaceae > Castanopsis > Castanopsis chinensis. Next base: position 19,886,482 of record JAVQMG010000122.1, read on the forward strand.
AACAATATTTTGGGAGCTACATCTATCCCAACGACTTATGTGAGTGTGCACGAATCTCTAGTACACTTTCTTCAAGTCTTCTTTCATTATTTTTATAAGTCTTTCATTCTTATCTGTTTTTAAGTCCACTTTCTTCAAGTCTTTTTCTTTGTCTTTATATGTTATAGATATAGGTCTGTCAGTTACTTTTGAATTTTAAAAACTATTGCTATCATTACATATTAAACGTTCATCATAACCTTCATCATAATCTATATCATCATAGTCCATGTTTCTAATTAGTGTGTGCCTAACCTAAGTGTGAACAAGCAAACAGATGATGAACAATAAACGTATTTATTCTATTTCCAAACAATGAATAATTACTGGCGGAACTATTACTAACCACTGGTTGCCTTGCTATCAGGACCACCTCCCTAAGAAACTCCATTGCGGGACCACCCAACACACACGCCTATCCATCGGCTAACAAAAAAAAACGGGCTGATAGTTTAGGGTAGTTATGTAGGGTAGTTATGGTATCAGAGCCATGGATGGTAGATGCAGGAGTTTTATTTCTTAATTACAATTAGGAAGTTACTAGGAACATACTACTGCATAGCCACTACTTGCTCCTTGGTAGCGTTGGTTAGCCTTAATACTCGTTGGCAAACCATAGATTCGCGTTGGTTAGCCTGTTTTTTGTTAGCCGATGGATAGGCGTTTGTGTTGGGTGGTCCTGCAATGGAGTTTCCCGGGGAGGTGGTCCCGATAGCAAGGCAACCAGTGGTTAGTAATAGTTCCACCAGTAATTATTAATTGTTTGAAAATAGAATAAATACGTTTATTGTTCATCATCTGTTTGATTGTTCACACTTAGGTTAGGCACACACTAATTAGAAACATGGACTATGATGATATAGATTATGATGAAGGTTATAGCATTTGAGATATAGATAATAATTGGTTAAATAATGATATGGATTATGAAACAGATTCTGATTCTGACAATGATATGGATAATTATAATTTTAACTCTAAAAACACACAAAATTGGCATACATCAATAGGAGATAAAATCAACAGACAGACTGATAGACACAATAATAGTTTCTTAGATAGAATAAATAAAAAATTAAAATCTTTAGAAGATATTGGAAGATCCATTGTTATAGAAAGAGAAAATAATAGAGATGATAGATTAGATAGTTTTTGGAACTTTATGAAAAAATTAAAGCTTTAAATTCAGACTTTGAACCCCATCAAAGATCATCTTTAACAAAAACCATAACAGATAACCGATATAATAGACAACAACAGAATAATTCAACAAGTACCGACAGATCAACAAATCTGATAAATATAAAGGACATTATAAATGATAGTTTAATATGTGATGATAGCAATAGTTTTCAAAATTCAAAAGTAACTGATAGACCTATATCTATAACATATAAAGACAAAGAAAAAAACTTGAAGAAAGTAGACTTAAAAACAGATAAGAATGAAAGACTTATAGAAATAATGAAAGAAGAAAAAGGCATAGAAAAACAAAGAAAGATAGCCTAATTATAGAAAGAACATCACGTATGGAAAATGAAGAAATATTAAAGAAATGAATAGTAAAAGCAATGATAGAAATGGAACATGACAATAGTACTTTCAAGATAGTCAACTCAAAGGAGAAAGAGGGTTAGAAAAAACTAAAAGAAACTCTGACAGAAAAGAAAGAAAGTAGTTCTACAAATATAATGCATAAAGATAGAGACATAGATATAGGAAAACACATGTCAAAAAAGGAAATAGAAAAAGACATGTTAAAATGAAAAGAAAATAGTACTCCTGAAGAATCTCTACGTAGGAAACTAGAAGTAGAAGAAAAGATAGAACAAGAATGACATAATAGTAATAGTGTAGAAAGTTTAGAAATAGTCAACAAAGGAAGGGAAACTAATAATAATAATAAAAGGGGAAATAGTGATTGTTTGAAAGAGAAAATAGATGAAAGATTAAAGGCAATTGAAAGAACTATGATATATACTCAAAGTGATAGTTTGACAGAAATAGTTGAAAAGATAGAACTATTAAATTCACCCTTAGAAATTGATAGAAAAAGAAATATAGCAGTTTTAAATATTACTGAGTTATCTGATAATGAGAAAAATGACAGACACACTAAAAACATTATTTGTCATAAATGTAAAGAATATGGACAAACTAAAAAGCAATATGATAGGCAAAATAAGATTGCTGAACAAATAAGTAAATTAGAATTTGAAAAAGACATAATAAATGAATTAATAGACATATTTAACATCACTCAAAGATATATAGACCGAGTTAAGAAGGAAGAATTAAAATCAACCAACCCAATTAAAATTAATAAAAGAAAAAGGAAACAACAAGAAATAATAATGAAAATGATTGATAATTTACCTAATCACCAAAAAGAAAAGAAAGACTATTTAATAAATTTGAAAGACTCTATAGACATACCTATTGTTTGTTAGATGTAGGCAATATGGACATCATGTTACGAATTGTAGGAAACTACAAAAAGACAAGAAAGAAAAGAGAAAAATGATGCAAGATGGAAAAAACGTAGAACCAGTAACTTTACAAGACTTAATGACAAAAGAAAAAACAATAAAGCAACAAATTAAAGAAATTGAAGAAGATAATTTGGTAGATATAAATGAACTAAATATTACAAAAATAATAAATCTGAAACAATTCTCTAAACCCATGGTAGACCCCCTTTCATCAGATAAAGATGATAGTGATAGAATTTCTTGAGTTTAACTGACAGAGTAATTTTTCAAAAATGGTATATAGAAATTACTTTAGTAGTTAATAAAGAGTTCTCTTTGACAGAAATTGCTCTAATAGACTCAGGTGCAGGAATGAACTATATACAAGAAGGACTTGTGCCTTCAAAGTATTATGAAAAATCATCTGAAAGATTAACACCTAATACTTACATATGTAATGATGAAATATGCCTTAAGACAGACTTTGTTTTAACTAAAGACATTCCTTTTAAAATTATTTAGGAACTCCTTTTACGACTTTACTTCACCCCTTTTTAATGATAGATGAAGGAATTAAAACTAATGTGTTGGGAAAAGACATATTCTTTAGATTCATTTTACCACCTGCTTTATAAGAAAATCATTCTTCCAAAAAAGTTGCTATTTTAAAATATATCAATGAAAGAGGAATCTATAGAACTGAAATAAGTTTTTCACCTTTAAAGACAGAAATATCACTTGATAACCAATTGACAATTAATGGCATAAAGAAGTTCAAACTGGATATAGAGATAGAGGTTTGTTTTCCATTCTCCTTTTGGCACAAACATATAAAACAATTATCTTGTAGCAAAGAAAGAACTATGCTTACAATTTCCTTTAGTCAATATGAATGGACCGACAGCTTGATAGATATACCAAGTGAATTTACAGATGTTTTAATAAAAGAAGCCTTGATAGATACTCCTTTATTAATCATTTATTGTGGTAATTTCTTGAGTAAAGACAAATTTAATCTAGACAGATTTAATCTCTTGACAGATAGAATTAATCACCAGTCTCTGACAGATTTTCCTCAAACTATTATAGTGGTTGATAAAAGATTTCATGGAGAACCTTTACTTCACATATTTTTCCAGAATGAGATATATAGTAATACATACACAGATGGAATCATGACAGATTTTGAATATCTTTTGAATTCCACTCACTCTAATAAACTCCATCATGGCTACTCTAATACCACTATTACTCAGCAAGAGTACAAAGGTGTACAGAGAAAAGTATGTTTTACTTTAAATTTTAAAAATGACTTTCTTATAAAACATTTTAAAGAAATTTCACAAAAAGACATTGGTGAAGGGATTTTAAAAATAAATTTGAAAGAAGCTTTGCATAGAAATGATTATTTTCAAAATAATATTTCAAGACATAATCCTTTCCCAAAACCCAATTGCAGATTACTATGAGTAAAAGAACCTCCAGGTAGACATGAAAGGAAAGGGTAAAGCACCTGCGGTGCGACCTAAACACTTCCCAAAGCCCTTAGTAAGAATTTCAGACAGGCATGAAGGCGTCTCGATAGAGACAATATCTCTTCAAGATACGTTGCTAGAAGAGGCAATGTATTAATGTGGTGAAAAAAGTGAAATTTTGCAAGCAGTGCTTCGCACTGACCTCATTTTCCAAAACGGAGAATTTACAAACTTTCCTTTTCACATTAAAATACTTCTTCATAATTTACAGGCAGCCTTTACCTTCAAATAGAAATCCTTATTCCAAAAGACCCTTAAGGCTTTGGAATTGTATCTTGTTACATATATAATAATGGAATCAATTTCAGAACGCCTTTTTTCTTAACAGATAAGTTGTCCACCAAAGTTATTCTAGGAAATACTTTTTTTGGCTTTACTCTATCCATTTTATACGACAGATAATGGAATACATACTCATATTTATGAGACAGAAATATTCTTTAAGTTTATCGTACCCCTTGTTCCTAAAGAAATACAGTTGTTAAAAGAAATTTCCATATTTCAGGATAAGTGCACTGATGAAATTGTGCTAGCAACAAAAAGTGTTGTAAGCCACGTAGCAGATGATGCTATACTCTATCCTAATGCTATCCTCTCTACTCAGCAGCAATAGTCCTTAAATATATATTTATTATTCTCAAAAGAAACTATTCTCAAAAGAAATTTGTTTTTAAAAAAATCCTTGCCAAGTGAAAGTCTTTTCACAAAACTTCTCTACAATTCTGTATTCCCTTCAAAGACCAGATAGCCCTAAAAAAAGAATACTTTTAAAGATGTTCACCTGAATTAAATCCTTTGATGCATGGAGGCCTTCAGTAAAGGCGTACTTGCACTTCATTGTTAATTTTAAAATTAACGATCAATTGCCTGACAAGCAAGATAGCCATCCTAAGGCTAATATATTTTTAGACTATATTTTACCAAAATTTTCAACAATGCATGAAGGCGTCTCATTTGAGACAATATCCCTTCAAGAAGTGCTTATCAGAAAGCCCAAATCAGACAGATATTTTGAAAGAACACTAACATGCGGACACACCAGATAGAAGACCATATAGAAGTGGACACTCCAGATAGAAGCAGACAGAAAATAGTGATAGATCATTATTCACTAGCAAGCAAATAAATCCAAGACAGCCAAGAAAGATAGACTTTCACTACTGTTTACTAGCACGCGCTACTGTTTACTAGCACGTGAACTATTATAGATTCTCAGACAGATTACTCTAAGACGGTCCAGATAGACAAAGATAGATGTTTTTATCCAACATAGTCCAAGACAGTACAAATAGTCATAGACAGACAATAGATAGGTAGATATCTATCACTACTGTTTATTAGTATGCATAAAAAGAAATCTGACAGATTCTCAGACAGACTACTGTTAAGGATAAGCCTTTACCGACTTTACCGACAGTTTAACATGAGTTAATTCTGCAAACTTAGGTTACTTTTCAAAACTTACCATGGTTCACTTCGTCTATAAAAGGGACAGACTTTGAAGACATATCCAAGCCTTTTCATCCAAGCCTATTCATTCAGAAGAAAGAAAGAAAGCCTTTGATAGCCTTCCTCTCCCTTTCTCGGATAGACTTTTGTAATCCTTCTCTTTTGTAATCTTGTAACTTTTCTCAGACAGATTTTACTTTGTAATCTTGTAACTATTCAGATAGTCTTTATTTTCAAAGCTTGTATTAAAGACAGAAGTTTTCAGTTTTAATCAAAGACAGAAGTTTTCATTCAAGTAAGATTATATCAGTCTTTGTGTTCATATTCCAAATTCCATTTTAACCTTATTTTGAATATATCTATTTTGCTATTTTCTTCTTTATCATCTATTTTATCATTGTTTATGCTTCCAAATTACTACTGTGCTCTCTCCTAGGTAGTTTAGGGTAGTTATGTAGGGTAGTAAGAGGATCCTATCCCAAGCTTCCATATAGTCATAATAATTATAAAATTGGGTTTGAAATTGTACTAAAAAGTTCCTAATGATCCAAGGCTGTGCATTCCACTGAGAGGGGGTGAGAATCTCTTTTATGACTATTTTGGAATAGCCAATTCTGTTGGGGTCTTGGGAGCAAGGCATATGTCTTAGTACTATTGAGTTTGTGTCAACTAAAATATGCTCATAAAATCTTTGGGTCTTGAATGTTTCTGTCTTAGGATGTTCCCATCTTGGGGGTAAAAGCTATCTGACTAAAGAAAGGGTATCTGTTATGTGCTGGTATTCTGGTTCAATCCATAGAATAAAATTCCAGGAGTCTTTTGGGAGTTCAATACTGTGGTTTTCTTTTGGTGCAGGGGCTTCCTGAGAGATGGAGAATGAGGATTTGTATTTTGGTTGACTGGAGGGAGAGGCTAAAGGGGGAAAAGAGGCTGTTGCTAGATTAAATGGTGTTTTTAAGGGAGGAGTTGAGGTTGAGGATGAGGGCATGGCATATGACTGTTTAGATGTTGGACTAGGACTTAGGGAAAGTGGGCTGAAACAGTTTGGGCTACATAACACTTGGGGTCTGGTTGAAGAAGTAGTAGGTGAAGCGAAGGAAGGGGTAGGAAGAAATCTGCTAGGAGGAATAGGAGGAGCAGCATAGGACTGTCTGGTCTTGGGTTTTGGGGAGTTGCTCTTTTCTGAGGGGGAACTTATCTTCCCTGTAAGAATTCATGGGTTAAAAAATTAGGAATGGAATTAGACTCTCCTTTAATATATTCGATGTTAAAGTAAAAAACACTTGAAATAGCTTGCTATCTTGCAAAATGTTGTTTAGAAACAAGATTTTGAACATCTTTCTGTAGAACTTCTTTAGCACTTTTACAATTAACTCTGATTAAAAAATTTTGATTAAAAAGATCATTTTGGAATTTTAAAACACATAATATAATAGATAAAATTTCCTTTTTAATAGTGTTGTAATTCTGCTAGGTAGCTGACCAAGAATTCCACCATAGCCTATATTAGAAGCATCTGTTTCAACGATTTTAAAAGCATGGGGTGAAGGAATAACAATGTAGGGGAGTTGTTTAACATATTTTTTAATCTGTCGAACTATCATAGTATGTTTTTCAGTCCATGCTGGAAGATTCTTTTCAAGCCTTCTATACAGGGGTTTGCATATCTCTCTTAATTCGTGAAAATAGTCTGAAACATAATTTAAGCTGCCAATAAATATTTGTAACTGATTTTTGTCTTTTATTTCATCTGGAAGTTTATCTGCAAATTGGATGGCTCTGTCAATAGGACATAGGGTTCCCTTATAAATATTATGTCCTAGAAATCGGATTTTATCTTGAAAAAAATTTATCTTAGTGGCTGAAACAACTAATCCATTGTGTTTAATTATTTTAACAAATATATCTAAATGTTTCCAATGGTCATCAATTGATTTATAGAAGATTAAAAATCATCTATATAGACAATTGAAAATTCTGTAAAGGGTGTGAAGATATCATTCATTATATTTTGCAATTTACTAGGTGCATTCTTTAAACCAAAAGGCATAACATTCCATTCATAATGGCAGAAAGGAATTGTAATAGCAGTTTTATATCTTTCTTTCTCATCTATCTGTATCTGCCAAAATCCACTTTTCATATCAAACTTGGAAAATATAGTTGCTTCATGAAGTCTGTCAAGAAAATCTTTTTTATTAGGAATAGGATATCTTATCCATTGTAATGCTTTATTTAAAGGTTTTATAATTTATAACTAATCTTGGAACTCCTCGTTCCAATTCTGCCTATTTATTAACATAAAAAGCAGCACAGCTCCAAGGAGACTTGCTTTTCCTAATCAAACCTTTATTTAAAAGATCTTCTATTTCTTTCTTACAATGTTCTAATAATTCATTATTCATTTGTATCGGTCTAGCTTTAGTAGGCATCTGTCTTTCATTGAAGTCTTTTTCATAAACTATATGACGGTGTCTATGCCAAAAAGCAGTGGGAAGATTAGAACAAATTTCTGTCTCAATTTGTTGTCTGAATAATTGTATCTTATGCTTTAATATAGATTTTGTCAATTGTTCAGAAATTATTTCATATATTATTTCTGACTTTAAAGATAACAAGTGTCTGTCTTTTCTATAAATCCTTTCTTTGTCAATTTCCTTTATTATAGAGATATTATCAAGTAAATAAACTTCTTTCAGGATTGGTGGTAAAATGAACTTAAAAAGTATGTCTTTTCCTAGCACAGTAGTTTTAATTCCTTCTTCTGTTGTTAGAAAGGGATAAAGTAAAGCCATGAATAGATTGCCTAGAATAATTTTAGAAGAAAGGTCTTTAATTAAAAAAAAAAAACAGTTTCAAAACATACTCCATCATTGCATATATGAATCTTAGGTATTTTTTAATTAATTATGAGCTTTTCTCCATTAGCCTGAGATAATTTTTCAAATGATTTTTCATAATACGTTGAAGGTACTAGTCCTTCTTGTATGCAGTTCATATCCGCACCAGAGTCTATTAAAGCAATTTCTATCAAAGCGAACTCTTTATTAATTACTAAAGTAATTTCTGTATACCATTTTTGAAAAATTACTCTGTTAGTTAAATTCAAGAAATTTTGTCTATCACTATCATCTTTATCTGATGAAGGGGGTCTACCATGGATTTAGAGAATTGTTTCGGATTTATTATTTCTGTAATATTTTGTTCATTTATATCTGCCAAATTTCTTCTTCAATTTCTTTAATTTGTTGCTTTGTTATTTTTGCTTCTGTCATTGAGTCTTGTAAAGTTGCTACTTTTACGTTTTTTCCATCTTGCATCATTTTTCTCTTTTCTTCCTTGTCTTTTTCTAGTTTCCTACAATTCGTAACCTGATGTCCATATTGCCTACATCTAATGCAAACAATAGGTATGTCTATAGAGTCTTTCAAATTTATTAAATAGTCTTTCTTTTCATTTTGGTGATTAGGTAAATTATCTATCAGTTTCATTATTATTGACAGGCCACAAACGCGTTGACCCCTTGTGATAACTTAGATTAATTAATTAGCCCAGTTATTAATTAATCAAATTAACATGCAATATCACGTGGTAGCACAAACAAATCACCAAACTAAGTAATGCAGCGGAAATTAAATGACACGGTGATTTGTTTACGAATGGGGAAAACCTTACGGCAAAAACCCCACCCGGTGATTTAAGGTCACCACTCCTGAAACTCCACTATTATCACAACAAGCAGTTACAAGCAAGGAATCCCAAGTACCTTACCAACTTACAGTTGAACTCTTACCCCAATACCCAATTGGACTTGCTTTGTAGTGACAGTTTCTCCTTTTAATGCACGGCTCCCAAGTACGTGATTAACCAGATGCACGGATCCTAGTACGTGACTTCAAACACCAACTAGAGAGAGAGTTGTTGGCTGCAAAGTTCTTCACTTCATCAACAATGAAGATCAAGAAGCACTTGGTTACAAAACCCTAAGGTGCAAAGACGCAGTAGCTTCTTTCAGAGAGAATAAGGCTTCGGTCACCTTTTACATATGTTTTCCTTGTATTCTCTTGTGTGACGGCCTCAAAAATAAGCCTTATATATGCCTAAGGTTGTGAGAAAAGAAACCCTACACAAATACAAAAGCCTGGCCCAAAAATCAGATCTGGAAATCTGAATTCCCGTAACCTCGATAGATACCTCGATCGATCGGGCAGCTGTCGAGCCTCATTAAATCTCGATAGATACCTCGGTAGATAGCTCGATAGATAGCTATCTGTCCAGTAGCTATCCGCAGGTGTCCACCAGGTGTCCAGCTTTAGTACACACTTTTTCTTCACTTGTTTCTTGGTCCAATCTTCATGGCTTTAATACTAGACTTGAACAACATGTTCTTTGAAGTATTAAACACATCCTAGATCTACCCAAATACAAGTAAAGTGCGTTTTGTCAAAGGATAAGCCAATTACATAAAATAGCGACATATGTTCACACACTTGAACTACATATGTCCTAACAATTATGTCTTGTTGTTTCCTTTTTCTTTTAATAATTTTAATTGGGTTGGTTGATTTTAATTTTTCCTTCTTAACTCGGTCTATATCTCTTTGAGTGACGTTAAATATTTCCATTAATTCATTTATTATGTCTTTTACAAATTCTAATTTACTTATTTTTTTAGCAATCTTATTTTGTCTGTCACATTGCTTTTTAGTATGTCCATATTCTTTACATTTATGACAAATAATGTTTTTAGTATGTCTGTCATTTTTCTCATTATCTGATAACTCAGTAGTATTTAAAACTGCTATATTTCTTTTTCTATCAATTTCTAAGGGTGAATTTAAAAGTTCTATCTTTTTAGCTAATTCTGTCAAACTATCACTTTGAGTATATATCATAGTTCTTTCAATTGCCTTTAATCTTTCATCTATTTTCTCTTTCAAACTATCACTATTTCTCTTTTTATTATTATTATTAGTTTTCCTTCCTTTGTTGACTGTTTCTAAACTGTCTAGACTATTACTATTATGTCTTTCTTATTCTATCTTCTCTACTTCTAGTTTCCGACATAGAGATTCTTCAAGAGTACTATTTTCTTTTGGTTTTAACCTGTCCTTTTTTATTTCCTTTTTTGAAATGTGTTTTGCTATAGCTATGTCTCTTTTTTTATGCATTATATCTGTAGAGCTACTTTCTATCTTTTCTGTCAGAGTTTCTTTTGGTTTTTTCAAACCTTCTTTCTCCTTTGAGTTGACTATCTTGAAAGTACTATTACCATGTTCCATTTCTATCTTTTCTATCATGGCTTTTACTATACCTTTCTTTAATATTTCTTCATTTTTCATACGTGTTGTTCTGTCTGTACTTGTTGAATTATTCTATTGTTGTCTATTATATCGATTATCTGTCATGGTTTTTGTTAAAGATGATCTTTGATGGGGTTCAAAGTCTAAATTTAAAGCTTTAATTTTTCATAGAGTTTCAAAAAACTATCTGATCTATCATCTCTATTATTTTCTCTTTCTATAACAGTGGATCTTTCAATATCTTCTAAAGATTTTAATTTTTTATTTATTCTATCTAAGAGATTGTTATTGTGTCTATCAGTCTGTCTGTTGATTTTATCTCCTATTGATGTATGCCAATTATTTGTGTTATTAGAGTTATAATTATAATTATCCATATTACTGTCAAAATCAGAATCTGTTGCAGAATCCATATCATTATTTAACCAATTATTGTCTATATCTCTCATGCTATAACCTTCATCATAATCTATATCATCACAGTCCATGTTTCTAATTAGTGTGTGCCTAACCTAAGTGTGAACAAGCAAACAGATGATGAACAATAAATGTATTTATTCTATTTCCAAAAAATTAATAATTACTGGCAGAACTATTACTAACTACTGGTTGCCTTGCTATTGGGACCACCTCCCCGAGAAACTCCATTGCGGTACCACCCAACACACACGCCTATCCATCGGCTAACAAAAAATGGGCTGACCAATGCGAATCTATGGTATGCCAACGAGTGTTGAGGTTGACCAATGCTACCATGGAGCAAGTAGTGGCTATGCAGTAATATGTTCCTAGCAACTTCTTACTTGCAAAGAAAGATATGATGATTCCAAGATGGTTTATTGATTGGTGGAATTCCTACAGTCCTGAAGCCAGGATCATTCCTCCTGATCTCCTTCAAGCCTATGAGACTTTTAAGAAAGAACCAGGCATCCCTCATCTAAAGGATTTCCCTCATCTTCTATAGCTCTTTTACAGATTTCCGGACCTTCCATGGATTATCAGATGGGAATATAAAATAGAGAAGCATCCTCAGTATCCTTTTCCTATGCTTACAAGAAAGTTTTCTTTAAAATGGTGGAATAAATTTAATTTTGATCATATTTTTCAAGAATTATAGGAAAAATCCTCTACTTCTCATTTTCTCTTGGAAAAAAGTCAAGTTCAATGCCAGCTCACCTTTGTATCAGACAGAAAACAACTTAAAAAACAGTTACTTGAAGCTGCATCACATATTTCAGATGATGAATATGACACAGTAATGGAATCCTTATCCCCTAATCTCAGGACTCTTTCCTGAACTATTTCAAGATTCTCAAGATCCCTATGATATATGACAGAATGACAGACTCATGATAGATATCCAAGAAAGTCCAAGACAGTGACAGTTCAGACAAATGCAAACAGATTTTCACTATTGTTTACTAGGACGTGCACTATTATAGATTCTCAGATAGACTACTCCAAGACGGTCCAGACAGATGTTTGTCCAACATAGTCCAAGACAGTACAGACAGACAGATATTTATCACTACTGTTTACTAGCATACGTAAAAAGAAACTAGATAGATTTCCAGACAGACTACTGTTAAGGATAGGCCTTCATCGACAGCTTAACCTTAGTTAATTCTACAACCTCAGGTTACTTTTGAAAATTAACCATGGTTCATTTCATCTATAAAAAGGATAGACTTTGAAGACAGATCCAAGCCTTTTCCTTTAGAAAAAAGAAAGAAAGCCTTTGATAGCCTTCCTCTCCCTCTCTCAGACAGAATTTTGTAACCCTTCTCTTTTGTAATCTTGTAATCTTTTTCAGACAGATTTTACTTTGTAATCTTGTAACTCTTCAGACAATCTTTATTATAAAAGCTTGTATTAAAGACAGAAGTTTTCAATTTTAATCAAAGACAGAAGTTTTCATTCAAGTAAGATTTTATTAGTCTCTGTGTTCATATTCCAAATTTTGTTTAAATCCTTAGATTACATATCTTTTATGTTTTTAACATGTATATCAAATTTTATATCAATCGGATGTTATTTACTATTTGATCTATAAACTTACTGTTAAGACATATGTGGTTCAAGTGATTTCAAACCTATGTCATTATTTTATGTAATTGGCTTATCCTTTGACAAAATGCACTTTACTTGTAATTGGGTAGATTTAGGATGTGTTTAACGCTTCAAGAAACTGTGTTTCAAGATCAAGTGTTGAAGTCATCAAGTCTGTCCAAGAAACAAGCTGGAAAGTGCAAGTTACTAAAGCTCGACACCTAGTCTTAACACATGCATCTATTGAGCTTTAGAAGCTGTTTCAGCCCCGAGGCTCGACAGCTTCTTGACAGATCCTTGACACCTCTATCTGTCGAGATTTATGGAAAACAGATTCTAAGTTCTGTTTTGATTCCAATCTGTGAATGTGTCTTTGAGACTTCTTTCTCCTAACCCTAGATATATAAAAGGATTGTTTTAAGGGCCGTCAAAGTAACGCAAGTTGCACAAGTATTGAGTAATTGTTGTTCATGCAATTTGTGACCTAAGACAAAATTCATGTCCTAGTTCATCTCTTGTGAAGAAGTTGCTGTGTAATGTGCACCGTAGGGTTTTGTAACCGAGCATCTTCTTGATCTTCATCGTGTGGATGAATTGAAGAACTTTGCAGCCAGCATCTCTCTCTCTAGTTGGTGAATTGAAGTCACGTACTGAGATCCGCGCAATTGGTTAGTCACGTACTTGGGAGCCGTGCATCAAAAGGAGAAACTGTCACTACAGAACAAGTCCAATTGGGTATTGGGGTAAGGGTTCAACTGTAGGTTGGTAAGGTACTGGGATTCCTTGCTTGTAACCGCTTGTTGTGATAATAGTGGAGTTTCGGGAGTGGTGACCTTAAATCACCCGGTGGGGTTTTTGCCATCAGGTTTTTCCCATTCATAAACAAATCACCGTGTCATTTATTTTCCGCCGCATACTTTAGTTATTGGCGATTTGTTTGTGCTGCCACGTGAATTTGCATGTTAACTTGATTAATTAATAACTCGGTTAATTAATCAATTTAATTAATCACAAGGGGTCAACGAATTTGTGGCCTTTCAAGTGGTATCAGAGCAGGCACACTCTAATTACGGTTTAATCCTTGTGTGTGATCCATTGACTCCTGTTTGTCATGGATAGAAGTCAGTCTCTTATTATACCTCCATTGTTTGATGGTACTAACTATGCATACTAGAAAGTATGCATGAGAGCTTTCTTGCAGTCACTAGATGAGAAGGTGTGGCAAGCTGTGGAGATAGGCTGGACCAAGCCTACAAAAGCGCCGGCCGATTGGGATGATGCCAAGATCAAGGCCGCTAATTTCAACAGCAGAGCATTGAATGCCCTATTCAGTGCAGTCACCAATGAGGAGTTAAAGAAAATATCCTCCATGAAAATTGCTAAGGAAGCATGGACCATTCTCTAGACAACCTATGAGGGAACCAAGGCTATCAAGGACTCGAAGCTACAGAGGCTCACTACAAGCTTCAAAGAAATTAAGATGGAGGAGGATGAGTCATTTGATGAGTTCTATGCAAAGCTCAAAGACATAGTAAACTCAACTTTCAATCTTGGAGAAACCATTCCTGAACCCAAGATAGTGAGAAAAGTACTCAGATCTTTTCCCGAGAGATTCCATGCTAAGATCACAGCAATAGAGGAATCAAAGGATATTGACAGGATTCCTCTGACAGAGCTGGATGAGATGCTCAGCATTCAGAAATCTACTTCGGATCGTATAGGATTGAGGTATGAATTCTCTCTCTCTAATACTCCTTCTGCTAGTACTACTGTTTTTGTTCCTCCTGCTAATAACGTTAAAATTGAGGATAAAGATATTAAAACTGAATTAGCAAGTGAAATCTTAGACAAGGGAAAGTCCATCTTAGGAGTACCCCTTAAGCTTGAGAAGAGGGAAATCAAAAACCCTAGGACTAAGAAGGCTATCTCTCAAAAGCCTAAACAGAAGAAGCAGCATCTCTGTTATCATTGCGGTGTTACCGATCATACTCGACCAAATTGCTATAAGTGGCTAGCCACTCAACAAAGCAAGGGCATGATAGCATCTGGGAACCAGAATCAGCTCCAGACCTCTCTTGCTCCTCTTGGAGATATTCTCAAAGCCCTCGTGTTCCTTTCGAACTTAAACGGTTTAAATTCTTCTCCCTCATCACCAGTTCAAGGGTTGACAAAAAGGAAAGGTTCTTCCAAGGTGTAGAAGGAAAAGGGTTCTAAGTGATTTTGTTCACTTCTTCTCTCTCCCCGTTTTATTGTTTTTGCATTACTTGTGTGTTGCTTTACTGTTTTGAGTCAGTTTAGTTTTATGCATTGTTTTGCTTTCTTTAACATGTTTTTGTTTGTGTGTTTTCAGTTTTGTGTTTTATTTTTGTTTTTCTGATAAAAAAAAAAAAAATTGAAAAATACAAAAACAGTGTGTGTTTGTGTACATTGGTTCTTGTGAACCTTAAAATGGCCAATGAAACAGAGTTTTCTAAACTTTGTATCTTTTGTAGTTTAGATGAGCATTCTTATGCACAACTAAACAAGTAAGCTTTGTAGCTCTTTATTTGTGATGAGTAAGGTTAAGTGATCTCTTATACTTAACACTCGTATCACTTTTTTTGATGGATAGGACTAGAAAATTCTAAGAGAAAGGCATAAATAACCATCTCACCACTGTTACCCGCCAATTATGATATGACATCTGTATGCTGCCAAAAGTGTATGATATGACATTTGTATGCTTCGGCATAGCAAAAGTGCAATGTCAATAGCTTAACATAATTGGGTATTTCTTTTCTTTCTTATATGCCTATGCATGATATGCTTAATAAAAGAAAATATGCAAAGAAATAAAAAGCAAAAAGATCAAAATGCTTTAAAAATAGGATTGCAAGCGTGTTTTCTAGGAGATGTAGAAGTTATAGGATGTACCTCGAAGGTGATAGTCCCCATCAAACAATTATGATTGTGTGTGAGTTAAAGTGATTTTCTCATATCTCAAATCGTCATAAAATTGAGACACTTATGCAATCTTACGATGTTTTCACACACAACATGCAATATTCTTTGCTATTCTTGATACATGTGCAGGTACAATGTGATTTGGCCATCACAAGGTTTACATGCGTTAATGTATGCTCACTAAACTGTCTTAACTCATTTTTGAAATATAAAATTGGGTAGACTTGTGTAGTGTGTGTGTGTGTGTGTTTGGAATCCATGTGTTGTAAATGATTGTTGAGAGATGATTTTGAGAGCTAAATGTGTTGCTTGGATCATTGGTTGAGTTGCATGCGTGATTGCATTCATGTCTGTGTTTTTCCTCTCTAGAAAAACTGTTTTTTAAGGCAATCTCGACACCTCCTCGATACCTTCTTGACATCTAGCTGTCTGTCGAGCTTCTCAGCTTTTTCTTATTGCAGTCTCGACACATTCTTGACACCCGATGGATCGATCGAGGAACTTTTTGTCTGCTCGATAGCTTCTCGACAGCTTCTGGATCGATCAAGATTCTTTTGTGTTTGATCTTTCTCTATCGACACTTGTTCTCGATAGCTGTATCTGTCGAAGTTCATTTTCTCGATACCTACCTCGATAGCTGTCTCGACACCTCTCGACACCTTCATCTGTCGAAAATTACTGAAGATGTATTTAAAGGATCTTCACGATTTTTCTCTCATTTCTCTCAATCTCTCTCTCTCGATACATTGAGTTTTTCTCTCCCAAAACCTCTCTCCCTCACTCCAAACCCCTTCCTAAGGATTCTTCAAGCGTTACTCAAGATCTTCCTCACTTGGTAAGCTTCAATCCTCTCATTCTTCATGCATTTCATGTTTTAAAACCTAAGTTTTGGGGTTTTTGAAAAATTTTGGGGTTTTTCAAAATTGATGAGAGTTTAATGAAATTTTTGGGTTGGTTTTATAGATTTGATCTTTAAAACTACATGCATTGCATCACATTAACATTCTAATAGTATTTTCATGCATTTAGATGTATGTTTTTTGCTTGTGTGCTGGTAGGATTGGATTGGGCTGAGCCCATGATGCTTATTATGTTGCATGTCACATGTTCATGCATTTCCCATGCATATGTCCTTTCTCTTCAATATACTCTTCCTATATTGAACTGTTTTGGGACTTTTCTTTGTGTCTCTCTTTCTCTGTCTCTCTATGTTTGTGTTAGTAGTGTTTATGGCACCTAAGCGTGAATCCATTCCATCCCAGAACCCTCTGCGATCTAGGGGATCTTCTTCTTCTGATTCTATTCCTATGTCTGTCCGGTTCCGTGATGAGAAAGCCCAACAAGACTTCTTGGAGAACTTTTCTAAACGAGGTGTTCCTTCGGAACGCCAAGTTATCCTAGCAGATTTTGCCAACACAGACCTTCCCGATGTCATTCACAGTCGGGCTTGGAAGTCCCTATATGACGTCCTGGTCACATGTCCTAGCGTGTTGATACAGGAGTTTTACTTCAACATCCACGAGATAGATTCTTCAGTACCTCTCTTTCATTCTCGCATTCGAGGTACGCGCTTTGTTGTCACTCCGGAGTTAGTCTCTGAGGTACTTCATGTTCCTAAGGTTGATCATCCTGATTACCCTGGATGTGAGCATCTATGGACTGTTTCCAAAGACGAGATGACCTCTGCGTTCTGTGAGCGCCCCTCTGACTGGAGAGATCATCAGTACACACCATGTAGGCTTTTTTCTAAAGGTCCTCGTTTCTTTAACATGGTGATGACATTTGTTTTGCATCCACTCTCTCACTACAACTCTATCACAGAGCCACGTGCTCGATTTTTGTTGTCTCTTTTAGAGCATCTTACTATAGACTTCCCTTCACACTTCATCTTCTCTATCATAGATATCTATAAAGATACGGCTATCCGTGATAAACTCATTTTCCTTTCCGCTATCACGAGGATTCTTCGCCGTTTTTCCATCCCCTTTCCGTTTTTCCATCCCCTTTCCATCGTTCGACTCTTTTCCTATCATGTCTGCCATAGACGCTGCTACTGTAAAACGTAGTGAAGCACAGTTCAGGTCACGACAGTCAGATTCTGCAGCTCCTTCCTCTCATCTGACTCCATCCAGATCTGCTCGAGCCACATTTGCTCCCTCCTCTTCCTTGAGTGATGTGACACTTGGAGATATCATGGCGCAGCTTCAGTGCATGGATCCTCGCCTCGATACACTCTCTACGGAGTTGTATCAGGTGAACGTTCGTGTTGGTCGCATTGCTAGGCGACAGGCGACCTTGGGCGGCTTTGCTTCTGA
This sequence comes from Castanopsis chinensis, assembly GCA_032878915.1. Taxonomy (NCBI): domain Eukaryota; kingdom Viridiplantae; phylum Streptophyta; class Magnoliopsida; order Fagales; family Fagaceae; genus Castanopsis; species Castanopsis chinensis. Next base: position 19,904,586 of record JAVQMG010000122.1, read on the forward strand.
GGCTTCTCCTCCGCCTCCTCATGTCGCTTCTGAGACTGAGAATGATGTTGGTGATGACGATGATGCTTCCGATGATGATGATGGAGATGCGAGCTGTTCTGATGAGATGTCTACTTGACACTCTACCCTTTGTTATTCGTGACAAAAATGGGGAGTAGTCTTGGATTATGAGAGTAGTCATTCTTAGGAGGAGAGCTTGTATAGGACATTTTTGATAGGGGGAGCGTTGATATGAGGGGTGTAGTGAGGATTACATGTATTTCTTTTCTTTTCTTTCTTTTAGAGATACATTGATCATGTACCCCGGTCTTGTGACCGTTTATTGACATACATTGTGATTATTTTTTGATATATATATATATATATATATATATGTTGGTGTATGTTTCTTTCACCTACCTTCCCATGTGTTGTTTCTTTTACTTGTATGCAATCTATTATTCTACTTCACACAAAGATTCCTTGATGTGTTTTGTTTAAAAGTGTTTCAGAAATACAGGTTGTCAAAGTCTACTTGCCATAAACTCTCTTCTTGCAAAGTTTTTCAAGAATTTGTGTTAGGATAGATTTTATTGTATTCAACAAGTAAATATGAGTTAAGTGTTTTATAACTTCTCTCATATCTTCATTTATTTGTTGTGGTTTTGTCACGGATTGCCAAAGGGAGAGATTGTTAGGACATATGTGGTTCAAGTGATTTCAAACATATGTCATTATTTTATGTAATTGGTTTATTTTTTGACAAAACGCACTTTACTTGTAATTGGGTAGATTTAGGATGTGTTTAACGCTTCAAGAAACTGTATTTCAAGATCAAGTGTTGAAGTCATCAAGTCTGTCCAAGAAACAAGTTAGAAAGTGCAAGTTACTAAAGCTCGACACCTAGTCTCGACACATGAATCTATCGAGCTTTAGAAGCTGTTTCAGCCTCGAGACTCAACAGCTTCTCGACAGATCCTCGACACCTCTATCTATCGAGATTTATAGAAAACAGATTCTAAGTTCTGTTTTGATTCCAATCCATGAATGTGTCTTTGGGACTTCTTTTCTCCTAACCCTAGACATATAAAAGGATTGTTTTAAAGGCCGTCAAAGTAACGCAAGTATTGAGTAATTGTTGTTCATGCAATTTGTGACCTAAGACAAAGTTCATGCCCTAGTTTATTTCTTGTGAAGAAGTTGCTATGTAATGTGCACCGTAGGGTTCTATAACCGAGCATTTTCTTGATCTTCATTGTGTTGATAAAT